>OZ024775.1:7216886-8566358 GCA_964017025.1 Stenichneumon culpator | reverse complement strand
CGATGCTGAATTTTTCCTTTTTCGATGATAAGCTCACTGATTGGCAGGGAAGCGCCTTACGTCATGTCGAGGATCGATGAAGATATAGATTTTATACGATATAAATAATGCGAGACGCTATATATGTATATATACCTTTTCCCATCGCGGGCTCAAATTTATTTATTGATTTTGTCGCCGCTAACCTGCGGCATATAAAAACTCAACTGCATCTCCGATCACGAGTCTATTCTCGGTGGCGCTATCCTCTAGCGAAATATCGATTCCAAATTTGCGATATACAAGCGTCGCTGGCGTCATCCGATATGTTTCCTTCACCGACGATTTATCGGCGTGTAATACAAATAAATTGATGCAAATCACGATAATTCGATCTCGCAAATTATACCAGCTTTTTTTTTATTACCTTTCATCAATCCTGATTTCTAGACGGATAAAAGTTACGACTTTTTATCCGTCTACAAAATAGAATAATTCACGAGTCCCTCGGACACGGAGACGAAAAACAAAAGCAATTACCTGCAGTCGCTACGCGCGTAAGTATTCTTTGAATGTATTCTTTGAATATAAATACCCAAGATTTTCCTCGTAAAGTCCATCAATTTCCCCTCCCGCGGATCGTCAAAGAAAATAAATTGTCGGGCGCTTGAATTCCGAGATAAAAATTGCCGGGGTAAATACACTTGAAAATTGGAAATTTGCCCATTGCTTCCTTGTCGCTCGGCGAGGGCCGCGAGGGGGATAGGTGGGGGGGGGGGGGGGGGGGCGTTGCGGACGGAAAAAAGGAAGAAAAAAAAATATCTCGAGTTCGTCGTATTATAGCGTACGCGCGACGAGCCGGTGCAACAATTACGCTCGCATTAGCGAGCGAATACGAAGGGGCTACTCTCGTCCTCTGTTGGGACTCCCCTGCCCGCATCTTCCCCACTCTCAAAACCCACCTACAATACACGTACAGTTGTATTCCCTTACCCGGGCGCTCTCATCACGGTCCGGGAGACTGTTCCAGCGGTGTCCCTTGCATGTCAGCACCTCCTTGGTAACTCACCAACGCGTCCCCTCCTGTGTATGCTTCCATGCTCGAAATACTCGACATTTAATCTACACATATATATCCGTACACCCTTGCCCTACACAAGCGAAAAAAACACTGCGAATACACGAAGCTCGCTTCAAGCTTGTGTTCATCGACACGAAACGCTACAATACCACGGACGTCTACGGACAAAATCAAACTGCTTGTGTGTGTGTGAGTTGGATTCACACAAAGATACTTGGACACACCGAGGAGAGTTTAAGCCTGTAGCGGCGCGCGTCGGCCTTTGCCTGCCCACTGGAAGCCCCCGACTATATAAAGTGACAAACTTGCACGTTGAGCCGTACTAGTCGTCGCGACGGTATCACGAAGCACTTGCTGCTTTGTAGGCTCCGGTGTTCAATATACTTTTTGTACTACCGGAAGCAATTTTTTTTTTAAGTCTACTCCTATCCGTAAATCTTTATTTTCTTTTCTCCTGTCGCTCTGACCCTCACGTCGAAAACGGTTAATCGTAACGAGAGTGTATCAGTGAGATTATTTCGGCGTGACGAAACGCGTGCCAACAGGTGTCGGCTGCATCGCAGAATTTGGCGGTTGGAATCTTGGCCGGGAGGGGGGTGTTCGAGGGGTTAGTATTTTGCATCGATCGTATTATTTGCGAATCACGAAATTTTTCACGACCCGAAATGAGACTCGTCAGCGGACAGGGACGCACTCGTAAGTCGGTCATCGGGTCGAGTCTGTTTGATCGTAACACTCCGCTCGGATCCGGCGAGAGTCGACACTGTTATTATATCGAGGATCATGATATAATAGTGGCTCGCGGGGATGCTATCAATCTCTCCGGTTGCGGCTGCGTGCGGCCGATAGACGACAATGTGAAACAGGCTATACGCGGTACAGTTGCACCCGACGTGCGAACCCCTTTCGAGGGATCGGACGGCCAGTTGCTCTCGTAACGCGAATTGGGAACGAGGGGATATATGCTGTAACGTTTAGGTGGGATTCGCGCGTGATATGTTACACTGGTTGCTCACCTTTGTGCTTCAACTTTCGTAGAGGAGATGAAGATTTTTTTTATTTCAAAAACTTTATCAGATCGAAAATTCAAAAGTATTCTCACAAAAGCACGCTGATGTAATATTTGCTCGAAGAATAAATGGGCTTTGCGGCTTTGCCAATGCAGCAAGCCGGTGTGAAGCAGGTAAATTTCTGGTACCGCTCGATCATACGATTTTTGGGCTCCGCTGGAACAATGTAACGGCCGAGCGAATTACTGCCTTCCAGGCTCGTTGGCGGCAAAGAATAGCCTGCCGTTACAAAAACGACAATAAAGATGAATCGTTATTCATTGAAACTGTCCAAAAGGATCCCAGAGCCGTCCGTTTGACCGGTCGACGCTCGTCAGGTGCACCCGGATGGCCCGGGTTCATATTATTTTCGTTTCTCAGCGACCTCTGTCCGTCCTTCGTTGTTATCGTTGTACTAATAGCTTATAAGCAGACGACCCGAACGCTTCGATAAACCATTTGAGAAAAGTGCGTCGAGTGGAGCGCACCGGCGCTGCAACGAATCGCGAATAGCAATCTACCACTGCAATATTATTATTATTCGTCCGAGCGTCCCACTATGGTCATTGGCAATAATTGTTCTTCGGTATACAAAACTTGCTGCACAATCGTTTGCTCTGCGCATTCACCTTTTTATTCATTAATCTTTTATCCATATATCTACAATTTCGTTACTTCCATTTTTTTCAGAAAACTCAAGCAACAATAATGGATCGACGTCGATCATTGTTCATCGTAGTATGCCTGCTGGTCGCGGCTCTTCAGAATTCCTGCGCACTTCCACAGGGTTCCACCCAGTACGAAGGTAATTAACATTCTTGATATAATTTTTCCATACGATTTGTAGACTTTATCTTTTTTCCTCATTTTTTTATCTATGTGCGAACACGTTCACTTATTGTCTCGGTGTGCATACAGCGGCAGGTCCGAGCGTTAACGCGCGGTCACCGTCGCGCGCCCGCACGTGAGCTACATCGAACGCGACGGTGAACGACAATTTAACGATCTTTTTTTTCTAACGACAATCAAGCATTGAGGAGCCGACGGGAGGGCGAGCGATGCACGTATCACTGAGGGGGGTTTTGTTACGACGGTTACCGTCTCGACTACGAAATCGTGAATCTTTATTCGTTTTGGCAATTTTTATGATCTGTGTTACATCTGTACACATTTACGTTTGCTTTACGAGAAAAATTGTATGCATGAAATGACTTCCTCATTCTGTGTGCGGTTAAAAAAATTATTTAACAATATATAATTATCAACATGTGTATATCACTGTAAAAATAAGTCGTGTGAAATTTAACGAACTGGTACTGGAAGTTTTTACACATAAACTGGTATATTAATTTTCATGTACAATTGTGATGAAAACTGTAGAAATACTTTATTTTTAATAATTTACGTTAAGCACTTTTATAGTAAACTATAATTGTGCTTTGAATCTAATGATTTACTTTAATTTCACTCTAAAATTCCATCATGGGTCATTACAATTATACATTAAATTGAATGTACCAGTTTTTGCATAAAAACTTTCAGTTCGGTGCAATAAATTTACAATTTTTTTTTAACAGTGTATTGACAATCAAGGGCTATAAAATTTCTGTTGCAGACTCCTCCTTCTGGCTCAAGTCTGGCCAACAGAATCTCCAGAGGATACTGGCGATGCGGAACAACGAGAATCGAGCGAAAAATATAATAGTTTTTATAGGCGACGGTATGGGAATGGCGAGTATAACGAGCGGTAGAATTTTCACCGGCCAAAGTAAGGGAGTCAGCGGCGAGGAGTACAAACTCGCTTTCGAAACATTTCCCAATAGCGCTTTCTCGAAGGTAATTTTCACGAGTTCGTTATTTACGAACTTCATTTATAATTTCATCATAAAAGTCATTGAGAAACAAAATAATAAAAAAAAAATATATATACGTAATTTTTTTATTGTCATTGTTTTATTGTGCAGACTTACAACGTGGACAAACAAGTGCCAGACTCGGCGGGCACGGCAACGGCTTTATTCTCGGGAGTGAAGTGCCGATACAGAGTTATAGGATTCGACTCCAAGGTGGATTACAACGATTGCGACAAGAACCTGAACGAAGCAAGAAAAGTTTCGTCCGTGGCGAGTTGGGCCCAAGCCACTGGAATGGATACAGGTAAGAAAACAACTAAAACTATCATATGCTTAAAAAAGAAATTGCCAGATTTTATACGTTTTTTATTGCTTCACGGTTGACAGCGAGGATTAAACTTATCGAGCGCTGTAATTTTTCTGCAAGACAAAGCAACCGAGGCTTCGGAGTGCGTATTACGCAATGAAAGAAAAACATATATGTCGATACAGTGACGTTGAAAGGCAATTAGTAAAATCGTGGCGCCAGATATATTCTTTCAGAGAACAAATGTCAGGCGTTATTGGGTTGGATCAACGGAAAATTGCGAAGTTTCGTCACGGGTGTCACTATCGCTTATCACGCTGAATCGTTTTATTTTCTTCGCGGTCCGGCAAACTAGCGTCCGATTCGAGATAACGATGATTATTATTGGAATCGCGAGGAAAAATTGCTTGTTATCAAATAATAATTGAGTTTAATATTACTGGCGTCGGCGCCATCGTCTTTGTCGGAAATATCAACGGGGAGTCGACGATCGAGACACGCATGACCTGCTCATCGTTACGATCGTCGGAGAATTACGTGTATTATTGTCGGATGTAATTGAGCTCGGTACACCGGCCCGTTCTTCGAAATCATTCGAATCCGTGCGGATCGCCGTAATTATCGTGTCGGGCGGTACTCAAATTCGTGACAAACCCTCTCGACAAATAATCAAGTTCAAGCGACGAGCGCGAGTCAACGATGCGTTAAATAATAGTGTGTTTTATGCAAAAAATTTTTTTGAGGAAAACAACGGCAAAAAATTGGCTTAGAACCTTCCTTTCGTTATCGATTCTAGGCCAATTTTTTTTTCTTCCCGATTTATCGGTACGCGTTCTCCGGTTATATTTCAAGGTTCAATCGCCATAGATAATTGTTCGAAATTGGCCGTCGCTCATATCCTAACAGCGTGTAGTTATTTCAGTTCAGCGATTTCAAAAAAAGAAAAAAAATCACGTTCACTTCCGGTATAGACGAAGGATCGTGAAAACGCGGAATTCCAAGGCACTATCGAGACTAACAGAAAAAAAACGTCGCCTCGGAATCTGTACAGACAGATTACCAAACTCCTCGTCTGCACAACAATTCATGCACAAAAACGATTGGCGATCCGAAGAATCCGAGGACGTGAGATGTACATCGCGAGGCCATCGCGACGATTCGTGATAACCCGACACGACACTTGTATATCCTTCGCTAGACTTTTTTTTATGTAAGTGAGAACGAAATTTTCCTCAGCAAACCGTAAGCATTTTTCCCGATCGTTCCATTTTTCACTAAATTTCGACACGAACGAGAAAATCAGGTTAATCGTCGCGCATTCTGATACAAACTTTGCAATTAATGTAATACGCGCGAGTTAATTTAAGCGATCGATATATCGACTCCGATGACTCTCAGCCATCCAACGCTTTTCTCACAAGCCGACAATCATCACTAAATCATCGTGGCTTCGAGTCATTGGAGCATGATGCGCATCGTTTCAGCGAATCGTCGACCAATTGTCTGAACATTTCCCAGGTTCATTGAACAATATCGTAGCAAAAAAAAGAATTGTTAAAAAAAAAAATACAATACCGATTGCCAAATCGGCATAGCTTAAAAAATCAACGCACGTGTCCGACGTCGAAGGTAGGATAATTCTGTGCGGTTCGCAGCGGGACGAATCCGCGTAACGAGAGCGCCGAACCCCCATCAGCAGCACCAGCGCTCAATTAAGAATCAGTGTGTTGAGTGGCCTCTTGTTAGAGTTATACATAGTGAAAATATATTCAATCAGGCGGGGAGGCCACGAGAGCCTGTACGACCTTCCGACATGTCGAGGCCGGGCGTCTCTCCACTCTCTAATATTATCTGTCGTTCTCTCATGGCAAAGCCGCACGCTTTTCCGTGACTTTGTTCTGGTTAGAACAAAAAAAAACGAATCGTGATCCAACAAAAATGCATCATCATTGATTAATTTTGACGAAGACGGAAGGGTGGTATCGCGTGCAAGTCGATTGATTGTATTTTTCCTAAGCCGCTGTGTCTTTTTTTCTTTTAAGGATTTGTCACGACCACGAGAATAACTCACGCGACGCCGGCAGCACTTTACGCCCACGTGAACAATCGTGATTGGGAGTGCGATTCGGCGATTCCCGACCAGCATCGATTCTGCGTTAAGGACATTGCACGCCAGCTGGTGGAGGATGCACCGGGAAATCGTTTCAAGGTGACTTTATCTGCGTTGATATTAGTAACACTTCCGTATCCTCCCCGGTAGAACGTTTTGAGCTGTACATCAGGGCCCGATGTAACGCTCAAAAATTGCTACCAGGGCTGAACTGATGGGAACGAAATTATACGCTCGAACGGGTAGAGGCCGATAATATCTTTTTGTAAAACGATCTAGCGATTCGAAGAAAGTTCAAGGCTAATTGAGAACTACGAGACTTTTTATTATCTCGAGTCTCGGAGTATCCGGTCGGTTCTGCAGTATCATTCTCGAGCCATCCATTCGGTTGCTGACTCTGAGAGGATAATTACAATTTAATTGAGAGCCCGAGTGATTCTTAACGTCGATGGATCATAATTGTTTATTTAACGATTCATTTTATAAAATGATTTCTTCAATTTTCTTCCTCGTATGGGAAGCTTTCTTTTCGCAATTTTATTTTATATTTATTTTTACAGTTAACTTTTTCCAAGTTTCTTTTTGTTACAGGTTGGATTGAATATAAAAATAATTGACGATAATTTTGCAGGTAATGATGGGCGGTGGCGCCCAAAACATGGGACTCCCGATGGACGATCCGGTCGATGATGGTAGCTGCGTTCGCAAGGACAGAAGAAATTTGGCGAAAGTCTGGGCGCGGAACAATGCTGATGGAAAATTAGTGACGAACACGTCTCAACTGATGTCGCTCGATATCGCGAATACCTCAAGCGTGCTCGGTATATTCTCTCAGAGTCACATGCCCTATCACGCTGTGAGAACGAGCGAGACACCGACGCTCGCGAATATGACGATGCAAGCGATAAGAATTCTTAAAAAGAACAAGAAAGGATTTTTCCTTATGGTAAGATATACATTTTTTCTACAATACCCAAGTCGCTATTTAAGTCGAGCATGTTTTTAAATTCCAACTAAGATCGCTGGATCATCGAGCAGAAACGATGGCCACGTGCAAATTATCAACGTTACGAAACAATCAAAATTTATTGTTTCAAGTTGCGCGCAAAATTCCGCTCCGTATGTACCAGAGGTCGGTAGTTGGGGGGGCTCAGTTTCCCGGATGTTCGTCAAGGTTGCTCTCGAGCGTACTTCTCCTTTAAACACCGGCGAACGTATAATTTTACGCGTAACTTAAGATGCACACGTTTTTTCGCGTCACTGTCACTCCAATGAAATATCGTCTACTCCGACCGGACCCACTTAGTTCCTTAATCGTTCGTTTGACTCGTTCCCGTTGCGCCGCGGCGACAACCGCGTGTAATAAAGCTTTTCAGAGACAATAGTACCTGGCAATGAGAATTCGCGGATGTTTCAGGTTGAGAGCGGTAAGATCGACATCGCTCATCACGCCAATTACGCGAAACTTGCGTTGCGCGAGGTGACCGCCCTCGAGGAGGCCGTAAAAGTTGCATTAGATCAGGTCGATGTGGAGGAAACATTGATAATCGTTACGGCCGATCATTCCCATGCTTTCACGATGAACGGCTATCCTCTTAGGGGAAATGACATTCTTGGATTTGCGAATGACAATCAAAAACCGGAAGTGAGACCCTACGAGACGTTGTCCTACGCGAATGGTCCCGGATACTTTTATCACCGACTGAACGATAGTAAGAACGTCAACGAGACTTGGCGACCGGTCGAGGAGGACACCAATCGCGACGACCCATTCTACCGAAATCTCGCTACTTTTTATCTCAAGGATGAGACCCACGGAGGCGAGGACGTTGGGGTCTATGCTATCGGTGAGTTTTCAACAATTCACTGCATGTTGTCAGACGTACATACAGAAAATATTCGATCACATAAAAATTAATCACGAAAAAAAGTCACAAAAAGAAAACGCGTGTTTGAAATATGGTTTTTTTTCATTCTTCCGTTACAGGACCATGGTCTCATCTATTCCGAGGAACATTCGAGCAGAATTACATAGCTCATGTAATGGCATTCGCCGGTTGTCTCAAAGACTGGCCGTCCCACTGTGACAGAGCCTACAACAGATATTTTTACGAATTGTCGAATTCCGGAGCCATTTCAGCCACGCTCGAATATCATTCCTTCAGTGTTTTCCTCGTACTGTCCGTATGCCTCTTCGCTACTTTACGATTCACCTGATGCGACGGTCAACGCGTGCACGACGGCGTACGTGTGTGACAACGTTTCGTCTCGACGATCGTCGGAGTGTCGAGAAGACTCGCCAAAGATAATTAAATACTGTAAGGTCGAGTGATAATATACAGATTTTATTCAATGACGCAGAGGCCATCGAGCACTCTTAGACCAAACTGTCGGTGGGCCTGGTTTTTTTAAATATATATCTTTGACGGCGTTAAAGCATAAAAGCAATAAATTCAAGGGTATTATGTAATTATGTAAACACAATGTGTCGTATTGTAACTCACTACCCGTGAGTTGAACGGCGTAAAACAGCAAATCGTTTGAATAATGACCCTAAGTCGTTAAAACCAATAACGAAACTTACATATTTTTTCCGTTTTTATCCGTAATATTTATTTTAAATGTCGTTGAAAATATACGGCCGTTACCATAATGCTCCTGTAAATTTTATACATTCCAAGTTTAATTATGTGTTATCAGTCGAAGGAATGAAAAAGAAGGAAAGTAGAATTATGGAAAATGATTCAAGTTTGTAAGCATGAATGAGCGAGTGAACTAATCCAACTAGTAGAATTATTGCTATACTTATTAAATTATGCACATACCGAGAGCGCGACGATGTAAATTGTACTCAACTGGTTTATATACGTAAGCGCCCAACACCATGAGAGATGTGTATAACGCGCGTGTTATAAATGAAAAAAAAATAAAAAAAACGGAGTGCGTCACCTGTCCGTGTACAAATAAATACAATACCAAATGCAATTCTTTTTCTTTTTCACCATCGTTTTTTTTATAACAAAGATGAATAAAATCAATGTTGAAACTTCGATCGAATAAAATGTTTTTAAACCTTGAAATTCTTAAAATGAAAAACAAAAAAAAAGTTATAAATCATCGTCACTTTCAGAGACCCTTGACAACGCTGACGCAGTAATTTTTGTACATCAACGGCACGACGTCGTCGCTGACAAAATTTCTGTCTGGCTTTATCGACGCGAAAGGATTCTTTTGCGGTTCAACGAGTACTTCCACTTTCCGAATAGACTGTATTCTACGAATATCCCTGGGTATCTCGACTTCGGTGTACGAAGTAACGACGACCGGAACTTTGGCGTCGCAGAATCTCTCGATCGTCGTGGGCCAGGTGTCCGTCCCATCGAATCCAGTTTCCCTGTACAGTCCAGGATTGAAGAGGCAAATAAGGTCGGGTTTTTCAGTTCCCTCGTCGATCTGATGGTACAGCATGCCGGGGTTGAAGGTAACCCTTATCTCCCGCCATTCCTGTTTGCATCTCCGGCACATCTGAACCTTTCCCAGAAGTTCCGGCGGTGCTCGAGGAAGATACAGCTCAGGTCCGGTGAAGTTCAAGCTCAGTTTCTTCAATCTCGGCAGATAGTGAAGAAACAATTTCTCCCAGACCCTCATGCTCGAGCATTCGAACTGAAATTCTGCACCGATCACGTGGATGCTGAGGAACTCCATGCTTTGCCAGTCCCGGCGGGTCTTCTGCATGGCGAAGAGCGCCGTGAGGGGCGCGGTGGCCGATAGGGACATGCTGGCGTACGTGTAAGCATCGATCCGACGATAATTAACGTTGTTGCTGAACATTTCCAGCAGGAGAGCGTCGAAGTTCGCCGGCATTGCGTTCCAAGTCTTCGGCGACACGTCGGGAAAGTTTGCATTAACGTAGCCGTGTCTGTGCTGCATCCAGAGGATCCGCCGGAAAACTTTGAATTCCTCGCACCATCTGGCGTGCTCGTCCCGATGATCCTCGCAGTAAAAATCGATCATGCAGTCCGGGCAGGATCTCAGCTGCTCGCCGATTCTTCGGCAGGTCCGGCAGACTCGAGGATAGAGGACGATCTCGCGCTCCCACAGATCCAGGCGTCTCTTCATTCTCTCCTCGACGAGATCGATCATTTTTATCCTGAACGATCTGTACATGTCCGACGAGAGATCCTTGGCGAAACGGAACGCCTCGATGCCCGAGCACTCGTTCGCCAGAACTTTGCACATAGGTTCGTGCTGAGCGCGATTTTCTTCGCGGTGCCTCGTCGAGCAGTACGAAACCATCCTGCAGCGCTCGCAGACGACCCCGCACGGGTCCATGCAGACGAGGCACATGTTGCAGCAGTAAACGAAACGTGGTCTTATCTCGAATTCCAGGGTCTCCTCGTCGTCGCTGTCGGTCAATAAATTGTTCTCGTTCAGTTCCAACAGCGGCAGCGTCAGACGAGCGTAGACGTTCAGCAATCTCGGTGAGTTCTTGCTCGTTCTTTCTGGCGTCTCGCTGACGACGGGGATTGAGCTGTTGCTCGGGGCTGTTCTAGGCTCGCATCTCTTCGGTTGATCGTTCGACTTTGCGCTCTTCTTCCTGCGACCCATTCTTCCCGGGGATGCTGAAAAAATTTTTTTTTCAAATTTTAGGCGACTTCACGATTTATTTATTAGGAAAGTTGTTGGCACAGAAAATATTTTTATATTATTTAACTTACATTTTTTTGCTTTAAATTACATTTCAACAAAAGTAAAATGGGCTCTCCGATTATTTTGAATGTGCGATAAGCGCTTCTGACATTGAGCAATCGATACCTAAATATTGAGCTTGGGTGACCCGCATTACCCGCACTTCCTTTGCCGGAGGGAACGTTGCACCGGTTCGAGCGAACGCTCGTCCAGATGAACGAGGCGACGCGCTTCTTCTCTCGGTACTCGTCTAATTCCGTCGACATTAATATCACCGCATTATTAAACCGTCAAGCGGTAAAATACGACTGCGTACAGACCTCCACTCCCGAGGCGTTTATCGCGTGAACTATGTCTGGGATGAAACTGCGACCGACTGTTCGCTTCCTCATGGAGGAAGCTTTGTTTTCATTAAATACTTTTTTTCTTCGAGATTTCAATGTAAACATATCCGGTATGACCCACGACAACAAAAAATCACATTTAGACAATTATCTGGATGGATGTGTGTGTGCGTTTGATACAAGTTACGCAATCACTTAAAAAAAAGAGTTCAAATTTTATCAGATTATTTATTTTCGGAATAGATCATTCTCGCTTAGACTTTCGCAAATTTTTAGTTATGGGCCTACAATGAAACACCTTTGGCTTGAGAATTTTGTGGAGAATGGCGTGATGAAGCGATATGTGAAAATCTCGATTTTCAGCTTCTGTATTTATTTATTTATTTATTTATTTAGTGAAAGCGGGACAAGCCTAATTACAAGTAGATGGAAAACCCCATCAAACCGGTTTGATACAGCGATAGACTCATAGACTGATACAAGGCGAAATGAAAAGTTCACATATGGCATTATATAATTAATAACAGAGAAAACATATAATGTGATAATTAACGGCGTGGACAGCAAGGATTGTTTTCAGTTTGTCGAGTTTGATTCGCAGGCCACGCACATTTTATAAAGCCATCCTAGCACCGGGATCGTAATTGACATTGGCAAGTAGATCGATTAAATTCGTCGCCAGCAATATAGTAAAATGGTTAAACGAATATTGTAATCGCTTCGGATAAGAGAGTACGAGAAAGAATCGCAAAGCCGTTTGCACAGTAACGAGACAGGGACGATTAAACTCTTATCGATAGCTTCCCGTTTATGCGAATGACCTTGACCGGAATCAGCGAGAGCCCGCGACACGATCGCTGTGTACATCGGCGCTCTTGCATGCGGGTTCGATAAACCGAAGGAGTACGCCACAGATGCCAATAACACCGATCATATAAAGCGATCAATCGAATAGCAATGAACAATAAAATTACGACACGATCGTGTCTTCTCATCGATAACGATGCACCTATACGAATTATCCCCGGTAATCAAAAAGAAAATTAGGCCTGCTGATTATGTATTACGATTAAACTTTCATAACTAAAAACTGTTATCGCATATTAGCACTATAATCGTTAAGCACAGTGATAAATTCACATCCATAAAATTTTACCTCGAATATTTTCAACGAATGATTATTATTTTTTTTCTTCTTTTATATCGAAGCTCGTTAATCGTTATTACTTTGTGATCGTCCGCGACGAAGTGCGAGTAGGCTCGCGTTCGAAGCTTTGCGAACTTTCCTTGTGTCGCTGAGGGCATGTATTAACTGTAGCCCAAAGAGAAAAGGACTGTCTTCACATGCGCAGACAGGGGCACAATCCGGGCACGGGTCCGAAGGTATATTTCCGGCTCACGGTTTAGGTGCCAATGGATCCACGACGGTCTATTCGACTCTTCGTAGAGTCTCTGGGAAGCCGCAACTTCTTTACGTCTGTCTAGTTCTAACAATAAATTCACTCGCGGGACCTTAAACATTCCGTTATATAATATCTCACGACAGATTTCCTACTCTACGCGGATAGTAGTACTGCTAAGCTATATACTATTGATTACGATATAATTACCGTAACAGTGTACGATCGTGCGGCGTTTGTAAAGAACGTAACAGATACGATCATATAATGCGTTTAAATACTCTTCGCTTCCTGTACACGAGGATACGACGTTGAGAGAATTTACGAGCAGAGTAACTCTAATTATGTTGTCATTGAGAGCTTATCCTTCAATCGGTCATTCGATACGAGGATAGACGCTTTACGTATCCTGTATATATGTATATTTACAGAGCTGACCCACTGGAAATTCAGGTCATAGTCAAATGATCATGCGCATACGAATTGTTTAACAGGTGTTGTGAGGTTGATGTACCAGGTGCAGGCTCAGTTGTTCGATCTTCGCAAATTTCAAATAATTGATTTATTGTGATGAATTTACGAACTGACGGATCCTTGAAACTAAACGCGCGCATCGCCGTTCTATGTGAGGAATTATAATTTTTTGACTTATTGGAAGAGAAATAAAGCGCTTTAATAGAATTTGCGTAGGCTCGGTTGTTCGATCTTCGTAAATTTCAAACAATTCATTTATTGTGATGAATTTACGAAGTGTCGAGTCCTTGAAAGTAAATGCGCGCATCGCTGTGCTATGTGAAGAATTATCATTTTCTAAGTTATTGGATGATAAATAAAGCGCTTTAATAGAATTCACGTTCGCACAGTGAACCCGTAACGGTATGTGCTAATCGACGATGATTAACGCTCTGTCTTCGAACAATGGCATGTCGTTGGATCGTATGTATGGCTATATATAACCGTGAAAAGGAATATGTACCGACATTGAAAATAGAACGGTGTTTTTTATATATCTCTGTACTTATCTTCCTGAATTCCAATGCGATAAAAGCCTCGTTCATCTTTCCAATGACCGACTAAAGTTTACATTGTCCAGCGGATAACCTCTTTAGCGCGTACTTGCTGCATCCCGAATCCTCTATCAGGTCCTCTCCACTAATACAGATAACACGTTTCTGCACGACATTAGCATATTCTACACTAGTCGGTTTATGCACGCACCGAAGAGTGTAAATCAAAGTACGGACGCCGGCGAATTCGCATGCGGGCGTGTGTATGTGTGTTCTGTGTGCGTAGTATTCGCGTATTAAGTGTATGCAAGCCGGGGAGGAACACATTCGCACTGTGATCTGTATATATAAAAATAACTTCGTGCAGAACATACTCTTTCAGTATCTTCATTAAATACAGACATACTCTCTCGGTAATTCGTTCAATACAGACATACTCTCTCGGTATATTCGTTCAATACAGACATATTCGGTCGCTATATTTGTTTAATGCAGCATACTTTGTAGGTGTATACAGTTAATAAATATGCGGTTAATACAAATCACAGTTATTGACCGGAAGTAACGGAATACGGGAAAATGTGATTTTCGGTTTTGAAAATCTTATTTTTCGACCCGAAGTGCAGTCATGCGGCAAAATATTAATAGCCTTGAAAGAAATAAATAAGGGGATTTTTGTTACCGACCGCGGCATTTCACATTCTATATTAGCGATATCCCCCCTCCGGCCTCTTGCACGTTTGACTTGTCGTGTATGTCTTTGTTGAGGTTATAGCAACCATCACAGCCTGACAGAAAACCGTTCCTCAAATAATCGTATTTTTTTAGTTTTAATATACATGCATATAACGATTCGTTAAATAAACATTTTTTTCTCGCGCACCCACGCTGAGTTTCCAGAGATATGAAATGCAACATAGCACAACAAAAGAACATCCACTGACAACCTGAGAGATCTCAGGGAGATATAGACATTATTGCAAGTAATCGCATTTGACAATTGGAATGGATTTACTCTACGCAATCAGTAGAAAGACGATAGGAAAGTCTTCTCTAAATCACGAAAGGTACCTCCATCCCTGCTCAAGCTATGTGTTATTATAATTTACATAGTTCCTTAACGATACTCTCGTTTACCTTTTCCCTGTGGTTTAACATTATTTAAAAAAAAATATTGTTATTATTATTAATACTTTTCCAACTTTATTTTCAGTCTTCACAATGGACAATCCCTATGTTCATTATCCAGCCGCAACATTGCAGCTTTCACAACTACTACGGAGCTCGACGACACAGGCGGCAAGACATGGGGATCACATGTATATGTCTGCGATCTCAACATGCCTTGGCACACTCACAAGTTAATACTTTATTTATTTTTTTTATTTCGTATTTTTTTCTAATATGGTTTGATATTTCCTTATTATTCATTCATTTATTATCTTGCAGAATTATGTCGAATCGTCACGCGATAACAGCGTTGGAGTGGGATCTCCCAGGTGGAAAGCTTGTTATAGCTGACGCAGCAGGTTCTGTTCAGTTATGGATGTTCAAAGATCACATTCTGAACGATTGGAGCCTTGTAGGTTCGGCGAATTTTTCGGGCGAGCATATTTTAGGCGCTGCTTGGTTTCACAACGGAAAAAAGACCGCTCTCATTACGGAGAAAAGGGATAGTGTTCATTACAGTGAGAAATTCAGTCATCTGCTGTTTGCACCGTCCGTGCGGCAATTCGGTGGAAGAGCCGCCGAAGGGGTTCTCGTGGTTTCTACTACTGGAATGGTCGGGGCTGTTATGATAACGCGGGATATACAAAATCCCGTTTGCTTCGCTACCGAGAGCCTTGGCAGCACGAGACACAGAATAACGGCGGTCGATCTTTGCTATGGAAAAAGTATGGTCGATCTCGGATATATATATATATTTTTATTTATTTTTGATACAAGTCTGTACCCTATGTTTTAACGACAATTTTTTGTTGCAGACGGTCATTTCTTAGTTGCTGTGAGCAGTGGAAACATCCGTCTTCCTATAAGATGCTTCAGAGTTCTCGTGCGTAAGAACGACGAAAAATGTACAATTACGTCGCAAGCGTTGCCGAGCTTTTTTCTTCAAGACGGGGCCCTCAAGGACAACACTTGTGAGTCTTCGGAACGACCTTCCGGTTCTTTCTGCTGGCCGTGTAATGTTACTTATTTATTTTGAAACTTTCTCAGGCACAAGCGTGACTCATCTGAAGTTCGTAGTCCGGGAAGACGCGGATTCTCTGGTCGTGGCAGCGAACAGCGAGAACGGTGGCTTTGTTGAGGTATGGGAGCTGCGGGAAAAGTCACAAGCTGTTAATAAATTGTTTCATTCGAAGACGCTCGAACCTTTCAAGACCGTGGTGAGTTAATCTCGGTTCTCTCTGTAATGTTATTACAAATTTTTTTCGCTGTTACTCAATAACGATTTTAATAAAACGGAAATTTGTCCAGGTCTGGCAACATCAATCGCAATACCGTTGCCAATCCCCGGTAACGGCCATCGCGACGACCAAACTTTCGATAGTCACGACTTTGCCACCTCCGAGTTACGTTATAATATCTCTGGCCGATACGTCGTTTCACTATCTGAGTCGGGAAGGCCTCAAGGAAGTCGCCTTTTCCTCGATAAACATGCCCTGGCGACAGGACGAGCCGAGCTCGAAATATTCGAGAAATTCGGTCTCCATAACGCACATAGACATGTCCTGGCTGGGATTCGTTCTCCTTGCTTGCGACACCCAAGGCAATTTTTATGTCTTCAAACTCATGCCCGACGGAGGTTCGTATTCATGCTCGCGATAAGCAACGAAACAATTGGTTTTTTTTTTAATGACAATTTTCGTTTTGGCAGGTCCTTCGGTTACGCTGAGCTACGCGTGCACGATTCTCGAGTATTGTCTCGTAACCGGAATCGATTGGCTCGATCTTCTGCTGTGCCTGAGATCACCGGTGATCGAGACCCTTTGCGAGAGACTGGACGCCTCTTACAACAGACAAACTCCGCCTACTCAACAGTATCATTACATACAATTTTTGTGCATAAAAACTTCACTCTACAGGTCTGATTTATATTACTCATATATTTTCCGGATCGAAGAAATATCTTTGAAAAAATACGATAATAAGGATTTTTCATTTTACAGGATGTTGGGAAACGGCCAGAACAAAGCAGCCGATCTTTCATCCCTTTTGATGGTCCACAGTGTCGCGACCGCCTTCAAGTCTCTCCTGAGGCCGTCAGACTTGATATCACACGACAAAGGACCGGCCGAGAGCCTCGGCGCTGTTATAAATGACGCGATAACCGACGTCGACAAGATCCTCTTGCATCTCGATCCGAAAGAATTCACGGTCGAACCGAGCACGCTGCAATCTCTGCAACAGTTGATACAATGGGTCGCCGATCTGGCGCTCAATTTACTCGCTCGCCTTCCCGAACAACGAATGCAAATCAAATCTGGCGGAGTAAGATTTTTTTTTCTTTTCTTATCGTTTCCGCAAATTTTAAATCGCGCATTAATTTTCTTTCAGTACGAATTGCTGAAAGATCACAAAGCCCTGAACACCATACGCGAGCTCTTGGTGATAATTCGAATCTGGGGATTGCTGCGACCGTCCTGCCTACCGGTGTTTCTTCGCAGCGCCGACAATCTCGACGTTCTAGCGCGTCTCTTTCGTCTCCTCTCGAAGCTCGTGCAGCCAAACGGCGATACTCAACAGCCGCAGATCGACGACTCTCTCATCGGTGAGTTATACATTCGAATCCCCACTAGCCTCTCTCTCCGGATATCATGAGTAATAGTGCGAAGCCTTGTCCTCGGGGATTCGGTTATCGGAGCTCGGGTAGGAAGTTCGATAAAGCTTACCCACTTCCCGGATACAGACACCGCATGTTCTCTGGTATTAACGAATTGTCCTCCAGTCTCCGGCGATCCAACTGAGCGACATGTCGAACAAACTCGCGACCCGACACAAATGTTCATTGACGCTCAAGTCGCCGATTAACAAATCTCTTCAATTAAAAAATAAATATTCCGACGATCGCGACGGGAAGGATTACGGAGGAGACTTTAAAATGACGATATTTCCAATGCTGTTTTGCCTGATATTTTTTCTACACTGGATCGTAATCTGTCCTCTGGTTTGGGCTTTGCTTTATGGCACGCAATTTTCCGATGGTTGGCCACACTCATGGATTTATCTGTACTGGATTGTGGCTCTTCTCGTCTGGCTCGCCGTCATGCTCATCCTGGTCGTACTGTGGAGAGGAAGAAAAAAACGTCACGAGGCCGATCTACTGAATCCCAAGATCGTTGAATATTCGACTCCTTCGTATAGCACGAATGTCAAAACCGTTCAACCGGAAGTCATACAGCTCGGAATTTCATCTTGGAAGAACGATCGAGAGGATGCATCATCGATAGATCGCGATAAGGACGAAATCAAGAGGGAGAGAAGAAAAAAATTGGCACCTCTGGTGATCCACCAGAGTATGACGGGATTGGAGAAGACCGAAAACAGTGGCGATGTAAGCATCGAAACGGCGATCGAGAGATGTCGCGATTCGATAGATTCGAAGGGTTATCTGAAACTTGTCACCGTCCAGACACCGTTCACTCCGGAAAGTCCCACGTTCGCCGATAAAGCACCGCCGGACGTTCCCATGTCGCCGAGGGAGCTATTTTTCATCGACATGATACGCGAGGCTGCAAAATCGGAGGACAAAATCGGACAGAGAAATTCGCAATTTTGCGACGAACCGAAGACAGAAGATAAAGAAGAAGCTCGTTACTTTATCGCCAACGTGGAGACACCGGTGAATGAGATAAACGAGATTTTTATTGAGATCGAACCGACGGGGCCTAAACCAAGGCTTACGCTTGAAAGCATATCGAAAGAACCGGCCGAACCAGTGGACAATTGATTCTTAATCGTTGACTCCTTTTTTTATTATTATTTTTTTTTTTTTTAACACAAATTTCGAGACTTGTCGCCAAAGTGTTCCCGTTGCAGTCTTCCCATTGTTATCTTGTCCGCATTTTATTCCAGACGACTGTTGCCTGTTGCCAAACGAAATAATGATACCGCAATTGCACAATGGAAACAGCATAACTGCGCTAGCGACCCCAGTTCTCTTCTACCAGAGCCTTCCTTTGCAGGTAAGCTGCGTGAAAATCGCTAAAAAACAAAAAAGAAAAAAGATGGATGTGACAAAGATTTGATTGTTTCAGCTCGAGTACGGCCAGGAACCGGAGCAGCTCTTGTTTGTCCCGGAAATGAATCCTATCGAGGGTTGTATGCACAGTGGACAGATAGTCGACAACATAAGACATTTGTATCTCGGCAAGCAACCCCTCCTCGTAAAACAATGCACCAGGTGCGTTTAGACCGATTTATAGATGATCTAAGACTTTAACGTCAAACAAAATAATTTCAACGACAAAAAAAATATTAATAATAGATTATCGGGGTTTCGTAGGTGCGGAGGAAAATCACAAGTTCAAAATATGACGAGAACAGCGGCAATAAGA
Source organism: Stenichneumon culpator (assembly GCA_964017025.1). Classification (NCBI taxonomy): domain Eukaryota; kingdom Metazoa; phylum Arthropoda; class Insecta; order Hymenoptera; family Ichneumonidae; genus Stenichneumon; species Stenichneumon culpator. The sequence goes on along the minus strand of OZ024775.1, from coordinate 8,546,981 downwards.
GCGTGGGATCAGAGATGGACGAGAGTGTGTCGTTGCGGTGGAATATGGAGGATCCACAAGTCGTCTCAATGACTCGAAAAGACAAAAACCATAAAACGACGATATATGTAGATATAAACGAATAAATTAATTACTTTGTACTGCAACTTGTCTGATATATTTTATGTTTTCTCTGTCACGCCTAGTGGTGTCCCGGTATTCGGTAGGATTAATTACAAGAATTCTCTCACGCGCTCGCAGTCCATCGTACATCCGATACGATCCGGTGTGTTAGTCGGCGGGTCCGCTCTTTAATAACGCTACTTCGGGAGCTTGCAAAAAATGTAGAAAAACATCGAACGGACTCGAAAATGCACCCGTACGTCTCGAAGTCTCTCTGCGTCCTTGCGCGATCGGATCTATTTTTTATTCACTTCGCCGTTTCAGTTTTTATTGTTTCGCGATCCCGTCACGATTAATGACTTTCCCCCTTCTTGCCGGCAACCCTCTTGAAGTCACCCATGTTCGTGGTCGATATCGGTGAGCCGATCACCGCAAGATGATCGATCTGAGTTGTTTCACCGCCGCTCTGATTGTCCTTAACGAATATCTGGAGATTCAGAACGTTCTGGAATTTCACGTAACGCAGTGGCACTGGATTTCCCTCCTCAACGTCCTTTGACGATAATCTGCGACATTACAATGGTTTCATTAGCAGATCGAATACAACGGAAATCTTTTTTATTTTTTTTTGTCTCACGTACACAAGATCCTGAACGCTCGTATTAGAATCGGCCATGTCGAAATCTATGGTCCTTGGCTGATTGATGAAGAGCTTTATATTCTTGGGGCCCTTGTCCGCAGGCCCTTTGATCTTCAGCGAATGAACTTTGACCGGTTGACGAAAGGCCAGAGACATAATGAGCTGTTCATCGCAGTCACTCTGGAGATATCCGCCCTCGGAGGCTAGACAATGCTCAAAGCAGTGATCGTCGGCCTCGTTGAGACACTCGCACTCGCCTTTGACGATGAATGTCGTCAGGTCCATCTGCGGAAAGGACGGATCAGGGGGAATAGAGTTTAAGCTCTCCGACGTCGTCAAAAATTGTTCGCAATGTGTTATTTAGTTTTGGGGTTTTTTTTTTCCAAAACAGATTTTATATTTTTTTTTTTTTCACAGAATAATGATAAAATTATTTCAATTGTTGTTGTTCTTGCTCCAGTAGTAGAGTACAACAGCGAGAAATATCATGCCGAAAACGTGATAGTAAACGTTATCTTTGCTCTCTCGTACATGTCCGGCAACTGGAGCCTCGCCGTCTTCGGCTTCGCCGGAACCGTAGAACTGTACTATCTTCGATTCCAGACCCGTAGGATCGGCACCCTGACAGCTTCCTAGTTTCGTGCGATTCCTGTAGAATATGAAAGTCGGCATGGCGCTGACACCCTGGCCGGCAGCAGTCTCGGCGCACTTGTCCACATCGACCTTCAGAAACACCGCATTCGGATATTTGCCGGAAAGTTGCTCAAAGACAGGAGCTATTCTTTGACACGGTCCGCACCTGAGACAAGATGAAAAAAAAGAAAACAGAAAACCAAAAAAATGATGAAACAATTTCGATCGGGACGAAGGGAAGTGTATCGGATCATTAATCGATCGTGCGAGAATGAAATTTTTCGGGATACATATTCAAAGGGTAGACAAAGAATTGATTCTCGGCTGTGACAATATAACCTAATCTATCGGCAAAACTCACCACGTAGCTGTGAAATCGACGACGACGAGTTTCGTTCCGGCGCTCGCCAATTCACCTTGGAATTGTCCATCATCATTCACTACTCTTACAATGCCCATTGTCGTTGTTCGTTTTTAAACAAAACGTTTCAATCATAAAAGAAAGACGCGAATTCGCGAGCCAACCGAGTTGTTCCCTTCGGAATTTAATAGATGACTGGCAGTTTGGCTACGGTGACTCCGACTCTGCCGCACTAACCGGGGACCGGAAGTCGAAGAATTTACGGCAATGTTACTGGCTGACGCGGGAGAAGCGGCTGATATCAACGAATTTCAAAATTCGTTTATTCGGAATCCGAAACTTTGCTTATTCTTGCGAGTCTGAGAGTTGAGACTTCCGGTTCTCCGACTCGCTAACGTCCGAAAATAATTAATGGATTAAATTAACACTAAGCCACGTTTTTTTGAAGCTAAGAGCTTAAAGTCATTCTAGCTGAATATACGATACGGCCAATCTGTGGAAGTTCTTTTTTTAATTCGACAAAACGTAAGCAGCTGTAGCGGAATAAAACAGACGGTTTAGTTGTTTGCGAGATGGTGGGATATCGGGGGCTTGTGGGTAAGTAAGAATGTCGTAACGTGGAGGGGCTTCGACGGAATTGCGTTTAGCCGTCTTCGCCTTGAAGGAGTGACACGCTCGAGTCCGATGGCTCGGATGATAGTCTTCTTCCCAAGCCGGTATCGGACGGATACTTTGGCTGATACTGTTCCACTCTCTCCAGAAGACTGTCTGGGTATCCAGGTGAATAGTATCTGCATAAGCAAAATATATCAATCGAAAGAAAAAAAATTAATAATAATTACCATCATAACTAAAACGCTACATATTCACACATTCTTAGTGCGATACACGACAAAACAATGAAAATTATTACAATCAAACGTGTTAACAAGTATCGATAGATCTACGGTAGTCGAGCTATGCAAACGAATTCGAGTTATCGAGCTTGCGAGATATTCTACCCTGATTGTTATTCAACTTTCCCAAACACTGCCGTTAACACCCTTAAGGTCGAAAATGTAAGATATTTCAGAGCTTCGCTCGTACAACGTACCTATAAAAACTAAATTTAAGCTGCACCACGGTTCCAACAACGAGACACACAGAGATCGGGGAAATTGGGACAGAACTCCCGAGAGAAGCTCGGGGTATGGAGGCAAAAATATTGATCGCGCTTCGAGAGCGGGGGGTGGGAGTCGAATGGAGAACGAGCGATGGAGGGTTTAACCGAGCTTTATCGAGGGATGCAAAGTCAGCTGAGGCAAAATGGCGGTCACATCGCCGTTCTCTAAGAGCTCCGAATTTGATGATGTTTCTCATCGACAGAGAAACATCGGTCGCACATAAATACGCTGTTTTACACTCTAGACGTAATACTTTCGTGGGTGACGTAAAAAAACGTTCTTCGTCGATAGCTTCGTTCGACGACGTAACGTGAGTAGAAAAAAATAAAAAATACAAAATAAAAAAAATCCCCTCAGAGCAACTAGTGTTTTCGTGAACGTTGATCGTCAGATTAGGGCTTGCCGCTATGTTTTCTCCACGTCCCATCGTTGTTTTACTTTGTCGTAAAGCCTTTCGTTCCTCGAACGAGCTTGTATTTTTTTTCATTTTTTTATTTTTTCCATTGCACGCACCGCGTGCCTTTTATGGCTGAACCCCGCAGCGAATGGAGCGCTAAACTCGTGCAAACTCGGTAGTGATGGAAAACCGCATACACTATAGTACGTCTCTCCGTGCCCTCGCGCGATAGGCCAACGACTCAACAGGTGCACGCAACTTTCGTTTTCTTCTGGACGAGCGGTCTTCCCAAACGTGTCTATTAAATTGACTGTTCTCTTTGAATGATAAAAAAAAATGCTGTGTCTTTTCCGTTGTTTTCCGTCGTTTCCTGAAAAACTCGACTCACCGAACAATCTCTTCGGGAAAGCAACAATTTATCGTTTTTATGTACTCGGCGAGAATAGAGTTCGGCTCCGATTGTATCTCCTGCACCTTCTTGAGGCCTCCGCTCGTCACGAAGAGACGACGCGATCTCGGATCATGTGGCAGTATCTGCAAAACAATAAATGTGATTAATATTTATAAAAATTAATATTAATAAAAAGGTAAAAATAAAAATCATTTTCTTTTATCGAAGACAAAACGAAATAATCTTTGCCGACGAGAATCGATAAATTGTTACATGATTTGTTCTAACATCGACCGCGTAGGCGGACACATGTCCATAACAATAAGGCTTCCGAAACCCTTTCGGAATGGAGCCCACTCCGGGTCATAATCGCGGTTTCTCGCGCGTCACACTGCAACGATGTTAGTGGCAATGACGTGGTTTTGATGTAGCGTTTCTTCGAAATAAAAAAAAAGAATTATTATTCGAACAAACAATAAATCAAAAATTCACTGAAAACGTATATCTCAAAGTTATTTCGTGAATGGAGGGGTTTATGTTTGTTCTTTATTGCAAAGGCCACGCGGAAATCCGGTTCTCGGAAATTATGAGAAACTGAGAAATTTCAAACTGCGTATATTTATCGTCGACTGTCTTTCTCACTCTGGTGATGCGTTGTTATTAATGTCTCTGTATCAATACATAAGAAGCAAGGAGGGGGTGGGAACTGGAAGCACGAAACCGCGAATACCGTTACTATGCAATTCGCTGCGCCGCCGTGTGTGTGTTGATCCACCGCAAATATTCAAATCTATTTTCAATCGTCGTTGCCCCCTCTAATATTAGAAATTTCGAGCCACATCTCGGACGATTTCGACGCACTGTTTACAAATACCTGAGCGCGGGAGAGACCATTTTTTTCATGCCGTAATTTCTTTAAAATAATTTTGTTTTTTTTCCGAGAGCCGTGATCGAACAACAGATTAATAAAAAAACAAAGAAAAAATTGGATCTACGAGTTTGACCCTGTAGCTTACGCTTGGCTATCAAACGGAGATAAATTCTACTGCTGGCAGAGACTTAACGAATCTTCATTCGACCGGGCACTCGATCTCAATCGAGACATAATAAGATTTTATAGTCGAAGCTATTGACGATTCTACGTAACACTCCGTAAAGATATAAGAGGAATCATTTAAAAAATAAACTAAACAAAATTTAAAAGATTTACTTCCGGTGCAAGTTTTCTCATAGAATATTAAGTTGGGAGTAAAATAATCGGTATATTCATCATGAACGTTAAGTTTTTTTTCTGACGATGAATCACGATTCCGACGATCGCTCGTGATTGACCACAACCAAATAGATCTATCTGTCCATCAATGACCAGCCTACATTATTCGAACGAGATGGGTGCGCTGAGCCTCGACAATGTCAAGCGAAAAGGTCGAGAATCATTGTCGTTTCTCTGCCAATAGGATAAACGGAGAATTTTATGCGTAACACTTGGTCCCCCCAAGCGAGAAACAACTACGTAATAACACGCTAAAACTGTTCTGCTATTCGCCTGGGACTATTCCCTATAATTTGTAGGAGTGGCCTTTGCACCTTGAATAAAAAAATAAAAAAAACTATAATCTCTATTGGTCGAGCTTAAATAGAAATCTCAAAAATCGTAACACCTGCTGCCTCTATAAAAAAGATAATACTCTTTTAAACGTATACTTTGATATATCACTCTAAACCACTTCTTTTATTCGGCTCAGACAATTCGCAAACAGAAAACTATAATCTCTATTACAGCAATCGGCAAACTATGATCTCTGTATTGATCAAGCTTAATAAAAACTCAAACATCCTTACACCTGCTTTGCCTATAAAAAAAGATAACACGCTTTCGAATATACTTTGATATAACACTCTAAACCATTTCTTTTATTTGGCCCAGGCAATTCCCAATATTACCGACAAGAGTGGTCTTTGTATCTCGCATTAAATATTTTTTAATCAATCTGCGTGTTTAAAATTATTTTTAAAAATCGTATTTGTTAATTGTTTTCAGACTCGCGTGTCTCTCGGGTGGGGGCGGTTTTGGCGTGGCTACCCTCAGCGCGCAAAGTCGCACGATATTAATTCTGAAGAAACCGCTCGAACAACCATCAAGTGGAGAAACAATAAGAAGAAAACGAGGAGGAAGAAGAAGATGAAGAAGAAGAGTTCAATGCCGCGACCGGAATAAATTCCATTTGACTGTCTCGAAACCGCGAGTGAGAAAACTCGATCGATCCTGATTCCCCGCCTGGCGCGATGACTCGATAGCGTGGGGCTAGCGGAATCAGTAGCCAGCATCCCAGCACAGTTTGCTCTCGAGATCCCGTCCGACAGAAGAGGCTCGATAACCGAGGCAATAGCACGTTCTCCCGCCGAAATATCAATTTTTATTTTCTTTTTTTCCGAGCTCGAAAGAACTCGAGTGGAAGAGAAAATTGAATTTCTATCTGCCGGTGAAGATTTACAAAAAAAAAAAAAAAAATTTAATAATTTCAACAATGTATTCGAGTCACGACGATGAAGAGGACCGACACTGAAGCTTGGCGGAGTTGTGAGCCGGACGAAGATGAAGAATCAACGAGAGACAGTTCGAATAATTATTTAACGTGACAAAAAGCGGGGGAAAAAGAGAAAGAAGAACAGAAGAAAAAAAACAAGGTGTGTTTACGCTTCGCTGTGTGGGCTCGTGGATGAAGGACGGATATTCTCCTCTGCGGTCGTGATCTAACCGGCGACGCCGAGTCCACGATACTCGCTCCCTCGGCTGCCTCGAAGAGCTGAGTGCAAACATTGCGAAGGTACACTAAATTAAAAGCTGTCACACTAGAGGCAAAGTGACGCAAGCGTGAGCGCTAGAGAGAGTCCTCGAGCGAGATATCGCTCGTCTCCAATCTTTTTTTCTTGTCTCGCAATAATTTTTTTTTTTAATCACCGGCACGATACGTGGAGACTGGAACCGAACTAGATCCGCGGACCAATCTCCCGCAGTCTTCTGCGAGAGCAACAGGAAAACAAAGAAGCACCTGCAACCAGAAGAAGAAAAAAGTTGACAGAATAGTTTGCTCTTTTCTTGTTTTTTTTTTTTTTTGTAACGAAAAAACAAAAACAGTTCGGGCAACACGAAATAAAAATAAATATTGAAAGTGAAGTGTATAAATAAAAAAGGAAGAAGAAATGATTAACAATCAGCAGAGAGTGATCCTGAACACGGGTGAGGCGCACGGCCATCATCAGCCGGTGTCAGCAAAGCCGTCGGTCGTTTCCGTCTCGAGCATCGACTCGGACGTGAGCGATCGACGCGACGTCAGGGAAGCGTTGTACTCGGGCATATTCAGGAGGCACAGAAAAACTATACTCGTACTTGGAAGTTTTCTCAAGATGCTGAGGGTGAATAGAAATGTTAACAACTACGCTAGCATTAAGGGCAACGACGAGATTGACGAGTGACATTAACATTTTTTGTTAAGAGGGAGGAAAAATTGAAAAGAACAAAAAAACTACAAAAAAAATACAAAAAATACAAGCAAAAAAATATTATATTTAGTAACAAGCTCTTAAGCTTTTTCTACAAGGAAACACACACTCTCTGTTGAAAAAAATTATTATTTTTTTATCACATGCATACATGTGAGGGACAATTTTTTTTCGTCAAGTTTGCTTACAAGTCGTAGCGATTAAATAGGAGAGCTTGCACAACCCAATTCCGGCCATGACACAGCAAGCGTTCGATAGCGTCGCTTTCGTTTTCATAGATATAAATTATCGTACAAACAGGATTTGAACTTTATCTAGCACTCAGTCGTTAAATAGTTTCGAGATTTACATAATTTGTTTGTTTTTCGTTTTTTCTTTTTATGATTACAGAAATACTTGAACAAATTGCATGCACTCGGCCGTATTGTCGCATTGATGGCTTTAAGATTCGAAAATGTCGCAGGACCAAAATATTTTTAGTGGCTTTTCTAGAGAGATACGAAAAAAACGGAACAGGAAGAAGCTACACATTTTCGTCGTATGCACGCATGGCACACGTTTTGCGCACTGGAAGATTCTACGGTAGAGCTACGAGAATAGAGAAACGTTAAAAAATAAAATAAAAATTACGACTACTGCAATGGATGTTATTCGAAGATTGAATCGAGCTTAAAACCTTTGTAACATTAACGCGTTCGGTGATGGGGGAAAAAATTATCGTAGCGATTAAATAATCGTTTACGTGTGTAGAAAGGCTTAAAACATTAAGACATCCTATTAACAATTACACCTAGACGTAAGTGTCGTGTATGAAGATTAATAATGCAAATATCAAATGCAATGCCTTATCCGTCAATACGCTATTCAACTGGGAAAACGAATTATCTGCGCGACATCGTTAACAAAAATTTTACATTAAATTCGAGAGGTAAATTTTCCACCCGAATTTGCACTTTTTTTTACATTTTTTTTCATATACGCGTGAATAAGAATTTTATTATTGGATAAGAAAAAGTGCCTACTGCCTTGGCTGCCGAAAATACGATAGAAATTATATTCGCGGGCTTGCAGGCGCGGTGAAAAATTATGTGTGGAACGAAATAGTAGGATAGCATTCACCATTGAAAAATGAACGAACGTTACCGTTGGTTCAATTTTGGATACTGAAGACTGAAGACTATTTTTTTGCAATTCTTTTAAAAATTTTCGCGAATCTTGGGACATCGCGTAGATACGAGTCTGGATATAGTGTTTTTTTCTATCGTATTGTCGAAGGAGAGCAAGGAATCTTCGGTGGCGCTATAAACTTCACACCGGCCATATTATTAACGACAGTCGTTCGTCGATAATTAATTTTCCCAACTGTAACAAGATCGGTCGAAGACTCAATAACAATCATGACGCCCTCAATCGCTCGTCTACTGCCAGTAGAAAGAAAGAATTTAAAAAAACAAACAAAACTACCACTTTGTTGATAAAGCGAGTTAATACATAGCTTGTCATTTTGTGTATGGCTAATCCGTATTTGTTGAGTAAATTAATATGAAATGAAATGAAACAAATGGACGATGTACAATCAACTTCGAATCGAACTAAAGTAAATCGGATCTATGTAAAGATCGATGCGAAATATTGAATAAAAAAAAGATTTCGAACCGATGCTCTTTAGATGCAGGTATACATATATGTACCATTGTACTGAATGCGTAATATTGTATAGTAGAGTTATTGAAAAACAAAAGATAAACAAACAACCGAGTAGGCTTATTGTCAGAATCCTTGGGCCGCAGATAAGAAGAATGCAAATGATCAATTACCGAGGGCGACGCGACATATATATATATATATATAATTATTATTATAATATATATATATATATATATATATATTATAAATAAAATTTAAAGTGTAAGACTGAGGACCGCAGGATTGGTGGAGAACATATAGTGTATCTCTTTTACTAAATGATCTCCCGAGCCAATTTTGAAAGCGTCAAAGGTACTGAGCTTTTTACACCTTTTGAAGATTTTTTAAAAACGTTACTATATAACTTATCAAATGGCAAAATGTAGATTGGTTAATATGAGAAAAAAAAGAAAAAATACATCAAGTTTCCTCGACGAATTACGCAGACAGAAAAAGACACGTATAGTCGCAACGTGCGAAAAATTAGCTCAATCGCCTTTAAAAAAAAATGAAAACAAAATTCGATCAATCCTTAGTTCAACGCTCGATGATTTTTGTTTTGTTAATTCATCGCTGAAGCTTTAAGATTTGCATATAGGAAACGGGAACGCCTAGAAGATACGTTCGCCTTGAATCGATTTACCAGTTTTTTCACGTAGAGCCGAGATTTTTTTTGTTACATGCAAGAACTGAGGAAGGACACACTGACGTACGTAGAAGCGATATAACAATGAGAAAAAAACGTCTCGAACGCGAGGCAAAAAAAAATCACAAGAACCGTTACCGTTATTAATATTAAAACAGTTTATATACCTATTGTATCACTTTGTATAAACGTATCGTTAGTTACACGTATCACCGACGTCATATGTAAATGATTGGAAGAGATAAAAAAAAACACGAGGATAAAAAATGATAATAAAAAAGAAACCATTGATATGATTGTAGAGTAAACAACTGACCTTGCTGAATTGTCCCAAAACGTATTTCAGAATGTTCGAAGGTGCGTCGTGCAGAAGTGGCTCGAGGGCCTCGATGTGCAGGCACTTTTGCAAAGTTTGCTTCAGAGCCGCCTTGCACTTGGCTTTGAGATCGTCGGAGCTCTTTTCGTTCGCGTACATCTGGCAAGAATTTAGAACTGAGCAGAAACTTTATAAACCAAATGAAAAAAAAAATGGTCGCATTGCCGACACAGTTATCGGTTCGAATTCTAAAAATACGCATCGTAATAAAAATTCGTCGGCTGGCAAAGTTTTTTCATTTTTTAAACGGAGAATAACATTCTAGATTTTGTTTGTTTTTTTTCTTGCTTTTCATTTTTTTTACCTCCAACAGTTTGGGAAACAAATTGGCGGCGGCAATGGCTTTAGCATGTTCGGCCGTGTGTTTTCCAATTTGTCCGAGAGCCCATGCGGTTATCGACAGGACGTGATCCTCGGTTTCCTCTTGAATAACGATCGCCAGTTGAATAACGCCTTTCGAACCGATAACCGCTATAGCCAACTGATCCGAGTGGCCGGCTATGTAGCCCAGCGCCATTATAGCCGGCAGCCTCGTGGCCGACTTGGAATTGCCGATTAGTTCTATCAGAGCACCGATCCCTCCGGTGTTAACCACCAATTGAGCGAGCTGTTCGATCCAAGCTCGTTAATAAACAAGCAAACAAAATATCTACGTTTTCGCAACCACCATACTGCTCGAGTAAAAATTATCTGACTTCAAGGGTGTGCTTGCAGATTTCGCGAGTCAGCACCGCCGCCGTTCTGTTGACATTTTCGTCCGGATGTCCCATGTGTATCAACACCTCGGGAAACACATCGGCTTCGACAACAACCTCGGCGAGTTCCACCGAGTGCTTCGCTATGCTCGCCAGAGCCGAAAACACTTGACGCTGCCGATTCGGTCGAATCAAGTTACCTAGTGTTTATTTTTTTTTCGAACGTGTGCAGTATGGGCTGCTGACCTTAAGCTTGACGTCGGGATTCGTTATTGCCTTTGCGAGAAACGCCACCGCACCGGCGTCGACGATCGTCTGAGACAACTCTGTCGAGTGCTTGCTTATGTCGCACAGGGCCGAAGCGCTTATCTGCTTAAGGCAGAGTTCGGGCTCCTGAAGGCACAGAACTAGCAGGGGAATGGTACCTGATATCGGAAAACATTGCTGTATCCCAAAACGTTAAAATGCTTTACAAAAATTCTGTAGTGTGGATTTAACCGTTCACTGTAAGATACAGATGAATTAAAAAAAAAATCGGCTAGACTCCATTTCGAGGCTTATTATCGAGATAAAAAATATCAACCTGCGTCGACGGTATCCTGAGCTAAGCTGCCATTGTGCCTGGCTACATATCCGATCGCCCATGCCGCAGCTTCTTTGACCCCGGCGTCAAAATCTTCAAGGCAGAGTACCATTGCCTCGAGTCCGCCTCCGTGAACGACGATCGACGCCATTTCCGGCGAGTGTTTCGCCACGGCCCGAAGAACGAACAGAGCAGCTTTCTTGTAATATTTCTGCGGTCATTTTTCGGACGGAACGAATATTCGTTAATTCGTGGCGTAGTTATCTCGTTTTGATTTTATCCTTTTTTCGTTACCGATCGACGATTAGCAATGGCTTACATTCGCGTCGTACGTTTTGTTTGTCAATGTTCCTCAGCAGTTGGGGCAGCACGTCTCTCCGTATAACGGCCTGCGCGATCCTCTCGTCGTGATTGGCCATCCGTCCCAGCGCGACGGCTGCCATTTGTTGTACCGACGGTACAACGTCCGACAGAAGCGGACTCAGAAGATCGAGCACACCTGCAGACTCCAGGGACTCGACGTTTTGCGAACGCGACGCCAGATCCGCTATAGTTTGAACGAACGTCGTTCGTGCTTGCTGGTACTGATTGAAAACTGACGAAAATCGTATTAATCGATGTATCATGGATTCTATGAAAAGTAAAAAATTCTTGGAGCGTTTCTCGTATATATTTTTCGTAACTTACCTTGCTGGATTACTCTCGCCGTCATCGCGTCGGAAGTTCTCGAATAACTGGGCTTCCCGATCGAAAGAAAAATCAACGAGTCTCGATGGGACTAGATACGTCATCGACGAAACAATAGATAAGTGCCAAATCGTCTGTTCCTTCATTCGTTCGTATCTGTCGCTGGCTATATTCGAGATGAATTCTCAGTACATTTGGGACGTATCACACACGTTCTTTTAACCCCCTTCTTGTATTCCTTAATTCACACATTTCTATTCAAAAATGTTTAATCTCGTTATAACATCAATTCCGGTTTGAAAATGGCATTTCGCGACTGGAAGTGACGGCGCCCCGGAAATGCGTAACTTACGATTCGAAAACCTCACTTTTCGACCAGAAATGACGTCATACTTGTGATGTTACTTTCAGTATTAAAATCTCATTTTTCGACCGGAGGTGACGTCATACCGGAAATACGTCACTTCTGAATTGAAAATCTGGCGACAGAAACGGATGAATTAAGAAACGCACGAAAAGGGATTGAAGTTCGAGCACCGTGCCTCCGGTCTCCACGGGGGGTTAGAAATCGTCGCCATGGTTACGAGTCCGTATTCCACGCGAAAGGTTCGACTTGTTGATGTCGTAAAATACATAAAAAAAACCTTTGCTCAGAATAATATTTTTTCAAGATGTCCGAAGATCTGTTGGCAAAGGAGAGAGAGTTCCATCGTTTGAATCGTGAGTTGGGTAGAAAAACGAAGGATCTCATGAGGGAAGTAGATTCAGTTCTGATATCGCACTCGACGAGTTTATTTCCAATGCGGGTCAACGAGACTCGCGACGCCGATTACTATCGTGTCGGGCCAATGGCTTCGAACGCGAAGAAGAGCAAAACTGCTGTGGAGTCGGACACACGATCGAGCAGCGAAGGGTATAACAGATGTGGATTTATTATTCACGAAAGGCCTTAAAATTTATGGAGGTTGTACTGTTTAGAGGCGAAACGGATAAACTCACTGTCGAGGAGATCGGGACCAGCGATGCCGAGAGCTCGAGGAACGACGCTTTCGTTAGGTTTCTCAAGGCCAAGATAAAAATTCTTCACGATGAGGTGCAAACTGTTCGGGCCGAATATAAGAAAAAGGTATTGCTTGCGCGGCAAGTAATTAACTGGCTAGGTCACTAAAAAAAAATTGTTATTCCAATAGTGCAACTATTGCAAAGAGCTCGAAATGGAGAATAAAAAATTAGAGGATTCGAAGATGAAGCTTCACAATCAGACTGCGTTGCTCAAAGACACTATCGCAAAATTGGAGGCGAATAACGCGAGTATACAGTCGGAAGTTCAGGCTCGAGGGAACGAGATCGCGAGTCTGAAGAAGGTTTTTGTTTTTTAACTTAGTTCAAGACATGTAACTTAAAGCGGATGGTAAATTAAATAACGATTTTGCTTTGATACCAGGAAATCGATGGTCTGAAGAATGAGTTAAAATCTCAGTCTCTGCAGTCGAGCAACTTCGACGTGAGGTTGAATAGATCTTTGGAGGAGAACGAGAGACTTCGGAATGTCGTGAAATTCGGCAAGATCGAGGAAAAGGTACTTGGTTTTTTCTTGCTTCAAATAGCATAGTTTGTGGCTCTAAAGAGAAGAGAAAATATATCGGAACATTTTAAGGAACTGAGAGACCAGATAAGAAGACTGCAGGAGAGCGAGAGACTGTCGACGAGGAATCTCGAGAGGCAGAGAACCGATATACTGCAAGCTTTCAAGAAACAAACGACGCTGGTTGATAATTTGAAGAGGCAGAAGGTTCGTACTGCTTGTATGAAAAAAAAAACATTTAAAATAGAAAAAATAAATTTTTATGTGGAAATAAATTGCAGGCTTATCTGGAAGCGAGTCGAATGGTACAATTGTCGGAAGAGGAGTTCTCCAAGCTCTTGGACTGGAGTCCGGAGAACACGTGATAGAGGTGTCTTATTTTTAGAATAAAAACTGTTCTTTAGCGGTTCGAAATGATTTTTTTTGTCCTCTTTGTTTTCTTTTCATTTTTTTTTCTTCTTTTTCTTCAATTTATTTACATGAGTCCCGTGTGTGTTTCCCTGGCCGACAGTAAGCAGGGCAAATGGACACAGGGACGAAACACTATAATAATCTGTCGTCAGTCAGTCCGAAGTTCTGATTAAAAACAGCGTGTTTTCTTATCATTTATATTCGTGAATGGTTTTTTTCGATTTTTTTTCCTTTCTCACTTCAGAAAAAAACGGTCTAATAAACATAACCGATTATTATTTTAGATACGTTGCTCCTTCGTTTTCACTCCTACGCTCCCCCTTCTTCTTGCATCCGCTCTCTCACATTTTTTAACGTTTTTTTAATTTTTTATTTTCTTGTTACGTTTATTGCACTCGCTGGGGCGGCAACGAAGATTTTTTAGAAAAAAGTGAAATGAATCAAATCGAAATCGCTTAAACGTGTTGTAGAATCTTAAAAGGTCGGTTCATTGTTCTTTATATTGATCATGGAATTAGAAAAAACTATTTATCCGTGAGTGTTTTACGTAACCGAGATTGATCGGTAATTAACAAATTCTAAAATGCTAAACATAAGTTACGAAGTTTATTTTGTTTTTTTTTCGTGACGATTAAAGATAGCCGCGTTAGTGGCGCGGCCGATTGTTTTACAAACACAAATATCGCACCAGTATGAATAATTCGATTGACGCTAAGAATTAATAAATTATCGAAACGACGGATCGATCCTTCCTCCTGTTCTTCGATCGTTTCCCTCGGACAAAACAAAATCCGAGCAAAGCGGTGGGCGAGGGGGAGGGGAGAAATAATCGCCGCGCGCGAAAACTGCGTCTACAAAAAAAAAGCATAGAAAAAATGTTTCGCATTCGCGCCCCCCTCCCCGCACCTTCGATTGAACGGAAGGAAAGAGTCATCCAGTAATAAAAACACGCCGCGAGCATCGATCGAGTGTCGATGTGAGACGTAAAAAAGATTGCCTGAAGAATGCAGAGCAAAAAATAGATCGAGTGATAGATCAAGAAAAAAAAAAAAAAAAAAATCAGGAAGCGATAAATTGCGTATGAAAAACGTTTCATTTATTATTAACATATTGTAAAAAACCGTTTTTTTCGTGTGTATGTGTGTGTATGTATTTCTTCGTTATTTCTCACCCTCGGTCAACATGTCGCAAAGGTGTTTGCTTCCCGATAAAATAATGATAATAACCGTTCGAGATCTAAAGCAAATAGATATACGAAGTCTCTAACTTTTCTTCTTTTCTTTTTTTTCCATCGAAGCTTAAACCACTCTGGGCTTGGAATTTCGCGCAAATATTTTTTTTTTTTTAAAGCATGCTTCGAGCTTCGTCAACGTCACCTGGCGCGTTCTTTTTTTTCGATTTCCTATCTCTTATCTATCTCTCCCGTTTCTCGCGGTGATCGTCGAATCGTCCATCGCACGTACAATCTCGTGGGGTGTTCGAAGCGAGTGAATTTACGTGATTTTTATTTTCATTTCCTTCGCTCGAGTCGTTGCTGCTGATGTATCGTTGTTGTTGTTAATGATGTCGTACGTATTATCCCTTTCGGCAGATCATGCCAGGTAGCTGTAGGTGTCCTTCTGACCCTCCGTGCGTTCCAGATACTCTTTCTCAATTAAAATATCTATACATTTCTGAAACGAGACAATCCACGCCCTCTTGTCTGAATTTTTGTCGGCAATTTTTCGTTTAAGGTGAAGTGAAACACGTTCCCTGTCGCTCTCTCTCGCTCCACCGTGAGACCAATGGCGCTATCTCTTTCGCACTCCTGGCTCCGTCACGTGACTTTCACTTCACCTTAAGACTAACGAACGGAGCTCTAAAAGGTGGCTGGACAAATCGTGCGTAAAAGCGGAGCGAAGGAGGAAATCGGTTAGGGTGACGTTACGAGTACCGCAAAGACGATATTTTTTTCCAACTATCGAATTAATTACGAGACGTATGATAAAAAAAATATTGCGTATAAAAATATATGCCACTATTGATAGCATGATAAAACATCTTTTTACTCTCGTTATCGATTCGGAGATTTGGAGATCTTGTTTGCAAGCATCAGGCATTAATTGTCTAATTCGTTAACACACGGAAAACAAAAGATGAGTTGGATTTGCAAGCGTATGAAAAGACGAGTCGAATTGATCTTCGAGGCTTACCTTGATAACGTGGACCCGCGGCTTGAACCTGGAGCTCAGTTGATTCAAAACTTCGGCGACGAGCTGCTGATGTTTAAGAACTTTTCGCATCTTCATGATTCTGACTATCGCTGCCTGTATGAGAAGCTTCCGGTCTTCCTCTATGTGCTTGTGAGTCGTTTCCTGCTCGATCTTCAGCTCAGTTTTCACCGGTACGTTTATATTGACTCGTAATTTTTTGCTGCAGAGACGAGTGAAAAAAAATTAGCTTCGTACTTGGATGAAAAATTTTAACTACGCCTTTGGATGCTTGACCGTACTTTTTGTAACCCGCGAAGAGTTCGACGGTGGAAAGAGGTGTGAGTTCGGCCTCATCATCGCTCGCCGCAGTCAGTAGTTTCGCTTTCAAGAGAATTTGGATAACCTATCGATAAAGTAAAGAAATTATTATTATTTTTCGTTGCAGTCGATAGATTTAGATTGCATAGAATGTATTTTTTTACACTGGCTCTCTTACCTGCAGCAAGAAATCCATTTTTATCTGCGTACTCTCGTGCAACTGCTGTATCGTCCACAGCGTCGCGACGTTGTACTGCAGTAGGACAGCCATTTGGAAGGTTGAGGCTTGAAGGGTGTAACGATTTTTGAAGCAATTCGTCAACAATTCACCCTTCGACATGTTGTAAAGCCAATTCAACTTCCTACCGCTGTGCTGAGAACTGTAGAAGGTCGTGAACCTGTGTACGGATCTTTCGAGCTGTGAATAAACGATTGAAACTCGTATTAATGGTTAATGGTGCATGCATTGTACTACGTCATCAGAGGGCTGTTATTCCCATTTGAAAAATCTTTGAGTTGTTTTTCCAGGCTTCAATACATAATAATTTATTGTTGTCAATTCCAGAGGTGCAAGCGCATACTTTACCTCCGTGGGCAAGGAGAATGTGAATGACTGTTGAAACGGCCACGATCCCGAGGACAGTACTTGTATGGTGAAATCAATGTCGAGGGGTTCAGCGGAATTTGTCAAATGCTTTCGGAACTTGTCGTTCAGATCTTTCGAGACTCCGATGTCCTTTAAATAGGAAGAAAAAAATAAATAAACAGTCAAGTTCGTATGTTATCGGCGTTTCCGTGCACACTCTACCTGGAACATACGCTGGAGTTTCGACGTGTATTCGAATCCACAGGCCTGCTTCAACTTCGATATCATCGAAGCCTCTGCGTCGTCGCTCGCCGACATGTGTTGCACCAAACGTTTCGCCAACATTTTGCTGTAGAACTTTTGAAATACGTCCTTGTCCTCGATGTATTTGAACACGACCATCTGATCAATGAAATAAGCATTGGTACATCGATTTCTTTTTTTTTAAATCTATTTTTTGCTTATTGAGATCTCTTTTACTGCAAATTATATGAACTCACAACTTGGTTGAGTGTGTCCTCGAGCTCGGCTTCCTCGGGATTTTTACTGCTCTTCTTGAGCAACAAATCGCAATACTTGGCGAGTAACTCGGGCGATTTGCTGCTGCTGTTCGCCGCTCTGGTAACTGAATTGCTGTTTATGAATCTTCCGCAAGCTTTGTCCAGCGCCGCGACGAAACCGCTGTCGTTGTTGAAAGCGACGAGGACCAGGGCGTTGTATTTCTTGTGTACCTCCAGTATCGTGTTTACGTAGACCTTGGGATCCTGCGAGTGGAGGAATTATCCATTCGGGATTGTGAAAGCGACGTCGCGCTCGACGTCACTCATTTGAAACTTACTACTTATGGCATTATTTTTAAAGTCATTTTCGCAATCGCAACAAAACAAATCAATCGGTAGATTCGAGATCCAAGAGGAAAAACAATACATCGGATGGTTTTGAAATCTCTCAATAAATGCTCATTATGCGACATTGGCAAGGTTTATTAGAAAACTATCATTTTTTCACTTCTGGTAGGTCCCCAAAGGTGGATTTCAGCTTTCACTGTTTCCTCCAAGATTATTATTAAAATTGAAAATGTTTCGAATAGATTTTACGTACGTTTGAAGCTGAATCTCCGCACTTGTCGATAGCGGCGAGGCCTTGATTGGCTATGTGACTCTCCAACAGGTTTCTCAGTTCGCCGAGGCCATTGAGTATCCTCGCAACCAGCTGGTACATCCTACCCAGATCAGGATTTTTATCGGAATCGAGAAGATTTTGAAACTCCGAGTGAAATATATCGAGATGCTTCTCGATCAGTACACGCTCGCACGTTTTCGCTAGACGCTCGTGAGTCGTTTGATGAAGATATACTTGAACACGTTTCTGCTCCTCAAGCAATCTTTGTTCGGCCTGAACACGAGTGAAAAAAAAAATCACGGATTATTAAAATTACGCAAGCAATTGGGTGACGATCTTTCGAACGTTATATTGTTCGTTACCTTCTTCATGTATTCGGTGACGGGATTTTGTCGGAGAAATTCAGAACTCTCACGTGTGTAGAAACCGACGGTATCCTCGAGGAAAACGTTCTCAAACGAGTCTTTGTAAACAGTGAGATTAGGGCCTTTGGCGCCCGGATCCTCCTCGTTGAGACCAAGTTCGACGTAGCAATTTATAACGCCGCTTACCAGACGTGTGTTTATCGTTTCGCCATTGCGCTCGCGCTCGATCAATTTCAAAACGGCGTTGGTCACCTAAACAAACCAAAAAATTGAAAAAAATCATAATTCACATCAAATGATTGTCCACATCAAATGATTGTCCGCCGTTCGTAGCTCGTACCTGTCTGTTCAAGTGCTTGAATAAATTGTCACGCCACGTGACTAGGGCGAGCTGATAAATTTCGTATATCCCCTTGTGTCCTTCCTCGCACTCCCGGCGCACCCAGTGACGATTTAGATAGGCGCAAACGCCGTTTAGTACTTTGCTGCTGAACTGATACTCCTCCCATTGTCTCGTGTAAAACTGAAGCACGTCCTCGTCCATCAAATCGACCCCGTGCTACAAGAACGAACGAGAAAAGTCGATAATTCAAGAAAACATTATTCCAATGTTAATTTTGTAAGTGCGAAAAGGAAGAAATCTCTAGATCTTTTACCTTAAGTAAACTTATGAGATAATTCCTGAGAAACTCTCGCAGGCGTCTGTAGAGTTCGAGGCCTACCAATTGAGCCCCTCCGGACACCGGACCACCCTTCTTGCTCTTGGATGTTGTTCTGCTTGTAAGTTGTTGATGTACGCTTGTGCAGTAATTGTATACGTGTCTGTGTGTAACTCACAGTTAAGGTATATATTGTTGCGATAGAATTTTAATATATGTCACATCAATTTCTCCCGGCCCAACCTGGACTCGGTCAGTGTGAAAATTATATTACTACAGGCTCCCTATGAGCCTGTGGGTATTAAGACGAAGTGAAACGGCTCAGTCGGCAATGAAACCGGTCATTATTAGTTATTTTATATGGTGCTAATTTTTTTTTCTGTAAGCGAGTGTAACGATCACATAATTTTTAGATTGTTCAGTCACTCTAACACACACCAGCATCCGCTCTTACATTCACAATCATATAATAATCATCTTAATTGTGATACTGTCAATACTTTCCATGCAGCTGTCTGCTTTCTCACAGCAACAGTCCAGCTGCTCCAGTCAACACTAGCAGGCAGCAGCCGTCTCATTGTGCCTATGAACACTATATCTGCGCGAAGCAATAGGCGAAGACCCTGCTTCCATAAGACCCTTTTTTAGTTCATCTTGATGTCCCGAACCTGTCAAACGTTTACTCTTTTTCCATAAAAACTAATAAACAGTTACATTAACATCATTCAGCATTTAGCGATCATTCATCCTTTACTTTACACAATACCCTGGCAGACCATAACACAAGCATATTTTTTGCTGAAAAAAGAAAAAAAATTTGTACAATTGATAAAAGTTCATTGGAAAATTGCAAATATATCTCGGCTTGCCACAGCTGTTTTGCTTCACCTTAATACAAGCGCGGCTACAACCTTTTCAAACAACTTATTTATTTGTTATCAGTGAGAAAGGATACGTGTAGAGTTCTATGTATCTTGGCCTGGACATGCATTGTCTGTTGTAAACTTGCTCAATGCCTTCACGCAAATCGCCCCATATCTGGTCGAGATCAATTTGCCTGAGACCCGGTGGGCCTCCCTGGTGATTTCCTCTGTGGCCTGACATCTTGCTCCTTCGCGACCTTCCGCTCAGCCTTGGGATCTAACTACTTGCCGCTGTTGTTTTATCTGCAACAGAATAAATTTACTCCTTAGATCGACAATATTCAGTTTCACCAATTTGTCAAGTCGACCTTGAACAGAACTGTTTTCCATGCAAAACACAAATTTCAAATTTTCTACCAAAATTCTTTAATAAATTAGTTATGGGGTCAAAAATCCAAAATTCAATACTTTCCAGATCTCCTTGAGTGTGAAAAAAATATTTGACAGCAATCTCAGAGTTTCAGTAAATATATGTAATATGAAAATAAAAAAAGACAGCTTGGAGCAGGCAAAGGACGGTCATTGAGCTGTTTGGCCAGGAAACATTGTGATTTCTCAAAGTAGTAGAATAATTAGTAGTAAACTGGAAGAGATCATCGAGTGGAATTCGTGGCAACGTCGTGATTCGTACGATAACCAAGTTTCCGTACTATAGCGGTTTTTTTTTTTTTAGGCATGACGAAAACAGCACTTTAGTTTACGATACGACATTCTACGGGAGCATCCGTCATTTTTTCATAACCGTGTGGCGAACCGCAACACACGTTCGTAATCATCGAATGGTTAAACAATGAAACACTCACAAACACAGACACGTATTTACGAAAAAAATATCGTGCAAACGTCATGCGTATCGGGTTCGGTTAAGAAAAAAAGAAGGAAAACTTGTGATTAATCTGCTCGAGACAAAAACGCGGAAACTCTTAGAGTTCGGGAATAAAATAATCTTGTCGAGTTCCGCATTCGTGTTCGAGCGAGTCGTTTCAGCCAAATCGTGTTGAGGGTAGTAGGGGAATCTTGTAATCAAGAACCCGACGGTTTCGCTCGGAATTTCATCACGAATAATTGCAAGTAGTTTTACTTTTCCCTGTAAAAAGAAAAAAAGAAAAAAATTCGTCGAAAGTTAAAAACGTACCTCTCGACGTTTATCGCGGCATAACAAGCCTCGGCGTCGTACGGAGTCGCGTAGGATCGTATTCAGGACAGAGGACGAGAACGGGACCCAGAGACCAACGGGACAGCAGCCGCAGTAGCAGCAGCAGCAGCACAGCCTTCCGTGCTCGATCGCCTTCACGAAACTCGATCACACTTTTTTTCCCCGTTTTTTTTTGTTCTTCCTCTCTTTCGGACACACACTTTCACGCGACACTCTCGCGCGCCCGAACGCGATCCGATATGAGTCGGACTAAAAAAAAACCACCGCTCGTATATCAATCCGAGCCAAAGCTAAAATCGAACGGATTACCAATTTACTATACGCGACGCGAGAAAGAGGAACACTCGCAAACACTCGCGAATATTTATCTGTGTGGGCTACGTGTGTGTTGCCCCTTGGCTACACACGCACAGTCTCGAAATTGTACGAGAGACTGCTGCTTCACGTCTTGACAGGTTAAGTCCCACTGGTACCAACGCCGCGAAACATTTGTGTCCCTACGTCACTCCCTTTGTCATGCTGCTCGACGATATGAAGTTAGCTGCAACTCTGTTAAAATCGAATGTGTTTTTTTCTACTCAGACGGATTATGCCCGGCGCGCGATTTGTCCGATTCATATATAGATAGATAGATTTGTTTATTCCGTGTTCTGGAGCTCCCTAAAAAGTACGTTAAGAACACCGTGCCACAACGGTACAAACCACAACATAGTGGCAACCACCAGCGCAACAATTATTTACAAGCCAAAAAAATTACAAATAAAAACAACAATATAAAAAGAATAGAAAACAAAGATAACATATGAAACGAAAATAAAAATATAAACAGAATATTTAAAACGTTTGGAAAACTTCTAACGAACTCTAACGATTTATCAAAAAATTCCAAGGCTACCCCTTAGAGTAAATTTTTTGCGTTTTTCAACGTCCTCAAACGGCACGATAAAACGCCTCCAAAACTTCGGACAAGGCCCTATCTTGTGTATTTTTTCCCGTAGAACACGATTGGCACCTCGGATTTTTCCGAGATCCACTGGGAGCCGAGATATCGACCATTGAAAATCACGGAAATTGACGTTTTTCAAAAAATGGGTCAAACATTGAAATATCGTTGTTTCATCGATTCCTTTTGTTTCAAGGCTATATTGAACGTATTTTTTCCCGCTAATTACGAATACAACAATTATTTTACTCCCAAACCAATATTTTCCATTTACCCTTACCATTTTTTCACCAAAATTTTGTTTTGTCCAAGAACATTTTTCAGAATTTTTTCTATAATGGAAATTGGGAAATATGCCACGTAAAAACAATAGCGGAGTTTAAAAACGCTTAGAAACGCTTAACGGAAGTTTCATTACCGAATAATTAACAGAAAGAATAAACAATTGTATAAAATTAATAATATATCAATTATTATATTAATATTATACCAGATTACAGCTATGTTTACCGTCGTTGCAAATATACCGACGGTGAATAGAGCTGCAGTTTGGTATGATAAGTGCAGATTCCTAGTCGCAGGAGCGTTACTTTTGTAAAAATGGGAAAGTAACGCAGATTCCGCTTAACGGGGAGGTTCATTAAACTATCAGCGTGAGGTTAGAGGAAATACGATAAGTCACGTGAGCTTTTCCGTCACTGTAATTTTTACGCAAAAGTAACGTCTGCGTTACTGTAGACACGGCGAAAAATAAACAGTAAACAAATAATAGGAACGAAAATCAAATAGTTATTATTAGGCAGGAATGGCTACACGCGAACTTTCTATTCTATCTAAGAGGGTAATTTGGGAAAACCATCGAGAGCGCAGAGCTTTTCCCCAAGGATAGATGCCAGATGTGGACATTTCACCCGAAGAAAAGGAATCCTGTGTAAGAAAGTAGGCTTCTTTTAGGGTCTGTAAAGAAAAGGTCCCAAGTCATAAAATTATGCAGATGCAGTATATGGCATCTGCATAATTTTATGACTGCGTATACTGCGTATACTGCGTTTTCAACGCAGTATATGTGCGTTTTCACCGGGACTGAGAACTGTGAGCATCAAGCTTTTGAGTAAAAGTCTGTAATAATATATAGAATATCAGTTAAAAGCTTCAACTATAACGTGTTGTCCCTCCGCGTTATCGGTTATCTCCAAAAATGCTTTAACAACTCCTTTCATAGTTCCCGCGCACTGCAAGTCGAATACTTTCGAGTTTCACGTTGCTAAACGATCTCCCGCGCCATCTCGAGCGAGGAAATAACAGAACGGTGAAAATCGCGTACATGACAGTATACAGTATAACATATGACACGCATAGCACGGTGTAACATATGGCTCCATGTGGCATGTACTTGCTGTGACAAGTTTGTTGTATTTCGCCGTAAGCTGTCAATCGTGATATTAGTTACAGTTTAATCATTGAAAAAAATGGATTCCTTCGAGGCTATGCGCGAAAGAATTCGCGACTTGGAGCAGCAGCTCGCGGACGCGAAATGCGGCAAGAACACCGGGTACAGGAACAAAATCGTCGATCTGTCTAGTGAGGTTATCGACACGAATCCCTACAGTCGCCTTATGGCCTTGAAACGTATGGGAGTTGTCGATAATTACGAGAGTATACGAGAATTGACTGTAATAATCGTCGGTGTCGGCGGCGTTGGCAGTGTGACCGCGGAAATGCTTACTAGATGCGGAATTGGAAAGCTGGTGTTGTTCGATTACGACAAAGTCGAACTGGCGAATATGAATCGACTGTTCTTTCAACCGGACCAAGTGGGTCTGAACAAAGTTGACGCAGCCGCGAAAACATTGGAATTTATAAATCCCGACGTGAAAATCGAGACTCACAATTACAATATTACAACGGTCGACAATTTCGAAAATTTCATCGACACGATAAGGACCTCGAGCCTTGCGGGCGGTCAGGTGGATCTTCTGTTGAGTTGCGTGGACAATTTCGAAGCGCGCATGGCCATAAACACCGCGTGCAACGAGCTCAATCAGAAGTGGTTCGAAAGCGGGGTCTCCGAAAACGCGGTTTCCGGTCACATACAATTTATCGTGCCGGGAGAAACGGCATGTTTCGCGTGTGCGCCACCGTTGATCGTCGCGACGAAAATGGATGAACGGGCGCTGAAACGAGAAGGCGTGTGCGCTGCGTCGTTGCCAACGACTATGGGCATAGTGGCGGGACTTTTGGCTCAGAATGCCCTGAAATACCTTCTCGGCTTCGGCACGCCCGCGTACTATCTGGGATACAACGCGCTCGAAGATTATTTCCCTACTTTGAAATTACGGCCGAGTCAGAATTGCGATGATTCTAACTGCAAAAAACATCAGAACGAATACAAAATGCGGCCCCGGAAGGATGATGTCATCGAGGTTGTAGCAGAAGAAAAACCGATCCACGAGGACAACGAATGGGGAATATCGTTGATCGACGAAGCGCAATCTGATGCAGGAGAAAAAAAGGATATTCCTCACACTACCTGTGAGAGTGTGGAAGATGCTTCTCCAATAGAAGTGAAGCAGGCTGTGGATGCCGTTGCACCTGACAGTAGTGAATGTAGTCTTGATGAACTTATGAGGAAAATGAAATCCATCTAAGTTTGAGATTGTCACTGTCCGCTGGGAGAGAAATTATTCTATGTTAATGGTTAATGGTTATGGTTATGTTAATGCTTTTTTTTTACTATTTGCACTCTGTTCTCTACTGATTAGTAAAATAAAAACTTATCATTATACAATTCTACGTATGAAATATTGTTTTTTAGAATATGTTGAATAGTTATTTTTACTCATCCGTAATTATTTATTGGTTACGTTATTGATAAATAACATAATTAAAAGGCTTTTAGTGCATACGTTACTATATATTTCTTTTTATGTAGTATCGTGTGATAACTGTATAAATCTTTCCTGGATTATTTATTTATGGGCATGATGTATAGGTTGAATGGTTGATGAACATTGATTCAACGATAAACGAACATATTTATTTGGTATATCCCAGAATGATAATATCTATTCGGCATTGCGTGGAATGTTGATTGCCGACGAATAAGATTTACTGCCACAGGAGACTGAAAAAAGTATATAAAACGTTTTTGAAAAAACAATTCTTATTAATCTTTGGGAAAAAAACGAAACGTAAAGCAAACTCACTTCATAAGTGACAAAGCCGGCATGCCCGGCTCGGCTCCTTTTCTAAATCCTGTAACGAAGGTTGAAAGATTGTTAATCACAGATTATTAACCAACTATATTATTAAACGTGCTTTCTGATGGTTCGAGAAGACCGCGGTGAACTAACCTAGATAGAGAACTGTCGGTAGGAAACCCCAGTGAAAAACAGTTTTCGTAACGTCCAAAACAACCTCGAGCTTTTGCCTCGTTCCTCGGCTCAATCCCATTTCGATTTTCGTTCAACTCTGTTTATGTATAACTTTTTGTAAAAACGGCAAAAATTCACCGAATAGATAACGTGAGAATCTCGTTTGCGCTCGTTAGTTTCGTCTGCAATGTTGAGAATAAAGATGGCGGCCATACGGTAGACGAGTAGGGATGTGCTATGATGGTTTCTTTTTTTGTAAGCGTCAATTAACCAAAAATTACCGTCAATTGACAGTCATTTTCGATTCCAGAAAATGTGTTTTGTGCCGCGATTGTCATTTTTCTTCGGGATCACAAGTATGGTCAAAGTAGTGAAAAACATTTAATTGAGATTTGACCGTCATTTTTTTCTTAGTCACAAATTTGGCCAACTTTTTAGCAGTCTAGGTTGATTTTAAACGAATTTATTACACGCGATGCGAAAATGTCAGTTTTCTGCACGCTTCGCCTGTACAAAACCCACATTTTTACACCTCGTAAAGTAAAATTTAGTACGATACTCGTGAAAAATAACTTTTTCTGAACTCGTGTGATTACAGCATTCGCCTTTGGCTCATACTGCAAAGCCACACTCGTCAGAAAAAGTTTTATCGCACTAGTATCGTAATAGTATATTTTCTGTCTTGCTGACTTTATAATCATTCGTATTTTCATTGGTTGGAGCATGAAACCTAAGAACAACTTCAACTCTTTTTCTAACAATCAATTATCACCGTCAAAATATGATTGCTGGGTTATTTCGCCGGTTGATAAGCCCTATATCTTTAACAGTGTAACGATCTAATAGGACATACAGCATATGAAAATTAAATTAAATATGTTACATGAATGTAAACATACCAACTCTTAACCAATGAAGTACTTCGACAATGTTGTAGATTTGTCCATTCTCCTGTAACTCACGTGGCGAACCAATCTAATCTCAGCAAAAACCAATGAAATGTCGCTTGATTCAAACATCCCAATACTCTTGAAAACCCGCCGTTACTTACTATTGTTGTTATCAAAGCTTCTTTTGGCGTATAAACGACGATCCTTCATCATATCCGAGAAGATGATGTATCTGTCGAAGAAAATGTTGTTTATGCTACTCTGCTGGATATCTGTGATCGTAACGGTAATTAACGTATACAATTCTACTTCGAATCATCTAAGCTTGTTTTTTTGGAGTGACCAATCACCGTTTTGTCGTATATAAAAAATTCGTGAGGTTAAATTTATTGTGTTGCGTCGATCGACGCCAATTAATGTTGTTGCAATCTCGTTCGTTTTTCAGACCTCAGCTAATTATTGCGAGTGGGGCTACTGCGCTACATCAGAGTACTGCTGCGGAGACAACGAGTGTTGCAAGGATCAAAAGGCTACTTGGATACTGATGTAAAAATCTTGAAATCTACGTTTGTAATTTTCTTTTTGTTTTTTTCTCCGTATATTGATGAAGACTAATATTTATTTCAGCGGTGGTTTGCTGACCGCACTCGTCGTTGCTTCCGTTTGTTGCGCCTGCTTGTACCGTCACTTCGAGTATTATCGGCTTCGTATGCGATGGCCCTTTTCTACCAATGAACTCCTCATACCACAGACAAAAGCTTGATAGTCGAGAAAAAAAAACCAAAAAATTACATTGCTGAGATGACGTGGTTACTGCCCGAAATCCCTTCCCCGATTACTCGCACTCGCGATCCATTCCCGACTGCCGCATAGCGAATATTCGAATCTCTGACTGTGATTATGTGATTAATCATTGTAAATATGAAAAAAAAGAAAAAGAAACGAGAGCCGCGATCGGCGGTGATCAATCGTCCCGAGAGCAATAAATATTGTAAGCGTTGACTCATGTATAATATAACTGATGTGTATTGAATAAAACGACTCGGAGCAGCGCCGCTTTTATTAACCGAATGTATAAAACCACTGAATGAATTATTTTTAAAAATGTACACCATACTGGGCGGTTTTATCGATTTTTTTCAGGTTTTTAAAAATCTCAGTTCCAAACTAAATTTGTACTTTTCACGTCGGAAAGATGTTCCGTGTAGGAAAGACCGTTGAAAAAAATGTATACATATACATATACAATTTCATTGACATAAAATCTGAACGATATACCAAATGATTGATAATCGAACGAGCATCTCCTGCCACCTTGACCGAGTCGTGGACCTACGTCACGGTCCATCCCCGTTCGAATATCTCAAAAATTTCCAAATCAATAAAACAGGGGTTGCAAAGTGCCCCGACGCAACGGCATTGGCATTACAGTTTCGTGGGTTCTTCGTCGCAGCGCTGCGCCCTGGCGGCACGACGTGGGGGATGCTGCGCGTCGTCGTAGTTATTTCAGGGGGGTAGAACGGCCGCCATGAAAATGGCCGTCACGTCAAAACATAGAGTTAAAGTGCAGCCTCTGTGATCGCGGAAAAATAGACAAAAATAAATAAATAAATAATAAAAACAGAAAAAAACGTCCTCGCGTCAATAATGTCGCGGGATTCGAAGAGAAAGCTCGCGATCGTCGCTGGTATATCCGAGTGTCTAGTCTACGTAGGTGAAAAAAAGAAAAATTATCCTTCGAAAATATTGAAAAATTCTACCCCTACTGTATATCGTCCATCAATCCTTGCTGTCCTGGCACTTCGCTCCGCTTCAGCTTGTCCTTGAAGGTCACGCAGCTCTTTTCTTCCCCCGCTGCTTCTTCTTCTTCTTCTTCGATCCTCCGATACTCTGTCTCGGCTCGAGGCTCACCTGTGCACGCAAATAAACAAAAAAGTTATTTAAAATGAAAACATACACGCTCCAAAATTACATATGTTTGCCAGCACGAAGCATAGTTTTGTTGTATTTCGTCATGCCGTACCAAAAAAAAAAAACAAACAAAAACCACCGAGAATGATATATAATATTCTATTTATGTTACCATCGTCGACGCTCCGATGACCTTGACATTATTATTTCTTTTATTTGTTTTTCATTGTACATAAATGTTGACACGAAAGCACTTGTTTTATTTCACCAAACCTTATTTGGAGTTCTGGAATTTTTTTTAATTTTCGAAAAGATGAAGGGTGTTGTTTTGCGCTAAGGTGATACGATAATTATTTCAGGCTGAAGCGAAATACTGTGCCTTCGAAATTCACGGAGAACCAAAATACTACGTGTAAGTTTGTGAGAAGAGTTTTAATTGGAGCATTTTAAAGGATTTAATTAACAGTGTCGTTTATCCAGATGTCCGAGAACCGAGTATTGCTGCAACTTCGGTTGTTGCGTCTCGCCAGGCTTTCAGATCTATCATCTGTGGTATTACTGGTGCGTCTACAAGTTCATTCTCAATGTTGTTCAAACTTTATATTGAAACGTTGAAATATTTTGCAACGAATGGAATTAGTGAATTTTGGATTTTCGTTAATTCGCAGGCTCCTTGTAATAATAATGTTCCTCGTGTGCTCCGGGGGTGGCTGGTGGTACCGTTACTGGCTCCAGGGCAGATACAGAGCTGCCGCCTCGGCTATACCGAGTCGCGGGACCGGAAGTTCTCGAGGTCAGAGCTCTCATCGCGGTACCGCTTGTCCAGCTCAGCAGGCCAGCATCACTTACAATTCCGCACGAAATACTGTCCTACTGCATCGTATGTGGAAAGCTGGTGAGTACTATCATACAATCTTCAGTAGCCGGAAACATGAAACTTTTTTTTTAAATTCCCTAACCGAAAAACCGGAAGTGCAGCCGATAACGTGAAAAAATATTCGCATCGCGTAACCGAGTTTTAACCGAGCCAACGTAAAATAATTGGTAAATTAATGATTATTGTTTTGTTTTTAATTTTTTTTCCATTGCTCCGTAAGAATTACCGTACCAAATAGTAATATCAAAGTGTCAATGTAAAATAATGTTCAGCAGGTCCACACAGAGGTGCCGGTTCGTCGCCAGCTTACACGGGTCCGCCTCTGGCCGCGGCGGCGAGTTCTACTCACTTCCAAAACACAAGCGTCGTTCTGAACGACGTTAATTGTCCCTACTATCAGTTGTACGGTCCACCGCCGAGCTACGAAACGGTTATAGCTCAAACTCGTGGAAAACTCTCGAGTCCCATGTCTCCCGAACGCACGAGAAACCTCGACGTTTCGCCGGCCACCGGCAGTTCAATTCTACAGAATCAAGAGCTCTTGCCGCGATGCTACAATCATTCGTCTTACAACAATCATCCGTCCCAGGCTGGATCCATCGCTGGATTGGACTCGACCGTCTCGCGGTATGAGCACAGCTCGAACGCCGTCGAGCCGATTGGTCAGATCGATTCCGTCGAAGCATCGGCAGCTTTCACGCGCTACGCTCCACCTTACACGAGCAGCAGCAGCGGCACGACACCTGTGCATCCTGCCGGGCGACAGGATCTATGTCTGCCACTTGACTATCGTGGTAATTCATTGATATCACCCGGTAAGGCGCTTGGAACCTCTCCCTTCCTGCCGGACCTTGACTCGATCGGTAATAAAAGCTGTATTTCATTTTATTTTTTCTGAGGGTGCTGAACTATTCTAGGGAGCCAAGTTGTGTCGAAAATGTGCGTTCTGTCAAAACGTCTGAGGTCTTGGAAAAATAAGGCATTACAGTTTTTGATACCGACTGGGTCCTGAAGCATCCCAGATAGAAAAACGTGCCGTTAAACGGGTATCGTACCATTGGTACCGCCACCAATCCGTCGCCATGCCGTCATTTTTCTATCTGGGATCTTTGTCCTAGAGCATCTCTTTGTAATATATGAATAACGTACGGTGTATTCGGTCTTCCAGGGTTAATAGTAGGCTCGCAACGAGTGATTAAAAAAATGCTAAAACTGTACGAATTTCTTTAGGTGCAGTGCCAGCACCCCTGGACGACGGTCAAGTGAGAATAGTGCCGGAAACTTTTCGAATCTACCGCGGCAACAATCTCGAGCGATTGCCGAGTTATCACGGCGAGCGAACCTTCGTCGATGGGAGGACGATCGACGGCTCGATAGTTTCGGAAAATCGCGGGCTCGTCGAGCAGTCGAGATCGTTGAAAATTAACTCCGGCGATTCGCACTCCTCGGTGCCGGATCTAAAGATCGACGGAAGACTGTCGAGAATGCCGCAAGAGGAGCAGCGGTACACGCGACACCACGGAGGTTCCCTGAAGTTTTCTAGAGCGCGCGAGGACCTTCACGGAGGACCGGCCGGTAACTACGGGAGCTTCAGGCGCGGTCAAACATTCTTCGAGCTCACCGCGTC
This sequence comes from Stenichneumon culpator, assembly GCA_964017025.1. NCBI lineage: Eukaryota > Metazoa > Arthropoda > Insecta > Hymenoptera > Ichneumonidae > Stenichneumon > Stenichneumon culpator. The sequence goes on along the minus strand of OZ024775.1, from coordinate 8,516,178 downwards.
GACGGGCCGGGAAGAGAACGCGGACACGGCCTTCGACTCTACTCGGGTACCGTGCAGCGAAGCCAGTGATCGCGAATTCGTCGCAGGAAACGACGAATTAATAGATTCCGGTGCGGGTTTCTCAAGATCAACGAGAAACGGTTTACTCGCCGGAGATTCTTGCCGTAGCTCCGTACGTCATTACCTGCAGCAGCAGCAACAGCAGCAACAACAAACAAATCCATCCGACAATGTGATATTAGAGCCACTAACTTCCGTTAAAAATTACGACCCAGAAGGCGCCGGCGCGTCGCACGTCGACGACACTAGCGCCAGTTGGAGGACTCGACGTAACAACAACGACGAGAAGAAACGCAGACGTGTACCATCGCCGGGCGCACGGGTCATCAACAACGACGACCCACAGAACGTCGTCGATAATCATGAAAGTAAACACAACAAATTAGACAGGTCCAAATCGCTCGACTGAGCCTAAATTCTCTCGGGCTCGAAAAAACCTATTTCCATTGTATTTTTTTTTACGTTCCGGGCACAGTGAAAAACAAAAAGTGGAGAGACTCTCTTAGATACTAACGAAATCGAGACACAGATGTCCACGCGGATATTTTTCGATTGTGAGGATACAAACGATTTTTTTTTTTTTTTTTTTTTTTAAGTGCAAAGATGTAGTTTCTTTTTTGCGTTCAAAATCGATTTCGGAGATCCCCTCGATCGAACGAATTGAAGCGGAAATGTATGTGTACGAAGAAGCATGCGGAGAGCATCATCGCGTCAAGATGTTGAATAACGCTCAAGCCACGTAACTAAAACGCGCACGTCACTGTCCACTTAATAATGATCGAAGCGGGGAGTTTAGTCGATTAAGTCATTAGGCCCCGTGCTCTGGATGAAGGAGGGGCGGGAGGGCTTTATCGCTTAATAAAATCAAGACGGCCGACGCGCACAACTTATATAAATAATTTTTAACAAGCCAAAAGAATAATTGAAAATTGCAGGAAAAAGATGAAGAAAAAAATTGAAGGTAAAGAAATAACATATCGATGTCTAAGATCTCTAAGATTCACCGAAGTAGCGCACCGCTATCGGATCTTCCATCCACACTCACACAAATACACACACACACAGACACAAATCACACACTATGTCGATTCGTCCTGAATGTCAGGCGAGCTGAGAAGACGATCCGATCGGTAGAAAAGATCGAAGCTCGTCGCCAATAAACGCGACGATACAAAATTCCCCATGCACAAAACACATCACACGTCTTTTATAATAGAAGAAAAGAAGATAACAAAAACCAGAGAAATAATTTCTCGAACGAATATTATGCTGTAATATGTACTGTAAGTACGCGGATAGCGTGATTTTATTATTCGATCTTATTTCCCATCGATGGTTACCGGCCTCTTAGGGGTTCTTCGTTAATGACGCTCGCTCGCCGTCGTTTGAAATTAATCCGATGTGAAAAATAATAAAACGTACAAACGATTTTTCGAAATTGCAGAGAACAAAAAAATGTCCGACCTTGTTCTACGTTCGGAATTGGGCAAATCTGATTCTTTGACAAAATTTCACACGGTTCATAACGCGGCAAAGAAAATTCAAAAGTCGTCCATTGCTCTAAAATTGTATTTAAATTAACATTCCTAGCCCTGTAGAATTCGCCCGAATAAATATCCACTTTTTCCCAATGTAGTCTTTGAGTTACGAGGGTTTCAAATTTGCATCCAATCAGACGTCGTGCAAAAGGGCCCACATGCGCCCGTGCGCTGATTGGCTGCAGACTTTAACTACACGTATCTTGAAAACTGTATACCTGAGAGAAATTATTCCGAGTGAAAGTTTGTTCAGCTTCGAATCCTCAATACGGCCGTGACATTTTTTTTCTTCTTCGAATTTTGGAACTCTCAGCGTGTACTTTATTTATACTTCTGTAACTCGGCGCCGAGTGAACTTCTTTAACGATCGCATATTTAATTGTTGCCATTTATATTAGCTGTCTTCGTCGGACTCCAGTAGGTGGGTTGTAAATCTCTCCGTTACTGTATAACTACTGCATGTTTTTCATTGACACATATCTTCGTAGTTATCTATCTTCGTTTAAATCTTTGATCTGCGTGTGCGTGTATAAATTGTCCGAATGCGTTGGATCGCCTCGATCGCACAACAAAGAATGGATAGACGTTATTTATTTTTTAATGATTTATTTATTTATTTATTTATTTATTTATTTATTTATTCACCTGGGATTTATTATGTAAACGACTGACAATGCGCGTCCGTGACAACGCTGAACCAATGAATCTTCGCCGATATTGTTTATGACTTCGATCGTTACTGATGATATTCAGTTTTATTTTTCCATTAAGAGAAGCTCACACACATTGCACAATTAAACTTCGTCGCATGGTCGAATTGTCTATATCGTAGATAAGCCTCTTTCGTAAAAAAGTATATATATACATTACATATATATATATATATATATATATATATATATTTAGTACCTTCAAATTCGGTGTGACGAGCGGCCAGAAAGAAGAAAAATAAAAAAAAACTGTGTACACTAAGTTACATAGAAGAGAGGTCATCGAGACGATATTCTGTATTTAGTTTCGAATACTCGGAATAAGTCGACGACTATGATAGCGGTCCAAAAAAAAGTGAATGTGCCAACTAAGAAAAAAGGGGAAATAAGTCAAAGCGAGAATTTGAGGGGATTCTAAACGATCGATCGGACAAACCGACAAATGAAGAATCATTATGGATACGAAGATAAAAAAAGCTGTAATAATATAATTATTTTTTGTATATCAATCCTAGAAACCTCGGGAAGTTCAATGTCGAAGAAATACAAAACGTCGAGCACTGCGCTCGTCCAACTTCCCTCGATTACCTAATAACAACGTACTATTAAAAAAAAATACATTATACATGTATCCACTCGTCGAAAGGAAAGCGAGCTCTTCACCCTAACGTGCAATCATTCGTTGTTAAAAAAAAGTAAAAAAAAAAAATAATTACAAAAAAAAACCAAGGAAAGATGGAATCCATTGTAACATATTGTATATTTAATGTATAAAATATGCTGAGAAAAATAAAGCGGCATGAAATATTTATTCACAATTATGCGATTTTTTTTTTTACAATCTAAACCCCAAGCCGCACATTTCTTCTATCGGTAAACTTTCTATCAAGTATTGGTGACGTTCAATTTTTTTCAACGTTCAACGTTTTTTCTCATCCCATACGAAGTATGTAATTTCGGCAGATAATCGTACGTACCCGACACCTTGCATAAATTATATATATATTTTTCGTGGGGGTTGGGGGGGGGGGCGGGGCGGGTTAGTTTTCATCCCTTCCACAACGAGTTTTCTCGGAATGATAGCAAAGATGGCAGGTGCAACGTAACACTTGGCTTGAAAATCAATAAAGGGATTGGCGGAGGGGGTAAAAGCGTCAGATTCCCGTAGCGAAGGGAAACCGAAATACCGTGTAGCCGTACGAGGCTTGCACGCGCGCACGGCTAGTTTAAGTCGACTCTGTAAACCCTCGAGCGCCCGTAAACTCCATCGATGGGAAGGAAAGAAAATGTTGACGAGTTAACGACGACGATAAAATCGCGAGGTATAATCGGCTCGGTGCTGCTCTTCGGCTCGCTAAGATCGACAATTTTTCACGGCCGGACGAGATTCTTTTTCGACGAGAAATCTTGCTGCATTCCGTCGCGTGTCCGTCGTCGATTCGTGAAAACGAATCGTCATCGGCAGTCCCTTCGCGGATGTGGATGGTGAATAAATAGAACGAAGCACTTGAAACTGCGGAACCACTGCATGACGAGTCGTGAAACAAGATGTCAGTGAAGGTAAGCGGGGCATTATTCTTTCGGCAATAAAAATTTGTGTGGTCGGATAATTGGGCGCTCGATTTAACAGCAATATCGATTCTGCGATAGCTCGTATTTGGTAACTTTATATTAAAACCTAATAATAATAAAAATCAAAACAAAATGATTTTTTTATTGTTGGGAATACCGCATCTCTTTGAAAGGGTCGACGATTCATTGACGAATCAGTACGACAACTTCGGAGACTGAGATATATATGGTTTATTGAAAAACAAATGTTTGTCATTTATTTTGATAAAATTGTTTCTTCAATAGTTTCGATACTATGTTTACTTCTACTATCCTCCTCAAAATACTGTATTTTCGAAACGCCTCGACGAATTATTATGAACTTTTCATCACATCCTCGGCGAGTTGTTACCCGTGGCTGATAATTTTTTTAAACATTTTTTCTCGATTTTCTTTCACGGTAAAATATTATTTTGCCTTTACGGTGATTTTTTTAAGGGTCGCATTATCGTCAGCGGTCGGTATGAAAAGTACGAGGAATTTTTAAAAATTGTGTTACGACACTTGTTATTGAGAGAAAAAAAACGTGAAGGAGTTAATTTCGAGGGACACAGAGAGAGCTTTTTGATCGGGATCGCGAGACGCACAGTCCCGGCTAAGTCGCCTCAAGTCGCAATAAGTGTTCGTTTCCTGTTGCGCATTCAACGACGCTGAGAGCTTTTTCATTCGCACACCACTATCCGCCAACAGTGTCGTCTTTGACCGTGTTGGTGCCTGAAATGTATATTCGGTCGGTATATACACGTATAGAGGCGTGTAAAAGTCGTACGTCGCACTCCACCCGCGAGTTAAACGACTGCGGACGAACGAAACGATCGTATTGTGCCGCTGACTGCCGGCGACGCTGGCACACATTTTCGCCCTAGCCAAGAGGCCGAACCACCAGTTAGTTTTTGTTTTGTTTTGGTGTTGTATTTTTTTTTCTTCGTCCGGTTCAATTCAAATCGCGACACTCGATAATAATAAATCTTGTGAACCGATAATATACACAAATTCAATGTAAAATTTATGTAATTTTTATTGATTTTTTTTTTTTTTGATTCAACGTGTGATAAATAAAGCACGGAGTGACGGTGTAGATCGTCCGGTGGAGCGAAAAACGAGCGCTGAACTTCTCGCGACGCAAAGTAGCGTTATATTTAGAACGTACTAAAATTAAACGCTGCAATTTCGCTCGTTTTTTTCATCTTATTTTTTTACTTGATTTGTTTTTTTCCGAAAGTTTACACAACGACGATGGGTCTCGCTGCTCGATTGTTTGCTAGATAGTCGAGGCTACCTTGTTTATCATTGAGCAGCCCGATCGTCGCGCGATTGCAATTATAGTGTTTCGCTGACTACGGGGGGAAGAAAAACGCGATGGGTGCGGTTTTTAATTTCACGCGTTATTCAATGTGAATCTTGTGAATCGGTTGTGGAAAATCATTGGTAAATTTTTATTTTGTAATTTTTGGGTTTTTACACTTTGGTTCAACGGAGTCAAGGTATTTTTTTGTGTTGATAATTAATTGTAATGAGAGTCTTTACAGTGATTTCTGTAACTACAGCAAAATGTAGAACTGGAGCGCCTGTCGAAATTAAGCATTTCTTTTTTATTTCCAAAATTTTAAATTAAAGATTTTTCCTACCACTCCATCTCCCGTCAAAAACGTATTCGAAATTCGAAGTTCGAATTGGCTCGAATTCATCCGGCATTGAAAATTTGTATTGATTGAAAACTGATTTTTTAGCGCAATTTTTTATTTTGGATTCGAACTCTGCATCGAACGGATAATAACTCGTCGATATTTATTTGAACATTGTATACCATCTATAGATTGCTCTCTCACAGTCTAGACACACGCGTTTGTGCCAGATAAGCGTCTATCCGGAGATAAACGAATTGATTTTTATTTTTTATTTGTATTTTTATTTTTCATACTTGCACTAAACTCGGTAAATGCGACGAGTTCGCGTTTTGGTTCTTGCTCTATCTTTCTCTCACTCCACCTCTGTTTCTATCTCTCTCACTGAGGTCACACGGAGAGTCTCGTTTCACGTTGGCGCGTGACGTGCGCACGAGGCTCCGGAGCTCTCGAGGGCAATCAAATCGCTTGCTCTCCATGCTCTCAATAATTAACGCTGCTACGCGCGTTGTTTTCACAGCACAATTTTCAATGTTTACCGGATCAAATTGACGCCCGTGCATTCGAAAGCCATTGCCTTACCGGGCCATAAAAAAAACAAATTTAAAAATAAAATAAACAAAATAAACAAAATAAAACAGAACATATAGTGAAAAGCAAACCGGTTCATTTATCTCAAATATTGTTCAACTGTGAGCACCGTGGGCACGCTAATTGGGTCAAGCCACTCGCGTTAACGACCAAACTGATTTGATGATTCCGTTCGAGAAACAACGCGAAGATTGTGCGTAGTTTGAGTCGCAATGAAATTATGCCGCGCACAATGGGAGTATTGTAATTCGCAGCGTGGGCTATCGCAAAGTTTCTACTTCCAGCTGCTCCGACACGTGTTATCGCTGCTCCAGTCTCGGATAAAAAATGTAACGATAATTCGATAATTATCGTTAATTAACTGAGATCTCGGACGTGAACGGTTTATATTGGATGGTTTGATTCGCTGAAGTGCGAAATCTATTTCCGGTTGACAAAAACCCTTTTTTTAATCGAAAATACTCGACATATGCACATTTTCATTTTTTTTTTTTTGCACAGAAATCGTTCTAGAGGGCCGCATCGCTATTCGTTGAATATTGTCGGAATTCGCGGAAGATATTTTTGAAAACAGCAGTTTCGTTGAAAATTAAAGGGTCAATTATAATTGCTTTGTTTTCTCGTTCGTTTACATTCGCAGATGACGAGATACAAGCAGGCAGAGTTCGAAGACGAGGACAGCAGCAGCATCGGCTCGGTCGTACTGAACAGCGAGGGAATAAGCACTTCGGCGACTCACATACGATATCACTCGGTAATATATTTATTTTTTTTTTACTCAGCGGTAACACGATTCTCGGACTATGTATAGGTGGACGATGGATTAGATGGAAGTTAAAGTCTCGGAGGGCCACGTGACTCACATCTGTTTTTATTATTCGAGAGGCGTTTTTTCATTCGCTTTTTTACTTGCTCGAGCTCTTTGACGCAAACGTCGTAACTATCAAGGTCTTGTAGTTGCGGATGACCGGTGTTTGAATTTTGAATTAATATCACGGGAAAACGGTGCAATATCCAAAAAAAATGTATGGGGAAAAAATGTTCCTGTATTCTATACGAAAATAGTCGATCTTGAACATTTTGTCCCATTTCGACTCCTAATCAAGATATCGACAGTTAAGTGAATAACGAACGGACATTTTTTCAATCTACCATCTCGATCCTCCAACGGCGATGATTGATTAAATAAAACAAAAAATAAATTAAAAATCCTCGAATAAAAATGATTTACAGGGGACGACATTGTGGAGAGCGAGAAGCACTCTGGAAAGATGTCTGTTGATAACTTGCATCGGTCTGTTATTAATGGTCTCGGTACTGATGATAGTACTGAGCAGCAAGCATCGCTGGGAGGACGCCCAAATACTTCACGTTACGTCGCATGGCGAAGGTAAAAGCTAAAAAAGAAATGTCGTGTCAATGTACTTTCTTACGTAAAAAAAACAAGAAAAAATATCGTGTATTATGTATACGACGTTGAATTAATTCAACAGACGGTTCTCATTGTCTGACGGAGCACTGCGTAACCGTCGCGGCCTCGATAATAAACGGTATAGATCGAAGCATCGATCCCTGCGACGATTTTTACGAGTACGCTTGCGGCGGATGGATAAAGAAAAATCCGATTCCCGACGGCAAGAGCACGTGGGGAACGTTCACGAAGCTTGAGCAGGAGAATCAACTAGTCGTCAAGAATGTATTAGGTATTAAAAAAAAACGAAAAATGTAATGCTGAGACGTTTTTGTGCAAAAAAAATTGGGGACGGTTTGTGTGTAAAAAAAAAAATTAAACTCTATATCCATGAGTTCGTTTTTACGGACCAATAGCTCGTCGTTTATTTATTTATTTATTTTTAATGCAGAAAAACCATTCGACGAGATGAAATCGAAAGCTGAGAAAAAAGCGAAACTCTACTATCTCTCGTGCATGGATGCAAATGAGACGATAGAGGCTCTGGGTGGACAACCGCTTATCGACCTGCTTGATAGCGTCGGCGGATGGAATATAACGGGAAAATTCAACGTATCTGCGTGGAGTCTGCAGACGAGTATGCACGTTTTGCAAAACGTTTACAACATGGGAGGGCTTTTTTCCTGGGCCGTTAACGAGGACGATAGAAACAGCAGTATTCACATTATACAGGTAACATGAACATTAAGGTATGGTCTATTATTATTAACGATGAGCCGATCATTTAATTTTTAATGTAAAAAAATATTTAAGATTGACCAAGGTGGATTAACTTTGCCAACGACGGATAATTATCTCAACAAGACGGAACACGGCAAGGTGCTGATGGCTTATCTTGACTACATGACTAAGGTGAGAAGAGAGCTCGCACTTATAAACGGCTCAATGAATCATCACAAAAAATGTTATACGTTCTTGTCAGTCTGTTCAATCAAAGAAAGGAAAAAAAAAATTATATCACTCGGTGGGAAAATGGCGGTTTTATGCACGCTTCGCGTGCGAAAACCCCCATTTTCGCACCTCGTGAAATAAAAATTTGTACAATACTAGTGCGAAAAAAATTTTGTGAACTCGTGTGATTGCAACACTCGCGTTCGGCTCGTGCTGCAAACTCACACTCGTCAGAAAAAGCTTTTTCGCACTAGTATCGTAATGTACTTTTTTCCGAAGATAATCTTTAAATATTCTGTATATATATATATTTTATCAAAATTGATAAAGAAATTAAATTTTATTCGTAGATTGGCGTGCTGCTGGGGGGCGAGGAAAACGAGACCAGGAGGCAGATGCAAGGTGTTATCGACTTCGAGACGCGATTGGCAGAGATCACGACACCGCAAGAGGAGAGAAGGGACGAGGAAAAATTGTACAATCGTATGTCGATAAACGATCTGCAGCGACTTGCGCCATTTGTAAGCCTAATTCATTGAAAAAAATTAATAATTCAGCTCGACGATGGAATTTATTTGATTGAAAAAAATTATTTCACAGATGTCATGGGTCGAGTACTTTCAGAACGCCACGCGTCTCGTTAACAAGAAGGTCAACAGCAAAGCGATGATCGTTAATTTTGCTCCGGAGTACTTCGAAAAATTAACGAAGCTCGTCCAGGAGTACAACAAAACGAATGAGGGTAAAACGTGTGTAAAATTAATAATTAATAACCTTCCACTAATTAAAAACATAAGAGTAGTATTAGTAATAATAAATAAATAACTCAATTCCTTTTTTAGGGTACTGAACAATTATCTCGTATGGCAAACTGTCAAGTCGCTAACAGCTTTTCTGTCAAAACCATTCCGCGAGGCTTACAAGGGCCTGCGAAAAGCGCTGATCGGCTCCGAGGGGCGCGAAGAGCAGTGGCGTTATTGCGTCAGCGACGCCAACAACGTTATGGGATTCGCGATCGGTGCGATGTTCGTTCGCGAAGTTTTTCACGGCAAGAGCAAAGCCAAGGTACGAAAATTAAGTTCTTTTTGTGGCAATTTTTTTTTCCACAAACTAAACAATAATTTCGTGATTCTCCAGGCAGAGGAAATGATAAACGAGGTGCGCGATGCGTTCACAAAGAACCTAAAGAATCTCGACTGGATGGACAGTGAGACTCGTACATCGGCGAACGAGAAGGCAAACGCTATAACGGACATGATCGGTTTTCCATACTTCATTTTGAATCCCAACGAGCTCGACGAGCGCTATCGCGATCTGTCGATAAGGCAGAACGAGTATTTTCTCAATAACATACGCGTCAACAAGTACACGCTCAAGAAAAATTTGGAGAAACTCGAACAGCCGGTTAACAAGACCACGTGGATAATGTCGCCGCCTACCGTCAACGCTTATTACACACCCACAAAAAATCAGATCGTATTCCCGGCCGGCATACTTCAGAGCCCGTTCTACGATATGGAGAATCCCAGCAGCTTGAATTTCGGTGGTATCGGGGTCGTTATGGGTCACGAACTCACTCATGCCTTCGATGATCAAGGTGCGTTGATAATAATAATAATTATTATAATTATGATTACAATCACCATTATAATAATTATCATTATAAATGTTAATGTTGGGCGGTTGTTTCTTTGTTTATTTGTCCCATACAGATGCTAATGCGAATGATTATTGTTTTAGGGAGGGAATACGATTTACACGGTAATTTGCATCAGTGGTGGAACAACGCTACGATCGATAGATTCAAGAATCGAACTGAGTGCATAGTCGAGCAGTACGGTGACTTCGAGATACAGGGTCGTCACGTAAATGGTCGGCAGACGTTAGGTAATAATACTCAGATTGTGCCAAGATGAAAAAACAATGAAGAAAAAAATTTATCTCGGAAATGAAATTCGTTAACGTTTCATTTTTTTATGTTCTCTAGGTGAAAACATAGCTGACAATGGAGGCCTTAAAGCGGCGTATCACGCCTATCTATCGGCGCCTAAGAGCTACACGGATCAAATGCCGTTGCCGGGATTGAATCTGACGCATCGGCAGTTATTCTTCCTGAGCTTCGCTCAGGTAATTGCCAAAAACAATAATTTATTTATTAAAAAAGTTTTATTTTTTAAGAAAGATTGAATAACGATAATATTTTTCGCACAGGTCTGGTGTTCAGCAGTGACGTCCGAAGCCGTCGGCCTACAGATCGAGAAAGATTCTCACTGTCCCCCAAAGTATAGGGTTATAGGACCATTATCGAATCTGCCAGAGTTCTCGACCGAATTCGCTTGCCCGAAGGGTTCAAAAATGAATCCTGTCCACAAGTGCGAAGTCTGGTAAAACTACTCGGCAACAGTTGCTCGCTGTTCCAGGGTAATTAACATTTTCCTCTCAGCTGAAATTACTAAAGAAAAAAACCAGCCATATTCTTCCCTTTCTAATCTATCCTCCACGCGTTCTTCATTTTATACGATATATCGACACATGTATATCGAGTCCTATCGAACAAAAAAATTTTCTGCTCGCACGGCAGTATACAGCAAAGCACCAAAAAAAAAAACCAACTATTACCAGATAAACTTGGGTCCGGTAGACGATCTCGAATTTAATCAAAAAAATAAGAAAAAAAGAAATACGTAGAGGTATTCACTAATTAAACTGAGTGTATGCGTGTGTACAGAATAATAATTATAATTGTAGTTTCGAGGAGGATGGGATGGTCTCTGACGTTGTTCGAGACACACATCCGAGCCAAGTCATTTCTGCAGGCAGGATTAAAAAGAGAAAAAAAAGGAAAAAAAAAACAGAACAAAAATATACTAGTCTCTAAGCTTTGAGGATAAATTATTTTATAAAGAACGAGCGAACGTAGATAGTTAATGTTTATCATGTAATTATCATGCCTATTATATGATATATATATATATGTGCCTCGGTGTCTCAAAATCCAAAAGAAGGGACACTGCCCCACTTTTGGAGTTGAAACATCGATTTACAAACGTTATATTTAGATAACTGAGATTTACCCTGTTGTAAACAAGTTGTAAGTTGTAGATTTTTAATTTGAAAAAAAGAAAAGAAATAATAATTATACAGCGGCCAGTATTAGGCTCGCGGCTGCAACGCTTCTCACAGCTCATCACCCTCGCGTGGCCCGTCACATATTATAAATTATATTATCCGTTATGACTATAATTCACATTTTTATTTTTACTTTTTTAAATAGATCATTACTGGTTTTCTTGGCTGTACACAGCTTCGACGGAGCCGCAAGCACGATTACTGTGATACTCGTGTGTATGTGTGTGTTATGAAAAATAGAGGAGAAAAAAATCCTTTGTACGCGATACGACCCCGCCAGGGGACACGAACGATTCGTCGAGCGCTCGTTTGATTGTTCGTGCCGCGCTATTGATTTCGAGCGAGGGTACGCGATCGCGAGACGGAGATGTAATATGATTTAAAAAAGAAGACAAAGCGACCTAAGCCGCGAGACCCCGTGAAAAAACCACAATAATTCCAACGAGGAGATAATAAATGAGAAAAAAATTAAATTAAATTAATACTCAATTTTTCGACATATCACCCCGCTTCACATATCGCTGTACATTCGCTGTCTGCACATACACACACACACATAAAACACACATCCACACACACACGCATACAGACAAACACAAATACTCGATAACACTACTCGACGAACGAAGAAAGTTTCAAGTTGCGGGGTGTTTCGTCTCAATTTAATTAATAGCCAGGACGCAAGCGAATGCCTTCGTGACTTTCCAACTATTATTATTATTATTATTATTAATGTTATTATTATCATTGTGATTATCATTATCATTATTATTATTGATATTATCATTCTTATTATTATTACTATTATTATATAAAAACAATAACAAAAAGTATCCAACAGATTCTCGAGGCGAAGAAAAAAAAACGTAAAAATTGTATGTAATATTGATAAATCGTTTCGACCGTTATATCGTGGCGGTTGAAAAAAAACACAAAAGAATTGTTTAAAATAATATGACACGAAAACCAAGTGAGATAATTTAGTCGGATTTTATTCGATCGATATATTCAGCCTCGCAGGGCGTACAGGGGTGGGTTTCAAATGGTCATATGCGTGGCCCAGACTCGTTTTGACGATGGATCCAGCTCCCTGGCCGGAAAATCCAGTGGAAATGATTTAATTCTTCGGACTTTAGTAGATTTCACGGTGAACCAAATATTTTCGATGACGCAGATCAAACAGCTGACGAACATCATCGTCACGAGGGCGATCGATATGAGAGATATGTGAGCCTGCCGGACCGGCTGGAAGCCCCACTGACGCTCGTTAGAATTTGGCGGCTCTCTCGATATCCACTTGCGCTCGAGATACTTTAATATTCCTGCTGAACGAAGTCGCAACAGGCTAAAAAAACAATACATGTTAGAGCATTTTTATAATTTTTTTTTTTAATGGAGGATTTTTTTTCAACACATTTTTTTCATAAAAATCGTTTTGAAAAAGTTTTTTATACTATTTATCGATGACTCGACGATGAGTAGCTGATCTCGAGTGAAGAAAGGCCAATTTTAAGCTCCAATAAATTTCAGGAATCTGGACGATGCGACATCGATGATGAACCTGGCGATAGAGCGACAAGAATATGTCCGGCGCTTCAAGATAGACGAATCCCGACCGACAAATCTTTGATCTCAGATCTTCACGGTTTTTCATGTCCGGACAATTTTTGTTCACCAGCTCGCGCCACTCGCTCCTCAATGCCCCGTTGTGCGACGTGCTTTGCTGATTTTTTTAATGAAACATTTTTCAGTAAAAAAAAATGTCAGTTTCCGGTATTTTTACTTTTTTTTCTTTTGCTATAATTACATCGGTCAAACGTAAGTAAGCACCGCTGTCGTTTCTCACGCACAGTGAGTGCGTTCTTTTTTGCGCCACGTCCTCGAGGCTGTTCAACGGTAAATGATTACTCCGAATTGCCAGATACGAGGTCAGAGTACTGCTGAAGCCGCATGATATCAACATTCCCATTATCACAGCGGATATTACGAGAATTCGGAGCGACCATGATGTTGGTATTTTCTGAAAGCCTTTGAAAAAAATGCCATTAATTATAACTATATAGTTCGAATGTGAATTACGAAAGAAAGCGATGCTTCGTTCGTAAGAACCTTGACCGGTTATTAAGCCGAGAACGTTGAGGAAATTGAAGGACGCTGCGGCGAATTCATTGTCGCGATCAACGTAGTGAAGACAAACGGCTCTCTTGAATCTGTACATGACGACAAGAAGTACCGCTATGCCGACGACAAAGCCGAATGACATTGTCCACAGCCCCGACGAAAATATACTCATGTACCACCATTTGGAGACACGAGTGCCCTCCGACAGGACGAACAAGCCGTAACTGAACTTTCCAAATTTTTAAATGAAATATTAATACATTTTTGCAGGTTTCTTTTTTTTCTATCAAAAAAACTGCCGAACTGACTAATTAGTTCCAACTTGATGACTGTAGCAGTAGAAACTAGATGCATAAGTCTGTATCGCTGTCGCAGCTAGCCACACCTGAGCTTCGCCCTTCTTAAGAGCCTGTCCGGCCGGCAGGTGAGATTGACGATAAATTGATCTGGAACAATAATCAAATGGTTCAATAAATAATCACCAAATTATTACGTCATTTCTAGATTGTCGAGTTTGGTTGAACAATATTTTTCAAAATGGAAAGGTAAAACAATCTATGATTAATGGAACAAAATTGGGTTGTTTCTTTTTTAATCACCTGAATTTCAATGCCTGTTCTAGCGTCGTCCAAATGTCGCCGATGTATCCGGTAACACCGCCGTTCCCGTTTGGCAACACGTACGGATAGATCTTTAGAATAACAAAAAATCACTCTATTAGATTGTTCGAATTTGAATTTTTTTTTTCTATAATAACGCGAAATTTTTGCAGGTCGTTGCACGATCGGGACTCACTGTATCGCTGGAAACGACGATGATCTTGCTGGTAAGATCCTCGATATAATCGACGCTGCAGAGCTCGCCTCGGTTCTCGTTTATTGCCTCCAGCAGAACAAAGTCCCTCGTGTCCCGATTCCATTTCCATATCCTTCCGGGAAACTGACTCGCGTTTCTTACCTCCCCGACGTTAAGTAACTTTACGCAAGTATTAGCCGCTGTGCGGGCGATGCATATTAACTAAAAAATAAATTTAAAACAAATCGTTACAATGGAATTACAAGACGGGACAAAGGCTGTACAGATAGGCTAGCCTAGCCGGCTATAATATCTTATCCGGCTAATGGATTTTATAGTTTCGCCGGCTAAGCCGTCTTAGCCGGCGAAACAATTTTAGTCGGCTAATCCGTTTCAGCCGGCCAAGCTATTTTAGCCGGCCAAGTGCATAAAATCGAGCCCCTTAATGTCGCATTGTACTTTCGTCCGAATAGTCCAGCGGATTCGTGTTCGGGGTGCAAAAATACGTCGGAATACGTGACAGTTAATTAAAAATAAAACAAAAAAAAATTTCATCAACAAATTCCAGCCCCCCCTTTACCCCTTTAGAGTCCATTCTTCGCGTTTTTCAACGTTCTCAAACGGCACGATAAAACGATTCCAAAACTTCGGACAAAGCCCTATTTTGTGTATTTTTTTTCCGTAGAACACGATGGGCACCATGGATTTTCCGTAGCTCCATTGAGAGCCGAGATATCGACCTTTGAAAATCACGAAAATCGACGTTTTCCGAAAGAGACTCAAAAAGATAAAAATCGTTATTCACTGGATTTTTTTTCTTTCAAGGCTATATTGCACGTATTTTTTCCCGCTGATCACGAATATAAAAATCACTTTACTCCCAACCCAATATTTTCCTTTTAAATCACAAAAATACGATTTTTCGTGCATAAAATCTAGCCCCTCAATGTAGCGTTGTACTTTAAGCCAAAAAGGTCGGCGGATTCATGTTCAGCGGGCGAAAATACTTCGGAATACGTCGCAGGTAACATTGGAAAAAAAAACAATTCGTCAAAAAATTTCAAGAATGTAGGAGCTTAGTCGGCTAATATAGCTTGGCCGGCTAAAACAGTTTAACCGGCTAAGATGGATTAGCCGGTCAAACTATAAAATCCATTAGCCGGATAAGATATTTTAGCCGGCTGGGCCGGCCTAACTTTACAGCGCTAGACGGGACAAAAAAATTTTAAACAAAGCGAAATTAAAATAAAAAAGGTACGAAAAGAAAACTCTGCAAACTCACCAGTACGAAGATGACTCTCATTCTGTTCTGCCACGAATAACACCGGACCGCGTGCCTTTATGTACATTTCGGTGATAAATAACTGACACGACGCGCTGCCGCGTTAGGGTTGTTGAAGGCACCAATTTATTAGAATTGATTCGACTCCCAAGAGTCTGATTGACGTCCGAATAACGACAACTGTAGGCGACAGTTTTATGAATAATTTCATTATTCCCGGAATAATGTATGTCCGTGCGTTGATTATCCGCCGACAAATTGTGTTCTATGCATTGACAAAAAATACACGAGAACGTTGCTCACGAGAACGTTGAAAGAATGCGCCACGAACACGTTCGCCGGGTAAAATTCACCGTTCGAAAAATCATCTACGGATAAGTTGCCTACAGATAACTTTCTATCTCTGTGATAGCTGCGGGAAGGGTTTCTGTCTGACCAACGATTGCTTAAAACAATATCTCGCTACGAGGTTAGTAAAAATTCCTCAATTGCAATAAGTCATATCAATAATATTAATCACATCAATCGTGTTAATCATATTGATCACATCAATCGTGTTAATCATATTGATCATATTAATCATATTAATCATATTAATCATATTAATCATATTAATCATATTAATCGTATTAATCATATTAATCATATTAATCATATTATTCTTATTAATCATATTGATCATATTAATCATATTAATCATATTAATCATATTAATCATACTAATCATATTAGTTGTTATCATGTTGGTTATTCGTATATAATTATTTTTAAGTCTAAGTAATGACACGAAAATAGTTTCTTCCCTCCCACCACATTTTTCGTATATTCGCCATACGATATTTCAGCGTGACTCGACGAGGTCAGGAACGAAAAAGGATCGTCGATCATTAGTGAAGGATGAGAAGGATCGAATTCGTCGAGCCACCTGCCGTCCCGCATTTTTTTCCACAGAGACAAATTCTTGGACGACCCGATAGATCCATACGGATCGCTAAGGTCACGAGAACGTATGTTTCATGTTCTCGAGGTTACAGGATTGGATTCGGCTTTAGTCACGTTATGAGAATCCTCGATGGTTTGGGTAACGATTGATGAATAGTTTACGCGACGCGTGGGTCCTCACCGACGTGAAATTATACGCACGGGCACACAAAGACAGTGTACGTCGAAACATGTGCAAGTTTCGAAGAGAAAAAAAAAAATGTATCGCCTCGCCCGTTGCAGATATGCAGACCACATGCTCTCCGGGGACCGGCTTGACCATCGCCCTCCGTCAGAAAGACTCAAGCAACATTGTCGATACCAATCTCCGACTCGTTAAATTTATCGCAAAGCTATGCAATTGAACCTCTTAGCCAATTGAACCAAATGATTTCTCATCGCTGTCCGTTTCGATTTGATACTCGGCATAGCATTGGTTTTTTTTGTTTTGTTTTTTTTTTCCAATTCTTTCCTATGTATACCGGGTGATCGAAACGAGTTTTAGATCGATAAAGAACGGAGCCGAAACGGCGGAAGGATAATATATAAGAAAAACGAGGAGGATGCGAATCGATCGAAGAAGCCAGACACGCAACGCCGATATATTCATTATTCTTATATTCATGCAGATACTCAACCCTCGTCGCGCCTCTAGTTTTTTATCCACGAAACGAGCGAGAGAAGGAAGGATAGGGTTCAGGGTCAGTCGTTTACGAGCGACGCACTTTTTTTTTGGGACTTCTCCAATTCGACTCCTTTCGATGGACTTCTCGAATAACATATTTATCATTTTTATAAACAAAACCGCACTCTTTCTTTTTGTAAGCCTGTACTCTTTTATAGGCTGCAACAAATCAGAGACATTTTGGAAAGTACAAGTTTTTTTTATGTTTCTTTTTTCTTTTCACTAGGATTCGAGTACAAAGAATTGCAAAAGAAATGGAAGAATAAAAACTATCGAGTTCAGCGATCGCCGTTTATCGGAATCTTCGAATCTCCACCGCAGTTGTGGACATGGGAGGGGGAGATTGAGAGTTTCGTGGATTCCGAATCCGAAAGTTTCGCGATTGCGTAATCAGGGTACATGTAGCGACGAAAACGAAAAAAAATCACATAGTGCGTTCGAGTGCAAGACTCGAGTGACGAAAAAAAAGTAAAGAGGAGAAAACGATCGTCGAATAAAAATGCAAGAGGAGGAAGTTGCAGTACGGGTTGGCAGCGCTATCCGTCGACGCGATCAGAAAAGGATCGAGGACGATCGGTTAGTCAAATTTTTGCGCTCCTTGTCCCCCTTCCCTCCCCCCTTCCCAGTCGTTTCTCGTCCCGATGGCCCTGAGAAAGCCCAACGGCAATCGGATCCATTGCAAATTCACGATGACTCGCGTCTCGAAATGGACCACTCGAAAAAAAAATCTCGATTCTATCAAACTTTATATCCAGCATCAGGCGCTCCGATAAATTTTGCAAAATAGTGATCGCCGAAAAAGAATTTTTTTTGCACTGCTGTATAATACGATATTTTCTCGATGCTACGTTAAGATAGTAAAAAAAAACTTTTACTATACTGATTATTATTATTTTTTATTATTAATATACTCTAGTTTACTATTATTTTCAAATATTCAATCGGTTATATTAATTACCTTACTTTTACTATTGAATTTACGATGATGCACTGCAATAAAATAAGTATAAATTTCCGACCTTTCCGGCGTCTGTAGACAATTCATAGCTGTCTTTTATTTATGTTACTATGCAAAAATTATTATGATTGAACAATGAAAATAAAAATAACAAAGTAAATAAACAAGCAATGAAACAAACAAGTGAACGAATGAATGAATGAATAAATAAGCAATTAAATATATAAATTAAACAACAAAAAAATCAAAGCGCGTACAGTATCAGTGTCTGAAGCCAGGGGAGCGGGTACGGTGGATATACACACGTTGCATGCGGTTCCTCTCTCTCTCCCTACACGTGAATGCGTGAGATACAGAGGAGTGAAGAGGAAAGCAAGATAGTGTACGAAAGGCGGTATTAGCAGACGAGTGAGAAGGGTAAAAGAGAGACGTGAGAGTGCGGAGCGGAGGCTCCACCTCAACATATAGGCGATGAGGACGGCCGCCTCCTGACTCAGTGCTTGACAGGCCAGCAAGCTCTTAGCATCCGTATATATCTCTCTCGCTCATCGCTTCTCACTATCTTTAACCCGTCTAATCTCTCTTATCTCGTCGGATCGCCGAAAAAAAAAGAAAAGGAAACTTTACGATCTCACGGAGGATCGATCGACCAATTTCAAGTTTCGTCCAGTTAACAGTTAATTTATCTATAATAAAAAAAAATATATAATAACTAATAAAACAAAAATAATAATAAAAATAAATAAAAATAATAGCAAAAAAAAATCGAAGATCGTCCGATTCATCATACCGATCTGTTGGATCGGCAACGGAATCGTTGGGATTGGTTGAGGCGGAGCGAATCGGCGGCTGGATCGAGTGATCGACGAAGATCGGCGATACCGATTTGCTGTCCACAGTGATAAAAAAAACGTGTAACGATAAGAGAAGAAAAAAACGAAACATGGATTTCCGGAAGAGCGAGAGAGAGCTCACGAACTGCCGTTGGTTGGATCGGTCCGCGATAGTGTCACGATTTTGAGAGATATACAAAGAGTGCTTTCTGTTTAACAATCATTTTACATTGTATAATTATTGTGAGTTTCGTCGTTGGCTCCTCCGAGACGCAGGAAACATCGCGGTAGATCTAGTGACTAAGGGAGGCAAAGAAACACTGTACGCGTGGAGAGAGATTGAGACTGGATTGGCATAGATAGTTAGATTTTTATCGATCGCAAAAATTCATGAGCGAAACAAAAAAAAAATTGCAACTTATCATTTCATGATCGATAATTCAATGATACAGTATGCATCGCCTCAGGGCTTGAAAGTTCAGTGTGGGTGACTTTGAACGGCGAAAAGAAAAAAAAATTATTTAAAATAAAAATAATAAAATTGCATTTAAAATTTAAAAAATGAAAATAAAAAAATTAATGATCGAGGAAGATCGAGAGTCGAAAGGAAGAAAGGCTGACCAGAAGTGATACCTTTGCTGCGGGGTTGTTACGGGTACGAAAATCGCGAAATAGATATATATATGTATATATAGATACATATATATATGCACACACGGAGTAAGAGAGAGAGTAAGGAAGAAGAGAGGAGGGGCTGAGAGAGAAAAGCCGAGTTAGGGGAAGAAGCTGCCAGTGCAGAGGCGGGAAGACGTCAGATCCCTCGGAAGCGGAGGAGGACAACGACCGAGGGTCGCACGCGGCTAGACCGACAACGAGACAACACACACACACGCTCTTGTTTATTTACTTTTAATTTTTTTTTCTTTTTAACACAAAGTTGTGAGCAAAAGTGAGATTAATATAAAAAAAAATTTTAAACATCCCAAAAATTTGTCGAAGGTCAATCTGATCCGCGATCGAATTTGCGGATTGGGTGTGAGAAGAAGAAAAGGAAGGCAGCGAGTGGTGGAAGTGAATATTTGAAAGTAAATTTGATCCACGAGTGTCTGCGGGAGACTAAAGAAAACTTTTTAAACATTTTTAATAAAAAAGGACTGAGTGTAAACGGATAGAAAAAAAATAATAATAAAAAACAAAAAATCGCAATGATAACCAGGGCGATAGTATTTCTATCGTTGGTCCTGATCGGTGCTTTCGATGCACCGACAGGCACTGACGGCAAGAGCCCGACGTCGAAGAGCCGTATGCTCGCACTTGCGAGCAACGGATGCAACTCTTGTAGAATGCACGAGGAGATAAGAGCACTGAGCTTGGAGGCGATAAAAGAACAGATCCTGAACAAGCTCGGTTTGAAACAAGCGCCGAACATGACCGGCCGTGCTCTACCGAGAATTCCACCGATATCTAAGCTCATGGACATGTACGGGATGCAGGCCGATCAACCGCAGCCCGTCGAGCCCGGCATAACTCATCACGAGGAGATCGACGAATATGCCGCCAAAACTGAAAGCGTCTTTGCACTTGCTCAGCCACGTGAGTAAATTTTTTTTAAATATTATTTAAAAAGAAGAATTTAGTTATAAGAAAATAAATGCCGTTGCAAGCAACAACATTTAAATTTTGTTTGTTTTTTAATTGTTGAACAAAACGATCGTAATATACATTTTTTTTTGTCTACGTAACTTTCGACCTTCTTTTTACTCGTATGATAAGAGCCGAGCCGAAATGCGTGGATTGAGTCTAGACTAGCGTTATTAATAAAGGACCAAAAGAAAAAAAGCCAAGAAAAAAAAATACCGGCAATACGTTGTGACCGTATATACGCGCCCACGAACGGCGGATGAGGCGACGATGGGCCTGACCTAGGCTTTGCACCGGCCGTGACCTTCGTCGGCTGGCTCTTCGGCTCACTCGCCCGCCGTGTCTTTCACCGCGGACATAATTTTCGTACGTAAAAATTCTCGTCCACGGGACAGTTAAAATAATCAACGAATCTCGTTTGATCTGTCCACCTCTCCTCCTGGGACGATCTCGTCTCGGCGAGAATTGCACTCGGTGATGTACGCACGCCGAGAATCAGCAAAGAGCTGGGAATATCACTTAAGACGATGATACAAAAAATATAACAAAAAAAGCTACGCGACGATAACCTTCGACAATTTTTTTTTCTCCGGGACGAAGAGCAGCGCAAAGCGATATGCCGAACTCCACTTACCATTTGTCATGTACCACTTTCTTCTCGATATCAAGGATCTCGCTATCTACGCGACGGAGTCGAATTCTGTAATATCCAAAAATGTATTTATAAAAAGTTAACAACTTTCTATCGCGAGCACGTTTATCCCTTGTGCGTACGCGAGTGAACTGCACGACCGCAAGATCGACCATAACATTTTTTTTTCTCCATCGTACGCGCGAGGTGCTCTCGTGTGTCCAATCGCCGAGAATAGCCGGCTAAAATCATATATACATCAATGAAACCCGTATTTGTTCGATACAATAAGACACAGCTGGAAGAATCTTTGCTCGTCGGATGCAGAAATTACTTCAAGACTCGCCACGGAAGAAGATCTTTTACTTCAATTTGTTTTTAAAATTTTTTTAAATCTTTTTTTTCCAATTACACCGAGGCGAGAGAACTTGCTTCCGATAAGAATTCTATTTTTATTTTTGGCGAATTTAATCGCGCTCTCTCTCTGTGGGTCGGAGCACGCGAAGCGGCGTCTATGACGGAGATACCCCCGTAGCATGTTCAGAGCTTTAACGGTCACGTTTACGAAAGATTTTATTCATATACATATATACAAAATAAAATATAAAATATTTTATATAAAATATGATATATATTTAAATACGCTGTGCAATACTTATTTAATTCTTAGGAGCATGTTGAATACCGCGATGGGTAATAAAAACTGTAATGAATTTTGCTCACGGCTTCTGGCATGTACGGTCAAAAGAAAAGTCTCATCGCAAACCGGAACAATATCCGCTTTCGATGAGACTTTTCTTTTATCGTATATGCGACAATCCAAGTGAAAAGTTGAGTACAGTTTTTGATACCGACTGAGCCAGGGACGGACGGGGGAGGGAGGTATTTCATATGGCCTTAAATATATATTTTTCGTTATGTAAGCTTCTTTGAGATTCTTCTCAGATCCGCGTTGTACACGATTTTGTTTTGTTTTACCATTATGTGCAGAATACGGGTATTATGCGACTGTCTTAACTGCAACTGTTTGTCTAGATGGTACCTATTCTCGGGTAATTAGGCCCAGGCCGTTTTTATTCAATAAACAAATAAATGACTAAATATATATAGTTGATATTTTGAATTGGTGCTTGTGTAGAAATGCAAGAATCGTCTAGACTGTTTAATCGAAATTTATCGGTCGATTATTGGGTGGATTAAACGTGCAGGTAATTTGGTCGAAGCGACCGTCGGTGCGTGAGCGCGATGAGATGTTGGAGAGCTGGTTCCCTTGGCGCGCGTGTGTCTGGTACCCCCGACCGCCCGCTCTTTCTCCCGCTCATCGGAGCCGGCGGCGCGACGCCCTTTCCCCACGATCCCTTTCTCGCACCCCCTCAAAGATATTCGTGAACGGAACCTAGCTATGCGTGGTAAAGTCGAAAATATACCCACCACCCATCTACCTCTGCCCCGCCGCCTAACACCACGAACTATTACGTGGGAAGATATAAGTTAATTTGCCGGCCGTTAAGCACCGTCGGCTACAACCTATACATGACACGCCTCTTCGGAATATCTATACAGGATGTCCAAAAATTTTGAACTGAAAATTATAAAGTATTGTTCTACGGTCGAAACTGAGAAATATTGTCCTTTGACGAAAATCTTTACGTTGCATAGCTTTCGCGCTAGAAGCAGTTGAAACGCCCGGCCAATCAGCGCGTCCCGCCTGAGGGCGCCACCGGTGCGCGAGTAACCGCATTGGTTGCGAGCTTCGACTGCGTTTATCTCCAAAACTATACACCGTACGAAAATTGTTCAAAGGACAAGTATGTGCAGTTTTCACCAAAGATTACGAAGCCATTATTTTTGTGAATCAATTTTGATGGATATTTTCTTTCTCCAGTTTGCATCGCGATAAATTTAAGCGTCGATTGAATTAAATAACGAAAGTTGGTTTTCTCGTTATAGTAACTGTGTACAGCGAAATTATATTCCGATCGAAGGTAAGAGAGCGCCGAGAGTGGGACAGCCGGAGGACCGTGTCCACCACCGATGTGGTCAGAGCATACTCGCAGACAGGCGCCAGCGTAAACTGCCCGCTCTCTCAGAGAACACCGCAGGGGCTCTCATTATTCCGAAACTTTTTGCAACAACAGCACATGAGAGAAAGAGAATCTTTCCTCTTCGTCTCGAAGAATCGTCAACCGACTACCGATTACCTTCTTCTGCTACAATGTATACCATGCTCGACGCCGCGGATAATTATTGAATCGTCTCACAGAGTATCGGTAACTCGTTTTTCTCCGTTCGTGTAACTCGCTCCCTGGAGATCCCTTTCGCGGAAAATCCATACGCGACAGCGACGCGATTGAAAATTCGATGACGAAAGCACAATTCCCGTAAATCAATGCGAATTACAAATCGATAAATCAATTATAAAGTCCTCCACGTATCTTTAAAATTTTATAAATAATAATATTTTACAATTTTATCTGTATTTATAATTTTATATTTGAAAAATTATAAATAGATAAAATTGACAATAAATTGACAAAAAATAAACTTGCCGTGACATTGGATCGCGAGGAGGTTCGCTGTTGGAAATAAGCTTCTCGGTACGCGATTAAACAGCCAAGAATTACGTTGCAAATGGGAATACTATGTACTATAGTCGAGTAATTCAATACCGCAACATTATTACCAGTATAGCGCCTCGATGGCTATAGCTGTGGGCAGGCTATAGTTATACCAGAGTCGGGTGTACCCGGGAAGGGGGAAGTTCCGAAGGTTTGATAAGCTCTCGTTACGTGTGTGTATGTGTGTGTGTGGGAGGGCGAGAAGGGTTCGGCTAGGAAGGTGGAGGGAAAGGGGTTGAGAGAACCCCCGGCACCGTTGCATTTACAACATTAATTTTCGGGGTTCAACGATCCTTTCCCTCAACCTCCTCGTTCACCTCTTCGTTCTTGCACGCTTTTAACAGCAAAAACGGAGAATTGTATGCCTCAACTTCGGTGGGCCCTCCGCCCCGTTGCGCCTCCTACAGCCAGCGTTTATCGTAGCTATGTGCGATACGCAGAGCGAGAGAGGGAGATATATAGAAAAAGGTGCGTTGACTCGGTTGTTCGGGAACGCTAAGCGAGAGAGGCCCCGCTGCTCACGCAAGGGGCTTCCAGGGAAAGAGCAAAAGAAACGGAGTCGATGCCTTTTTGCATGAAAAGGTGAAGGATACCGTGGGGGTGATATAGAACGAAGTTCGGAGCACTCTCATCGGCTGTCTGACCAGTCTGACTCGCCTCGTACTGCCTCCCTCTCCTTTCGGCCCTGTCTACATTCGCAACCCTCAATTTCCACTAATCGGAGGAACGGAGCCGCTCACGAATTTATCTATCGTCTGCTCGATATACATATAGGCAACGAAATTAAATCGTCTCGATGGCTTCCACGTCCCCGTACGAACTAGTCAGACGATACTTTTTTTTTTGTTTTCTTTTTAATATACTCGCGATCGAGCTAACGCCGTATCGATAAATTTTCATTGACGGCTTTTCGTTGCCTTTTTGAGGACGAGGTTTAAAAAAAATTATCGTGAAAAGAATGGTGAATCTTGGGCGTGCTGGCGTCTGCCGGTCAGAAGTCTATTCGATCATCCGTATCGATGTAGAACTCTACCGGAGTAAAAGTAAAAGTTACAGGATTAAAATTAAAACTTGTCGGATTAATATTCAAAATTAAACAACAACAAAAATGTTGTTATAAAAAAAGTGTTAAACACGAGGGTCAGTAAATGGTATCGGTACGCGTGTAAAGGTCACTGTGCCTGTAAAGGTCGTTACGTGTCGATTGCTGTTCGCTTATTAATAGTAAGGTCCGAGTGATATGGCCCAACCGTATCGCTATTGTTTTCCAACCGAAGGAGCTCTTGTGTTCGCATCAAACTCGTTATTAAAACCACTCATTCCCATCAAATAAATCATTATTGTGATTATTATTACTATTATATGATCACTAATAGAAACGAAAGAACGTAAAATCGAGATGTAAAATAAGACATAGGATATCCGATAAGTTGAATGTGACGGGCAACTCTTGATTATCCTTCGTCATTAAAATTCAGTCTCAAAATCTTCCGTTAAACGCGGGGGCGCGGTCGAACAGTTCCAAGCAGAGCGAAATTGAGAAAGACATGTATAGCGGAAGGGGGGTTTGGGATTACAATGAATAATTCAACATGGCCCGACGTCTGACATTTCACATTATCGTCGGTAGTATGCCTTAAAACGATTTACGAGAGCCGATTCTGTTAGGCCGAACGCGCGTAACACACCCGCGGATGAATGGTTAATCGATTTGGCCAAAACCACATCGCACAAGGCGACGTCTCTTGTTCACCTTAAATCGATTAAGGCGCAAACGTTATATTCTCCGCCCTACCGAATCTCGTCTGTCTCCCCAAAGCCCTTAAAATTGATTTTACCCGAAAATTCAACGTTACCGGTGTCTCGGCAGATTGTAAAAAAAATAAACAAAATTTAAAAAAATGAATACGATGACAAACTAAAGACAAAAAGGGGTAAAAAAAAGGAAGGAAGAACGCTTGCGAGAACGCTCGCTGCTGCTATGCCGGTGAATTATTTCTGTCTCTCGGATCGCCCCGAGAGGAGAGTCTCGTCTGGCGTTAAATCCGTACGTTTTCACCGTCTCACGAGAATACGAATAATAAGAATTAAAGGACGTTGCGCCCCGCGTACGCGACTCATCGTTCTATACTGAGAAACGCATGCTAAACCGCACGCGTCTCCCGAGTTTTCGTTCGACGATGTATAGCGGCTCTTTGAAGAACAAAAAAAAATAAACAAAAAAAATTGGATACAGACAAAAATAAATCAAGTTGCAAGCGAGCTGGAGATTTTTTTTTACATTCGGTGGAATGGCAAAAATGAATGGAAGAAAAATCTCTCATTCTATTACTTTCAATAGCACGAATTATTGTTATCGTTATTATTATTATTATTATTATTATTATTATTATTATTATTATTATTATTATTATTATTATTATTATTATTATTATTATTATTATTAATTTCTTGACAGTCATCACCCATTTGAAGGGTGATAATAGTTTTTCATTTTTTTTCTTCTATCTTAAATATTTCATTCCTCTCAAACTTTCTCTGACCGCCTTAAGAGCCACCTATAAAATTTTAATTCATCTCTCAATTGTATCCTATTTGACATTTACACGTAGTTCTCTTGTGTAATCGTCGGATCAATCTCTTGGGGTCCATTAGCGGCGTACAGAAGCCTTAGGAGATATTGTCGCGAATAATGCTTGGCGGAAGGGGTGGTGGGTTGTCCCGTTGTACTACAGACAAAATGTTATTAACGGGAATTCGCGAAAATGTCGGGTGCAGTCCGTATGCAAGAGAGAAAACGATTTATGTCTCACTCAACGTGTGCCAAGTATTTGCAACAAAGAGAACAGTCTACGGCGAAGTAAAAGACACTCGGCTTAATCGCCTGGATGGCACTAAGTAACGACGTGTCTTTCCTCTTTCCGAGACAACAAAGATCGACTGTCTGTTGCAGATACACTTTGGTTAAAATTTAACGCAAACGTCTGTCGCTTAGATAGATATAGAGAAAGATATTATCCTCGAAGACAAACAAGAGTTCGTAACTTGTCACGAAAACTTTGCTCCGCGGAGACACCCGACAACATACGAGACCAATATTTTCCCAAAGACGTGTTCAATTAACAAACTAAGGTACGTCTGCGGCCTTAAATAAAAACATGTATGTAGTATACGCAAATGGGTCTCCATTCAACATTCGTCAAAATTTGTCCGAAGCAGAATTCGTTTGTGTCTCGAGGTTCTATTCTGTTCGGTACGAGACAGTATTACGCGTATGGCGCTTTCACGTTGTCTTCGGGAGAAGGTCGAACAGCTGGTGACCCAAATGAGAAAAAGGACGTTTCGGTGTTATTGGCAAAACGTTGCTCCACTTGCGTCGCCGAGGTATTTCGAAGGGTCCACATAATCGTTAATAAACCATGCCCCTCCCCCTCTCCCCTCCACCCGATCTCGGGGATATTCGGTGGGACAATTTATAGCTTCATGCTTCTCCGTAAGTTTCGATGGCGAAGCGAGCACGGAGAGCATCGACGGAGAGGCCCATAAATCGTGTGGCGAGCAAACGTCTTCTCCGGGGTCTCTCTTCTCTGATTGACCGTGACAAAAAAACGCCTACCGATCGTAACGGTACGATTTGAGCGAGTTTACCCTGCATGGAAGCGGGGCTGCTGATGCTGTTGCCGATGCTGCCGGTGACGCTCGTCTCTCGGGCCGCGGCCTGAATAGAAGCCGTCCGGCTAACGCGACATAGAGTCCTCTCTCTTTATTTGTCCCTCGGTACTCCTTGGACTCTCCTCGTGGGGCAGGCATCCTCTCCTCGGACTCTCCACCTCCATCGGTCAACCCTTTTTCTCGTCGTCTTCCCACGGTAAATCGGGATTCCTGCCCTGGTCCCCGATCACCGTTTATGGATAAACTCTGTAACAAAAAACATGCGGGAATAAATAAACACCGTGATTCCGATACTCAATCCCTCCGAGCTCTCTTGCATCGACTGAATTATGAAGAAAAAAAAAAGAAGAAAAAAAATATATTCGCTTTTCCGAGTAACGATCAATTATTCGATCCTTTTTGTCCAGCGACCCGCGATCGTTGTGCCGTACCTTCTGGACGGATCGACGAATCGTTACATTTTTTTAAACTCCGCGGAGGGTCGAGGACTGAGCGATAATTTTTTTTCACTTTTTTTTTCTGTATTTTCGTTTTCCATACCTGAGAGCTCGGTTTTGTCTTAGAATTGTTTAGAAGGCTTATTAATTAACTTAATCGTGCGAATAGCTGGAATAAAAAGTCACTACTTATCTTTGCGTCCACGCAAATATAAAGAAACACGAATTACACGAACGCACGCGTGCTGTTTTTTTTTATCCGACTGCCACGTGTCTTTTTTTCTTTCACACACTCGATCAACATACAGTCGACCACGTGCAAGATCGCCTCGCAAACAAAGTGCGCTTTTCGGTATGGAAACTGCAAGAAGAGAGCCTGCCGCAGGTAGCTCTTACACGTGTTCCATGCGAATAACCGTGCCAAAATTGTCTCAAACCGCCACAGATTTATAAGAGTCCGATGAAGCCAACGAATTCCCGCCAGCTTAAACGAGACGATAGAATGTCTATTTCGGGCATCCCCCCGTGTGTTCAAGTTATACAATAGGTGTATTAAAATTTCTATAATTTTAAACGATATTTATAACACGCTAATATTTCAGTCGTATAAAGAACCGAAAGCATGAAAGTTGTTTTTTCGATACTGAACCATGAGTCCTAAAAATTATACGTAAAATATAATAATAATATATACAAATATATTATATATTGTTATCGTATGTAGTCGATAATATAATAGCCAAAAATAATATACACAGAAATATATTATTGTGTACATCGATAATTTTGACTCGAGTAAAATGAATTTCATGAATATTTTATAAAACAAAAATTTGTTTGCAGATCAGAGGTTGAGGCACTCGAAGGGAAGCCTGGATGTTCTGTACTTCAAGTTCTCGGACAAGATAGTTCAGCATCGTGTGACGAGAGGCGAATTATCGTTGTGGGTATGGGGCACCGGTGACGCCGAGACACGGGACGAGGATATCGAGGACGGGGCCGACGAGGATGAGGACGACGTTGACGAGGACGAGAGTCCCGAAAGATCCGGAAGTACTGGTCCCGTTACGATAACGTTGCAAAGAATTTTGCGAGGTTCGACGGAGTCCGGCGGACCTCTGCTGGGACCGCCGTTGACGACAAAACATCTCAGACCGGTAGGCCGCCGCGGTGCATGGATAACGATCGAGCTCAGGCGAATGGTCGCCGAATGGTTCAAACATCCACGCGACAATCTCGGCGTCGCCCTGAAGATAAGCGACAGCTCGTCCGCCGGTAACGGGAACAACGGTAACAACCACAGAAGGAACTCTTGGCTCGTCGAGACGAATCCAGGCGCCGAGTACGCACCCTATCTCGAAGTTCAGACCCAGGAGTTGGACTCGCGACGAGGCGCACGGATAAAACGCAACGTCGGCCTTAACTGCGACGAGACCAGCCAGGAAACTCGATGCTGCCGATACAAATTAACCGTGGACTTTGAGAAATTCGGATGGGACTGGATAATTGCACCGAAAAAGTAAGCATACATCTGTACAAAGAAAAAAAAAATATATATATATATTTCTTTTTCTCCCCGATCGCTTCCGGTTTTCTTATGAAATATTATGGGTATCAATGGAAATATAGAACGGATACGACCTTGAAACGAGAATCGAATTTTTGTGTTTTTTTTCTATCGCATGTTTCCATGTATCTTCTTGTCCGTAACACGAATCCGATAACAATTTTGAGTAAAGCCGAGCGGGAGATTGGTGGACAAAAAAAAGAAATTGATTCTCTTTGATAAACCGAAAAATGTAAAACGACAAATTTGTTGTTACAGATACGACGCGAACTACTGTTCGGGCGATTGTCCGATGGCATTTCTGCCTGCCTATCCGAACACGCACATAGTGAGTCTGGCGGAACCGCCGAACAACACGGGGCCGTGTTGCGCACCGAGAAAGTTATCCGAGATAACGATGCTGTACTTCGACAACGAGTACCAAATTGTATTTTCCCGGTTGCCCGGTATGGTAGTCGAACGATGCGGTTGCTCATAGTCGATCGCCCGCCGTTCATTAAACCAAATCCACAATAACCGTCCAATCGTAAATCTCCTCTACTCCCGTTTACTCATCGATTTATTGTTATTATCGTTTCATACGTTCGTCCTCGCCGATTCATCGCCATAGCATCGTTTACTTTTATTTTATTTTTTATTATTATTATTATTTCTTCGTCACGTCATACCGCGATACGACCGGCCAATTCATCGTCGTTTATTCGTCATTAATTCAACCCAAGTGATACTAGAATTAGGCCGTAATTCGAAATAATTTTCTTTTTTTTTCATTTTTTTACGCGAGCTGCGAGCACACACCGAAAGCGGCCGCGGTCTCTTGCAGCTCAGGGAGTACGTCGAGGCTTTTTACCGCGCTCGTGCAATCACTTCTTTATTCGAACCCCATCTGATATCGTATCGTTAATATCATCGCCTCGTGTATCATTTTATATATATATATATTGTTTTTTTTTGCCTCTCTTCGTCCGTCACTATTATTTATTCCGTAGTTGTTCGCCCAACGCGAACGATGAAATTTTCATCGATACTGGCTGCTCATATACTCGGCGATGCCACTTCATCGGCCTGTTACAGCTGTGATATACATACTTAATCCTGCACGATCATTAAAATTTTGTTTTACCTATCGTCCCATCCCGAACCCGCATCATTTGTTCATTTTTTTTATTCACCGTATTTTATCGATTGATTTTTATTTTTGTTCGTGTACTGTTGCGTCAACGCCCAAAGTCGCGAACATTTTTGGGTTTTTTTCTTGAGACGCGCCCCCGTACTCCCTGAAACGATGGAACAAGTACCTTTTGGGCTTCGGTCGATCGCAATGCGGATAGTTCCTAGCGTCACGGTATTATTTTTAAGGCGCCATCGCGTTTCATCTCATGTCATTATTATTATTATTATTATTATTATTATTATTATTATTATTATTATTATTATTATTATTATTATTATTATTATTATTATTATTATTATTATTATTATTATTATTATTATTATTATTATTATTATTATTATTATTATTATTATTATTATTATTATTATTATTATTATTATATAAATTGCATCGAAGTATCGAAGAGGTTTCGGCGATCCAGGCGAAAGGGCAACGATAAAATGATTCGGTAAAATATTTCTTGAACTTCGAGCCCGGTTCGAGGGAGACGGAAATTTAAGCTCGATTTTCTCTTCTCTCTTCGGCCAGAACGTACTCGATGTCGGTGTCGCTGAAATCTCGTACGCGGGGCGTAGAACGCGGTGGTCTAAAGATCTCTGTGTGCATTAACTACTTGTCGCTTCTATAACTTCGATTATTAATTTTTACTGTTAAATTTTCTATCTACCCCTCTATATCCCGATCTTCTCTGTGGAGCGTATTACTTTTTTAGTTTTTCCGTTTTTTACTTTTTCGCCCTGTACGAAGTACGTAAGGAGAGGAAGTATTGTTTTCATTTTCTTTCTCTCCCCCCTCATTAAAGTTCAATGTGAATGCTTGCGACTGTCGCACGACGTGTGTGCGACGAGTGTGTGTGTGTATATATATATAACGAGTAATAAATATTAAAAGAAAAACAAGGGGAAAAACAAAAAAAAACATATGCAACGTGTGTAGCAACTAAGTAAGGCGCGATGGGAGCTGCAAAAAGTATGTTGAAGGGCTTCGCGATGTAATAAACGTAAATCTGGTAATTGAATGCTTTCTGACTTGTAGATAAACGAAATTTAAACGGTAAAGAAAAGACAAGACTCCTTCGCCCCGGCTCTCTCTTTCTCTCTTGCTCCTTCTCTCTCTCTCTCTCTCTGTCTTTCTCCCTCCTTTCTCCTTCCCCTTCTTTCTCTTCATATATATATATAAGTCGCGGAGAATTCGCGCGACCTTCATGTGTGATCATTTGTATAATTTATATAATACGCGCGTATACGCATAAACGAGGAAATTTTTTTCCTACGATTTAGAAAATAATTGGATCGACGCAATTATCTCCATCTATTCGCCCCGATTAAACTCCAATACCCAATGCTGATTATCGACCCTGTCCTCTCTCCTCCCCTCTCTCAACACTTAGCTGTAATAATCGCGTCGACATCCAACGTACTAATTAAGTCTAAGGTATACAAAAAAGGAAATAGAAAAAAAATATACTCGAGAAACTGGACGATACCCGACCCCGCCAAGAATTCTCGATTTTTCACCATTGTTTGTCAATGTAAAAAATAAAGGTAATCGAATTTGTGTACTCAGTATCGCAAGCAAGAAAAACGAAAAAAAACTACTTATATGTATAATGTGTACTTCTTAGGTAGAAACTCTCTGATAGATAGATAGAAGAATATTTATTCGATGAAATAAATGGTTTTTCGACAAAGAGAAATTACGGTCAATTATTTATTCCATGGATAATTTAATTTCCTCTTTAATTTCAGCTTATCGTGACGTAACTTTGACGAAGGTATCTGGCCAATTCGACGATAAACTCGACCGACCGATTGTTTTTCGACCGTCCAGCAGCGATATATTTTTTTAATTAAAAACGAAAAAAAACACAAAAGTTCAAGTTTCAGTGATTGCATGGGAATGCCAAACTCCGCGAAGATTCGAACCCGCGTTCGGATGACTGATAAATAACAATTATTTACGCAATGACGCACGATTATCCGAACGTCTCGTTAGCGTTTGTCAAGGATTAAAAAATTTTCAGATTAAACAAAGTCCACAATTATATAAGTAAATTTACTTTAATAGCATATAAAAAAATTGACTGAAGTTTCACGAAATTTCGGCAAAAAGCGAAAGGTCCAAAAATTGGGACTCTCATTCTCGTTATCACGAGCGCATGGAGAGTTGAGGAGTAGAAGAAAAAATTGGTATATCTATAAGTCACGAGGCTTCAACGTGGTGTAATCGGGATTGACCCGCGCGACGCACCTATCTGTCGGGTAAAATCACAAAAGATCGTAACCGTTTGCAATCTACTCAAAGTTCCTGTCTAATCGTCGAGATAATTTTTTCTTCATGCACTACATACTCAATGATTTCATTCGGACTAGATAATCCCACCCGTTACATGAATGCACGAGCTGCCGCGATTTTTTTTTTCCTGAATACGTTTGACCGAGAACTATTGCCCCCTAACATGCGCTTAGCGCATCTATCAATTTACGTATTTACAATGTAAGGCTTCTGGTTGAGGCGAGTCGCTCAGCCGGGTGCAACGGCGTGTATACGCGCGTGTGTGTGTCCGTAAACTCTACTCGCGAGCAACTATACCGCTCGACCGTTCATTAATCAAAACATAGTTACGACAATAAATCGATCTACCGATCAACGAACATAGTGATAAGTATTGTTTAAACCTCCGTCAATAATTCGTTCTTCTACAAGGATATCGAGGAGACTTATTGAATCCGTCGATTAAACGAGTATGCTAATAAATCGAACGACCGATATCGAAACACACGTTTTCTGCTTGGCATTCTTTCGGTTACGGCCCATCTCATAAAAATACGTTCGAGGGATCGAAAAACAAAGTGTTTTTCGAGCATCTTCTCTATTCGAATAATGTAACAAGATCCTGTATTCGCACAGGCGGAGACCGGGGCAAAAAGGCCCACCGTAGACGGAAATTGCAACCATGCGCATCTCGGGACACATCCATGTGCTTCATCGGCGGCGACACGAGTCCTCTTTCCTATAGATGTCCCTCGGCCAGCAACGGCCTTTCATAATTTTTTTCGCAACGGTCCGTTTCGCCCCGCTCTCGCCTATGGAACAAAAAAACAAAAGCGCATTAATGGTATACCCGATGAGATCAGATTTCCGTCTGGTCGGTTTATAAATTTCGGAACTAATCAGTCGATCGGACGATTCTGAATGACCTAGTCGGCAGGTCGGTCGGTTACCGTAGCGCCGTGTCCTCGGGTTCTCTTGGCTCGTTCAAGTGCAAGGCTAGACTGTCAAGAATTACAGACGAAGGCTGAGGATGCTTTCGCCAGTCGGTCAGTCAAGTAGTTGCAGATTGAACGAACGTCGAAACCTCCATTTGTCTTACATATCATCGACACCGCACCGAGTGACGGCTGCTGCGGTTCTTCCGCCCACCGGTTGCGTACACTATCGTCCTCGAATTTATTGGTCGATCCTAAACTCCCGTCTGTATTCCCCGATCGGCGAACGTTGAACTGTTTCTTTATTTTTTATTTTTTTTCCATCGTCATTGAACGAAATATCTCTAATCACTACCGATCAACGAGACCGGTAAAGACGCGCCGATTGTTTTTCGTCGTTTAAAAGTACAACGACTACGCCGGATTGCTGCAGTCGAAAAATAGCCCGCAACAGAATATCGTTCTACAAGGTCGCCAGCAATTTCCGGCAAAATTACCGGTCACATTTACCACTCACACCTCTATCGTTCGACTGTACACCAGAAAAAAAAATCCAGACGAAATCTTGGTTCATTTTTCAAAAGCGAGCGGGCCATCCAACACTTTTACTCTGCACATTTCTCGGCCACCCACTTTATTATAGTAGTTACGAGGTTCCTTCAATTTTTCGATAACCATATCTCTCCGATCCTCTCCCACTTAAATTTTATCGTATCGCATACGTTCATGCGGCTCGCTTGTTATACAACACAATGTATCGGTTGGCAAAAAAGAAAGCAAAGAGAAAAAAAAGTGCGTCAATAATTACTTTAATCTCCCCTAAGCGTTTACGACTGTTAATAATACGTATTATGAATCGTGATGAGCCGCCCTCGATCTTATCAGAAATTGACCTTCCTTCGTTCGAGAAACGAAAAAAAAAAAATTGAAATAAAAAAATATTTTAAAATGCCCAAAAAAAGTAAGATCGTCCAAGAATTAATAGCTGTATTTAACTCCATAGCAGATAAGTTCTGCTTCGTATCTCGATTCTTTCGGTGGAAGGGGGGGGGGGGCAAGGCAGCTTTCGGGACGCATTGCTAAAGCGACAACTCCGCGAGGTATAATGCATAAACGAAGTAAGTGCACACATAAACACACGTACACACCCGGGGTTGACTCCGGGACTGTTTGAACACTCGTAAAATGCAAATTCAAGGAAACGACTAAAGTTTTCTGTCTCTCTTAGGTCTGAGCCAGAGGTGCTTGGACGATGATGCTTGCCGCCGAGGAGCCGTTGAATGGGTCGTAAACCCGCGATGCTCGCCGAGAACGAAAGAAAGGGATAAAGAGATCTCTTGCTCCCGCGAGAGAAACCTCGAGAGCTTACAGGGAGAGGCAGCACCCCGCCCCTCCCGGCATAACACTAACGCGTAAACGGGACGATTGTGTCAAGCGGCGGAAAGCTCTCTCATGGATACTTCCGAGTAAATTTATTCCTCGGGCATAATCGACCTCAAAAAAAAAAAAAAAAATACTTCTCTTGCGCTCCGCAAACGGGTCACGAAGAGCACAATTATATCGTAATCTGAACGGCGTATATGGATATCGTATCCATTTTTTTTGTTCATCTCTTTCGCGACCGGCGAGCCTTAAGGGGTCTTCGATCACGTTGGATGGAACTCGAGGAGGGTCGGAAGCAGGAAGAGGAAGGGTTGTAGCATCATCGTCGATGTGAGCATCATTGTGAGACTCGAGTGCACTCTCGAATCTCCACTCGGCGAAAAAAAACGAATAAAAAAAGAACCCTCTTGAGATAAACCACGACGCCACTAACTCGTCGATCTTTCGAACAAATTGGAAGATTACGATGAAGAAAAAAAAAGGTCCAATTGTCGGACAAGAGTGGAGACGAGTGCTGCCAAAGGGACAACGCGATCGCGCGCGACGGAGCGGAAGGCGATGTACTTGAATTAACTTACGGTGTGTATTTCTAGAACGCTCTAGGATTAGCTCCGGCAACACTCGCGGTATGTTATGCCGAACGTCGGGAGCGGGAGGGGCGCGCGGGCCAGAAGAGCGACAGCCGCGCTCGCGCGAATCTCTCTCGCGTGTCCTATGGGAGATTTTTTTAATTCGCGATTAATTTATCGTTCGACAGCGGTTGTTCTGTCGCGGTCCGAAAATCAAGTGCTCGCCGCTCGGGTTTTCACTAATTGTCATAGACCGTGCGCTTCTCCGACCAGTAAAATTCCGAAAATTGTGTTTTTTTTTCGAACACTTTATATTATTATATATCCTACTAAAAATGAATAATCGAAAAGAAAATATGGGCAAATTTTTATTTGCTCTTCGATGTTTATAAACCATCGCCTTTCTATTAATTAACTTTTGCCCCTTTAAATCGAACGATTTTTATTATTTATTTATTTAAACAAATTTTCTTGATTTATTTTGTACAATCTTTGAAAATTAAATAAAATTAATATATTATTTATTTTCAAATTTTGTGTCGCACCAAAGGAACAACTTTTTCGTTGAAGGATTTTGTCTCTTAAATAAACAAACTCTAAATAAATAAATAATTATTTAAAGAAATATATAATAGACATTGTTTCATGTGCGGGAGAGAAAAAGAAAAGTAAATGAAAAGCAAATGATTTATAAACAGCGAAGAGCAATAATAGACGTTGTTAGGATATGCCACGAGGGGTGTATCTCGATTTCCGTACTCGAAGCAGGTTACTTTATACGTTCGGGTGTGTACCCCGCTCACTCTCTGTTCGGCAGGCGAAGGGGAAGGCATTACGGGGTTACTAAAGTCGTTGTACGGCCTCCCCAAGCCCCATAAGGATAGCCCTCAGGCACGCACCCTCCTTATCGTGCGTATGCACTTTTTTTTCTTTCCCTCATTCTTTTTTATTCTTTTTTTGCTAGTGCGTGCAATGCAGCCCTATGCAGTGAAGGTGAAGGGGGCATCGGGTAACACGGGCAGGCAGGCAGCGGTGTTATACGCGCGCTCATCGACAACCCACTGTGCCCCCCGATTCTTCCCGTTCGAGACACCGTGGATGTACGATATACATATGTTGCAAACACATCGGGACTATATATATCGAAAAAGACTTAAGGTATACGATGCAATTCGAGTAACATTTTTTACACATTGCACATTCGATCAAACATCAAAATTTTCATTTTCCCCAATTTTCATTCATCCGATGTGAAAAAATTTCATTAAAACATTCATTCATTCATTCAAAATTCGATGAAAATATTCATTCAACATCTTTTTGTAATTCGAAAACAAAAATTAAATATTTAAAAAAATCAAATGCATTTAAAAAAATTCATTTTCGTTAATAAGTTGGGTGAGAGAAATCGTGTTTCGGCCACCGAGGTAGAGGAGATTCGATCGTGCAGTTACTAATGCGTTATACGTAACAATTTTCAAAAGTAAAAAGATGTTCTCGCCCGCGAGTTCAGCCGCGGGCGAAAATTTCGCGAATGTATAAATATACACATACAGTATAGGCGATCGATAATTAGGATAATGAATACCCTGTTGTAATACGGTACGTATATTCGGCGATCGTGCACCGTGTGGATTTTCGTTCTTTCGTAGATTTATCGTCAATCTCGTATAAACATGTACGCCCACAAAGCACCCTTGTATTTTCCCACAAAAGTGCAGAAAGTCCCCGCGTGTGTATACATATATATGTATATATGTATATACATGTGTATATATAGTAGAAGGAGCAAGTTGTGTGTTTCAAAACCGGGCCTCCCCTAATGCGATTTCGCCAAGCTATAATTACGCGATCGTAGGGAAACAAGGCGTGTACGAGAGAGGCTCGGACTCGGGTTTGCATCTAAGTGCATCAGCTGGGCCCTCCGCCACATCAGCATAATTATCTACCCTGTTAAATCGTCTATACCCCCGAAAAAAAGAAGGAAAAAAGAACCTATTCGTACTTGATACCCTTATCGAGGAATCTTCGAGTTCAACCATTCGATCGACGGAGGGTTATGGCTTTACCAATAAGTGCGCGCGCGCTAAACCTCGGTCTTTTTATTTCTCGTAAAATACTTTGAGGAGCAGCGAAAGCGACGTTTGTATGTAAAAAAAAAGAAAGAAAAAAAAAGAAGAAAGCGAAACGGTAGAATATTTCGCGGAAATTCCGAGGAGGGGGACGACATACCGATAAGGATCGGGCGGTATAGAGCTCGAAGAGAGAGCGGGGCAGACAGAAATTAAAGGGTTCTGTAATTTGGCATGATTTCCATCTTCGACTGAGGCCCGACACGCACATCCGCATTCAATCAAGTATAACCCGCACCCTGTCGGGACGCGTAGAGCCCAAAAATCGCTCAACCCCTTCCCATCGCGAGTTACTAGCTCTGTGCTTTTCTTCTTTCTTTCTTTTTTTTTTTGCTCCCTCCGCAGTCGGGTGTTTTTCATGCCCGCTTTATACGTCCTCGGCAGTATAGATAAGAAGATAAGCAGTGCAGTCATACGCAGTACGACAAGTAACGACGATTATAACGCTTGTTTGACGAGAGTGTGTACAATAATTCATGAATTATGCGCGCTTGACCCGTAACTCGCCGGGAGTCA
The DNA here is from genome assembly GCA_964017025.1 of Stenichneumon culpator. Lineage (NCBI taxonomy): Eukaryota > Metazoa > Arthropoda > Insecta > Hymenoptera > Ichneumonidae > Stenichneumon > Stenichneumon culpator. Next base: position 8,477,348 of record OZ024775.1, on the reverse strand, counting down.
ATGGAACGCGGAGTCGGGAGAAAAAGCAACCGCGACCCCGAGTACAGTCGACGTGTCTGCAAAAAAAAAAAGAAAAAAAAAAAGAAAAAAAAGTTAAGGGTACAATGCTTGTAACCGATAATGAGACTCGGTCAAGTTATTTATAAAGTGGCAATTAACGTTTTCTTCGATTAAATGTGAAGAAAGAATGATTTTTTTTTTCAACCCTTTGGGCAAAACAGAGATCTGTTCGTGACGAATCGAATGAAGGTAGGGATTTTGGGCTGGGGTAAAGACATTCGTTCATTTGTCAGAAATATATGGTGTAGACGAATACGAATGTACACGAAATATATGGTGTACACGAATCTTGACCCTAGTGGCGAAGCTTCTAGGAAGATAATATTTGTCGGTTGTCAATGAACGGTCGAGACGAGAGCCAGACGAGCAATGATAGATCAATCTAATTCGCATACTCAGACGCGCGTGTCTCCACACCGGGGAACTGAGAGGAGTTTATCGAAGGATAGAAAAACTGCGCATTGAGCCCGAAATCGGCTTTGCTCTGCGCGTTACGATCGCCCAATTTCCAACCATGACCAGAGACAAAAAGTTCCGTTATTATCGCAGCTGAAGCATCGTCGTCGTCGACTAAGGAATTTTCGCAGCTTTTCGATTAAATTTTGCGTGCAAAAAAGGTCGCTTGCGCCAAAAGAGTTTAGATCATGCAAAGTTTCAACATCCTCGAAAAAAAACGCATTGAAGTCTTTATTACCGACCGCGATATGACACTCTGCCTTAAGCTGATGTGATACCCAGTCGGTAATAAAAATTGTAAGAAATGCCGTTTCCAGACCGCCGACATTTCGGGGAAAGGATCCTTTATCCTCAGGATTCAAGGTCTCAAAGCAGAACTCATTACAGATTTCATTATCGACCGTGGTATTTTGATATAAGCTTAGAGGCGAGGGCAGTCAATGTTTAAAAAAATATAAATGATAGAAATAAACTCTTTTGGAGAGGCGAGGTATTGGAAGTGCAACGTAATGAAAAATTACCATTGCCTAACTTTTTTTTCATTAATAGAATCGGATTTTAAAATAAATAAATAAATAAAAATGTGTAGTAAATAAAGAAATAAAAAAAGAAGAAATAAAAGGTGCAACTCCAGGATATTACAGAGTAATAGTTTCTGTGAGGAAGTAGCCTGCAAATGCCACCTGGCGAGAGGACTGCGTAGACTCTATCTTCTCTACTGATAACTTCTAACTGTACTTAAGGAGTTCGTATACACAGAATGAGTTTGTCGATATTTTATCGAAGAACGGTGATGCAGTTAGTGCCAGCAAACTACACTCCCTTGGGAATCTACAGGGTCTCAGAAAGTAAACAAGTTTTGGCGCCAAGAGTGCTTATTCGACCGTCAAATAACATAGCCATCACAGTGAGTAATAAAAAAATACTCACTGATCATTCGACACTGGTTGCTGACAAGCTGCGAAGGAGTTGCTGATTTGTTGAATTATTGGATATTGTGTCACTGCGGTGTTGCGAGCAACCTCAGAATCGTCAAATAAAAATTCTCACCTAAAATTGCTTGTCTGATCTAAATTCGCTGCAGAATGATAATTAACATAGTTGCCATTGTCGATAATTCCTTTTTTGGGGTCCACAGTCGCGAACGCACGAACTGGTCGTCCTCAACATCGTCGAATATAAATCATCTTTCTGCAAACTCAGACTCCTTCAATAAATATCTCGAAAATCTGTAAAACGATCGAAAAAAAGAAAATAACATACAGAGTAGGGAGATTTAAACACGCACGAGCTACGACGCCGGCTTCACCGGTGTGGTGAACTTCTAATCGTCTCACCCCTGTCGATACTCAATGTCACGAGCTGCACCCATTCCTCCGCGTTCCTTGTTAATCAGTCTAACTAATATACACACACGTTCACTCGTTACACGACGAATTAATACAACAAATGTTAAAAAATACATTCGGACGCACGCGAACTTTTGAGCAAACTTCCAGCAAGCTAGTGATGGCAGACAGCGCGACGGTTACACTCGCGTCAGCGCAGTGGCTATTCCTTTGTTCCACGATATTATTCCGAAACCGCGAAGAAAAAAAAAGGTCAACATTGCTACTAACGCTGCGGCTACTTGAGAGACCGAAGCCTCATTTGCAGATTGTCCAGTCGTCTTAAATTATTCTATTAAATTAAGATTAAAAATTATTCTAAACATCACCGGAGCAGTGATGTTGCAGCAAGTTGAGATAGTTCTCTCATACCGCGTCGTACTCGTAGTCCGTTAGGCAGGTACGAACTGGCAGTGCTGCGTAAGAATCGGAAACGCGTGGCGATTTTTTCGTCGCGATAGACCGAAAACAATCGAATTTTTATCATTCCAGCATCCGTAAACACTGTATAAGTCCAATGAGAAGTACTATATTGTGTACTAGAGTAACAGTCTTATTCTTCTAATACTAGACTGATAGTTTACGCACCTTTGCGAGCTGGTTTTATAAAAAATAGTCCACAATGGTTAATGAGCATGGCGGTATTGTTTTGAGGTGCACACGCGTTTACGCGTTGTGTTCGTGAAAAAAAAATTGGCACGTTTACAGCATCCTCAAATAATTCTATATGTATTGCCTATTTCGAAGTCAAGAATCTCTCTTACATCTCCGTAAGAATAATTGTTTTGTATGTCAAATCCAGAGCTGAATGTCCCGGTAGTTTCAAAGTATGGCGTCCTTTGTTCCCAAAATTTGTCGAACGTAACGTTATTAAAAATGTCTCCATTATTCACGAAATTCTTCTGCAGTTGATTAACTTGAATCTTCGTCAGGATGCGGTGATCACAGAGGACTAAAAATCTATCGTAAATAATAAATCGTAACGAAACGCATTCATTGCAGCGAACGAACAAAACAATTAATATTTAGAGTTAAAAAAAACGACGATCGCGTGAAGTTCTAAGGAGTTAATTTACATGTCGATAGATCGTGTGAGTAAATGGAAAATCTAAAACATTAAAGTGTGTGGTGTTGGTAAATTCACGGATTAATGGAAACCAAAAACCAGAAGCAGAACTTACGTTGTGTCCACTATTTCTGGCAACACCGATAGTCCGCAAAGCCAGAGATTCAGAGGGCTGCAAGGTATGCACCTATTTTTTTCAAATACGATTAAAGAACTACCGAAAAAAAATTCCCACGTTTTTAGCCAACGCTGCTGCACGAATGATACAGTATACGCCCAGAAGTACAAAACTAGATTACACAATGTAATTATTTTTTTGCACTTTATTGTTATAAATTACAAGAAGATGTTCACTTGTCAGCCTTCTTCGTCTTGGTAGAGGCTTGCTGCGCCCTCAGTACCTTGACGACGATTTTTTGTTCCTCAATGAGGAATGCGCGAACGATCCTGACAAAGACACAAAAATTTGTTACTGCATCTCAAAAATGTACACAAAAATATCGTGAATCTTGTGTACGAAAATCGTCAATTTACCTTTCCTTGACACACTTGTGGCAAAGTACACCTCCGTACACCCTCTTAACGGTCTTCTTGCGTTTGCACATACGAGAGCGCTCCATTGGCCTTGCCGGCTGGATTCCTCTGAGCTTGTCTTTGCACTGACCACATCTTGGGATCTTCTTGGGCTTCTTTAGGTACTGGTAGACGAGCTTTCCACCAGGAGTACGCACACTGGATAAATGAAAAAATTAAATATAGTCAACAACGACAAGACACGTGTCGATGCGGTAGGAGAGTCGGAAAGTAAACCAAAACATAACCCTACTTTAGTCCGAGAAGTGATGGACAAATAATACTCGAAAAGAATAATTTCTTCGGATTATTTTTTTTTTGTTTATAAAAAAAACGGGAATCACGCTAACGGTCGTGGAAATTAATTAATTACTTACACACGTCTCCTGTTGCTCTTGGTGTTGTACGACAAACGTCGCCGATAGGTTAGCCGCTGCACCATCTTTATTCTGTAAAACGAAAAGTAATTTTCACCATTAAAAATCCATGAAATAATGCCACTGTAACCATCACATTATATCCGTGAACAATCGTGTAACGGCGATTCGTTCGAAGACACAAAGATCGACGAATTTTTCACGGATTTATATTGTCGTACGATAGCTTGACACAGACCTGGGTCCAGAGCAAAACGGAAAAGGAAGCTTCCTCCGCTACGCGACTGTAGTCGTCAATGTGGCGCCATATTGAATTTGTATTCAACCGGAAGTGTCCCTTGCCGCTCGATATTTGAATATTTTTGCGGGCGAAACGCTATTTTGTCATCGCCGATCTTACTTTAATATTATTAATTCAATGCACGTTTCGGGTTGACGATATAATGTTTTTATTACATCTTTAAAATTCGTTATCGATACACGGGGCCAGTAATTGTCTCAGCCGAAACGGTAATTCTTGTATATATCACGAAACATGTCGCGACAATTCATCTTCACATTGAGCTTTGCGCACAGTAAAAATACTCCCGAGAGTTTGCGATGCAGGCTGTAAATCTCTTCGGGCGGTGGACACAGTCGGTGATTTATTATCGTCGGCACCAAAGCTTGAATACTGCAATCAAAGTTATCAGTAAAGTTTTGCAATAAAATAATGTTTGATATTTGAAAATAATATTCTCCGCTAACCTTCTCGTTACGTTCTGACCGCCAAAATCGTATTCGACGTTTTTCTCGTTGAAAACTTGTCCGAGTATCATAACAGCATCCACGTGAGCCTCCTCCATCACCTTCGATTCGTAACCCGTAAGAAATTTCATTTCCCTCGAGAGATTCAATACCTTCTCCCGATCGCCCATACTCGCGGCATTTATGACTTCGATGTATTTGTCCATAAAATCCTTCTCGTACGTGCGGCAAGCACCGAAATCGAGAAGGGTCAATTGCCGACTGTCAGGATTATAGAAAAAATTCGCCCAATTCGGATCGGTCTGCATGTAACGAAATACGAATAGTTCCTTGAGGCAAAGATGCATTATCAATTTTGCTAGGTGCTCGCGCGTCTCCAGGTCCATATCAACGCACTTGTCCACAGGCACACCCTCGACCAACTCGGTGGTGAACACCTGTTTCGAACAAAGATCGTCTGCAAAGGCATTAGATCTTAACAGTCAGATATATTCTATACATTAAACTTGTTTTATTACCTATAACGGCTGGCACAAAGTATTCCGGATAGGGCGCAACGTATTCGCGGTATTTCTTCGTACAATCAGCCTCTCTTACGTAATCGACCTCCCAGGCGAGCTCGCGTTTCGCAACCTCGACGAGATTATCGATGAACATTCCGTCGGGAAACATATTCCAAACCTGCATCGATAATTACATTTTAACGGTTATTTACATTCTGTAATTTAATGTGTCAACTTTGATCAAATTATTTGAGTAACCGATTAATTTCGAACCTTCATTACTCCTACGAGATTGTCTATGTCGCTCTGTATGCCCTCAGCGACACCGGGATACTGAATTTTCATCGCTACCCCCTGACCGTTCGCCAGTGTCGCGTAATGTACTTGACCTAAAATGGTTTTTTATTTGTATTCCATTAGGATGAATATATATTTTTTAAATACAATAAAGCGATGAATCGTTCGATTGAAATTACCGATCGACGCTGCAGCGAAGGGCTTCTCCTCGAAGCTGGCGACTTTACGTCTCCAATCGCTGCCCAATTCTTTAGCCAATACTTTCTCCACTTGCCACGTCGGCATAAAATCGGCGCTCTGACGAACCCGTTCGAAGGCTTTTTGGAGTTCGGGACTAATGACGGAATTATCTTGAATACTCAGTATCTGGCCGATTTTTAATGCCGCACCTCGAACTTTGCACAGCGTCGATACGATTCTCTCGGCATTGGCCTTCGTGAGAAACATACTGTCCAGTGTCTCGCCCACACTCTCGGTCTTCAATCCCAGCGTTCGACGACTGTACTCGGCGAGAGTTCCGATACCCAGGCCAACGCCCAGGGTGCCGAAACTCACCATTCTCTGCAGTCTTGTGTGCGGTACTTTTCGCTCCTTGGAACTCGTCGATAGCTATATTTTTTACACACGAAAAATTACCAAGTCATTAATATCGATCGAAATGTTTAGAATCTTTTTTTCTTTACTGCTTCCTCTTAGAGGACGCTGTTTTTTTAATGTGAAAGCAATAGGCCAATCACTTGGTACCTTTTGTTTTTTTTTTATTTTTCATAGATAGACGAGAAATCAGTGTTCCGAGTAAACTTACGGTCTGCCGAGGTCGAGCAGTCGGCCGAGCGGTAATTTTTTCATTCGCAGATCTCTCCTCAACTTTCGGCTTATCGCCGACAATATTATCAGGGCTGACGCTCGTGGAAGAGTCGGCTGGACTCTTGGAAGCTTCGCGATTGATTTTTTTCTCGTGCTCGAGCTCCAAATCCCTTAGTATCCGTTTGTCCTTTTCCGAGAGCTCGATCTTCGGTATACTGTCCTCGATCCTTATGGTCTCAATTTTTTCCTTGACGCTTGCATATTTTTTCGTCGTACCCACCGCGGCCGGTTTCAATTGTGCTTTGGCAATATTAGGCTTGCTCGGCGCTCTCTCCGGGTTGCGATTGCCCTTGACGACGCGTGCATCTTTCGCCGGATCGACAATCTCGAGTTTCACATCAGTCCTCGCGCTCTCGAAGTTACCGTCATCACCCAGTCCGCCGATCTCTCTGGCTCGGTGCTTCGCGTACTGAGATATTCCTTTCTCCACGACGCACAAACGATCGACTATTTCTTTTGCCTCTGCCAACACTTTTTCCTAGGAAACAAAAATCTCGATACAAAATGTAGCAATATTTTTTTTGTCGTATGTATTGTATTGGCAAACTTACGGGGAGCTTACTTGGATCTATGTCGCGCAGCTTTCTGCCGGCTTCATTGATATTCGTTTCCGCGAGAATCTTCACGCTCGAGTTGTCGAGAATTCGTTTAAGAGACTCCTCCTGATGTTTGAGAATAGCGTTAGCGACGGCCTGAACTCCGCGCAACACGCCTATGAGGTCCGACCCCCAGGGACGAGCCATAGCTGCAAAGTTGGTCTATGAACGATGTTTTCGACAATACATTCATTGTTGTTTATGAATGAAAGGCACGGCCGTGCGTACTCACTTTACAATGCCTCGAGACGCTGTTTTATAGAATTCAGGATTTGTTACGAAAATTGATTCGATCGACGACGGAAGCACAACTTTACCGCCGGCGTAGCGTCGATCTCTTCGACGCACTTCGAGCGTTCAATGCTATTGCAGCATGATGTGAAATACTCAGACCTTGAGGTTACGTAAAAGAGGTTATGGATGTAGGAAAGACAATATCTCGAATCTACACCTCGTATAAAGTAAATCTTGTCAATAACAGTTGCTGAGGACGGGATCAGGCGTTACTTAGTGGTACGTTTTTCGGGGCCGGTGCGATAATGAAGGAAATGCCTGTCGATGTTATTATAATTTTGTTTAACTAGTGCGAATTGCACTGTTCGCAGTTTTCACTGTCCAATTTTTTCAAATAGCTTTCGCGTGAAAAACGTTCATACCAAAATTTGGCAAGACAAGCATTGTTTAAGCGATTATTTTTTCGATGTCTTCGATCTAACGTAACTCGAATAGATCGTATATAGCGTAAAAAATAAGGTTATGTGTCGTGTCTTGTGCTTATACGCGCGGATACGAATACAAATGGGCTCGTGTGGCATCGGTGATGGGTACGTGCAGTCATAGATGCTGCAGAAAAATTTTCAGAAAAAACATATGAGATAAATAGTCGGGAAATACTGATTTCCCGTGTATGTCATGATTAATCGGGGAATCGATGAGACTTTAACGATTTAATTCATTCGCTTCATTTTTTTAATGTATACATGTATATCGTTTACAACTTCATTTTACAATACGTACGCAAGAGCTACAACCTTGATCCGTCGAGATGTTTTTGTTTTGTTTTGTTTTTTTTTATAATTACAATTACAATATCGAATACGTCGTTTCTTCAAGTAGGTTTCCAATAGCTTTGACTCAGACAATTGAATGCGGATCATGTCGCTGCAGAGCTGCTGCCTCCTTGGCGATAATAACATCGAAGACTAAACTGTTAGCGGCTAGGATATTTCGTTACCACTAGCGGGCGGCGGGGGGCTCTTTATTGCGTAGAAACTCAATCTCGTTTATCTTTATAACGAAGCCGATGGAGGACGATATTATTCCTACAAGCTTTGACACTCCATCGAACGCAAATGTCGCTCAACTATAAATGCAACGATATTCCATCGAATATTATAATTAATCAATAATTACTATTATCAGACTATGATTACTTCTCATTTTTTTTAAACTAATACATCGATAGTGCGTCTTTCCCTCTGGTTTCTTTTTTCAACATTTTTTTTTTCATTCCACATCATCATATTTCGTTTCGATTCGATACGAGTCGATAGCAACGCGTGCACGAATACAGGCTTACAGTTGTAACTCGATTACAGTTTACGTGTGTATTTTTTTCTTTTTTAAACTTTATTTACTTATTTTTTGCCACAAGTTACTCAACTAATTATTTGCCGTGTCTTTTTTGTTGCATCTCACGTATGAGGCCTTTTTTTAACTATAATAGTTTATCATACACATTGTTTTATCAATTTCATTACTAATCGTCGAAACAGTGGGTTCCACGAATGCTCAACGATCTGTTTATGAATCGATACTCGTCAGGCTTTAATCTCAGTCTGAACTGCTCTAAACGTTTATCCATGAATCGGAAAATGTACAATTTTGTTGTTTTTTATGGGTTATAGATATGTCATCGGCGAATTATCTGATTAGCGTTGAGCAAACGTTGATTCACACACTAATAAGAAAACGCGACGTATTTGGGACCGAATGAAAGCTGGGCAAATACAGTGAACGCACGCGTATAACCATTGATTTTCTCATCTCGTATGTCGTTAAAAGTACGAAAAAGAAACGCCGGAACTCGTAGTCTTTTGCTCTTAATAAATAAAATTATAAGATAATTAAAAAGTCGGGAATGCACAGGAAGATTCGATCGTTATATTTCGCGGGACTGTATGTGCAAATAGCGACGAGTAAAAGAAAGAAAGAAAAAAGAACCCAACTTACTCGTCGCGGAGATCATTTGGGTGTATCGAAGACAAAAAATCGGCGAATTGGCACGTCGAGAAGACGAGATTACATTTTTTACACTGCCATTAAAAAAAAGAAAATTTCAACTAATCTGGGTTACATGGAAAATTTGAAAAAATGGGAATGACTGTGTATTATATCAGTCGGATATTCTCACAGAACTGCTGCTTCACACGTTCTTTCTTTGCTACGTCACTAAAAAAAATAAAAAAAATCATTTGTTCTTTTTTTTCGTTTCAATTTTATTAATATTCTACCGCGAAGGAGAAGACCCGAGGATGACTAGAGACACCCAGCAGTGCTTTTGACAAGCGAGGAGAAAACGATACAGACAAAGAAGACAAGCAAGAAAACGGGAGAATAAGGAAGAGTAGAGATCGTTCGCAAGCCTTCGCACATTTCGCGGTAGAAATAATAATCATTCGTCATTCATAAATCAGCAAGATCACAATGTTCTCTCGGCACTGGTCACTACTACGTTTAAACTTGAAGGAGAGAAGAAAAAAAAGAACGTTCGAAACGTTTTTTTTTTCTTTGTTTAACTCTACGCGAAGGTCAGACGTTACTGTCGGGTTTGTCGGTTAATCCTATGGGTTGAGCGTTGTCCACGAGATTGGAATGCATGCCTGACGTTCCATCGACCATCGATGGTTCCGTCGTCGCTGCGCTTCGCATCGCGTCCAACGGGGCCCTAAATATCATAATAAACATCATCATCGTATTACAACGGCCTTTCTATAAAGAGAATAATCTCTTCATGCGAAGGTAAAGTTCGATTACCGTATCCTATTATATTATTTTGTAGCTCGTTATGTTACTGACGCATCCCAACGATAAATTAGCTTCATTATCGTAAAGCGCATAAAAGCTCACGTTACGTGCATACAAAAAAAAATACCCCAGGGATATTATCTGTATTCCATTGTTGGGGAAGGAAGCTGGAATCATGCGTGCATGCGGGAGATAATCATCGCAAGCATCTTTATCAAATAGTTCATTTTTTTTGCCTGGTTAGCGTGGCGCGCGGTGGTGACTGCGCTGTTAATTATGTTTTTGTTGTATTTATCTCCAGTGAATTTATGTCGGTCTCCATACGTCGGGATCCTCCATAAGAGTCGTATGGTGATCGGTGCTAGGAACACCGGGCTGAGGTTGTGTTGGGGACGCGATGCCGGATGGCGACACCATTCCTGTTGGATCCGGCTGCGCGCCTCTGATTTTTTTGTTTTCATTCGCATCACGCCACGCATTTTACGTTTATTAGTTAGTTGACAAAGAAAACGAAAAACAAATGCTCACCAAGCAGTCTTTACTGTATGTAAAGTGAAAAAAAAAAAAAAAAACAAAAACGAAAAAAAAAGACACCGGGAAGTCCTGATCCCACTTAAGTTATTTACATATCGATAATTTTTGTGAATGGGCCAAAAGAAAATCTGCCGTAAAGACCCGAAGCATTCGTTGTTTACATAGATAATTTATTTTTGGTTTACTTACTTTTTGCCGAGGGACATGAGACCGTAGATTATTCCAGTGGTGAATATCAAACCGCTGCCCAAGATGCTGCTCATTCCAGGACAGAGTATTATCGCTGGTAGCGCCAGTCTGTGAAGATTGAATACCAGTCAGTCAATAAATATTGAATAGTTCGTCGCAAGGAGACAATAATAATAAAATTAATACAGTAAAATCTCCATTAACCAAATCAGTAGGGGTCCAGCCTAGAGATCAGATTGATGAAATGTGGATAATGGAAATATGATGACAAAAAATACCATACTAAATAATGAATAACATTGTACGTTTTTCGTGCTTCTATGCGCTTGTAACGAAGTTGCGTTTGATAATGAAATCAAATTGACGTACCATGGTTCTAACAACAGAACGTTCTGATAAAGTGAGTCACCATCTGGATACAGGAGGGTTCAAATAACAGCTCGGATTATGGAGATTCCACTATAATGGGATTCGATTTTAGATTAGATTGATAGGTTGTCTTGCTCACCCGCAGTAAGCCGCAGCCCTGTTCCAGTAGGGTCTTCGTTCTACCCAGTCGCTCAGATTCTGTACAAAATCTATAAACATGCAGCAGCATGGTGCCTCGATCGTGACGACGAGGAAGCCACTGACCATTTGCCACATACCGCTGAGAAAACAGTCAATCGAACCGACCAAGACAGCAACACAGTTCCAAGCTCCGAGGAAGATTGCAACTGAAACATGTGAAATAACATTGTTCAATAAAGTAGAAAAAAAAAGTAGTGTTTCTCAACATTTGGCTCCGGACTCACTGAAACTTCCCACTGTGCCCAGTCCGCGTCCAGCGTACTTCATCCACCAGGGAACCTCGTCCTTCGACACCGGATCCTGTCCAGGACGCTCCATTATCGAAGCAATTTTTTCACCGAAAGACTGCAAGTTAATGGAAAAAAAATACTTTAAAATAAAATAGTTTTTAAAAATATCCCTATACATGACGCTGCTATTTTTACATCTAAGAAAAAAAAAAAAGTCAAAAAAATTTAACGCTCGTAGCATATTGAATTCTTTCGTACGGGGAGACACTTCGTAGTACGATGAATAACTAATGCGATCGAGAAAGATGAAAATTAATAGTCAAAGGATTCGTGGATCGCTATCGACGAAGGGTGCAAAAAGGTGATAAAGATGGAAGTAACCTTTGGTTCTTTCTTTGACGGATAGATCGGATTGAATTGGGAGTAACAAAAGAATGTTAGGAGATCAAAAGAATTACCATTGTTGATGGATATTTGACGTTGCACTCAAGTCCCAACGTCAGCTGACACGCACGAAAAAACAGACGAGAAAAAATACAACACTACTTGTCAACCCCCCGAGTTACCCGATATTTCGTCTCTCCAGCTCCTACCGTTAGTTCTTCTCGGCTACGGTAGCGCCTCACCGTGACGTCAGAATTTTCGGAAAGGCGCGAACGCAATCTTTGTTCGACCTGTGTAATATTTTCGGGATCGACGAGATAAGAAAACACAAAAATCAAAAGAAGAAGTTGTTCTTTAAAAATACGTTTATTCGCTCGCTTAATCTGATAGCTTATATAACCTACGTTCTAAACTTAACCGGTGGTACTTTTTTCATTTTCAGACACTTATCGCACACCCATTCCGCGTAAACTTCCTTGGTCAACAATTGAAAAGCTGCTTCGGTGAGTCCTACACACATTCTGAAACACATGCAATTAAACGATCGATATTAATGGCTAAATAATTTTTGGTGATTGATCGATGCATCTAAATCTCGACGAAATTTACCGATGAAACCAGAAGTTGCAGCCAGATTCGCAGACGATACCCTGATCGTTGTCGTTCACTTCTTTGTGACAATTGCCGCACAGATAGATCGGCGGTGCGTTACGGTTTTGAGAATTGAAAACCATCGACTGATCGGGTGGATAAATCTGCAATGAAAAGGCCAAAGCATCAAATATGCAATTCATAATTATACTCGCATTTGTGAGACTATAATTCAGCCAATACCTTGCCAGTTGAGGGAGCCATCAATCTGGTGCCAGGACGCGCCTGAAATCCATGGGGTCCGACATTGCCTCCTATGTTCATGGGATGCCCCGTAGGAGGTGCACCGCTGATGTTGCTCGTCATAGAGCCCGTAGGACTTCTAATTTGATTGTGTTGAGCCAACGTGTAATTCGCGTTTCTTCCCGCCATGTTTATGTTGCTCGGAGCCATGGAGCCCATGGTTGCCCGGGGCTGTCGTCCCAAGTTGCCCATATTCATGTGTCCATTCATTCCCATGTTATGAGGTTGCGATCCATTTTGTCCGAACAGCCCATTGAAGTTGTTCATGGACGATGGCCCACTCATCGTACCGCCGATAGTCATGTGATTCTGATTGCTACCAGGCATCCCATTCATCGGCGAGACCGAAGGTCTTCCCATAGGATTGTCCATGGCTCTTCCGCTCATTTGATTGCTTGCCATGTGTGCCATGTGTGATTGATTCATATGTCCTCCCATACAGCTCATGGGAGAAATTCGTCCCATGTGCGGGTTGCCCATCGGAGCCATCCGTCCCATTGGATTCATGGGCCCTGGTGGTTGATTAAATCCCATTTGGCTCATAGGGCTCATGCGTCCCGCCGGCGAGTTGCTGATCGGCGACATTCTTCCCATCTGATTAATGTGGTTTCCCATTTGATGCATAGCTCCCGGTGGTTGGTTGGATCCCATATTGTTCATAGGACTCATACGACCGACAAGGGAGTTGCTCATGGGTGACATCCCTCCCATTTGATTAATGGCTCCCGGTGGTTGGTTCGAACCCATTGGGCTCATGCGACCCACGGGCGAGTTGCTCATGGGCAGCATTCCTCCCATTGGATTCATGTGATTTCCCATCTGATTCATGGCTCCTGGTGGTTGGTTCGGTCCGGCACCGTTCATCGGACTCGTACAGCCCACGGGTAAGTGACTTGTCGGTGACAATCCTCCCATCGGATTCATGTGATTTCCCATCTGATTCATCGCTCCCGGTGGTTGACTCGATCCCATATTGCTCATGGGGCTCATACGGCCCAGAGGCGAGTTGCTCATCGGCGATATTCCTCCCATTGCGTTCATGTGATTTCCCATTTGATTCATGGCTCCCATGTTATGGGGCATCATGGCCCTCATACCTCCCATCGAGCTCATTGGATTCATCGCTCTCATGGAAGGGCCGCCCATCTGTTGCTGAGCATTCGGGTGCATCTGCAATGAATTGCATGCTTGCATCATGCCCTGCGACGATCTGGGCATTATGTCGTCAAATGGATTAGCCACGGACACTGTGTCGCCGAAACATGACAATGGGGGAGGTCGTAGATTCTGCAACTGAAGACAAATAATTGGCTGTTCAGTGTTTGATAAAAAATATATATATACTCGCTTTCGCACAATTAGTAAATTATGACAGACATAAAATCAGAAATTAACCGTTTTATAAAAATTAATCAAAAATAAAAAAAAATCTAATAATAATTAAGTATAAATAACAAATTAAAAAATATATATATTTATTATTACCTGCACAACGGACGGGCATTCAGTCGCTTGCTGCGCACGAGCCGTGGCTTTCGCATTCGTTCGTCTCTTCTTTTTTGGATTTGCCCCAGCTGGCAGTGGAGGACGAGGGTGCATGTTAGACTCCGGATGAGGAGAATTTAAATCCATACCCATCCATTGACTGTGGCTCATCTCTTGTCGCCTTGTTTTCGCGAGATTATGTCATCATAACGCCTCGAGCCACATATTGCCACTGGAAAATATACAAAGCACGAATTAGCGCTTCATCCTGCGATAATAATATTAATACATATGTAAATGAAGAAGCAAATCACCCTTACAGACGCTGTTGAAATCACCACGAGTCTATCCTTTTATCGTTTAATATCGCTAATCTAAACTCTCTAAACTCTACCTCAACGCAATAAATGAAACCGAGTCTCTCGTTGCTTCGCGTAGCGAGAAATCGCAAGTGCGAAGTAACGACTTCTAAGTGACCATTTTTGGAGACTCGCACACCCTTTTAATCACCTTGGGTCATCGTCAGGTAGCCCGGAGTGGGAGTCCTCCCTCCCCACTTGGCAGCACTGCGTTTTCTGATTTGTACTATTTTTCGACACTTTCCATTAGCGCCCCTCACTCTTTGTTCGTTCTAAAAGGGTTGAATCCTTTTTCGGATACCGTGCACAGTGTCATTCGCGGTTTACCATCCGCAAGCCGGATCCCGTTTAATCCCCTCGACTCGGCTCGAGGGAAATCCGAGAACACAGTTACCCTCTTCCGCATTCGTCACAAATTTAATGAAAAATGAAATAAAATGTTTTTCAGCGATTGTCAACTTTCCGTTTGGCTTTAAATCAAATTTTTCACTAGAATCGTGTTCGGCTCGAAGCAGAATTATCATTTGTTTTACTTTTAATCTTTACACAAAAAATTGCAAGGGTAAAGGTTTTTGTGACCATTTTTTCACGTTTTACATCGCCCTTTAAAGGCGGGGAAAAACATTCGCGTAACTGCATAAAAGATACCTACTATACGATGATAAAAAAAAATTCGTTTAAAAACTTTCAGCGCTCTGATGCTGCCCTTAATAACAAATAAAAATATGCATCCTGATCGAGTTCCATTCTTCGAAAAGTATATAAAACAATAATGACTATCACACAGTCGAAGTCACACCGTATTTACAATCGTACCTGTGACTCACCCAGGTATCCCCCGTTAACCGTTAGGTCGTTGTCAAAGGACATATTATTCGCTTATTGTTCGCTACTCTCTATTTACAAAACATCTGCCACAGTCATTGGCACAATTAATCTGTATTCATATCTATATTTATCCTATGCCATAATACGAATAGTCAATGGCCAATGAGACTCGACTTTAAAAAAAAGGAAAAAAAAATCTGACTTGTAACAATTCGACTTATATAAGGCAGATATAGAATATACAATTCAGCACTGTATGTATATCTCACTTATTATACACTATGATCTACTAAACAAAATTAAGTCCTCGATCGTTTTTCGTTGGTTTTTTCTTGATCGGAGTCCGAATCTCCCGTCGTCCGAATCGGTGGAAATTCCGGAGGGACCTCGCGCGGCTGTGTCCACCCCGCAGCTAAATCGTACCCGGCTGAGCAGTCGTCGTAATCTCGCGTAAATTGGTTTTCGCGTTCGGGAATCCCGTAGCTTCCTGCGACGTCCTGGTATCCCACGGAAGAAGCTGGAGAAGCGACGCTCCTCCGGCTGCTTCCCCTCGTATCGCAAGATGAAGCCCCCCCAGCCGCAGCCATCTTGCCCACGTACATGCTCGCCTCCTCCTTCGCCTTCGGTATGTTCCTCTTGTACCTTATCCTCTTGTTGCCGAACCAGTTGCAAACCTGACCGACCGTTATTCCGCACCTCCTCGCCAATTCCTCCTTCGCTTCCTCGCTCGGATACGGATTACTCAGATGAAGATAAAAATACTCATTCAGTATATCCGAGGCTTTTTTGCTGAAGTTCCGCCTCTTCCTTCTAGCGTCGAGAAAGCGCGATCTGAGCATCATAACAGCCTCGCAGGTATTTTGCTTCAGCTGTATACCGACGTAGGAGAATTTTTTGTTTATCATCTTCACCATTATCTCGACCTCCTGGAACGTTACAGGCCTCACGGAGCTTTGCTGCCTGAGAAGAACGGTCACGTGATTCCGGAAATCGTTCGAGATTTTTTCGTACTCGGTAAGTTGTTCTCTGTAGGCTTGACTTATCTGGCCGAGTTTCGTTCGATAGTCCGCGTGGTCGATGCAGTTTTCCGAGCTTCCGGCAGTGGCCGAGACACCGGAAACCCCGCCGGTGATCACTTCCGGTCCGGCTATACCTTCGGCCACTAGCATCGTGTCCAGTCTCAGCAAATCCGCATCCAACGGCTCGTCCTCCTCGCGAACACCGCTCCGGCCCGATATAACAGTTCTCTCCTTAACGTCGCACAGAACGGCGAACAACGCTCCGCACATTCTGTGGCCGTTGAGACTGTGCTTTCGCGCCTGTACGTCGTCTAGATTCAGATCGGCTATCCTCGTGTTTACAGCTTGAAGTATCTCGCCGATGTCCCGTTTCCGGTCATCCGGAACACTCGTCGAATAATCAACAGGCGGGACGTAATCGTATCCACTTCCGGTCGGCAGCATCTCGTCGTCGTTCATAATCGAATCGAGATATTTTTATATTGTAATGTGATTTATCGATCGGTCACACTGCCCGGAAGAGAAAACTCGAATCGAGAATTGGATCTTAAGGTCACAGTAACGCGTCTACTGTAACGAAAATCTATAACTTGGAGTTTCAATTTTGAAGAATCATATGATTTATACGATATTTTAATAATATTTTTTACTCTCTTTTACTTCAACTGTTTTTCTACCGCGAAGAGAGCTTTTAACTTGTTAGAACTGCGATCCTCACTAACGTACACGTGAATGAATATTTCCGGCCTGTCGCAGGCCCTTTTGAGCGTTCTCGTTTACAGCCAGGGTCTTACGAAGAATGATTCATCGATATAATGCTACGAGCAGATGATAGAAGAGAATTGTTATTAGTGGTGGGGAAGTTTCTACCTGGATAGGTTCGACTTGGCTAAATGGTCATTTTGTCGAAGCTTAGCCACAACAGAATCCGAAAAGTAGGGGCGTTCCGGTATAAAGGGTTAAATTGATAACTCGTTATAAATATTCTCTTGATTTAGGATTATCGGCGGAGCTCGGCATAATCGACCGCCGCACGAGCAAAGAGTCACGATTGTCCCGTTGCGTGTCAGCACTCTTGCGGTTTCGAGGCAAAACCGGAAGTTGATGCGCCGGAGATGCGCGGCGGTGTTACCGCGCAGTCTCACGGCCGATGCGCAATGGGCGCTGGTGGGTGGCCGTCGGCCATTTTTAAAGGGCCGCTCGGATTATCACGATTATCAGTGTCCGATCGACTGTCGCAGTGCGCGCGGTTCTTAATCTAATGCGTTGCGACCCATTTTTTTCTTCCTCCAATCGTACGTCCACATCCATCGAGCGCTCATTAGCCTTCGTCAGCGATAAGTCGACACATTTTACTCATTCACGCCGATCTTTCATGTAGTCGAGTTGATTTGTTATTCGGGAGATAGATCGTCCGATTCCTCGCCGCGAGGTGTTTCGGGTGCCGGGAAGGGACGCTGATGAGGCGTCTCGCCTGCATCTCGATGGCGTAATCTCGTCTCATCCGACACTCCCGGTAACAATACGTTATTGCGGTCGTTATAACTATTTATACATATATCTATATATACGTTTATTATATACATATATATACGTACATAAGTGCAGTGCGTCGTCGGTGTGTTTTCTTTTTCTCGCTCTGCAGCGCCACGACTGACGTTTAATTTACCCGAGAGCTTCGCCAGTGTTGTCGCGAGTTTTCGTGATTCTCTCGTGTATTTTTATTTGCCGAAGAGAAGTTTCTTTTTTTTTTATCGTCTTCGTCGAACGCTGGTTTTTGTTACATCGAGTGAAAAAAAAAAGATCAATATGTCGAACGCACCGTTGATGTCGAGCGGCTTGAGCAAATTGAAGAAAAAACATTTTCGCGTCAAACATCAGAAGGTTAAGCTCTTTCGCGCTAACGAACCGCTGCTGAGTGTCTTCATGTGGGGTGTCAATCACACGGTAAGTCGACTTGCTTATTTTTTTTGGTACTTGTAATTGATTCGATTAATGCGTTGCCAGTGAATCGTTATGTGTTCGTTGATTAAATTTTCGAATTTTAGTATAGCTCGAACACTCATCGTTCTACCGCAGAGTTTTGAGATATGGATCAGCGTAGAATTCTTTTCAATGCTAAGCGCAGTGTAATCACTGTAATCAAAAGAATTCTCACCAAGTCAAACCAGCAATTTTATTATCGTTGTTCGGGATAGATTCAAATCGACATACTACAACTCGGTTGAAACACAGAAAAATAACTTCCTCTTGTCTTTTCTTTGTCGTGACAGGAGATAAAGCAGTCGTTAATTACAGACAGTAGAGCGATAAAAATTATTGTAAACTTGTTGCTACGAGAATCGCCAAATGATTTTGCGATGTTATGCATTTTTCAAATCGATCGAATGATGTTTTAAGCACTAAAAAAATTATTTGTGTATTCGATACACGCACAAGAGTTATTTCTTTTTATCTTTCTCTGGTCGGAATATGAGATAAAGGAGTTACCGATCGTGGAAAGTCAACTGAGAAAAAGGATTGTAAACGAAAGCTGTGCGAGCCATTTATTGTTTCTTCCGCGTTATGAATTTTTTTGGAACAGTAAAATAATTTATTTAAGATACATTATACTCTGGTAACTTGGAGGAACATGGATTTGGTATTTTGGTTTTTTTTTTTCAGATAAATGAGCTGAGCCACGTCAACATTCCGGTAATGTTGCTGCCGGACGATTTCAGGGCTTACAGCAAATTGAAGGTCGACAATCATCTGTTCAACAAGTGAGCTCATGAATTATTTATCGATCGATCTCGAACGGAAATTACGACGATAAATCGCGATAATTATTCAAATCTCACGCGATTCTCCGAGTTCTGCTCGACCAGGTCGATTGTATATTAATTTTTCCACAATGTTCGAAATGTAAAAAAAATAATAGAAAAAAGTGTAGAGAGACGAAAAAACGATCGATTGCTCGCGATATGAATTGACTCATGTAAAGAGACACGCAAAGCTGCTTTATTCTAAATATATAACCGTTGCTCGATAGCTTATTGACGCTCACGGTAGCCGTTGCATTCGGTTCTCGCCAATATGCTCCGTTAATAATAGAAACTTGAACGAAGCTATGTCGCCGCGTCTAATGCGGAATCACGCCAAAATTAGTGCACGGCACATCGAATGATGCGATTGCGATTAATTTCTTTTTTACCATTCCATACGATCGGAAAAACCAGTCCGGCAATTCCCGGCGGACAGACCGATATATGTTCAAATGATCGACAATATATCACGATCGATAAAAACGATGATAATATGTCTGTCTGACAATGTGTCCTTGTTTTTTTCCAGAGAGAACATGCCGTCGCATTTCAAAATAAAGGAATACTGTCCTCTAGTTTTTCGAAATCTACGTGAGCGTTTCGGCATCGACGATCTCGACTACAAAGAATCCATGACGAGGTAACGTCGAAAGACAAAAAAAAAAAATTGACTATCTTATTCTCTCGGGTGCTACACGCCGCTCCCAACCACATCCTTCTTATTACTATCGTCAATGATATACTTGTATTTCGTGAATCGAAAGCTTCTGCGACCGAACCTCGTGAGTCACGACACTCTCGGCACGGCTCCTGAAATGTGATAAGAAAACAAAATTCTACGAACGCTAATTCATGTCAATATCGTTTATTTTTTACGTATCCTCGGTTGAAAGCGATAAAAAATACTCGGAACGTTGCCGCGTGCTTTGACTATGTTTCGTTTTTAACTGCAAAATGATTCGTTGACTCGATAATGTATTTTTTTTTCGGTTTTGACAAACCTGCACAGAGAGACGTAGAGATAGTACGAATGGTAACGAATTATATTTCTTACGATTGTCAGATGTCGAGCATTTAATCCTTCGCGCGCAAAACGACGCGACGGAAAGGTGATAGGAAGTGGGACAGGAAGGATACGACAAATGGTTCAGCGCTCGGCGACTCTGCCCTCGATAACCCTATCACCCACATCCCTCGTTTCTACCTCTTCTACTTCTACCTCAGCTACTTCTAGAATTCCGATAATAAATAAGCCGCAGCGCACCTACAGTTTTAAACCAAAGCGCCTGAGGTCAGACAGTCTTTTACGCATCCACTTTTTTTGTCACTCACATATTGGCAATGGCAAAGTTTTCTTTTTTTCTATCTCCCTGCCCCACCCCGCTCTTTTAATGAACAGCTGCCTTTTCTTTACCGTTTTTTCTTCAACCCAAACTAATCGCGAGTGCGTTTTGTCATCCTAACATCAGATCCGATAGAAAGCAATTGTTTTCAATTGTTATCATTTAGAACTCAGTCAAAATGAGTCTTGAACGCATTTTCGGCCAATAGATCGATATATGGATCGATAGATCTATGATCTATAGATTCCATGATAAATACATCTCATTATCTATAGATCTAGGATCGATCAGTAAATAGATAACTTCTTCGATACAATAATTTGTTGGATGCAATGAGTTGGATGCATTTATCAAAAACTTTTTTGTTTTCCTTCCCTTTTTGCGACCCTGTATTTCCGATGACTCACAAAGCACGCGCACCTACGAACGAAAAAACAAAAACCACGCCTCAGCAGCGCACTTTGTAATTGAATTAATCGTAATAACGTGCAAAACTGATGCTCACGTAAATTCACGACAACGTGAAAAAAAGAGTGCATTACCTACACCTTGTTTGTATACTAGCGCCTCTTGTGCCGTCGTTTACTGGAGAGCAAAGAAGTTTACAATATAATTCATACAATAACGAGTGACTCGAATCCCATGAATAAAGGTGAAGGATAAAGAGCATCTTATTTGAATTAATTAAAGCGTATTGTCGTGTGAGCACAGATCGCAGCCTACACTCGACGACTCGTCGGGCAAAAGTGGCGCCAAGTTTTATCAGTCTTACGACAAATTGTTCATCATAAAGACATTAACGAGCGAGGAAGTCGAGAGGATGCACTCGTTTTTGAAACATTATCATCCGGTAAGAATCTGAAAAAAAATTACAAATTTTACTTTGTTATTAGTATCGTTGTAAATTAATTAATGAATTAATTGCAGTACATCGTCGAGCGTCACGGCAAGACCCTCTTGCCCCAGTATCTCGGAATGTATCGTCTCACGGTCGACGGTGTTGAGCACTATGTCGTCTCGATCAGGAACGTATTCTCGAACCACTTGACGACACACAAAAAATTCGATCTCAAAGGCTCGACGGTGGATCGCGAAGCGTCCGACAAAGAGAAGGAAAAAGATTTACCAACTTACAAGGACAACGATTTCGTGAAAGATGGCATGAAGATTTACATCGGCGAGGATGCCAAATCCAAACTCATCGAGACATTAACGGCCGACGTCGATGTTAGTGTGTAAAAGGTTTTATTATCGTCGAAGCAATTTCATATTTTGTAATGGGATTTTTTTTTTTAGTTTTTGACTAGACTGCATTTGATGGATTACTCGTTGCTGCTCGGTCTTCACGATTGCGCGAGAGCCGAGCAGGAGAATCGCGAGAGAGCGGAGCGGGAGGAGGACGAAGATAACCACGACGACGAGGACGATAGCGAATCCGGAAGCGGCCTCGAGTCAAGAGGTCCCATGGGCGAGTATGTAAAATTTGAGGGGAAAAAATATCACCTCACTTTCCACCGCTGTTGTAATTTAGTACGAGCAATTTTTAACACGCACGCCGATTCGATTCTATCGTTTGGAAAACAAAAATGTTCCTATATCGTGATTTAATCGAAAGCAGGAATGTGCGATCTGTTTCCAGTCGTTTGTGGAGCTGGAGCGGGGTAACCGGTATGACGACGCCGCCGGAATCGCCTCACGCCGCTCTAGTCCGAGAAACGAGTCTTCAGTACGAGGACGCTATTATACCGGAACTCGATATCTATGCTATTCCAAGTTCCGAAGGTGAGAAGTTCATCATTTTTTAAATTTTTCGATATATCAATTGATTATTTAATGTTTTTGTTCAATTCGAACAGGTGCGCCGACAAAGGAAATATACTTCCTCGCGATAATCGACGTGCTGACGCACTACGGAGTTCGAAAACAGGCGGCCAAGGCGGCAAAGACCGTGAAATACGGTGCAAACGTTGATGGTATATCGACGTGCGATCCCGAACAGTACGGCAAACGTTTCATAGAGTTTATGAGCAAGGCGATAGAATAGATTTTACGTATCATAAGAAAGATATAATAACACTATCGAAACGAAAAAACAGACAAAAAATTACGCGATATTTCCTTCGTATGAGATGCGATGTGAAAATGAGAGAGGTCGGGCTTGACTGTTGAGCATCATCGATTATTTGTGTCCGAAAATCTGTTCCTCGCCAGATAAAGGGGATTCTTTTTTTTATAATTTGTTAAAGCTGATCTTAATATAAAATGGAAGGAAGCTGGAGGGGGTTGTAAAGGATTGACTTGAATTATTAAGGATCAAGTACTCTCATCTAGTCTCAATTGAAATACTACGGATTTTTATTATTTTGTATGGCGTTTATGGTTTCTCTTTCTTCTTCTAGAAGTTGCCAATTCGTTTCTCTTTATTTTAATCAAAAAAACTTTTTTCTTCTTTCTGTGTATCATACTTTCCGTGTAAGTATCTTTGCTACTTTTCGAATTTGAAGAGAGGGACGTAGAGGAGCAGGAGGAAGGAGTAAAGAATAAGAGGAACATTAAAAGATTGAAGAAGGAAAATAAAAAAATAAAAAAAAATGCGCTCAATAATAAAACTATATTGCGATATGTATCTACGTTAAGCGTATCTAGGATAAGCGATCCTTGGAATTATTACTTTTCACTTTTTTTTTCTTTTCCTTTTTGTCACATCGCTGTTTCGCTAAAGCCACAAATATAGTTTATTTTTCTTTCATACTTCAACGAATATCTTACACACAACATACACACAAACAAAGAAAATACACAAACACGATCACACAAAGTGTGTAACAATTATTCACCGCGATATTATAAAGAGGCAAAAGAACAAAGCAAACAAAAAGAAACGCAGAAAAGTGTAACTTCACTATTATTCAGTATTTACGCGACGAATCTTCGCTTCTATCGCTTCGTTCGTCACCGATCACCAAACTACTCGAATTTGTCATTGTTTTATCGACGATTAATATAAATAATTATTGTACGAATATATGAAAAAAAAACAAACAAAAAAAATGAGAAAAAAAACAAAATGACAAACAAACCTCTCTGTGGCTACGGATGAATTAACGAAATAAACGATCATTCCTGAAGTGTAAAAATATCTCTTTCTCTCTCTCACTTTTCTATTGACAATCATTGATAAATCACCCGATATATTAAACGAAGTACGCTTTATTTACTTTTGTAAATATATTACAAAACAACAGGTGAAAGCTAAAGCCAGCTTCTTTATGTCGTCGAAAGAAGAAAAAAATTTGTGCACGTTAAATGCTAATTAAATATAGAGAGACTTGAAGACACTTGGAGTATTGTGTGATTGGAGGAAGAAACTCGATTAGTTGTAAACCCTTGGCCTCTTGGTGTTCAATTCAGGGACGCACGAACCCTGATCCGCGGAATCGGCGGTTCCGGCATTCGTGCCGCTGCGCTTTCTTCTCGCAGTCGGAGACATTTGTTTCAGGCACTCGACGTCGTTGAACACCACCTGAGCTCCGCCGCCGCTCGTCGGCACTATGTCACCCTGAAAAAAAAAGTAAACCGATTGAAAATTGGGAAATTTATTGGAAAACAAAAATCGATCGAAAGTTTACGAACCTTGTACAATTTTGTCTCGAGTTCACCGTCGGTGTCGTGCTCCTGGGCTACGAGGCAGTACCTCGAGACACCGTCGGTTATATCTTTCGGATCGGTGAGCCTGGTGATGCTCCTTCTACGTCGCATCAACGGCTGAAGCACTGTGCCGATGGGCACCAGAGCACCTGGTCGATGATCTACCCACCGATCGGCACTCTGCGATCGTCTGTGTCGAGGATTCGCCACCGCGATTCTATCCTGTAAAATAAACAAATACGTCAGACGTTCACAAAATTCAACCCTTTAACGGTGGGAAGAGAGCTTGGAGATTCTATTTTTCAATTCTTATTTTTCCTTTTTTGCGTGAAATTTGATGATTAGCAGAGTTAATTTAAGTTGATTGACAAATCGTTCAACTAATTTTTTTATTGGGTTGTCTTGCCTTTCGGGAACGAACGTCGGGTGTCTTCGAGTGCGCCAGATGTTCACCGGTGTCGCTGGCGGGCGCTGTGCTCGGAGGCTCTTTTGGCAACTGATTCGTTGCGATTATGTTCGGATCGTCGTCGACGAGAATTTGCTTGACCAATCTCAGCTTGTCGTCCTTTTCCCTCATTTGATTCTAAAGTACAAAATGAAAAATAATTCATTATCGTCGTCCGTTATTAAAATTTGTTTTTTTTTCCTCGTTTTACCTGAAGATGTTGGCGCTGCTGGCGGAGTTTGTTCTCTAACTCTCGACTCATCTTGTCTGTCTCGGCCTGCATCTTGCTGTTGTACTTTTGTTTCACGCGCTGCTTGTCTATCATACGCTGATTCAACGCCATGTCACGATCGCGCAGCTGAAATTTGAAGGTTTTCAATGAACAAACTGTGTTCGAAAAGGCTTCTGTTTAATCTACAATTCAGTACAGACCTCTTGTTGCAAGTTGCGAATCGTGTCATTAGCGCTGTTCAATTTGCGCAAGAGACTGTCGATCTGTGACTCGGTTTTGCAGAGATGTCCCTCGAGAGCGGTTACCTTCTTCTTCTGCTGTGAGCTGCAAGCTTTCAGCGACGCGTTCTCAACCTTCAGAGTTATGTTCTCTTGCTCCATCGTCAGCAGCATTTTTCTAAAGTCGTTTTCTGCGGGAGTTTTAATGACGTTAGATATCACGATATAGAAGATATTCAAGATATTATAAAATTTATCTTAGTTCCCTCACGTTTCTGTTCGAGGTCGGAACGAAGGATGTTGCGCTTGTTGATTCGCTGCTCGAGGAAGTGGATCAGCTGGGGTATAATCTGGTCGTTGTGGGGACTGGTGACTTCTAATTCGGGGAATGGACCGCCAAGACTGAAAAATAAAAAAAATAATACAGTAGACTGTCGATTGGTAATCGATCTCAATTATCCGAGACACACCTGTAAACAAGGCCTAGATCGATCTCGAGTTCCGCAGCCTCCGGGCGGCCTTCTTTCTCCAAACGGCTCCGAGCTTCCTTAAAGATCTGAAAATGTTTCCAAAAAACGTTGAAACTCACAATTTCACGATTATATAAACCAAGAAAATGTTCTCCATACCTTATTGGCCTGTCGACGACCAGGTGTGAATCCGAGATCGAGCTTCGCAGTCGTGGGTCTCGCGACTTGCACCTCTTGAGTAATCTCCGCGAATTTCATCACTTGCTGCAATTAACAGAAAAAAAACATAGATGATCAAACCGTAATAAAATTTATAATTTTTTAAATATCGTTTTCGCTCAGAAGACTCACGATGGTCTCGTCGTAATCGTCGGCCCGGGGATTGACGCAGACGATCATTCGTACTCGACCCTCGCCGTCGAAATAATTTTTGAACAAGTGCGTCAGCTTTGAGTCCCGATAAGGCACCATCTTATTCGTTCCCTGCGCCTGATTCTCTCGCAAAATCTCGAGACAGGATCGGAGCGTCATCAGCGAATTGTTTATATTGCCTTTGATCAGATTTTTTTTTCATAATTAACTACATCGTTTTTAACATTTTTGAAAGATTGCTTAAAAAATCTCAATTTTTTTTTACCAGCCTCGCGAAGACGCTGACCAGTATTTTTCGTTCGATTGGTACGTTCGCTACCAGCCAAATCGACTAGAGACAATTGGCTCACGCAAATCACTCGTTTGTCCTGAATGACTTGCTCCCCCTCGCAGTCCAGGGGAGCCTGAACGAGACGAACGGTAAAAACGCTGTGCGATCGGCTCGATTCAGCGTTTAGAGCTGTGTGAGCAACCCGGCGTCTTCGTTGGCCTCTCTGGAAGACCTCGAATGCCTCCTCCGCGCTCTTGACCTCAACCTCCGAGGAAGCGTGAACGTACATGTTCTTGTTGCCGTCCTCTCGGACGATTTTACTCTGCAGAGTTCTGCGGACGTAAGATAGATCGAACAATTAAATGATCAATGCGATTAGATTCACCGAATTAATTTATCACAATGAGAATAATCGGCAATGTAGAGTTAATCTCCTTAACTCTACTTTGCCGAGGGAAATATAATTCGATAAACGTGACTAATCAGTGCAAATAATCGCCGGGTAAAAGAGTAAAAAATAATAGTAATCTCTACAGGAAATGATAGCGGGATAACAGAAGTTCGGGTGCGATTCCCGTGTACGGAAAATGCATGCGCGTATTTTCATAAACTCACTTGGCTCTCGGATCGTCGTCGTCGAGAAGATCGTAAACGCTGTTATTGTATATTTCTACGTATGTAACGAAAACAGCATAGACGTTGTCAGTCTCCACACCGAGGACTTGCGACTCGTCGGCCTCTCGCGCGATAATCGGATTGCTGTCGCTGTCGCTGTCCGTGGCCGGTCGCCTCTTTCCAGATTTGCCGTTTCTCGGTGTCATCAGACCCGCGTGTAATTCGTTCTGTCTGTCGAGCATGGCGTCGGTTTCGCTCTGCACGTCAAACCCGTTCAGTTTGTCGGGCTTGAAGACGAATTTCTTTGCCTGATAGTTTGTGATGCTGTTGAAGAGCACGTCCAAACATCGTGGCATTACGCCGCTGTCCTGTGCATCTCCTGTCATCGTGAATGTTTTGCCGCTTCCGGTTACTCCATAAGTGAACAGCAAAGCGTTTCTGCCATTTATCAAATTTTCTACAAGCGGCAGAGCAACGCAGTTGAAAACCTCTCGCTGCTGCACCTCCGGCTTGAACACTTTGCTGAAGGTAGTCTGAATTTCTTTGTGAGCCGCATTACGAAAATTCATCGCTGACTCTGGTGGCGTTATCGCTATCGTTGTGTCTGAGATTATTCTCATGCAAGAAATGTCGTTAGGATACTGCATGGGACGAACTCTGCAGTAAACCTGGACAGGATCTTTGGAGAGCGTGTTAGCATGCCGGGGACGACTGGAAGGCTTTCGTGCCGACACTGGAGGCTTGGGACGTCTACAATGAAAACAATTGTATTTTAATTTATGTGAGTAGACATGTGGATACAACTACAATATTTCTAAATTGAGCCGTACAGAGCGGGACTGCGTTCAAGAACGCACCCGATCAGGTATCGCTGGGACTAGCCAGCAGCCGTGCAGCACCATTCTCAGCAAAAATGGATGAAAAGGTGGATCAATGAAAAATCGCAGATAATCGGTCGTTTGCGAAAAATTACATATAATTGTCGATAAATTATTTTATTTTTATTCGGCATACTTTTGTAGGTAAGAGAATTTTTGGAATTGATATGTCAAAGTACAGTGCATAACCCCAAAATCTTCGCGATTTCAGTTTAAGCATGGAGAAAATTATAGTTTTACTTACGCAGACTTCATTTTTGAGGCTCGGTCGATGT
Source organism: Stenichneumon culpator (assembly GCA_964017025.1). Classification (NCBI taxonomy): domain Eukaryota; kingdom Metazoa; phylum Arthropoda; class Insecta; order Hymenoptera; family Ichneumonidae; genus Stenichneumon; species Stenichneumon culpator. The sequence goes on along the minus strand of OZ024775.1, from coordinate 8,449,328 downwards.
AGTTTTCTTTTTACTTGAAGCACTTAACTATCGAACTGTTTTTGCTCTCAGATAGAAGAATTATTTTCCCGGAGACGAGAGACTTTCGAAACATCTGCCACCGTCCAGTGAATTGTCGTTAGGGACGCCAGACTTTTGAATTTCAGAGGCACGATGTAGTGGGGATAGAAAGTGACCAATGGAATTTCTGTTGCGAGACTATTGGATGATCTTGGCGAAGTTGAAACAGTCGGAAATTAAGATCAGTGATTGATTAGAGGATATTAAATTACGAAGCAGCGTCACACTTTCACCCGCAGTTTTCGCACATTGGTAATGTCGAAACGTTTTTTTTTTTTAAATCTTTTCATGGTAAAAGATTGTTAAGAATCTTTGATTCCGCAGTGATCTTTTAATGATGAAATGGCGATATATACATATAGGTACAGTCACATATACAATATTTTACACTTAAAATTAATTGACAGTAATTATATGATAAATCCTTTAATAATCGTTTATCCTAAATTTAACGGATAAACGAGATTTGGTGTATTTCAATGAAGCCTGCGATTGATAATCAAAAGGCTAAATCATTTCTTTCTTTTTCAATTACAAAACGGACGATGCTTAGTCATTGCAGTGGCTCGAACAGCTTGGCAATTATTAATTGACTAGGTAAAATTAGTATGCGTGCGTAGCCCACGTATAATGAATTCTATTATTAATTTTTTCTTGTTGTTGTTTTAATTGATGTAACGATCAACAATGAAATCGACGCATTTTTGCCTTTGCCAGACAAATGTGGAAGATATCGGAGATATTAATTCGTACTATCGTTAAACACGCCGCGCTTTTTTGGTGTTTTTTTTTGCCAATCGAGATATTTATCAGAAGAATTACTGATCGTTCACGTAACTATTAATCGATTAATTACAATCGAATTGAATTTGTCGATTCAACACTAAACTATAAGGTACTGTAAATTTGATGATAAAACGACCCCGAGGTCCATTCGATTATCGCGATATTCTATGCGCTGTTTTTTTTTTTATTTTTTTTTTTTACTATCAGTGCATTCAAGCCTTTAGTGTAGAGAAGTGTAGAGAATTCGCATGCTTATAAATATAAATCCTTTTCGATTGAAAAGCTGTTTCAACAATCTAACTTAAGAATACCACGAATAAAAAAAACAATGAAAATCAACGTCTAAACATAGGTCAATTATAAAAATTTCGTTATTTCGTTGATGAAACAATGACGTACAAAAATGTTTAATCGCGTGAATGTCGAAATCGTTCGATCGTCCGAGTGACCTAAGAAAACAAAAGTTATTAAAAAACAAACAACCAGTACAAATATATTCAACAACCATGATAAATTAACGCATCAACGAAACGATTAATATACATATATTAATATATTTTTTGATTAATAAACTTCACTCTCGTTATCTTGACTACCCTCACCGATCTTTCTCATCTAAGTTATTTCATCTAAGCGATTTCTACGCTCGACTACGATATATTATTGCTTTTATCCGCCGCAAATATGCGAATTATTTCGCGCACGTTGTAACTCGAATAGAAATCGCATTTAACATATCTCTCTCCATCTCAATGCTGCCTACATTTTAGTGACGATTCTCGTCAGTGAAATATATATTTACTTTAGGCTCCTCTCATTTTACTCTCGATATTGAAACATTTCAATAAATAGTAACAATTATCGCGAGATACGATTAGTCGATGAATAAAAAAACGAATAAATATCAACAAAAGCGATTCGGAAGTCATAAAAAATAAGGAATGTAAGCGGTTTCAAAATCGGTAACAAAAAGGAACTCTCTTGCATGCGTTAAATATTTCTTCTTCGAAACGCGAAAAAAAATATTGAAGCTACGAGACCCAGTTAGTAAAAAAAATCTTGCAATTGTCTTCGTTATTGTTGTTGCTGCAGCTGCTGCAACAACGGGCACACCTCGACGAGCGGAGTGCCCAAAATTTCTTGACACACCTGATTCATGTCCTGTTCCATCATCAGCGAGGATATCTGATCCTCGGTCAGCATTTCGACGCTGAATTGATAATTATTCGTAAATAAAAAAAAAAAACATTTTTACGAATATTATATTCTGTGTGTGTGAAAAGATGATTTTGTTTTACCTGGCTAGACTTTCGCTGTCCGACGTTTCCTCGTCGGGATTCAAGTAGGTCATAGTCTTCTCTAGGGGACTCGGCACTTTTTTCCCTTTTACCTCGAGCTTCTCCGCTTTCTCGGTCTTGTCGGGCTTCTCCGCTGTTTTTCCTTCACCCCTGAATCTCTCTGATAGGCTACCGATATCCAGCATCATAATACCGTGGCTCAATAGTTCGGCGGCTCTTTCGACCGTTCCAGTGCTCCACAGCATGTCTAGGGACTGTCTTCGGCTCGAATTTACTGTAGAACATATATCAGAGTACAGGCTTAATTATGAACAATAATGATTAATTTTAAAAATCCAGCATCGTTCAACTTTTCCCGCTGAACACGAATCTGCTAGCCTTGTTCGGCCTACAGCACAGTGTGTCATTGAAAATCTCGATTTTATACACGAAAAATCGTATTTTTTAAAATTAAAATGGAAAATATTGGGTTGAGAGTAAAACGATTGTTATATTCGTGATCAGCGGGAAAAAATACGTGGAATATAGCTTTGAAACAAGAAAAAATCGATCGAATAACGATTTTTGTCTTTTTGAGCCACTTTTGGAAAAACGTCAATTTTCGCGATTTTCAAAGGTCGATATCTCGGCTGCCAATGGAGCTACGGGAAATCTAAGGTTGGCATTTTTTGATAAAATCGTTAGAGCTCGTGAGAAGTTTTTCGAAAAACGCAAGCGTTTTAAAGCGTTTTAACGCGTTTATAGGTGTTCCTAGTTGCAGTAGCGGTACTTTCATAAAAACTGGAGAGTAACGCATATTCCGCTTAACGAGGAGGTTTATTAAAATATCAGCGTTACTTTTACGAAAAACTTAAAGTAACGCTAAGTTTGATAAGTAACGCGAGCTCAGCGTCACTTGCACTTTTACGCAAAAGTAACGTCAGCGTCAATGTAGACACGGCGTATTTTATTTTTCCTTTTTACCTGAACTGATACAGCTCGCCTCGCCAGCGGCCGAACTTCTTGATATCCAATTGGCCAAACTTCCATCCAATTTGCTTTTTCCTTTGATGGAGGGACTTCTCGTGACTTCGGCTTTTCTCTCGTCACCGATACTCAATTCGTTGATCTCCATCGTGGCTGGCAATGATTTTTGATTTATCAGTTGAGCCTTTCTTCTCTCCCGACTGTTCGAATCATCACGAACCATGGTGACCGCGCCGGCCATCAGCTTCGGCGCTGTCGTCATAGTCGTCGTCGTCGCTATTATTCCCGGTCCACCGGCGCCCTCCGGGCTCAGCTCGGTCGGCAATGGTTTGTACGGTATCTGATCGTCGTCGTCCGAATAAATCTCGTTGTTGTAATAAATCTCGTCCGGCGAATTGTTCAGACTTATTTCCGTCCATTCCTCGCCATTTTGCGTGCTCGCTGGCTTCGGCGACGCCATCTTGTCGTCGATCTTGCCGGTGTCCAATTTCTCGTCTCTCCTCGAGCCAGAACCGTTTGTCTTGGCCGATTCGTCGCTCGGTGCTTTGATCGTTACTCTCTTTTCGGTCGGTGATATGACTTTCGCGAGATCCGATAACTTCGACGAGGATAAACTCGTTTTTCGAGGCTCGTTTGACGTTGGAATTATTTTTGCGTCCGGCACGGTCGCCATGCTGCGAGGTCGCTTGCGCTTTATATACTTTCGGGGCTCGGTGGACGATAGATTCAAATTGCTCAGTCCAAGATACTCGGACGATGCTTCCTTTTCCAACTGAAAATAGCAAATTATCGGTTACAGGTTTTTTTTCTTGCAACTTTACTGAGGAGATCGGGACAAAATAGGCCGCTGTACACTGCAGATGTGTAGAATTTTTCCTACTGAACTACTGTGCATTAAACTACTGCAAAAGTTTCATAAACATTATTTAGTTCTAAACACTGGGCAAGATTTAAATCGAGTGGAATTTAAATAAAAGCGGCACTTCGTACCGTTTTCGGGACCGGACACGGCGTGTTAGGACTCATCTTCTCGGGGAGACGGAGATACTCGTCACTAGTGTAATCCGTACTATCCGGTGAGCCTGTTATACTCGAATCCGACGACTTTCGAGCAGCCGCACCGTCTCCAGATTTTTTGACATCTTTGGTATTTTCCTTATGCTTTGAAAAATCATCTAGGCCATCATATCGCCTCGTCTGCACGAGAAAAAAATATCCATTGTTTTTGAAAAACTGCTACAGACATTGCAAAGAAAGAAAAAAAAAATTTCGTTACTACTCACTCGATGTATCTCGTCGCTTATTTTTTCCAAATTTCTCAGAGCCTCGGCGTACGTCATCTTAGCTTCGCCGACCGACCGCTCGAGCAGGCTGACGCGGGTCTTCTGCTCCTCGAGCATCTGATTGAACTGTGCCTTCATTTCGTAGTAAGGTCTGCGTCCGAACATCATATATTTAGTCTCGTTACAATAGTTCACTCTCGAGGAGTATATTGCGATGTGAAAAGTTTGAAAGTTTTTCCTCGCCGCAAAAATGTACGCTATGAAAAACTCGAGGTGACGGATGTTTTACAATATAGCAGAGGTTCCTTCATAGCACCTTCATTTTTTGGCGTTGTGTATATTCTTACCATAGATTGAGCGTCAAAATATCGACATATGGATACTACCGCTATTGCGAGTGAAGTGTGCATGCACGAAATAATGGTACATTCGAATAAAACAAAAAAAAAAAATTAATAAAAATAAAAATAAAATCGTAGGTAGAAAATAATCGTGATGCTGGTAAAAAAGAAATTGAGGACCCAAAAGTAGATACGAAAACGCAAAAATAAATTACTATAACTACTTACAACATGAGCAAGTTGTGCCTGTAGGCGATACTGTTTATCAGAAGCAAGCTGCGACGTGCACCCATACTGCCAACATGAACACAACCAAACGAGTGACGTAAATTTTCTAGTCACTAGGGGAAGGGGGGGGGGGGGGTTTAAAATAAAATCAAAAAAGTTTTCAAGAGTCAATAAGGATGATAAGTAATTCCTTCGTTCGATCAAAAATTCGAGGTAAAACGAAGTAGTCTGCCAACTGCCTAACAACATTTTTATCAGAAACTGTATCGTCTCTGCTTAACTAACAATTTATCTGAGAAAAAAATCATGCAGAGATGCTCATTGTAGAAAATAAAAACGCAAAAAGGGGTTAAGGAAAAAAAAAGAAAAAGAGTTCAATTAAATCGATGGTAACACTTAGAGCCAGGCAAGAAAAGTTACCTCGATTTTGCTATCGCTCTTTTGAGCTCACGCTGAAGTCTTTGCACATTGTGCTCAGCTTTGTGATAAAATGCCGTCGTGTGCCGGTGCTCAGCTTCGGACAGAGCTCTCTCGTGCTCCGATTCGTTTACCCGCGATGTCGCGTGGTTTAGCATTTCCTACAATAATAATAATAATAATAATAATAATAATAATAATAATAATAATAATAATAATAATAATAATAATAATAATAATAATAATAATAATAATAATAATAATAACAATAATAACCACAACAACAACAACAACAATAGTATGGCTTATAATATTAGTAGTAATATTGGCAGTAATATTAATAATGGTATTAATTATAATATTAACAATAATTCACGAATTTAAGGGGGTTGAAGAATCGTTTATTTACCTGCCAGGCGTGATCGAAGCATCTTCCTTCGGTCTTTAAGCCTTCCTCGGCAAGATAAACCATTTCTTTTGCCGCTGCGTGCTGGCCGTTTGCTCTCTCGAACCTAATAGCCGCTTTTTGAGCCTCCCGCAGTGCCTGAATGGAGGAAGATAATTTTTTAAAAATCCTACAAACCGCCACGAAAAATATGGCAATACATTATTTACCTCTTTTGCTTTGAATCTCGCGTCATAGTAAGGCCTCGATTTCTCTATGCAACCACCTAATTTTTTAGCCAAGTTGTCTATGTTCAACGTAGACTCGCACAGCAATTCTCGGAAAGTCGCCCTCGCCTCCTATTCGAAGTAGTAGCAAAAAAGACATCGATCACTTCGAAAAAAAAATGTGCTCCAAAATTTTACGAATGTCATCATTCCGTCTCTCTTCAACATATAGGTAAACAGAGACAGCGCTAATTGGAGCAAACTCTCGGTAATTTACCGAATCAACTTTTGCAACGTCATTTTCGTAATTTTTTAAAAATAATTTTCATAAGAATAATTTCTCATTCAAATGATACAAAAGTGATGTAAAAAATAATAGTAGTAGTAAAATTAAAAAGCATAACGTGGACTCACATCCAAATCAACTTCCAATTTGTTGATATCGTCGGTGGCGGTGTTGAGTCGTTCCAATTCAATCTGAGAATGAAAAGACGAGAGACACGATGGTGACAAAATTTGTTTTGTTAACATTTTTTTCTTTTTTTTAATTATGCCAAAATATGGTTTACAAATGAGCCCGGAGAAATGTCAATACGGCGATCTGCCACAGACACTGCACCTCACCCACATCGAATTTTTGACAAGTCGAAAAACGGTGTTTACCTGTACTCTCGGATCAACCGCATCGTCGAATCGATCAGCGTCGTTGGCACAATCGTTATCGCCCCTTTCACTCATTATTCGAACACCATGGATTAATAATTTTCAAGCAGATTCGCTCATAGCCACCTGCGTTCGTCTGCTACGTGTATGCGCGGCCATGTTGGATCTTCATGGGAACACAAAACTAAGCAACTTTGCGCCCGTCGATTACGGTCAAGGACGTTCGAAATACGCGATAAGACGACGTTCGATCCGAAAAGATTTATGAACGCGATTTTCATTAATCTCGTCGATATTCTCGCCAATAAAATTATACTCGAGGCGATCGAGACTTTGCGGAGTAAAGAAATTCGATGCTCGGACATAAACCTCTGCAAAAATCCGCCATTGCTGATCTTCGTCGTGTTGGAGCTACAATTCAATTTAAAAAAGATTGCGAGCTCGTAGATTCGCCAAATTGGATTAATTCGACGTTATAATTTATCTGCGATAGACGGGGCATTAACGCGCCAACGGGTTGAATCGATCGGGGTGGCGCTAGTGTCGCGAATCTCGTCACGTGACCTTTCTCCCCGAGGGCTTTGCGGATAAGTGTTCGTTGACATTAAAATAATTGGAGAACTGCAGCACGGGTTAAGATCGCTCAAAGTACATTTATCTGATGAAGTAATAAAGCTTAAGATTATACGCTGTTGAATAATACAATATTTTTTTATTGTTTGTAATTTTGCAGGCATCTCTCAGTGAGGTAATCCGAGCTTCGTCTCGTAGTCTCGAGATGGCGTCACCGCATGAGCGAACCGAAATGCTTTTTTTCGTTGCTGTATAGAGGCCACCGTTCACCGTGCTCTCTCGACCTCCCCCCTGCTTCGCGCGTATTCGTTCCACAAAATCCCCGCCTAGTCGAACGAGCCTTCCGAGGGTCTCGATTCTCCGTTCGTACATTTCTCTCGCATTCGCGTTCAGTGTGTTCAGTGTCGGAAGCACAGGTGGATTACTTAGCGGGGAAAACCGCGGCCATAGTGTTCCCTGGTTACTGTGTAGAAACAAAAAGGAACAAAAAAAAACAACAACAACGTCGAATCATCAAATCGTGAACGTCGTATTCGCGTTACGATTATATTTACCTTGGCGGTAAGTGAACGCTTGATAATTTTTTTTTTTAATATCAGTCACTGTTGTCAAATTTTAATCGAGCCGACGAGTATAAGTAGGGATTGATTGTTTGAGGTTTCAAAATATAAGGAGCTCGGAACAAATTTTAATTGAAATTAAGATGATACAAAACTTGTGGAAGGACACTTTCTGTTTCGCGAACTTTTTCTTTTTATTTCATTTTAATGTTGAAGTATAGGACACTTCGATATGTAAACTTGTAAATGTTATACGACAATCTTAAGGCGATAAAATCCACGAGCGATTCTGCATCTCTATGCCAATAATTAATCAATGATGAAATAACAAATCAAATAAAAAAAAACAAACTTATTCTCCTGCCATTCGCGATAATAAAAAAAAATGTACGATGCTCGTCGACATTAACAGGGGAAGAAAAATGCCGACACGTGTAAGGTTCTATGAATAATCATTAAACGGATGAGGTTCTCCAATGTTTGTATACAGAGATACAACGGCAGGACGTCGGAGATTGCGGTGTATCTCGGAACTGCGAAGCTCGCGTGTCGCGTAACATTTCGCACGCGTTGTCGTGTGTCTCGACGATATGACTCTTGATATTTCATCTTCGGAGATGGGAAAACTTCGAGATTAATTTTTAAAATAATCGCAACGACAACCTCGTCACTTTCTGTTTCATTTATTAATTAATTTGTCAAATAAATGACGAGTTATATCGATAAAAATATTTCGTAAAGCTGTCGGCATTGTGAAGAATGAGAGATCGTTTTCTAAACGATCACTGGGTACATTGGAATGGGCAACAGTGACCGTATGGTGCATACAGCTGCTGCTGGGTAGTCTCTGCCCGGAGGAGGACGGGCTATGAGCTGTCGAGTCTCCAGTCGCCTCGTATAAAAGCACCGCTGCCTTTTGCTCTCTGGGGGTTTGCTCTCTACGTACACCGAACAACTAATACCATCCCGGCAAACTAGTATATGAGACCTACACCTGTATATACCTGCCTCATGCTTGCCTCACTGACTCCGCGCAGGACAAAAGGATAGAGTTTTGCGTCTCGTTTGCCTTCGAACCTCGAACGCTCCCGTTCACCTCTATTATTCCGCCTCTCGAATTCATGCTTTCTTCGCTTGAGTCATAGGGAAAAACGTCAACAAAAAAGTCACCTTTGCAAAGACGATTTTTTACGACGCAATTATTTTTATTTTTTTCGCGCAACTCAACTGCCGTCGAGTATGATATTATTTATCGCTGAGCGTCAGGAAAGTGAAATTCTCGCAGTACCACCTTGTACGTAGGAAAGTCCACGGTGTTCTGGTACGAATGGCGGTTAGAGTTTACAAGTCAGCGCGGCGGAGTCCTAGCGAGAAAGCAGTCGCTCTCAATGGCGAGTCGTCGAACGGAACGACTGAATTATTCCACGGATATCGTCGAATAAACTCACAAAAATTTTCCATTTCGTTCGGCGCGTTACGATCGAGCGAGTCGAGAGGAGTTTATTGTCACTGTCGATTTCTTTCAGCGGGATTAAATAACGACTGGTTATTATCGCTTATCACTGTTAATTTTTTAATGACGCACGTCGATCCATGCAAATGCTTTTTTTTTGTAGTTGAATCTTCCTTTCACGAGAATCCGCGTAACCTTCGCCTGATGTTGCAAATTATACACTCGAGGCCGGTCTAACCTGACGATCTCGCTTCGAAGCTCGCTTCGAAGTCGTCGAAGCTCGCTTCCGGGTTCTTCTCGAGTAATTGCCACTCGCTCGAGTCGTCGCCTTATAAATCGTACAAAGAGTTCCGCGAATATCGATACGAGAATCCTAACGATAAAACGAAAGCATGCATTTTTCAGCTTTAAATTTCATCTCGCAGAAAACATTATTGTTTGTTCGGTAAAGTTTAATCCGCGATTAGTTTATCGCTAGTGGGGCGTTACCCGCTAATTCCCCGTTTTACCAGTGGGGCGTAAACAGCGATTAAAATTTATCAAAAATTCTGCCTTCAGTGATAAATAAAAATACAAATATATATATATAAATATATCCTATTGTATCGAAGGTGAGAATCGAGTATTATTTTTAAAAAACGACAGAATTGACCCTGAAATTGGATCATATCCGGATGGCAGAGATATGTATTGAGATAAGTTAACCGAGTGTAGCCGAGTGTCACGATCGGTATAGCGATCGGTCCGCTAGTACGTGAATTGACCGCGTCCGTTCGGCGCCGGACCGCAGGCCCGATGCTTAGCCCCATGAGGCGTCCGTGTATATATACACACACCCCGCCCCCTCTTCCCCTTCTTCCCCGTCGCGTACCAACATAATGACACGCTTCGTGAAAAATTGCCCGTCGGGCAGAGGAACATGCTCGCGTGTCTCTCGTCCTCTCCACTTATTCGTATGTTGCTCCTCGACACTCAGGCATTCGCTCCGATGTTTTCGATTCGTATAATTCACCCATAATTCACGAGCACTCTCGTTCTCGACTTGGAAAATTGTCGCTTCGCTTCGGTCATAAGTCTTCGCAAAATTGAATTTCCCAACTTTCCCGTCGATCGAATGACTTAAACTGCTCGAAACGTTACTCCGTCACTGGCTGAGAACACTTTTGTGGAATCGAGTTTTAAACGAGACCGGTACGAGCAGGAGTGTACAATGGAGGAGACAGGAAATGGCTACCGACCATGACTGGAGTCCCAGAACCGTCTCCATTGTTTTTCGCTTTTACCCTTCTTCGTCTTTTTTCTTTCTTTTTTTGCTTATTCGTAATGAAACTTTTTTTCACAAGTTTCGACTCCATCGTCGGTTTATTGTTACACGGGAACTCTAAAATCTGAAGTTCGAGGAACAATGCATTAAAGTAACATTGTATTTGTTTTTTAAAAAGAATATAAGTGTTGCCTTTAGGATTTTTGTTAGCGAAGTTCTGTACAGCAGGAATAAGACTGGAAGACGAAATGGACCGGTTCTTACGCCAGTTTCCTTCTTCTCCCAGCGTCCCTCGAACGTCTAGGCACGGACTGAGACAGACACGCTGTCTTCGATAGCCGAGCTAGTCTCACTTTTATGCCGTTTCGTTAAACCATACTTATTCCAGGCTAAGCCTCTATTAATTGAGTAACATTTGTTGCAAATTGTTTTTTAATTTTTTGATAAGTGATCCATATAGTAACTTTTTTCTGGCCATGAACCTTCCCAAAAATTACCCAGTGGCTAAATCTCCGTTGATTTAACTTCGATCTTTTTTTTTAAATATATAATGTTAAAATTCGAAGTACAGAGGATCGGTACAATTCTTGCGACCATGTCTGCGTGTGTTCGTCGAAGTGGAGAGAGGTGGAGGTGGACGGTTCCCGGGCGGGCGAGCGTGCGATACCACGAGACTCTCGATCGCTGCAACCGGTGGCTGGTACCGCCATCCTCGGCCACGCGTCGCGTCCGTTCTCCCCCGAATCTCGATCTTTCCGACTCCCACGGCTTCTCTCTCGGCGATGAGGTCTCGGCAACGCAATCTCCCCGATACTCGAGGCTCGGAACTGTTCGCGCTGTGTCATCGCCACAAGCCGGTAACAAATTGTTCCATCAACTCGACTGAACCCCTCTTATAATTAAAGTAAAAATATTTCAAAGAAAGAAAAATACTTTTTTTTTAATTCCATTGTAAAAAAAAATTGACCCGCACCCTAACATTGAATCCGCTGATTAGGAAGCGTCTTCGCACGCTTCCCCCTTTGTTTTTTTTCCCATCGTCATAATTCGATAATGAATTATTTCTTAGCCTCGACACGGACTTCTTTTATAAATTTAACAAATAGGTTTATGAAAAGGAAAAAAAATCAAATTCCTCGTTTTTTCATAAAGTTGATAAAAAATTTAACAAAAAAATGACATTGAATCCGACGATTAGAAAGTGAGACTTTTCGCACGCTTCCCATTCGTTTTTTTTATTCCTTGCGTTCAGAAGACAACGCATGTTCCTCTGGCACGCATCCGCGCGCACGCTAAACGTCACTAACATCGCTCTGCAGAGGTGTGTATGAACATCTATGTAAAACGGTGTTTGGACTCGGTGTCACGGATTTACGACGATAGCGGCGAGAATGAGCCGATAGCATGCATTCTGAAAAAAATCTCGCGTGAAAGGAAAATAATGCAGCGTTAGTCACGTTGTATCCTTGGCTTCGAGCGAGATAATCCTCTCGTGCACAACTATTTTAGGTCACGAGTGTAGTCTCGAATTATTTGAAAAAATAGGAGTCTCAGAGAGTAACCACCGGTCAGGAAAAAAGTCTAGTAATTTTTTAAATTGTCAAGGAAGTGAAAAAAAAGAAAAAATTCAGACGTATCAAGGCAAATTCAGCGTATTTTTTTATTGGTCGGGGAAATACGTGATGCGGTACAGAACGAAGAAAAACAAAGTTCCCCACGTGAAGAAGGAAAATTCGAGAGGTAATTTTTTTCACGTACTAGGAATTTCTAATCAATCGAAACAAAAAATAGAATAACAAAAATTCACTCAAAAAAGAAAGCCGGAAATATTCATTTGGGGCTTCGATTCGACGATTCCAAGAGTCGTGAATGTGCTTTTTTCTCTCGTAGCGACAGATTATAAAACAATTTTGCGACATTAAAGGAGTGTCTTGGAAGTCTCGTCGGGAATTATTTCGCCGGTCAAAGAGCAGACCTCAAAGTGTCTCGGATAGCGGTACGGTTTTTCTGTCGTTCTCTCGTCTGCAATACAGCGGCAACGAGGTCGTTTCACAACTCTCGGTATATACAATAAGAAGAAAAGAAAAAGAAAAAAAATACAACATCGTCGTCGACGCGAAGCGTCTAGTTTGAGGAAATACATATTCTCTATCTCGACTGGCTTGATTCCACTTGATCGTGATTTATGAATTATGGTTTTTCGGTTCTTTGTTTATTTTGATTTTTTTTTTCTAACGATCTTCAAAAAGAAAAAACCAACATCGTCGTTGCCGCGAGAGCGTCTAGATTGAGTAAATATAAATTCTCTGTCTCGACCTGTTTGATCTCGCTTGACCCGAGATCGTGATTTGTGGGTTATCGTTTCTCGTTTGTTTGTATATTCGTATTTTTTCTCGAAAAAAATATTTCCGATGGCGCATCGGTTTCAGAATGAAAAGGAAATCCCCAACCCAACCGGTTTGGCGAAGTCGTTGTCGTAACGGTGATCTGGGAATTCCCAGGTAAATAAAAAGTAATCATTAACATGGCGACCCGGTGTGCAGAAAAATATCCGAAATAACCATTTAACCGCTTCGAACATTAATCGGACCCTCTCGGCGACACTCTGATTTATAACGTCTTCAGCATCGACGTCCTAATATTCGTCGAATTCGATCGATGAACTGCAAGCCTCGAGGTTCATCGAGGTGGCGCGGCTTGGTGAAAGTGCGAGTCAGTGCCGATTTTCTAATCGACCGCATCCGCTGGAAAAATCGTTGTGTTTCTCATTCAGTCTCGGGCGCTCGCGCGAGAGTTCGTGGACTCGGCGAAGCGTTTCCTCGTCGGGCCGATCGCCCCGAGCGATGCAGTCGCGGTACGTCCTCCTCGGTCTTCGGGGTTAATGACTCGTCGGAAAGGTTACAAAAGTAGCGCGAAAAATTGATACTTACGCAAAGAAAAGGAAACCATATTATCTAATCATAACTTCCGGTAAAAATCAGCGCGGGTATTTTCAAAAAATGGTTTAGATTCAAGGTTTATTAGGATAAGTATAACAGAGTTGACCTTCGCTCGAATCATAAAATAATTGTCGCAGCGTTGAGGCAAAGGTAGGAGGCAGTCAGGGTTGAACGAACAGACTCGCGAGATTACCCATGTGTGTGTGCGTGTGTGTGCGTGTGCCAGCCGATGATAACAGGATAACCAGCCGGTACACGTGAACTGGACTCATTCGTATATGGGTAAAAACTGGTTTGCGACGATTTGTATGCGAGCGAAGGAGGCGGACGGACGAATAAAGAGGATGCAGCGACAGAGTGGGGTGGTAGAGGATAGGCGACTATACATATACGTAAGGAATGATATAGACGATATAAAAAGTGAGTCCGGCGCGCGTAACGAAACGATCTTCACCCCTACCACGGAGAACACACCGCGTCGAGAGTTACTCTCTACGTGCGACTCTTCCACACTCGACCTTCGCCTCCAGCTAGCGGTATAACAATAATTCCGTTGCCTCGAAATTATCCATAAACTGTTCGTATGTCTTATGCCGTGGTCACGTGACACATGCACACGGATCAAATATGACAATAGCGAATTTCAACTTTGAACTTTTGTCAAGTAGCCTACAAAAAAATACCGTTCGAATGTTACTTTATGTCATTCGAATATGCACCTGTAATTCCGCTTTGTCGAACGAATAAATTTCCAATGCATCGTTAGGGAACCTCAATGACATATTATATTTTACATAACATAAAATGCAAACGAACCCCCTACCGTGAAATTTATCATCCCCTACGTAAAAAATTACTGTAGTTTTTACAATAATAATAATAATAATAATAATAATAATAATAATAATAATAATAATAATGTTTTTATTATCTATGGGTGCTAAAAAAAATATTATTTTTTTGATACAATTTTACGATTTTGGTAAAAATATTATTGATCGTACAAAACTGTACCTTTTATTTTCACTTTTCTTGTGTCTATTATTCCTTCGATTTTGGAGAAAAACGAGAATACAAGGTCTAGTTTCGTACGATCGAAATTGGCATGAAAAAACAGAGTTTTGTCTAAAAATTCTTTTAAAAAATCAGCATTATTATAATCATTATTCTTGTTATATTGTCGGTAAAAAATCCAGCAAGTGATTCTCGAAGTAATGAATTCTCTTCTTGAAACAGAGAGCGAGAGAGATCGAATTAACGTCGATGCTAATTGCTCCCAGCTCCGTTGTTCGCTAATGGAGTCTGTAAAAGTGACGCCCGCGACTAGCTCCGGGAGGAGTTAGAGTTTCACCTTGAAGACATTATGCAACGCGGCTTCCGAAGCGGTATGCGTACACGTACTGTAAACTGCATCGGACTGTAGAGAAGAGAAACATCCAAGTGTGTGAAATGACCGGTGCAACAAGTTGAGTCGCTCCCATCGATCGGTACAGAGGATCCAATGGCGTCGAGAGCACTCTCCGTTCTCGTCTCTCGCATTCACCTCGAGATTCCATTTACCGACGAATCGTACCGATATATTCTCAGTCTCATTATAATAGCGCGTATAACTAGATCCGCTCAAGGCCGTCCCTGCCAATGAACCATTCTGTTTTCTCGTCGATTATCAACCTACTGATCCACTTACGATTCTCCCCACTGCCTTATCGAGATTATCCTAATTGGCAGCGAAAGTTATTGACGTTGGAAAAAAAAAAGAAAAAAAAACCACGCCATTGTTATGCACGAGACGATATCCTCGCAAAAATCGTGTAAATTATTCACGGCGCGTTTCTCGCACCTATCCTTACATTCTTATAAGTCACGAGCTATGTCGGACACACGCACTGTGTGGCGCATTTTACCAATAATCGATAAGGGGATAAACGAACAAACGGTATTGTTGACCGAGAGGTCAGTGGGAATGAATAGAAAGAAAAGGAAAAAAAAACAAGAAAATATACTGACGAGGGAATAAATTCAATCGAACGAAGATGACTCGTTTGAATATTCATCGAGACTTTTTGCGCTTCATTGCCCGGTTTTTGCTTCGACGCAGTAGAACCGCACGTGCGAGCCGGCTGTCCCCCAAGGAATGCGACGGAAAACCACTCGATATGCGATACCACGGTTTGAGACTAGAGAAACAGTCGTTGGCAGCTTAAGCAGCGGTCCATGATACCATTTGTGCAAATTATTTCTTCTATTTCATTTTTTTAATATTCTTTAAGGGTTTCCAATATACCACTTCACTTCAGCCCAAACTTTTATTGGATTCGTGTAAATATGTGATACAGAACGTTTTCTCGAACACTTCAATTTGCACAAAAAAAAAAAATTGCAAAAATTACAAAAGTGGGTTTTTTGAAAAACAAACAATCGTCACTTCAAGGCCACAACCGATGTATTTTTTCGGCGATCACGGTTCCGCTGGAAATCTGTTCCGCTTCTGTCCCTCGCAGCTGCGATCAACGCCCGAATGTTTGGAGTCCAGTTCGAAAAACATTTTTTCACCTGTACGTGATTCACCACGAATTGCCGAGTGCAATGTACACTTTATCGTTTTCTTTTTTTTTCCTTCCTCATTTTGTTTTCATCCGTACAAAGATGGGAGTCTCGAGAGTCACGTAATTTCCCTGCGCGCCTCCTCGGCCCGGGTTACCAAACTCCCCGAAACTGTTTACCCATTCAATCCGCAAACAGCGACTGGCAACGTTTTACGAGCCTCCTTACCGTATCGTTTTAATCTCATTTCAAAATATTCCTCGGATTTCTCCGTTGCTATATTCATCGCACTTGCACACATGCACGGGCGCACACCCACGTGCCTTCCCCCTGTTGTCGGGGTTGCAAAGATAGAAACACACCTACGCGAAAGGTGCAGTAACCTTTCGTCGAGGAAGTGTGACATTTGAGATATGCACGACGGGGAATTGTCTAGGCAAGCCGACCGGGCTGTTTGGGACTTTGTTCCGTAAAGTATAATATTGACCCGATATTATTCGACAAATATCAACAATTGAAATTGTACATTTTTTTAGATTATACGGGGAAAGCTCTTTTACAAAAATGATCGTTAATCAGTAACTTGTATTTATAAAAATAAAGACCGAGTAAGAAAAATTAAATAAAATCTACAACGTATCTGTAATGTCTAAATCTACAAGTGTCTAAACTGATCGATATAGGGTTTTCTTTTCGTTCGTGGGTAAGACTTATGGTTTTCGCACTGTTGTTAGCGTGGGCACAACGAGAGATAATAAAATTGGTGTGCGGGAATCATTCGTGTGTTCTCGAACGACTCTGCAAACCATGAGAGCCAACCCACACAAGCGCGAGACCGACCTCTTTGCGCAGGCCGAGTTTCTGCGTACGTGGGAGGAATAGGAAGTCGTGCATTAAAACGAAACCTCCGCTACAATATACTGTATCTCACAGCGATTTCTCACTCGAGTTTCGGCCGGTTTCATCGCGTCGCATCGTTCAGCTCCGACGGAGCTGTATTAACCGTCGACCCGTTCCAAGAACACACGAGCCCGAGTTACATTTCGCTGCTGCTCATGGGAATCCCCGAAAAACCGAAATTTCGGCCGGATTTCAATTATTTATTTCTAAAAATGAGAAAATAAAAATAAATCAAAAATAGCCTGCCTAAAAATAAAGGATTCAGCGTAAAATAATTGGTCACCCGTTATATAGAGCGGCGCTCTCACTATCGAGGTGCACAGACTGGCACAGTGACGTGCACCGTGGAATGAGCCGAACGGGAGCCTCTATAGACTCTCGTACCGCCTATGCAGCAACGTTCACTGTCATTATTTTAAAATGGGAAAATTTATGATCTCTGACAAAAAAGAATAAAAAAAAGAGTGAAAGAAAAAAAACATTACTTCCAAGTGGGACGGGAGCTAGATTTCTCGTCGCGAATCACTTCCACTGGTTACGAGACGAGGGATAATTGATGCGAACGTTATAGAGATCGAGTTTTGCAAATTTCACGGCTTGTCTGTAATCTCTTTCGCTTTCACGACTGTCGTGTAATCTATTTAAAAAAAAATCATCTCGCTTCGTGGATTTTTTTCGCGTTGTGGCGCCACCGCATTGCTGGGGGTTTAAATTTCCTCGGGTGATCCGGGGATTCCCCGAGAGAAACAAAAATATTGAAAAACTTTGAATTACGTCGCTCCGGGGATAGAAACTACGAGCGATCCACCGATAATAATAAAAGGAGACCATCGTCAGCTGTACAATACGAAAACGACTGTTCTTACCGCAGTCACGCATAGAAAGTACCACCTTCCGCCGTAGGGAAATCTGTACGAATGCGTGCGAGCGCTCTCGTGGCGAACCCGGTAGAAAGTGACTTCGTGGCATACCATGAGAAAATAGAGAATAAAGAAGAAAATAGAAAAAAAGGAAAGATAAGTAGAAATAGAATGGCCACGTCTGCACGTGCGACGGAAATAGGAAACGTGTGTATGCGCCACTTTTAGCGGCAGGATTGTCTTCCGGCCGATCACGACGTTCTGTATCTGTTCTCGTACGAGTGATATAAAATTAAATTAAATTAAATTAAATATAAAATAAATCATCTGCTCCCATCGAGTTTGTTGAAAAATGGATTTGTTTTTTCTACGTTTCCGAGAAGCCTTCCGTCGGGTTGAAATTTGATGCAGGGTGGAGAGTACGTAAAAGCGGAATGAAATAAAGCGTGATAGGACGATTGAAATTAACGGTAATGCCCACCGCCAGTGGACGTTATCGGCTTGACCCACTATTGGGCGTTTCAGAATCACTTAGAGGCTATTCACTCGTTCGTCTCGGGTACTCGGGCATGAAAGGCGAATTATTAGAGGCCTTTAACGCAGAAAGGGATGGACAGATATACCACGTGTATACTCTATCCCCCTTCACTCCGAACTGCCGTAGAGCTCATATCGCGAATTAGAAAATCGTCCTCTCAATTCGCAATTTACTCGCGAATTCTTAACTGTCCCATTTGCCCATTGTTCGACAAATATTATTATTGTTATTATTATTAATAATGGAAAATATTTATTTGCAGGTACTCCATTTAGATTCTGTAAAATAATTCGTTAGCGATGAGGAACTCGACGCTACTGAAATGGGCACAGAATTCGACGAACAATAAGAATCAACAGTCCAGCAAAAATGGAGGTTCGTTTTTTTATGATAAAAATATAATTTGGGATGACAAGTTAGAGAAAAAAAATTGTCATACGATGTACTTTTTCAACGATGTTTGTAATCCATTTTAGGAACGAATAGAAACTGGATACATCCACCTGACGCGCTACAAAAAGGCCACATCGCCTACCTAGTCAAGGTATGTCGTCTGACATGTATTGTTACATGTATGCATGTATAATACAATTTATTACCGTATATAATTCATTTTTTTATATATTGGTAATGATCAAATTTTATCTTTAAAATATATAACACAACGGTGTAAAACGCATTTCGAGAAATGCGTCGAAAATGTTACTACAACGGGTGTGCAAAGTCCATGAGCGACTGATCGCCGCGGTACCGCACGGTTTCATCATCGTATATATAAAGCGCAAGGCGACGATCTGCGAGCAGCATCTTTCGCGATAAATGCATGGCGCCAGAGATTTCCAATGACGTAGATCCAAAGATTAAAACCAAACAAAAGCATTTAGTTTTTATAATTTCTTATTTTTCTCATCGAAAGCGAAAACATTGTTTTTACGTTCGAGAGACGAAACGAAAATGTGTTGATGCGAAATATAATAAATGACAATATAAAAATAAAAGTATGCTGCTAACGGGAGCCCGATGAATTGTGAAACGCACACAATTCCCAGGCACACTTATAGTTGACGCATGGTAGCTGGGATAGGAAGAAAAGTTACAAAAGTAGACGGAGAAAAAAAAGGAAAAATGGTGTTAATTACACGAGAGGCGAGAATAATTGAGCTGAGAACGTCGTGACCCGTGATACGATTCGTTCGCGGAAGCGACTGTCGCCCGCAAGAGTGGAAACGTTTTTTATTTAATTTTTATTATATTTATTTTAATTTAATTTAATTTATTTTTTACATTTTTATTAATTAAACATTGTATTTTTAAATGTTTTATCCAGTACTTGGGCAGCACCGAGGTAGATCAGTCAAAGGGTATCGAGGTAGTCAAGGATGCTATATGCAAGCTCAAGTTCACGCAACAGTTGCGCAAGAGCGAGGGTACCAAGACGCCGAAAGTCGAGCTTACGATCAGTATCGACGGTGTCGCGATACAGGAACCAAAAACCAAGACGACTCCAAAGGTAAATTAAAAAAGCCACTTTGACACATTTTTTTCAATTCGTTGATTATTTTTAAAAAATGTCTTTATTTATTTATTTCATTTTCTTTAATTTTCAGCGAATTATGCACCAATACCCGCTGCACAGAATCTCGTATTGTGCCGATGACAAGGGCGAGAAGAAATTCTTCAGTTTCATTGCGAAGGAAGAGGACGCTGAAAGGCACACGTGTTTCGTGTTCGTGAGCGACAAACTCGCTGAGGAAATAACGTTGACGATCGGACAAGCCTTCGGTCTTGCTTACAGAAGATTTCTCGACACTTCCGGCAAAGACCTCGAGGCACAGAGGCGTTGTATGGTTTTGCAACAGAAAATATGGCGATTGGAACACGAGAACAACGTTTTCAGGCAGAGGCTTCAAGATATATCGGCGATAAAGGGATCGGTAAGTCGATAGCAAAAAATAAGATCTCTTGACAATAATAACAATTTTAATCAATTTTTAAAAATCCTTGTCCTCGAGGAAACTAAATGCTAAAGTTAATTCTTATTTTTCGAACATTTATTAATTTTAGGCCGATGTCTCGTCGTATCTGACGCAGCACAACCTGCCCGATATTCTTCACGTGCCGGGTAGCGCGAGTACACCGACGGAATCGACGCCGGAAGATGCGCCACGACTTAACGGCACATCGAACAAAAGTACCGGCAAGAATGGCAGCGATACCAATGGCAATAGCTCAAACGGCCCGCAACAACCCCCACCCGTACCGCCAAGGACATTTGAAAAATCCTTCGATGATGATTTTATGGGGTATATACATATTATGTAATAAAAATATTGCAAAAATTTCGAATCGATCCTTCGTTTTTAAGCATAATCGATCGATAGATTTAACTTTCGTCATATTGGAGTGTAAATACACGCAAGCGATCCTTAAAAAAAACATCATTTCTTATAAGTACTTATTCATTGTATTAGTGGCCAACCAATAATTCTACTTTACTTTCTCACCCAACAGTGTGCAAACGATTTTATTTTGTTACTTATATTTTATTTACTTATTTGAAGAAGCGAACCTGCACCCTCGCCGTCGGTCGGCACGAAACTCGAAGGATTGCTGATGGACGAGTTCGAAGAAGATTTCAATCCCCGAGCTTACGAGAGCGCATCGAACGGTTTTGGCAATCATTCATCCACCGGCTCTGTACCGATCACCAATGGCCAAGCGACCACTGGAGGCAATTTCTTTCCGCAGACCAATGGATCTATGAGTTCTCCACCGCTTCGTAAGTTACACGCAAAAATACTAAATTTCGTCGACCCTCTGTTCCTTAAAAAAAAATGTATTATATTTTCAACGATTTTGGTTCAGTCGCACCACCGCCAAAAGCGAAGGATTCGAGACGCCAGAACGGCGTGAAGGAAGATCTTTTTGGCAGTGTACCGTTCAATCCTCCGACTCCTCTCACCGGTGTCACTGGAACATCAATGTCGACAATGAACATGGCGAAGAATGATTTCGACGATCCATTCGAGATGGGCGAATTTGGCGTTACCCCACCGATCTCGAATTCAAGCCAGCAGGAACTCGAAAACGCTATCGGCTTGCTCGACAAGAGGCTACTAGAAATGAAGGTGAAACAAAATCGATAGATAATAAATTTATTATTATTATGATAATAATCACAATAATTCGACAAAGATGTATTGTTTTTTTCATTCAATTTGCAGGATGGTTTCAGCAGAGGCCTATCCATGGGCACCGATGATTTCTCTCTAGAGTCTCTCGATCCTCTGCGAAACTGAGCTATCGACGAATTTATATCCTTGGTGGGGAAAAAAGGACATACAATACGAGGCAGAGCTGATAAGATGGGAGACAGGGAGTTCCAGTGAGTCGTGCAAGCGCGTTGGATCGACGATGCGCGGCAACCAAAATTAGTCAAGTATCTCATTAAACAAATCATGATTAAAAACCGTAAGCGAGGCGTTTCGTTTTTGTCGGTGAGGGTCTAATATCCGGAGGTGAAGAAGTCTCGACAATAACGCGAGTTGCTAACACACGCAATATGTAGATAGATGATTACTAACATCGAGTAGCTACGATTTCGTTGAAATATTTCATAAAAAAATCATCAATCACCACTTATGCCTTAAAAAATTCCATTGAACAAAATTTGTCTTCCAATCCGTGCGCGAGAAGAAATATTTTACATTCCGGTGCAGTTCGTACGATCTCTAATTTTCGGATTTGAATTTCTCAAGTTTTTTCTTCTTCCTTTTATTTAGTAATAAGATTGATCGTTACGAACGCTCCGACCAAACGCCAGATCAACCAGTGTCCCGATACGTTGTAATCAGCATGTAAATAATGGAATTCTAATTGATATTGTTGCTTTAATTTTTAAGTATTAGATTGGCTATCCGAACCAATCGAAAAAAAACAGACCCAACACGATTTATATTGGAACGTATGAAATTCAGGCTTTATTATTATTATTTCTATTATTATTATTATTATTATTATTATTATTATTATTATTATTATTACTATGATTATTATTATTAATTTACATCATTATTATAGATAAAATTTCGATATTCCTAACGCGCGAAAAACACGTTCGATAATTCATGTAAATACGTACGAGATAAAAAAAATGATTAATATTCTAATGTATTAATTATTATTATCATTGTTGCTCTATTGTCTAAGGAATTTTATTCGGTAAGAATACATAAATAGTCCCTGTTCACGTATGTCATTTTTTTATTGTTTTCGGTAAACCTCTTCATATATATTTTTCGATGCGATCGTGTCGATAAAAAAAGAAGATCGTGCTGTGACGGAAAGGATTTTCGGTGCGTCAAGCTGGATTTGTAAATTTGCAGTCATTGTGAAAATTAATGAGAGTCGTGTAATCGATATGGCTCGTTTTGTGCGACAAGCAATGTTTGTTATTCTTTTGGCTTTTTTTGTCAATTCGGCGATAAGCGGAGCGCAGCAATTTATTGGCCCGAGACTCTACGAGGCGAATGAGAAATCGTCGTTTTCGCCGATTTCCAGTAAGACAGCTATTGCGTTGAAGGATGAGGATATCCCATACGATTCCGCTTCAGGAGATAAGGAAGCAAAAGCGCGGGACGAACTTTTGGGTTTCATCGAGAACATGAACGCGGATATAAAATTTTTAGCTAAAGAGATTGATAGAAACGTGAGTAAAGCGTGAAATTTCTTTCACCTTTTGATTAAATATTTGAGATTTCTTTTTATCAGGGTATAGTCGTCGTGAGAGCCGCGAAGACGATTAATGTAGTCGAGCCGTCCGCCGATGCCGGAGCCAATGATCAAGATAACACTGCAAGATCAGCGAAGCCTGAAAGGAAATTATCACCGAGCAAGACTTTTGTCAGTTCCGCAAACGAACCACCGTTCAAGAGATCTATGCAAGATAAATGCAATAAGAAAGAACCGATAACTCAGAGTTCAGATGCTGTGGATTAAACCGCAATTTCAAACCTTTCGACAATGTCCGCGCTACACCGAAGTGGGGAAGTGCAATTTTTCGGGGCGAGCAGTGTGGCAGCGCCTCTTGCGTCACCACCTTGGCACTTTGAGCCCCTCCATCTAAGCAAATAATTAACGTAACATGAAGAAATTAGTTTCATATTAAAGCTCTTTTTTGAATCTTTTTAACTACTCGAGCTAATTATTCTTAAGCTCTGCGTTATCATTGTAATGTAATGTTATAATTAAAAGGGCAGATGAATTCCCGCTCGCTTTGCTTCGATATCTCGATGGTCGACAGTCGATCCATCGCTGTTCTCACAATCGAACGTGAGTTTCAAAGTCGAAAAA
The DNA here is from genome assembly GCA_964017025.1 of Stenichneumon culpator. Taxonomy (NCBI): domain Eukaryota; kingdom Metazoa; phylum Arthropoda; class Insecta; order Hymenoptera; family Ichneumonidae; genus Stenichneumon; species Stenichneumon culpator. The sequence continues at coordinate 8,425,691 of OZ024775.1, read as the reverse complement.
AAGATCTCGATTGCGATGCACAATCGCGAGAAATTGGGCTCAATTGACTTCGATAATTGCAAATGGTCGCTTAATAACAGATGATTGAGCGCGTTCCGCTGGGGGGCCACAGCGCGAGGCTTCGGACTTGTGCTACAGGCGCATAACAGGATTTAACTGTCAAAAGTACAGCAAGAGGTGGTAGAGTGCCTCGTGTTTCAAACAAGCGTCGGGTTAACCGGATCAGCGCTCGTCGTACGCTTCCACGAATTTCGTACCACCGTGCATCCACGGTCTTTATTCTCACCCCCCTCGCAACATTATACCCCAGATAAGAGTCTTGTTGACTTCGCGAGCAAAAAACATAACAAGTGTTCCCCCAGTGAAAACTACCCCTAAAGTACAGGAACCTGAACAAAAAAATTCCTACTATCGATGCGTACGAAATCGTCTGATTGAGCGTGAAAGGAGGGTTAAATAATAAAAAAAAACTTTTATTTTTATCAACCCCTGAGTATTATGTGATGCTTGTCGCTACGTGAGTTGCAGTGAGGTCTCGATAAAGATTTTTAAATAAGATTCAAAAGATATATAAAAAAACCTGCGATAAAAGTGACAACAATGTGGAAGCCGGAACGGTATGTCGTGTGTTTCGTCTTAGTGGCAACGTTCGCGATAACAACCCTCGCAGGTAAATAATCGAAATAAATAAATGCGTGTAGTTTATAGTAATTTTCCAAGGATTAATTTTTTCGCTGTCCCATCTGTTCTTAAAATCATCACCCACTATCTATGTAGTTTATTTCTGTCGTAAAATTTCCTATCAGTTAACATGTTTCCCCCGTTCGATTCCGCAACTACGCCACCACTAATCTACGTACGCTCTCTATATCTATATGCAGCAAACGCGTATAAATAGTCGGTGAGAAAACAGATTACGAGAGCTTTAAATGCACGCGGTCGTTGTCGAGTCACAAATTTACATGAATATAAGCTACGGTGAAATAGGTCGTCGGCACAAGCGTAATTCAATATTGAATGACACTTGTAAGCTCGGCGGTAAAAAACAAAATTAAGAAAATTAAATTAAACGAGCAGATAGAAAATTATGCTTGGCTGCAAGTGTGTGATGACGATAGTAAAAAGTCCGGAGACCGTCGGATTGCCGCCAATTGAGGACTATAGAGTACATCAGAGATTGGCTCGTCCGTTAGCCCCCTTTCTCCCCCTCTCCCCCCTTTTCAAGCACAAGGGACAATCGTTCGCTTCCGTTTTACCGCAGCCACCGAGCCCGTCGGCGAAGAAATCTTTATGTCGTTTTCTCCTCCGAATTAAATGGCTCAATCTCCTCCGTGACTTTCGTCGGTAACTCTCAACTGTTGCATAATATTTTGCATTTTTTTTTTACATTGGATAAAAGTAACGACAATACGCAGGAACAATTATTATCATTGTTGCTATATGTTGATCAGGTATTTAATAGAATACCGGAAACTGTATGGAACCGCGATAGTGAACAAAGAGTTCTTCGTTACTGTGTATACGTAAGGACGGGCGATTGCTCGTCACATATCGGTTTTTTCCTCTTCTCTTATCGTGTATCATTCATTCCGGGAATACAAGTCACAACCGTTGCCCCGCTGTGTGAAGCCAACGCTGTGTGTCATGCAACAGTTGCTATGTACATAAATATCGTTTTGAATGTCTGATAAAATTTTCCCACTCGTCGCGACTTATCGGTATAACACTCGGCGGTGTTATCGACATTCGTGCCTGGCGCGTTCAATTAGTTTGGAAGTCTAGCGATCGAATGAGAAAATTAATTCCCGTTTCGTAACAGTCATGTGCCCGAGGCTAAAGATCGATTTACCCAGCATGAGAGGATTTCATTGTTCGCCTCTATGATTTATTCAGTAAATAATTCTGGTCAAAAGGGCAGTACTAGATGCTTCGAAACTGTGCGTAGCTTCATGATGAAGTAGATGTGAAATCTGCTCGGTCGGTAACAGAAAATGTAATTCATTTTTTTATGCTTAAAGGGTTATAGTCAATTTTTTAAACACCTTGAAAGTTTAAAGCGAATGACAATGACTTTAACCGTTTCGGTCGGTAAAATCGCGGCGGTAAAACTTGTTTTCGTAAACACAAAGCTCGCTCCATGTGGTGGCAAAAGGATTACAATTTTTGGTACTTCATCTCATCATATAATCGGGTAAAAGATTAAGGTACCGTTTTTATTAATTTTTTTTTTCATTAACACAATTAATATTTTTTAATTTCAGTGGAGGATAGCAGCCACCAAAATGACGAATGTGATCCAAAGATGTTCCTCAACTCGTGCACGGAAAATGAGAGATGTGAAAAGGATGAGAAAACGAAGAAATATGTTTGCCTCTGCCAGATCAATTATGTCAGAGAAGTGTCGACCGGCAAGTGTGTCGGGAGACCAACAACGGTACCACCGCGACCGGAAAGTACCACCGAAAAGTTGGACGCGACAACCGGTTCTTCGGGTAACAAAAACAAATTTCATTCTCCGTACTTCAACCTGAACGTCAGAATGTCACGGATGGGATCTCAGTAACATCTTCCGTTAACACTATGTTAACTAACGCGACGATAACGTTCCGCTAACGCTAACGCTAACGGGTCAGATGACTTAGGGTCCTCGCACATGAAACAATGTGTGCAGTTTGCTGTCACATCAACACGCGACCGTCAGCTAATCACGGCTATGCGTAGATACTGCACGGCCTGTCTATGTTCCGTACGTGGTTTCGTGTGCGAGCAGCTAAAGCCTTGATGATTTGACCTTACCCGATTCGTCGCTTAGTTTCGTCGACATTGCGATTTTCCGCGACACCAAGAGACTGCATCGAACGTCGACGAAACTAAGCGACGAATCCGTAAAAAAAATGTTGAAAAATGTATGATGCAAATAACCTGATTCGTGTTACCGCACCGTTAGCGTTAGCGTAACGTTATCGTGGTGTCAGTGTAGCATTAACATAGCGTTAACGAAAGAAATATGTCATTAGGATCCCACTCCAGGAATGCGATCCTATTGTTACATTGCCTATGTAACATTACCTATGCTAACGTTACAATAACATGGACTCTACGGTAACGCGAATGTCAAACTTAGAAACTAAGGCACCGAAAGTGTCGGTATCATTGGTGACCATCAGTTTTTAACAATTTGTATCGGGTTATGTAATACACGAGTAATACAACACGATATTAACTTTACTTCTAGATTATCGGTATTTGTTTTTCTCAAAATTTCTGCGAAATTAAATGAAACATGTTTTACCATGTTTTAACTGAAACATGTTTTTATGACATCACTTCCGTTTTGAAAATCGCAGTTTCCCCCGAAGTGACGTCACCTAGGGGAAACATGACTTCCAGTTTGGAAATCGTATTTTTTTTTCTGGAAGTGACGTCAACTAGAAGAAATGTTATTTCCCGCTTGAAAATCTCATTGTTCGCCCGGCAGTGGCGTTTCCCCTAAAGGACCTCACTCCTCCTTAATGTGACATTTTCGTTATAGTAGAGTAACCTTAAGATACAGGCTGCTGCGTGACGTGCGTTCAGGAATCCAGTTCAGCTCGGCAAATGTACTCATTCAATTTCCATTTCAGGTAGCTCAGTAGCGGTGGGACTGTTAGTACCAACGTTTCTGATAGTTCTTGGCGTATTGGGCTTCTGCGCGGCGAGACGATACAGACTATTGCCGTGTCGCAGAAATTTGTATGGCAACGTTCTCGTGACGCGGGACGACGACGACGACGATCCACCGATAGCGTAAAACAGATATTAGTCTTAATTTGTAATTAAAGAGGTAATATTTTTTTGCGATTAGTTTTGTGAATCAATGAATTCATCTTTTGTTGATATCGCTTAAAATCCGAAAGTGTGCGAAAGCGTACGGAATGTGGAGGCCAAATGTTAAGTTAAGGAATTTATTTGTTATATTCCTAAAGTACTCCAATTAACGGAGTTATAATCGTTTTCGATGATTAATTAGAAAGATGATAAACGAAGAGGCCAAATGTAAAGGAGATCACGCGCGCGTTGTTATTTTTGTTTTCTTTTTCGTTTTTGACGAAATTGTAACGCGCCCGAGATCTCGTGTTATATTTATCTAATAACGCTGCGATAATCGTCGAGAGAGTCTGTAATATTTATATACACGTATATATATTGTATACTCGCCTCATCTACGCCTCTCGGCAAATATTAACGATTGTCTTTATATAAACGAGAAGAGAGATAATTTTTCTACATTTCGATTTTAAGGTAAGCGGGTCAGTAAACTCTATCTCAATGTAATTATTATTATGAATATTAGTCTGCATAAAATATGGGTCGTTTTGTGTCAAACGAGCATAGTAGCATTGGATTTAAAAAATTAAGATTCCTGCATACACCGCATTAGAGAGGCTATATAAAAAGTTCCAGTGGATAGAGCAACCGAAAATATTCGTCGCCTATTTGCATCTGTTTTGTACGATTAACTGTCTTGATACAGATTGAACGACTCTGTTGACACGGAATGCCCCTATATGTATAAAAATAATAAAGAATCAATGGTGTAAATATAATTAATCTACGCTGAAAGCAAAACTTGGTAATACGAAGCATAATCTTGCCAGAAATCGTGCATTTTTCAATTTCTTCGGCAGGCAATGATTTGACTGAATAACTATTGATAACTGTTACTGTTTGTTTAATCTCTTCGTTCGATGAAGCGCGCCGACATTGTAAACTTGACAACAAGATGGCGCACGCTCGAGATACGCTGCAAAATGGCCGCGTTGATGAAAATCGTTCGCAATTTTGTTTCAGGTTATGTACACGTAATATTTACGCTACGTTTTTTCTGCTCTGTGATGTATAATGTTACGTTATGAATAATTGATTACAACAACTATTAACGATAATACGATTTATAAGCTAACGACTGTACAATTATTTGCTCATTGTTTATCTTCTTCTGTAAACTAAACTCCGCATACATACGACTTCACGAAACTTTCTGCACATACTCAATGAAGGAAAGAAAAATTAATCAATGAACACTTTGCAAGGAAAGTAAACATTTTTAAAAATAAAGAAATTATGAATAAGAAAGGGCTCGCAATAATAATAAATAAAAAAGTCATTTTTCGATCGGAAAGGATCAGGAAGAAAGTGAACAATCTTTTTTTTTTCTTCACGTCGTGTTTATTTATTCGTAAATTGTAAACTTACTTATCGACATAGAAATTTAGAAGAAACAGTTGTTCAGGACCCGCTCGAGGAGGATTAAATGCACGCGCTCGTTTTTTCCAACCGATCATCTCCAAAATTCTCTCAGAAATACTAAAATTTCTTTAATTTCTTAATCTTATTCACTCTTCATTTTATATAACAACGAAACAATATTATTTTGGCCGCACAGCGGGTGACTCGACAGCGTTATAAAAACCCGCACATCCACGAATAAAGTCAGCGAGCGTTAATAATTTAATTACCGAAGAATAGACACAGCAGTAGATAGAGTACATATTAGCGTTTGTCTTATTTTTTGTCTAAATGAGACAGCATTCGATTTGTTTTATTTACAAGTTTATATCCCTGACAAGGATAAGCTTCACCACGTCAAGCCTTTATTTTTTGTCATTTTTCTCTTTAATCTTTAAACGAAGTATATCAACGCGACGATACGGCTACAGGGAAGAAATACATAGAAAAAAAAGGAGTCATGGATCTCGCAGATCTTCCACATTATTACGAACCTCACTCGTAAAAAGAAAAAATGCCAATTAATAACCGGTATAATCGTGCCAAGGTCCTCTCTGATGTCTGTATTGAGTTCCGGTAACGTGAACAGCTTCGGGCGTTCTAAAATACTGAACAGATCTAGATCTGTCATTACCGTTGCCGTTGCCGATTCCCGTAAGCGGCAAAAATTGTGGACTCGGTACAAAGGTTTTTTGCTGTTGCGGTTGCTGCTGTCCCTGACTCTGCGACGGCTGAATCTGCTGATTGTAAGGCCTTGAAACCTTGTAACTGTTCTCCGTCGATTGGAGTACCGGGTCTCTGGCCAGCTGCCGATGAATCGGCAGTACGAAACCACTCGGCAAGTTTCCATCCTGGTTGGTGAACGACGGAGTCAGCGCTTCATTTAAAGTAACGTCGTACTCGCTCTCGGGAATATCTTGAAGACGATGATGCGTAACGACCTCGTTGATGATTTGCTTGTTACTTCCGGTCGGCGGGCCAGATGGCTCGGGGTTCTCGTTCGCGTAAGAATCCGTATAGTAACCAGAATTTTCCGTCACTGGTACGCGAGCCTTTGACCTTTGATTCTGCGTAGGTCCGCCATTGCCTCCCTGACTGGTTTCCGGTTCGTGACGGACGCCGCCTCGTTGTCCCAGCCGGAATTCCTCGCTGTTCCACTTCAGCACAGGTTTCTCACTAACATCATCCTCGTTCCTTCCTCTATTCGGATTTCTTGGCTGAGCCACGGAGCCCGAACTGCTCCCATCGTTGCGCGCCCTATCATCTTCTTCCGGTCTCCTGATACCCGGTCTCGTCAGGACACCCTCGTACTCCTCCGAACGTGGTTTCTGACTACCGTCGGTCTGGATGTACTTGTATGCGTCGTAGGGACGCTTCTCGTCCTCCGAACTCGATTTCCTATCCTCCTTTTCGGTGGGATACGCTTCGGAGTGGCTCGGACTCACTTGTACCTGTCCGGAGCGGTTGGATTGTTGTTCCTCCCGTCTGGCGGAGTCCGCGGCTTTGGCGCCCACCGGGGAAAGACCTCGGGGATTCGGATTTCCACCTCTGGATGGAAGGAATGGTCTCTTCACAACTCTGACCGCTGTTCTAGGGGGCGGAGGCGGTGCTGGCTGGTACTCGGGCTCATCGTAGTACTCCTCGGACGAAGAATATTCTTCTTGATCGGTCCGCGGCTTTTCGGCTTCCTTGCTGAGGTTTTCTTGATGCGGAGGATCTTCCTGTCGTTCTGGTTCCTTATCGTCGTGACTGTCGTCTTCCGCAAGATGAGAGGGTGGGGAAACAGGATTAGGACGTGGTGGTTGGACTTCCGGTTTTGGATGATTTCTTAGAGATGGATTTTGAGGGTTCTGGGAATTTTGTGTTTTGGATGGACGATCGGTGATCTCCTCCTTGGGTGCTTCGGTGGATGTCGAAGTAGTGGAAGTCGTCGGTGGAGCTACGCTCGTTCTGTCGTAGAAGTTTGGACGACGAGTGGATTCCATAATTCTCGGCCGATCGGCTTCGCGACTGTGAGTTCCCACAGGTCTGTCCGGTCTCTCGGAATCCGGTAGTCTTCTCGGGGTTTCCGGTACACGATCTTTCGATCGATCAAGCGATCTGTCTCTTCCTCGTTCGGGTCCTCGCTCGTAGTAACGCTCACGATTGCGTTCCGGATGTTTTCGCGGTCTCACCTCCTCCTCCTCGTCGCGATATCTAGGCCTGAAGTTTAACCAATAGCAGAAACAAACGGATTCTTGTATATCGAGGGTCTTTGTTGGTTTTTTTTTATTCAACAGCTTACGATGAATGCACGATACGTGTGGTGGTGTTTCGTTGGCGAGGATTCAGATTAGAGTTTCGAGAGAAGAAAGATTATTTTTGATGATGACGAATGGATTCGAGATGTATGGATGGGTTAGCGAGCGGATAGTCATAGGATATTTCGTGTCGTGTGTACGTTACCTTACCTGTAGGGCCTGTCGCGATCCCTGTCCCTCGGGTTTTCGTAAAAGTCACGGAAACCCGGTCGTCTTCTCGTCATCGGACGACGAGGTCTCACTTCCTCGACCTCGTCATCGTAGTAATCGTCCTCAGCGGGGATCTCGACTGGACGTCTGCGTGCCTCTCCTCCTGGAGAACGATCGGCAGAAAAAAAATCAAATGACGCTCTTGTGCTCAACTGTTTTCACATAGTGATAAAACGGTTGATAATTACCCGACGATGGCGCGGCCGGAGTACCTTTGTAGGCGAATTTGTCTTGCTCGGAAACCGGCACGGGGCGACGAATCTTCGGAGGAGCACGCGGCCGAGCGTAGACCGAAGAAACGGGAGCTGCTGGTTTTACGAGAATTTCGGGGGTTCCCGGGGAAGATCCTGGAGCCGAAGGAACCGGCTCGTCCTCGTAATCATCCCTTAACCTGGCACATACAACAACAAAATTGGAATCTTTTCTGTAAGTAATTATCTGCATGTGTGAGTATCTGTGAGTATCTGTGAATATTTGTGAGTATTTGTGAGTAGGGAAGACCGGGGCGAGATGGGCTAGTGAACAATCTGGCAGACGCGAGGCGTGATGGGCTACCCTAAAATTATAAAAGTAAAATTAAAAACCTGGAAGGAAAAAGATGAAAACCTTTTGTAGGCAATGAGAGAATAGGGAAGCGGGGCAAAATGGATTATCCATACAATTATTGTATTGCTTTATTATTAGGCATGTCTGACAGTCTTACAAAAAAATTGGATTTTTGGAACCGGAAGTCGTGTATACCGTAGATGACGTTACTGTATTAAGAACTTTATCATTGATAGGTACAAGCAGGAAAACTCAAGATGTATGGGTAGTACAGGCGGGGCTTAAAAAAAAGTGAACAGTTTAAGGGTAACCCGTCTCGCCTAGGGCTGTACAGATAGGCCGGCCTAGCCGGCTAAAATATCTTATCCGGCTAATGGATTTCATAGTTTGGCCGGTTAAGCCCCGTCTCAGACGCTTAAATTGTTTCAGCCGGCTTATCCGTTTTAGCCGGCCAAGCTATATTAGCCAGCTAAGCTAATACGGTCTGAATTTTTTGACACATTTTTATTTTTTCTAATGTTACCTGGAACGCAATCCGAAATATTATCGCCCTGTGAACACGAATCCGCCGGCCTTTTTGACCTAACGTACAATGCTACATTAAGGGGCTCGGTTTAATGCACGAAAAATCGTATATTCAGGATTCAAATGGAAAATATTGGGTTGGGAATAAAACAATTGTTATATTCGTAATCAGCGTGAAAAAATACGTTGAATATAGCTTTGAAACAAAAAAAATCGAATGAACAACGATTTTTCAATGTTTGAGCCACTTTTGGAAAAACGTCGATTTTCGTAATTTTCAAAATTCGATATCTCCGCTCCCAATAGAGGTAGGGAAAATCTGAGGTGTCCATCGTGTTCTACGGGAAAAAATACACAATGTAGGGCCTTGTCCGAAGTTATAGAATCGTTTTATCGTGCCGTTTGAGGACGTTGAAAAACACAACAAATGGACACGAAGGCTTGCAATTTTTTGACGAATTTTCTTTTCTTTTTTAAAAATTAACTGCCTTTTTTACTTTTTTACTTTTTAAAAAATTAACTGCTTTTTTTTACACGTCTTAAAACCTGTGAGAATTTCATTGTTGGATGAAAAACAATAAATTATGCTTTCGGCAGCATTGTAGCCGCATTATTTGTTTAGAAGGCTCATCTCGCCCCGGTCTCCCCTATTTGGATGCATCTCTGATTATTTATGAGTATGTGTGAGTTCGCTGTGTATCTAATGGATATGTATCCAATCGACATGAAATTTATTATTACGTAGTTACGGATAGAATAACATAGATATCGATATAAAAGCGTCTTACCCTTTGTCGGAGTAACGGCGATCGTCGAGGTCTCGATTTCTGGAATCCAGAGGTCTCCTATCGTCCACGGTATCGTCGGGTTCTCTGGACCTTATCGGCACTTCCGGGTCTCTGATCCGACCTCTCGGCTCGTCGTCGACGACGGGGTCCCTCGGAAGGGCGGCCGGAGTCCTCATCGGATCTCTGCGATTGTTTCTCGACGGGAATCTCTCCCTGGGGCTCAAGGGCGGTGGTGCCTCTCGATCGTCCTTCAGCGGTCTTTCGGAGTCCCTCAGAGGACGATCAGGCTCCCTGGTCCTGGGCAGATCTCTGTCGCGGTAGTCGCGATCCCGAAAGTCTCGGTCCCTGTCCCGGTCTCGCCTCGGGTACTTCCGGTCCTCGTAGTCGTAATCGTCGCGTCTGTCGTATCCTCGAGGACGGGATCGTTCGTAGCCCACGTCGTCGTCGTAGTATTCCTCGTCGTAGTAATCGTAGGCCGGACGTCTGCGGGAGGGTCTTCTTCTTCTCCCACCCGGACGGGGTGCCGGTAGGTGAGGCTGCGCGGTGGTCGTCGTAGAGGTCGTCGTCGTCGTCGATGTGGTTGTCGTCTCAGCAGCTTTGTAGAGAGCGTCGTTTCTGTGCCAAAATTTCTTCGAATTTGCGCAATCGACCTCGGACGCGAAATGACATATAAACGTCCTCTGATCGAAGGCCGTGAAATTCGCGCAGAGAAAGTCGTAACGCGTACCGTAGAGACAGTGGTGATAGACCTGAAAAAAATAAATAATTTGACGTAAAAAAAAAACAAAATTGATGACGCACACCCGAATGAAAAATCGGAAAATAAAAATATATATAATATTAATTTTTTTTCTTCTGGACCGGTTAAAACTATGGATTCTGCCGTCTAAGATCCTTCGAGGAGACTCGGTGTTCTCGCACACGATAGAGAGACTGTTAGCTTTCACACTCGTGTGTGCAACCTGGTAATTGCTCCTTTCGTCGTACCGTTCGTCGTTCGACGGACGGAGGCTCCGATCTTTCTTTCTTCCATCGCTACCAATCGCTGGTTCGCTGCGGCTGTGGGTCGGTTGCAGGAGTGTGCGATTTACACTTACAGTCTTCACACTCAAAGACCGATGCTCCGTCCGACAGCTGTTGTCTCACTGTGTTACCACGTCACAGACGTGTATTAAAAAAAAAAAATTACTTCCAAGTCGCAGTCGCTGACGGTAGTTCCCCGTTTATCTCGGGGAATAATCTCTCGGATCATTCAGAGCGAGTCGTCCTTACGTCGAGTGCTGCTGCAGCTCGTTCCGCGTAAGTTACCGGTGCCTCGGAGAGACCGGTAAGAATAGACCGAATATTATTCCATTGCCCTGAATTAGCTCCGTTCGCGAGCTCGAGCTGGCGTGTTTAAAAGTTTCTAATCCTCATACCTACTTGTTTCACCGGTTTCGAAATTCATATTATTCGGAAGGATAGTTTATCGACGGGAATAATGGTGAGAGATTGAAGAGAGAGAGAGAGAGAAAAAAAAATTATGAATGATATTTTACTTCGTAAAACGTGAAAGTTATCGGAACGGTCGTTATCGTTGATTTATTTCCACTGCCCGACGTTTTATGGAAAGTTTGAGATTCTGATCTGCGAAGGATCTGCTTCGCTCGGTCTTGTTTTGTATCGTGCATTTTTTTTTACTACCGAGGATCGAAATCTTTGGAACCTTCCGCTCGGCGATATATCACCGGACGCGGGGAATCCCGTTTCGCGTCGCTATTCCTCCCTGCAACGTGCAAAAATTTGCATGACAATGGGCATGCTGTTTCGCCTCGAAGAATCGATAATCAGCAGCGGAATCGTTCCAGCCGATGACCGTAGTAGTACCATCCGCCTAGTAAGAGACACGACTTGCCAACTGTAAACGTCCCTAGAACCTTGTTGGAAAAAAGAACTAAATTATCCGTCGATAATCAGTGGCAAAACCGTTCCAGTCGATGATCATTATAATATCGTTCAGCCATCCGATAAGCTGAAGATGTCGTGGTTTGAAACTTGCCAATTGATAAGTATTGATAAAAATCCCTAGATCATCATTGGAAAAAAATCGATCAATCGATGATTTTTCAATGTTATAGTGATCGAAGGCCATCGGGAGTTCCCCGACACTTTCTGATACCAACAAGCTATAAAAAGTAATATCAAAGTTATTGAATAACTTATTTTCCCAGATTACTGTATTGAATGTAACACGGCTGTCGAACGAAAATCTGGTTTTCGTTCGCTCCTCGCTCGATGTTAGCGATCGAGCAAAAGAGCAAGCCCGTCGTCCTCGCGGCTTCCTTTCAATTTCACCGCTATGTCGTCACACGACCGGGATACTCGACGACGGAGTTCGATGAATTTCACGCGCTCGGCTTCGGAATCGCCTCGTCGCGCCTTACAGTCGCCACGCCCTCTTCCCTCCTGCTATCACTTTTACCGAGCTCTATAATCCTATCGATCGCCGATTAACTACGCCATGGAGACGGAATCTTCGCGACCCGAGTTTTCTAAATCAATGATGCGTGAAGAGCTCATCGACACATCCAGAAGTTCATCACGGAGACAAGTTCGAGGCTCCTTTGGGGAATCACCGACATTTTTTTATGCCTCGACTCTCTCGCGAGCTTCACATAAATCGGTCTTGGGACTTTCAATTCGGATCCTGGAGAGTCTCTAAGATTTGAAAAGCGCAATGAGTCCCTGACATTTATCGACCGGGCCTTATTACGGGAATGCTGGCGAAATACAAAAGCCCCTAGACTTAAAAGTAAAAGTTATAAAAAATGAAAAAATCTCTATATTTTTTACCTGACACTTGTGAGGAACACTGGCGTAAAAACCGTCGTGCAATCCATCGCATTTGAAGTCAATCTCGTCGTTCGACGGTATGCTGTTGTAGAACGGATAATCGCTGAGATTGTAGCCGTTCAATTCGCGTGGCAAATTCGGATCCCAAATGTAGTCGATTTGGGGAATACCCGTGAGTACCCTGGCGGTCGTCGCATTAACTTCGCTCGAGACGGTTGTTGCCTGAATTCACGGAAAAGAAAAATTCTTGATAAATTTACAATTTATAACTTCGTTATCTAATCATCCAGGAAGGTATATAATGCTAATAATAATCTTCGCGGGAATCGACTGTTATCGCATAGATATGAGTTATAACGCGAGTTATACAATTATTATTCACTTAGAAAACCGATTTGATGACACCGGTTTAGAAATCGTCGGGTTACGCAATTGCGTCGACAGACCGATGCTCGTTGATTATTCGAAGGTGAACACCTCTGTGGCTGATGCACTCTTGACACCGGTAAAAGTAGTCGACGCAGTTGTGTGTCTCGTCTACGTGCCGCGGTGACTTTTAATGATCCGCTGTCTTCAGAATTTTAAATAAACTTTTTTTTTTCGTGCCTCGATCGGTTTGAAACAACGATAGCGTGATCGGTAAGTAAAATTGGGAAAGCAGCGATCGTTAACGGTCAGTTGTATCCATCTTTAACTCGTCAGTATGGCAAGAAAGAGTTACGTTTTTTTGTTCGACCTCCGTGTTTTCATACGCTTTTACAAACTGTTATCGTCGAACGCGATCGAGAGATCGGTTTGTAGGAAAGCACAGTGGCACGATCGCGAGCCTCCCGGGACGGAAAGCGAAAGTATATCTTTCCGCTGTTCCAGGGGTTTAATATTGAAAAGATTAAGAAAAACAAATTTTTTAATAAAAATCGAAGATCGTTACAATCCATTAGCGATCATCGATTTCTCACGTGTTCGATCTATCGTGCTCAGACCTCCGTTATACGGATATTATGCAACCGGTATTTATTCAAATGTGGCGAGCGATCGACCAGTTATTTATGAAAAAAGTGTCTTCATTAGACATAATTCTTTCGACCATGAATGATGGTCGATGGAAGAGTCATCTTCATGGAAATTTACAGAATGTCAAGGTTCTTGCCGATTTACGAAAGGTGAGAGTTGATTATTTAATGCCTCAGGGTTGATTGAAAATAACGAAGCGAGTCTACAGCTCGATTTTAAAACAAAATTAGAAATAAAATACATAAATATATACAATTATATATATAATATAAATGACTTACCTCGCCATTGTCATTGTCAGCGACGTCGGACTGCTCAGTCGTTGTGGTGGTTGTCGAGGTAGTCGCGATCTTGAATTTGGGCCTCGTGGCCTTAAGGGCCCCGGCGACGGCGCTGGCCAGTAGGAGTCCTGGCAAAAAAAATTTACATATTACAAGCTGAACAAAAATAGTTCAAGGCGTTTCGTACAGTCGAAGAACCCGTCTTTTAAAAAAATACAAATCATGAATACAAAAAGGATGGGTTACTTGAAGAGGCTCTGCGAAGAGGATCCCTCTAGAGGATTCGCTCGTTGCGAAAATCACGAAGAAGAGTCGGCGTTGTGCAAAAACGCTGAGCCATCAGAGACTTCGCGGAGTGTGGGAACTCGGTTTGTCTGATGCAATTGCATCTTCCAATGAGACAGTGAAAAAGAATTTATATATAATCGCTCTCTATAGATAGATAAATAAAGAGAGCGAATGGTACGGGAAAAATAATGGAAAAAAATTATTATTGAGAAATGGCGTGTGGGAGAGAGGGTTGAGTGCATTCGGTTGGGTAATTGTTCAAAACCGGATCAAGGCTGTACGAATAGATCGCCTACGAGAGGCTGACGTAGCGAAACACCTGAGGGAGCAACTGGCCGCAGTCTGAGAAATATGCAACTGCTGTAAATAAAGTCTCCAAAGTGTCAATTAGTTCGATAAAAAAATTAAATTCATATTAAATTTAATGAGATAAAATTAAAAAGTGGGACTAATCACTCAGATAAAGTATGAGTTTTTTTTTTAATATCGACGGTTTAACGCCAAAAGGGCAAACAGGCTGTAGTTATACATGGCCAATATGGCCTTATGGAATTGGGACATCGGTATTATTTATTTTTTAGAAAAATCGTGAAGAAGTTGTCTTCATGGTCTTCGTTATAATCGAAAAAGAAATAACCCAGCCGTACCTATCAATTATTCTCGGGGTGTTTAAGTAAGATGTTGATAAAAAAGTTTAAATGCACCCGAGTACGTGGGTTTTGCAATGGCTCAACGCTACTTATACAACTTCTTCGATATACATGTATCTATATATATGTATATAGTATATATAGTATTAACGAAGGATAGAGCTGTTGTGCGTTTAATAAAACGACGCCTCGGGACTTTCTATTTCGAAGCCTCGAGGGTAATTTCGTTTGGTCAGTTGGCGAGTTAAAAATACTTTGTTCGATTGTCGTGTAACGAAACTTGTGCGGAGAGTCGGTAACGTGCGCGTTGTGGGAATTTTCGCGGCTAGTAGGGCACGCCAATGGTAATCAGACGAGAAAATTAGCGAGACCGGAATTTTCTCACAAACGAATTGCCTCACCCCAATGGACCCCTCGCTTCTCGTATTCATGTTTCGATGTTTTTTTTTCTTTTTATGTTTCTTTTTTTTTCCGATCTGCTTCGAGCCTCGGGAAGTCACGAGTTCTATGTGGGAAAATTATTCCAGATCGATTGTGTACACATTCTCCTTGCGACGCGAAGTGGGCGAGACGATGGAGTTCCATTCCAATTGCCCATTCGGAGGCAGTTCGCATTTTGCAGCATTGTGTACATAAATTTTTTTTAAATATAAGAATAACGGCTCAAGGGAACGTTCCGTGGATAAAAATTCATGGAGCGTCCTGGTGTCAAGATCGGATAAAAATTGTCATTTTTTTTTTTAGGACCGGAGAGTACCGAGAACAAAGGAAAGGACTGTTTTGTATTCCAGAGAGATGTCCGGAGACACCTGTGAACGCCACGTGTCCAGAGAATGCCTGCCCGGCCAAAGCGGAAAGACAGAAACCGACGTTTGACGCACTCGACTTCTCTCGCGGCTTTTTATTTTCTCGCCGTCCGATCCTGAATTTCTAAAGTGTCGCGTATTCCCTCGCGACGGCCACAAGAACGGATCGTGCGAGAAAAATAAAATAAAGTGTTAAACCCGCATCGTTTATATTTTTTTCTTTTCGCGATCCTCAAAGACTGGAGATAAAAAACTGCATTCCTCGCCGTATAAGGAAACACCTACCATCCTCTTAAAAAAAAAAAAAAAAAAAAAAAAATGTTCTGAAAACCGCAAAAATCTTACCATACAACGCTAGCAGCAGGCATCTCCTCTCCCGCATGTTGGCACTTCTGGAACGATAGAAAACAAAACTCTGCATAAATAAATAAAATAAATTAAAACAATAATTCTACATAAATGAATGAAACAAATTAAAAAAATAATCTAAATAATTTTGGAAATTCATAAAAATCATCGATACAATTTGTTGTGTTTTCACGTTTCATCATTTTGCGTGAAAAACGGTGCTGCGTCGAGTCCGGGTTTAGCTATCGGCTTTGGTAACGTTTTCAGTACCGAGAGCGGTTTGCGTTGCGCACAGCGTTGAATTTAAATGAGCCGCCGGGTACGATCGTTCGAAAGTAGCGGGCGAAGAAAAGAATTCGCTTGGGGTCCGGGCCTTCCCTCCAGTGGTTGTTCGGCCGGGTATCCGAGACCCCAGAGTTTTTACCCCCACCAACATTTCCACCGTTCTCGGGTACGCTCGCTCGCAATCCGTTACTGGAGCATAGCTGGGACTTACGGACTGTACACAACGTCCCAAACGACGCCCGTACAGCTCCGCAGCACTTACCAGCCGAATCCCCGGAGCACCGTGCACAACCGGGGAGTCCCCCCCGAGCCTGGCATATGAGAACGGATAGTACGAACTTTCTCTGTGCTGTCACCACTGCTAACCATATAATGCAAGGATAATGTGGGTGTTATATAAAACGGCTCTTTGGTATCACGTAATGCCGGGTGTGACTTTGTCCTACGGGAGCGAAGAAACCGGAATAATATATTTTTCATCGATAACAGAACGATCTGAGCGCATCGTGACGTTGACAATTTTTTTCGTATTTTGCTTCCTCCATAGAGGAAGCTTTTTTATACTAAATTTTTTTTTTTTTTACAGATAGCCTGATGTAGATAATTCGGTCGAAATTTAATCCGCTCCCGGTGGTTTAATTACTATGGTTGGACGATTATTTATTATGATTGTTTCGTATTGGTTATTTGTTATTTATAAAGAAATGTTTCGCGACTGAAAAATGAAGTGTTCGATTGTACGAATACGTAGCTAATTAGAGACGATAAATAAGGCTCGTCTGTCGCGGACGGTTTGTGGTACGGGGCTCGTTATACGCACGCATAGGCTTCACCGATGTTGCAAATAAATAAAAGGAAAGATCTCGAAGGACGGGTTCTGTGCGCGCACGGGGTGGCCTTGCTTCTCGATTTGACCGAAGCTTGTACACGCTTCCGCGTTCGCAACACCCGTCCAAACATATATATAAATTACACGCACATGTATATGTACGTAGAGCTTATATGAGACACTCGGGCCCGAACGATTTGATGCCGGTGAAAGTAACCTTGCGAGGAGCCTCAGACGTTTTCGAGCTTAAACTGATTCCTCCGAGGATCCAATTATTTGAAAAAAGAGGTGTAAGAACAACGCGATCAATCACTCCGGAGACACCTGCGAGCGTTTTTACTCGTGTCTGACCGGTACCGGACGTTTCTACTCGCGCCGTTTTGTTACATACAGCCGTCCATTTTTCTTTTTTAAAATTCAATTATTTATCTGCTCCGTGTGTGCAAAACTTCTGGAATTATCCACTAGCTACCTCCCTTGCTGATACTATCCATTCGCATTTTTTCTTCCCCAGCCAACGCGAGTCTGACCTTTGCGGGAACAATCTACTCGTGCGTGACACGCCCGACTGGGCTCCCAACAGATCAGATGATAATTTCTCATAACAACATTCACCTTATACAACTCGAGTCGGCAGAATAATGATAATAAACGCGGTGGCTCAAAACTCGGTGGAGAAATATTGCCGACAGAGGTTTGTCAATGGTAAATTTTAGCATATGCCAGAGTTCTAAGAATTGGGATGTTATTGGTGATCTTTAAGAAAAATATATATATATATATATATATTGGTAAGTTTCGTCGATTTCTGAGAACGGTGAAAGGCTCTCGGATGACGGTACTCGGGACGGTCCCGAGTTCGTCCGAAGGCTTAGGACTGGTCTGGAAGACTCGTGACTTCCGTCGACCTTTAGCGGTGTCCACGCTTGACCGTTAACTCGTACTAGAACTCGTAACCAAACGTTAATACGTTACGTTGCGTGAGGTAACGCGATATTCGATTCCCATAAGCGCATTTAATGCGGGCGATCGGTGTACAGGCTTGAGCGCTGCGAGTAGTAAGACCCTGTGCAGATCGGACATATTTAGATACCGCATACACCTTGCGTCCATTTTGAATATATGGAACTAACTTGAGATCCGATAAATAATTAAAACCAGGACGTGAGCCGTCGGGAGTTTCGTTAAGGAGAAAGGTCTGGTGCAGATCAGACGCCGTTCAGGCGTTTGAAGAAGAAAAAATGTTGTAAATATTCGATATAGGCGTTCTTTCATCGGTAATTTAAGAAAAGTGTACCTGATAGGTTGAATAGGGTTCTTAATGGCTTAAGAGCCTGCTAAGCCGTTAAGCAGCTTTTCTTAATCATTTTTATGCGATAAAAAATGACAGATCATTTTATTATCGTTTAGCGTTAAGTGGTTGCTATCCGTAAAGAGCAGACGTATTTTCATTATTATGAAAATCTTGAAGGAGGAATTTCGCTATTATACCGCTATAAAACTTAATGCCGGATGGGTTTCGGTGTCAAGGCGCTTAGACCGTTTCCGTACTGATGAGCATCGCGAAAAAAAAGAAAGAATGAAAAAATAAAAATAAACATCGTAGACTCTCACTGGCGCCTCTGCGCACAGCGTAACGGAAGTGAATTCGTGAGACCAGCCTGGCGGCGCGAAGCGATAATATAATTCGGGAATAAAGTTTTACCTCGCGTTTCAAGGAAATATCGGTTTTTACAGTGCATTGTTCATTGTCCTGGATTTATAGGGTTCGTTAAACTCGGAAGAAATTTAAAGAAATTGAGACGAGATAAATTTCATGGCTTTATCGGCACGGAAGTGCAACGAGTAAATGGGAGAGCGGCCATTTTGTCTGGGTTTCGGCTTTGTATTATTACACATGTCATTTTTTGTTATTATTTTTTTTTTGTAAATAAAAATTGTCGTTTGTTTATACTGTGCTGGTTTATATCGACTGGCAATTTATTGAGTTAACGTCCGTCACTTCCTTCTATTCGCCAGGGTACTCATGCAGGGATAATTATTCGCGAAGCAGTCACAACGTGTACGGTTGCATGGCTGTGTTGCTCTCCGCAAGAAAAAACAAGAAAAATAGTGAAGAAAGAAATAGTAGAAATACAAGAAACAGATTTCTGGTGTCCGGGACATTTTACTCGTCTGGCGACTACCGTGGCGCGCGTTGCAAAATGAATCGGTATTTATCGAAAGTGAAATCCGACGATGATATTTTAGTACGGCTGCGAAACTTGTGTATAAACCTCTAGGAACCACCAGAATTTATAGCGACACACTTTTTTCTTTTATCTTTGGGTATTTAAAATTTTTCGATAAGTCCCCCGAGGCAATGTTGCGGTGAGATCACGAGAAATTAATTTTATTGAAACATTTTTTCAGACATCAACAGATCGAAGAATGCCCAACTCTTTGATGCTAAAAATGTTGTGTGGAAAAAAATTACTAATAGTAATGCATCTTAGAAAAAGTTTTGCATCATAATTTCGACACAAATTTTTTTTATTTTAATTGTTTAATTATATTTTCATACCTGCATAAAAATTCTGCTGTAAATATTGAAAAACTGAAATTTTTCAGGAAAGAGTCTTGGAAATTTAAACCGCTCGATGAAAAATCAGGCTCTGGAATCGCAATGGCGATGAAAGTTGAAACAAGAGAACTTGAAATCGAAGGACTCGGATTCCTTTTTCTACAATACTTATGCAATACGAGAAAATAACGAACGATAAACGTCGAGTTAAATAAAACAAGAATGTTTTATAAAAGACTTTCGAACGTCGAGGACAGCCGGAGCTGACGGACACGTGTATCTAACGGTATCGCAAACGGCGTTGATAGACAACGAAAGTGAACGTGAACATGTAGGAATGATAAATCAATATTCGTAATTGCTTGTCGTCGATCGCAACTGTGGAAAAAGATTTTTTAATTAAAAAAAATATATATATATCACAGTCGGCAAAACAGATACGCTCGAAATTTCTATGCGGAAGATCGATCGGGGTGATACAACGGACAGTTAAGTGGGACAAAACGAAAGTTTTATTCCAAGGCGGAACGACGATCGGTAGCCGAAAAAGAGAATCTCCATCACGTGATCAGGCTATGCGAATTTTTTCTACTTTTTTTTTCGAAAGTCCTGCAGACTTCCGGAAAAAATTGTAACATCAATGTAGTAAAATAACAATTATTTTACGGATATTAGTGTGAAAATTGCGCAATTAAAATGATTTCCAAGATTAGATGAGAGGGACGCCAGGTGAGCCAACTTTAAAGACGGGGTAATCAGCCGGTCGTCTGGGCTGTGCGGTAATTCAGGAATTCATTGCGAAGCCGCAGAACGATCTCGGTCAAAGACGCGATTTTTCTTTCTTTTTTTTTCCACCGGAATATGGATTATTAAAACAAACGGCCGTATATGACAGAACAATGAGACTTCCTGTTCAGACGATTTTACAAAAGTTCAAAGAAGATGATATTTAATTTCTCCTCGTTAGCCCATATTCACTGGTGGTCTACCATTCAGCTGACTGGGCTGACGCTAACGCGCGAGTATAATCTCAACCGTATGTCAACTTTCCCGAAGATTCTCTCTCTCATTTTCTACACCAACGTCGCCACTGTCACGTGCAACGAGCTCTGAATTAACCGTCGGCGACGAATTTTACCTGAGCCCTTAAAAAATAAATCAAATACAATAAAACTTATCAAAGAAATTTAAAAATAAATAAAAAAAACGTCCATACCTGTCTCGCTATATGAGCGACTCCGGCTTCTCTAATCCCTCATGAATAAACCCCGATCACATCAAAACATCAAAAAGTGTTTCACTGAACCTCCACTCGAACGGAAGAGCACTAGTTTCCGACTAATAAAACAAATTCAAAAAAAGCTTACACTTCACTTTGCAAATATAAGAGAAACAAATTTATTATATATATATTTATTTATATATATATAATGGTAAAATAAAGATCTTAACAGGAATCAATTTTTTCTTAAGGCCCCCTAGCTCGCTCGGTATCTGAACACGTTCTCCTGCTTGTTTCGCTTCTCGGCTCCCGGCTCGAGGACTGGCTCCTCTTGCCAAGTGGAAAACGCCAGTAGAGCTCAGACGGACCCACACACACACGCGCGCAGAAAATATACAGTTGGGACTGGAATACACACGGCAGAGGTAAAGTCTGAGCTTTCTACCAGCTCCTGAGAGAGAAAGAATGAAAACGCGAAGAAGTGGGATTAAAACGTACAGTGGGAAGGGGATTCCCCATAGGCGTAACGAAATTTCTTCGGTCAGATTCTCTCCGCGCTTTGCGGATTTTTACGAGCGCAACCCTTTCTCTGTTTCCTTCTTGGCTCCGAAGACGCGCAGTGGCGTAGGTTCGGCAGGTATTTGTTTCTTATTTCAACCATCTGGAATTGTTGGGTAACGAAGTGGAAGGGGAAAAAGAACCGCTGAGGTCGATGCAGAGGGAAAGGATCGTTGTCGTACGTATCGGCTCGAGGTACTTGGCTTGTGTGGGTGGATTACTAGCGATCTGCGCTGTCTATGGCCAGGCACCCGAGAACTCGAATCAAATGATGTTCCCGATAGATGGGACAGGTGCTGAAACGAGTTCTGGAAGGTCGTTGGATCCGCGCGGCATTTCGCGATGAAGGGCTTTTTTCAAGATTGTTCATTTTCATCGGCGCAATCTCTTTTTGCAGCCTGAGGCGGAGTTTCGATAATGTGAGGCAAAGAACGCGTTTCGTTTACTTTTGTCGCTAAAAAACATTGTATCGGAAATCCCATGCAATCGATTTTTCATAACGGTATTGGATTGGGTCGAAAAATCGCCATGTTGGAATTTGAAATTATAGGAGCTCAATTTTTTTTTAATAAGATATTGATAGGTCATGAGTAACTAACAAAAAGAATCTGTATATGGTTATGAATAGCTTCCATTGTCTAGTTTAATCGTCGCAAAATATCAGTAGAACAATCTATCAACGCCTACCACAGATGCGCATTTAATTTTTTTAATATCTGCGGAGAATACATTTTCTTGGCCGGACGATTTATTCCGTGGGCCGCGGAGCTTCCATTGTCTCTCAAAGTTCTCCGCTCGACGCTGGAGGATTAGTGAGAAAAATTGTCGGGGCTGGGGCGAGAATCGTGGATAATCGGAAGCTTATTTTTCTCGAAGGCTCGTTAAAGGTCGAACCGCCGATGAACGCCTTGAGAAAATTCCGGGCCGAGGCTTTCATTCTTTGTTTGCCAGTTGAGTTCGTTCACCGGGCCCAACCCAGTGTATTTTTTATTTTAACACGATTTTTTATTTTTTACTTTTATATTTTACGATCGACGTGAACGTAACATTCAGAAGAAGGTGATCAGGACGACTTTCAGAAGTCGAATTGAAATATCATTATTTATCACTTGTTTATAAATTTTAACGAACGGGATGGATTTCAATATGATAAAGATTGTCTTAGAGAGGACCTTTTCGCAGTTGAGTGTTTTTTTTTCTAGAAGGTTTTAAGGACGACGAGTCCTTGTTTTAATTTTTTTTATTTCCTGCAACTTTCTGCCAGCATTCTCCTCGGAGTCAGAGTTCCAAGTCCCTTCAAGGCTAACGCATTCTCCCCCCCCCCCCTTCCAGCTGGTCCCCGTGAGGCCCGCGATGTATTTTCAATTCCGTGCTCCCCCCCCCCCCCCTCCGGGGCTAACGAGCTCGATGCTCGACCGTGTGTTTTTGCTGAGTTAAGAAATTGTTATCTTCACGATCTTAAGTATCGGCATTGCTTAAACACGAAGCTATCGTTCAATCAGCGTTATTTAGGACCAATTAAGAATTTGCAACTAGCACTATTCTTAGATGTTTTCATTTAATTAAAAGAAAATTTAAAAAGAAAAAAACATTTAACTACATGAAAAAATAAAATGCGAACAGTGAATTCACAGAGCACTGAAAGTGTAGCGACAGTCATCGATCGGGAGCCGATTCCCCGGCCACTCACTTTCTATTGCCCAATCATGCCAAGAAATTGCCAACTTCGTGACCGACGTCCTATCAAGCATATCCACCCCGGTCGTGTTTCGTCAATCCGATTGATACAATCCAATCTATTTTTCTTCTATTCTCAATCTTTCATGAGACTCTCTGTGTCCCGAAACACTCAAACCACTTTTACCGACTGAGGGTGATTTACCATCCGAGGAAGAAGAGATGTTCAAAATAACTCTAGTGCTGGATGCCGCTAGCGTAGGTGTTCACTATTTGGAGAAGATACCTGCATTAACGACTGGAGGTACATGAAATCATTTAAATGAATGTTGATGCCATGATTAGATATTTATTGTCAATTTACAATTATATTCTGTTGCCTCTCGCGTCCCTGTAGAGATCGTCGTTGATCCCGTATAGCCTCGGAGCATCCTGACAGTCGACCTTGAATAAGAAATTAATTTTTGTATCGATACGTGGTCTGTGAGATCACAAAAGCTATGTTTGTCTTTTCGAGTTTTTGTTTTTCACCTTGAACCACCAGTCACAAACCCGCACCGTTTGACTGAAGACAGTGCCATTTGGGCATAGAAAACTGAACTTTCTTCCGTTCGGCAGGCACCAGTGCCAGGCCTGACATCTGGTCTCCGGATCGGCGTAGTAACCGGGCAATTTACCTTGGCACGTGAAGGTTAGACCGAAGGGTACGCTGTCGTATATCGGGTAGTCGACTCCGGGTCGGTAACCGTCCACTTGCTTTAGAAATAAATGAATTCGTTACCAAAAAAATGTTGATATGATATTTCTAAGATATTAATATTTATTATTGGATGGCGTGAAAACAAAAGTTAATCTATTTATTATTGGAGGCACAAGTGTATTATGTATTGCGATATACAATGAAAAATCTACCAAACAATTCGAAGAAATATCATCTTTAGTGGGCGACAACAATAAAAAGGAAACAAAGAGGAAGATCTTGATGCCCTTATCTCGATTATGTTTTTACGCAATTGGCTATCATTCGAGATGTTGCACGAGATCCCGTACTGTCTGTCATGTTGCGACATTAACGATAGCCGAGTCAGCCATCCAGTCAGCCCTCTCGCGAGACTCGGGGCCTGCATCGCCCGCGTCGATGACTGACCGGAAGTCAGGGTACATTGTTCTTCCCACCGGAGCGGATACGCATCTCCGTGATGCCTTTGTACCCAATCTTTCTTTTTTTAAATTCCCACCAGCAGCATCACAGCGCCGGAAGGTTTTTAAAATCGCAGTTGCCAAAAACAATTTTGTTTCGCTTCTGATATTTTTGTTTTAAATATTGAAATAGGTGCAAGATGAGCGAATAAAAAATACATCAAATATCTTCGAGCAACGAACCCAAATGACTGTTTGATTATGACTGATTTTTTAGAAACGTAGCCACTTTACTTATATTCCAAAAAATTTGCCGGTCGAAGAAATTACCATAAGGAATTACCAACAAGAAAGTCGATGCTTGTCGTGTTCTAAAAAAGTAAATATGCAAAATGAGGTACTTGTCGGAGTTACGGAACCGTTTTGTCAGACCGTTACGGGATGATGAAAAATGTGACAAAGATAACGTTGCAATTTTTTTTCTCAAAAATGACATTTTTTCAAAAATATTTCGAATGGTATATTTCTTTACATTTTTTACTTGCTGTACATGAACCGATCAACAGTTTCAGCCTAAGCTCACCTGGGTCGATGGTAAATTCGTAAACAACGTTTTTTTATCGCTTCCGATACCCTCATAATTTGTCGCATTACTTATCATTAAATTAGCATTAAATTATCTATCGACACCTTGCAATTAAGTATTGCACGGTTTCACGTATAATTCCATAATCCCCGAGTTACCTCAGACACGGCTTAATTAATGAATTACTAATGTCTACGCTGTCTCAGACGCGTCGAATAGAGATGCTAGATACGGTTCGCTCGGTTGTCATTGTTGCGCGATAAATCGTGTGAAATTCGTCTCGCGTGTTCAGATGAATATAATAATAACAACCACAACAACACGTAATGTAATTATCAACCTGTTAGAGTGGATTAACACACGTGTATTCGTGAAAGTCTCGTAGCCAGCTTTTCTCTGTTTCTCGTCTCATTCTAGAAGCTGTGTCTAACTCTACGTTGCGCAATTGCTCGATCAATGCATGTGAATTCGTGTGTTATTCATCGCGGTAAGAATGAAGATTCTCTCACTCACCGCCTTAGTCTGATACAGCAGCGCCACACCGAACAGTATCGCCGCACATATCAATTGATACCTCGATATCATCTGTAAAATTGTCAATCAAAAAGTTCACTCGCGTGAAACGAGAAGAAATATTTTCCCGATGCTTAATATCAAGAAAATATTTGTTTACGGCATTGTGAAAATGCTAAGTGGTGAATGGATGGCGAACTAATCGTTCGCCATGTTGTTTAACAATCAAAATGTTCCATTTGGAGGCTATTTTTGGCTACTGTAGAATTCTAACAACCACAAACAAGACAATAAAGCCTCTTAGGTACGAAGTTTTTTTTATATTATATATAGTTTATATATAGTTATAGTTATATATACTTTATGGTTTATAGTAAATATCAGAAAAAAAGGCTTTCCTTATCGTTTTACACGTAAAATTGACAAATGACGATATATGCAACGAACCTTTGGCATAAAATCCTTATTTCCTTAAAGTTAGTAATCCCTCGTTCATTGATCCAATTATTGTGTTCGCGTTTGTTTTTATTTTTCCAACACTGCGCGTTCAAAATAGCGAAAAAACGAAAATGAAGAATCACGAGTTAACTGACGGCAAACTTGACGAGGTTGCTCGTCCAAGATATCTTTCGAAGATGTTCGCCAAACTGGTGTGCAGTTTGGTTATATATATGGGTTTAGCTTGAGATGAACTAGCGGGTGGGGGGGCTCAGGGGATCAAGCTGAAGGCACCTGAGAGTCCCTCTGTCTCGGGGCTCCCACAGCGTAGCCGCAACAGCCCCACCAGCTTCACGCCCCCATCTTCTTCTTCCTCGTCTTCTTCGAGCAAGCTGCGAAAAGAAAAAAGAATCACGAAACAATTCAACGTGAGCACAGCGTAGAGGGATTCTCTTGCCTCCTTCGACACTGCGTCTCTCTCGTGGTAGGGGGGAAACGTTCCCGTGGTAAGAAATTGCGCAATCGACACGGTCCTCTTAGCGCCGTGAAAACACACTCGGTCGTAACAACTCCCCGGTGCTTGGGCACCGGGCTCATTAGAGGGTGAACGCATTTTCGTTACACTCGGTCGATTCGGCTGTCCCTATATGCAAATTTTCTAATTCGATTCAATAATTTTTTTAGTTTTAACAAAATTTAATTTCATTTTTAACATCTTTATTTTTGTTTTATTATTCATAATCACCAAATGATCAACGAAATGCAGAAAAGATTAGGCGGAACGCTCACTTGAATACGATTCGTCACGGTTTTCTGCTATCGGTTGAGTGAGATCTCTCTCTCCCGAGGAAAATTGAAGGCTACGTCCATCATCCTTGAGGATTACGAGATCAAAATTTGTGTTTTCCTGAAGGTCGAGGTTAAAAAGCGCCATAAAGTGGTCCCGGCGTTTAATCGAGATCGTTGTCTCGTTTTTTATTTTTTAATCATCGGTTGCCCACCTTTGCCATGTAACGACTTAATAGCGTTGAATTAAAAATTGAAAAAATAAAAAAACTGAAGCAACGCCATTGATAAATATCTCTCGCTGAATTCGAGGACTCCTAAGAAATTCTCAGTGTCTATAATCGAGAAGAATGAGACATCGGTGGCTGCAAGAGCCGCGTTGGGCACGGTGGCAATTAAATGAATTCCCGTCGGTGAACTCGTTAATTAAATATCGGGTCAAAACCCGAGTTATAAACTTCACAATTCCATGTCGTGAAATTTCGTTGAGGCAAGTCCGTGTGACGAGAGACAGGAAGAGATCGCTCGAGGTTGCGCGAGCTCGTGAGACATTTATATACTATTGTTGCAGAATTAAATTTTTCTTTTTTTTCCCCTCAGTCTCCTCTCTTGAGCTTTATCATTATCATTATCGCTGTCGGACTTTTGTCATCGAGCGAACGATACGTGAATTGTATTTATCCATTTTTTTTTAATATACAAAAAATGATAATTGCAATTATAATTTAGCGTGGGAATTATGCTGGAGGAGCCTCAGCAATCAGCTTGGGCGTCAGTTAATTTCGTAACGGAGTTGCATTACTATCTTCGTGATGTCGAGACTTTTGTAGACCGCTTCTCATCTAGACAAAAATAAAATAAAAATCTCCCTTTAACACTTCAAATTCCTTCCTACAAAATTTTTGGTCATATTCTTAATTGTCGTAAAATTGATAATAATAATAAAGATGATAAGAGGAAAAAAAACGTTTGCATCTGCAGTCTCCTTATCGCCGTTTCTTTATTGCCTCTGGCTTTACGATTCCGGAGCCGGTAGAGTAATACATACACACGTTAATCGCCGTGAGTACTCGGACGCGCAAACTCACACGCGACGAGGCTCGAGAATACTGTCGTTTTATCAGTAACACACCGCCTAGTACCTGAGTCTGATGGCTGCTCAGTTTGCTTCTCTCGTTTCGTTTCGCTTCGCCATGCGCTGTCGTATCCCGTACTGAGTGTCCCACATTTTACCCAGTTACCGGCACGCAGCAACGCGAGACGCACGATAGAAGTATCCGCGAATCCTCGCCTCGAGTCCGTGGATTTCGTTTTTTTGGGCCTTATTCTACTGCTAAGTGAACAAAAAATAAATCAGAAAAAGAAAAAAGTCTACGATAAGGCGGGACAACAGGATTCAATTTAACGCGTAAAAAATCCAGTGACTTTTATTTTGGGCCTTACGAAATCATCCGATGCCAATAAAGCCGCACAAAAATTGCTATTCCGGCGCAACAACTGCGAAAGTTTGACCTGCGATGATCGAAAGGGAGCAGTCGCGCTGGCCCGCGTTGTGAAACACCGACGGGCCCAATTTTACTTCGGGGCCTCATCCGCAATTCTACGAAACCAGCGGGATAAGATTTCGGGGATCCACCGTGTTACAGTACGAAGGATCTCTGCGGCGGACAGAGTTCCCTTTCCCTTCGTCACCACGGACTCGTGGCGCCCGTGAGGCCCACTCTGCTTCAGCCCGAGCGATACATTGTTTACGGAAGCCGGGAAGAGCGGAGTGGGGGGGAGAGGTCAGAGGAATTTCTTAGCGGTATCACGGCCGCAGGTGCTGAGAAAGAAAGTGTAGGGAACATTTTAAAGAGTCCTGACGTGGATTTTGAATAAGAAGCAGAGCTGATCCGCCGATATATCCGGAGGACTTCGATTGCGCTGGGGCTGTAAGGCCCTTGGATCGATAGGTATGATCGTTGGGAGATGTGAATTAATGTTTCAATCGATACTCAGAGCTTCAACATATCAAAGAAAGAAGTAATTTAAAAAATTGACAAATTATTTTTTTTATGAAAATAAAAAATAAAAAATTATATTCAGATGTTTTTATATTTTATAATTATATATATATTTTTTAGTTTTGTTGATTTTTGCTACCTTTTTGGTTTCTTCTTTTTACTTCGTTGCTGTTACTATTTCAACGGTCAATCCGTTGACGACAGCGTGGCAGGGGAAGGGCACGCATCGGTGAATCCAAACGCGACGGTCGGTGCGAGGCACTTCCGGTCGTTTCATCGCGAGCCCGCGTGCGCGCGGGCACACACAGTCGCGACTCCTCTCTTCTTCGTCCCCGTCACTTCCTGCATCCCGGTAATTGTTCTATCGCTCTTTTGTGGCAAGCCCGCGTGCAAACTCATACACACACACACATCACAAATGAATATAGAATCCCTATATGGTTCGGACGTATATACTTTTGCGGATACTATCGAATGGGCTATAAATTAAACAGCCGGGCGACTAACAATAGTAACAAATAATAAACGAAATATAGCCGGCATACCGCGCGGTTCACTGTGCGTGACTGTGCTTCTTTTTATTTTTTTTGTACTGTCGAAATGAGTTGCCTTTATCGAACTGGACAAAGGGCCGTCGTTCGCGTGCTACCTCGTACGTGAAGATGTCAAAGAAGCGATAAAAGCTTTTTCCCGTTGCAAAATAAAAAACATAATACATTAATATGTCGTTTATTCTTTTCTATAATAAAAAAATTGAATTATACCTCAAAATTTGCCTCTGGCTAAAAATAATGTTGATTAACAATTCTCTTTTGTATGGTCAAATCATCCTTTTATGGAGTTGGATAGAAAAATTTAGCAATTTAGAAATGAGATATTTTGCAATTTTTGTTTTAATACACCCGTTATGTAGATCCACGGTCGTGGGCGGTTCGGAGCGACAGGTGTACACAGGTACCTTATACAAGGTGTCCGGTCAATGTTCGATCGGCGTTGCTTCGCATCCATTTTCGACCCTGCGCATGCGCTGTTACGGGCTCGCGTGTAAAAAATTCTAAAGTGATAATTTTTAATGAACCCGAGCGAGAGATTCCGTTTAAAAAGTTCCCAGACACTTACCACTGTAACACCTGTAACGGACAGTGAATATTAATGAATCACCGGGTAGTCTGGCGGAACATTGTCCGAGTCACCTGACTCATTTCCTGTCTCGGTCGCGGCTACGTTATCTCACCGAATGACGCTTCCCGCATACAATTAACTAAATTTGATTTATTTGCCTAAAAGTAAATAAATAATGTTATTCTGTTCCACCAATGTTTCATAAATGTTTGAACTCGACGTTGGATAAAATTGGGGAAACTTAGAAGTTAAGAATGAATTTTTTACGGTCAAATACATGTAAAACGTAGAAACTGGATTAACGGTCGAAGGGCCGGTTTCACGTTCGTTGGGAAAAAAGAAAGGGAAAAAGTAAAGCAAGAGCAGTCAGAAACGAATAATTCGTCAGGTGCAAGGTGCAGCACGTGCTCGCCGCCCGACAGCTGGTTTCCGGTTTCCCCTCCACCGCACAAAACTCCGCAATCCCTTTCTCCGAAATGTTTCTTCCTTTTTTCCTCGTCTTTATTTCGCGCTCCGATACCCTCGACTTTATTTTTGTCCAACTGAATTTGTTGACGCAAACAAGAGGAACCAAATAAATAATAAATTCCATTCCATTGCATCGTCGTTATCGAAAACGGGTCGATGGGAGTATCCGTTGAAGATTAAACGCACCTCGTCGCGTTTTACAGCTACCACAGGTGAATGCATAATAAACCGGTGATCCCAGCTTGTTTTCATAATTAACGACGATGAAAAATGCAGGATTGCAAAGAGTCAGAGGGAGGGAGCAAAAATTCACTCGGCGTGACGAGGCAATCGTTTCCAGCCGAGCTCTGCCTCTCACCTGCCGTGCCAATCAGTTAACGAATTGACAACGAACTTTACATATGAAAAAAAATAAAATGAAGTAAAATATACAATCGTGAATAAAATTTCGCAACGATTTGTTTACGTGTTATTATTATTTTTTTTGTTTTTGTACAGTAGGTGAAAGATTCGATAAGGAAGATAAATTCTTATTGTCCAATCTAATCGCCCTCTTCCAGTTTGTTCTACGTCGCGAGTCGTCTGGTAATCGGGACGCGGATAGATAAGAATCGTCAGCGATAGGATATCGAGTGAGAAAAGATACCCGGACCGAGCCTGTCAGTCGTCGTGAATAGTTTCTTTCGAGAGGACCAATATTTCACATAAAAACTGAGTACCTGAAATTTTGCAGTATTGCAGAATGGAGGACGACGATTTCGGCTTTACGAGGCGTGAGGAAAGTGTGCTGAAGAAAGTATTGAACAATCGCGAGAGCGTCGACATCGTCGAGGGAACTGAGGAAGAGGATGACAAAAATAGTTCGAAAGGTCTGGATAGTTCGGCAGGTGCCGAGGGCACGGGATACGGTGGGTCAGTAATTCCGGAGGAGTCCGAGGGCGTGTCCCGTCACGATGGAGGTGGTAATACTCGTAGCGGCGGTACGTCACCGGAAACCGGAAGCGAGGAGGCCAACAAACGGTCGAGGCAGGGCTCAGTCGGTCCTCAAACGCCGAACATACCGAACGTTGTCGAGTATCATCTCAAAGTTAAACCGGCAACTAGAGAAAACACGAGGAGAGAGAAAGACAAACAGTTTGAAATCAAAGACGACGTGAGTAAAGTTTTTCGGTTTGGTGATTCGTGTAAAGTGAAATATAATACATTATTTATACCGTGTTATATATATATATATATATATATATATATATATATATATATATATATATATATATATATATATATATATATAGATACCTGGAAATCTAGATCTGTACTTAGACCTACAGATCTAGATCGTTATTTACATCTATGGTTTTAGATCTCTGTATAAATCCATGGATCTAGACTGCGATGAAAATGTTGAAACGCAGCAAAAAACTGTCGAATTAATGTTATCTTCGTTTTTCGCAGAAACATAAATCCACGGAGATGAGAACTGACTGCCGAACACCATTGTCGTCGAGAGACGAGAAGAAAAGTTTGTCGAGCAAGTTATCATCGTTATCGATCGACAACAATGTCTTCGAGAGGTCAACGGATCTGCCTCAAGTGTTCCAAGTGAAATATCTCGGATCTCACGACGCTCGCGGCCTCTGGGGAATAAAGCACACCCGCAAACCCGTTGACAACATGGTAGCAACGGCTAAATCTCTGCCAACCGACACTATTCTGCCTCTGGTGAAGCTCATAGTTTCACAGGATGGAGTGTCGCTTCTGCCGCTAGGAAAACGAAAGTTCGACTCGGGGATATCCAAGACTTATCCGATCGAATCTATTTCCTATGGAGTTCAGGATCTTGTTTACACTCGTGTTTTCTCGATGATCGTTGTCCGCGACAACGGCAACTTCCGTCGTATATCACCTTTCGAGTGTCACGCCTTTGTCTGCGAGTCGAAACATCACGCCAGACAATTGACCTACGCCCTGGCGACCGCTTTCCAAATTTACTCGCAAAACGTCAAAGCCCTCGGCAAACAAACTGAGGAGAGCAGCACTATCGTGAAGAAGAGATTCGCCATCGATCTTCGAAGCCCCGACGAGATCGAGACCGATCTTAACCTCGATTCGGAAGCTTGAAGTTGTTGACGGACCTCGGTCGGTAATGATAACTGTAATTCTTTCCGAAAAAAATTATCAGAATATGCTAGATTGATCGAGGAAGATCATAAAAATATTTCTATGCCCGGCAAAAGAAACTACATGGATTACAGTTTTTGTTACCGACCGTGGTATTTCACCTCACCTCGATACTTATAATACGCTGTCGTTGATGTTTTGTACATTTTATATATCACCTCGTTATCAATTTTAGAGTTTCATGTGTAAATAAAACATCGCTCACGAGAATTATTCGAGTATATGTAAATATAGTAAATCGTGACTGCTGTGGGTATGAGAAGAGAACAAAAATAAATAAAAATAAATGATTCGATTTACCGAGATGGTGAGAAGAGTGGTTTCGCCACGACTTTCACACCCGACATGATGGCTAGTTATCCAAAGATACTGAATAGACTGTAATCCCCGGAAGAACAACTTATTTTTTTCTTCTATAGTGTTTTTTCTTCATTTTTTCGTTTGAATTGTATTGCGATCATCATATTATTTACGAAGCTTTATTGCGTTTTTCTCTTATCCTTTATTCAGTGTGTTTTTTTGTACCTAATTAATTACCAACCAATATCAACACATATCAATCGATTGTACATTGTATTTACAATAATTTAATTGTTTAAGCGGATTTTTTTTTATAAGTGTTAATGAAATAATTAATTAAGGCTTGGGACACTTGTGTAACTCTTCGCAGCTTCTCGTGTGCTTTAGATAGACTTAATAATTATTGTATTTTTTCCCTTTTTTTCTTTGTATGCGTTCGTAGATAAATTATAATCTTCGATCACATATCGGCTTTAAAATAAATCGATACTGCATCAAAATTGTGGTTTTGTGTTGTTATTATTTTTTTTTTTTTCAATTCTCGCGTCTTTTAGTTATAAATATTCACGCTCTTGACTTGGACGATATTCTCGCGCTTCGGGTACTCGGTACCGTGACTTCCGACTCCTGAAGTTCGACGGTCGTCTCGGCGATGCTTCGACTCTTGCCCCTGCGGAGAGATCGTGCGGTCGGTATCGGTGATACTTTATCGGGAACAGCGTCGTTCGTCGCTTCTTCCGGCATCTCATTTTCCTCCTCCTCAACTTTTCCAAATTCCTCGTTCAGCGAATAATAATTCTCGGACTCTTCGCAGGGAATCGAGCTCTCGGTACGCGTGCATACGAAGGTGGCCTGTTGAAACAATTCGAGATTTTGTAAATACCCATGTATCACTCAAATAGTTAAAAAAAAAATCATTGTTTTTTATCACGAGTCATTTTTCCTTTTGAACGTAAATACTTTATTTAAAATGCCTTACTTGATTAAAGACCGTTTCAGCGGGGCAGATAAAGCTCCACCTCATAGTTCCCTCTCCTTCTTCCTGCGGCATGCAGACATGAAAGACCTGGCACTCGTTTTCGGTATCGGCGTAATATCCATAGATCCTTTCGTCGCATGAAAAGGTGTCGACGATGTTTTCCCTAATCGAAGTTGCGTTGTTTGGCAATAGGAGACCTTCGGTTTTTTTCTTTAAAAAAATAACGAAATAAAAAAATAAAAAACAAACCAATTTTGTAAATGAAAAACAAAAAAGATAAAAATTGTAACCAGACAAATGTAATAAAATGAAAAAAAAATCACTAATACAGTTTAAACGTTAAAAGATCGGCACCGAAGAGGCGATACTTACTTTAAAGATCGGTATGGGTCGTTTGGATTTTTGCTGCTGCGGCAGGGCTCCAGCCAGACACAGAGAAATTAATAAAAGCACCGAAACTTCGTAAATATACATTTTTGTATGCCGATTTTTTGTTTCTCGTCGTGAGGGAAAAACGATTTTTAGTTTCTTTTTGCGTTTTTTTTATGTTTTATCACTGTTCGAAGATCCGGAGAAGACTGATGTCTGGATAGGGACCGGAGGGTGTTATATAGGAGAACTCTCGGGCGAACAAGGATCTTGAATATTGTATGAATGGCCGATTCGCGCGGTAGGGAAGAACCCGATCGGTAATTTAATCACGTTTTGGTCTTGCCAATGACCATCCGAGACGCGACTCTCAGCCATGATCGTCATCTTCGTCGTCGTTGTCATCCCAACGACACACGAAGGCCCGATGCAAATTATAACCGGCGAGACGATCCGTGACTTGACGATCTTCAGCTATAAAGATTCTTCAGACTCTCTCCCCCTTAAGAATTTGAATCTTTGGACTTCGGCGGCAAATCGAGCTGCGGGAAGACGCTGAGGAAGTTCAAACTCGAGCATCGGAAAAACCAAACTGAAGCAAAGCCTATAATATCGATTTTATTCATAAAGATCACGGATGTCCTTTGATCGGTAAAAATTTCACTTGTCCTTCGGCATCGAAGGTCGGATGCAAATACGAAATTGTTTAGGCTCTTATCGCAGTTTCTTCTTCAAATACCAAGGAATGAAATCGTTAACCGTCAAGAAGTAAAAATTGGTTGGTTGATCGGAAAGATCGAGATGGGAGGGCAAGTCGCGGAACCACGCAGAGGACGCGTCTAGGTATCTCCGTTGATCTCACGGGATGAATACGTAAAATCTTCAAAGTAGAAGAGGGACCGGGGGAGGCCGAAAAATATTGCGAAACTATTCGTTGGTTCATTGACCATGAGAGAGGATAGAAAAATTCTCGGCACGGGGCAGCATCGCGGCTATTCGAGGTTTCATCGTCCATCTAGCATATATTTTTTTCGGGGGGGCTCGCACACCCCTGACGTTCAAATTCCGATCACGGAGTCGTTAAAGATGCAATTTTGGCATTCTATCGACTACGGCGAGATATCGAAGTCGCGGAGATTCTTTTAAGGATGCAAAACGCATTTTCTACGTAGAACGTCGAAGAATACGAAAGATCGTGGAGAGTTCGGGCCTGACCCCCTCCCCCCCCCCCCTCCGAAGTGCGCGGCAAGGACGTCGCTAGTCAAGGAGACAGCCGAATTGTAGAGTCAAACGATGCTTTTGCCACTTCCAGGTGCACATCAACCTTCGATGTGCACCTGGTGATATTTTATGTGATATTTTATCAGTACCAAATAATCATCAAAGCGCCGAATACACGTATTATCCAATCAAGTATCTTTATTAAAACAATCGACGAATATAAGTAGACAAATTAGATCAATTAAATAAATTAACTAAATTAAATAAATTAAATTAATTAATCAGGGACGGACCTGCCTACAAAATGATATCTAAAAAAAATAGATAAATAAAAATTTGTCACATTTGGCTGGTTAAAAGAAGAACAAACGGGGCACAGGTACGTGTAGATTGACTTTGGCTTAACGGGAATTCGAATCGATATACATACGAACTATATACAGCGGTAGGCAGTACTGGCACGATGCGTGGAATATTAATGTCATCTAGGCGAGTTTTTCCTAGCCCATCGATGAGGAAGAAAAAATAAAGAAATGAGCTATGTACGTTCAGGAATTCCCAAAGTGATATTCGAGAATAGCTGTAAAACGCTACGTCGATCGAATAATTTATAGAGGAAGATCAAAGATTGGCGGTTAAACGAGGGAGATCAAAATTATTCTATTGTTTTTTTCTTTTTTTTGGGGGGGGGGGGGGATGGGGGGCGAATGAATAACGAGCGAATTCCTCGAGCTTGTCAATTGACACTCAATAAGTAAATTAAAGACAAGAAAACTACTGATTTGTAATTTTTGTTTTTAAATCAATGATCCGGCGCGTAAGCGTTGTAGGACAATTCGTCGGGCGAAGCTTCGCCGGATCTTCCCCAGTAGCCACCGTGCACGTCCTCGTGGTCGTAGTGATGCTGATGGTGGGCCTGCTCGTAATAAATCACCTTGGACGGTTTGTGAGTGCTCTTGACGTCGATCCAGAAACGCGCCACATTTATAATCAGGCTCACAATCGCGATTACGAAAAATTTCATCTGAAAGTGAGTCGAGATCATCTGCAACATCAGTCCAATCTTCGCTTTGAAGAGCATCATCAGCGGTACCATCTTCATAAGCTGTTTCTTTTTCTTGCCGTATTTCTTCCTCCGGGCCTGACCTGCAAAAGAAAAACAGGAGATACTTTATTGATGTTCGCACATTTTGTAACCTAAAAAATTTAAAAAGTGAACAAATCGATCCAATTTTCATCTAAATATTCCAATGATCGAGACGAAGTTTTGATCCGCCTTGAGGAACACCGAGGCATCTTTATTACAAAAAAAACGCTTCGTTGCCGCGACCAATTCTCGCTCCAGACGAGAAATCGTTTCTCTTAATCATCGAAATGGTTCTCGCCACAAATTAGTTGGTTTTAAACTTACTAATTTCTTAACACGATCAATAATTTTTTGCGGCACAACCAATTTATCGGCCGGCTCTAGGATCATTGGGAAGTACCAGCCCATCCTTTTTTTCAGTGTTAGCTTCCACGAATGCCTTGCTGGAGGGAACAATGAAGAATTCCAGGGCAGGAAGTATCATGGCAAAGTTTCTCGCCCAGATGGCATTGAGACGCGTCTCCATAAAAATTAATAGCCTACTATAATTGCCACGACTTTATACTTTAACGGGTTCTCTCGTGATAGTTTCACTGAAGGTTTACGAGCTTCAATTATCCCATATTTTCCGTGACTTTATACTTTCCCTGCCCATCTGCCGTTGATTATTCGGAGAAAGATGTTACAAAAAGGCGGTCAAGGTGCAAGGCTTGGGCACGATATTCCGGTCAATCCAGTTTAACTAATTACGGGGTGCAAGTGGTCCGAAGAGATAAAAAATTTCGTGGAAAGGAAGAAAAGGCGAAGAGAGGACATACGGCGAGAAAAAATAAAATAAAAATAACGGGTGGACAGAGTGTTTTGGTTGCATGACCCAGAAACCTTAAACAGGCGGGTATGCACTCCGCGATTTCTTCTTCTTCCTCCTTTCAACCTCTTTTCTCAACCTCCCCCACCCTTCGGACTCGGGTGCACATGCTACATGCGCACTCGTTAAAGTCACGTCGGTAAACCGGCGAATCGTAAATTATTCTACCGACCCGAGTATGGCACTGATGCGATAACATTTCTTCCATGTTCGATCTACTTGGACTACACTTGACTGTGTAATGTAGTTTCTTCATCTTTAATGTAAACATTTATTCGTGAGATAAAATACTATTTATTCATAATAATTGTGTTATTAATAATATGATATCATATTATTTATATGATTTTATAATCTATGATAATAATATTTAATTAATTAATTATTTAATAATCTATTCGCCACTTACGTTCGCCATTGCCTTCCTCGTCAGAGTTATCTTCATCACCCTCGATACCTCCGTCCTTCGTCTCATCATCCAGTCCTAAGATCGATCTCGCCCCGTCAACCATAAATTTCCCGGCTTCTTCCAATACTTTACTAAAAGTCACTGAACTTTGTTTGCCAGTGACTTCCACCTCAATCCTATCCAATTCTGCATCGGCTTTTTTCTTCGCGCAAGCGAGGCTATTCGTTTCGTACAGACAGTCCAGAATTCCATGTTCCTCGTTGGCTTCGGCAAGTACCGATGCGATATTCAATACCACGAACAGTCCGATAATCGAGGCACAGAACGTCAGGCTCGTCATGATAATTTTTTTTTACTTGTATATTTATTATTATTATTATTATTATTATTATTATTATTATTATTATTTATAATATTTGTTATCTTGTGAAATAAACGTCGTTATGAAGCTTAAAAATAATAATTAAAAAAAAAATGTTTCAGACAGGAAGTGACTTCCGCGTCACGACACGAGACACTCCACAATACAGAACATTTTTCTTCCCTGTCCTTCGTATTTATCCCCTGACACACCAAGAAGAAAACGAGCGAAGGCCCCCCTATGCAATGCCAACGTTCACGCGTGTCTTCATGGCACATACCCCACTACCACTACCGATGATCCGCGTCGTTATCCCCACTGACTGCTCCGAGGCCCGACGGTGAGGCCCAGGAACACTCTTGGAGGGAACGTATCATCACTCCCGTCCGGACAATTAAATGTAGGGTTTTTAAACCTCTTGGAACCAATGCTTTCCCACTATTGGTTTCGTTGGCATCGTATTTGAAACTATTGTTCTTACACAACGAAGAAGAGGAGGGGGGTGGGGGTCTTAATGGCCAACAAATTGGCTAGAGCAATTCATGCAGCTTTTATGAATTGGCATTTCATTAAATGTCGTGTTTGACAATTAATTCTTGCTCTCGAATGCCACCCACTTGAGAGGTTTGATTTTTCATATTTAAAAAATTTGTTTCTCGAAGATGGGCTTCAAAGGCCCTGAAAATGGGTCTTCGATAGGTTCGTTCCAGGGCTCTTGAGATAAGAAAATATGAAAGCGTCGTACCTGGAATGAACAGAAGAAATATTGGTCTTTAACTCCGCATTAAATGTATTACACGCTTCGTCAAGCGGGAATCGGCATCGGTTAAATTATCGTGAATCCGACAAAGCTGGGTCAGTGAGTGAGTAATAGTAAACGGAATTCCGATCCGGAATCGGTATTCAGGCTTTGCCCACGCGTCCCTCCAAGTGACACGCCGCGAGAGGCACCAGTGCCACGGTGACCGTTCGATACCGGAACAGGTAACACACTAACACCATCGCTCTATGCTAATGACAACCTGATTTAAAAAAGAAAAAAACTTTAATTTTATCGCTTTATCCCCGTGTGAACTGTGCCGGTTTCAGTTTTATAAGTAAAAACATTTTTTTAAATGCCTCAAAAATAGGTCTGAAATAACTTCAGCTCAAATAAACAGTGAGTAAAACGATTAGAACGTTGATGTAAATTTGATGAGGATAAGAGGACAAAAGTTACACGTTCTATCGAAAAATTAAGATGTTATTTAAAAATATATATATATATTTGATCGAAACAAGAGCGTTAGATTGAAAAATGAATATTTGATCGAAGAAAGAACACTGTTTTAAAGAACGGACATTGTATTTAAAAAATCCAAATTTTGTCATTGTTTGGTTAAAAAATGCAGTCCCGAGTACGGGTGACGGTGCAAAGACAAATTGAATCCTCACACGACTTGAGGTGAAGTCTTAATTACCATAATAAGTGACTCTGGTGGTTATTCGAGTTAGTGGTCACGTATAAGCGGCGTGGTAATTGGCCCTGTCACAACGAGTCCCAGTGGCACACGACCGCAGACCTACCATTCTGTATTACTACACGACTGCTCAAAGAAATTATATAGACTGGGCATTAAGAGACTTCGAAATACGGTAAATGCGTCATTTTTTCTTCTTTTTATCCACGTACATCCTGTATCATCCGTCGAACCGGATGTCGTTTGCTTAATGAGGATTATTGAATCGCATGAAGTACGATCCAAGGCAAGTCCGCGACACGATTATTGGAGTATGAAAAATTAGAGCCTCGATTTTACAATCTGGATACATTTTTCGTCTGAGACACTTTGAATAAAAAGAATTTCGATATCGTCGTGCCAGATGTAGGATAAAACATTTCTCCGGTGCGAACGTGGACTAGCGATGAAATACTTTCCTACGATGCCTTGTGCATGGCAATAAGTATATTCGCCGCACGTACACACGCACCGGATACCCGTGACGGATAAACGACTCTCGACTTTTTTATGAATTTCGTCCGATGGGACAAAAATTCTTGACGTTCACGATAATTACTTTTTTTTATCCCTTCATCATTGCTCCCATACACCATCATCTTTTACCCATCGAGAGATTCACGCTTTTTTCTCAAATTTTTTAATAACGCCTTAAATTTCATTTTTTTTAAATCTCCGTGGATCACATTTTTTACAGAGCTGTCTTTAGATCAGCAATAAATAGCGTGGGAGGAAGTTGAATATTCTTATTCGCGGAGTTGCATTAGCTCGGGCTCAAAAATTGCTCGAACAGAATGCAATTTGTATTCTCCGGAAGGCTCTCACTCATGCTGGAATACCTTAGCCCGATAAGCTTCAGGTTTGTGGGGCGCACGTGGATCGAATATCCCTGGAGTTAAAAATAATAAAATATAAATGTTTTTAAATTTCCGTGGTACCCCACGGCGAGGCAAATTTGTCAAAGAGTAATTACATAAAGACCGAAAATCGTTAAATGTAGCCAATACAAAACATTAATGTAAATTCATTTTCGTAATTTGAATACATAAATTTAAAAGTCAAATCATTAGACACATAATGGTACTGTTTTTGGGGCTGAAAACAAAAAGACGGATATTGTAATGTCTGTTGACTTTTTTATTGACGACAATGCGTGAAAAAGAAAAATGTCATCGCCTACCGCTACTAGTTCACGATTTCGTTTTCAATTTCGAATTTAACGAGAGAGAAATTGACGCGGTCTGTGGAGGGAGGGGGAAGAGGCAACGAACGTGGACGTTTGTTGCCTCGTTTTCCCCCTCTGTACCGGTCTCCCCGTCGTCGGGTTCTCTCGTCATATCTGGACCGAACTGCCGTTACCTGGTCCGCGAAGTGGGACACAGAAAATATCTCTCCGATATCGAATGCAAGCGAATGCTGCTTCTGAAATGTATTGAATAATAGACCTTTTTGTTGTTGTATGATGACGCAACAAATATAACTAAAATCCATTTTTAGGAAGTACTTCGAAAAAAAGTTTTTCTTACTCGGCGTTTTACGGCTATGTCCGATGTACGTTTTCCCCGTCGATCACAAATCCGACGTTTATTTTCTTCAGAACTAAATGACTCATTAAACAAATGTCAACTCGCAATTTTTTTGATTGTTTACATTTGTAAAATAGCAACACTCGTTGAAATCCCTTTGAGCGTCGAAATGCCGATGCCGCCATTCCCTCGATTATACTTTTCATAACTTTATTAGTTTAATATCTCTAGTATACATTTATATCTAGTAATAATATACATTAATAAGACGCCTAGTTTTTTTCTTCAACGTATGACGATTCATCGATTAAAACGATTTCCGTTTTTATCGAACCAAAGAATATGAGTTGAAACGATAAGATTTTATTTGTTTAATCACGCTTTTCTCGATCCTATATATATATATATTGTATGTATATACGAAGCAACTATAGTTAAATGTTAACTCTGGAATGATACAAATCTCTCTTTATCTGCCCGAGAATCGACGCGACGACGATGCATCAAAATACATGATGTTTGCATTTTTTTTAATAGGATTCACATTTGTTCATTGATAATTGTTAATTCAATTAATAATCGTACATCGAAGCATCTCTTGTAGGCCTACCACGCAGACGTATTTATACCCATCTAATATTTAATGAAATCATCAAACAAACGATATTATTAATATTCGTAATAATCACTCGGTAAATACAAGTGGTACCTCTCTTTATCTCAATTAGCGTGTGGGTGTGTGTGTAGAGATACTTGAATTTCCCTTTTCTCAAAAAAAATAAAAGAATTGGATTCACGTTGAAATTTGTTGTTATAAGTGACGATGGCAATACAATTGTACAGCTAAATCGAGTGTAATAAATTTTTACTCTACTGATATTTCCCGCGGTAATGTTCGTCCCATTCCAAAATCCAATTGTCTTTGGCGTTACAAGTGTATTTTTTATGCATCACCCCTACATTGACATTTCGTAATATCATGGTAGTATTTACATATACATGGATATACGTGAATTTTGGTAACACGCATAAATTTGTATATTTTCATTAAGCAAACCTGTGTGTGTGTATGTGTATGGGTCGGTGTTTTTTTTAAATTTCATCTTATCGTCAGTAATTTTCACGTTTAGACGTACAGCTCGTGACTTTTTTTTAGGTTTTTTTTGTTAGTCTCGTCTTATAGAACGCAAAAAATGTCGACGAGGAATCTATGGCCCGTGATTCCGCGTTAAATCTTAATAGGTGAGAAAAAGAAAGCATTTTTTAAATTTCATGGTCGAAAGTCAACTTCAGTATTTTTTTTCTTTTTTTTTATGTTCGATCTTTATTATAGTGTTGGAGTGGCGCGAAGCTAAGGGCTTCGTATTTCATTCTCATATTTTTTGTTATTTTTGCCTTGCAATGATTTCATTTTTTTCTTGTTGCTTTTACACTATGCTGTGAATGCCGTTGAGCGATGAACCAACGAAATTCGGTGCACTCTGTGGTGGTCCAGCCTGTCCTCCACCAGGCGCAACTCCGGGTGCTGGTGCAGGCGGCGCGTACTGATAAACCGGTGGTGCTTGTTG
This sequence comes from Stenichneumon culpator, assembly GCA_964017025.1. NCBI lineage: Eukaryota > Metazoa > Arthropoda > Insecta > Hymenoptera > Ichneumonidae > Stenichneumon > Stenichneumon culpator. Next base: position 8,383,280 of record OZ024775.1, on the reverse strand, counting down.
CACCGGTGCCGATTCCGGATAAAATTTAGCTGAAAAATAATAATTTGATCGATCAAACATTGAGAATGAAGGAAAAAATCACAATTATTCGTTCGAAAATCCACAAAATACACAATTGGCCGGTCATTTTGGGGCTTTGTCAACCCAAAATATTGGGGATTTGTTTTTTCCCCTATAAATACGAAATAATAATATTACAGCAACACACAGTTGGTAGGCACACTGAAAAGAAAAAAAAATTAACGAAAATTGTAAACAGAAAAATTCTGCAACGTAAAATTTACATTGTTGTTTTTGAATGTATTTTTTTAGTTAAATTGTAGGTCTGGGTACTCGAGCGAATACGGAGGAATGTTTTCAACAATGAATATACCTGTAAAATAAGACATTAAATATTGCAGGAGTATTGTTTGTTCAGGGGGGGGGGGGGGGGCTGGGGGAGAGGACGGATTATTGTTTCGATGTATATCAAAGTGCCACCTGTTACGTGTCTGTCGTTTGATGTGACAACGTGTCGAGTACTTTTTTGTTTATTAAAAAACAAAGCATATGACGTCAGAGATGGGTTTTACGTACGACCAGTGATAATTTCTTCGCTGAGCTCGAGTTACTAAAAAATCGTAATTGTCTAGATGTAATTTTTATTTCATTTTTTGAAAAAACAAAGTGAAACCCATGTCCGTACAGAACTGTCGATTTTTATTTGTGCTTTTTCCCTAAAAATCGATCAATCTGTCAAATTATTAATAGTAAGACAGATAGAGGAGTAAAATATAATAAAGAAGATTCATGCGTGACAAAAGTAGATTGATATATTCATGCTCAGTCGATAAGTTTGTTGTTATTCTTACCTCGTTAGTCGAGTCTTTTTTTATTACCGTTCCGTTACAAAGATCCTTGATGCCTCCAGCTTGCGAGACGATTTTTTTTCACCGACTTCCGCAACCCAATCTCAACTCTTTCGCACATTGCGATTACTTTTCTGACTTTTCCCCATACTATCTTTTTGAAATGACGTACATTTAGTTCACGTGCCCAGACAACGTTTTCCTTTATTGTTTAATCGTTTAATTATCGTTATTATCGTTATTAACATATATGTATAACATCGGTAGATAATTTTTAAGCCTTATAGTGTAGATATTTTTTAAATCTTCCTCTCTCTCTTTCTTTCTCTATTAATGCTCCCTCACTCCTGATATTTCCTAGTCACTTCCTGTTCCTTCGTCCGTCCCTGTTTTTTTTTTATTATTATTTTCTTTTTTTGCTTTTTTACTAGATGAGATGATGTTTACACGGTGTTCGTAAATTTACGCCCAAGATTAATAATGACGAATACAAATACATTGTGGAGGGTGTTATTATTATTATTTTTTTTTAGAACGTCCTAACAACTACGAGTACGAATTTTTTAAAACTTGATTTTCGAGATTGCTTCCGTGACGAATAAAATTATGTTATTTACATCGGGATGGTTCTTATATTTTTTCTGTATATTTTTTTAAATATCGATTCTAAGCGTTTTACATCGCGATTTACGAACACCCCGTACCTCTCCCCGAAAAAGAACTTAGTCACCCCCTATGCCGCTATTTATTATTAGTATTAATTTTTACTTTTCTTTTTTTTTTGCCTCTCAATATGGCTCGAGCCGCGAACCGCGTCTCGAAATATATATATATCGGCGACTCGTCTCACGCGTCATCGAAAAAAAAAAAATTAATTCCCACTTCGATACACGCTACAATTATTTGTCTCATAACATTTTACATTTCGAGAATTCGTTTTTTTCTTCCTACGACACTCCGGACTCGAAACCACATTAAAATATTGAAGACGACAAGATTAATCGTTGAACAACTCCCAACCCCCAGGCTTTTTTTCGTTTTTCACGCGCTCGGAGGTGCAAATTTTTGCTGATTTTTTTTTCATCTCATTCGATCTGACTCGGCTCGTTTGGCGCTTTTTTTGTGTTTTTAATTTGCTTGTGCGATTCACTTATGCGATTCGCCTCCGGTGGTGACGCCTGCTGAAAAGAACGCACAATTCCGAATACTTTAGTCAAACAAAATAACGTTATCGAGATTCTAATTTCTTTTTTACCTAACTGTTATTCATGCAAGATGCTGCTGGACTTTAATGTACTATCTCGCTATTTTGTTTCAATCTCATTTATATAAGATGCAAAAAAAAATGATTTTACCCCAGCGGATCGATCGCTCGTACGAGCTTCGATAGTGATCACGTTTGTTAATGGCATGCAACTGGGTCACCGAGTTCACCCCCCTGAAGCGTTGAAAATAGGTCAATCCCCCTACCCCAACGCGCAATCAATTTCCCAACTTTGCACCATTCGTTTCGAACTTCTTCAAGTTTTTTTTTTGTTTAATTAAATTTTTAATACAAGATCGCGCGAAAATATTAGCCATGCATCTCAACGCACAAGTCAGCGATCATGCATCTGCACGAGGGCGCATAGAGAGTGACGAAAAACCATGCGTCATTCGCATTACCAGACTCGAAGAACCATCGTAGACCGTCCCAGATAGATTGAATTAAGAAAAACAAAAATAAATCATCATGCATCCAGGACAAAAGTTTTTAAAACAATTTTAATATAGATATGTATGAAAATAGAAGAAAAACAACAGTAGAAGAAGAGTGGATAATTATTGTATTGATATAATGTGAAGCTTACCTTGCAGAGTAGAGTAGATATTTAGAGTAGATTTGTCAAATGAAAAAGAAAATTAAATAAAAATCCAAAGATGTTGTAAAACCTGGGACTAGCCTCGGATAAAGATTATTACAGTACAACGACAGACACATAACAATATATAGGCTTTGGGGGGTCGAGTAGGCGGGATACCCAATATGAAAAAAAGTTTTCCTAAAAATAATGGACGTCAAATGTAGACAAATGAATTGACTCGAACGTAATGTATATACATTGAAGAAAAACAATAATTATGATGATAATATAAAAATAATAGTATCGATTAAAAAATTGATGATGGGTAATTGAAGAAAATAATAATAATATCAATTGAAAAATTAAGGTAGGTAGGTGAAAAAAAGAATAATGAATGTTGTTACAGCGACACAGAGGTATACACAAAATACGTCAACACATGAGGTAGATAGATATAGATAGAGACACATCCGTTCGGGAGACACATTAATATCCTACGACAGAGACGGGATATATAGATATATAAGTAGACAGAGTTTGGATACACGATATGCAATTATATCGCGTGCGTGTCTGATTTGTTGTGCAGTGTTCATGTAACTTATTTCATGTTTTTTTCTTCGTTTCTTTCTTTTCGGTAAATGGTAATTTTTTTTGTTACGTTAAAATGCTCTACCTGACTCACTCACACAACAAATCTCTTCCATTGTTCAATCAGCGCGCGCCTACATGAGGTTCGCTAGACGAAAAAGAGAAACACAGATATTCATTTAGACGCGTTTGGGTTTTCTTTTTTTTTGCGTTTTTTTGTTTGTTATCATGTCTTTGTCTCTGTGTTCTTCTGCTTGTAAGGGAGTTCTGTGAATCTTTTCTGTATACTCGAATTCGAATGTTCTTTCTTTCTTTTTTTAGGACGTTACAAATGTAGCAATGAACAACGAATTCAGAGAATTTATTAACTTCCTTTTTCTTGTTTTTTTTTTCTTTTTATGATTTTTTCTGAATTCGAAGTTGGAAGGTACAGCGAGGTACATCGAGGTAGACAAATAATACAATGCTTCAGCTCTTGGACACTCAACATTTATGTGGCAGTGTAGCAGCGATTCTGTCTCGTTTTCATTGTCATCTATGTGGCACCATCGTTTTCATTTTTTTTTGTTTTCTTTTCTTATATTTCGTTGTTATTATCGTTATAATTATCATAGTTAAATTAATCTTATCGTTGGATCCATAAGAATCAATACTCACCGACAATGATGGCCAGTATGATAAGCCCGATGACGCCCATTATAATCATCATCTGTCAACGCACAGTTATTGTTTTACAAAGTTACGTATATTTTGTTTTTTAGAGGAAGCTTTATTTTGGTATAAAAATAAAAAATTTCGAGATTTTAATGAAAACGTGTTCAGAATGTTCGAAAACATTGAAAAATCATATTTAAAAAAATAAATATATTCAAAAAATTGCTCACCTTCAAATTTTGTAGCCAAAACTTTCTCTTTAACTTTCCTGCCTGCTGCTCGAATTGCGATGCCCCTTGCTGCAGTGCATCTGCAATAGAAAAAAAAGTTAAATCACCATCAACCCGATAAATGATCATCTTATTTGATTGACAATTTTCATAGTTCCTGGAGGCCCCTCGAGGCTTCCGTTGACTTTTCAATTACGCCAGTGCAATTATTCGTCATCCGATCGATCGACCCGGAGGCGATCGAATTATATCTACGTTGAAATAGATTCCATTGGCCGGAAATAGGATGCCGGGAAATTGTCCGCGTGCCCGATATGCATTTCCGGAGCTATCGGGGAATTCGAGGATTCGTCGACACCTACGTGCCTTCCTGGACGTTCGATTTTTTTTTCTCTATAATCCTATATTTATTTGACACAAGCTGCAATTTCCTTGGCAACTCGGGAAAATTGTACGTAAATGTATATTTCGCGAAGTAGATATAAAATAGAATCAATATTTCATTCGATGCATATTTTTTACAAACGATAATTTGTGGTTTTACCTCAACAATTTAGTTAAAGTGACAGAAAGGTTAATGAATACAGTTAAAATTCAATACCGAAGCTATCATTTATATGTGCAAGAGAAAATTTCGTTGCGATCCGAAGTGTCTTTGGAAAGTTTTACAATGACAAAACTTTTTGTTTTGTCATTGTAGGACATGTGAAACATATTTCTAGACCATCATTCGGCGGACCAATTAAAAAAAAAATTATTATAATACTTTCTCTCCTTACATAGTAAAACAGATAGCAACGTTTCATGTTCACAAACGGCCACAACCTTTTTCTTCTTAATTGCACAAATATTTTTTGTAAAATTAGCAAAAAAATAATTCCGTACGTTTGCGAACGAAAAAGGTTTGTTAAAAGTACAAACATTTTTTTAATATGTACTTCGTATGCGATAAGAAAGTAAAAATAATAAAATAGATATTATATTACAATTTTGTGATTTTTTTGTGAGTACAATTATCGTTATTATTAATAATTGTGAACCTTTGACGCAAGTTGAGCGTGCGTAAATTAATTTGGCTGGTGTCGATCACCGTTATACCAGAGGCATAATCGATTTCATATTAGATAGACAGGTGATGCTGACGCCCCGAGCAATTGGCTAACGGAGACGCAGAGTGCGCGACAATTAGATTATTGTATCGTGCCACGTTTCCCGGAAACTCGTGAATTCGTGCGAGAGGCGTCGATAAACGGCGCTCGGTTACCGGGTGACTGAGAAAATGTGGCACTGCGCTATTATCGAGATTTTGATTTTGTATTTATGTTATTAAATTTATATAGCACTTATGTCGCTAGGTGCAAGAGGCACGTCAGGTTTTTTTTAATCTAAAAAGAGTGTCTCGGCGAGATATAAATTATGTCAATAATGAAGAAACTTTTTTTACCAGCTCGGTCGTCTAGTTCCGAGAGCTTCTGATCACGCTCGAGAACCTTCTCGACATTCGTTTTCATAATATCGACTACCTCGTCGACCTGGGCCTGGGTCTGTTGCAGTCGTTTTTGGGAGGCAATTTGTTGCGGTGTCCTGGGACCCCCGACGACTCCATCGGTACCGGCGCCTGCCGCAGCGTCCGGTGCAAGACCGCCCTCAGTGGCCCTAAAAACAGCAAAAAAAAAAAAATTATCCGTAATCTAATAAAAAGTAATAAAATATTCAATGATTAAATTCAGACATTTATAACATTTTTGGAGCGACCCTTCAATGTTGGTCACATGTGTAACAGTGCAATCACATCAGCGTTAATTCATAGTGGTAACTAAGCAGTGTTGCCATTAAATCTCACGCATGTATTAATTAAACAACACATTGTGGGGGAGAGGCTACTTTTTTAAGGGCGGTGAAGTGGAGGGGGCGAAACAGATATATACCATGTTATCCCATTGAACGCCTACGGGCTTATCGTTACGTCGGGTATCACACACACCCGGCTTGCGGTAAAGATACTAGGGGGCGCACACCCCTGGACTATAAAGGGCAGAGTTCGTGGCCCGGTTCCTACTGTATTATAGGTGGGCCGTAGTAGTAGTCATGTCGGGCATTCGAGCCACGGCAGAGGGGCAACCCAACAGTAGCGACACGAGTTTGAACTTCGGAAGGCAAACTCAGACTAAACATTCCCTGCCCCCCACTCCCCCAACATATTTGGCCCCACCTTGCGAAAACCCATAAAACACTAATCCTCCAAGTTTGTAAAAGACGTCGTACGATTATTCCATTCATAAAATGTAACCCGAAAAAATTAATGGTTTTGTTTTTGTCGCCAAGGCGATCCTAGTGGGAATGACACACGGGTCGACGTCGGGCAAACCCTGGCCGATGCTGTGCCAATATTGGTCCTGTGTGGCACTCTCACAAGGTGCGTTTCTTCAACGACTCTGACGTTAATTTCTCCAATGCCTTTCGGACATTGAGATACGTGGGGGTGAGGGCATGAGTGTACAGAGCAGAGCAAATGGGCATGTTTTATTCATGGTATCTCGTAACAAAATAATTATAACTCGGATGTTCAATCTTGGAAGGTTGCTTTTTTTTAGTTTCGCGTAATTATTTCTGCGCGAGGAAGGTGGTAAAGGTCATTGGGGATGAGGACAGTGAATTGTCTCCATGGAGGTTTACGAACGTTGTCAAAAGGTCAGCGATGCTAATACTCGTCGTTACAGCAATATATTTGTACTTTGCAGCAATAATTATACTCCATAACTAAAACACTGTAGAGCTTTGTGCTGCAATGATAATTTAATTCCCTAGACCAAATATTAATATTATTATATATGCATATATCTAATATTATATTATATTATTCAATAAAATATTATTTGTTGAGGAAAAAAATTACATGCAAACTCATAATTTAATAATCTAATACGATCTAATTGATTTGGGTTCGGTCTGAACTATTGAGTTTAAAAAATAACGAACGTCATGACGACTTTTTTAAAGCACGTGAACGAGCCTTAAGAAGATTTTCCTCGGTCAAACAGGTGAAAACTAATAACAACATTGGAGAAGAGCGCAGGGAGGGTGGAAAGTTGAGGTTGACCTCATGAGTTGCGTAATAAATACTCGTTACATAATCGACCGAGATTATTGATCCTTCGAAGTTCTGCGTAGTTTATTAATTAATTTAGGCAAAACTTTTACGTAAAATGGCGCAATGAGTCATCTTCGGTAAAGAGGGAGGGAGCAAAGATTAATATTTTACTGAATAAAGGCGACGGAATCGTAACTACCGCGTTTGCTATAGCGAACTCATTGATTATCTAAAAATAGAACAGCAGGAATGTGATATCAGATCAACTTTTTAGCAAAGATTAAAAAAAATGTTTTTCGCAGATCTCTCGTACATTCGTTGCTCCATTACAGATTATCTTATTAAAAAAAAATTCAATACGGTATTGTTTCGTTCACTTGGATGTGAAAATGGGGAGCGAAAACTATGCCGGAAAAATGCAACGGACAGCTGCACTTTATTGGAAATTGTTCGCGGTGATAGGAAAACCGTTGGAGTGGGACAGAGTGGGGAAAAGAGGGAGGGGATTCTACTGGCAGTACGTACGTAGAAGTGAATCGATTGACGACAAAGGTCTCGGAAATTGCGTCTTAAAATGTTTCTTACAACCCACGGGTTCGGATTGAATTCCAAAATAAAAAAGATATATATATATCAACGTTGACCCACTTTTTTTTTAATCCTTCGCCGAAAAATTCAATAAGGAAAATAAGCGTCAATAAAGAAAATATTTTAAATAAAATTTGTCAAACATTTGAGTCACTCCCATAGTTACGAAGGCTTTCAAGTTTCTCACATACCTTCGCGCGCTAGATCTCTCGCTCTTTCTATTCCTCTCTCTTTTTTCTATCGATTTACCCCCATTCACCATCCGTCAAGTGAGACTTGGCAAGCACTCCTCCAGACAAATAATATTATTCCAGGATGAATTATGCACCGATCTGTTAATTCGGCGGATAGAAGCTACCGATAATCTTAGAGTGCAAGATTTTCCGGCCGTCTATATAGATACATCTTGCAGAGTGAAACATGCTGAGAGAGAGAGAGAGAGTGAAGGGTAAAAAAAGAACGAGTGAGAAGGAACCGATTCATCGATTCGCGAAATGGGAAATGGTGTCGTGTGAGTCAACTCCCGGCCTCACTCAATCATACGAAAAAAAAAATTATACATTTATCCCTGAATAACCAACATAAATGATTCAAAAAATCATTACCACGAGCCAATCGTGTTGATGATTTTATTCCATCAAAAAGTCAGGTGAACGTTATATCGGCGACAGGGGTAGCCCCGCACAGCGGGGTGGCCCGCGAAGGGCCTCGTGAGATTTTCCTCAATGGACGTGAATCAAGCGAGGGTTTCGTAAACTAACACGGTACATCGAAGACATCGAACATTGATACAAATTTACGATATGAAAAAATAATAATAAAAAAGCATTCTCGGAAATTTAACCAATGCCGAGCTTAGGGATGACCTTGCACGGGGGTGGAAAAATCGACTGAACCACCTACGAGGTGATTCAGGCACGGGGTACTTTTTTATCCACTGTGTACTCACATATTTGTCGCTATCGGTGTCTCGGCCTTTTTTCTTGATCACGTAAAACTTTCGCTGTTTTTTGTCTGTTGTTTTTTACCCCAAGTCCGCGTCTTTCCGAACACTTGCTTCGTTCGTTCGGGTCTTCGAGAATATCAACGTAAAACGCGAACGTTTAGGGGTGAATGTTGAGGAGGATCGGACTACTACTGGTCCCGCCGCGGCTGACTCGGGTGGTCTATCGCGCACGGGTATTGATAAATTTTGAGGAACGAAGACAAGCCGAGAGGGAGGCCAGGAGGCTTCGGGTCTCGAGCCGCGATAATCGCACGGTACAACGTAACGCTCCTCGATCTATCGAAATTCACCCTTCGATAGCTCGCGTTCCCGAAATTAACTTTTTTTTTTACTTGTGAAGAAAGTTTTATTTTCCTCCAACAAATGCAAAATTGGCGCGACAAGGACTTTTCGTGTATACTTGGAGATAGTGTCTCGTAATTTTTCTTTTATTTTTCTTAATCCCCGAGCTTCCAGTCAAAGGACGCGTGAACTATCGAGAGACTTGCGATCTCTCGATGTAAGGCTGGCACCCTACGGTTCAATGTATAATACAGTGAAAAAAGTGCGCCGACGCTGAGCCCTCAGTCAATAATACGGTTCCGCCTATCAGCGCATGCGCGCGAGGGCGCCGCGACGAAAATTGTTACTCGGACAAGGGGTGGACCCAACGACGTTTTCTCACCCTCGCAATAGCCGCAAAACCAACCCCGCCGTATCGACTCGCACTCGGGAGGACGAAGCGAGACTGTCGAGCAATATTTATTTAATAAGAACTACGACGCGTATCGTCTCTTCCGAAATTGTTCTTCGGCATTTTGATCCTTGGAAAAGTTATTTGATTTTATTTTTCATCAATTTCGGTGAAACGATGAGGATCGGATTTGTGGCTAAGTCGAGAACGAGAAGAATTGAAATGGAAGGCGCAAGTTGTAAGTCGTATTTTTTTTTACACACAAAACTACCATTTAAAAAACTTTTTGTTGTTGTTGTATCAGCTACGTAATGTTTTCTTTGTTTAATGCTCGAACGACTTTGCACCACTTCAGTTTCCTTCTTGAAGTATAATTTTTTTTATCTGTTAGTGTACGTTCATTGTTTTGTACAGTACGTTGCATTTTCTGTAATTTCTCATTTATCATAGTTTCGTGACATGCTGGAATATTTTTCAAACCGCGACTTCTTTAATGTTTTTAATGTTGTTTGTTGAAGTTATAACAATTTTTGTAACTCGAATCGGTCAGTGTCTTATAACCGTGGGTATAACAAGGTCTCCAGACCTCATTCCTTAATCATCTAAATTGGAATCGAAATCTGGTCATGTGACGCATTTTAATCAATATTGAGCAAAAACAGTGTGGATCCCTTCGTTACCGACATGCTCTTAGAAGACAGAGCCCGGGTAACTTACCGACCGTCCGATCGATTTTGATCCGACTTTGAGATCGAATTTCAACCAGCACAGTGAATAACATTCTCAATCAATTACCATTCCCATTTTTAATTAAACGAACCTTAGATTATCCTCAGACTCAAGGGTGCAGGAAAACCGCTTTTACTTTTCTTACACTAAAATCCGCCCAGATGAAACTTTATGCAAATGGAGCAGGTTTCCGTGAAGTCTCGTTGCGTGACAAGCATCGAAATGCATAATTTCTTCCTATTCACACGCATATAACTATAGACATATGCCATTGACGACGAGACCTATAATTTCTTTCTCTCTCAAACTCACGGTAAACATTATTTCACGTTAAACGTGACGTCATTATCCCCCTCTATATTATCGGCCATCTTTGCAAGCCGTTATATCGTGCGTGAGCTCAATTTCTCAACGTAACTTACCGTAGTTCTCTATCATTGGTGTGTACGCAGGACAAACATATTTCCGAAACTTGCTTTCTTTTCAAGTTTAAAAATACTACTGGTATTTGTAAGTATATTCGAATAGCTCGACGAAAAAACCTTAGTTATTCCAACAATTACGTCTTTCGCTGAGTGCACCGTTTTTTTCCTTCCGATCACTGCTGCCACCGCTATCCTTTTCGCGGAAATTCTCATCCGAGAAACGTCAAAAAGTAAACTGATAAACGTCAAAGATCGTTAGTAGGAAAGCTGTCGTTGTTGTTTTTAACAAAATTACCGAAAACTATAATTGAGAATTTTTCGTTTGTGGAAACTATTTGAAGACAACACTGGTGCGCAGGTGCGTTATGGGTGATAAAGTCAAAACACATTTTCTTTAGAGGTTATGGGCGTGTACCTATTCGGGTTCCGTTTCATATATATAGCGGCACTCCGAGTTACATTCCTATCCTATAGAACAGCCCGTCGAAGCTATTGTTTATTCGACGTTAAGTAACAACTTTCGAAGATGTCAAAAGGAGATAAAAATTTGAAAATGCGGATATTCGAAGTACATAAATCATGATAGAAGAAAGGAGGATATTTAACGAGGCAATGTAGTCTCCTTTGGAAGATCTTATCCGGCGCCATTCAATTAAACCCTGCGTACGGTTTTTTTTCAGCAAAATGGACGGAGGTGGATATTCGGGTGACGGCGATTTGGGAGGTCCGAGAACCCCGCAGCAGGCAGTTTCTACGAAGAAACTTCAACAGACTCAGGCTAAGGTCGACGAGGTAGTGGGAATCATGAAGGTGAACGTAGAAAAGGTGTTGGAGCGTGATCAGAAGCTCTCCGAATTAGACAACAGAGCAGACGCTTTGCAACAGGGTGCAGCACAGTTCGAGCAACAGGCCGGCAAACTCAAGCGGAAATACTGGTGGAAGAATCTTAAAATGATGATAATCATCGGCATCATATGCGTCGTTATACTTATCATCATTATCGGTGAGTCTTTGCCATCCTACTACGTTCTTACAGAGAGCTTCGGTATTGAAAGAATCGTTAGAAAGAACTTTGATAGTTCGCATATCTACGCTAATTCATTTGATATCTTGAAAAATCTGTTCAATGGATATTTAAGAACAAAAACTTGCTGTTTCTGTCCATAGCTTCAGTCCTGCCGGCCTCGGGTGGCGGAGATACCAAGCCTGTCGAGGGTGCGAGCCGATAACGCAACACCATCATCGAGAAATCTATTGATCGCACGCCCCTAAGAGAGCAATTTCTCTTCGAGCCAAGGTCGATAGTTCAGAGGATTTCAGTGTGTGAAGAAAAAACGCAACAAAACGATAGAACGTAACGGGTGCGCGAGCCCAGCACAACTTAAATATGGCCTTAATCTATACTAAACGACAGCGTTAAAAAAAAAAAAAATTAATAAAACCATTTAGATTTAGAAATCAGAGCTGTAACAAAGCACACTTGAAACGGGTGTAACGGTTCTTTTCTTCCTTTGCCTCTTTGTACTTTTAATATGGTATAGATAATATTTCGATTGGAATTGTCATTGTATAATCAATGTGTACGCTATGGTAGACGGTTATTGTGAACACAAAAACAAAAACAACAGGATTTGAGGTTTCAGGGTCCAAACGTTAGAATGTCGCAGAGGCAAAACAAAAAAGAAATAGAAATGGTTTAACTGTATCTCTGACGAGCATTGTCGCTCTTGATTGTTGCAAATGCTTGCACCAGTTGTGTATTGTGTACGAATTAATATTTAATATATGATACCCTGTTTGTAATCTTCGTGTCCGCCAATTTTATTGCCTCTCTCGCTACGCGATTGGGTACAACTTTTTTTTGTTTATTATTGTTGTTTTACGTTAATTAGTTTTATAACTCTTGCCAATCGGCGCTATCGACAATTCTGAGTCGACCCTCGTGAACCCCGCGTTATCTAATCAGCGTGAAGATTCGCGGGAATCGATTGGTCTAGCAGTGCGCAATCGTGCCACGGCAGGATAGTAATTTTTTTAAAGAAAATAAATCTCCCACGTGTATGGCATGCGAGACGCGATAATGTTACACAGTCTTGCGACGCCTCGAGGTTCGACGAGGCTCCGCCTCTATCGGTGTCACTGAAAATTTCTCAATAATCGTAGCCTCGATCTCATCGAAACTCGCACGCGAAGTTGTGGAGGATATTGCCATTAAAAAAAGAATAATAATAAAAAAAGCGTTTATTAATTATGATTACGATTCATTCGGTATGCTCCATCTTGGATCGAATCTTCGATCTGTCGATCCATCCATCGATCGTCTTTTATCCGTCTCGTGAAAGCGCAACACCTTGGCCCATAAATCACCGGAAGATAACGCAATCAATAATCCCTATCGGTGAAGTGATCGGCAAAAAGGTCGTTTAACTTTTTCACGGTTAGATACTGATCCAAAAATCGAACGAAGGCTGTTCAGCGATCGGGATAATCGTTGAGCAAAAAAAAAAAAAGACAAAAATAGCCGAGTGATAATCGCCTCGCGAAAATCTCGAGTGGTGGGGGGGCCAAAAGCCGGTCGGAAGTCCCCGAAGGGGCGAGGATCGCGCTGCGATCCCCCGCCGTCTGCGAGAACAACGTGTCTGCTCGAAGAAGCCGACGAGCCAGACCTTTTCGATATTCCAACAAACCGCAAGAAATCACGGAACTTTATTCGTGGTACACCTATCAGTCGAGTCACGACCGTCCCGCCGGACAGACGTCGTCGTCACGCGTCGTCGAACGGCGTCTCCGCACGCGTCGTCGTCGTTCGAATTTTATTTTCTTCAAACAAACTCTGTTTAGCGTATTCAGTGATTATTTTTTCTGCGCATGATTTATGCCCACCTTCAATCTCGCGTCGTTAAATGAAAAATCGTTTCTTTTTAATTAAGCAATAAAAAAATAACTAAAGAGCTAAAATTATTGTGCTAGACTGCCGAATGAGAGTGAATTATTAGTATTTCTTTTTCGCAAAAAAATATCTTGCGCCGACATGCAACAATATTGAGAAAATTGCACGCGATAGCAATCGGTATAAATGTTTCTCGGGAAATCACGACCGGCGAGAGGGATTTTATCAGCAACGAGATAATTGAATGACGGAATATACTCGCGAGAGACGCATCCCGGAGAACTTCAACGATGCTCCAATTTAACTCGAAGCTGTAATTATTCCATTTTACTCGTCACAATATTTTTCCCATTTTTCTGTAAAGAACAAAAAAAAATCCGGGACCGAAGCAATCCTTTCGATGAAATTTGCTATCCTACAGTCGATAAATGATATTTTAAAAATTTCGTTCGATGTTCGTATCATCGAGAAAAAAATATTATATCTACACGCATAGGTATTTGAAGCGAACTATATAACTCACCCGGAATTAATTGGTAAATATTATTCGTGTTTCGAGACGGCACGAGTAGTCACACAAATACATTCCAGTATAACGCAGGATCGTGGCTAGGCAAGCCGGTTGAGTCACAAAACAAAAATACGCGTAAATAAAGTGAAGTGTCGACGGGGTCAGCGCAGATAGTGCTCCGATTCGATCGACTAACGTATTTAACGAAGAAATTCACATTCGTCGCGACAAACGTTCGCACAACATGTTAATGTTGACGAGAACATTTTTAAATTTTTTTTGAGAAAAAAAATATACGGTCGATAGTTTACTTTTCGAATTCGGTGGAAATTCGAATTCGCCGCGATTTATCGAGGAGCAGCGATTTGCAGCTTTCTGCAGTGAAGTGCAGACTCAAAGATGGCGCGAACCGGCATGAGGGAAGATCAAGAGTACGGTCTTGGATACCAGAATACCTTGGTAAGTCATCGAACATCACCGATCGATTGTGTATCGAGGAACATTTTTTAAATCTTACTCGCATAATTTGTATCCTAATTTAACAGCCCATGGTGTGGAAGAGATTGAATCACCGATTTTTCATATTTCACTGTATTAAGAGAAAAAATATGCCAAAAAAAATGGTTAAAACGAACTGAACGCTATGGAGAGCGATTGAGACCGAAAACAAGAAGAAAGCCGGAATAGGTTTCGCATATTCGTAGTGAAAGGATCTTTTTTTATTATTTTTATAGCTGTTATAATTGTATACATGTATATCGATTGGAAAAGCTCACGGGTCGAGTAATAAACCACAAATCGAATAAGCGGTCAACATCAAAGGCCATCCGGGTGGCTTAGCTTATTTTCATTTTTTATTTATAGCCGCGGTGAGCACGCTTGCGAATAGAGAGAGTGTCGTGCCTCGGGTGTACTCTAGTCGTGGGTAGACCGTGAAGGCGATAGTGCAGTTGGTTGCCTTGCCATTTTTTTTCCTACTTTTTTTCAAATTTTCCCCGCTGCTAAAAAGCACGAGCCGAGGTTCAACGACCTCGGAAGCGATCGAGATAGGCGCAAAAATTCACTTCGGCAAATTTATCAAAAGCTCAAAATACACCGAACAAATCAGTGACGTTGATAAATGAATTTTCGCGAGGCCGGACACGTAATATGATATTCTCTAACTGTTCAAAAGTAAGAAAATATTTCAAGAACTACAAAAAAAAACAATTTTTTAATCTTCTGCAGGAAAGATAAGTCTCGCTGAGTAAACGTGGGAGCCGAAGTCGAGACTGCCAATTACGCGATCGTTTAGACCAGTCTCAGGCCACGTTCCGTCCCCTTTTTTTCTACCTCGATCTCAGCTCCGAAACTCTACGTTCCCTTGAGTCTTTGCTGATCCAAAAACTATTCTCCTCTTCCCATAAAAAAAGAAATAAAAAAAAACTATTCGCCGACGAGTTATCCCTCTAGATCGAATAACAAAACACGATTTTCCATTGCAACAGGTAGATATTTAGCCGACGGTTTTGCATCGATAATTAGCGAATAAACGCGTGGCCCCGCTTATCGCACAGTCTGAGGTCACATCGGCGACTCGTTAATTGATCGGTCGAGGAGCTCGAACTTGTTCGCGCGTTGCTCCACAGGTGTGAATCTCGTGGGTACACATGCCTTAATATCAAAGTCTCTTTCGTACGGATCTATGACAAAGTAACAGCCTCGAACTGTGACGCAACGCCTTCGTTATCACCTTATCACTGATTAACGACTCCGAGCGTTTCGAGGCTATTCGGCGCTCGATTATTTTCTATTATTATGGAAATAAATGCTCTTTTCTTCAAATCACTCGGTTGATAATGTCGGTCTACGAAACCTTCCCGACCTGTAATACCTAGCGCCGAAGCGGCGAGGACAGACGAGCGTCTGTGTGTATCAGCTCGGGGGTCATCAAACGGTGTACAACGGGAGCCTCGACGATACCCTTCTCCATCGTCTTCTTTCCATACACACGACGACAGATAACGTTCATCACAAATCGCTATAGCGACCATTTTCTTCGATACATCTCGCAGTGTTGCCCCGTGCCCAGAGACCGGCGCGCGCAGTAATTATCTCGCTGTGACAGCCGTATTGGGAGCACAGATAAAGTCTGTGTGGTTGGAAATCAAAAATGTCGATAATAAAAAGTGGCGGGTCGTTGAGAAAAATTCTCAGTTCGACGGTCAGTGTCGTCCCGATAAACTGTGAACGGATCGACTGTTGGGCCAATATCGTTTTACCGATATTCCGAGCTTCGAGAAAATTTGGAAAAAATTCGATGGCTACGGAGGGAGAGAAAAGCTCGAGGAGTCACGTGACCGGGGTCGATGACCTCGTCGCGCCGAAGGACGAGGTCGTAAGGTTCATCGGCGACTGCATGAGGCAAGTCGGCACTACTCAGGAGGACGCCATTACCGTTGCTCATCATTTAATGACGGCCGACTACCGGGGTCACTTCAGTCATGGAATGAATCGAATGCAGATGTACGTCAACGACATCAAATGCAGAACCACTGATCCGGCCGGAAAACCTGAAATCGTCACTGACTTTCAGGTCTGATTTGGATTTTTTAATTTCAATACTTTTTTTTGAAAGACAAAAATTGGATCAAAAAGTAACTGGCACTGTTGAGAATAATATTGGAGGACATTTTTAAAAAATAAATAAGAGAGATTTCAAGTTAATGACGATTTTTAAAAATGGATAAAAAGAGGATTTGAAAAATCGGGCACTATTGAAAAATTGTCGAGATACGTTTAAATAATGAATAAAAGAAAATTGTATTGTAGAATATTGGCATATTAATATTGATGAAGAGATTTATAAGAATTGAGTCAAAATTGATGATGATAACACATTGACGTATCGATGATGTCGATAGAAAAAAAAAATAGTATCTACTTCTCGTGGATCGAAGGCTATTGGTAACGATTGTAAGAAGCTATAAAACGTTGTAGACTCGTATTTGATAAATAACCGCCACACAAACGTCCTTCGTAGTATTAATGACCGATGCCCCGATAAGATATGCGGCTATGCCGTCGCACTTGATTAATATGATTTGTTTTCGCTATTGCGCAAGTGTCTCGATACACGCCCAGCCAGCTGGGCGGAAGAATCTCTCGGTATCGATGACTCAGAAAAGTTTCAACACATTTTTACCGTTCTCTTCTCATTGCCACTAATGTCAGATCAAAGAAAAGAAGGAAAAAGAAACAATTTCACGATCAAGAAAATCCGATCGAAAAGTCTTTCAAAATGCACAAGCAAGGAGCCAAGTATAGTGTTTCTTATCGAGAATATGCGGCGACGTTTGCAGATAAGCTCGAAAAAAGTGTACGAATTCCTCTCGTTTCTCTGCGTTGAATAAACAATAAGCAGTGACCAGTGACGAAAAAAAACTAATTTTTTTTGTAGGCCATAGCCCTGGTGGACGGTAAAAACGGCTTGGGTCAGGTCGTAGGAAAATACTGCATGGAATTGGCGATGAGGAAAGCCGAGAATTTCGGTATCGGAATGGTAACTGCGCGTGGCTCCAATCACTACGGAATTTGTGGTTACTACACCCTAATGGCGATCGAGAGGGGACTCATTGGCTTCAGTTGCACGAACACAAGCCCCCTGATGGCGCCGACGCGAAGCAGAGCCGCCGGTCTGGGCACGAATCCGCTCTCGCTCGGAATGGCCGCCGAAAATTCGTCCAACGACTTCGTCCTCGATATGGCGACGACCGCGGTGGCTCTAGGGAAAATCGAACTAGCCATCAGGAAAGAGCAGGACATACCGAACGGTTGGGCCCTCGGAAAAGACGGAAAACCCACGACAAACGCCACGGAAGCTCTGAAAACCGGCCTGCTGATGCCGCTAGGTGGCGCTGAGGAGAACTCCGGCTACAAGGGTTATGGTATGGCTCTCATGGTCGAGATTCTCTGCGGAGTCCTGAGCGGCAGCAACTACGGTCCGAACATAAGATCGTGGAAGTCCGGAAACGCGATCGCCAATCTCGGACAATGCTTCATGGCGATTAATCCGGAGGCTTTCGGAACCGGAGCCAAAGAACGGCTGAACCATCTCGTTGAACAGCTGCGAAATCTTCCCGCCACCGGAGAAAATGGCGTTCTCGTGGCCGGAGACCCCGAAAGAGCTTCGATGAAAATCGTGGACCAAAATGGCGGCATATCGTATCATGTCAATCAAATAAACTCTTGTATCGACGTGGCCCAAGAGCTCGGCGTCGAACCCATGAAATTGATTAAAAAGCATCAATTATCATAATTCGGTAAATATGAAGGAAATGTTATTCGTGAATCTTTCAGAACACTCTCGGAAAAAGGCTCAGTTGCCGCTGCCGATTTCTGCGCTAGACAAGAAATCGATCGTCTCTACCATTTAAATGCACAACTAATTGATTCGTTTGTAACCAAATTTGTCAACACAAAGGATACATTTTTTTGGTGTGACTAGTTTATCGTTTGATTCTAGAAGCTAGCTTAGCCGGCTAAACTATTTTAGCCGGCTAAGCTAATACAGTCTTCAGAACGTATTCGAAAGTATTTTCGCTCGCTGAACATGAATCCGCTGGCCTTTTTGGCCTAAAGTTCAATGCGACATTAGTGGGCTCGATTTTATGCACGAAAAATCGTATTTTTGAGATTTAAATGAAAAATATTGGGTTGGGAATAAAATAATTGTTATATTCGTGATCAGCGGGAAAAATACATCGAATATAGCTTTGAAACAAAAAAAAATCGATTGAACAATGATTTTTCAATGTTGGAGCCACTTTTGGAAAAACGTTGATTTTCGTGATTTTCAAACGTCGATATCTCGGCTCCCAATGAAGGTAGGGAAAATCTGAGGTGCCCATCGTGTTCTACGCGAAAAAATATACAATAGAGGGCTTTTCCGGAAGTTTTAGAATCGTTTTATCGTGCCGTTTGAGGACGTTGAAAAACACAGAAAATTGACTCTAAAGGAGTCTTGCAATTTTTTGGTGAACATTTTTTATTTTTTTGTTAACGAACTGCCACGTATTCCGATGTACTTTTGCGCGCTGGACACGAATCCGATGGCCCTTTTGGAATAAAGTATAATGCGACATTAAAGTGCTCGATTTTATGAAAATCGTAAAAATGTTACGCCAATAAAAATCAGTAAAAATTTGCAATCGGTACCGTGAAATTTTTACGCTTCATCGGTAACTGTTCGATCTTCACTGGAACGAAAAGTAATTTCAACCCACACAAACATTTTTTATTTTAATGTTTCTTTTTTCCCTCCTCGTGATCACTGAATCGCGAGATCTGTAGAACGAGACTGGCTCGCTGCATCGATGCAGGAGCCCGTCGCGTCTGGAAGATCGAGTTTCCTCGTAATAATTCAATAATTCGAGGAGGAAGGATGGACGCGTGGTGTTGTCACGCATCGGTAAATTATCGAGACGCGGTTTTGTTATGATCCCGAACAAGCTTGTAGCCGCTCCACTTGTGAACAGCATTACGATGACGCAACGGATGCGATACCGATCGCCGAGGCTAAGAGGACGACCTTGTGTTCCTCGTCAAATCTCATTTGCGTTACGTTGTACATAATACTCTTGTGATCGTCATTTTATATACGAATATATATATATATACATATACACATCTATATCTAGTTTAATGTAAACAGACAAATGCCATGCTTGAAATGTTCATCCAGACATAAGTAGACGGAGCGGTGTCTCGACGGCAACTTATTTTTTTATTTTTCTATGTAACAATTTCTACATAGCCGTCGACATGTACAGTGCGATTTTATGTACAGGAAAATGTTACTGAGCTCCAAGCGCCGTTTGCGTTTGTAATTCGCGCGTGCCGAGCGGTGCTCATTAACGTCAATGAAGCCGAACGCTCCTCGTGTTAAAACCACGAGTCAATCGTAGTCTTGCATGATCTTTTTTTGTTTTTCGTTAAATATTTTATGAAACACGATTACGCACTTCGAGCAGACGCACTGTCTCGTGCGATCGTAAAATTAATAGTTTAATCTTAACCCACAAACATGTTTAGCCATCTCGTTTGCACGGGAGATTATGAGCTTGTTGATAATTAACATCCGAGCGTTTCCACTCTTCGTCGGATCCGGTCTGTGTGAACTAGAAACAAGACACTATTTGGCTGAGATTGCTCGATGCAAGGTCGAGCTTGTTATTGGAGTTCTTGTAGTCGTCAAGCCAGCGAGAAGTTTACTTTGTTAAAAATATTTACATACGCGCTAAATACACGGCCGAATTATTGATCAGCGGGAAAAAATTCATCGGATTTGGCCATGAAATGAAGAGCGCATTTTTCGTAATATTTTGTAGTTCAAAAAAATTAAATTGTACTGTCAGATTACTCGTACTCATGAGTCAACGAACTTTATAATTCACACGAATAAATAATTATGGATGTTATTTGTGCTGTGAAAAATGAAGAGTTCGACGACCAACCCCTTTTTTATCAGTCTGTAGCAGCTACGTTTAATTAATAATATTATGGCTCGCCCATGGAGGAAAGTGGAGGGTTATCGTTATTGAATGTATCTGAATGCGTACGTAGACTTCAGCGCGAGAAAAGCTGCTGCGTCGTCAAGTTCCTCTCTCGGTATCGCAGAAAGATTGCACTGTACCCCTCGCGGTATTAAATTATAGTAGTAACACGATTTGAGAACCGGGCCGCATCGCCATCGCGCAATACGACTCTCTTCGCTTTCTGCTGAATCTCTTCTTCAATGCTTTTTTCATTCATACCCAAAAAAATGCATTCATCCAGAACGTAAAAATATTCTCGATCAGTTTTCATAACCAAGTTTTCATAATCCCTTATCAAATTCATTACGGAATTCTCGGGAGTTCGAAAAATGGAGGTTTACTCGACCTCGCCTACGTCGGAGGGTTCAAAATGTTATCGATCAATTCTCGAACCATCCGACGATGTTTTCGCCAGAGTTTATCAAACGCTCGACATTAATTGTGTATTTGCTCGAGAAGCATTTGCGTCTTATCGTGAGCCGACTTATTTTTTCCGATAACGCGAGCGTCTCGGGTATTTTATATTTTTTGATTTCGATCGAATGAAGAAAGGAATACAATTTTTCACAACTGTTACGCGTTTTATGAAGAGATGTAATGGTCGTCTTGTTTTTTTTTTTACTGCCACCGGACGCTCGGTTGGTAAGCAAAGGGGGATAAGTTATTTGTCAATAAAGAAAGACGAGATCGGTGGTTAAAGAGGAAGGAAGCTTAATTGAAAAAACGACCTGTCCAAAATGCCATCAGGCGCGACCGATGCACCACGAGGATGGTAATTTATTGCTCTTGTGAACCCCATGTGAGACTCGCATTAAGTAATTCAGTGTCGTGTAATACTTACCAAGTAATACACGGAGAACGAAGCAGGAGGAGAGACGAGGGGTCATGGAACCCATGGGACATCCGTGTAAGTATCCCAGGCTCAAATCCATTCGAGACATCTCAAAAAAAAAAATACAAGGTACGATTTATAATTTTTCACCTCGAGGTATAGTGTCGAATAATGAATTGACGGAGTACGCTGTTAAAACGTTAAAAATCCAACTCCGAATATAATGCACGTGAGTTTACAGGAAGTGAAGAGCGCTCGCCTATTCACGGAGCTACGAAGGTCAGAGCCCGCTGTTGAATTTGACAGCCTCCGATCGATCAGCCGAATTCAAATCGAAGTGTTAATTATCATGTCAAACGCTTTCAAATGGTACAATTACACAAGGCCATGGAAGGGATCGACTTTATTATTTTTTTTTTTGCATTAGAATTATGGACCCGGATATGGCTCGGGCCTATTAATCATTCGTGTACGGTAAATTCCTAATAGAAACCTATGTGAAAATTACAGAAAATATTCTATGGATATTAATGTACACTCCATTAATATTCCTTTCTTAAAAGTAGTACCGCATTGATATATGTATATTTTTTCGCATTTGAAATATCGGCTCGGATACAGTTCAGGGTTAACAATCAAGCGCGAACGGTGAATTGCTAATACCGACGTATGCGGAAATCATAAAAACATTTCATGGGTATTGATATATGGCCCGTTAATGTAGCTCCGTAAAAGTATGTTCAATTCAATATACCGTACACGCAAAAAAAAAATGCTGTACTTTTATAATCATTTTCAGACAGATGTTGTAACGGTACGTGTATGCTGTATTGAAGATTAAAATTAGTCGTTAGAATCGATTATATGATTAACGACTTTCATCGAGTAAAATTATTTAAATTTCACTCTCCCATGCATCCGCTTCGCGCCAGTTATTCCTAGTATTAATTTAATTATCTCTTGCGTCAAGAAGATAGACCGCGCGCTGAGTCATCAGTCATCACCAGCACAGCAGTATATACCATCGACATTTTTTATTATTTCTCTTTTAGTAAAATTATAAAATATTTTTTCTGTTTAATTATGTTTGTATTTTCGTCTAAGACGATAGTGTTTGTTGGATAGTTATTTATTAACTCCTCCATTCTCATTTGGAATCGTCGAGTGAGTGCGTCATAGAGCTCGAGCAAAATTTACCAAGACCAAACAGCCACCCTTTTTGAATAAAGCCGACCCAACGCTCCGCTATTTGTTATCTCTGTTTATCGAGGTTCAATGAGTAAACATAAAATTCCGTGGCGGGCGCATTGTCCCGGTGCAAATAGGTGAGTAAATTTGCCATAACGACACCACGTGAACAGGGTGAAAATGTATCTTCTTTCGGTCTAATGGATGATCAGAAAAATCAAGTCTCAGTTCCTTTCTGCCATCGGACACGTACATTTATAGCAGGGATTTAATTTTTTTTTTTTTTCGTCACAGTAAACTTTTTTCGCGATCAAGGTACGTACGTCGATTGGTGAGCGGTTTTTTAAATCTATGTTTTGTGGGATAATTTTTTATTTATTTTAGTATTAATCGCATAAAATTTCAATCGAACGGGCGTAGCGGAAGTTTTGTTTTTTAATCCATAAAAATTTGTTCTTCCGACTGAAATCGTCTGTAACAAAATTATGCCACACCGGGGACGAAAGTGCCTTCGGTAATACGCGAAAAGCTGATTCGACCATCCAGCAGCTCCCTCTCTGCGCTCCATCGCAGGTCCAAAGGGGCAGCCCGTAAGACGTGTCAAATTGCGTGGTAATTTTGATCAATGATAACTCGTGACTTTGAAGTCAGCTTCCTACGAGCCCTCATATACCGTCACTACTACTACAACCTCTACGAGAGCAGCTATGACTGCTCACCGGACTCTCGGGAGGGAAGTGGCCCATTACGGAACAGCTTCGTACAGTCTGAACGATAAATTCTATCTTGTTATTCCAATGTGCCCTTTCTTGTAAAAAAATTGAATAATAATAAAAATTAAAACGTTTGACACACTCGTAATCCATTTCATAATTGAAAACGCAATCGAGCTTTTCACTTAAATTTTTTTTAATTCGTAATTTTTATTATATCTAAGACACGAATAATTATTGAATGGAATTTCCTCATAGTTCAATCCTATCCGATGAGACTTCGATCGATGATAAAATTAGCATTTGAAATTTCGAAAATTTGAACGGCAGAAAATTCGAAGTTTCGGGCTTTTAACATCGAGTCAGATATTTGATTTCCCCCCCCCCTCCCCTCGCCCTTTTCAAATACATATCGATAATTAACAGCGAACTGTAGCGCGAAGAGCGATCAGCGTGTCGCTCACTGATGCGGAGCTCGGCTGTGCAGAAACAATTTTGTAATAGTTCGTGTATCGCGAGTAAAATTGCCGTGTCCGAGTGAGTCCCGTGATAGTGCCGAGGGCCTAATGAGTTTATAAATTGAAGACACACTGATGCCTGTCCCCGTGCAGCGAACGGAGTCTGGTTCTGCTGTACGCCAAGCTCGATGTTCGCCTCAGTGTGACTCACTGCCTCCATTGACAATGGCGTGTCTCAATTTTTTCTATTTCACCGACGCATCACGAAAATTCGACCTGCGGCTCACGGTGAAAGTTTGAAAAATTGCGATAGGTGACTCAACGGCGATAAAGCTTATCTCTCAAAAATATCCCGAGAGTGGGGGTGAAGTCCTTGGTAGCGATAAGGGCAAAAATGCGTTTCCACTCGTCGGTCGTCTAGTGTCGCGCCCGGTGTGAAACTGTCCCTCGAAAAATCGAATTCAAACTCCCAACAACAAAAAGTGCGTTTCTGTGTTGTTTCGACGGTGAAAAGGATAATACGAAACGAAAAAATGACGAGTCAGAGCGGAAAGAAGGAACTCTTGGAGGACAGCCTCCTCCACCATCACCCGGAAGGTAGCGAGGAGGAGGTCGACAAAGAGTGGGAAGAATTTACCGGGCTAATGGCGAAATTGCGAGAAAAGGGCAAGACCCGTCCTCACAGGTAGATTTTTCATTTAAAAGATAAAATTTAAAATAGTTAAAAAAATATAGAATTCAATAGCCTTTCAATATTGAACTATCTTGAGCATTATTTTTCTTCGCCAGACCCTCGCAAGCGTTCTACCCTTGTCCTCCGCCGAATGCCGAAGAGGATCCGCCAGAGTTCGATCCCTTCGACTACATAAACACGATCGTAAGATTTGCGCTTCGCAAAAACAAATCATTAAAAAAATAGCAACAGCATGAGCATCGTTTTGGATTGGAAGTACCTAAAAAAAAAAAACAAAAAATTGTCGCAATACATCGTACAATAGAGGTAGCGGACGCGTTCCGAGAG
This sequence comes from Stenichneumon culpator, assembly GCA_964017025.1. Lineage (NCBI taxonomy): Eukaryota > Metazoa > Arthropoda > Insecta > Hymenoptera > Ichneumonidae > Stenichneumon > Stenichneumon culpator. The sequence goes on along the minus strand of OZ024775.1, from coordinate 8,358,413 downwards.
ACTTGGCGTCGACGCAGTGGCAACATCCCCGAGGCGGGAGTGCCACAATGGCAATGAACGTCGCGTGTACTATTTATAATAAAACTATTGGGCATAGAGCGCGGGTGCGAGGAGGGGACTAACGGGGCAGACTGGTCGCAGACGGAGACGTGATCGTTCTCTTGCCAGAAAACAATGCGTGTCTGTATTTTCTATCGTCGCTGTTGCCATCGTAATTTTCTGTCTTTTCATTCTCGTTTTTTTTTTGTCTTCCTCCACTTCCACCGATTTCTATCGAATAAATTAAAACGTTCCACGATTGAATCTGTTATTCCGGTTTTGACGTCTGGAGTCACGAGGTGTTTGGCACTCGTTACTCTTGCATGGAATGTTTCTTTTTTATACTCCCACCTTCGCGCCGCCGAGTCCCGTGACTCGTTTAAGTAGGTTTTGTAAAAATAAGAAAACGTCAACGGATCGCACAGCTTATTCGCGCGTGGACCGCGTGCCAACCGAGGTCTCCCTTCCCGTCCTCGCGTTCGCGCGGTCATGCTCGCACATCGCCGCTCAACCTTGAATCGCATACGCGCACATGCGGGTTCGAAGGAAGCTGCGCGTCCCGACGGCCTTGCAACGCGACGAATTTCGAGTATTGGTATTGCAATACGAATATTTTTCAACTATCGGTATTACAATAAAAATACCTTTCAAGTATTGATATGACAATACAAATAATGACCTTTCGAATCTTGGTGTTGTAATACGAATACTTTTAGAGTATTGGTATTGGTATTACAGTAACAGTGTCAATACTTTTCGATCGATAAATGTATCGAATGCAATCTGGTTAAAATATTGTTGATTGATCGTTTCGAAAATTGGCTGAATAATCAGATCAGTAAAAAAAACATTAAAAAAATCATGCCTTCAAATTATCATTGGAACGTTACATTCCGGGTTAACTGCGCGATGAGATCCGCATGCATCTTCAAAGACCATTGTGTCGGGGAAAAACTCTGCTAGTTAGAGTTGCATTATCTCATCGCGGATTAGAATGCTAATCCCAGATAGCGAATGATTTAAGCACCGGCTTACAGCGAATAGTGAGTATTGTTGCGCTAGCTGTTATTTAATCGTTGAAAAGAAAATCGCGTGGCACTCAACGCTTCTGTTACCGATGCCATCCTATGCGAGATCAAACGTTAGTGTGGCGACGAGCGACGGGCGCTTTATAGACTCGTTATGCATATGAGCCATGCGTGACCTGCATGGAAAGTCGTCATGTGACGACGTGATTGCATTTATGCACACATATCCAACCTGTTCGTACCACGGCGATGAAACACTCGTGATATTCACACCTCTCGTTGCCTCATCTCTGAAAAAAGAGCCACCTCTGTAAGAAATGAGAAAAGTTTTTTCTTTCGACGGTTAAAGAAACATAAAAAAAAATTGTTCGTCGTACAAAAGAATAATCTTACATTTTTTTAAATTGACTTGCCCATACAAAACCTACTCGCAATGAAAAACAAAATTCACATTTCGGCTGCCAAAAAGATTTGTTATTCCAAGTTCTTCGTAAGTCATTAATAGATCGTTATTTTTATATGGAATTTGGGTCCAGAAATTCGGAGAATTTATTAATAACTTTGGGCGAACTTTCATGACTCCTTTCGATTTCATCGAAAATTATGGTATTTCTGGCTCAAAGCTCCGAAGATGTTGGAGTGTTGATGTACACTTTGTTTTTGCGGTTGGCCGACTATTTATAGTAGAAATAGCTAATTGTGTAGGCCCAATTACTAAATTTGGATTAGGGGCCGATTGCCCAGTAGGACGTGGTCGTTACTGACGTCAAACTCGATGACCTGCTCTCTGACACCGAAAAATTTATCGTCTCACGCTAGTTCTCGTTCGCCTCATGTGTCGTATAAACGACATGGAAGAATAGATTAATTTTCCATTTTCCATGTATACATTTTTTAGTCACGGATTATTTACACTTGAAATAAATATATGTATATATAACCGACAGCGATAGATTCGCGACTGGTGTGTGGCTCTGGCGGTCCCCAAAGTCAAACAGTATCGCTCGCGGTCGGTACTTGGATGGGTGACCGCCTAGCAGCGCACTGGTTTGCGCACCGAATCGTAGAGCGGGAGGCAATTTTCTCGGAGATGTGTGATTACCCTGTAAGAACGCCAATCTCTGGGGAAAGAGCCGTCTGTGTATGGCCAGGTTTTCCGCAGTTTTCCTGTGCCCTTGTGCGAATGCGACAGAGTAAGGGGGTAAGTCGGCTGCAGGGGCAATCCGGGGGGGAGGTGGGGTGTGTAAAAGGGGAAGGACCCCATCAGGTAAAACACATTAAAAAAAAAATATATATATATATATATATATTTTTTAGTTAAATTCTAAGGTAAAATTTAAATCAACAGTCGCATCCGGTGCATCCTGACTCGGCGGGTCTCGTAGACGCGTAGTATTATTTATATCCGGCATGCCTCCTTGAGGAGTTATAGGATCACAAGTTCCGATCGAACGCTGCCAAAATTCAAAGAGTATCGGAGCCACCAGAGCCAGTCAAAACCGAGGTCTCAAGTCGGATAGTTTGTACGACGCTTTCGTCCATCAAGAGTGCGCGTGGCCTACACGCGATGGCCGTTAGTTTCGAATGTTTTACGTTCACAAGACAATAAACAAAAGCAATGAAAAAAAAAACTCAAAACACACGCGTGACGATATGTAAAAACATCATAAGTTATCCCCAGTGAATAAAACCCTCGTCATTAATAAGATAGTAACTTTTTTAATTCCAATTTGTGGAACCTTCTTTTTTAATTTTTTTTTCAAGATTTAAAAAGAAGATATGTTTGCCATTGTTATAATAATAGTTATCCTGTACTACGAGTTCCGTGTCGCCGAGTATATTGTCCTTCGCATGTTCAATTAATTTCTCAGTCATCCGGCCGGTAGATATAAAAAAAAATTGGATCGCGCTAGATTTCGCGACAGATCGAGCTATCGCGATGCGTGCATCGACGCTCGTCGGTGATCGGCCGGGGGGTGGGGGACTTATATCGCGGTGCACAGACAATAGGCTCTCCGCATCCAAGATGCAAGCCCCCCCCCCCCTTTCGGCGTCAGCTAGTGGTCTAAAAATATTCTGATTTTCCGACTGTTGCCAAATTTCGACAAATTCAAACGTTAGTCAAGGCGTTGGTGGGCACACGAACACACAGTGAGAGAGAAGAAACTGCGGTCTGGCCGGGATATAGAAGCCGTCGGGAATCATTCGACGACAGCGGTCAGTTCGCCCTCGCGTGTGAAACCGTGTGCGCGAATGCATACCGAAAAAATTTTAAAGCATCAGAAAGATCGCGAAAAACTCGGGAAAACATTTAAGTCTCGTAGAAAAAAAGAAAGAAAAATATATCGTTCGATCTACCTTACCGACACTGTCAGTATCGACGATGAACCGAGCGATGAACTGCTGTCACTACATTTCCGCGCGGCAATCGGAAGTTAAGAGATTCGCGGGTTCGTTTAAAAAATCATGTTGAAGAAATTCGTTCGGGGAATCCCCTGCGCGCTGTGCTGCCTTACCGACAGGCGACTCTAGACCGATTAAGGGCCGAGGGGAATCCCCGATTTCATGCCGGCCTCCCTACTTAACAGGACCTACTTCGTCTGCAACGATGACTACGTTGTAAGTGTAAGCCGCACCATGTTTCGTTATTGAAATAGTGAGGATTACGGATTGAAGAGTGCGAAAAAAAATGAAAATAAAAATAAGGTGATGGAAAAGAAGGCGAAGAAGAGAGTAACGCTTCCAATGGGGGGTAACAATTTTCTGACGCGCTTTTGCTGGCTCGTTTATCGCTGTTTGATGAACTGTTGATTGGTCGGTTGATCAACGACAATTGCTATTTCGAGTTAATTGTGATAATCAGATGGAAATCAATTTTTTAGTAACTGTCGATTGTCAACTGTTGAAGACTGATTAACAATCGAACAATGACCTTGAAGATGCGTCATACACTGTGCTTTTTGTATGCAAACACCATTGAATAATACTTTTTTATAATAATCGTTGATAGACGGTCAAATATTGTTAATTAATAATAGTTTAGCAATTAATCAACAATTCATTAACTATTGATCTATATTGACACTGTTGAAGTATTCTTTGTATTTGCGAAAAAAGACAATTAATCTTCAAAACCCACATTTTTGTTATGCTGAAGACCTTGAAAAGTTTTCACATACGCGCCTGGATGCGCCTTTTCTTCCCTTCCCAACGTTAATTCGCGGTCACTTTACTCTGACCTTTCTAGGCACCGACGAAATATGCCCACCTGTGGTTTCGACGATTGTGCACAATTTTCATTTTTACATCATTTTCTTCTGAACGCTTTTGTTGGGCTTAGTAAGAATCAGGTTCGGATTGCGCCCCGACCAGGTTATCGGTACAGTTCGCACGATACAGGGCAATTAATAACTCGTCGCGCTGAATCGTTAGCGAGTTGATAAATAGTGCCTAGAATGCCTGAAATATTTTGGCTCGCTTCATCGTGACTCGTTATCTTACGACGCATCGAGATTCTCGCCCGGGAAAATAATGCGCCGCTTGAGCTCAAGTGTCTGACAAATCGCCGTTAACGGGTTAAAATTTCGAACGATTAACCCTTTGGAGCATACATTTTTTTCACTAAAAAAATAATCATTTGAACTATTATCAAGAAATCATTTTGTTTTTAGTTACAAAGTGAGGAGAGAAAGTTGGGTCGAAAAGCGGACCAATGTGCTTCAAAGGGTTAATTACCTGCAAATAAGAAAGACAAAAGTGTGATTAGTGGATCGTTTATGACAAACTTCTTTACGATAATTCGTAAAAAAAATAACCGAACATATAACCGAACGTGTTACTTAAGAAACTATAAAAACGGTAGAAATGTATGCAACACTGTACCGAAATAAATCTTTTGAATCACTCACGGTGGAACGAAATGATTTTGGAGCGATGACAAATTAAACTGCCGATACGCTCCGGATTGGAATCATTTTTTTGTTATCCGATTTAACGAGTAAAGTTCGGTGAGTATGAGGTTTATCATCCAGTATGATAAACCTCATACTGGACGGTTGTTGCATCCTTTTAGTTATCATTCAAAGTCTGTGATGCATCTTGTCCCGACAAACATTTGCACGAAATAATCCTTCTGTATGTACTAAATTAAAACAAAATATATATATATATATTTTTTTTTTATGTTTAATTCAATTTGTCGAATTTTCCACTAGATGTATGGTCGGTATACGAAGGATCTGGGTGAATACGCTAAAGAAGAAGCACGAAGACTAAAGTCGCACGACAAAGCCAGACGAAAATTCGACAAGGTACGAGCCGAGGACCTTCGAAAATCAAGACGAGGTCCGCTATGCAAAAAGCTCATAGCACTTTTGGCATTCGCGTGGAAACACACCGGCGCGAGATTGGGCGAGGATTGGGTCTTTCTCGCGCTTCTCGGCGTCATCATGGCACTGCTGAGTTACTCCATGGATCGAGGAATTTCAATGTGCAACAACGGTCAGTATAAAAAAGAATTACTAAAATATATAACAAATTCTTTCCCTATCGTCCATGTTGAAAATATTTAATAATGGCAAGAGGGGCGAAACGGACTACCATCTCATCCAGTTCAGAGTCTCATCGCAAATAATAGACACGCGGGGTTTTGCCGAGTGTTCCATTTTGCCCCGATCTCGTCCGCAACGCCGTACAATAAACTTTCTCCATTGAAAAAAGGCATTATCTAAGATAATAAGCGATTTGACGAATGACTTTTCTTTAACCAGCCAGGATATGGCTCTATCAGGATCTGACATCACATCCGGCCCTCCAGTATCTCGCGTGGGTCTCCTTACCGGTCTGCCTGATCCTCTTCAGTGCGGGTTTCGTCCACATAGTCGCGCCACAGAGCATCGGCTCGGGGATACCCGAGATGAAAACGATACTGCGAGGGGTGGCGCTGAAGGAGTACCTGACCTTCCGAACGCTCGTGGCGAAGGTCATTGGCCTCACGGCGACCTTGGGATCAGGGTTGCCCCTCGGCAAGGAAGGTCCCTTCGTCCACATTGCCAGCATAGTCGCTACACTCCTGTCCAAGCTCGTCACCAGCTTTCAGGGTATCTACGAGAACGAGTCGAGAAATTGCGAGATGCTGGCCGCGGCCTGCGCGGTCGGAGTGGCTTCCTGCTTCGCTGCGCCGATCGGCGGTGTGCTCTTCAGCATCGAAGTAACCACCGTCTACTTCGCCGTGAGAAATTACTGGAGGGGTTTCTTCACCGCCGTTTGCGGAGCCACGATGTTCCGGCTGCTGGCAATTTGGTTCCAGCGCGAGGAGACGCTAACGGCGATGTTCCTCACCAACTTCACGATGGACTTTCCTTTCGATCCTCAGGAGCTTTTCGTTTTCGCTCTGATCGGCGTCGGAAGCGGACTAGGTGGGGCCTTCTACGTCTGGCTGCACCGGCAATACGTTATTTTCATGAGGAAGAACAAGAGCATGAACAGTTTCCTTCAGAAAAAGTTAGTCCACTTTATTATCAGATTGAACCGGATGCGATGTTGGTTTTATAGATCTAGCAATTTTGTTTCTTTTTTTTTTTTTTTGCAGCCGTTTTCTCTATCCCGGAATCGTGTCGCTGTTGGCCGCCTCCGTGTCTTTTCCTCTGGGACTCGGACAATTCATGGCCGGTGATTTGAACACCCACGATCAAGTTCATGGACTCTTTACCAATTTCACTTGGACCAAGACTGACCTGAGCGTCGAAGAGATGAGCGTCGTTGAACACTGGTCCACACCTTATTCGGACGTGTTCGTTGGACTTCTCGGATTCGTTCTTTTCACCGTAAGTTTATGTTTTTGTATTTATATTTTTCCTTCATTTCCGACACGAATAGAATTCTGACAATCGCCAGTACTGATTCATTTATTTTTTATGTTTCAGTTCGTATTTTCTATAATAAGCTCAACAGTCCCGGTGCCCTCAGGTATCTTCATTCCAGTCTTCAAGATCGGGGCCGCCCTGGGACGCGCCGTTGGCGAAGGGATGGCTCTGTGGTTTCCCAGCGGAGTTCGTTACGGAGGCATCATAACGCCAATTATTCCTGGTAAAAATATAAAACAAACCGCATCTCTTGATATTACGCATTATATGTATTAAATTTTTGTTATTAATATATTATATTAGTTTTATAAATTATATTATAATGTTCACTTTAACACCTGTTTCTTACCAGGGGGTTATGCTACAGTAGGTGCAGCAGCCTTCTCCGGCGCTGTGACTCACACGATCTCCGTCAGCGTCATTATATTCGAGATGACCGGACAAATAACACACATAGTGCCAATAATGATCGCGGTACTAATCAGCAACGCGATCGCCGCTCTTCTCCAACCGAGCATATACGACAGTATTATTCTCATAAAGAAATTGCCCTATCTACCGGATCTTTTACCTTCCAGTTCGGGTAGATATCATCAAGAAAAATATATATATTCTTCTTTAATCACCTACGAGATAATTGATGGATTTTTTTGTCATTTATCTTTTTAAAGGTATGTACAATGTTTACGTGGAGGACTTCATGGTGCGCGACGTGAGGAACATCTGGCACGGAATAAGTTACCAGAGGCTGAAGGAGATACTGAAGGAGAACCGTAAACTTCGGGGATTCCCGTTGGTGGACAATCCGGACTCGATGATCCTGTTGGGCTCGATACAAAGACTGGAGCTGATTAAACTGATCGAGAAGCACATAGGACGCGAGAGGCGTCTCCAGGTGGCGCAAAAATTGCATAAGGAGGCGGAGGAGAGGGCGAGGGAGGAAATGGAAAGACAATTGAGGGAACAGGAGCGCACCCGAAGACCCTCGAGATTCGAGGTCATTCCCGCACCGGACATACTCAAGATGCAGAGGCAGAGCGTCAACGACCTGACCATGTCGCCTGGCAATGGAGAACATGTGAGTCTCCGAAAGAAATGTTTTTTTTAACTTCTATTTATGAACTATGATTTTTATAGCACACCTATCACTCGCCGATATTCGGGTCGCAGCCCAAGAAATCTATATTGAAGAAGACCAATTCGTTCACACTGAAGGGATTCAGTCCGTTGGTCAGTCCGGCTGTGACGCCTTACACCACTGTCACCGGGGCTGAGAGCAGGTCATTTTATTTTTATTTTTGCACTCTCGATACGCTGTTTCTTTTTCATTCGTATTGTTGCACCCCTTTCTTCCCTTAATTTGCCCTAAATAAATTTTTTTTAGTTTATTTTTGGTTAAATCTGTATCGCAGGCTACAAACCGCATTTCCAAGAATTTATCTCGTCGTAGCAAATGCTGTAAACAAAATTCAGGCCATCGATCGTTAAAAATAAGCATCGCGTGATATATGGATATTGTGTTTTTGTTTGTTGTTAAAACCTGTTTCACCTGTTTTGTTATTTTGTCTCGCAGAATTCGTCTGGCTTTCGAGGCGATATTCAAAAAATCGGCGACCCTTCAGGACGTTGATCCGGATCCCGAACTTGGAAGTGTCAACAACGTGAGTGTGACGCGTCGCGACAGCGTCGACGGAATAAACGCTCAAGCCCATCAACCAATGTTGTCGCCCAGTCCTGCCACGTCGAAGAAAGTACAGTTGGTAAGTTTAAAAACTTTTTTAGACAATACATTTTTTTTAAATTATGTAACCTTGTTCGATGGGTATGGAATTTTAGCCGAGAGAGAGAGTAATCGACATGTCGGCCGAGGATCAAAAACGATGGGAGGAGAGCGAAATGGCAATGGAAGTAGATTTTTCCCGATGTCACATAGATCCAGCGCCCTTCCAGCTCGTTGAGAGAACTTCGTTGCTCAAAGTTCATAGTCTCTTCAGCATGGTCGGGGTGAATCACGCTTACGTGACGGCAATCGGCAGGCTAGTCGGTGTCGTCGGTCTGAAAGAGGTGAAAAATAAAAACAAAAATTAAAAAAAAACTGACCAACCATGCATTTTTTTCAGATTCAATTGAATTAAAAATAATTTTTTCATTTCTTTTCGCAGTTGAGGAAAGCCATCGAGGACGCGAACTCCGGTATATTGCCGATGCACCAGGAGATTCATGGGACAGTGTCAGTCTCGAGTTTGGCGAGAAGCGAGGGAGAAGACGCTGAGACTAAGAGCAACGACAATAACGGCGCAGTTGACAAGGCGACCTTGAACTCGATTAGTCCCGCGGACGAAAGCGTCGCTGACGAAAAAGTCGAGAAAGTCTGATAACGCGACAATCGACGTACAGAAACTATAATAAAGAAAAAAAAAGAAGTAAAAAAAGTAACAAATTGTGATAGTCACGCCGTGAAAAACGTTCACACGTCGTGACCTGATAGACGCGAAAATGAGTGAAAAAAATGCTGAAAAACAAGAAGAATAATGTATGCAGAGTGGTGAGACGCGAGAGAAAAATTCTATCATTATCTCCAGCACAAGACACATCCCGTAGAGTTATAAATAGATAATTGTAATTACGTAAACGAAAAAAAAATTATTTTACTACGCACACGCCGGGTAATTTGACGGCTTACAGTGACTCTCCGAGGGACTCGGACCTGCCAAATGTTTATTTGTACATTCCATCCAACGGAACGAAAGTTGGAAAAAAACATGAACGCGCACACACACATACAACGAAAGTCAGAGACCAGTAGTTGACGCCATTACGATTAAATATTGTTAAGTTTTGATTGTCGAATCGTTGAGCGAATTCGTGGCGATTATTAATAATAATAATAAATATTTTTCTCGAGAGCGTCGATCGCCCACTTCGTCGATTGTAAATATAATGTATATCATCGATTAAAAAAAAGACATTAAATCTAATTTATTCCATCGACGGGCCAGTTATTTGTTCGCTGTAAATCTCACGACCGATCGGTGGCAAAATGGACCACTGAATTGGGCAGTTGGAACGACCCTGTTTTTTTCAGCGTAGAAACATAAATTTATTTTGAGATTTAATCGTACAGCGTAAATCACAATATTTTGGGGTGATGGAGATAATGCCTCGTGTAGGAACTCAACCCTTCAACGGTAAGTGGTAAAACGACTACGCGCGGAAAATTTTAGCTACATTACAGTAAAAAAAAACAAATTACTTTTCACATCGATACATTTCATATGCAAATAATTGACAAATACAAGAAAACTAGTGGCACTTTCCCAGTGACCGTTGAAGGCTTAAATAATAATAATTTTTTTAAAGACATTTTTTTAGTCCGAGGCCTGAAATTCAATGATCGAAACTGAACCATCCGTGAAGACACTTCGGCACAGGTCCGGGCGTGACGAAGCTGACCCTTCCGATTTCACGCATGGTGACGGCATCGAGTATCAGCAGGGCGACATCGGTCTCGCGCTCTTGACCCCATACAACCGCGCTTAAAACAACACCTTCGTCTTCGTTCTACAAAATAATAATAAGAATAATAATAATGAAAAAAAAATTGCCATAAAATATCACGAATTTGGTACCTTTCCGTTCGGATCTGGCACGAAGATCGGCTCGCTGGGATAAACGCCTTTCTCGCACCAGATTTTTCTCGTCTTTTTAACGGTATCTACTTTGATTATAGTACCGGGATTCTCGATGTCGACGTCGCTCGATATCGCGTAAAAGTATCTGTACTCCCGGCCGAGGTAGGAATCGTAGTTGAGCCGTGGAGTTTCGCATCCGAGATCGCAAAGGAGTTCGGGTTTGACGAAGATACTGCCGTCGGGAAGCCGATGAGCCGCGGCCCTGCGTCGAAGAACGTTGTCGAGCTCGGGACTTTTGTCGTCCCTCTCCGAATTTTTCATCCGTGCCTCAAGATCACCTTCCGAACCGTCGACCGGCAGATCCTTGTCCTCCTTGCGAAGCGTTTCGAAAAGCTCCAGACTCTGATTCACTGTTCGAGCCGTGACGAGATTGTGCTCGGTGGGAACGTCGGAAGCTGGCTGCTTCATCGGTAAGACGAAACGCAACGGGCGACCACGAAAGAGCTTCGAGTAATCCGGATTCTTATGCATGTTCTGTAGATAAAATTAAAAAAAATAAATATGTCGATTTTTTTTTGTCAAAATATGGCGACAGAATTATTATTGATTTTTTTTACTCACCTTCATGACATCTACGTACATGCAATCGAGCATTTTAGCATCGCGGTAGCAGCAAATATCTAAAACGACGTAATCACGATCACGAGTCTCGAATTGATTAATTATGTGAAGATAAAAAAAGCTCTCAGCGACGAATGTCCTCTCGAGGTGACCGGTTTCTCTCGATATGACGTGGATGAGAGTCTGAAGATTATAAAAATAAGATATCAATATATGTTTACTATATTAAAAAACAACAATTCTTACGTTCTCGTTATCGTGCCATTTGAGACACGAGCACAATGGCTCATTTTTGAACTGACAAGCCACCATCGATACGAGAGCGACTCCCAAAGGTTGCTCAACGATTATGAAGTAATTTTCCGTTATCCCAAAGGTGTGCATGTACGAGGGATTGAGAATCCAACGGGACGGAATCGTAGCGACTATCGTCGCCTGGTCGAACATCGAGAGTTCCTTCTCCTCGCCGGAATCGTCTACGAGGGAAATTTAGCGTTCAATTAAAAAGTACAGTTTTACAAAAAAATCATACACAAATAATAATAATAAGATGCTATTCAACCCTTTGACCGTCTCGGAAATTGGTCAGTTTGGCGTGTTTTTATTTATTTATTTTCATTTTATTTACCGATGGTTATGCGACTGGGAGAAAAAGAAACGATGTTGTAAGCCGGCCCTTTGGAAGTTATGCTCATTCCCAGATTGTAGACGGTACCGTCGCTCATCACGTGGGGATGCGAGGTGTGATTTATTATACCAACGTAATCGCTAAGATTTACCTGCGAAACAATCGATCAACAGCTCCGATAATATTTGCAATATTTATTTATTTTTTTACCTTGTTTTTTGTTTCAAGGGTTTTCGGATCTATGCGATGGACAACAGGTGACTCGGCGAAGGTGTAGTACTCGTCGCCGAACGGATAAACGGAGATCATTGAATTGTCCGATAAACTATCTATCGGATTAAACACTGCAGCAACCCTGATATAATAAAAAAGGAAGATAGTTAAAAATCTTTTTTATTTCATTTCTTTATATTTATTTAAAGTAAATATTCGGAAAGTGTACCTTTGAAAAATACTTTGACACGGATCCGGAACGGCCTTTGTGCCAAATTCGGTAACGACGATTCTCTTCGCTTCGTGGTTCTTTTTGTAAACATCGGTCTGGACAAATCTCCTCTGATAAGTCACGCTACCATCTGATATCTCGAATCTAACGGATGGAGAAAACTATCGTTACGATCGTTAGTTTGTTTCGTCGTCGGAAACAAATAAAAAAATAAGTCTGCCGAATTAAGGCAATTTGAAAAGTGCTTATTGGACCCATCGGCCTTGATCATCAGGTCAGAAAAATATTCACTTCCCGTTTAGCTGGAAGTTATTAACACCCTCGTGCCAATACGACGCTCGGGCAATTTGATTCTCGGCGGCTCATATTCGTTTAATTATAGCCAATAAAAAAATGAAAAATAAAACTACTTGGATAGTTCTTTTTATTCATGGGCGGATAATGATCTCAAGTTCAACTTTTTATTGTTTAAAGTTTTTAGAAATGAAAAAAAATATTAAAATTTTTGTTTTTCATTTTTTTTTCATGTAATACTGCTCACCGATGTAGAAGCGCCGAACTGTCGAAAAGATGATCAAATCTGTAATCCCCAACTTTGAGACTTCCGGGACCATTTCGCAGGAGTGTACCTCTGAGCCACTTTGGTATGACACCGGTGATTTTTCCCCTGATCGGCTCGAGGACCTCCTTCTCGCAGGATCTCATCCATATGGAAGTGTCGCAGTTCGGCCAGTAATTCGTATTATCCTCCTCGTCAAGAACAGTCTCAAACTCGGACGGTTTATCATTTTTCTCACACTGGACAAGACAATTATTTCATAAAATGGTATAATTTAAAAAAGACTCACACAATATCTCACGAAATTAACTTATTTATGAACTTACACGAAATTGCGTGGTTTTAGAATTTTTCATAAGACTATTTTTTTGCCTCAGATAGTTATCGATTACATTTAATTTTGAAGAATACAAGTTGCCATCCGATTTCGATCGGCAGCAACGTTTCATTTTTTTTTTGTTTTTGATTTTTAAATGCCACTCAGATGATTTTGATTTTTTAAACGATTTATTGGGAGGGTGTTAACAATTGGGATTATTTTACGATTTTAAAAACATTTCTTTTTCTGTTTCGGAATTCAACTTTAAAAAAATTAAAAACTACTTTTTAATCACTATCTTCGTCGTTCGGTACGCGATCTTCGTTCATCAAATTATTCTCGATCGGTTCGAGTATCGATGAGACAATGAGATAGATCCGTTTGTGAGTGAAATCCATTATTTTTATCAGTCAGTCACCGGTGACTTTCGGGAACGGAGTGACTACCTCGGTGTTCCGCTCTTGACCTTTATAAATGATCGTAGTGGTTTTTAATCGATTTAGCCTCGTGTACAGATAGAGGAGCTAATGCCACGAAACCCTACGTACGTTCGGCGTCCGAGCCGCACGTGGAAAACGCCGCGGTCGAGCGACACGTGCGTCCGCTACACGTTGTCGAACTCTCGAGATTCAACCCTCCATCCCCTTCAAATAAGCTTAACAATTGCGTTCCACGCCTCAAGGAAAGCCGAGAAAGTAATTTACGATTTATAGTCGGAAGGCCTCAAGACTTCTTTAAGCTTATCCAGTGTCACGCAGTACGAAACAATTAACCCATTTTTTCCACGGCAATGGATAATCCACATATCTATTCATTCATTTATTTTTTAACCGCCGATTTAATAACAGAATAATGTCAACTTGCCTTCTTTTTTAATTGATCAATTATGTTTTCTTTTTTTAAATACGATTCATCGCGATAATTATCGCTAAGGCAATTTTTCGATTAATTATGTACATCCCAGATGATTGATAAGTAATAAGGAGATAACGGCGCTTCCTTCCTTACCGATCGAGCGTGACGGGTTTGAAAATTTTACCGAGGTCAAACTTGATATTCGGATGAGCTCGGCGAGGTGGAAGCACCAAGATTGTCCCTAAAAAAATATATTGAAGCACGGGATAACCGTGGGCGCGTTAAAAAAATGAGACCTCAACACACAGTACGATACATTGCACCAATTTACCATCGGCTCGTTAGTAAGTAAACGTCAATTTTTTTTTTACATATAATCATAATATTTTTCTTTCACCATTTTCACGTTCCATCGTCACATTTTTATCTAAATTCACTAAGTTCCAACTACCGAATTCAAATATCGTTACTTAATGTTAAACAAAAAAAAGTAGGGGAAATGATACCGGAAACAAACTGGCGATGCTGTACCACGGCACTCGTGACTTCTCATCGATCCTCGATTGTGCGGGGTCTTCTGACATCGCAGGACGATCGATGGACCGCAACTGACGGCGATTTTGACAATTATTTTGGCATCAGACCCTTTCGTGAACAACAAAAATATCTCTCGTGATGCTGCACTGTACTGACTTCTAGTACAGCCTGCGTCGTTCTTGCTGCATCGAAGTTAGCGTATATTGGATGATTGCCAAAAAATAAGTTGGCCCCGTAAGCGAAACGAGGAAGTTCAAGCGTAGATCTTCCGCGGCTTCCATCTAATTAATTTTTTGGCTCAAAGATTGCATTTTTTGACCCAAAGATTAAATTTGTTGATCCAAAGGTTTAATTTGATGACAAAGATTTAATTTGCTGAACCAAAGATTTTTTTATGACGATAAGTGAATGAAACGCCGACGGTGAGGGTCTTCGGTGATGAACCTCTTGTTCCATAGTCCATTTCCGAATCCTCTAATTTGTTCCTCTCAGCGCTCTTGGAAGTCCTCATTGTTGCGAAAATTGTTAACTTTTGCGGAAGCGTGCGTTTAGCCGGATGTTTTCACAGCGATTTTGTATTCTCGACGACGGACGGTCAATCGAGATCCCTAATTGTTTAATCGTCGCCGTGCGAGATCGCTTTTATCGCTCCTACTAATCTAGCACGTGTTGTTGAATCTGCCTCAAGGACGTACCTCAAGAACCAACAGAGGCATCTGTCGCTTAATGAGAAAAATAAATAAATTCAAACCTCTTATTTTTATCGCAGCAATAAATTAGAATACGCATCGTTCCGATCGATTATGGTCGTCGCATGCATAATTCAAAGATTACATTGATGTATTATCGTGTAGTAAATATTTTTCAGCGAACATTTCCAGTATACTATTTTATTCTTTTCTACAGGAGTCCTAATTGTACTAATAATAAAGACACTTCTTCCCGGTCCCAATTCTCAGGACCGCGTAAAGTCGATTTGACGACAGAACCGAGGAAAAGCAAATTGTATTTTCTGTAAAAATAACTCAACGCGAAAAACTCGGCAGCTGACGGCAAAAGGCAAATGCAACCACGTGACGTAATAAAAAAAATATATATACAGCATTATTACCCATGATTACCGACGAATAATGGCTCGATGAACCTGTGATTCATCGTCACGCGGGAATGAAAGGAGAAAAAAAAATTGTATAAATGAAAAAAATAAAATGAGTCACATGAGCAAGAGGTAGTCACATGTCTGTGTTTTGCTCGGGAGGCCGCCGCACTCGTGACCAACGTGCTCGAGTGTAATCATGCTGTCCGATTAATCGCCTCAGTGCGATAAGAATTATTTTTCATTCGATTGGACCCTCGAGCCCTTGAGCTCTCTCGCGCTCAAAAAGGCCTCGTAAAATTTTAAGCTGTTTTCGAGGTTGAGTAAATTAATTAAATTAATTAAATTCGTAAAAATAAATATGGGCTTAACGGATAAGTGATGAAAGTGAAAAAACGGTAAAAATTGACGTATCTAAAATACGAGGTACTGGTACGATATGACCAGCTGTTCGGCAGACGCTATCATGCGATTTAGTAGACGCGTAGCACCAAATACTACAACAGCTCGAGAGTGAGAGATTACGAAGTCATATGACTCGGTGAATCTCGTTTAGACGTTCCGGAGACTCGTGACTGATAAGACAAATAATATCGCGGAAAAATAAGCGTAACTCTTCGCAGCCCGAAAGAGAAAGAAATTTTGTTGAGAAAGATAACGAGGGGGTGAACTTTCCGCCATATTGACTTGCCACGGGGACTTTCGTCCTGTGCAAACAACGAAGATAGCAAAGGTCATACGATCATCCGTTTGACTCACAAATTAAGCTCCGAGCAGCTAGGAAGTCATCGACAGCATACACGGGACGTGTCGACGTCATTGCTGGGATGAAAATAGTTGTTTGTGGAAGATATACTCGTGTTGTCGAATAGAGTATAAATGTACGGCTCCGCTTGCGTTATGTAATGTCAATCCGAACGGAGAAAAATAATTAGTTGTTCCAACTACCGGCATGGTTAAAAACGCTGCAAGCGATTTAATAACTTGCGTTGCGCTGATGAATCACTTGGTCGCGCTAATAACTTAATTGATTGCGCTAATAAGTTAATTGGTTGAGTTAATAAGTTTATAGGCTGAGTTAATAAGTTTATAGGCTGAGTTAATAAGTTTATTGGCTGAGTTAATAAGTTTATTGGCTGAGCTAATAAATTTATTGGTTTCGCTGACGCATTAAGTGGCTGCGCTAACCAATTAATTGGTTTCCCTAACAAATTAATTGATCGCTCTAATAAATTAATTGGTTGCGCTGACAAATTAATTGGTCGCGTTAATAGATGAATTCATTGCGCAAACAAGATAATTGATTACGCTAACAAATTAATTGGATGCGCCAAAAAATAAATTGTTTGGACCTAAAAACCAGGTTGTTGTGCTGTTTGTTGCGGTCGTAGAAAGGGCAACAGTCAGACTTACCTTCTTACAAGAAAATACTCAATGAACCTCCTTGGACCATTGATCAATGGAGAATTTAATCGCTTAAGTCAACGGAAAAAATAATCAGTTGTAACTTCACGGGTTCGAAGAAATCTTCGTGTATTATGATCTATGTAAATGAAGATTGTGCTGCAATAAAGCCTCATCTAGCCGCACGAGGTTATTGACGCATTCCATAAAAAAAAATCTCACAGCACTTGACAACGCGCGATCACAACAAGCGCGCTCTCAGCTCGACGATTACAGAATCTGAAAATCATCGGCACATGCGCTGATTTTATATTCAACGATTCTATCTCTCGTCCTCGGGATACAAAATGTTAAGCCCTTACGCCCCTTAAATGTTAATAACTTATGCTCCCAAGGTCTGTGCCTCGAGCTGCATCTCAGCGATATTTGAACTTTTATCAAAATACAACCCTCGAAGAATCTGCACAGCAGATTTGTCTACAAAATGTCGATAGTCGGCTCATACGTCGTACTTTTCCACTCGTACAAAAAAATTAATAATAGTAATAATAAACCTGTTTTCAACAGCTGTAACCCGACACCGGTCAACATCTAATTAACATATCGTTTATTCCCTCGATTTCGCGATACTTTTGTCGCTTTTTACTTGCTGAAAATCTCAAGATAGATAATAATCGGTTTTGTCATTTTTCTCTCATTCTGTTCTTTTTTTTCTTCATTTCTTACGTACGTGAGTATTTCTGGTTCGGCAAAGGTGGTAGCAGCAGGAGCAACGCGCCTTGTAACAGGATTCAATGGAGAAAAAAAATTTTGTTTATCCGTTATGAGAGTCGGGAGGACAGAAAAGTCTCTCCTTGGCCACGATAGTCTCACGTGAGACGAAAGTAGTGTTGCAACGGTGAGGTTCTCTCTGAGCATGTGACTGGAACGCTGGTCGAATCGGGAAACAGGCTGTGTAAATGAACCCCACGACAACACTACAGAATTATACGGCGACGTGCGTTCGAACATTTAAATCGATGTTTATTCACAAAACGCATATGGGGCAAAATGGACCACGGGTAACGTCTAAATTAATAAAATGCGTATAATAAATAGAGACGCAGAACGCTAATAACATAATTGCTCCCTGTCGTGTCAATGGATGAGTGAATTAAAAGAGATTTATGATGGTTGATGACGCACGAGGGAATCAACAGCTGGCGAGAAATATTCGTCATCGCGCAGTTGACGATGTTAAAAAAAATTAATCGTTAATTAATCCAATTAATTGATGTATGGTGGATCGACAAATTGTAGACGGTCCAAATAATAAAAAATTAAAATATACAAAATTGATATTTTATCATTTTAATAAGAAAACTTTTTTGGTCATTTCATCCAGAAATAGGTTTATTTTTCTTCACTCCCATTTCACGGTGAAGAGGTCGAGGACGCTCGGCGCACACATGCGTAGGGACACTGTAACAAAATTAGCACGATGAGTGGGAATGTTCGTCGGGAGGGGGGAGTCGTTCAGACGCACCTTCTCGTCCGATATCTCAGTCGTTCACGCACGGTTTCTCACGTGACTACCGGAGAAAGGGTAAATGAGCTTGAACTAACGAATCGAACTCGTCCAAGTCTGTGTCGCTCACGATACCCGCGGAAAATCGGGGGTCAAGGGGGGAGGGAATAAATATTTTATATATATATATTTTTTTCTTCATCTTATTTTTACTGTATTCGTCCGGCGCGCGCCGGCACATGATCGGAGCATATCTGGGTCTCGTGACGGAGACACGCCGGTCCCTCCGCGAGTGCACAATCCCGATAAGGGAAAACCCCTCCCGCTTTTAAAAAGGTATTTAACCGACGCGCCCCCTAGCGACACTAACACAGGTGCGTCCAACGCGCACGAAAGTCCATTCGGCACAGTTTTTTGTGATTTTTTTTTCTTTTCCATTCAACCCCGTCGACACGACAAGATGACAAATTGGGATTATGAGGCATTCGAGGAAAAGCCGCCGGACTTCGAGACGTGAGTTGGATTTTTGTTTATTTATTTATTTATTTATTTTTGCAATTTCGATTATTTTTATTGCGAAAATCACCTTGCAAATCGAATTTTGAAAAAATAAACAATGGATGTTTAAAAAAGTGAATGAGACGAAGGTTCGAAGAGAGCGCAGGAGTTTCATGAAAATCGGGTATCTACGAGTGGCTGAGATTTACGATAAAAAAATGTAAAAAAAAAATTAAAAATGTGGTAATAAAGCGATATCCCTGATTTTATACGCGTAAACACACGATGACGGCCAGTCACGGGATTCAAGCGATAGGAAAATACAGCCTCGTGACTGCCGGCGAGCCGGACAACCGGACCGAACCGTACAAAAGCCACTGAACTGTTTAAACGAGACGTCGCGACGGTACGGTGCGGCAAACGCGTGCGTGTTCCCATGGGGTGAAGATGTCGAGGAACAAGAATTACTCGACTTTCGACTCGAGCCCTGAAATGTGAGTAAGCTCATTCCTAAAAAAACTAAAAAACATCGTTCAAGTTTGAACTAAGGGATGTTCGTCCAGAAACCTCCCTTACCGACGAAAAAGTGGCAAAGTGTTTCGATAATTTAAAAAAAGGTACAAAGTTTCCTTTTGACACGTAAATCGACATAACACCGGAGGAGCTTCGAATAACATCGATAACAAGATTTTCGAGATAGCTCCACAAAGGCTCCTTGCGTAATTCCCTCTTGGCCTTCGAGATAAATTTTTTTCCTCTTGTTTTCAAAATACCGTGTCAAAGATATCGTCGCTCAGCATCGATTAAATTCCCCTTTTTTAAATTGTTCATATCTAGATCCCGAGAATTAGCGTTGTCCGAGCAACGACGAAACATTTCCAGCGATGAATGGGACACCGGGCGTCGGTTGAACAAATAGAAATAATTAACGTCGGTAAACACCGATAGCCGACGAAGTCGTAGGGATTTCGCTCGAGGGCAATTTTATATCAAGTTAAAACTGAGTCACTTATTGTTTGCGAACGAATGAGCGTCGGCGTTTTAATGTACGTTTGTTCATAGACGATGCTCAGTTCATACGCCTAGATAATGCCCGTGTGAAAATTTTATTGTCACGCTAGACAGTCGTGCACGCCTCGTGAACGCGCCTCCGCTGTGTACAAACACACGCAGGCCGATATCCGTGAGGAAAATGCGGATAATGGCAAACGCTCCTGCGTAATAATACTAAACGCATTCAACCTTACGCGCAACTTGTTTGACTTTGTCGTTCAATCGATCGTTTTTTTTCAATCTCTGGCCTCAAATGTTCAGCTTTTTTGTATAGATATACCCCCATAGCAAACAGTATTAAAAATATATGTATAAAAATAATCATAAAATTGTAGAATTTTTTTTTTTTTGCTGTACCATGCATCTCGAATTCAAAATCGGTTGACAAATTAATATTCATCTAATGATTGAACAATTTTTACATACGTTTACATTAATGATTTACCATAAAGGAATTACTATTTAAAATACTATAAAAAATTACAGTCGATTAATTACTTGGGCTTGTGTAATTGTATCCTTTCGGTGCTCTCGGAATTATTGTCAACACCTTGATTTTAATCTGGTTGATATCTATCGGATGCGGTGAAGTTTCACAGCTGTTTGACCTTTAGAGCTTCCTGAACAGCAGGGCGTTCTATTTCCTGCAAATTCACGTGCGTAGTGTTCGGAGCAGAATTCTTATACGGTAGCTCGCTAGATACCGGAACTCTTGCGATAAACGTCAGGGACGTCCGAGACCTTCGAGCCATCCAGCGACGGCCACCTGCCGTGTGGATAACACTTATTGTTAAAATGTATTAAAGTAAAAATTCCAACTTGCCTATTTATTTTCGTGCGCGAATCCATCGGTGATGGAATTAATACTCACGAATTATTATTTTCAATTTATATGAAATGGATATATCAATATTATTTCATATAAATTGAAAATGCAATATAGATTTTAAAAAATTATCTGTGATTCGTCGGATAACGATTCGAGGCGCGAAAGAGCATATGCGAGTTACAGATCGAAGACGATTTTCATCAGCCCCGTGGAAATTTGCCAATATTCATCATACGCGTTTCCTCCGTCACTTCCCGTCTGGGTCCCAGTTACATTACGCAAACATTGTCCCCCGGCCTTCTAGACGTCTCATAACACCCACGCGTAATTTCAAATTTTGAAATTACGTGTGAACGAAAAATTGCTCGCACCGCCGCTGCATGGTGAAAGTTCGAAGCTTTTAAACGCGTCGAGCTATCGGCACGCGGCCTTTACCCACTCCACTGTGACTCTGGTCGCACGCATTCGCTTCTCCCGAGAGTTCTTCCTCGCCAAAAGCGCGCTTTAACTATAAAGCTCGAAGAGCCGCGAGGCGCGAGTGCACAACGACGATCGCCGTTCGACAAGGACGTTGCTTTGTGGGAAAAAAGTCTACAACTTTTATAATTTATAGTGAACAGTTAAAGAAAAGCTTCAACTCATATATTATCTATAATTTGAGCACAGAGCAAATATTCGCGAGTGAATAAATAAAACTGCGAACAAATGAAACGGTTCAGAAGAAAACGACCGAACGCGGCTATAACACGCAAGCGCTTCAGGCACCAAACTGTCGGGCAATAAAAATAATAAAAAATTTGACAGGAAAAAGAAATTTAAATTAACGCGAGACAAAAAGTACTATTGTGATCGGCTGTGATATATTTAATTTTTGCATCGTTTGAACTTTGGATTTTTTATCAACGAAGCAATATGGTAGCGACCGACGAGTGAGTATCGACACAAATATAATATTCTAGTTTTTTAATCTTTTTTTTATCTGCAACTCTCGAGGGAACATTTACGAGCTTACGTTAAGTCCGTTTATCGACCGAATAACATTGTTCAGGCTTGTGCGGGTATTGCGTCAGGTGAAGTTTTCCGCGAGCACGTGAGAGCGTGGGACTGCCAGATCGATAAAAAAATTAAAGAGGATCACATAGACTTGCCGGGACGATACTTTAATCAATGAAGTTATTGATAAGTTGCGAAAAAAGAGGGATCAATCGTTATCTTCAGACATTTCTTTGGTTTTTAATTTCTGGATCTGCACTTGTCTATGCTTAGAGACGGAAAGATAAGACTAGATCGAATACTATGCTCAGTGATGTAATTGGTCTATTAATAATAACATACTGTTCTGTGCCGACGTTCGGTACAGGAAAGGCTGTCATAACTTAACGAAAGCGTAAACATCGTACCCGCGGCAACTTTTTTTTTCCTAATTTTTTCGGTTTTTTATTTACGATTTATTTAAACTACGATAAAAGTTAAATCATCGAGAATCGCAAAAAAGTGTCTGCACACCATGTTTCGACAGCTGGCGAATATAATCGCATCCATATTGGTATTGCGATTTGAGATGTACAACTGGCGGATGATGTGTAAAGAGAAAGAGATAACGGGCAAAAAAAAATTGTTTCAATAAAAAAAACAAAATGTTACACCCCTCGTCAATCCGCCCTTTGTTCACGATGAAAGAATCTTGAATTTATATTTCCGCGTTCAAAACTACGTAATATTATTTAATTTCAATCTATAACTTTTCCAACGAAGCTCGTATGACTAGTGAAGGAGTAGGCCTTGCACCGTCATCTCTAAGCGAGCTAATAAAAAAAGATATCCAGCCGAGACCAAACTCGTCTGTGCAGAGAAACTATTTGCATCGTTAATAAAAACGGAAAAAAATAGCCGTCACGGTTGCCCGATGGAAATGTCACCCGCGCTCGTTCGTGCTCAATAATCGTTATCTCTCTATTTTTAACGCCGCGAAAAAAAAACGGAAATCCAATTACCTCCGTCGAGTGAATTAACGTTTAAAAAGTATTCATTTATCTTGCCTCGGTGATAGAGGCGCGGAAGATTGTGTCGTTCAGTGCTACGACTTTGCGGTGTGTTAGAGCGATTGGGAAACGTCGTTCTAATTCCGTAAGCAAGCTCGTAGTTTTGTTGTCGCGATTCTGTCTCACTTTTGGACTGCGGCGACGTCCTTGCCGGAGCCAATGCCAAGGTGCGTTCAGACTCGATGATATGCATCGGGCGCATGCATATGCATCGGTGGAGGAAGCCTCGTGGGGAATCTTCGCGATTCGTTCGGTCTTCCGTATGACTCCTCTTCCTCTTCGTCATTTCTCATTTTCGTTATCCCTCGATGACTCATTACCGCCAACAATTTTCTTTATCTCTCTGTTTACTTCCATCCTCCGATAGGTTCTTTGTCGACTTCCCATGCGCACGATTTTGAGCATTAAAAAAGGTCCTCTTCGACGTTGTTCTACGTTTTGATGTGTCTCTTCCTCGTTGATAAAAAAAAGTTTTTTACTCTGCCAAAAACGATCTGCGCACACAAGAGTCAATCCATCGAGTCAGGAATGATAAAAATTAATAATTCAAACGGGAGAAACGCATCACTCGCCAGTCGAGCGGCAATGGACAAAAGTGTGTTTTATGACGAGAAGGTCAAGCGGCTGCACTGAACTCTCTGAATAATCTCAAGGCTAAAGTTATATAGTAGCTTTGTAGGAAAATTTAAGGCTAATCGCATATTTTCTCTGTTCTTCAATAATGTTTATTTTTACGAAAGTTGACGAAATCGACGTAATTTAAAAAAATATAAACAATAATAATTTTATAATAATAATAATACCAAGCGATCGTGTCATCGCACGCATGGCAGTGACAATGGTAACATCAGACGCAGTCTGGCGGTCGTGGATTATTAAGAGTAATGATTAATCGTGACAATTATTTATGATGAGCGTTGAAGCGATAATAAACGGCTTCTATCACAATTTTCTTCGTCCGTCGTAGTTCCCCTCATCGCTGTTGCCAAACGCCACTCATTTTTTTCTTCTCTCATTCCCTTACAGCGTGTCACTGTCACGATAAAGCGAAAGCACGTGGTGTATTTAACCAAACGCCGCGTTATCGGTTCGTACGCGTTGCTGGTCAGCTTAGAAAATACGATTTCGGAACGATTAGTGTGTATGTGTTGTAGTATTATTTCAACTGGAGCAATTAGATACGTTTAAAGGGATGCTGGAGCTATTTTTTCATTTTTAACCTGCTTTACCTATTTTACCGACGGACCTAGACAATTTTCCAGTTCCGACTTATTAATGTGCTACACATATGCGTCAAATAATGCAGGATCATGATATTGACATAAACGATTCGGTGTGCAGTCGAATTTCGATTGAAAACTTACAAGGAATTAAGAAAACCGAATATTATAGTTTGCTAAAGAGCATGAACGTAGTGTCACGATTGCCGTTTTTTTCAACAGTGGCTCTAAAAGGGAAAAATCTTTGTTGAATCGACTTTTTTGGTTTCAAGGCTATATTCCATGTATTTTTTCCCGCTGATCACGAATATAACAATTATTTTACTTCCAACCCAACATTTTTTATTTTAATGCTAAAAATACGATTTTTCGTGCGTGAAATCGTGATTTTCAATGGCTCACTGTACTCTAGGCCCAAAAAGGCCAGAAGATTCGTGTTCATCGGGAAAAAATACGTCGAGATATATGGCAATCCAATTTTTTTTAAGTCGTCAAAATTTTTTTTTATCTCAATGCTTTATGCCACATATTTTCTCCCGCTGATCACGAATATAACAACTATTTTACTCGCAACCCAACATTTTCCATTTTAATCCACTACACTCATGCCGTTGTCATCGGCTCTGAACACCGATCACAAGTCGATAGACCAAGTGAACGTAGTATACACTACGCATGATTATCTTTTGTGTGAGCGGATTGATGATTTTGGAATATTCGGGGAACTTCGAAGAATCTGGATGCACTCTCTTTTGACGTATGCGAGATTTAGAATTTTTTAATATCCTACAGAAAGCATGCTGTTGACATTTCAGCGACCACGTTGGTTTTCGCGACAGTTTTTAATGTTTGATTATCTTTATTTCTCTGAAGATTTCGACCGAAATTCGAGTGCGCGTCGAATCGTTTATGTTATTAATACAGTCCAGTAAGATTTTAAGCATACCCGTCGCATAGTAACGACGAATAGTGAAAACTAAGAAATCACCTATTTCGGCCGGTAAAACAAGAAGGTCCAGCAGCCCCTTAAGAGAGTCGTTCAGTGTCGCCGCTGAATTTCGATAATGATTCTCCGTGAGCGAAGATTTGATTAATAAGACAAAAAAAATTATCGATTTCTTCAGCCGAAACTCCGCGGACGTGGACAGAGACAAGTTGAGCCTCGTCGAGGTGTCATCCCTCATCCAGCCGAAGATACAGCCAGCTTCCCCGACCGAGGATGAAAAAGCCGCGCTTGCGGCTACGTCCGCCAAAGGAATTCCTCATCATGCGGAGAGCGAGAAACAAATGCGAGGGAGTTCTCTGCGCCAAGTCCTGGCTGCTTTTGTCGCTCAGCTCGGCACTATCAACACAGGAATGGTATTCGGCTTTTCAGCTATTGCGATACCACAGCTCCGGAAGGATGACAGTCCGATACCCATCGGCATTACCGAAGAGTCGTGGATCGGTGAGTTTCGAATTTTCAATTACTTTTTTTTTGTAAAAAAATAATAATAATATTACGGTAACAACATAAAAACACACGGGAAGCTTAATCACACTTTCGAGGTCTGTGTAACGGCCGAGCTGAATGATAACACGCGCATTTCGTTTTCGGGCGAATATTAGTAATAATAATAACATTCATGATAATAATATTATTAATAATATTACTTTTATTATTAATAATATTATTATCATTATTATTACGATGTGTGACATTATAAGGATACATAAATAGGAAAAAAATTATGTCCACAGCCAGCATGTCTTCGATCGGCACGCCGATCGGCTGTCTCCTGTCCGGCTACATGATGGACGTCCTGGGTCGCAAGCGTTCCCTCATCATAACCGAGATCCCGGCGCTCCTGGGCTGGATACTGATAACATTCGCCACGGACGTCCGCATGATATACGCGGGACGTTTCTTCGTGGGTCTCGGATCGGGTATGGTGGGAGCGCCGGCTCGGGTCTACACGAGCGAAGTAGCCCAGCCTCATCTCCGTGGAATGTTGACAGCGTTGTCGAGCGTCGGCGTCAGCACCGGTGTCCTGATCGAGTACGCTCTCGGCAGCATGCTCTCGTGGAACATCTGCGCCGGCATAAGCGGTATGGTACCTCTGCTGGCTCTCATCCTCATGTTCATCTTTCCGGAAACACCGTCGTATCTAATATCCCGCAGCAAGCCCGAGAAAGCTCGCGCGGCGTTGCAAAAGTTTCGCGGCAGTACTTACAATCTCGACAAGGAGATGGAAACGCTGGTGAATTTTTCGAACAAGAACAACATAAAGCGTCTAACCGGACCCAGAGAGATTCTCGCCGCAGTGCTGAAGCCCAGCGCGCTCAGGCCTTACTTTCTGCTGTTCTTTTACTTCCTCATTTATCAGTGGTCCGGCACGAACGCCATCACCTTCTACGCCGTCGATATCTTCAGGGAGTCCGGCGCGACGATGGACGAAAATTTGGCGACCGTTGTGCTGGGAATCGTGAGACTACTGTCGACCATAGCCGCATGTGTTTTGTGCCGGAAGTGCGGAAGACGACCGTTGACGATGATATCCTCGATCGGCTGTGGACTCTCCATGATTGGCTTGGGAGCTTATATTTGGCTTCTGGTGCAGTGGAAAGCCGAGAACGTCGCTCCCATGTGGACTTGGGTACCGGTCGTTTGCATATTCGCGTACACCATCACTTGCACCCTCGGTTTTCTCGTTATACCTTGGGTCATGATCGGGGAAGTTTATCCCGTCGCTGTCCGAGGCGTTATCGGCGGTCTGACCACCATGACTGCCCACTGTTTTGTATTCATGGTCGTAAAGACTTATCCTCTTCTCTGCGGTGCGATAACGAGACACGGGACTTTCCTGATGTACGGCTTCATCTCGCTCTTTGGTACCGTTTACTTCTACGCGTGTCTTCCCGAGACTAAGAACAAATCGCTGCAGGAGATCGAGGATTACTTCTCCGGCAGAAGTAACAGCTTGAAGACTGGCAGACTCTCGTGCAGTCGACGCGCTCGCGTCGTTAACGAGGGCGCAGTTTTGCCGAAATGATTATTAGATGACGATAATAATTTTTATTTAGCGAACCTGAAGAAAGAAACAAATATTACCGAAGATATTAATCGATGATGAAAAAAAAATGCACATTAGACAGGTTTTTTTTTATATGTACGAAAATTGTAAATATCGCGCGAGACGATTTCGCGCTCGAAACGCGACAATGTCGGCGAGGAGTTATTAAGAATTCATGGTAGATAGAGCAACAAATTGTAGATAAAGTGAGATTAGAGATTGCGGGTGAGAAGGAGTCACGGAAGCCTTCGGAGACGCAAAGCGACAGGCGCAAGGCGTTTATTTATTCGCTAGTTTATTTATTACGCATGCATCGTATCGTGAATAATGAATAAGCAGTCAGACAAGTCTTCCGTCACGATGTTAATAATAGTCAAGCAATAAATATCGCGTAGCAAACCCGAGGGAGGCGGAAATAATTATATTTTGTAAAAAGAAAATGTACACATTTCTATTGGATTGCCTCCGATTGTAAATAGCAAATAGTCATAGTGAAGCGACAAGCAAAAATCCGACTTAAGTATGTAAATAGTAGATTTTAAGTGAGCCACTGAGCGGAAGCGACTTATTTTTTTTTTTTTTAAGAAAAAAAATGAAAACAATTAAAGAGCGTTATTGAACTATCTCCTGTTTTTTTTTCTTCATCTTATTCTCATCTCGGAATTTATTGATCAAAGATACTTGACTGGGAAAAAAAAAATCTTTATTGAGGAACCCAATGATATTCTATTTTAATTGAATACAATGATTTACAGAGTAAGTCGCGGCTTGTTGTACCTCGCATCTCTCTTTTCTTTGTCCTTCTGCAGGAATTCTTTAATCTGCGCTTCTGGCAATGACACGCCCTTATATTTGGACGGTATGCGTACTTCATCCAGTTTTGCGAGTGTGTCGGCAACAAATTTTTTTGGATCCCAAGCCTCTGCTCTCTTTATCTGTGCCAATAACTCTGCGTGAAAAGCCTTCTCCTTCTTCATCTCCCGCCTCTGTTTTATCTTGGCCCAAGCAAACTTCATGCGTTTTCGCAACTTTCTTAGCTTGTGCTTGCGCATCTTTCTTCTTCTTATGACAATCATTCGTTCCGCGCGTTTTTCCACAACATTTTCGGTTGGTGGAAGATCCAGAGACTTCTCCGGCACTGAGTCCTCCTGTCTGCGCTCTATAGCGGGTGGTTCCCCTATCCGCAGATTAACGTTCAACGGAAACTCTCCGATCTCACCGATGGACGCGCGACGATTTGGGAGATCAAGGTCCAGGCTTGAGCGGAGAGACGACAGATTGAAATTTGGCTCATACAGAGACTTTTCACTTTTTACCGAAGGGTTGTAGAGAATCGATGGTACGGTGTTGTTGACAATTTTAACTGCGCTTGTCGAACAATAACGCGACAAGATGGTACCTACGAAACAATGCAACTTCGTCACTAATTCTACCACGATAATAAATGAATTTTTATAAATAACGAAAACGAGGTTAGGTTCGACCTTTTCGAGGTTAATTACTTCACCAATCTTTCGTATGTGTTTCTTTTGCACTTGAAAGATTATAATTACCTTTAGAGCTAACCCGCAGCCGCTGAAAGCTTTTGCACAAAGCGTTAGTAACCATTATTAACGATTTATCGACAAAAATTCGATGTTTACTCCGGCTCAATCGTCGTCTCCTCGTCGGAGCAGACGAACAACAGCCATGTTGCCGGTACAGCAGCGCCCTCTAATCTCGAAGTGGTAAATTTATTTTTTACTTTCAAAAATTGCCGGTGGATTAATGTGATGTGACAATCGCAGGCCCTATTTTCTCCGGTGATATTAATGCTTTGGGCAAAAGTAAATTCGGTTTTTGTATGTGCTTGAAAATCTTACTCTCTTTTATCCGAAATATCAAGACCTGTTGAAAACAGAGAAAGCAATTTGTTTCCGACCGCAGCATTAAATATGCCGTTAAGGTGATGTGAAACACCCACCAGCCCGCCTAACCCGAACTCAGTTGGCAACAAAACTGTAATGCATGCCATATTGAGACATCGGACTGCCGAGAAAAGTATTCCGCTCCGTGTCTACAAATTTCCCGGGGAAACGCAATTTTTTTTCCGCTGCAATTTGTGGTCACAAAACGACGTTCATAAAGGACTTTACTACCAGCGGCGGTATTTCAAATAATCTTAATGCTAACAACTCAAATGGGTCTCAAGACACTAAGGTAAACTCAAAACAAAATTTCTTTTCATATCTTTATAACCTAATCTCGTTTTACACAAAACGGAGACATAATTCAAATTGTAGTAGAAAATAAGAATCATAGACATAGAATCGGCGCTTAAAGCATTTATCTTAGTCCATTCGCGTTTTGACAGTCCTTGTGGTGATCTTATCCTTTTCACTGTTGAAAAAAAAAACAATGGAAATTATAAAAAAATGAATGCAAACATAGCAAACGTGAAAAATTACATTTGAAATTCAAATTTGCTTACATTATGTGAACAATGGCGCCCCAACCGGACATAGCATCTCTGTCACACGCATTGACAAGGGCCTGGCTAATGGTTTCGAAAAGATCGTCAGGCTCCATGTCAGGTTCGAAGAGCGATTCACACATTCCATAAAGCTGCTCCGTGCAGGTACCTCCTACTACAAAGTCCTCGGGCTCGTTTATACAGCCTATGAGATCCATGTTGCAGATGAAAGGCTCGAAGGTCTCAGGATCCAAACCAGCCACTATAGGCTCGACAAAGTAAGGACCGAAACGCTTTTCATACAGCAGATTCGACACCACTGAGCCAAACGTCTTCGGACGCATTCTACGGTTCTCCTTGAGTTCATAGAGGTTTAGCCTGAAGCGCAGACGCTCCATCACCGTTTGCACGTCGGTTGCGAGTCCCGGCAAGCCGACGTACAAGTGCGGACCCATCTCGAAGATCTTCTGGAAATCGCACGTTATCGTCTGCCCTTGAATGCCGAAACGGCGATCGGCAGCGATCGCCACGCAGTTCTTGCCCTTCATGGCTATTATCGCACCACCGTTGTAGGCGAGGATGCTCTGGATAAATTAGAAAAAATAAAAAACAACTATGTTGGTGGAGTTCATAAACAATGCTGCAAAAAAAAAATCATCGTGCGAAACATGCAATGTCATCAGGCCAGTTGACAGTCACGTAACCTCGAAATTAATGCCGAGGGTGCAAAATACAGCGTATCCGTCGACGTAATGAAACATTCGATGGTTTTCTTGTCGGTTGGTAATAGTAATTGTTTTATACTCTTGTGATACTTACCATTTTTGTGAAATTAACCTCAACCGAGCGCGAAAAACTTCAGCAACACTGCGTCTATACCGGAATCGCCGAAAACGACCGACGACAACGTCGAGTGAAGTTGGCGCCGAGCCGCGGACACTTTCGATCGAATATCGAAGTCACTTTTGGATTTTCAGGTTGACCAAGAAAATTGGGACACTTTTGAATGTAAATTATCTTACGATTAATTCGGCGATGTTATTACACTTTTAGAGTGTCGTTTAAACGCGATGTCTTTCTACTGAGATTCGTGATTTTTCGACTCTTCGGACTTTCAGCTGGGACACGTAAATTCGAGAAATTTCTCGAGGGAGGCTAGCCTGCGGCGTGACGTCGCATTCCACGGTGCGTTTCTTTCCTCCCCCACCGCCGCTTCGCGGCCGCATATTACCCAAAAAAGCAATATGGCATCCTAATGTTATTGAGAGTATCGTGGAGAGTGATCAGTTGCACGGTGTACCAGTGAAACCTTGAGACTATTTAACGAGCCTCGAAAAACGAATAATCTCACTGCTGTTCTACGAAAAGTGACAACTCTCATTCGAAGCAGAAGTCCCCGAGGATTCGGCTCGATCTTCGAATCGGCGAGTCGATGTGTCCGTGAAAAGTCGACGAAGACATAGAAAACGTAACGCGAGGCAGCACGACAGAGCGAGAGAATCACATTAATACGATAAATTTCAAAAAAGGTTTAAATAAGCGATTAATTATCTGAGCGAAGAATCTCTGGACGTCACCCGACCGGTGTTCGTAAGATGAACGTCCACGAGAAAGAGGTTCGTTCGCCACAGAGTATTTTTTATCTTATGATAGGTTCGATGGGCGCAAATTTTTTTTCGCGTTACTCCGAACACGAGGATACCTCAGCGCGTTTTTTCGATCCACAAACGTGTGAATAAATTTATTTAAAAAGTTGAGGTTGACGCTTGCTGGTAAAATCGTCGTTATTCTTTTATTGCTGCGACCTTATCCCTCCCACTTCTCAGAGTACGTTAATTCTTCACTAGGTCAGTTGCATGTGGGAAAAACCTTCGGAAGTTTCGAAGGCGGGGACACGGAGAAGGTCTCTTGCGACTGTTTGTTGAAATATGGGGAACAAAAATTAACATGGCTTTTACGATATTATTTCATCGTTATTACTTTATCGTGTATGGTTAACATCTGGGACGACAATCGTGACGAGAGAACGGGAGATTCGTCGATGCTTTCTTTGGATCAGCTGTGCCACTGACTGACTAACCCGCACCTCTCTGCTTTCCCGATTCATTCTTCTCCCACCCCCTCGCCGCGATTTTCATTTCGTGGCCTCGAGCCACTTATAATTCTTTAAGCGAATTAATGGGGCTGGCTTTTGTAAAAAAACTTATTGGTCTCCCAATACGTCATTTTTACAGTCAGTTATTTAAAAAATTTATCATTAACGGTAAAAAAATCGATTACATGCTCCCAACGACCTAACCCCTCCTTCGTATCGATCTTCGATCGTAAATGAGCAAAAAAAACGCTTTAACGCGATCTAATTTTAGTTACCTTTGCCTGGTGGTCAAAAATAAATGAAAAACGAAAACGCCCGAGAATCACGCTCGTTCGTCTAAACGCTTTAAGGCGCGTGCAAAAAAAAATGTCCAAACAAAGAAGATATTTCGTTCGACGGCATTGAATACACCTTGCGACGCTGCGTAGGATGATCCGCGAAAATTAGGAAATATCGCAGGGTGGGAGTACGTATAAAATAAGATGGAAGTTTGCCAGATACACGAAAGATACTCTGGACGGAAAGAGTGATTGCGAGGTCGAGTTATAAGAAGTATGCGAACACGTGCGAGACTGAACATGAAAAAAAAAAAAATCCCTCACGTAAAAATCGTCCTCTGTGCCTAACGAAATTCACGTTTTTTTTGTCTTTCATTCTCGCTCGACAAACGTTCCCACCCCTATTTTCTTGACCCATTGACCGAGTTGCGAACTGAAGTGAAAATTACTTACCTCACGCCGCCGGTGCCCTGACTAAAAATTGCTTTGGACGAGTACGACTTTCGTGCACACCGGAAAACCAGAACCAGATGATCCGCACTGTTTTATCACCTACTCCAATACCGGTGCCACAGCCCGCCTTTTGCGTCTTCCGATGAAGCCTCTCTGTAAATGCAAAGAAAAAAAACGCTACATTATTATTAACAGGCTTAAATAAAATATAAAGACAAGACGTAGTCTTTAAAAAAACATACATTAATATTATTATTTCGATACCTCGAACCTCATATAAATATTAATAGCACAATTCGTGTATTTTTTGTTTTTAATAGCATAAACTGTATTAATAGAATGATTGAGGATAAATGTAAATTCCGGTTGGGAGGATAATAAAAACAATAAAAAAGAGAATAGACAAGATTCGGTATTTAAAAATGAGATATTTCGTCATTACAATTTCCTACCATTGGTCTCACACAATTATTAACAATTCCGTAAACTACATGCGCAGAATCATTGCGGATGAACGTGACTTCCGGTTAGGAGTATAATCTTTGAGAGAATCAAAGCCAAAGAGAAGTATACTACAGCGACAAAAATGTCGCTGAAGCCGCGAATGGTCGACTTCCGGGAGACGTGGAATATTCTCCGGGAGACAGTCAAGGGTGTGATAACCCTTGCGGATGTGCCACGCGCCACGTGGAACGACAGGTTCAGGTACAAAAAATAATAAAAACAATTTTCGTATTTAAAGTTTTGTTGTTTACTTCAAACTAATGTTTTTTATTTTTTATTTTTTTGCAGCGACGTTTACTCGCTGTGCGTGGCTTATCCCGAGCCACTGGCCGATCGACTTTACAACGAGACCAAGCGTTTTCTCGACAATCATGTCTCCCAATTGCTGATGCGAGTTCGAAGCAACGGCGACACGGGTCTGCTGCAGGCTTATCATCGCGCCTGGACTGAATATTCCCAGGGGATAAATTATCTTCATCGTCTGTATCTCTATCTGAATCAGCAGCATATCAAGAAACAAAAATTGACCGAGGCCGAGATGATTTACGGAACATCGTCGACGAACGCCGCTGAAAATCAGGAACAAATGGAGATCGGCGAGCTGGGACTCGACATATGGAAGAAGAGAATGATCGGACCGCTGAAGAGGCAACTGGTAGCTCTGCTCCTCGAGGGCATACACGCCGATCGCATGGGCGAAGCTCAGCCCGCTACTACCGACGTTATTTGCGGGGTCATTCAGAGCTTCGTCAGAGTCGAGGAGTACAAGATGAAGGGAGAATTGGACGTACGTCGAGAAAGAAATATAAAACTTAATCTTAGAATGTGAATCTAAGAGTCGCCTAAAAATCGAGTTTGTGTTATGAATTCATCGGTAAAAGTTGGTTGCTTAAAATTATTTTTTTAATTTTATTTTTATTTTTATTTCATACAGATGTACCAGGAAATATTCGAGGGTCCCTTTCTGGAGGCCAGCGGCGAATTTTATTCTCGGGAAGCTTCGGAGCTTCTTCAGCAGTCCGACGTGACGCGTTACATGGAACGCGTTACGTGGCGTCTTAGTCAGGAGGAACTGAGGGCTCACAAGTTTTTGCATCACAGCTCGACACCCAAGGTCCGTTCTCTGATAAATATAACGAAATTTTTCTTGTCTATCATGATAGTTCGATAAATTTCGTGTCGTCGATTTTTCGAAAAACTATTGATATATATTTTTTTAAATATAGGTCCGATCGTGTTGCGAGGAAAAAATGGTTGCAGCTCACGTAACCTGGCTACACACGGAGACCGATCTCATGATCGAGAACGAACGGAGAAAGGATCTTTCCCTATTGTATCCCCTACTGAGACCATTGCCCTTGGAACTTACGCCGCTCGTTCAAAAACTCACCCAGCACATAACGCATCAAGGATTGCAGGCTATTGGTCCGCTGCAAGCGGAAAATGTAAGTTGCAAAGATACGTCTCTTATCTTCCCAAAAAAAAATGATTAAAAAAATTTATTAAAATTTGTTTTTTTTTTTAATTTAATTTCAGGTTCACACGCAATTCGTCGAGAGCATGCTGGACGTGCACTCTAAGTATTCGGAGATGATAAAGGATGTGTTCAAGGGTGACCAGGCCTTCGTCGGGGCTTTGGACAAGGCGTGCTCGGCGGTTGTGAATCACAGGCCAGCCGCGAGACAACCGGCGAGAGCACCGGAACTCGTAAGCTCCGAAAACATAAAAATTACTTTCCCGATGTACCCAAGTGGTATCTGATCGAATCTTCTGTTTTCCCCCAGCTCGCAAAGTACTGCGACACGCTCTTGAAAAAATCTGCCAAAGGCGTGTCAGAGGCCGAGATAGACGAGAAGCTGACGCGCTCGATAACAGTCTTCAAGTACGTCGACGACAAGGACGTTTTTCAAAAGTTCTACGCGCGTATGTTAGCGAAACGTCTAATACACCAGCAATCTCAGTCGATGGACGCCGAGGAGGCGATGATCGATCGTCTCAAGCAGACGTGCGGTTACGAGTTTACGAACAAACTTCACAGAATGTTCACCGACATGTCGGTGTCGATGGATCTCAATACAAACTTCACGGCGTCTCTGCGGGAGAGAGAATCTGACGCTCAGCTCGGTATCGGCTTCGTGGTGTACGTACTGCAGGCCGGGGCCTGGCCGCTGTCGCTACCACCGTCGCCGGGACCGTTCCACGTTCCCCAACAGCTCGAACGTTCGATACAGGCCTTCGAAAGTTTTTACCACGCTCAATTCAGCGGTCGAAAGCTCACATGGCTCCATCATCTGTGCCAGGGCGAACTCAAATTCAATTACCTCAAGAAGCCTTATCTCGTGACCGTTCAGACTTATCAAATGGCTCTGCTTCTGCTATTCGAGCAGTGCGATTCGATTCCGTGTCGCGAAGCTGCCGCCTCGCTGCGACTGTCTCACGAGCAACTCGTTAAACACGCTGCGAGTCTGGTCGACTGTAAAATATTGAAAAAATCATCAACAAATCCGACTGACAAGATCACCGAAGAAGACAAGGAAGGCGAAGGTACGACATTGCCGACGATAAATCTCGACGAGGACACAGTACTCACGCTCAACTTCGAGTACCATAACAAGAGAACGAAGTTCAGGGTTACCGGTGCTCTGCAAAAGGACGCGCCGAGCGAGACTGAGGCCACTCATCGGAGCGTCGACGACGACAGAAAGTTGTATCTGCAGGCTGCCATCGTAAGGATCATGAAGAGCAGAAAATTGCTGAGACACAATCAACTCGTGCAGGAGGTGAGAATCAAGGGGGAGGTCCGTCGAAGAAAAAAAATTAATGAACCTATGGAAAAAAATTATAATAATCGAAAAACATGTAACCATGCTCAATGTTTAAATTTGCAGGTACTCAGCCAATCGAAGGTCACGTTCGCGCCGTCGATAGGAATGATTAAAAAGTGTATCGAGGCTCTGATCGACAAGCAGTACATCGAGCGCACGGCGAACAGCGCCGACGAGTATTCTTACGTCGCGTAACCCTGTGCCTCATCCCCTCCTCCGTCCTTTTCCTCGACTCCTATCCACTCCCGTTTGCGAAATTCGCAATTTCGCAAAACAATCTGAAAAAAAAATCAATGAAAGAAATAAAAAGAAAGATTATACAGACCGACCGACGATTTCCCGCGAGACGTCTCGAAAGACTTACCGTCATAACATCGCTGGAACTGCAAAGTTCCAATATGTATTCTCGAAAGATCGAGGAATAGAAAGGAAAAAAAAAGAAAAAAAATGAATTGTGTATTGTAACGAAGAAAAATCAACATCATCCGACGTCATATTGATCCACTTAGTTGATAATTGTAATGTCGATGAAGAAGATGGACAAAAAATGTAATATATGCACACCGAAAAAAAAGCATGAAAAACAACAACGTAATAAAAAAGATAATGTTACTATTTTATTCGAAGCTTTTATTCATTTTATCGTTATTCACTTTACATACGATATATATAGTTATTATATATATATATATTTTCTTAAAAAATACTATATGGCCCCGCGTTGTTAATAAAAAGTGACTTTTTTTTGGTTTTTCTTTTCTTCGTTATTGACCAGAGCAATGAATCGTCGAACTGATTGGTACAGAAAGTTTGAGATTCAGTTTCGCGGTGTCTTGAGCTGGAGCAAGTCGGGATCGAGAAGATTGTTCGGGTCTTCGTTGTCGGGAAGGGTTTTGTTATTTAGGCCGTTTACGATAAGAGGCGACGCAGTAGCGACGTTTCCGTACGGCGAAAAACCCGCCCACTCCATACCGAGATAGATGGGAGGTGGACTGCCCAAAGGCGCTTCCAGCAACAAATGATCGGCTTGCTGCTGCTGATGCTGCTGTTGCTGCTGCTGTTGGTGATGATGCTGATGCTGACTACTGTCCTGACAATCCGACGATTGCAGATGCAACGAACTCATGTGACTCCCAAGCTTGCACTGTTTCTCTTGCTTTCGCCACTTTGCACGTCTGTTCTGAAACCATACCTGCAAAAAAAATCGACTCGTCAGGTTGCAATTTTTTTAGCCAATTTTTTTGATAAGTGGTTCGTCCGTTTTGCCCAGTCTAACTCATCAACACTTTATTGCTGCCGTATCAAATGGTTAAAATAACGAGATTGAAGATATTTTCTTTGGATATAGGAAAGGAAAAGAATTTTTTTTAAACTCGAAACTACGTCAATCGCCGAAATATCTCATATTAATTTCGATATTTTTTATCGTGCAGCATTTTGAAGAGCTTCGAAAACTCTAGAGTCGAAATTCGAATGTCTCCGAGTTCGGATCTGGAAGTGGTAAAAGATGTTTTCTTGTCATTCCTAGGCTACTCTTTTTATCAGACTGGACCGCAATATTTATCGGTTTCTATATCGGAGCCTCAGAAATGCATCGGACAAAATATTAATATTGAATTTCTTTTATCTCATTCATGTTTAAATCAATAAAATTAAACAATAAAATATGAAATTATGTGAATTGTTGATTAATCATTACCTGAACTCGAGCCTCGGTGAGTTGAATTCTGAGTGCCAATTCCTCTCTGAAAAACACATCCGGATAGTGTGTCTTCTGAAAAGCCCGTTCGAGCTCTTCCAGTTGAAAATTCGTGAAGGTCGTGCGATATCTGCGCTGCTTCCTCTTCCCGACAACACCGACGGTCAACTGACGTTCCTCGCCTCCCGGGCTCGGCGAGAAGTCGTAAGCTAATTAATTAACCCAGAGTCCGACAACTATTAATTAAACTAGCGGAACACGGTAAATACTGTATTGCGTCGCTATCTTTAATGCGATCTATAAGTCAACGATTATTCGACGGATGTTAAATACGTTAATTCTCGATGAAATTTGTTCTGTAGCTTGAGCCGCGAAAGCGAGAAGAAAAGGGCCGAGTTACAGCCCGGTGGCCCGGCTTAATGCACTTAGCAATAATTTAATTGAGCCGACGGACTCTGCTCCCTAAATTACGTTACGCCCGAAGTGCCGACGAGAGCTTCTCCCGCTGTTACCGAGATAATAGACGCTCGGTGTTCACCCTACATGCACGCGCATCGGGAATCAAACTTTTCTTATCCACCACGGAAACAAAAAAAAAACAAAATACAATTTAAAAAAGAATAGAAATTGAAACAAGTGTCGAAACTGATACACATACGAGAATAAAAATACAACGGTAGGATTTACTTCTTTTTCAATTAAAAAAAATTAAAAAGATAGTGCCGATTCATAAAATTCGGAAGGAAGAACTCACTGAACTTAGCCGGAAAGCAAACCGACGAGGACTGTCCAGCGATGAGGCCGGCAAGGGCGCTCGATTGAAGATCGTTAGCGGCATTAATGTCGTCGACGTTGTTGGCCCCGGCGACTATAGCACCAGCCGAAACTAGCGGATCTCTCGGTGATCCGACGAGAAATAGTTGTCTTCCACTCTCGTTGCCACTCTCTTCGTCGTCCTTCAAATCCATCACTATATATCTTCCCTCAATCTTCTCGCCGATTTGTCAATCGTAATTTTCAAAGAACGATATCTTCATCGGTTTGCCTTGCGCATCGTACGATTGCATTGATGTAATTTGATCAAAAACAAACATAAAGAAGAAAAAAACGAAAACGAAAAAAAAAAGATCAAACCGTTGCAGAGGGGTGTCGATGTCGAAGGTAGTAATCAAATTTAATTTTAAAGAGTTAGAGCGGAGGTGGATGGAACGTGTCGTCGCGAGTACTACGTTATACGGATTGCTTTGCCCGCGACTCCCCTCTGTTCGCCGGACCCCCCCTTTATTTTTTTCCTATCGTTCCTTCCTTTCTTCGTTGTATTTTTTTCCTTTTTTCGTTTCTTTCGTTCTCTCGCTTCTTGCTTCTCCTCGCCACTGGCACTCTCTCTCCTCTACATAGGTAAACGGATACACCTGTGCATTTGAAAATCGAACGACGAGCCCTCCCGGAGTCGCCGATGTCGAGGAAGAAAAGTAGAGGGGCAGCCACCCCCCTCGACACACCGAGGTGTGTATCGCGTATTCAGTGGTACTGCGAGAGTCCACCTTGGGGGCTTCCCCATGTCCCCACTCGTGCCCTCCACCGTGCACCTCGGTAGCACTGACGCCTGACACTGCGAAGCCTCAAAAGTGCCGAAAGCTAACTTGCTTGGCTATGTATTTTTTGCAGTACCGAGAAGCTACGGCAAAGAATTGCCCGAAGAATCGATAAACTGTTTAATATCGTTCCGGGAATTTTTTCTCTTTTTTTTTGTGTATAGCGGAAAGACTATGAGGAAAATTGAAAACGCTTCGACGAAGAAATTTGGTCGTCAATTATTATTATCTATTATTGTACATTAAGCACAGTGAAAATTCGATTTTTGATTCCTAACGCTAAAACCTAAGCAAATTATTTACAATGGTCACAGGTGATTTTTTTTTTTTTCGTACACACGTCCGAACCCCGAACAGAAGCCTGCGGGACAATTATCGAGGGGCTAAGCTAGATATCGCTCCGAAGCATTGAGAAACTGCGTGAGCTTTGGGAATTTTTACGGACGCGCACGCACGGAGACACAGACATTAACGTGATCGTGAGACACATATGAAACGACGCGTGTTCATAAATAATTGATAATGTTCGATGTGAAAAAAAAGAAAACAAAATTATTTGATAGAACAATAAAAATAGAAATAGAATAACAGACTGCGCAACGGCTCGGTTCGTTTTCTCCTTTGTACGTTCTGAAACCACAGAGGATCAGAGAGTTTTTTCAAGAGATAGCTTTCTTTTCTCTAGGCGATTGGTCCCTGGAACTTCGGCCGATGCTCCCTAGACGTAGAAGAGACGAACCCTACTCGTTGAGACGAGGAGGTCGTCGTCAAAGAATTTTGTCTCTATGACTACGTTGCCACTGTACAAAAAAAACAAATCAAAATTAGAATTTTTGGTAGAGCATTTGAGAATTTTTTTTTGTCATAGAACTTTACTTGAGAATATTGGCAGGCATCATCTGACTCTCAGGTGCAGCTTCGATAAGGCTCTGCCACGTGTTTGTGCTGTTGGGAATGACAAAGCCAAACTCGAAGAACCACTCTTCCAGGCAGCGTCCCTTGAACAAAACTTTCTGCTCC
Source organism: Stenichneumon culpator (assembly GCA_964017025.1). Classification (NCBI taxonomy): domain Eukaryota; kingdom Metazoa; phylum Arthropoda; class Insecta; order Hymenoptera; family Ichneumonidae; genus Stenichneumon; species Stenichneumon culpator. The sequence continues at coordinate 8,318,263 of OZ024775.1, read as the reverse complement.
AGTCGAAACCTCTCCAGCGGCTCGGCAGAGCTAAAATTTATCTCTCTCGAAACTGCCCTGCATCGCAGTATCTTCTTCGGCACCCTGGCCTCGTGCTCCACTTCCGGAACAGAGCTATGGTGAATGAACAATTTACACGTGAATAAGTGATTTTATTTGTTTGAATAAAACATTTTATTTATCCGATCTCATTCATTTAAAAAAGCACACTTAGATACTTACAGGTCTTCGTTTCCCTGCCAAAGTATCTTCCCGCTGTCCGCGTCTCTCAAATTCATCCAATTACTGCACGATCGTTGAGTCAAGGAATGTTTTACAATAAAAACGATTATCGTCGTCAGATTTGAATGCGAATGTTTAACATTTCGCCGATCGATTAACCTCAAAGATCAACGATGTTAATTAAGACAGTCAAAACAATGAATTACGAATACAACTGTTTTCAAACAATCAATACATTCGAGATCATAATCCGCTGAGTTCTAGAATGCGTTGATTGTTTACCTGGAAGCTCAAGCTTCGAATAAAACCAAACAGCGAAAATCGTACGAGTTGACAGAACCGACATAACCTCAAAAGCGCCGAAGAAAATGTCAACGTAAAAAATTTGAAGGTTACTTTCGACACCTTCTTGGCGATTCACGATTTAAAAAAAGGATACACTTGAAAACCTTTGAGAATATCTTCGCTTCGTGACGGCATATCAATTATTTACACTCCAACACTTCGAATAAATCGGTATTTAGGTATGCAAAATTAGTGAAACAGTGGATAGAGCTATTGATCCGCCATGCTGTAAACAGCTCGCGAAATAAGAATCGAGTATCGCAGTGCAAGTGCAGTGGTCACTCATGTGCGGCAATAATTGGTCGAATTTTTCGAGGACGAAGTAAAAATACCCAATGGGAAATTTTGCGCAATAAGTCGGCAAGTTTTATTGCAAATCGCCTTATTGACCGATAAAGAAGAGATCTGCACCTTTATCTACTTTATCGCAACGCTTTTTACAATTTCATTCCCTCGTTCTCCGGAGCCACGAATTTATTTGCACGATAATTAAGGAGGTCTTAATGAGGCCGCACTGCGGGCCCTCGCCCTATTTGCTGGACCTTTCATTTACCTGCTTATTTTACAAAGACAACCTTTGTTCGTCCTGCATAGGGAATATTGATTTTATAATGAGGTGAAAAAATAAAAATAAAGACATTTGCATGCAAAAGACGTGTGAAGAAAGAAGTTTGAAGGGGCGCAATGCGGTTTCCGGTTGCCAACTCTGCCTCGCGAGGTACGAGGGCCGCAGATGGAGTTGAGGATGGAAAAGGTGAAAGCAGGCCGCTGAGAGAGTTTTAGTGCTTCTACAACCACCCCCACCCCCTGCCACGCGCGAATTTACAGGGGGTGAGACTCGCACACCCTTCTATTCGCACACGTCCGAAAAGCGTATTAAGGGGTCATCGTGAAAAGCAATGCGATTCCTGAGCCGGCCAGTCTTTTCTTCGTCCTTGCTCCACGGAGTTCTCATGTCAGTTGACCCATTCAAGGGTCGGACAGTGTATAACAACCGATAAGTGGATTAGTTTGCAAAAAGAAATCGCCAAATTAACAGAGAAAATAAATGAATTAATTAAACTGAATATCTTTAAAAAAAAAGCAATTATCAATTTTTCATGTTAATTGTGCGACAACCACCCTTAAGGCCTCCAATTTCCCTTAAATATAGTTCGAGAAACAAATTTTAAAAAAATCTGATTACAAACCCGCATTGCACAAAAATTGAATATTTCAATAAAAAAAATAGATAAAAATAAACCTTCGTATCCTGCGAGTCGAGGTAGAGGGAGGTGGGTTTTAGGTGTGGCAAATTCATCGGTGCGAGTTACCCGAATCATCCCTACGTAACACGGAGGAAAGCCGGAGGGCGCATCATACCCCGGCGCATCGGCGCGTGGGGTTGCAAACTTTCGTGGGATGCTGGAACACTCGGCGGAGAGTGGTGGGGAGGAAGAGGGGAGGGAGGGGATGGCGGATTGAAATTGAGGGTGCGCCAGCGCAATCCTACGAAAACCACCCTTGGGTTTCGTACCCAGTGACGTAGATCCTTGAGAAAGGTGGGTTGGGTTGGGTTGTGCGCGCGTTTACGATTCACCACAATTCACCCTTCTCGGTGTATCTCCCCCCCCCCCCCTCCCCCGCCCTTCCTCTTCATCTCCCCCACCAACCCCCGTTTGGATCCGGAGACGAGGGCTTTTGCCCCTGATGCCGGTGATGCTTTTTATTTTTCGCAGCTATTTCGTCAGCCCGTACGTTAGCCCGCACTCCTGGATCTCGCTTTCAACCCTCTCCACGGTTTTCGTCCCCCCCCCCCTTCCTCCTGCCGCTCCCACCCTTGCACCGATTCCCTTAACCACCCACCGTACCGCCTCGCTCACTAACCCCTTGCCTACGTCAGAATGACGACGGTACGACGGTAAAGGCGGAGCAGCAGCAGAGTCAAGCAGCAGCAGCTTCGGGCACCCTCGGATCCGGATCACTGCTGGCCACCCCGACGCTGCTCTCTCACTTCGGGTATATTTTTATTTTATTTTTTTATTCCTTCACTTTTAACGATTATTCGGCAAAATAATTGTTTTGTATTCTTTCTGGTTTTGTATATATATATTTTTTGAACGTTAAATTCTAATTTGGCTGTCGTGAGGATGTATCGACAGTGGGGGATGAAAAATTGTGTGAAACGTGAGGAGGGTTGTTTTTCGAGGGCGACCCTTGGTATTGGAAAAGAAATACAAGTGCGATGATAGTCAGAAATTACGAGTGCGGATAAGATGGTGATGGGGCGAGAGCAGAATAAATGTGAAGGGGTGGTTTTTTCCATTTTTTTTTAATACCATTTTTGGGAGTGTTGTTTATCGAAGATATTTTTCTTTCTAATTATCGTTGATTTTTGGCGTGCCAGATGGCGAGATACTGCGAAGTTGGATTGTAACGGGAGTAAACAGCGCGAGTCCCGACGACCCACCCCGTGTGTCGAGCACTCGGGGCTGCGAGGACCTATCGACGAAAAAAAAAATCAACAAACGAATAACCCGAGTTTACTTGCTGGATTTTCTCTATTGCACTGAGATAAAAAAGTAGAGCGAAAAAAACCGCTACGACAGGAAAAAAACAGGGCGAAAAACAATCCTTACGACGGGGAAAAAAAAACTTTACATCAAATTTCATCCCTTAATAATATTTCAAATATTGTTAATGTAAACTTTGTGCACTTTCTTTTGCAAAAAAATGTTAGTTCTCGATATTCAAGGGTTTCTATGTCGGCAGGTGGTAGCGGCGAGGTGGCGACGTCCTCGGCGAAGGACGTGGACGATGATGCAGGACCGATCGGTATCGATGCCGTGATTGGGCGGACCGCTTAAGGAGGGCAAACCGCTCGGCACGAGAGGGTTGCCACGGTAGAGGGGAGGTTGAAAAGCCGCTGCAAGACACTCAAATAACGGGAGGGAAAGAAGGATAGATTAAAAAAAAATCTCATAAATCTCGAGGGATTGACGTAGAGACTGAAAAAAAAAAAACAATAAAGAGATGGCGGGTTCCGGTTCGGTGGTCGGTGACGGCCTCGGTGAAAACGACGGAACTTCCGGTCCCACTGGAGCACCGAGAAACCCTCTGACCTGCGGGGTCTGTCACGATTACTTCGACGACCCATGCTTGCTATCATGCTTTCACACTTTTTGCGCCCGTTGCATACGTGGACCTCACATAGACAACAAGATATCCTGTCCAATTTGCGGGTAAATATACCATCTCGCTTTTCTACATTGTTAATTAATCTATTAATTTATGTATTTATGGATTTATTTATTCATTTGTTTATTTATATTCTATTTCCGCGTTGGTAAAAATTAATCACGAAAATTGCCGAGTTTTATCTGACGTACAAACAGAAAAGTTTCCCATTTATGGATATATTACAAAAGCAACGCGGAGGCTTAAAAAATTATTTTATAATTAATTGGATGGGTCGTTAGAGCGCAGGAGTCACCGAACAAAACTATTTTCATCGGGTACGGTTGACTTTTCCCGTTTCAACAACTTGGAAGCCCGGAGAGACATTGGCGGAGCGGAGCCGGGAGAGAGAGAGAGAGCGGTGAAACTGTGAATGACATAGAAGAGAATTCAGAGTCGCATAGCAACCCTATCGGATCTCCCGATCTCTGGCACTCATTGTCTGGGCATTCTTATTGTCTACCAGTGCTGATTGTATGCTTACGTCCCCCCCTCCCGTACTTTCTCTCTATATCTCTATCTCTGGCTCACCTCGCACACCCTTCTCAATTCCATTCACCAGTTCGAGGAGTGTGTGTATCTTTTGAAGAGTATTTGCGCCAACCACCCCGGTAATTCAATTGTTCGAGCCAACACTACTTCGCCAAGGCTTTACCCACTTTGCCTCCTACTGATAGCTATCACACCGTTCACATTCCATACCGTCATTTCTACGAACAATTCTATTTTTTTTAATTCTTCTTTTTTTTATCGAATCAACGACAGTCAATTCGCGGAGCGTGCATACACGACTAGAGTGCCGAAAGTAATTTCGGCAAAGTGGATACAATAATCGAACGAGATTCGTAGCTCTGACCCAATTTCGAAGTTGGTCCGTTATCTGACGAAGTAAATGCATTTCGAGCCGAGTAATTGCATGCGACTTGATCTTTTCAATTTGATCGTCGATCGGTGAGACAATGAATTTAATCAATTTAAACGTTTGAAGTACATACTCAATGCGATTTGCAGTCGTCCAGTACATTGCAACACGACAGTTTGACGAGCGTGCAGCGCTTCACACTAGTCAAACGATTCCTACATTCTTAACACACAAAGCCATTAATGGCAATCGATTTATGAAAACACTAACTGATTTGTGCCATTTTATTCGAAAGGTACTCGTCAAGTTTTCCCAATGAATATGCCGTATTTTTGTTTTGCTCTATCCGACCGTAGAAATCCTCCTGCATCGACGAAATCCCTCAACTCAAACACAATTTCCAGCCAAATGACCCAGTTGAAGGACGGCGCGCAGCTTCCTCCGGTGGACCAGCTGATGCGCCAGTTGGTCGAGCTCGCCAACTCGGAGAATCCACCATGCGCCAATTGCGACAAGAGGGACAAGACCACCATGTTCTTCTGTACGACATGCGGTGAGTACATTCCCAAAATGAAAAATGAAGTAAATTAATACATAGTTCTTTTATTTATTTTATTCAAGAAATATAATTCAATGAATTTTTATAATGAACGACTGAAACATCTTCCAATTCGATCCAGGCCAAGCCCTCTGCACCCACTGCCGTGAGCACACCCACCGAGCAAAGATGTTTTCCACCCACGAGGTAGTCCACATGAGCAAATGTGCCAAAGACACCCAGCGTCGTTGCTCGACGCACGGCGAGCTGTACATAATGTACAGCCAGAGCGCCAAGTGCATGCTATGCGCTACGTGCTTCCGGGAGACGCCGGCCGACGCGAGGCTCCACTGTGTCGACATTGACAGCGCCTGGCAGCAGGCCTCGAAGAAGATGGAGAGAACGGCCAATTACATATGCGAGCTTCAGGCCGGTGTCAGAGACGGCCTGATAGCTCTCAAGTCGCAGCTGGACGAGCTGCGCAGGAGCCTCGACTCCGAGAAGAAGGCCCTGAACGCTTACTGTCAAGGCATGCAGGAGGCTGTCAACAAGACCCACTCGGCGGTTCTGACCGAACTGCAGAGGCAGTTCGAGACGAAGGAGCGAATGGTCAGGGCCCAATTGCTATCGCTCGGATCGGCTCTGCCGGTACTGCAGATGCATCTCATGCTCTGCACGGTGTTCACCAGCGGCGCGACCAAGTACCAATTCCTCGAGCTCGCTCATCCGATGCTGGAGAGACTCGACAGAGTCTCCCAGCTCGGTCATTCGTCCAGGCCGCCTCTTCTTACGGTACATCTGAAAACCAACTACAGAACCGAATTCGCTCGAGCCCTGCAGCCTTACGTCGGGCAGATGTCCGGTCAGAAGGAGTCCCTCTACGATCACACCCACTCCACGGGACAGGAACCGCCGATACTTCAAGTTAGTTTCGGTGACTGTAATCCAAAAAATTAACGACTGTATTGTTGTCGAATAAACCGCTGTACGAAGTAGAACAAAAAAGTTTTGTACGTTCAACAAACAATTCTCGTCGACCGAGTCCACTCTTTTTTTTCGTCAGCGAAATGTAATATTAAAGGGAGGAAAAATTTCTCTGGGAGAAAAGAAAATTGTGAAATGAACGAGAAAGAAATTGTAAAATTGATGGACAAAAAAACTGAAAAAATATTGGGAAACAGATTGTAAAATTAATGAGAAAAAAAGGTAAAATGAGTAAGAAAAAAAATGTGGGCCTTTGTGGACGAGATATTATTTGTCAAGTGTACAAAAAATGTTGTTTCATTACTGATTGAATCGATAACGGAATCTTGTCTGTGAGCAGAGTTCGAAGCCCTCTCAGAGATCGACACCGAAGGGTGGGAATCAGCAGCAGGACAGCAGCGGTCCGTTTTCGAACCACTGCAGAACCTTCGACTCCCAGCTGAAGGAGCTGAGTCAGCAATTGATGACGGTCAAGGAACGTCTCGGTGAACTTCACCGTGACGTCGCCGTTCTGCGACGAGCCAACACACCGCCCCTCGGCTCGCGTTATGAGCACGTCGCCAGGGACTGCAGACTCCTCGAGCAACAGCTCGAGCATCATCAGATCGAGCTCGAGAGGCTCGGCAACATATTTGACGCACTCTGGGAGGAGCAACTCTGCAAGATCCACATTGAGAAAGAGATTTTCCATTCTCAGGTAAACAAATATTATAATAACGAGTGTGTTATTATTATTTTTTCATTGTTAAACATTTCAAGATCGCAGAACATTTGATCTGATCGTTGGTCTATCATTAAATATTTATTTGTTTTTTCTCCTCAGATGAACGACATAGTGACCCTGAGGGGCGAAGTGAAGCAGCTGCAGAATCTAACTCAGCAATTGGAGCCCTTCGTAAAATCATTTTCCGCTGGTATCAACGCCGGTGAGATAAGAGCCGCAGCTCTGGACGCTTCCGATCAGCAGCATCTCGAGGCTCTCTTGGACCATCTGGCCCGTCTGCAGATGCAGGAACCGCAGCAGCCGCAACAACAGCAGCAGCAGCAACAGCAGCAACAACAAACCACCGCCCCGACCAAGGATTGCCGGCATTCGAGAAACACTGCTACCAGCGCTGACAACGCTCTTTATATGAAAGGTAAATTGGCAGAACCAAGAAAATAATAAAATATAGTTTTATTAAATAAATGAATTGAATGGACAAGGTTCTACGAAAGATAGGAAAGATTTTCGAACACCAACATTTTGACGTTAGCGTAGAAAAAAAAGAAGAAAAAAAATTGTAACGCATGGAGGAGAGAGTACCGAGACACAGGGTTCTTGTCTCTGCGCGGTAAAACTGGAGAGAACGGAAGTAACGAGATGGAAAGAGAGCGCGGGCCGAAGGCCCAGAGTAAAGTGTAAAGAGAGATGAGGGAAAAAATCACAAGACTGAAAGCTTCGGTAGAATGAGTTACAAAGTAGAGATAGAGGGAGGCTCGAGGGAGGCGTAAGAGGGCGAAGAGGGGGTGAGCAGTTGCCGACAAAGCTTCTGTTGTAATGAAAGCCCGAGAATCCGTGAAAGGGAAAAGAGATACAAAGCAAGCGGCGAAGAGTATGAAAATAAAAATTTGAAAAATACAAAATAAAACTAAAAAACGAAAAAGAACTGCGCGCAAATAAATGAAATCACGACAGCAAAGAAAAACAACTGAAATAAGGAATATTAATGTGAATATATAAATATATAAACATTTTTTTTTCAGAAACGAAAGAGATGCCAACGCGTTGCAGAACCCCGCTGGGAGGAGTGGGAGCGTTGTTGGACTCCGGCGGTAACATCGTAGTCTACGGCACGACGAAGTCGGCGGACGTGAAGCGGGGTGTTCTAAGTCAGTTGATAGAGAAGGCTCGACCGCGGGAGGATCGTAAAAAATCGCCGGGCCGAGAGGACGGCGGGCGTGACCGAAGTGCCGGACGAAGATCGAGAAAGTCACCGGACAACGCGAAGCCGAAGACGCCACCGGGTCACGGTGGTTCGTCGTCGAGCAGCAAAGTCCGGACGCTGTATCGATCGCTCAAAGGGGGCGGTAGCTCGGGCGGCGGGACAGGCGGCGAAGGCACGACGACCGGCGGTCAGCAGGAGTCCGGCGAACAACCCGAGAGATGCCCCGAGTCCCAGCAGAGACAAACACAATCGGCCGGTTAGTCAGTAAATTCGCAATAAAAAAAGGAGAAAAAAAGTTCTCTGATCAATTTTGGCTTCCTCATAGAAGAAAACGAAATTTTTTATTTATTTTATAAACTTTATACAAAATTTATAAAATTTAAATCGTCGGTATTTATCTTAAAATTCATTTAACAAATTTTCGTATATACATAAATAAAAAAGTGATCTCTAAAATTTAGGAGCCGAGGAGAGCGAGTACCAGAGGATATCAGAGGCTTCGACTCTCGGCGAAGCTAAGAAGCGCGTTCAGGCGCAGGTTCACGCAGCGCCGTCGGACGAGCAGCAGCAGCAGCAGCAGCAGCAGCAGCAGCAGCAACAGCAGCGGCCGACGACCCCGAAGAGCGTAAAGTCCTATCCGATGAGCGACCCCGAGGACGTTTTTTATCCGAGCGAGAAGCTCGGTGGTTCGGGAAGTGTCTCGGCGCGGAGGAGACGCCGAGCCAGCTGCGACAGTCTCAGCACCACCGGGTCGGCGAACAGCCCGCGCTCGAGTATCGTCGACGGACAGACGGTCGGACAGACTGGCTCGTCGCAGGACACGAGGAAGGCTCTGCTGGTGCTCTTCGGCACGCCCCCGGCTCAAGGCGCCTCGACCGGCCAAACACCCTCGCTGGTGCAGAAACAGAGATCCTGGGAAACATTTCCGCGGCCGAAGAGCAAGAGGAGCGGCATCAGCGCGGCCGCCGTCGCGGCGGCCGAGGCCAGCGCCACCGGGCTCGGACAACTCAAGAAGGCCGATAGCTTCGAGGGACACGAGGAGGCGGTCAGGACTCTCGTCGCCGCTGTCCAGGAAACCAGGTCTCATCACAGACACCATCACGCTCATCACCATCGCTACCATCGTAAGAGTAAAACAAATTAGAAATTTTGAATTTTACCCGACGAGAAGGATCGACTTAGATCTTTCGATCGAGATCGGCGAACACGAGCCGTGGAGACTTCGAGGGGCAACACCGCTGTTTAGCGCCGTTGACGATCGAGTGACCCGACGAAAACTAGCACGTTACTGCAAACTGTCGAGTTATATTTTATAAAAAAAAAACTGACTTATGAAAAGTTTTTTTTATTAAACTGCCATTAATCAACTTTTTTTTATATTGATATTCACAAATCTTCTTTTTTTTACTTTTTTAAAAATGAAAATCTGTTATCCGATGGTGCGAGAGCAGTAACGCCGAATTCGACAAAAGCTGCCAATCTTTTCACGAAAAAAAAAAAACAAAATGAACGAAGCTCATTTAATCACGATTGAAATATTCGAGACTTACGCCGGAAGTCGGTGGAATGCACTTAGAGCCTTGATTAGCGATTACGTAGGTAGTGAGAGAAAGAGGTACGGAGGAGTTGATAAGTAAATAAAGCCCCAATTAGCGAAATCGATCGAAACTAGTTATCGAAACGCGCCAATCAATATACAAAAGCGTCCATGAGAGATGAAGTAAAAAAAAATAAAAATAAAAAAATCCGTAGGTAAACTTATCGAAATAAAGAAGAAAACCAATTAATACAAGATAACGAATTATATAAAGAGGAAAGATAATCGAACGTAATCGGGAAAGTTCATCGGAGATAGATAAATAAATGAAAAAATAAAACGGCGAAAAAAGGAAAAAACAAAACCATAGTTAGTTAAAATACACTGCCAGCCACGGTACATTACGAATTTAATCGATGGTAATCAAGAAATGAAGATTCGAGATTTGTGCAAGTGTGTGTGAATGTGTGGATGCGTGAGCGGATGTGTGTGGGTGCATCCGTGTGGAAGTTAATAATCGTTGTAATAAACTTCGAGAGGCTCACTCAAGGGACGTTATTGAATTATAGAATATATGATAGTAATATGTATTAAATACAATAAGTTACTATTAATATTGTACTATATATATCTATGGAACACGGAATAAAGCAAGGAAGATACAAAAAATAAATAAAATTGTTTTTTGCAGTCACCAATTGCACTTTGGATATTAACAAAAAAAAGATGTAAAAAATAATCCGCTACGATCAGTGAAATATCGTTTTATTTACAGAGATCATATAGATCGTTTAACGTCCATCTTCCTCCCCGACAAACATTCACCTCCATCTCTGTTTCTTCACATTTAGATTTCTGCGGGTTTCCGTTTCCGTAAATTCGGCATTACTCTCGGCGACTTCCGGTTTCGCGAGGCGTGCGGTGGACTTCTTCTCGTTCTTGTTTTCGTACGGCATTTTAAATATCGCCGCAAAATTCACCACTCGTTTGCCATCGACGTAATTTATAACGTCGTTGTTCTCGAATATACACAGTATACCACGTTTCTGTGATTTTTGGTCGTCGGCGGTTTCCAATTGCCACGACGCGTTTCTAAGGGCCACTTTGAATCTCTCTGTTTCCTCGATACTCACGTTTTTGCTAACGTTCAGCACAGTTTCGAGGGGATTGCAAATGTAAAGCGGCGAATAGTCAGGCTTAAATATGCCCGTGCCTTCCCGTAGTGATATCGCTTTGGCGGAAAAATCGAACGACGAGTAAAACTCAAAGAATCCGTGAAGAAGTGTCTCGAGACTGTCGGTGTTTTTATTATTCTTCGGAAGCTTTCTCACGTCCCGAAGAAACGTGCAGTCCGCCGAGTGGTCGGCCAGCCGAACATCGTTCTTGTCTTTATCATGAATAAAGTTTGTACATTTAGTAGCGAACTTGAAATTCGTGTTAAATAATTAATTCATTTGGTACTACCGACCTGCGAGACTCTTGAGATACTTCAGACTGGGTAGTATTTTCCTCTGCTGAAGATAAAAGAGCACCAGAAGGGTGAGTGAGAAATTGGTGATCCAACGTCCGGGAAATCGATTGGTTAGGCCGACTTTAGTGGCCCACTGTCTTATCGTGAACACAAGCGGTCTCACTCGTGGATCAATCTCACCGTAAAGACGCAGAAGTTCCGACATGTATACCGCAGCCCTTGGAAACAACAGATTTTTTTTCTCGATCAATCGACTTATTAAGTCAAAGTCCGCTATATGTTTATCAATTGAGAAACTTACATGTTCGTCATGGAAAGATCGCACTCGAGTCCCGTGAATGTGTGGTCGTACTTTATTATCGGCACACGAGCCATCAGTATTCGCCTCACATTCGATACACCGGGAACCAAATGATGCATGGAATCGGCTATCGTTTCCAACAGTTTCTTCGACTGGGTTTTGGTGTCGTTGGATACCCCTTTGGTTTGGAAGACGAATCTGCTCGATACTTTTTCCTGCGAAAGTTTTTTTTTTTATTTCAATTATGATTATTATTATTATGATTCGTACATTAGTTTTTTATCTAATGTACGGCAATTGGCGAATTGGAACGAACTGTGTTGTCACGTTCGAGGCTGAGAACGAGGTCGAGATCGCAGCCTTGCCTGCCGAAACCGTTGACCGACGAGCCGAACGGAAAAACTGCGATGTGTGGAAAAAGTCCGATGAAACTTCGCTCCAATTGATGTGCGGTCAGGAAACGCAGACGTATGCCGACTTCATCCAGCTTCCATGCGTCGTGGAGCAATACCATTTGCTCCGATATCTGAATAATTTCGGTATGATTATCGTTATTGATTTTAAGAAATGTTTAACTTTAATTTATGTATTTGAAGCTCACCGACTCGGCGGCCATGAGTCTTTCAGTGATATCTTCGTCATTCGCTACAGTCAAACTGTTTGTAGACACAGGAGCACAGAACGCCGGTGAAAATTTACCATTATGCACTTTTACACCGGCTCGAGGATTTCGAAACCACAACATGGGTGATTGGACAGGTATAATTTCGTTGTAGTTTATGTGAGTAGCAGCTTCAAGTGCTGCAACAGCACCTCCAGCTTCCATAAATTCTATCAAGAAAAAGTGCTACAAAAGGATAGTAACTTATTAAAAAACGTAATGTCGTATTAGATAAATATTTGTACACGTAAATGTAATCAATACAATTAATGTAATATAATAAACATAAATGAGTTGTATGCACGATGCAAACAACTGTATTTGAATTAGCTCGATTATGGCTTGAAAATGATCAAATTGTCATTCATCTAATCAATGCTCATCGCAAAAGTCTTAGGAATAGTACACGTGACGCAGTCCACTTATGAACAGTTTATATTTGTCGATTCATATATAGAAGCATCTACAAACCGCAGTGAACTCACCAGACTATCCTTGATGGTGTAATGACACATTTCGGTGACTTCGCCAAATTGTTTGCAATAGTCGTACAGATCGCTGTACGAATTTGACGACTGCACCTGTACGAGAATAGATCTGTTTGCTTCCTGTCTACGTTTGTTGACCAGTTCCTCGAAGGGCAAATAATTCGCATAGTGCGGAACAACATGGCATTTGCCTGTAACATGCAAAAAAGAAACATATATATAACAAATTATTTTTTGGCAAGTGATTGCGGTCTCGCAGTTTTTTTTTAAGGTTATGCGACGCTATCCGAACATTGAACGATCAAAAAATAAAAAGGATTGGCGTGTCTTTGTTCATGTTGGAGTTAAGATTAATGACGCTAGGTTAGCTGTAGATTACTTTCATTGGTAATCAACCGATAAGTCTATACATACGAAGGAAATACTGTCCCGTATTCGAGGTTATGTTTGTTCGAACTAACGAATGACCGAGGCACGAACACTTCAACACTCTCTGTCCGGTAGAAAATTGTTTCGTGTAGCCCGCCAAACTACGCAGTTTAACGTCCTGGCTCGTCAATTTTAATAAATAACAATTGTTAGTTAACAATGCTGCGTTCGCGTTGGCACGAGCGAACAGCGCCATTTTTAAATGAACGATACGCCGAACGGCAGAGACGCGCGTCTCGGATGCCTGAATTACCGGCAGCTTGATCAGAAGTGCAGAGAACTGCTAAAAAAAATATCGATCTTCTGTGCACAAATATCCCGTAACTGAAACAGGAACTTCGTACTTTTTTCACGACTATCGAGATTGCGAACTTTTGCTTCAAACGACGCGTCGATGTAAATGAATACAAGTTACAATTTATCGTTTTTTTCTACTTTACAGATAAATGCATTCCACACACATATATCTACGTATGTAAATTAAACGCTCGAAATCGTGTCCCCAGAAAGCAAAAGCGAATTAAAGTGCACGATCGTCGAGACAGTTTACGCTCGAGTGGATTTAAAAAAAACATAACGATTATGGATGTGATAACACATGATACTATCGTGGCATGAATAAAACAATGTAAAAATCGCCATTAGCGCGAATGTTCCCTCGTCAGAAACGAAACTCATTAAAATTAAACCTGCAAGGATCTTTCGACCGATTCTTACGATTACGCGCTCAAGCTTACGTCCCAACTGTTGCGAAAATATATTACGCGGTGCCGCTGATCGCGGTTCTACGACCTCGATTCTTATGTAAACCTCTTTTTCGGACAAATATCCCGTATTCTAATAGCTTCGTCTGTTTCTTTCTTTCTCCATTCTTCGTGCATTCACTGTAATAATAATTATTATAATGAACTTTGCCTATGTTTTTTTTTCATTCCGGAGTCTCACGACTCCAGATAGCCGCTCGACCGCGTCGGGTTTCCCTTGCCACACGGCTCTTTTGCCAATACCCGACTATCCTCGTCTAGCTCGTTACAAGTCATTTTTCATTTCCGCTCAGCCGAGCCGGCGCACGAGAGTATAAAATTATGCAAACCAACAATAAATCAATAGAGGACGAAGAAAGAAATATCACGGCTTTTTTCAGACCATTTTTACGCTTCGCGGACCGATTGATTGTTCATTTCTCAAATTCGATTATAAAAAAAATCTTCGCCTAACTGATCTATCTTCATGACTACGCTGAAATGCTTGACACATCCAGAACCGAAAAATGGCTTGCCTGAAATTTATGCCAATCTCCTGCCCGATCATCCTTCTGAAGATCCTTGTACGATTTCCATTATTGTCATCTTCTCCGTACTCCTTAGTCGACGCCTGGACCTTTATGCAACAAAATTTGGCAATAGGGTTAGCAGAATCTATTGACATAATAATAATGAGCACAGGTGATCTATCTTCTGTGATAAGGTTTACGTTACGATTGGCTATACACAATATTATGCCGAATTACTATTATCGCGAGTATCGACAAACTTTACGAAATATGTTTATTTGATAAGCACTTTAAAATATTAGCTTGGACATGCAGTTTTTAAATCGATTGAATGTAAGGAAGGGGTAGGTAGTGAAGAGACTACAGAATAGGTCTGATAAGTTAATAATGTCGCATTATTATCGAGCATAGTGACAAAGTGACAAAATAAATTATGATTGTCCATTCGAGAATGGAGCGCCATCGATAGTTACCGTCCTGAGCTTCGGCATGCCAATCCGGAGGGGCCGCTTCGGCACATGGTCTCTTCTGTTTCCTCGAGCTCCTTCGGAAACCCGATGATCTGTATAATGCTCGGAGGCTGCCGTAACGCGCCGAAATACGTGAAATCACGACAAAGCGCCTGGTTTTAATGTCCAAGCGATGACCACCGATAAAAATGTAATCGCTGTCCATACGCATGTACATTTTATTGGCAATCTCCGAGGCCGGTGACTACCGCAGTCGATCACATATGTGTGATAGACGATTCGCCTTACGAAAGACAATCATTCGCTCGGAACCGCCAATTTAAGATTAAGCGCATCACACCGGAAATCTACTTTACTTAAAAGCTACGCGACCTACCTGAGTTTCGTCCTAATCCTGAAAATCGGAAATGCAAATTCAAAAAACATCACTCATTTTCGTCACACAAGGCTCCACTTTACTTACGAACTACGCGACCTGCCTGTTTTTTTGCTAAAGTACTGAAAACGGAAGAGCAAAATAAAAACGTTCGCATCGCCACTTCACGATTGGCGAGCATGCCACCCTAAACTAGAGACCACGTGCCGGGACGCGTCCGACACCCGAACCCGATCGGTGTAAGTATCCCTCGTCCCACGAAGAAAATACCCATTCGCGCACTTTATAGTCTAGGTATTTACCAGGGCGGCGTGTCTCCGTAGTCCGGTCAACCTCCGCGTAGCTGCCGCGCAGGCGTTCATCAAGACTGCGGAGAACACGCGATACTGATAATAGACCATTTTTTAATACCTGAAATATCATATATTTCTAAGTGTTAGTTGAGAAGATCATTTTGAAATCTAACGGACTAACGACTCGATTAATCTACATTCATAAGGAGACAACAAATTTATCACGATGCAAAACAACTCCAGCACCGCACCTCATCCTCCCTGAAATGGACAGATTCAATGTACAAAAAAAAGATAAAAATGCCGAAAACACGCCGGGGATTGGCATGCTGTTTCAAAGCTTCAATCATTGTTCTCATCGCGACTCTATGACGTTGATGTGACACTATCGGGAAGCAATTTTCTAACATAGTGAGGCTCTGACAGAAAGCGCAGTTAAAGAGTAAAATAATCGTGAAAAATTTTAGTTAAAGAAAAGTAACTCACACAATCTCAGATCTTTTCTGAAGTTGTGCCCAGCAGAGATAGTGTCATAGTTTCAAAGCATCTCGGACTAGCGGGCGATTGTCCGCTTGTTATCGTGAGCTTATGCAATTTACAAGCACCTAAATTTCCCTACAGTTCAAACAAGCAAAGTGATTCTTTCAATTGGAGTCACAAACTTGAAGAGTCCAAGAATCTCGGTCTCAGGCTGTGTTGAAATAGTAGTATGAAAGAAAATCAATTGTAACATATGCCACCTAAGTGTTAAAAATCCACTTTGACGCAGCCGAATACCATCGCGAATTTCCTTCTTGCCTATATGATTTAGCAATCAGAATTTATGCATATTCGTCTGTGATTTTATTTTCATCAATGTGATAGTTCAACAAAATCAGAGGGTCATCCGATTTCAAATCTACAGTGATATAATGTGACAAATCAAATATCAACACGAGTCTCGAATGGCAAACAAATTTAAAAAAGGCAAGAAGGACCCAATCCTAATCTATGATATATTGCAATATAAAAATACAAGCCCTAGGCGCAAGTCGATATAAAATGAATTGTATCGAGTTGTGGTCACTATGCATCTTTAGGCAATGTTAATTACAACTGGTTCCCCATATCGTTTCAGAACTTTCGTCCTGTTGCATGATTAGGGAACCAGAGGGACTCGTAAAGTCTACGTTACTCTTCGATGCATTTGAGCCATTGCCGAGTCGAAGTTGAACTATCCAATGCCTCAATGTCAGCTACTCGTCCTTGGATCGAACCTGATGCTGAAGTCCTGAAATCCTTCGTAGCCGCTGATAATTTTTTTTAAACTTTGGTCACATCTTTTGCCACAACCAGTAGCTGTTCTTCTGCGTTGCCCCGCATCGCCATACTCATTTGTTTTAAATCCGCAATTGGATCTGTAATAAACATGAATAATAAAAGCATTAATTATTTTTTATCTACTTACACGGTTCATCTCTGCAAGCACAATACCAGATCTCCGTCGACTGACAGGACGAGCACGATGATCAGCTGCAGTCGTTAATCATTCGTGGTTTAGTAATTTATCATAGTTGATTAATAATGTTCCACGTTAGATACCGATCTCGTAAAATGTCCCAGACAATTCGTCAACGACAATCTAGAAAAAAAACTCGTAACGAAAAAGCCGACACATCGAAGCCGGTACGAACAAAGCGTCATGTATTCGATGCAGCAATTCAAAAATAACCGTCGCATCGGATGCGCGCGCAGTTGACGTCGTGTCTGTACAAGTCGAACTCGCAGCGCATAAAACTTCCGACAACCCGAAAAATCACATTACACTTCCCCCCATAACCGTTTGATTACTTATTATTTCTCGGAAAAAACGATCGGAGAGCGATAATGTCGCGGAGCGTTTAATTTTCACAGATAATTACGCGTGCGAGAGTTTGCAGTATGGCGCGTGGCCGATCGCCCGACTGGCTACGACAAAGCGCATATTTCACTCGATTCCGATTTATTCATGTACGTATTTTCCGATACTGCCTACACTTCTGCAGGTTGCTGGAGACACTACGAACGTCTGGGAGTCGTTTTCGCAGTAGCAACGAGCCTCCGCCTTGTTTTTTTAATCGGAAAACACGGAACTTTCTTTCGACCGTCACCTCCGTTAGCACGGTGAACGACACTGCTGACTACGAGCATTGTAAATAAACAACAGCGACGCCGGCCGGCGATTTAATCATTTACGTCATTTACCAACCCTGAAATTCAACGCTTACGATGTTCAAAACTGTTTTTAGCCTAACATCTGAAACGAATCTTTGTCACGGCTAAAATTAAGAACAATGCGAAAAACTCGAGAAGCGAGTAATCGTGGCTCGAGTCTTAAAATTTCGAGGAGTTTCAAAATTCGCAGAGATAAACGGTTGTCGCGGACACACGTGACTATGTTTCGAGCGCCGAAGGAGATCTTATCGGCCGAGTGTAAGGAGGAAGGATGTCCGCCAGGAAGTCGAAACGTCGGTTTTCTGAAACCGGTAGCCGGCGGGTCGACGCGGAAAACGTATCCCCACTCTTGCTACACGTAAGAGTAGCGCCATCGATGCTTCCGACGGGCCAAAAACGCTCCGACAAATTCATAAATTATCTCGTATCCATCGAATCTTTAAGAGCATATGAAACACGGTCTCAGCGTGTCTGTCTTGCTCCGCCGAGGGCGCCACTGATGCTATCTCTCTCGCACTCCATGGAGTTTCACATGCGCTTAAGGGGAAGTGAAATATCGCGGTCAGTAATGAAAACTGTAATGAACTTTTCTCAAGGGTGCTAATTTTTTTGAGGAAAAAGCAAATTCGAGCCGGATGCACACGGTAATTTCGCATCCGACCCGAATTCTTTATTTTCTCAAAAAAAATGAACACCATTGAATAAAGTTAATTCGAAAATTGCAACTTTCTCTCTCACACTCATGGCCCCGTCACGTGACTTTTACTTCCCCTTAACGCTGAAAATTTTTCTACAGTTGAATTATCGTCTAAGGTTTAATGTTTTAATAGTTTCCTCGATACATTTCCTTCTCGAAGCCATACATCAATTACCGTTTCAGCGGTAGACCAATTAAGAGGCAGTAATCCAGCATGAAAATGAAAAAAAAAATTACCTCAAAGGAAAAAACTGTTGCATCGCTTTTCTCAATTTTCAAATCTTCCATCCGATCGAGTTAATGACACGACGAGCAGCATGTAAAGAGGCTTACACAGCTTCGCAACGAACCCGACGACTCGCTTTGCCGGCTCGCGCACAACCTCTGTGCACAGTGGTCACTGCCAAGGCTACAATTGCATAATAATCAAGAGAGCCGCGCTAACGTAGAAAACAGAGGTAGACATAGAACACTACTGTAGTGTTCTACGTTGTTCAGTGGCGATCGCGTATACGTATCCGTACAATCTTCCTCTACACATCACCGTCCACACTAACCAACTATTAAAACTCGTACATATGTAGTATCCAACATGATGATGCATCTAAATTAACTCAAATGAAGGCGCACGGAATGACAAAGCTGCATCGATGAACATTTCCATCGGCCCCGATATATGGGCCGTCAATAAATTACCCATCGAAAAAAATGCCCTAGCTCCCTAATTGGTTGCGAATGAATTAAACGGATCAAGACTATTCGATTATGCAGCTGTTTGGCATAACACCTTTTATCCGCAAATAAAAACAAAAACAATGATACGGTATAAGATATTGATCAACCAGAAAAATAGCCGTCTAATGAGTACTTTACAAACTAATGAATCGCTGCATGTGACTTAATAAGGAGATAAAAGAGATGAAAAATAGAAAACAAAACAAAAATCCATCGATGAGAAGTTGTTCGTTACGCAATCGATCAAAATTTAATTTATCATCGTTTAATCGGTCGCTCGTGTGCGCACGCGATGATATTCAATATCAACTTTTCGTCGCCTGTTGCACGGACAGAGCACAATTAGATAATAGGATCTATGATTTACTAGCTCGAGAGGGAGAGAGCTTTGGATCTGATTACATCGTGGATGCGTAATTATTGTCGTTTGATCTGCGAAACACGTAATATCGATTTATATTATTTTTCGACCGCTGGGTAGATGTTTTTCCTCCCCGATCACTAATTGTCCGACACATCGGGCTTAGCATCGAAATCAGAGGATAATGCATACGAGTTCGGAGTCTTGATTTTTTCTTATTTTCTATTATTCTTTTGTCTTTTCCTGCTGCAAAAGCGTGTAATTGAAGTTTAACCGGACACGATGGAACCGGCTCGCGCATAATTGAAGAGGAAAACGGGGTAGCAATTCGTATTTTTTGATGCATGTGCTTTATGGTTGCGTGGATGAACATGAACATTGTGGCGCGGTGGTCGGACGGGAAGATTTTTATTGCATGCAAACATCAATGATCGTACATCTTTATAGATGTGCGATCATTGCAAAAATACATACATGTGGTATATAATTAAAACAATCCAAAAATTATCAGAGCTGGGCAGTACTTAAAGTAAATGAGTACTTATTTGGTACTTTAAGTACCAAAGTACTTTTCGGTACTTTAAGTACTTTTACTAAGTACTAAGACCAAGGTACTTGTACAATTTTTTTCCTCGGTACATTTGGATCAATGTTCCAATTTAAACGCTGAATATAAAAAGGTCGAAAATAAGTTGGAAGAAGTTATGCTCAAAATTGTATTAAATGGAGAAGCCATGTGCAAATTACTTTGCACCTTTTTTCGTAACATAAAAAAATTTTCTACATCTCATAAAATCGAAACCGTCAAAATTTATTGCAAAATTTATTGTAGGAAATCGCAAACTGAAATTTGCACATTTCGTCGTTTTGAGGTAATTTTTCATGTATTATTCACCGCTGATTACAACACTGTAACTCGTTTTATTCGTAGTGTGATATTTGATTCAGAAACTCGTATCACGATTATAACAATTATTTTACTGGCAACCCAACAATTTCCATATTAATCCCAAAAATACGATTTTTTGTGCATGAAATCGAGATTTTCAATGGCTCACTGTACTTTAGTTCCGAAAAGGCCAGCGGATTCGTGTTCAGTGGGAAAAAATACGTCGAAATACATGCCAGTTCATAAAAAAAACACACACAAAAAAAAATTCGTCAAAAAATTGCAGTTCTCAACGTCCTCAAACGGCACGATGAAACGATTCTTAAACTTCGGACAAGACCCTATGTTGTGCAGTTTTACCCGTAGAACACGATGGGCACCCTGAATTTCCTGTAGCTCCATTGGGAGCCGAGATATCGAACTTTGAAAATCACGAAAATCGACATTTTTCCAGAAGTGGCTCAAAAAGAGAAAAGTCGTTATTCAATCGTCTTTTTTTGTTTCAAGGCTATATTCCACCAATTTTTTCCCGCTGATCACAAATTTAACAATTATTTTAATATAACAATTATATTCGTCTGCAGTTTCATATATTTAATAGCTTAACATTTACGCACGTTAGAGATACCACGGACATTTTTAATCTTGTTTCGCATTCGACACACGTCCAAATGTGATTACGAAGAAAATCGTTGTTAAGATGAAACAGTACTTTGTACTTAAAGTACGTGGGGTACTTAGTACTTTGGACTTAAAGTACGTGCAGTACTTAGTACTTAGTACTTTAAGTACTTTTTCGGTACTTTGTCCAGCTCTGAAAATTATAAATATTACAAATAATATACTATATATAAATGTAATATAAATAATATAACGATGGCGAATTTAATATATTTCGAACATGTCTTCCCCCCGAGCCCCGGATGGAAGACCGGGTACACGACTTGAATAACAAGTTTGTTAACCTGTGCTTAAACTCAAAACGAGGAAGTTAGGTACACGCGATGGCATAAATCTTAGGAAACGACCGTGTGAGGTCATCATCATTGCGCAGTGGGCGGATCTTTGCGTCAGGTTACGAAATAAATCGACGGACAACTGGCACCCGATCGATCGTCGAGAAAAATCGTCCCGAAGGTTTGACGCAAATGCAACGATAGGCGGAAAGACATACGGAACTGCTGCAGCGTGGTCGATCTTCGAACGACATTGGGCATTCGATAAACGATATGTCGAATGCTAATGAAAATAAATAAATAATCTTTACCTTGCACAATCTTGCGGATAGAAAACAAAAAAAGTTCTTTAAAATTCAAACCTTTGGCACTTCATCGAATTCGCGATGCTCGCTGTCCCTCGGTGAGATAATATCGTTTTGATGCGAAAAAAGCTCGAACGGGTAATGATAGCTTTTGCGGAGTCTCGTTACACGATCCGAGGTGCCGTCTGACGAAATTACCGATAAAATTTTTGCAATGGTTATCGAACATGTACACATATATATATATATAATAAAAAACAGTATCGTCATTATAATTTATTGGTACGAAGAATGGAAAATCTGTTGAGCTCTCATAGCAGAATCGGGAGTGGGAAAGGGGGCGTTCTGTATCGCCAATTGACTCGCAGGACACGTTTTTGTATACTTCTGGATATTAACTTACTCCTGGCCGCGGTGTATTCACATGCCGGCTACGGTGAAACGATCCTTTACGTAACGTCGATGAAAATGACATAACAATACGCCGACGTAGCGACGGGTCACGTGACAAAGATCGGTCTAATCGTCGATGGGATACAACATTTTTTTCGCGAAGCGATTTTCATCTCCTTTTCGCCTCGGCGGGACGCCACTTTACGTAATCCGCAAGTCTATGCATTATGAGTCGAAATGCATATATAAACATATATATTTCATATATACTTGCAATATATATGAAATATATGCAATATATATGAAATCATATATATTTGCAATATATGTATTTGCGATATTCATCGGTAAATCGAAGTTAAATTTGCATGTACTCGACGAATTTTTTTCTCACTCGTTTCTCGCCCAGTCTGATTTCTCATACATTTGTTGCATATCTTTGCCGTTGAATAATTCCTAAATGGACGTGATTCGAGTGTCCTACAGACGGAAAATCGTTCTTGCGTCAAAGTCGGAGCGTGTTACGATTTTCCGATTAAAAAAATTAACATTACCGTCACAAGTATGACGAAAAATACAGAGTAAAAAAAAAGGAAGAGATATATTAAAAAAATCAACGAAGTTTATTTTCCGTAATGGAACGTAAGACGTCAGTAAGTTTTCCTCTGTTAATTGTTTTATCGCGAGCGCCCGCCCGCGCCTGGCTCGCGTACTCCCGTGATCTACAATTATGACGTAACAAGAAAAACCTTACGGTCTTATCGGCAGAACGTTTCGTAGGTCGGTGCATAAATGACCGAATGATTCACGTGCGGCTTTGCTGGTCTTCCGGAACAGTTATTAGACTCGCCTACCGCGTAATTTTCCGCATATTCGTAACTTTTTTGAATCAGCTCGTTTGAGAGATAAAAAAAATATCGAGGCGAATGATCGAGAATATGAGAAATGTGAGTACATTAAAAAAATAGCTGTTATATAGAGAGCGTAATAGATGTCGATTTAATGCAGTTTTTTTGATAACAGGAGACTAGTTTTATCGTCAACGCGTTTCATCGTCAATATTTTTACATAAATAAACGATCCATCACCTGTTCCGAAGAACCGACTAATATTCATGGTGCTCTAACTCCGTAACGGTTCGTCGCTCGAAATTTTTGCAAGATACCTTTTTTGTAGAGGATCGAATTTCCTATAAGAATGATCCCGAGCATGTTCAATGTAGGTGCGATGTTTTCGGAGAAAATCTTAATTTTAGCTCAAAACGGTCGACAGCCTGGGAGAAACACTATTGCTGTTATTGAACGATCGATAACCGGCCAATAGCTCGTCCGACTGTTCATGGCCATAGCACCTTATTTGTAGAACAGAAGATTCTGTACGAAAAAAGTCCTTAGCAATAATATTGTCAGGTCACGCGTTGGCGTTGAAAAACCTAAATAACACAGTTCTCGGAATAACGAGTGAACGAGTAAAAAAACCAGTGAACATCGATCAAGTTTTCCAAGGACGAAAATTGGTTCGTTCTTCGACATTATAATCCTATCATCGAAGGCCGACGATTTAATCTCAATAAAAATCCGGTCCCCCCACCCCTTCGCAATATCTTTACGAAGTTTTACGACACATACCGGGAATCGGGCAGGAACTTCCGGAAGTGGCTTGAGCAAGTGGCAAATGTCCTTCGAAAAATCGCTTCCTCGACTCGGACACGGGTGGCAACCCGTTTCGTCGACTTTCATTCAAGCGAGAGCCGCAGCAAGTGACTCGCCGCAGTGTGGCGACGCATGTCAATGGCAAGGTCGCGGAGAAAGAGGAGAGAAGTATCGTGTAAATACGCTTCGGTGGTAATTACTTGCAAGATTTTTTCTTTAAAGATGCTGCGATAGATCGTCGATCGATGGGTCACCATTTCAACAACTATCCAACAATAGTTCTTCATTTCGCAATTTCATTGCAACATCATTTTACGTTTGGAACGATGCGATTTTTTAATCTTTATCAATCAAGGGTCTTACGTTGAAAAGAAAAATTGATTTGTCTCAATCATTCGACACTTTCCCGTAGGAGGATGAATGAGAAAGTTAAATTTCCAAAAAATCCAGTCTTAACATTTTTACACGATACTAATAAAAAGACATTTATCGAAATTCCGGTCGAAAAAATATCTTCTGGGTGCATTATTATCCGTCACATTTTCACAAATGCAGACTTTTTTTATTTAAAAAAATGCTATCAAAGGGTTCATATGCGGGGCTCTACGAGAGAATCTGTCTCGTGAAAATGCCGGCTGACGAAGCGTTATGGAGGTAAAGGTTAATCTCCTTAAATCTTTTTTTTATTCATCGTTAGGTAGTCAACGATAGTGAATAATAGTTGTTTGTTCGCATCTGTCACAGCGTGAAAACTCGTTTTTCCATCTAATAGAGTAAAGGTGCGTGCTCGTAACCAGCTCGATGATGGGGGACCTTGCTTTCTAATGGCCTGTCTGTCCGCACTGTTCTCCTCTTCCTTATCACGATTTTGTATTTCACATATATATAAGAATATAATGACGTTCCGGGCGAAGACGTAATTTTCTTCGTAACTCTTTTTCTCCTGTCTCTCTCGCTCTCCCGTTCATTTATCATTCCGAAGATCTATTCCACCGATCGAATTGATTAAACGAGCGGAATACCATCTCTCGAGAAAACTATTCTTCAAATGCGGAACAATGCGGTAGATTGAAAGTATACAAGTCGAATGAAAAAAAAAATAAAAATAAAAATAAAAAACGCTCGTCGATTGTTTGTTACGAGAAATATTTTCAATGTCGATCATACGAGCGACAGGTCTATTATTAAATTCTTCATTGAGAATTTATATCCGTCTTTGGATCATTAATTTTTTCTTTTTTTTACACTTTCGTAAGAATTAATTGTCGATAATTTTTAATAATCTTTTGTAGAGTTGAGACAGTAAAAGTGTATCAGTGACGCTGAGTCTCAGCTTCGAATATGCTTTTAAAATCAATTAAGAATATATTTTGTAAATATTTTCTGTCAAAGAAAAACAACGTGTTATAATTTTTACAAAAATGATTTATTTAATTGAACGCTTATTGACCGGTCGTCCTCGAGCTGCAGCTCCTGGAAGTGTGCGCGGGTGGTCGATCGGTGGATCGGACAAAAAAAAAGAAGAAGAGAGATAAAAAAGGTAAAAAAAAAATGAATTGAAAAAAGAAAAGAAAACGAGGGACAATCTATAACGAGTCCGAGAGAATATAGCTCGGAGCGACAGACTGTCGTTCGCGCGCGTGTTCCGCGTTCGTCCGGCATGGCAAATAAGAATCGCCCTTCCAAACGCGCGGCTTTCTTCACAATTTTTCATCGCTAACGCCCAACATTTCGAATATCCTCGATGGGTTTTTAATTCACAAAAAAAAATCTTCGGTTGATCGCTTGGCTCTTAAACTGAGAAAAGAGATAAAAAATAAATAAAATATAAATAAAATAAACTCTCGAAGGATTGGGGTCAGGCGTGGGCGTTAAACGAATTTCATAGTTGCTTTCAGCACGCTGCGTAAAGAGAAATCGAGGAGCGAAAAAAAAATCCAAACTATTTCGCCGATAATGTTTGATTCAGATGTCTTCAAGAGCGAGGCCAGGGTCACGAAACGTAGTTTTCTTTTTTTTTTTATCCACTTCCCCTTATTCGTCAAACGATGAAATAACAGTAATTAAATATGAACTCTAATTGAGATGGAAATTACATAATAACGTCTCAATAATTGACACTATAAGGATGTGGTTAAAAAAAAAAAGAACCCGTTGCACTTACGACGGATATCGTTTTCAATGTTAAGGATAAAAGACGTCAGGATGCGTCAGAAAACAGACAAGTGCGTCCATCAAATCCGAGTTGCGATTATCGTGTACCCTCGTCAATTTGACTATATATCGCGATGTGCATTAATTTATCGATGAAAGAGTTGCGTCACAGAAGAGTGGCGACGGACTTCGTTAGTCGACGAGCAAGCCGAAAGAGGGGAGAGAACCGAGCAATGATCGAATGATACACGGTCGAGATCAAAAAGCAATTAAACGACCACTTCCCAACCTGCCGGAAGATTAATATCGTCGAAACTGCGGTGTCGTCGGTGTCTTTGCCGGTTTAACACGCGAGAGGGTGATTACACTGGTCACATGTGGGAAATTCGCATTAATTGTATGACAATTATTTATGTACGAGAGGAGTATTGTTTTCTTTTTCAAAATCGCACGCGAGAATAGGATAAATATGTTTGTCGACACGGGAACGAGGAAGTCTCTGATTTGTAAGTGATTTTCATTCGGTGACGCAGCGGCGCCGGCAGTTTGGGTAAAACTTCGACGATTTCAAATATGTAAAAACGTGTTTATTATATTTTTTTTCCTTATGAGTAAAAAAAATGCATGTAGTAGTGTTTGCAGTAAATTTGCAGTAAAAGTGTTTCGAACGTGTCAATCAAAATCGACAGATTCGAGTAAAACAAATTGTAGGAGGAGTTCCATTTTTTTTATTCTTATTTTCGATAATATATTTTTCAAATATTTTATATTTAAGAAAAAATTAAGCTCCGACAATTTGTTATATTGGTATTCGGAGATTTTTTCACATAATCTCAGGACCGTCAAGAAGAATTGGTCGCGTGAGATTCTTGCCACGATTGGTTTTTGTCGATAAAAAAAATTAAACATGTTTTTTGCCCTCTTAAGAGCATATTCTCGCACCAATACGTCATATCTCATTTTTTTTATAAAAAAGAAACAAAAAGATTATTATTTTTTCGTGACTTGGTAATAACCGATGTCATAGCGAGGGCGTCATGATTTTTCCACGCTCTCAATGGTGGAACTACTTATCATCCAATTTGCATAACTGCGAATCTAATAACATTGCTCTCCTGTAGAAAAACGCAAATCTCGAATAACTCGAAGATTCGTAGCGTCATAATAATTTCGAGCCATTGACGCGTGGTTAATAACTAACCGACGTACCGTTGTTCGTCCATTTACGCACGCGTCGGTCTAAAAATATCTTTTCGATTCACAAACGTACTATTGTTACGTCCTGACCGTTCAGACGTAACACTATTAAAAAAAATCTTTCCTCCACCAATTTTAACAATTTTAATATTCCCGCACCCGAGGAAAGACGAGGAAAAGCTCGATTTTGCGACCTATGGTCAGATCCATTTCATATATTTTTAATATCGAAATAGTTAGGGAATCAGTTAAAATTTGAATCAAATCATGCACACCCAATAAGAAGAAGCGGTAACCAGCTAAAGTGTAATATTTGTTTGTTCATTCTTTTATGTGTCTCTCATTGACGCAAGTCAGGGCCGCTATGCGCCCGCGGCGGTTTACAATAATTCTCACCTGTTTTAATTTCAAGTGCAACGCTACGATAGCTTCGCAATGTATATTTCTCTATGGTCTATATACAGATAGTTTCGAGCTGCGGGAACACGGTCTCGACGCTGCCGCAGGGTCGAGCCTCCCGTCCGACCGCATGTAGGCCGTTCACTAGGGAATACTGCTCACTGTTCTACAGCCTCTCGCTCTGTTATAAAGTTGTAGTAAAGTACACCGTAATAGGTGTACTGAAAAAAAAAAAGAAAAAAAATACATATATACATATATATCTTCGAGAAGGTTCTCCAATCATGACCCACTTTCCTTATAAAATGTCTATTTAACGATTAATTCGTTAATCAATTATCCACTCGCAGATGAGGCTTGTTTATTTAGCTCGCACGATCTACATTGTTTCATATACCAAAAAAAACAGTTATCATGTCCGGTAGGACTTTGACCGAAGATCATAATTTATAATACTGTGTTGATTAATAATGTGCATTGAACGCTCACTCGCGTGAACGAAACAACAACAATAATAAAGATAAACAAAAATAAAAATAAAAACGTTTGTTTACGAGTGCGGTTAAAATTCGTCGGAAGCAATTTAAAATTCCAAGGTCGAAGACGCACGCAGAGGGAAGATCTATTTCTGGGTGACATATATATGTGCATACAGCACGGTACATGGTATCTTCAGCGAGTTGCGGAATTGACCGAGCCGGAGAGTAGATCTCGAATTAAAGCCTCGAAAGTTACCGAGATAGAACAAATTTTGAAGTGGGGTAAAAAAAATTAAATAATAAGCAATGGGTGATCGATAGAAAAATTAAGCGATAACACGGACAGGGAGGAAGAGTAATAGCAGAGGGTGGCTATTGCTCAGAGAAAGATAAATCTCGCGCGCGTTTCTGATTAGCGGCGATCGCTTGTTGAGCCTCGCTTTGCCGAGAGGAGCCCGAGAGCGGAGCGATATAAATGCGGGGACCTCGCGCGAAATCGACTCAGTCAGCGCGGAAAAAACGTTCGGGAACGAATTCGCGCTGGGGCGATACCAGACACACGCGTACACGTGAGATTTATTATAAACACACGAAATAAAAAAAATTTATATAATTTACAAAAAAAGAAGCAGATCTAATCGAGACAGAGATAAATAATAATTATAACGCAATGGATAATAGTTGCTCCCTGTGAATGCGATGTACCTTGCCGGTATCTCGCCATTTCTCTCGATCGACAGAGTTTGAAATTTAACAAAAATAAAGGGAAAGTAAGAAAATAGTTACGGGGGCGGGGGGCGTAAAATAATATTTTGTGACTCGAAAAAAAAATCGCGATGCAAGTGGTACACAGTTTTACCGGTGCTGCTTGAGATATTCGAAAAGATAAAAACGGCGACCGATTAACAAAGTCGTCGAAGAGCAAACTGTGCGCTGTGAAGTTTCTGCATTATTTTTTTCGTTTTCTTTTTTCACCAAAAAGGTGAGTTGTTTTATTCGACTGCAAAGAATTTTGTGGCGGTGGTGGCGATCAACCGAAAATATTTTATCGCTACTTTTAATTCAAAAAACATTTTTTTTTAAATTAAAAATGATCCAGATAACGATATTTTCTTCGTTCGATCAATAGCGTCTTTGTATTCCGATGAGTGAATCCTTTGTCCGGTGTACCGAGCGGCGTAAACTATTCGAACAAGCCGCTTCTTTTTAAAAATTCAAATCCCGGCAGCAATCAAATTAGTAGACCCGACGGTAAAAACTTGTTCAAGCAATTTTTATTGCTGATGAAAAAAAAAACATCATACTCATACCTAGCTACCTTTCGATCCCTTCACTATTCATTCAACCTATTGATTGTGCATGGTGTGATTTATCATCGACAAGAAAAGTAACAATAAAAAATGTCTCACAAAAACAAAAGAAAAAAAAATAGTAAGGGTAAAAACGATCGAGTCTCGCATACTCGGTCGTCGACTTTCCCGAGGTATTCTTGTACTCAAGCATACCGATACACCTTTATCGGCATTGATACCAGTAAAGTGCAGTGGCGAAGAGTTTATGAACCATTTACCATTCAAGTGATCGTATAAGTCGCGCAACCTCGACGCTAGTACCCTCATTGTCTTATTTGCATAAATACGTAATTTTTTTACGCCCAGTAAATTGTCAGGGATATTGTACTAATGAAATTTAACATTCGAGCGAAGGATTTCTTATCTACGCGTCTCAAGTGCGGTGAATGGATTATTATTTTTTTATTTTAATAATCGCGTATATGGCGAATTAGAACGCTGTATCGATGTATATGTATATATGCATATATATATACATATGTACTCAGGGTGATGGTGATTGGTGTTATGTTTATCACAAATCGATCCACGACTTTGGCTTGTAACTCGATCTTTCACGGCCTATCGACGACACGGCAGTATACGAAATCGATACGGTCTGCGCCGTCTCGAAACTTGATTATTCAAATTTTAAGGGGGTTCGCCTCGGAAACAAAAAAAAAACAAAAAATTATATATTCTCAATTTTTGTCGCAAGAATTTTCGCTAAACAATGATTCAACGAAGATGGAAAAACAATAAAAAATGAATTGACAAGGCGGGCCATTAAGGCCGGAGGTTGTGCCAATGTTCGCAGTGCCCGATTGTCCTAATCAAATGTCATTAAGAGCCCACCTGATGCGGGGCATCCGCCACTGGTGGCAATCCGAAAAACGAGCGACCGACAAGTGAATGACAAGTCAGATAAAAAAAAATACCTGTTACCTCGTACTTGACCTCAAACCTCATTAGCAGTTTTTAATTGCTTCCTACGAGGATCGTCGCACTTCCGGCGATAAACTATATGATATATTGCCGTAGTGTCTGCAATGCCATCTTTCGTTAAGGACGAAACCTCGGGGTATTTTTTTTTGTTTTGCCACTTTAATGACAACCGTAAATAACGAAAATTGATACGAGTAACAATTTCCAACGATGAGCACAATGAAAAAAATGTAATAAAAAAATTTATATATATATATATATATATATATATATATATATATATATATATAAATGCATTGTACGTTCGGTATAATGCAACTGAGGCGTTCGATATTATTGAAGAATTAACATTGCTAAGGACGGAAATCGTAACACGTCGTTTGAGTTGGATTATACAATAATAATGTGCATATTATCGTCACGAGACAGTCCGTCGGCCGAGGCCTTACGAACGAGAATCACGAGTCGGTGTGTCTCCTCTTAAACATTTTGAGTCATACGATGAGGCGTCTCTAATGTTCATCACCGGCCATTATTCAATTTCGTGACGGAACTGGCCATCGTCTTCGTGCAACATTCCCCACTCTGGACCAACAAACACGGACGAGAGGAGTTAAGACCACGGGCAGACCCGACTTAGACACACTTTTGTTCGTTTGAATTGTGTTATTATTGTTTATACGCTCGAGATTACCCTATCGAGGGTCGGCTCTCATAGTTTATTGTACCCTCGTTTGAAACTGCACTCGTGATTCATCTATCCGCTTGATAATACGATTAGGATTATGTTATCATTTCGACAGGGAGGCGCCATTAGGAAGCGGAAATACATTTTTTTTTCTTATTAAGTGGCAAGGATCGTAGGCATCCTGTTAGAAACTCAAAGTTAGCGGGCAAAAAATCACGGATGAATGGTTTATAGTTAATATTTTCGGTACCTCGCTTATCTTGCACCGTCGTTTTTATTTCCGATTATCAAACACTTATCGAACACTTTTTTAAATGCTTGTTTTCTTTTTAGATAAAAATTCAGCAACATGGTTGCGCAGGCGAATTACTGGTGGAAGAGTTTGCAGACCGGTGACGCTCAAGGCGTAAGTATCAGGGAAAAAAAATTGAATCTATGTTAACACTATGTTAATATTTGTCTCCGACCACCTTCCCGTAACCGTAAAAGAAAGGTCGCTACTTCCGCTATAAAGATTAATCTCACGCCTCGTTGAGGAGGTCGATTGTCGAGCTCGATGAACGATCGTCCGCGAAAAATTTAACGATGCATATAACCCCGGGCAAAACAAAGCTCTGCGTTATTGCCCGCCAAAGATAACGTTCCGACCACGTACCCGCGCATTGGATAAACTTTTTTTTCAAACAAGCGATAGATCACGCACCTGCGTATGATTCGCGATTATTCATTCGCCGAGTAATCGATATCGATAAAATTATCTCAAACGTTGATTAATTTCTTTTATATATATATAAACAGCGAGAAAAAAATTAATAATCTTTTCGATGTTTCCGTCAATTGCAGATTCTCGCCGGCCTCGCCGCTCACTCGGGCCAGATCTCCGTGGGCCTTTCGCAGGGCTTCAGTGCGGTTCTCATTCCAAAGTTATTAGAAACAAATTTCGCAACCGTATCGGAGGCCTCTTGGATAGCGTCTCTGGGAGTTATATCGAATCCCCTCGGCGCTTTGTTAGCCGGATCTTTAGCCGAATTTTTCGGGCGCAGATCGGCAATCGCGCTGGCGACTCTTCCGCACATGGCCGGATGGTTGCTCATAGCTCTGTCGACTAACGTGCCGATGCTCTACGCCGGTCGTTTCATAAGCGGCATCGGAACGGGAATGGCCAACGGACTCTATCTCTACGTCAGTGAGGTAATTTTTTTCATGGCCGATCGAGTCGAACTTTCGGTTCAATTGACTGAAGCCAAATTCAATTATTGAAAACTAATTAATTTTTTTAGGCAGCAGCTCCCCATCAAAGAGCGTGGCTCGCGAGTTCCGGTCCGGTTTTAGTTTCCTTTGGTGTCCTTATGACCTACACGCTGGGTGCGTTAACGACGTGGCAGAGGACAGCGGCGATAAGCATCGGACCCGCGATACTTTCGCTAGCTCTGACGAGGTAAAAAAAAATGTTTCAGTTCTCAAATCTCGGCAACGAAATTAATCCTCCGATGGCATGAATAATTGACGAGTTGCTTGTTTCTTAACGCGTCCGCAGGATGCTACCGGAAACACCAGCGTGGCTGGCAAGACGCGGTCGCGTCGAGGAAGCCAAAGAGTCTCTGATCTGGCTGCGAGGTTCCGGGGTTAGCACGGAAAACGAGTATCGAGAGTTGTGCGAGACAAACGTGAAGCGGGAGCAGGAAAAATCAAATATATTCGAAGCTCTCAAAAGTCCGAGCGTCTGGAAGCCATTTCTCATTCTCTTTGTGTTCTTCGCGCTTCAACAAATTTCGGGCATTTACGTGATATTATTTTATGCTGTTACGGTACTGGAAGACATTGGTGTCCTTATCGACGGCTACGCAGGTAGCGTGGGACTTGCGTTAATTAGATTGGTGGCTTCGTTACTCGGTGTAGCGCTCGCGGGACACTTTGGACGGAAAACTCTAGCCTGCGCGAGCGGATTCGGAATGGCGTTTTCGGCAGCGGGAGTCGCACTCTCAATAAGGTAATAAGATTTTCTTGTCGACCGTTCTTTATCGAGTCGACAGGAGTTTATTGAGTCGATAGTTGTTTATTGAGTCAAGAGTTGCTCATTGAGTCAACAGTTGCTCATTGAGTCAACAGTTGCTCATTGAGTCAACAGTTGCTCATTGAGTCAACAGTTGCTCATTGAGTCAACACTTGTGTATTGAGTCAACAGTTGCTTATTGAGTCAACACTTGTGTATTGAGTCAACAGCTGCGTATTGAGTCAACAGTTGCGTATTGAGTCAACAGTTGCGTATTGAGTAAACTGTTGCTTATTGAGTCAACAGTTGCTTATTAAGTCAGCAGTTGCTTATGGAGTCAACAGTTGCTTATTGAGTCAGCAGTTGTTTATTGATTCAACAATTTCTGATTAAATCAACAATTACTTCTCGAATCAACTGTTTTATTTTTCTATCGAATCAACAGTTGTATTGTCTGTAAAAACTTACAAATCGATTTTATTTTTAATTCCAGATACAGCATACCTTCGTGGGCGCCGCTGATTTGCATAGCTCTTCACGTTGGCTTTTCCATGATAGGTTACTTGACTCTACCGTGGGTAATGACATCGGAACTCTATCCATTGAGATTCCGCGGCGCGGTCGGTGGTTTAACGACGAGTATAGCGCAAATAATGACTTTCGCATCGATAAAAACGTATCCCGACATGAATGGCGCGATCGGCCTCGAGGGTACAATGTGGACTTTCGCGTGCGCCGCACTCGCCGGAGCGACTTTTGCCATCACCGTACTACCGGAAACCCGAGGACGCAGCTTGGATCAGATCGAATGCAGATTCTCTGGTGATTGCTCGAAAATCGAGAATCCGACAAATGTCGTCGTCGTCGCCGACACGAAAAATGTAACGCTCAAGAGATTCGCATCGATATCCGAAGAGAAGTATCCAAATATGAGATCGAACGCTTTTACCTACGATAACTTTAGCCTCGACATGAGGGACGAGAATTCGACGAAAAATAATGACGTATTGACTTTCGGTAAACGAGAATGGACGACGACGACCGAACCCGCGAGGACACCGGTCGTTAGCACTATATGCCTCGAACACGCGTATCTATGATAATACGAAAAGGAAAATGAAACATTTTCTTTTTTGTCCTCTTAGTCTTGAGCCATTTCTCAAACGAAACGAATAATGTCTGATCTCGTTATATTAAATGAAAAAGTCGTTGTAAATATGTATATTCTATTTATATAGTAGATAACTCTCGTCATTTGTTTGTCGAAGACGGCTCGGTGAATGCGCGTGTATGTTTGTTTTGTACGGTTATTGAATTCCGTACCTGAGATTTCTTGATTGTTCTTTTTTTGGTTTTATTTACTCGCGTAATAGTTCACCAGTTGCCACCGTTCAGTATTATAAACAGAAACAAAAAGCATTCCTCATATGTCACATTACATTACCATTTGTTATACCATAATGAAAATACATCGAACTCTGTGGCAGTGATACGTACGATAAGTTGATTTCAAAACAAAGCTATATATATATATATATATATATATATATATATATATATATATATATATATATATATATATATATATATATATATATATATATATCTCACACGTTTATAGCGTTCAATAACAGTTTAATTGTATGCTTTTTTTTCTCAACTGTGTATTAATCTTCTGTCGTGAAGGCAATGCGACAATGATAGTTTTTATACTCGTGTAATAATCGTTAAGTTATTTATTGTATAAAACGATGTAATAAAAGACAACAAAAAAAGATGAAGAATTCTCGAATGCCCGCATTGGTGATGTAATTTATTTGTTTGTCGACGATTATCTAAGAAAATTAAGCGGATTTACTTACTTTATGGATTTTCTCATCGACGTGTTCATATAGCTACAAAAGGCACGTCGTTGGAAAGCGAAGGCGGAATAGACCATGCGGGAAATGGATAACCGGCGCAAGTGAACAGCTGATGAAAAATCGGGCGGTAGATCAACACGAGCGGTTGAGCCGAGATGGATACACCGGTTAAACGACAAGCTCGGGCACTATGGAGCGGCAGAGGGAAACTTATTAGTCTTCGTAAATCTACCAAAATTCGTACCAAACGCAATCTCCGTGAGCGCGAGGCGAAAAAGACGTTGCCCTCGACATCTGTTCTCGTCCCTGAGAAGCTTCTCGTCGCACTGCTGACAACACTGCGGCCTCTGCCACGACGGTTCGTCGCGCCACCGCACAACGGTCGAGACTCCGTGGTTGGTGCAAGCATACGCAGGTCGGAGCGAGTCGGAGAGCTCGTCGCGTTGGAACTTTAATTTTTCCGCAACGACATTTGACGTTCCTCGTAATTTATCGAACCGATCGCGTGGTTCAAAGACGGCTCGTGGTGGTTTTATTTTTTACATTTTTCAACAACGGGCAATCCTCGCAACGTTCATCGAACGATCGACGGGTAACACATCGCTCGATGTCCCGGAAGAATGTAGCAGTGGCCGTTTAGTCGAGTGACAACAAACGAGGAAGAGAGGATGACTAGACTGACGTGCCCGCTCGGCGGGCTGTACGTCGTCGAGGGCGAGGTCGGACTCCTCATGACCGCTATGCGACGTGGTGTGCGATGGTCCTCGCATTCTCATCAGGTTAAAATAATTTCAACAAAGATTTTGATTTATTTGTCACAAGTACATGCATTCTTTCACAACAGCTGTTCTATCATAACCGCAAAAACCTCCTGTCCGACAAGTCTATACGACATTTTTTTTTATTAATCGCCGTATCGTAAAATTTTGAAAATCTTATCCCACAGGACGAGGACCAGGACATCCTAATGAAAGGCCTGTCGTCGCTGAAGGAAGCCTTGAACGACACCAGAAACTTGTCGCATCTTGAACCCGGTGTGTTTCTTGCGCCTTTCCTAGAAATCGTCAGGTCGGAGGAGACTACCGGACCTGTGACGAGTCTGGCCCTCTCCGCTGTCAACAAAATGATATCCTATGGTCTCATCGGTAAGATTCGTGTAGTCGATAAAAATCATCTATATTTACATTGAATTTTGGAGTTTAAAAATGAGTAATTTCTGAAAGTTCAAGTAGATTCAGACTCAAATTCATATTTATCCTATATATAAATTATTAAAACTCCTTTGCCTCACAATTATATTTTTTACTTTAATATTCATTATTGGATGCACAGATGCAGGAAATTATATGTAACGATTTACATCTCACAGCTCATCTATGCTTTCTTTGCTAACCAAGAGATCATCATATCTTAATTTCACGCTTTTTTATTTTTATGTTTTCGAGCGCTCCTTAATTCTACCTTACTTCATAATGCTTTTTTTTACCAACCAACTTAACAAATAAATAATAAAATAAATGAATAAATACAATGAATACATTTTTTTTCTCTAGATCACGAGCATCCGGCGATAGGCGCTTGCGTCGAAGCGATCGCGGACGCGGTGACGCACGCGAGATTCGTCGGTACCGACGCCTCGGGCGACGGGGTAGTTCTCATGCGAATACTGCAGGTTCTCAGGGCTCTCGTATTATCGTCTGCCGGCGATAATCTGTCCGACGAGAGCATATGCGAGATTATGCTCAGCTGTTTCAGGATATGCTTCGAAACTCGTCTGAGCGGTCAGTCTTCTTACATAGCATGCATGGAATTTCATTACATTCACCACTTTCACTAGAATCACCCATACATTTTTTTTTCTCCAATGGTAGAATGAAATGAATGGATGGAATAAAATGGATTGAAATTTTCGACTTTGAATTATTCCCAGAGTTGTTGCGTCGCACGGCGGAGCACTGTCTGCGGGATATGGTCCAGCATCTGTTCGCACGATTGTCGCAGTTTGCAGACGACACGCGCGTTATACCGAACATGAAGAAGATGCGAACGAACGGTATGGAAAATTCGCGAGGTAAGACTAGAAAGGTGAAGAGTAACACGAAGCAGAAGTCGACGAGCAACAATGGTGCGAAGCCGAGTGCCGATCAGCTCGAGACTGAGGAGAACGAGACGAGGCTGTTGAGTCCCGTGGATCGCGCCTGCGCCGGTCATCTCGCAACGACCCCGGTCACCCCCGCCGGAAACATAGTGGACATGCAGGGTTCCCTCGACCAGGGGACCCCCGACAAGCCGGTCGCCGACGACGAGACATCGAAGAGTTCGATACCGGTGGAAAAGAAGTGCGAGGACACCGAGAAACCCGAAGAGTCATCAGCGAAGGAGAAAGCAACGCCGGAGACTAGCGCGGAAGAAACAGCTGGCATTGACGATGACGCCAAGAAAAATTCGACGGACTCGCAGCCGACCGAGGACGAGACTAAAGTAGCGGACGTGAAGATATCCGAGGAAAAGGAAAACGAGAAGAGCACCGAGATACAATCGCCGGTCGGAAGCGTCGAGGATCTCTCAGTCGACGACAACGGCAGCGTGGGAAGTGGAAACAACAATAACTCGAAGATACCAAAGATTCATGTGGATTCCGAGTCTCAACTTGAGGAATACGTCAACCCTCAGGGTGTGCGATTCACGGCGCTCCAGCAACTTTCACCGTACGGGGCTCTCTGCGTGCGCGAGCTTTTTCGCTTTCTCGTCTCCCTGTGTAGTCCCCTGGACAAGCAGAACACGGAGATAATGACCCATCTGGGTTTGAGCCTGTTGCAAGTGGCCCTCGAGATTTCCGCCGATTCGATGGCAAATTTTCCGAGTCTCTTGTCGCTGGCGCGAGATGAGTTATGCAGAAATTTGATACTCCTGTTGGGTACCGAGAGACTATCGATTCTCGCCGCCGATCTTCAGGTATCCTTTCTGCTCTTCGAGTCCCAGCGCGAGCATCTGAAATTCCAAATGGAGCACTACATCCTTAAACTCATGGAGCTCGTGGACTCGGACTCCAACAGAATTTCCTACGAACAGCGGGAGCTCGCGCTCGAGGCTATCGTTCGCCTCTGGAGAATACCGGGTCTGCCGGCCGAGTTGTATCTCAACTACGACTGCGGCTTGTACTCCACCAATCTCTACGAGGATCTCATGAAGCTCCTGTCGAAAAACGCCTCGGCTCTCCTCGGCAGTATGTACAGCATACAGTTCATATCGCTCG
Organism: Stenichneumon culpator; assembly: GCA_964017025.1. Taxonomy (NCBI): domain Eukaryota; kingdom Metazoa; phylum Arthropoda; class Insecta; order Hymenoptera; family Ichneumonidae; genus Stenichneumon; species Stenichneumon culpator. The sequence continues at coordinate 8,280,384 of OZ024775.1, read as the reverse complement.
AGGCTATAATAGGCCTCGTGGGTGGTATAGAGGCTCGATGCCTGGGCTACCGCGATCTCTGCAAGCCGTCCCGCCACCAAAACAACGACCAATTGCCAACGAGGGAGGAACTCCTCGCGACGAAAGCGAACAAACGCTGGCTAGCTCTGGGAACGGAAAAATTCAACGAGAATCCACGCAAAGGTATCGCCAAGCTGGCCGAGCACGGATTGCTCAGCAGCGAACCCGGTGGCTCGCCGGATCCGGAGAAAATCGCCAAACTCCTAAGAGAAAATCCTGTTCTCGACAAGAAAGCGATCGGCGAGTACATAAGCAAGAAGGAGAACAAAACAGTGTTGAACTGTTTCGTTCAAAATTTCGATCTCCGCAACACTCGTATAGATCAGGCCTTGCGTCTGTATCTCGAGTCCTTCAGGCTACCCGGCGAGGCGCCGCAAATATCGATGCTTCTGGAGAAATTCGCCGATCACTGGCACGACAGCAATGGTCGTCCTTTCGCCTCGGCAGACGCGGCGTTCACTCTCGCCTACGGTGTAATTATGCTCAATGTCGATCAGCACAACTACAACGCCAAGAGGCAGGGGAATCCTATGACCGCCGACGAGTTCAAGAGAAATTTGAAAAAAGTAAACGGCGGCGCGGATTTCGATCAGGAAATGCTCGATGAAATTTACACCTCGATAAAAGAAGAGGAGATAGTAATGCCGGCTGAGCAAACAGGTCTGGTTAAAGAGAATTATCTGTGGAAGGTACTGCTGCGTCGGGGAGCGAGCCAGGAGAGCGTCTATCTGAAGGTCGGCAGCGCTGGTGAGTTCGTCGACAAGGAATTGGCCGAGCGTGCATGGGCGCCGATAATCAGCGCCCTCTGTCGGGCGTACGACAAAGCGCCGGACAGAACTCTTCAGCGTCGGGTGGCTCAGACTTTTCTCAGCTGCGCGGCGATAAGCTCGCACTACGGTATGAGCAGCGACCTCGACACTCTGGTCGTGAGTCTCTGCAAGTTCACCGGGCTCGCCACCGGCGGCGAGAGCGAGCAGATTGTTCTCCATCTCGGCGGCAGCGGGAGATGCCAGCTGGCCGCTCGGACGCTCTTCAAGATCACCCATCTTCATGGCAACGGTCTGAGGGCCTCGTGGAAGAACATAATCGACTGTCTCCAGACGCTCTACAAAGCTCGCCTCTTGCCGAAGACCATGACCGAGGGAGAGGATTTTCTGGAAACAGGCGGAAGGGTCTCCCTGATCCGTGAACCAACGACTCCCAAGGCACCGCCGGTCGAGCAGGGAATCCTGTCGAGTCTCTACTCGTATATAGCCCTCGAGAGCACGCGTGTACCCCATCCGGCCGAGGCCACGACCAGAAAGCGCGCCACCGACTGCATAGCGAACTGCTATCTCAAGCAGATAATCGAGGAGAGCAAGTTCCTCGAGGTCGACTCCCTAAGATCGCTGGTTGGCGCTCTGGTCTCCGTCAATCCCCACGACGAAGATATTTCCGTGTTCATTCTGGAACTGCTACTGGACGTCACGATACAGAATCGCGATCGGGTGATGTGCGTCTGGCCGATCGTCCAAGCTCATCTCGACGGTCTTCTCACGAGCGCCGCCCGAGAGAATCATCCTTACTTGCTGGAGCGCGTCGCCGTTGGGATGCTGAGACTGGCCATAAGATTGCTGAGAGGCGAAGAATTCGCGTGGACCGTTTTGCCCCCTCTCACGCCGCTCACACATCTTCCCTCGTCGACGACACCGCCGCTCTCCCGCCAGATCGCCTACGGCCTCTTCGAGTTGCTCAAAACAGGTGCGGCGAACATTCACAGTTCGGAGGACTGGAGAGTAGTCTTCAGTCTCCTCGAGTGCGCCGGAGCTGGGGCGCTCGTTCCGAAAACTCAGCAAAACTCGACGGCCACGTCGAACCCGGGTGGGAACGTCCCGGACGAGAATTCGAGTCTGGGATCCTCGAGGACTTCGGTCCTCGACCAAAGACCGATCTCGCCGGTTCCCGAGTGGGTTCTCGTTTCGCCGACCGGCACCGAAGCCCCTCTCCCCGTCGCCGCTGACACAATAATTCTCGATCGTGATTTGCAGGCGCACGATCCGGTTGCTCTAGCCAAATGTTGCGAGAGTCTGATATTCCTCGTGCGGGACGTCGCACACGTGACGCCGTTCAACTTCGAGCTCTCCATACGATGCGTGAGGACCTTCGGCGAAGCTGTGCTGCAGAGCGGGGCGTCCGGGAAGCGCGGTAGGATTCATATATCGGCCGGTGATCTGACCACCAATCCGGCTTATCAGCAGGCTCCCATCCAGCTTTTGGATCTCATGCACACACTGCATACGAGAACGGCCCAGATATTCCGCTGGTGGGCCGAGGAAAGCGGGCAGAGTGAGATCGCATCCCTGTGGCCTCAGGCTTGGAAACCGCTCCTGCAGGGGATCGCGAGACTATGCTGCGACTCCAGGAGGCCCGTCAGGGCATCCGCTATAACTTATCTTCAGAGCACACTGCTCGCTCACGACCTCGCTCAACTGACCGCCGTCGAGTGGTCGCAGTGCTTGGAGCAAGTTCTGTTTCCACTTCTCGCGCAACTACTGGAACCGGTCGCGCCGAACGATCCGGCGGGCATCGAGGAGACTCGAGTCAGAGCTGCTATGCTTCTCTCCAAAGTATTTCTTCATCATCTGACGCCGCTGCTAACCCTGCCGGGATTTTTGCCACTATGGCTCACCGTTCTCGATCTTCTGAGGGCTTACATGCACGCTGACAACAGCGAGATGCTCTTCGAGGCAATACCCGAGTCGCTGAAGAATATGCTACTGGTGATGTCGTCGACCGGAGTCTTGACACCGAATTCGAATCTGTGGGAACCTACCTGGAGAACGATTAACGGATTTTTGCCCGATTTGAGACTCGAATTGTTTCCCGAGCCGGTAAATCCTCAGGTTTGTCAGGTTAACCAGGCGGATAACAGACCGACGTCGCCGCAGAGTCCCGTCATCAGTCTTGTCGAGCAGGAGCAACCGAGCTTTCACGGTTCCATTGCGCCGCAACCCGAAAATACGGAATCGCACATTCCAATTAAAATGGCCCAACCAGAAACGGCAATTCCGGTGCTTCTGCCGGCTTTGGGTCAGGAAGTCTTGGGCAAGGAAGCTGCGAAAACCAAAGACACGAAGGAGGGTGACAAGATGGCGGAAGAGGAATATCGTTACCGCGCGGTAACGCAAGTTATAAGTCTACGCGGACAGGAGGAACCGTCGTTCGTCGGTACCATAGCGAACCAACCGGAAGTCCCAAGAAAAATCGGAGGTGATATCACCGTGACGAATCTTCCTTCCTGGATTGTTCTTGGAAAGGAGCAACCTTTTCTCAACGAAACCGAAATCACGACCGATATATCGACGAGAGCGAAGATCGAGGATGAAAAAATATCTTTGACCAGCTCACCAATGACGGAGTCGAGTTTTCCCCCGAATTTGACGAGTCTTCAAATCGACACCGGTATCAACGAGACAAAGGAACTTCAGCAAGTCGTTAATCTGCTCAGTCAACCGCCACCGAGCGTTTCTAGTCCCGTAGCTGTACAACCTACCGCCCAGAGATTCGATTTCTATCGCGGCGAAGGAATATGCCCGGAAGCTTTGGACGAGAGAAGAAATTCCGATGGTTGGAAGGCGCGAAGGGAAGAGAACAGAATGAACGAAGCAGCCTTCGTTAATTCGTCCGACGAGTACGCCAAATCTTCGCTCGAGGTAATTGGTAAAAGAAAAAAAAAAAAATTTTATTGTAAAAAAAAGAAAAAATTTACGTTTTGATAATGAAATTAATTTTATTCACTTTCGATATGTTACCATATCCAGGCACCTGATTCTCGACGAAGCCCCACGACAATGACGTCGGCGTCGTCGTCGGCATTGACGACAGCAACGATGTTCAATTCCGCGGCGTATTTTAGCGAGGATCCTGCCGCAGATCGTCTGTTCGTCGTAACCAATCCTTGACGACTGTACATTGCCTATCATGTATATTGTATCATATAAAGAAGAAAAAAAACAAAAATGGAACAACTAAAAGTATAATTATTCGTTTCACTTCGTGTACACGCTAATGTGTATGCAGATCGATGCATTCTATTATGTATATGTTGTATGTACGTAAAATTACGAGATCTGTATGGTTGTGTTTTATCGTTGTTACCATCGTCGTTCCGCGCGTTAGAGTACGTTTCTTTTCGATATCAATTTTTACGATCACATCGATACGCGGATTATATATCGCTATCGGATCGATAGTGAATTATAGCGGAAGTAGATGAAATTGCATGAAACAAACAAAAAACGTAATTTTTTTTGCGGTGTAAATGTTTGGCTTGTATATTCGGCACACCGAGAAATATATAGATAGGTAGATCATACAATATAGCAATGCGATATCAAAACTGTGTTGTTAATCTTTCGTCACTCTTCCTCGTTGAAAAAAATACCCGCTTTCTGGATTATAACATTTTATTCAAAAAGCGTAATCTTTATCTTATAAAATATTAAAACTCTGATAAATTGAATGACGTTAATGACACTGAATCATTGATAAAAGATTTGCTTCTTTTAAAGATAATATGAAAGTAAAATAAGTTCCAATTTGACGCGAAATCGTCGGACAAACGCGATAAAGGCACTTCCTTTTGTTGCTAGGCTGCGTCTGAGTCTTCATCGCTCCGCGTTCTTACCACACAAGAATGCCCAATTGTCTTGCACTTTTCGCACAGCTCGGAGAGATGCTCTTTGCCCGGTTCCGAGACCTTGGAGCGGCGTTTTTTCTTCAATCTCCACTGCAGCAATAATAATAGTACATCACATCACAAATTTGTAAAGAAAATAATAATTTTGTTACATTGTGTTACATGGTTCAAGCTATATTTTCATTCGTAAAAAAATGGCGTGTTGTATCGTACTAAATAATAAAGGTGTAACATAAACATCTCGTTACAATGTTGCACCAGAGTTTATTTTTCTTTTTTCGATGACGCTACGGTATTTTTTTTGCTGAAATGTACAAAGGAAGAAAGAAAGGTGGAGGTCGAAGATCTGATTGAATACTTACTTGTGCGCACGGATAAACGTTTATGCGACATTTTCGGCACTCCTGGCCCATGTTAGCCCAGCTACTAGCCGATCCCCACCGGCGGTTGCATTTCGTACATATGAACATTCCAAAACAGCGTCTGTTTCCCTGATAGGGCGTCAGTTTATCAACCGTTTCATCATCGTCTTTTTTCTTCTTACTTCCGCTCTTTATCTTCGTTGGCTCGCTCTTTATCTTCGGTGCCTCGCTCTTTATCTTCTTTTGTTTCTCGGACTTCACCTACGCCCATACATCCACAAAAGATCCATTAATCGAAACAAACCGATAAACGAAACTCCGTCAGTCTTTCGCACTAAAGACCCTGGCCGACGATACTTACGACTACCATGATTACTTGGGCCGTAAGTGCAATAGTTGGTTGAAATATTCACGTCAGCCTGACCGGATCAACAAGGTCTCCGACAATTATTTATCGAAATACTGTAACGTCAAACTCTGCTCTGACTCGGACCGATACTGATACTGCGAAAAGCGAGACTACCGGCTCGAACGGGCCGCGACGTAATAATAAACGAGAACGGAACGCCGCCGCTACTGGGACTCCCCCAGCAACGTAACACGAAGCCCGGGCAAGATCGTTTTAGCAACCTCGCCGACTCGGCACTTTTTCTTATAAAGTATACCTCAGATTAATTCATTTATTTGCCTATCACTCGAAGACACAATACGACATTGATTATTTATCCATTTCATCGAAACAATCGCATCCACGCAGGCATTTGTTTTTATTATGCGGTTTATATATAAATTTAGCTGCGCCGCACATTCGCGTAGTGCGTCGTATAGCAACCAATAACGGGTCTTCTTTTCCGCCCGATCAGCTTTCAACTCACGGTAGCCAATAAAACATTTCATTCCATAATTTTTCTGTCCCATCGGCTTTGTAAAAGCGATTTAAAACCAGTATCGACTCTTTGTGGTATTAAAAAAAATGTTTGACTTTCCAGAGTAAAAATAATTGGGCTCAACGATCTTTTAATGTACATCTCTAGTACAATCGGTACACTTTCACATACACATAATATATTATGCACGATATAAATATGCAATACAACAATATGCAATATGCAATATGCAATATGCAATATGCAATATGCGATACAACAATGCAAAAAAATGTGTTTTCATGGATAGCACATTGGTTAGTAAAACGACATGCTGCATAACGACGGATAGACCAGGATTTATACAGTTCAAAATAAGAAAGAAAATACATATTCATATATTTTTAATATTGTGTGAGCCTGCAATAATAGCCAAGGAGTTTGCACTTTTCACAGAGATCCTGAGGGTGTTCCTTAAGCTTATCGGAGACATCAAGACCATCGGGTTTTTCCAATGGACGCTGAAACCATTATAAAATCACAGGGTGGCCAATTAAAAATGCTTTAAAACAATATAATAAAAAATATAAAAAATTTTTAATGTGTAAAAATGGCTCATAATTTGTTTTTGTTGAATTACAAGAAACTTGTGTAACGGTTTAAAGACGAGAAGTAGTTGATTGAGGCGCGAGACAGGGATGATGGTACAAAGAATATATAGGCCACCCCCAGATTCACCTGCTCGTGAGGATAAACGTTGATGCGACACTGTGTGCATTCCTGGCCCATGTTCGCCCAACTGTTGGCCGACATCCATTTGCGATTGCACTTTGGACACTTGTACTCGCCGAAGCAACGTTTTGGACCCTGATAGGGCGTCAGTCCTTTGCCCTTTGGCTGTGCCTGTCATATTTGGAACCAAAATAATATATTATGGTACAACGGAGGAAAATGCATCATTCCACCGAGTGCGAAGTTTGATGCCCGAACAAAGTGAGGGCAGAAATTCACACAAGATGAGAAGGCACTTCCCGAGTGGCATGCGCTATTTTTTTCTTGACAATGGTAAAATGTGACCATATTTCTATGCCTGCAAAATGGTCTTGATGAGTGCAAGGAAAAGTGATGTAGTGGGAGGAAAAGACTACTTTTTAGCATAGTCGGGAAAAAATAGCGTATGCCACTCAGGGGGAAGTGCCTTTTCACTCGTGCATCAAACTTCACACTCGGTGATAAGATGCACTTCCCTCGCTTGTAGCATAATATACTAATGCATGTCGTTAGATTTACGTATCAAATATACATTTACTATATCGATGTGGCCGAAAAATTGGTGGCAGGGTCACGTTTAGGGGAATAATAAAATTACGTCTGATTTACATTTGAAGGGGGGAGTCAATTTTTTAAGTTTTTCTTTTTATGTCGAAAAATCATTATAAAAAGACTCTGGCAATTTTTTGTAGTAAAAATGTATAAATTATAAACAACGTCCTGCATCACACATTTTTATGTATTATTTGATGCTGAACACGAATTCGATGGCAATTTTGGTACATATACCAAAAATAATAAAATATATAAAATATATAAAATATATAAAATATATAAAATATATAAAATATATAAAATATATAAAATATATAAAATATAAAAGAAACATTGATAATCGTAAAATAACGGTTTTTAATATTTTTGCCTTGATAGGGCGTCAATTTTCTTTCCGTTTCTTCATCCGTTTTTATCTTTCTTTGTTTGGCGGTATTTACTTGTGCCCACAAATCCACAAAAGATGTATTAATCGAGACAAATCGAGAAACGACATTCTGTCAGTCTTTCCGTAGCCTTAGCCGAAGATACTTACGCGTTTCATGTTTACTCGGACTGTAAGTGCAACAGTTGGTCGAATTTTCACGTAAGCCTGACCGGACAACGAGGAACTCGAAAAGTAATTATCGAAATACTGTAACGTCAAGCTCGGCTCTGACTCGGACCGATACTGATACTGCGAGGAACGTGAGATTGCCGGTTCTGACTCGAATGGAGCGTGACGTAATAATAATCGTTTACGACCCGCCGCTCCTATGCGGACTTCCCCTAGTAACGTAATACAAAGGAGCGTGGGTCGCGGGACGCCGCCTAAAGGTGCTCGCACATAAAACAACGTTTGCCGTTTTCCTTCACACAGCGACAGCGAGTCGATCGGACCAGATCGGACACCAATACGCGAGTATCAGCCAATCACGGCTGTGTGTGGATACGGCACGGTTAGTGTTGTGAATTAACCGGTTATTTATGTTATTTACTAAAATAGCCGGTAATGTAGCCGGTTACGTTACCGGTTATTTTTGGTTAAGAACGCGCTGCCAATCCCTGAATACCAAGAAAATATTCAAATTTGCATACGACATTGCAAATTGCTTATCAAATGTGCACATTTTCGTGAGAAAGTAATAAAGCCTTATGGACAATGAAAGAACAAAAATATTTAGCAAATTACTTGACCCAAAGGAGGTGAAATTCTGGCAATGGCATAGAAATAAGAAAACGTTTTACGACAATTGTACTTTATAGTACTAAACTTATTTATGTATTCAACGTATTTTTTAATATTATGTTTCGTAACCATATCATACATTTACGTCCGACGTTAGGTACTATCGACTACTTCAGTCAGCTTTATCGTAAAATGTATGCTATCACAAATAAATTTACATATAATAATGATTATGTAATTTCTGGATTTACGGGTTGAACCTACCTTACTGAAGAAAAAATCTTATAAAACAAAGCTTTATCGATTCTTCGACGCAGAAATTAGCACGGAAAAACGTGCGTGTCTTGGGAAAATCGTTCCGAAAGGAAGGTTTTAGCGGCCAGCGTTGTTTGCGCAAAATGATCGCACGCAATGATGCCAAACGGCGAATAAATAGCATCCGGTTAAATATTTTTAATAACCGCGGTTATTTACCGGTTTAATATCCGGCTACTTAACCGGTTATTAACCGAGCTTACATCACTAGGCACGGTCCGTCTGTCCTCCGTACGTAGTTTTATGTGCGAGCAGCTGTAGGCTGTCGTTTCTCGCGGCGCTCCAAGATGGCAAGCCTGGGAGACGGTGGACCTCAAGTCATAACTTAGTTCAATTATCTGTAATTAATACAAAGTGAATACTCTACAAGTAAGCTAAATTTAATTTTACTCTATAAAAATAAGCTAAATATAAATTTAATGTAATCTTCTAATCATCAGAAGGCTTTGCTAAAGGCAAGTTAAATAAACTTAACTAAAAATTTCACCCTAAAATTATAAGTTAAATCTAAATATAATGTAATCTTCATTGTGATTAATCTTCAATCGCTCTGGTTAAGGGCAAATTAAATCCTTCGGGTTCATTAAAGTCCTGTTAAAGGTATTACACCTGTTAAGGGCGCGGTTCAACACCCTTACGGTCGGACTAGCTCGCGAAGTCGGGAAGGGAATAAGGCGAAATAAAGCCGGCGGGCCGGTAGACACACGGTTTAGCGATAATTAAATGAAATTTATATTTCGGCTCTCTCTAACCGTTCGCACCTACACGTTATAATTCGTTCGCTCGTTCAATCGTTCACTCGCACTCTCGGCCGTCGTCGTTCGCGTTCGGTGTTCCCGTTACTCGTTCGTCTCGCGCCTACTCGTCCTTGCGCGCGTGTTATCGCTCGATCGCTCGGTTATCGCACACTGCGGCAGTATATCAGGCGCACACAGAAAAAGTCGACTCGTACTGAGTTTCCACCGGGACAGAGAAGTGACTGAGTCGAATGTAAACTGGTGATAATATTCTAGTTAAATCGAAACTTTCTAATCAACAGCCAATCCCATAAGTGAATTTTGATTCTACTAGAATTTTTCCACTAGTTCAGAGTAAATCTCGGCCCGATCTGACTCACGGTGGAAACTTGATATCGAAGACAACTGGACACGAAGACTGTACACCGTGAATGTGGGCACGCAAACATATGACCACATTCACGGTTTACACCAAGTCAACTCTACATCGAAGACAGTGAACACATAACCAACTGGACACCCCAAAAACTGAGCACACGACAACTCAACACAAGCGCAGATTACTTCAGATGACTGAGTCAAATGCCCATCCCTTATTGCAACAATATAAGAGGCGCTAGTTCGCAACGCGATGACATGCAGTCATGACATTTTCATGACACGTAACCCATTTTGATAACTGTTCATACCAGATGTCTTTTTACTACCCACAGAGCAAGGAAATATTTTTGGAAGGTTTCAAAAATATTTTGTTGAAATATTGAGAATATTTTTTCAAAATGTTATATTGAAATGTTTCAGAATAAAAAAAAATATTTCAGCGAAATGGAAAACATTGCATTACCAGTCCAATTTGCATATACACACCTCCATAAACACAGAAACATTTGTATGTGAGTTCCGGAATACTTTATATCGTACAAAATCGATGGTGTTGAAATTTTGGGCGGTTATATTAGCTTGCGCGACAATAATCCGTCATATTTCATTTTCTTTATTTCCTGGACGTTTTCAACCAATGTTCAAAGGGACGCTGAAGCATTTATGGCTAGTATTACAGTCGTGCAAAATTTAAAGTATACGCATAGCATATTAATGATGTGAAGTCAATTCGACGCAATTGCCTCGTTTCGTCGGTAAACCAGTAAGGTCTAGCAGCCCCTTAAAACATGTATTGCGTTCGCACTGATCGAAACAATTTGGACAACCGTTTGCATTTTTGATCCTTCATTAAACGTTGATTAAAATAACAATTTAACAATTTAACAATTTAACAATTTAACAATTTAACAATTTAACAATTTAACAATTTAACAATTTAACAATTTAACAATTTAACAATTTAACAATTTAACGATTTAACAATTTAACGATTTAACAATTTAACGATTTAACAATTTAACGATTTCACAATTTAACAATTTAACAATTTAACAATTTAACAATTTAACAATTTAACAATTTAACAATTTAACAATTTAACAATTTAACAATTTAACAATTTAACAATTTAACAATTTAACAATTTAACAATTTAACAATTTAACAATTTAACAATTTAACAATTTAACAATTTAACAATTTAACAATTTAACAATTTAACAATTTAACAATTTAACAATTTAACAATTTAACAATTTAACAATTTAACAATTTAACAATTTAACAATTTAACAATTTAACAATTTAACAATTTAACAATTTAACAATTTAACAATTTAACAATTTAACAATTTAACAATTTAACAATTTAACAATTTAACAATTTAACAATTTAACAATTTAACAATTTAACAATTTAACAATTTAACAATTTAACAATTTAACAATTTAACAATTTAACAATTTAACAATTTAACAATTTAACAATTTAACAATTTAACAATTTAACAATTTAAATCCGATCGTGCGCGATCTTTGCGCATACGGGTTCTTCGGCTGTATTCGCGGCACAAATTTCTCTACCCCCTATACTAGCCGTCGTTTCGGGACAGTTTTACGCAAGAAGTTTTATAAAATAACACAAATAACTATGTAAAGAAAGTCACCCATCGGTATTAGTCGTATGTTAGAAGCTTCCTCAAATATAGATACATATAGATCGATAACTACATACCGGTGGTCGTAATCTATCCTATCACTCGAGAATAACCCCCCCCCCCCCCCCCCCCCCCCCGAAGTATGCGGTCATTTGTGCGCAGTTGTCGAGTGTTCAGTTGGTAATGTGTTCACTGTCTTCGGTGTAGAGTTGACTCGGTGTACACCGTGAATGTGGTAATTCGTTTGCGTGCCCACGTTCACGGTGTACAGTCTTCGTGACCAGATGTCTGCGTGTCGACTTTTTCTGTGTGCACCTGATATACTGCCCACACTGCTCTCTCACGCACCGTTGAGGATCTTCCCGGTCTAGATCCACAGCCTGCTCGATATCGATCGATGAGTTGATTCATCGCGGGACAATTTACGCATGCGCGTGTGTTTAACACTCGGCCATCCTCACAGTGTCTCGGCCTCGAGACATGTTCGCGTCGCTTCATTCTTTTTCTTTTTGCAGGCATCCATACCGATTCGTACTTTTAACAACAATTGACAAATTCTCGGAGCATTCTCATTTTGTTCCTTTTTTTTTTTGGGCGAACAGAAATAGCAGAATAAACAACGCGTCGCATAATCTTTCGCTTTATAATGTCGACGAACAAAAATATTAAACGACAGGGCAAACACACAACAAAAGCAACGAACCAAAATTTTTCGCGCTTTTTCGCTTTTTTTGCGTTACTCCTCACTCTTCACTCTCGGGCACAAATGCCGCAACGGCGGTAACCGCGCAGAAAAATTTTCCCAAAACAACAAAAAAAACATCACTGAACACACTCGTTTTTTTTGTGCTGTGTCCGGTAGCGACAAACGTGTCGCTACCTTGACACGTTTGACAAACCTCGCGCGATTTTTGGTTCTTCGCTTACACACATTGCACTTTTTCTTTGCATTATTATTTTTTTTTTTACATTCCGTAGAATTCCGGCGGGCGTCGCAATCTTCGCGGTCGCGTATTCTTCACACTCGTGCTCGCCTCTTCGGGTAGTTTTTCGGGCTCTTCGTTGCCGTTATCGTTGCTTTCGTTGATCGCGTCCTGTATCTTCTTATCGTCGCTCTCGGTGTCGCTCGAATCGGGTTCGTTTTCCTCTTCCTCAGGGTCGTTTGGTCTCCACACTTTCAATTGACTAGCGTGCGCCGTCGAAGCGTCATCCCGGCGTATTCTCGCGTAGCTGCGCCACCCGGTACGTATCACTCGGAAGCGTCTGCGTTATCACTAACGGCCCTCGATGTTTGGCTTGAAACTTGGTGCTCTCGCCCGTTGCTGTCGTTTGTGTTGACATATATACGATGTCTCCGATTCGAAATTTCGTGTGTGCGTCTCATTTCGCGTCGTAGCGTGCCTTGTACGCTCGTTGTTGCTCAACAATTCGTTCGCGGGCCTCGTCTTGTAGGGGTGAGGGATCTTGGTACCGTTTTTTCGGTTTCGTCGGTCAGCTGGCGTAACGTGCCCTCGTTAAACCTCGGCGTATACCCGTATAACAATTCGGAGGGACATTTGCCAGTCGTCTAGTTGTAGCATGCGTTGAGATCTCGTTGTACGCTCCGCAGGTGAAGGTCCCAATCGCGGCCGTCCTCTTGCTTCAGGCTGGCGATTATGGCCGGAAGTAGCGTTGCGTTGACGCGCTCGATCATGCCGTTCGCTTGCGGGTGTCGTGGCGACGTTAAGACATGATGGATCCCGTGTGTTTTGCAGAATTCATCGAACTTGCTGCTCGTGAAACACGTTCCTCGATCGCTGATGATTCGGACGGGTGCGCCGTACTGTAACACGAACTCCTCCAGTGCACGGACGACTCCCGTTGCTTTTGTGTAGCGGGTTGCGTGAAGAATCACGAATCGTGTCAGGTATCGATTATTGCGAACACGTGACGTTTCTGTCTGCCGCTCTTGACGTACGGGCCTGAATGATCCACGTGGATTGTCGCGAAAGTTCGAGCTCCCGGTGGGATAGGGTGTAATTCCCCTTTTTGTCGTCCCGGTTTGCTTTTGGTCATTACGCACTGGATGCACGCACGTATGTGTTTGCTTGACTTATCGCCTCATATTGGGGAAATGATAATTTTGTCTCATTTGGTTGAGCGTTCGTTCCACCCCCGGGTGGCTTCTCATGTCGTGAAACCGAATGACCAGGCTTTTTCGTAACGCGTGCGGGTACAAGCGTTTTCTGTCATCGACCTTGTACAAAATTCCTTCGATTAACTTGAATTCGCCGATTTCGCTGCGCTCCTGTGGTGTGCGCGTCGCGGGTTTCGCGCGTAATATCGCGCATTATCTCTCGATCGACTCGTCGCTCGCTTGAAACATCGCTATTTCGGTTTATTCGCGGATTACCGTATACACTTGCTTCGTCTCGGTCTGTCTCACTCTCTCTCCTGTTTGTTTTACGTCCGAGTTCTCGCGTCTCATCGGATCGGGTACTTTTGAGTTTTCGTTCGCGACGGTTATCGCGTTAATCGGGTCGGTCGGAGCGCGGCTCAGGGCGTCTACGTGAGACATATCAGCCCCCGCGCGGTGACGGATTTCGGCGTCAAATTCACTGAGCTGTACGGCCCAACGTGTGATTTCCGGATGTTTGGTTCGGCACGTATTGTGGTACATTAGAGCCTGACAATCGCTCACGATCGTGAATTTAATGTTAATCAAGAGCGCGCGCAGACGGTTCACGGCCCATATTATCGCGATGAGCTCGAGCTTGGATGAATGGTAGTTTGCTTCTCCCTGATTCGTACGTCGGCTGATCGCGTAGACGCTCCATTTCTTGTCGTCGGTTTGTCGTAACAGCATCGCGCCTAACCCGATGGCGCTGGCTTCGGTATGCAGTTCAGTCGGATGTAGCGGGTTGAACAGTTTAAGGACGGGTTGACAGATAAGAGCGTCGCGAAGGTCATTAAATGATCGCGCTGTCGTTTCGTCCCATTTGAATGGAATTTCTTTGCGAAGCAGTCGGCATAGTGGGTCGGCGCGCTCCGCGTATTCCGGGACAAATCGGTGGAAATCCGGTCAAGCCGAGAAATCGTCGGATCTCGTGCGCGTTTCGCATACCACCTGTACGAATTGGATCGTCCGAGGTGGTATCTCCACGTCCTGGGCGATTCTCGGTCGCGAAATCGCGGCAGTGGCGAGTTCCGGCTCCTCGTAAAATCGCAGCTCGTTGTTCTTTTTGGTGTGAGCGACCCCCGGAGCGTCGATGAAGGTCAGCCCGATCAAAGGTCCGCCCGATCATGGGATTGGCAGTCGTCGGGTACCACACGAAGGGCGATTTGTTGCACGGTGACACCATCGATCGTGATCGCAGCTCGCACAATGCCTCGCGATAAAACCTGGTTCTGTTCCGGTCCAAAGCAGTGAAGCATTTCCGGTCGGTTGACGAAGGCTAAGTTAAATTGCAGCACACGGGACGCCTTAATGGTGCAGTCTGAGCTGCCCGTGTTGATAAACCCATTCATTGCGTGGCTGTTCACTTCCAGCTCCTTAATGTACGTGGTGGCGGTGTGCACATTTTCGCTCGCAACGATGTTCACGCCGGGTGTTGTCGGATTCGTACCGGTGGCTGCTGTTCGAGGAGCGGGTGCTGTCGGCCCGGTCGCCGTGCAATGTCTCTGGGTGTGTCCGGTTCGGCCGCATTTGCGGCAGAGAAGCTCGCGCTTGGGTTGAGGGCAGTCTCGTGAGATGTGTCCGAAAAGGTTGCAATTCTAGCACTTACGTTCACCCAACTCATTAGTTAGCGGTGGCCGTGGATCGTTCGTGGGGCTGCAGGAGTGCGTAGTCAGGTTGCCTTGACGGGATGGTGCGGTGGGGAGCGGCGTCGCCGTCGTGGAAGTTGTGGAAGTCGTTGACGTCGTCGACGGCGGGCGGTTTCCCTCGTTCGTTGTGCGAGACCCGCGTATTCGCATGGTCCGTTGGGCTTCGAGACGCTCGAATTGTTGGATGCCCCGGAGAAGTTCGTACGTGTCTTGCTGTTCCCGAGTTGCCATCATATTGCACAATTCTCTTGACCAGAGGCCAACGAGAATTTGCTCCTTCTGATCTTGGAAATCGAGGTGGACTGCACGGCAGAGCCGAGTCTTCGCATGGAAGCCCAATCCGGAATATCCCGACGGTTACAGTAGTACCAGTCGCGGGCTCCTGCCTGTAGATGCGTCCGTGCTGTCTCTAGGGCAAAGTTGTCAGGCCATCGATGCAAGTTAGCCGTGCTCTCAATCCCTTCGATCCAGTCGCGCGCAACACGAGCTCCTGCTTCGCCGTCGAATTGTGCGATCGTATGCGAGAGATCTCGAAGAATGCTGTAATTTATTGCAGCATTGTTGTTGTGGTTCTGTCTCTCTCCGCCGCCCTGCTCGACCAGGCGGGTAATCAACGCTTGCATTGTTGCGTCTCGACGTCGGTTATCTTCGAGTAACGCTTGGAGAATATCGTCGCGCCCGAGAGGAGCGACGGCGTGATACGGTGGGGGTGGTCGGGCACCCTCGGCATCGGCTGGATCGGCGCGCGCCGGTTCCCGCGCTCCCTCTCCCTCTCGACGATTCGGAGGTGCGATCGGGAGGTTCGGTGGAGGGGCGTTGAACGCGTTCGCGTTCGGAGCAAAGGGTGCTGCGGGTTGGAGCGGCGTTGGTAATGTCGGTCGCTGTGTCGGTAACCGTGCGCGCGCGGGATTTCCGTGTGTCGTCCATTGCTGCTCCGATTTTTCGGGAACTTCCACGGGGCGGGTGTGGAGGCTCGCGTTGGATTCTTCGGCACGGCTCCCAGGCTCTGCCGTCCCCGATGACCACCGCGCGAACTGCGTGCCACATCCTGCGCGAAGTCGCTCGCGTAGTTCGCAGCCGCGAGCTCGCCGCTAGGATCAATATCGCGATCGTTGTCGCTGAGATCGGAGTCCACCTCGCGCGCGCGCCATGGAACGTTCGAACGCTTCGGCGCCGGCGGACCGTCTCCGAGTCATTTTTTTTGCACTAAACTCGCGACCCTCGACTCGCGGATGCAGGTTGGGAAAGAAAAGAAAAAAAAGTCTGTCCGTTTATCCTCCTCTTTCTATATATATATATATATTCTTTTTTTATTCGGAGAGGAAAGGAAAAAAAGTAAAAATAAAGAAAATAACTTCACGATCTCACTCGGTACTGCGCGAATAAAGTCACAGTCAACTCGCCAGACTCGACTCGCAGGTGAAAACCGGATAAGCGAAGACAAGAGGGTAAATAAAAAGAAAATTACGGTCCGTTCTGTCGACGCGTCGTCGGCACCCTCGCGCACTCGCGCAGAGGTCTCGCCATTCGTGGTTCTCACGCCTTCTTCAGCGTATTACGCCGCCATCTTGGCTCATTAGCGTCCCTCGATTTTCGCGAACTCACTTACGAACTTTTTCACGACCGTTTTCACGTTTTTAAGGCTCGTCACGGATAGAAATCCCACTTCTGATCTGGTAAGGGCGCGGTTTAACGCCCTTACGGTCGGACTAGCTCGCGAAGTCGGGAAGGGAATAAGGCGAAATAAAGCCGGCGGGCCGGTAGACACACGGTTTAGCGATAATTAAATGAAATTTATATTTCGGCTCTCTCTAACCGTTCGCACCTACACGTTATAGTTCGTTCGCTCGTTCAATCGTTCACTCGCACTTTCGCCCGTCGTCGTTCGCGTTCGGTGTTCCCGTTACTCGTTCGTCTCGCTCCTACTCGTCCTTGCGCCCTTCGTTATCGCTCGATCGCTGGGTTATTGCACACTGCTCTCTCACGCACCGTTGAGGATCTTCCCGGTCTAGATCCACAGCCTGCTCGATATCGATCGATGAGGCTGATTTGATCGATGAGTTGATTCGTCGCGGGACAATTTACGCATTCGCGTGTGTTTAACACACCTCTAAAAATTATCTCAGCTGTAGTCCTGATGAAGGCATGAAAACTTTCTAAAATATATTACTCCAAGAACTAAGTTAAATCTAAATGAGTGGAATCTATGCGGGGCTTGCGGTATTCCGGCTACCCATCGATTTCCTCGAACATATAAATGGTGAAATAAGGCAAATACGTGCTCACGCTATCATCTATTATACTGGAACGACGAAGGTCAAACGACCGGATACATCTAACAATACCATCAATCAAACAAATGTAAATAAATAAACAGATAGTTTGAGGGGCGCTGGTAATGCCTCTTCTGCTGTCGCTTAAATATTATTAGCTGACTGCCAGCTTGGATCGCCCCAACGAGAATCGGAACGAATAAAGTAAATTAAGATAAAATTATATTATACAAAGTACAATACTCTACAATCAGATCCACTGGTGGTGGATCGAATTCACTTGACTCAGGATAGCCCTGACAAGGCCCCTGCATACCTACATTATTTACTGAGCGTTGGTCGGGACGGTTTCACCTAGTGGCCAGGTGTGGCCTTCTCTATTTGTGCGTGAGCGCCTCACCAAATTGGATGAAGACGAAGAACGTAATACTAAGACCAGGGAAGATACTTTCAGCAAACTCGCAGACTCCGCACTTTTGCTTGCAAAGTATACCTCTGAATAATTTATCTATTTACGTATCATTCAAAGACACAATAAAACATTGATTACTTATCTATTTAATCGAAACAATTGCATCCACGCATCTTGCAGACATTTGTTTTTATTATTCCGTGTATTGTAACGACCGAGCCGATACTTTCGGAGGATTGGTGATGGTCGATGTTCTGACGGTTTGCCCAAGAATAAATGATAGAAAAATATGGTGACTGCCGGGATTCGAACCCGGGCTTTTTGTCACCCATATTTTGCTTCCTCATAGAGGAAGTTTTGTGATGATGAAAAAAAAAATTTTCGAGATTTTAATGAAAACGTGTTCAGAATGTTCCAAAACATCGAAAAATCACATTTAGAAAAAATGTCCGGGTGTGTGTGTGTGTGTGTGTGTGTGTGTGTGTGTGTGTGTGTGTGTGTGTGTGTGTGTGTGTGTGCGCGTGCGTGCGTGCGTGCGTGCCATTTTGACCAAAAGCGCAAGGTTGGTGTATTTTTTGGCACTAAACCTGAGTCGGCCAGCAGTTTTGCTTAAGAGCATGTGAAACACTATGGAGTGCGAGAGACATAGCATCAGACGCGCTCTCGGCGGAGCGAGTGAGACACGCTGAGAACGTGTTACACATGCTCTTAAAAGTTAAATACGACGTTGATAGTGAAAAAGCTGAAAATTGAAATTTTCATATCGCTTCCTCATAAAAGTTGAAAAGTGAAAGTTGAAAGTTAAAAGTTGAAATTTTTATATAACTTTCTCATAATGGCCCTTTATTCGCACAGCTTCCTCTATGAGGAAGCCAAAAATATAGTAAATGCTTTCTCATAGAAGGAGCTTTGCGAATAAAGGGCCATTATGAGAAAGTGATATAAAAATTTCAACTTTCAACTTTCAACTTTCACCTTTCAACTTTTATGAGGAAGCTATATGAAAATTTCAATTTTCAGCTTTTTTCTATCATTCTCGTCGTCTACATACATGCAAACCTGGGGCCGTCACAGTATACAGTAGCCTCTCGCTAACTACACGCTCGTTAAGTGTGCACGCAGCCACTTCCCTTTGATTCGCTGTTGGAAGCGTACCCTCACCACTCTCCGGGTCCCGTCTGCTATTGGAGAAAGTAAGAGCAAGTGGGGGAATCCACTGGCAGCTGTAGTGCGGTCGCACGGGTTGGTGGCAACTCCGTAAGTGTGCGTTTTCGCCCCTACAGCCCGACAGAGGTGTACTTAACGAGAGGTTACTGTATATAAATCTAGCTGCGCTGCGCATTCGCGTGGTGCATCGTGGCAACCAATAACGGATCTTCTTTTCCGATTAATCAGTTTTTAACTCGCGGTGGCCGATAGAGGTTAACATTCCCTTTCGATCCGGCTAGAACGTGTTCAGAGTCAATCGATCATCGTTTTAACATTTTATTCCGTCATTTTTTGTCCTATCGGCTGTGTTCAAAGGGAATTGAAACCACAGTGTCGACTGTCGGTGGTATTAAGAAAAATTCTTAGACTTTTGAGAATAAAAAAAAATTCGTCAACGATCGATCCATACGAATTTTTTAATGTTCATCTTTGGTATAATCGGTACACTTTCATATACACATAATATATTATGCATGATATAGATAAATATGATACAACAATGCGATAAAAACGTGTGTTTTTACGGATGGCACATAGCTTAGCAAAACGACATGCTGTATAACTGTATATTATACTATATATAACGTTGAACAAAGTGTAACGATATCTTTGGCTTCGTTAATTATATACGTATATATAGTAAATGATAATAAGTACACGCGTACTTGGCCCAAGATCGATCGAATTTATACAGATCAAAGTATACGCCACATATCGGCGGATAGACCAGAGTTTATACAGATAAAAAAAAGAATGAAAATACGTTTTTCATTTATTTTCAATTTCGTTCGCGCTTCATTGAACGCGCCTGCAATAATAGCCGAGGGTTTTGCACTTTTCGCAGAGATGCTGAGGGTGCACTTTGCTCTGATCGGAGACATCGAGACCGTCGGGTTTTTCCAATGGACGCTGAAACCATTACAAAATCGCAGGGGAGCCAATTACAAATGCTTTAAAATCAATAGGACAAAAAAATATTTAAAAAACATTTTTTTAATATAGAAATTAAAAAAATAGCTCGTAATTTCTTTTTGTTGAATTACGAGAAACTTACGTAACGGATTGAGGACGAGGAGTAGTTGATTGAGGCGTGAGACGGGGATGACGGTACGGAGGATATACCGGCCGTCCCCAGACTCACCTGCTTGTGAGGATAAACGTTGATGTGACACTTTATGC
The DNA here is from genome assembly GCA_964017025.1 of Stenichneumon culpator. NCBI lineage: Eukaryota > Metazoa > Arthropoda > Insecta > Hymenoptera > Ichneumonidae > Stenichneumon > Stenichneumon culpator. The sequence continues at coordinate 8,259,956 of OZ024775.1, read as the reverse complement.
ATTCCTGGCCCATGTTCGCCCAACTGTTGCCCGACATCCATTTGCGCTTGCACTTCGGACACTTGTACTCGCCGAAGCAACGTTTCTTGCCCTGATAGGGCGTCAGTCCTTCACCCTTTGGCCGTGCCTGCCATATTTGGAAAAAAAATATATATATATATATGCGTGCCATTATATTTCCATATCAAATATAGATGCGGGCGAAAAACTAGTGGCAGGTTCGCGTTTGGAGGAAAAATACATAGGATTTAGTCTTGAAGGGGTGAGTCCATTTTTGTTTTGTCGAAATATCATTATCAGGCCGTTGATTTTTTTTTTTTTTTATGTCGTGCTCCACACATTTTCATGTATTATTTAACGCTGAACACGAATTCGGTAGCAATTTTGTTCTAAAAACAAAAGAAACATTGATAATCGTAAAATAAACGGTTTTTAATATTTTTAGTGAAAAAAAAGTGTATCGAATATGTATAGGCGACTATAGATAACAATTTAAAAGACTCGAGTACAAACTTGAAGTCTTCCTCATACATAGCTTGCAATCGGGCAATCGAGCCGTTTAGATAGAGATGAATGCACTATATAATTTCACGAGAGTCCCGTGACGAGTATTACGTCATCCGGTTGGAATAAAGCGAATCGCGAGTAGGCTCGGAACCCGGCTCTTCTACGGCCGCGACGCCGCGGAATGTTTGTTGTCTCAATTAACGCTCAATTGATATACCGAGCGTCTGTGCTGCTATCATCAACGCTTCTGAGCGACTCCCATTTCTTTCGCGACAATCGACACGCGTGCCACCGATGCAATTTCATCGGCACGCCGCCCGCTTACTTACGGCCAATATATTTCTTCCCCGATATCTCGTCATAGAGGAAAGAATCTCCACGATTAAATTTCCACCTCCAACGAAACGGGAACTCAAGGGAGACAAAAAAGTGTGTACATTAATAAAAATAAAATAAAAAAAATTGGTGCATCTAGGGTAAAAAACATGGCACGAGAATAAAATCCCGAGTTGGACGTGATCCCGAGCATTATGCACTATATAGAGCGCACAGTGGATGGAGAGACTCTGTGCGTATGGTCTATTTCGGGGCTATCGTGTGCTTCTTCCACTCTTCTGAAAATACGCCAGAGATGCGTCAGGGCCAGGCCAGTTGAGACGTTGAAACTTCAATTTTCTTACCGGCCAAAAATTTGTTTAATCCGACGATATATAAAAAAAAAAAGATTACAATGTGTACCTGAGGACAGTCCTTGATGTAGTGTCCCTTTTTGAAGCACAGATGACACAGATAAGTGGCGGGCGGTCGTTTAGTTGGTTTCCGATCGAGTATACCGAGCTCGTTGAAGTGATCGGCAAGATCCCCAATACTGGAGACGAGACTTCCGGTTCCAAGAGCTGCGCAAGGGCTCAGCGGGCATCTCTTGTGCTGCTGCTGCTGTTGCTGCTGAAGATACGTCGCTGCCGTCTGAGAGCCGTTCGTCGTCGTGTAATTGTTGCTGCCCCATATCGTCGGCAACAATTTGCTCTGTAACTTTAAAATGAACAAATGATAATAATGATAATAATGAAAGTGCGACGACAATGTTCTGAGAAAATGGAATCCAACCTGATCAGGCTGCTGATGAGCCGGATTCTGATCGGCGATAGCCAAGTAGACCCAGTTCAAGAGATGCGGAGGATAGTTGGTTTGAAGATGATGCTGTTGTTGAGCCTGCTGTTGAATAGTGTTTATCGATGCTTGTTGTCCGGGCCCGACAGGATTCTGCAGACCGCCGAGACTCATGGATCCATTGCCGCCGTCCTGAAGATGACGATGGTGATGATGATGATGCTGCTGAAGATGCTGAAGAGGCGGCCTCGGATGGCAGGCCGCCATCTTTGTGCAAACTTCACTTTCCGCTGCACACTCTATTTACCGACGAAAACGCAACGATCACCCTCCCAGGCATTCTTCGACAACTAGGAAAGGCTGCACGATTCATAAATCGTTTTTTCACCCACTGATATCCTATTTTTTTTAACTATCCCGAGGATGCGGAAGGGTGCAAAAGAAAGGAGAATCGAGCCGAGGCGACTATTTTGCGCGCCGATCGGTCCGCGCGCGCGACTCGCTCCGAGCAGCTCGGACTACTGGGGGCCTCTCTTCTCCTCTCTCGGCGTTACAGCAGAAAATCCAACCAGCGGAATATAACTGCTTCGGTGGCTTGGTAGCTTACCGAGTTAAAACTGCCAACTCGGCCTGTGTTTCACTCTCTTCTGTGTATAGTTCACAGTGGACCGTTGAGGAGAGAGAGTTCGGTTGGGTAAAACGGCGTCTCACTCTTCCGACTCTCGGCACACGCGGCGCAGGGCCTACTACAGGGACGTGTATGTTCTCTTTCTTGACTCGTCTGTCGAGCTACTTCTTCTTCCTCTTCGTCTTCCTCTACTTCTCGACGAAGAGACATACACGTGTTCGCCATACCACACTTTTACTGCAGCGGTATATATATTCCAATATCATACACATTTAGCGTCCGAACGCGACACAGACGCAGCGTCGCACAGAGTCACCCCGCCATGTGGCCGTTTCTATTTAAGTTTCGCTTCTGTGGATGAACCTGCGCCAGCGGTTCTACTCTTCTTTTTTTTCTTCTCTTCTTATTCTTGTTTTGAGAAAACTAATGAGAGGGGACAGACGAGTTTCTCCCTACCTCCCTTCCGTTGTGACACGTTTAACCCTTCGATACCCCAATGCACCGTGTTCGCCATGTTGGTGAAATCTCGGTGCGGCTATATTTCATGGTGTCCAGCGGTCCTTGAAGTCCTTGAAGTCCTGGAATTGTCCTTGAATTTCACCTTATGACCTTGAATTTTTTATTTCCCCGAAAATGTGAGTTTGTTTCAAAATGCATATTTAGTTTAGTAAGTGTTTTTGTCCGTTTTTAAAAACGGACTGCCACATATTTTGACGTATTTTTTCCCGCTGAACACGAATCCACTGGCCTTTTTGGGCCTTAAGCACAGTGTGCCATTGAAAATCTCGATTCTATGTACGAAAAATCGTATTATTGAGATTAAAATGGAAAATATTGGGTTGGGAGTAAAATGACTGTTATATTCGTGATCAGCGGGAAAAAATATGTGGAATATAGCCTTGAAACAAAAAAAATCGATTAAACAACGATTTTTCACTTTTTGAGCCACTCTTGGAAAAACGTTGATTTTCAGGATTTTCAAAGGTCTATATCTTGGCTCCCAATGGAGCTACCGAAAATCCGGGGTGTCCATCGTGTTCTACGGAAAAAAAATACATAAGATAGGGCCTCATCCGAAGTTTCAGAATCGTTTTATCGTGCCGTTTGAGGACGTTGACAAACGCGACAAATGGTCTCTAAAGGGGTAGCCTTGGAAATTTTTGATGAATTATTTGTTGTTGATATAACATTTTTTTTTCGTTTATAAAAGTAACCGCGACATATTCCAACGCATTTTTGTGCGTTAAACATGAATTTGCTGGCCTTTTTCTGCGAAAGTGCAGTGGGACATTTCTAGCTTCAATTTTATGCACTGAAAACAGTTTGGTCTAATGTGAAATCGCATTTTTGGGATTAAAATCTAAAATATTGGTTTTGGAACAAAATGAACGTCATATTCGTCATCAAGTGGCCCCTACGGGGGGTCCCGCCGGGGCCTCTTTGATTTTTTTTTAGTGTGTGCGTTTAGTGACAATAAAAAAAGTGTATCCCAGTTTCGCTGAGATACATATATACATTCGTGTGTAGTGAGTGGTTTTGGTTTCTGAACCCATTCCAACGTAAACGAAAGCGATTATCGAACTAAATGTTATTTCCTACGTCGTACGTGATATGCACATTTTCATTTTTTAAATAAATGTCCCAACACAACCTGGAAATGTCCTGGAAATTGTCCTTAAATTTCGTACCGACTTTTTACTGGACACCATGTATTTAAAAATATCTTCTTCAATCTTTATGGAATAATGTTGATTACATTTTACGAACGTTCATACATTCTGGACAAAGTCTTGCCACGGTTTATCATTGCAATATTTTATTTTATTATTACAAATTACGTGTAAAGATTTTAAAAAGTGCTAATTTTTGACAATTACATTTTTCTAATTAGTCCATTCATAAAAGTTTCGAGCAGATGATTTTTTAAACTGGCAAGATTCTTTGGGCGTGAAGAGTTAATCGTTAAACTTTTTTTCACTGTACGTACGAAAGCACGAAGCATCGATCTCTCGGGACGTTCAATTTACCACTGTATTCAGCCCTTTACAGAAGTGAGCGGTGATTTATTTACTATCTCGATTGCTTCGCCCTCGTCTCAGGATGGTGCAGATGTTTAGCGAAGATATATTTTGGAGTACCATGGATAAAAAATTAGTTAAAAACTGCCAGGGTTGCGAAAATCTTGGGAGTTCGAGGACTTCCGGTAACAAACTCGAGCGACCTCTTCGAGCATTGCGGGATCATTGAGCATACGGAAATTTCTGTCGTGGATGAACTTTGCGTGCGCGTCCTTGAAGCTTGCGGAACGTATTTTTTCGACCGAAAGGTCAGGAGCAAAACTGTTAATGCCGCGCAAAGTTTTGCGGGGCGTTATTACAGTTATTACGCCAAGTTGTATTACCTCCCCTTCTATATTTAGCACCGATCGCCGACAAATGAAAATATATCTTAACATGGCACGCTTTAAAAACCTTGTACCTAGAAATCATAAAATAATAAATATTAATTTTATCATAATACTATTATTTATTATTCACGTCATATTAATATCAACGTATAGATCAATTAATTAACTAAAAATAATAGTAGAAATTCGTTAAAAAGAAGATATATTATTTTCTATTACAATATCACTGTAATAAAAACTAATCTATCATTGATCATTTTATTTTTAGTTTTGTTTTGCACCGGCAGACGTGTGTGGATGAGAATATTAATAGAGCAAACGACACACGAGTTCGATGACTCTCACTTTCCCGATTCAACATTGAAACGTCTATTAATATTCGAAGAGTTAAAAATAAATGACGGAAGTATTGAAATAAAAAAAAAATCGTTGTGTATAGACGTAGGTCGTGTCACTCGGGTCGGTGTCACCCGGTGAACCTCTTGGTACCTCCTGGAGACTGTTTAATCCATCTCACTCCCGCCCAGCCGGGCTCTCATACGGTAACGGAGCTAGGCAGAAATAGTATTTGTGCTCTTTCCCTTCGTGCCCCGTCTACTCCGCCCACCCGATTCCTTCCGGCTCGTCGTGAATGCCTGGCGCAACGGGCACAGAACTAATTACAAAGCAAGAGGATCGATATTCATCGATGAAAAGGAAGCGAGCCTCGTGTGTGCGCGAAACGGGTGGAAACCACTTCGGCTTTGGCTTTCGGGACAGTCTCGTATCGCTCGCGATACAAGGTGGATCCGTTTATTCGCTTTTCTCTTCTCCGATAAAAAAAAAGTAAAAAATACCGTTAACACGAAATATTGATGAAATATTATTTTATTTTTTTGGTGCAGATTTGTGAAAAAAAAAATATATATAATGATAAAACACAAGAAAACAAAGATCATCGAAGTGAAGGTGACAACGAAGAAAATCGATCGTCGATCTATCCCTTAAATTTTTCCAACCCCATCGCGCGCACATTTTGAACTGTAAAATTTATAGACTTTAAAGATCTCGGGTCGATCGAGAAAGATCGCGAAGAAAAGTCTGCATCGCAATGGAGCTTCGGCCTCGTTCCTCTTCCTCGCGGAGGAAAAAAGGCGAGGAACGATTTCTCACGTGCAATTCGGGAGAATTAAAAATTGCAATTGTGTAATATTTGAAGAAACCGGTGATCCGCGAGGGGAAGAATGGACAAGTACGAGACCATCGAGGTAGTGGGCGAGGGTAGTTACGGTATAGTTATGAAGTGTCGTCATCGGGAGAGCGGTCAGATAGTCGCGATTAAAAAATTCTTGGAGTCCGAGGAAGACGTTCATGTGCGAAAAATGGCATTTCGTGAGATCAGGATGTTAAAGGTACAACATTTTTTAAATTTATTTATTTACGGGACAAATTAAAAAAAAAAATATATATATATATACATATATCGTAATTAATAAAAATTGATCTTCAATTCTGCAGAAACTTCGTCATGACAATCTCGTTAATCTGATCGAAGTTTTTCGTCGCCGAAAGCGTTTTTATCTCGTCTTCGAGTATCTCGATCACACGGTGCTCGACGAGCTCGAGGAGAGCTCGAGCGGTCTTGGTCTTCAAGTGTCACGAAGACACATCTACCAAGTTCTTCGCGGCTTGAGCTTCTGTCACGCTAATCATGTGAGTTGTTTTTTTTTCTTCCTTAAACAATAAATCAATGCTAAGAAAAAAACTTAATTGATCTGGAAACTAAAGCTGACAAAACTTGGTCGAAACAAGAGCGACTTGTTTCAAATGAATGCCCATGAATAGACCGATTGTCCGCTGTAGTAAAGACAAAAGTAAAAAAAAAATAACATGTACACTCAGATCATACAAATTGGCTCCGGGGTCTCGAAGTCGATAAAATGCGTTTGTCGTGCGGGTTCCATTGATCGAACCTATAGGTTAATAATTTTTTATCAAGTTTACTAACATGTTTGAAATAATATTTGTCAGATAATGCATCGCGACGTGAAACCGGAGAATGTTCTGGTATCGCCGAACGGTGTAATAAAACTGTGCGATTTTGGGTTCGCTCGATTCGTCACTGGATCGAACGAGTCGTGTACCGATTACGTTGCAACGAGATGGTACAGAGCCCCGGAGCTGCTCGTAGGAGATACACGCTATGGCAGACCGGTCGATGTATGGGCACTGGGATGCCTCTACGCTGAGATGGTTACCGGAGAGCCACTGTTTCCGGGTGATAGCGATCTGGATCAGCTCTATCGGATCACCAGGCTTCTCGGTATATTTTTTTTAATTACCTTCAAGCGATTAACAAAACGGGGTTTGTCGATTTCGGAAAACAAAATATAGTGTATTTTCTTCTTCTCGACAACAATAAATTGGATTAAAAACTTCTCCGCCGATCGATCGTTCGCAATGGTGTTTCGATAATGTAGAAAAAAATGCCCTGCCCGAATATACAACATTTGTTGAAGAAATCCTATTTTTGCCGATATTAATATCTTCATTATTTTACCTGAAAAAATGGAATTCCTACAATTTTTTTATATTTGGATATTATTTTTTTACATGACCAGAACACCTTTACGCGGAGTCAATCGAAGGGGATTGTTATATTTTTGTTATGTAAAAAATTTGAAAACCTTTTTGCTTTGCCGGCTATTTTATGGGCACGCCCCTTGAACGAGTGTATGTGAAAGAAGAAATAAAAATAATGAATGATTCTCATCAGGAAGCCTCTGCGGCAAGCATCAAACATTGATATCGCGCGGCAACAACAACAAACAACTGCGTCGAGCGAGCGTAGACGAGTTTCACGTATCCGCAAACTCATCAACGCTGTCGCGTTCGCTACGATCCCGGTTTCCCTCTTGGACATTCGTCTCAACCGATTTCCTTGCGCAATGCCTGCGAATGGACCCCGAGTCGCGTCCGAGCTGTTCGAGTCTGCTTCAGCATTCTCTCTTCACTCAAGAATCGTTCGCTGAACGTTTTCTTCAAGAATTACAGCACAACATCGCCAAGGAGATATCGCTGAATCCACTCTCGTCGAAGAGATCGGAGAGCAGGAGATTTCACGGGTTCGGCAATGGAACGGAAGAGCCGAGAGCGTTCTACGACAGCGCCGGAAGGTACACAATTTTTCATGCATTAATTCACTCGAAAATATCATGAGTACACGATGAAGAAAGTTTAGTAAGTTTCACCACATTCTATTGTACATAAACGTCCACCATAACGTTTATAATAATTTCACAAAAAAATAAATAAAATGTGTAAAATCGTAAATTGTTAATGATGCGACAAACGGGAGGATAAGTTCTTCTACGACAACCAGCTGTTTTGATTGTACGCTAATTTCAAAAGTATTTGTTAGGATTAATTACCGATAATTTTACTCTCAACGCAATGTTTCTCATTTAAATCCGAAAAAAAAACAATTTTCGGTCCGAAAAGTCAAGTGGTTTCTCACTTCCGGCCACATTACTAGACCCATTCGTTCTAGAAAAAACGTTTCTAAAACTTCGGGCAACAGTTTATCTTGTGTATGTTTTCTCGCAGAACACGATGGACACTTTGGTTTTCACACCTAGAAATAGTTTTCCTTTACATATCAATCATTCGTCTAAGACTCGTTTGTTTGTTTGTTTCAGATGGCGCATGCACCTCATTAAAGAGTCGGGAGGCGTGAAGAGCGACTCGATGACGAAGAACAGTCAGACCGGAAGTGTGGAGAGTATTCAGGACGCTCCGGTTACCGACCGAGTATCCGGTTCGAACATATCGACGTTATCGAGAACTCGGGAGGCACTCAACGTCGGCTCGATATCGGTCATACCGAACACGAGTTACATAAAACGTCTGGAGCACAACAGAGGCATCGGTATAACCGCATCGACGAACAATACCGAATTTTCGTTGCCGGCACTGAAGTTGCGTGACAACGGTGTGAAAAAAGCTCCGCGAGATCGGGGAATAGCCAGATGACGTTGAGCACGCTTGTATTTTACTTTAAAATACAATTTCTGTGGGTTGATCGAGCCTCGGATAAAAGTGTACATTGTTGGGTATAATATAAGGAATATAGGCTATTGTATTGTACATTGAATGTAAATCATTGCTATTCGACGTCGAATTATGCAAAATACAAATCGAATCAAATGTTATTAATAATCAATTGCCCCTAGCGGTATGGAAGCAACTTCACTATATATTGCGGAAGATAGTCCGGCTGGTGCACGCCTCACAGCTGTGAATACGGTCGGAGTGGGGATATGGCCAGTCCACGTGCGGGCAACGCTCTCCGCACCTGTCAGTTGACGCTCCACGGTCGAGCGGAGCGGAAGTCTTTTGTGTGAGTTCCGAGTTGCTCGTCCTCGGAATATTTTTTGTATGCATTAAATTCCACCGATAAAAATGCAGACTGCTATAACTCTCTCAGGCTCGCGTGAACACATATCGTATAATTTTTTATCAGGCTTTTAAAGAGCATTTAAAAACGTTGATATCCGAAACCTCGACGCTGGCGACATCTCTCACATTCCTGCCGCACCCAACTTAGGATTTGTCAAACTCTGATAACAATGGGTAGATTACTTTTTCGTATCATAAATCATGAGCAGCTTACGTTGGACTCGTCAATTGATATTTATTTGTCTTTATGTGTGATACATCTTCGGATATTCGAGCATACAGATATCGCAGTGATGAGAAATATACGTCTGATTGATCGAGCATAAAAGAATGTATTTAATAAAAAGTCACAAAATAGTAACATCTAATAAGGTATCATTATCTCGTTGGTCCAACAATGAATCGTCAGTCTAGCTCTGGCAGCCTCCTAAGTGGTAGTCAGATGTCATCATGGCTCGTAAATTTATAATATTAACGCTCTCGCTTGCGTTGTTGAGTAACTACCAAGTTACGGAAGCTATCGAAGGTAAGACAATTTCGAGTTTAGGTTACCGACGATAAAATACCAATACACCAATTATTATTTTTATTTTTTTTCACCTAGATGCAAATCACTGGAAAACTTTAGCCCGCGAGGAATTAAAGCAATCGCTTCTCTTCCGTTTGAACGAGAATGTCGCAAAGAACGTGATTATATTCGTCGGCGACGGTATGAGCCCGGACACTGTTACTGCGAGTAGAATTTATCACGCCGGCGAGACGAGTCATCTTGCCTGGGAGAAATTTCCTCACGTCGGTTTGCTCAAGGTAGAGTGTCCATAGAACTGTTCAAACGAAATAAACGAATATCCTAATCGTCCGGAATTTCGTTCAACTTTTTCTTTCAGACTTATAATACGAACAAGCAAGTGCCAGATTCGGCGTCTACAGCGACAGCTCTGTTCGGCGGCGTAAAGACGAACTACAAGGTCGTAGGCGTCGATGCGAACGTTCAACTCGGCGACTGCGAGGCTAGCCTCAAGGAAAGTTACCATGTGAGCTCGATATTGTCGTGGGCTCAGGCTGCCGGGAAAGATACAGGTTTGCTTGAGTTTTTGAAAAATCATTTTTACTGTGGCGTTTCGCAAGACGACGCAACGATTGTAATTCAATACGTGACCTTTGAACGAAAAAGTTCATTACAGTTTTTGATACCGACTGAGTCTGGTCGAAAGTGCGGTTGGAGCTTACACTCCGCTTTGGGTGGCCGAAGAAACGATAATAAAAACGTTAGAGATCTATGGATCGATCGATGACAATTTCCCTTTTTTTTTAGGATTCGTAACTACGACGAGGGTAACACACGCGACACCGGCACCCCTGTACGCTCACTGTCCGAACAGGGGCTGGGAGTGCGAGGCCAACATCCCAGAGGCCTCGAAGAAATGCAAAGACATTGCTCGTCAGTTGGTGGAGAACGAGCCAGGAAAGAATATTAAGGTGAAAAAACTTTTCATAACGAGCGAAAGAAGGCCATGTTAACTATACATACACAGCCTGCACGCTCTTATATATATATATATATATATATATATATATATATATATATATATATATATATATATATATATATATATATATATATATATATATGTTTTTAATAGTGTGGGGGGAAAGTGGTAAATGTGGCTTGGGCCATATATAACCGATATTACTTTTATCCTATGTACGATTTAGATCAATGTATTTTTGACGATCAGGTGATAATGGGCGGAGGCCGGCAAGTAATGAGATCCCACGTCACCGCGAGAGAATTCGACCCCCTCGACACTTGGGCATGTTACAGCAAAGACGGCAGAGATTTGATGGAAGATTGGGCCCGCGACAAAGCGGCGAGGAAGCGTTCACACGCGGTTGTCCAGAACAACGCCGAACTGAGACGTCTCGATTACAGCAGTGTCGAATTTTTGTTGGGTATTTTCGCCAATGGTCACATATCCATGGATTGGAAACGCGAGAACGGACCGCTGGGCCAGCCCAGTCTCGAAGAAATGACCGTCGCCGCTCTTAAGATTCTTCGCAAAGCTGACAATGGCTATCTTCTTGTGGTATATTTTTTTATACGCATGTTCATCATTCCAATGCTTTGGAATATATCACTGTATTAAATATTTACTGACTACTTTCTTTTAAGGTCGAGGGTGGCCTCATAGATTTCGCTCACCATCGAGGCCACGCTGCCCAAGCGCTTCGCGAAACCGTTAGATTGTCCGACGCCATTAACGCTACCTTGAATATCGTCGATACCGAAGATACCCTAGTTATCGTTACCAGCGACCACACTCACTCAATGAGCTTTAATGGCTATCCTGATCGAGGATCTTCCGTTCTTGGTATTCGCGAGGATTTTTTTGTCTCTATCCCTGTAAGCGAAAGTTTCTATGGCTGTTTTGTTTTTATTTCAGGCATAGCTCAGCCATCGAAACATGACGGAATACCGTACACCACTCTGACTTACAGCACAGGTGGTCCAAACAATTTGGCGTACGAGATAAATGAGGCAGGACAATTGACGAGAAAGGATCCGTCGAGAGAAGACACGAAGGATTTTCTTTACAGTCAGCAGGCCACTGTCGTCACTGACGAGGCTTATCATGGTGGTGGTGATGTTGCTGTCTATGCAATAGGTTAGTAATTATCAGTGGAGGGATTGATAAACTTGACGAGAAGATGAATGGAATTGTTCTTGTTCTTCATTTTTCAGGACCATACGCTCATCTCTTCCACACAACCCACGAGCAAAGTTACGTAGCTCACGTTATTGGTTACTCATCGAAGATCGGCCCGTACGCGAGCGGCTCGGTTAATCGAGACTTCGAGTGGGGCGGATTTATCGTAACTGTTGTCAGTACACTCGTCGTTTCGGTATTTTAAGCGATAAGAATGTAGCGCAACAGGAAAATTCGCGACTACAGTTAGAATCTAAATTTAACTCGTTTACAAACCGGAAGTGTGTCTTCGTGAGCATTCAACCCGCAAACTGTCGATCGCAGAAAAAAGTAAATACACACTTTTTTGTCGGGCAGTCCTTCCTCTGAGAGTTCGATGGGTTTTTACTCTCACACGAGTCGGAACCGAGTTAATCGCGAAGAAGCACAAGGATAACGTAGTTCGTCGTTGAATAAAAAATGGTCTGGCGTTATATTTTTTAATATAATATATGTATTTTTGTTGTTGTTCAATTCTTATCACTTATATCTCGTAAATTTATTTACAAACAAGTACGTTTAAACAATTGTTTCAGTCTTATTCTGTTCAGGATAAGTTAGCATTGTCAACGCGTCGCAATCACGTTTATCTGTCTTTTTTTTTTTTTTTACTCGGAACGATGGCTTTTTGACGTTACCCCGGACACGTTTCCCGAATTAAATAACGACGGAGTTACAGATTATACTTTCATGTATTGTTTGGCGTTTTGACGAGCATAAAAAAAAAGTTGCTCTTCACTTTTATTTCTCGGGACATCCTCAATATTTTATCTGTCGGACTCGAGTCGCGCGAGTGCAGGCACTTTTGTTTTTCTACAGTCAAATTATCATTTGCATTTTTGTTATTATTCTTCGACACCACCCTCGTGTCCGGTGGATTATCAAATCTATAAAGTGGCGTCACTGAAGCACGCGCGATGGATGCTAATATGGTGTTCGAACTATCTCGCCCAATCGCTCAAGATAACCGACCAATTGCCATTGCCACTCTTGCATCATTTACAATTACAACGTTTACAATTTTTTTATAGTTAATAATAACAATTTTAGGAAAGGTGTCGATCAGGTAAGAGACGTGCAAAATTCACGATGTTACATGTTCCAGCGTTAGTTATCCTTTTTTTGTATTCTGTTAAGCAACTCTTCCCGACACTAATATCAATTATTATCTACGTACAAAAATGACCCTATCGCTAGATGACATGGATAATTTTCTGCTTTTTTTTCATTAACGCGGACGATGTGTGATTAAGTATAAAAAGGGAAGACGATAATGAATATATCGCGATGTTCGCGCGGACGTCACAGAAGAAAATTAATAGTATTTTTTTTTTGTTTTGTTCTGTAAATGTTAAGAATAAAAGCGAGACTCGGTTTAGTATTAAGTATTTCTCAATGTACGATTTTAAGTAGAATGTTTTAAGAAAAAAAAGCGTTACAAAAATGATCGATGAGGTATGAAAATTAAAAGCTAACAAATGAAAAACTGGTGATCGATCGATGGATGTTAAAAAAAAGGAACGAATCATGAACTCAATAGAGCGATGTTGATAGAGAAAAAAGAATAATTGTTTACTCGATTTTTCGCTTTTCCCGTTTGAACGAGCGAGACGCTGCGGTATCTTGACTGAGGACCTTCATCGATATGTAGCCGAGGAAGAGCAGCGCGGAGAGCAGAAAGATGAAGCCAGGAGTGTATTTCCCAAAGACCATGAGGCCTAGTATACCGACGAGTTGAAATGCCAGTACCAGCGGGGCAAAGTACACGGCCAGTTTGAGAAACCACGGATTATCCTTGGGCTTTTGAACGACGAATTTTTCGAACTTTCTCGCCGGTTTGTCCTCGGGACTTATGACTCTTGTTATTTCCAGTTTCTCGGACAACCCTTCATCCGCAGCGAGCCACTTCGAGCTCGGGGTTTTGGCTGTTGTGACGGTGCTCATCGACTTGAGACCGAGCCCGTTGATTATCGTGTATGTCATGCTCGAGTAAACGCGAAATATTCGCTCGATTATACGGGAGAGAAAGAGCCCGATGCATATGTTAACTTTCATTATCGGCATCGAGGCTTTCGGATTGCCGAACGCGTACAGGAGATACGGAAAGAGATTTAGATTCTGGCAACAGTGACGAAGCTTCTGCATCGAATTTTGCGGGAACAGCGATGGCGGTCCGTCCGTTTTTCCGTCAGCTGTAAAGACAAAGGAATTCTTCAAGATTTCATTTTTTTTCTTTATCGGAACGGTACAGTAAAAATATTTCTGTTCCAGCATCTCAAACTTGTGCAGCTGTTTAATTAATTGACGCAGAATTGCAACGCGTGTGTGCAAAGTGAAACATTATTTCTCTGACAAACAAGATAACGTTATTTTAAGCGTCGCAAACACATCTGCTTCGTGCATCGAATGAGCCATTCAATCGGCGCGAAAGCTCTTTAAAGTAGGTTTTAAAAATATATATATATTTTTTTTATTGGAAGCTGCTTACAGGTAGCTTTTTTTAATCCTGGGGGTGATACGTATTTTTGTACTCCCGTCTACGTCGTGATATTACTTCGCGGAAAATGAATATTTTTTAGCTTCTTAGAAGTGAAATCGATGTGAGTGACAAGTTCATCGAGGTACAATAGCGGTTGAGCGAATACCGTAACGATTACGGGCCCCGGTAGCTAAATACCAGATTTGTGGTTTCCCAGTGTTGTTAATGAAAAATAAGAGAAAAAAAAAAAATTACCTTTGAACAGGTCGGAAACCCGTCTCACGAGAGTTGGCTTTTTCTCGAGAACGTTTTGTATCGCTGGTATCGTTGCTGTATCCATCGTGGCTTAGATATCCTTTTCACTGGCGAACGATCTCGTCCGGACTGGTTCTTGCAGCTCGATCTCTTCCTCGTTTCTTCTTTGTAGATTTTTCTTTCTTTATTTCTGCACTTCGGTGGTCGTCAGCTGGTGCGGAGATTCGCACTGCTCGGTTCTATTCGCGTCTGGAAAATGTCCAACGATTTTTCGAATAAGCCTCTTGTATATCGAGTCAAACCAGCGCCGAACTTGTTCGATAATTTCATCGAAAAGAAAAATCCGCTCGGAGATTCAAATTACGAATTATAATCAAAGCATAGACCGGGTTCAAATGGTATAAGCAGTAAGAAAAATCGTACCGATCGGTTACAAGTTTGCCAATCGACTGACTGCAAGTTCGCCGGCGCCACCGCGAGTAGTGGCTACTTAAATGAAGAGAGGAAGAGAAAAATACATCGAAAGGCGTTAACTATGAATGCTCGCCGAGATAAACCCTCACGACCCCCGAGACAAGAAGGCGATTGACTTAATCATCTTTGAAAAAAAAAAATTAAATTAAAAGATCAAACATAAAGTGCTATAAAAGCAGTTTGGTGTAATCGTTCGAAGCACGTATTGCAATCGTGGATCGCGCGGGTACAGTGGGCCAGACCGAGTCCATTGAGGTGAACGTCTCTCTCTCTCTCTCTCTCTCTCTCTCTCTCTCTCTCTCTCTCTCTCTCTCTCTCTCTCTCTCTCTCTCTCTCTCTCTCTCTCTCTCTCTCTCTCTCTCTTCATCTCGGCCAATTATATTATTATTATTTTCCGCTCGATACCAAAATACATCGCTTGCAAATCGGGAGAAAAAATTCGTCATTGCGATTTTCCGATTGAGGACGAGCGAGTTTAAAGTTGATTACGTGTATAGACGAGAAGTTCAAGGATTGTGTCGAAGCTATTGGAAAATAACGATGCGATAAAGATTAGCGGATTCTTCAATGTAATACAATTTCTTTTTTTCACCCGTAAAAATGTATACGTATCATATTCACTTATCAGCTATTTCGCAATAACGGACTATCGAGCGAATGCCTTTTCCGTGATCGGGTCGTGCGGGCTCGGAGCCCTGAGCGCTAATTTGCACGAGTATTTTTATTTCGCTCCCGACTTCTAAACGAAGTTACGGTTCGTTCTCGCCTGGTCGACATTTACACGGTTTCCGCACGGTTAACGCTCTACTCTCCTAATAGACACGGATTAACGACCTTTCGCCAGAACTAAAAGCAAGCTGAGTGGAGTCGAGAACAATTAAAAGAATAAACGATGAAACTCGTTCCTCCAGTTCTCCAGGCTCTGCAAGGGAATCCATTAAGTACGAGAGTAGGAGCGTACGAGAACCAATAAGGGCATCGAGTCCCCGTTTCCACGAACTATATAATACACGCGTTCCATTTCGTACACAACATGGCGTTGCCTTGCTGAGAATTGTACAAAAAAAAAGACAACAAAAAAAGACTCAAGGGCGCCAAGGAGAAAAAGAAAAGCCTACATCGAGCGAACATAAAATTTAATGCTTACATGAAACTGCGTATATCCTTGCTCCTCGAGTTCGTCCTTCCTCGTCGACCAGTCTTAGTTTTTTTTAATGAGAAACAGACGAAAAAAAGACAGCTCCCCATAAAACGTACTTCGAGAAGTTCGTGCGCGATCTAACTGTACTTTTTATACAAATTGAAAACGATAGGAAACTCCCGAAATATTCCCATATTATTGTGTCCAGTTGAATCACCGCAGCTGATTTCGACGCCGTACACCCGAAGAGTGCCCAGTGTGTCGGCGAGTCGTTTGGCTCGAAATACAAAAAAATGTATCAAGACTCCCTAAAAGGAGTCGTCGCGTTAGAAATATATCAAGTCGAATCCCGAATTTCGTCGCCCAGAGTTGGACGAGGTTACAAGAATATTATTTTTCTGTGAATCGAGCTCGAGGCAACAACGTAGGTAGGCCGAATGGCGTGCTAACCGTGCCGGATCGAAACAACAACTGAGAGGCTTCCCTCGGTTCGTCGGTTGGAGAGTCGGAGGGTTACAGTGCGCCGAAGCGGGAACGGGGGGAAATCACCTGAAAGTGTGTTGGTGCCCTTAACTGTATTTGAGGCCGAGCGTCCATGCGAGTTTCACACGCCGAGAGCCGAAGCCAGGCAAACCCATGCGGTTGCTAGGAATAATCTACCGAGGGTGGGGGTAATACGGGTCACCATGAAAACAGAGTAGAACACAATTATTTTTCTACGGCATTTCACTTCCCTGTGTTGCTATCGCAATTCGAAGCCGATATATTTATCGTCGATCGAATAATGAGGTATGTCCAATCTATTGTTTTTTTTCGTAATTATCAAGGATTTTTTCTTTATTAATTGTGCGATCGAAGGGCCGTGACGCTGCTGCTCGATACACATCGGCGCGACGCGCCGCCGGTCACGTAGGTACGGTACAGCAGAACACGATGGAAAGACGGAGAGATATCACCAAGCCATAGAGACGGATACACCGAACACGTGAAAGATTCGTGATCGTCTCGTGTCGAAACTTCACGAGCCTATCTGGCTTCCTCCTTCTACGTCGCTCCTTTCTGTCTGGTAGGTAGTGAAATAACTGTGAACACGCGCTCGGCATCGCGCAGCCAGCGACAACGGGCGTCCTTTGAACTCCTTCTTTTCACGTTTCGCCGCTGGTTACGTAGGTATATCTCTCTGTTGATAGGACGAAGAAGTGTCATTGTCCGACGGGCATACGGGATCTTTATTGGGAGCGAGGTCCACCAGACGAGCGGAATCGGTGAATTTAGATAATATTAGAATCGTTGTGACACACGCGGAGGACATTAGCGTCAAGAGTTCAATGAGGAAAACAAGGATCGATATTGACGAAAAAATTTACTTCGTGAAACATTTCTTAACGAAGTACGAACTTAACGACGTAACGAACTATTCTGAAACGAAAAACTTATACCGGTTGCGATCTGTTTGTAAATTCGAAAGATGGATCGAAGGTTGCAATAAGATTTGTCAAGTGAGTGACTCATGCGTCAGGGAAACCTGACTGACCGCTGACCTGATCCAGAGCCATACTCAACATCGAGACGTTCACGGAACCGTCAATGATTTAACAACCAAGCATCGGACGTTACTCTGATAAGCTCGAGACGAGACTCGACCTTCGTCGCATTTACACCCGCCAATTACTCACGAGATTACAAGAATCGCTCACGGTTAATACACAAAAAATGTTATCATTCTTTTCCTGTACCTCGAACTTTAGCAACACTGAAGTGCGTGCTTTCGAGATTATATCACAGTGCGTACGTGATCGAGAAGAGCGGCGGCTTTTATTCAGCGTCCTACTTTCAATAACCCAAACACAATGCCAGACGTTTATTGTTATCAGCAACTAATGATATATATGTATATATGTACGTATATTTTGATTTTATCAAGTTCCCGCAGCGTCTGGACTTCTCTTGGAATTTCAGAGGCTTGATAAGCACATGCTTATTAAACACCGCCATGGACATATCGTGGAAAATATTAAAAATACTTTTATTTTGAAACGATCTACCGAAATAAGAGAGAACAAACGATCTTTCCTTTTATGATGGGTGATCGGTTGAAAAATTATTTTTCAGAACCGGAAGTGACGTTTCTCCTAGATGACCTAATTTCCGGTTGAAAAATTAGATTTTCAAATCTATCACATAGATCTGTGTAAATCAAATCGTTTTCACTCCGATCTATAGATCTATAGATGAGTGAATCAAATACGGAGGAACCGAACCCGGGCGATTTTTTTTTTATCAAGTGCCTGATAAGTTCCGCTTGTCTGCTACAAGGGACATTTACGTAACGTTTCATTGATCCCTGACGCAATATCTAACTCGTCGCGTCTACCGTCTAGCCGATATGAATTGACCGTTGAACAACGAAGACGGCACAAAAAGAGCGCGATAGCAAGAAAATAAAGGTATGAAATATGTGTGGGTACTAAAGGCAGAGCGCTACCGGAGATACCATAAACTTGAGTGGTATAAAAAAAGGGAGCCACGGGTCGTAATCCACACGGCGGTTCGACCGACAAAGGTAAATAAAAAATATGGTGGGGAAAAAAAAGAAGGCTATAAGATTGGACGCACGTTTCCATTTTATATCTCTTCCTCACAGCGGAAATTCTTTACTTTCATAAAAACATTGTGACATTTAAAAGTTCTTTTTTATACAAAAAAATTAACAATTTGTAAAGTTATTAAAGGAATGACAATAGATGGAAAGGGCCAAAATCGAGCAACCGTATTTGCAGCAGCCAATTTATCTCTCTTCTCTTTTTTTTTCTTCTCTTCACAATTTTTTTCTCTCTATCGGTCGTTGTCGGCGGACGAGCTCGGGCGTGAAATGAAACACGAGTGGCAAGCGTGACACAAAGTTATCAGTAAATTCGCTGTAGCCTGAGATTGCCCGGAGCTCCCGCGTGGGTAGTTTTTTGTTCACGAGTGGTCGTTTTTATCGACTGTGCACAGATACACATTGGAAACTTGCATATACTTTTTTCCTTTTCCTTTCTCATAGGGCAGCATGGGTTTCGAAAATTATGAGCGATATGAAAATGTCAATCCTCTCATTTTTTTGAATAGTGCAATAATCATTAAAATTTAACAAAAATGTTTGCAGGTAAAATTTACTGCGTTGAATTGAAAACGGCTAAAAGCGTGAAGAGATTTTCCGTATACCTTTCCCGTTTGCCTTCTGTGAGGCGAGAATAGCTCAACGGACGGGATTCCCGGCGGGTCAGACACGCTCGGGGGGCGCGCAGATGTTCTCGAAGAGTTTCAACCTCTTGGCTTTCATATCTCGGAGTTTCTCAAAAAAATGTTCACTTGTTCGCTCGAACTGGGGGAAATAAATTTCACAATTTTCCGTTTTTAGCATTTCGTGCAATCTTTTTTTTATATTTTATCAAAAGCATATATTAAAGCTAAAAACGTGCTGTGGCGATTGCATCGACGGTTCTGGAAGGCTCCACAGTCGACAGAGCAATTGCGTCGTTGCAGGCTCAACGAGGTAAACGAGGTGTTGTTAGGGTATCCGCGGGGAAGCAGTAACGACGACGATGCAGACGATGATGAGCCGGTGTTGAACGTAATGAACTTACAACGGTCCGGTGTGTGCGACCGGGGAACGAGAGAGCCGGAACCGTTGATTTTGCAGCTATCGACCTTGTCGAGCCGACGCGAGACGCGCCATCAGGGATACTCGATAATATCAATTCTGTCCAATCACCTGCAATAAGCGTACTAATTTATTTATTATGTAGTTCGCGCAACTTTTGTATTTTTACGTCGTCTTGTAAAAGAAATTACACAGTGTTGTGAATAATTGTACACTAGATTCTTAAAAAAGTTAAAGTTATGTAAAATTTGCATATTGTTGCAATTAAATTCACTGATGACTGTATATTAGCCTACTCATTGCGGGTGTCGAAACAAAAAATCATGGACTTTAGCACTATCGTAGTTGATAAGCTATGCTACACGTGCTCAATAATTTCCCAGTAATATTTTTCGAACGGTCGACGAGTGGCCACACGTCTCAAGCTTGATCGGGCTTGATCGCTCGTGTGTAGAATTAAATGTTCGTTTTTTTTTATCGATCTAGTGTATGGAAATGAGCAATGATCAGACTCGTTTTTTAAATTAAATTTATTGTTGATCCATCGAGATTGAAATTGTCGAAAATTGCGTAATTTTTGTGATTTTTATTCTCAAATATTGTTGTGGCTAAACGTAAGACTCTCCACATCTCAGCGGCGAGGCTCTCTTATACCTGCTTACCTTGAAGGACCTTGACCATGAAACGAGAACCGACAATCTCCGCCGCTTTGATGGCCGACGATGCGCGGTCGACCGGCTCGAAAAATCGAATCGTTACGAAAACGCCTCGTTCTCGTTCCCAATAAGAACGATACGGCGCGGGTTCGTCGTTCGACGATGTTTTCGACACTTCGAAGCCGCGTCAATATCCGCGATATTACTTCGACAGTCTTCAATAAACAAATAAATATAAAATATAACGATCGATGGGTGGAGCACACACTACATCTGGGAAGAGTAACACGAAATCTAATCTCGAAGTTATCAAGTATTTTCATGCATCGGTGCTCGAAGTAATAAGTTTTTTCTTAATTGAAAAACAAAATCAACACAAGTTGTCCATTTGTGATTTCGTATCGAATTTTGAATTTCATTTGTGATAGAGGATCGTGTGATAGAGGAATCATCGAAGTCCAAACATCGAATAAGTATACAAAATGAACAAGAGATTTTTGCTATAAATATGGTTTTAATTTTTACTTTTTGAAAGCAAAATCACAGCTACATAAGGTGTGGTTTTTATCCATAATAATAATAATAATAATATTAATAATAATAATTTTAATAATAATAATAATAATAATAATAATAATAATAATAATAATAATAGAGGATATTAATAATTAATCAATAATGATATAGAATCGATAAAAGTATATAATAGATTTTCTCTCTTACATCCGCATTTCTCTCGAGTTCGGTTTTTTTTTTTGCAAGTCTTTCAGTTTAGTACTAATGACCGTTTTCGTAGACCGGGGCTCTTTCTTTTCATTTGTAATATTTGTCTTCATACTATTCGATTTTTGAAATCGTATCTCTTGTCCTTTTTTTCCATGGAATATTCGTTGATCACCGTTGGACGATTGCCATGCTTTAACTTTATTATTTTCAAAGACGTTTATCGGATCAACAAAGGTGAAACTTTTTTTTCCCGTGCGTAATATTGTACTCGCAGCTCTATTCCGACGCTAATTTCATTGTACATGCATCCACTCTCGATATATACTCTAAAAACTAAAATAAATATGTTACAACAGTGGGGGATGATGTATTCATCGTCTTTTCTCGTCTCCAATCTCTCTCTTTCATCCTCTCTATTTTTCTCTTTCAATATTTAAACTGTTTCACATCTGCTTCTCGCGTTTATTTATGAATAAAACATTATTTAAACAAAAAAAAATCGTGAATTATTCGCGGTATGGCACTCATATGGCTGCTATGACCCGATCGATGATTCGTCCGTCATTTTCCTCCCCCGCAACGTTCACCGTCTTGGTAACGAAAGAAAAAAAATCGTTATCGTCAAAAAATGTGTGCAGGCACGAAAGTTGCATGAGAAACTTGCCGCCGAGAGTGTAGAGTTTCTCGAGGAAACACGAGACTGTCCAACCGCATAGACCGCAATCTCTCGATAAACGAATTGTCGAAGGAAACAAAAACAAAAAAAAAACAAAAAATTATAATTAAAATAATAATGTCGGACGAACCGGGGATCCGGGATGGATGACTATCAACGTGTGTACTCCTATGGAATGGCTACTATTAAAATAAAATGTTAAAACTAAAACGACTACCGCATTATCTCCTATCCCGTTTCGTAGCTCTCAGAATCGATGACTCCAATCGAATATTCTTCATTCGTTTTTTTCGTTTTTTCTCCAAAACTACTGTCTGTTTCATTGTTTCATTCGCGTTTACTCCCATTAAGGCACTATTCGTCTCAAGTCCACGAGAATTATTATCAGATTTTTTATTTATTTATTTATGTTTTTTCGCCAAGTTAAAGGGGGTACTAGCAAACGAATTATCATTCACTCATTGTGTTTTTTTTTCTTTATTATTCAACTTCTATCCTAATCGCTCTTTAATTTTTTGTATTGTTTGTTAAGCTAAGGCACGGTTCTAGTTCGTGTTTCGAAGAAAAAGAAAACCCTAAAGGCACCCCTAGCGTGTTCTCTACGTCTCGCAAATTCATTCAAGGGAGCTCTCGCCGGTTACAGTACGGTTGAATACAAACTCCGAATGCAGAATTTTAAGTTAAATCCGAGCGTTTTGTTTGTTTGTTTTTTTCGAGCTAACCGGAGATCATTCAGTGAACCGCTTACTCGAATATCTCTTTGAGCAATCGCTCTTGTTATCTCATCATTCTCAAATAGTACAATAAAAAGCGCTAAATATATTTTACCGCTCAAACTATCTAATATATGCCCTTAAAGATTAATTCTCGATTATACACGTACAATATACATCATATATATATATATATTCTATATATATTAGAAAAACTTTTTGTTCGTACTAGCGATTTTAACTCATTCGCAATGTGAACCAGAGTTTCGAACCCCCCGCTTGCGCTCCACTTTTTCTTTAGAGTATATATCTTCGTTTATATACTTTTTTTTAGAAGAGAACAAAAACTCGTAAACGATTTGTCGAACGAAAATTTTTTGTTTCTTTCTGTTTTTCCGTATCATGATTTCTGAACGCCTGTCCTCGTTGACAGTGCCTCGAAACACACAATTCTGCAGTCTTTTTGTTCGTGACTTAATCGATTTTTTCATCTTTAAAAAATTTTTTTTGTTCGTTAATTAGAGGTTTCTCAATACTGCTTGTAATACGATTATACGCTGCGTGCGCGAATCGGCCGAGCGGTACAGTAATCGGCGAATCTTCAACGATCGGCTCTGAATATTGAATAAAAAGAGTCAATGCCAATCGCTGTATCGCTTGACCTTTCCGTCTTTTTTTTAGTACAATTCAAAGTTTCATCCATTTATCCTAAAGCTTCGATCGGTACTCGCGGAATCTCGCGATCGTTCACTCGTTGCGCCAGCCGTTATTTCTCACAACTCCGAGAATCCTTCACAACGGATTTTCTAATCGCGGAGAGAGAGAAAACAAACGGTAAAACGGTGACTAGTCGTGAACGGAGTAAACTTCTTTCGAGTCCGGAGACACCTCAGGATAACTCAGCACAGCGTTAAAAAAATGAACCGGAGTCTCAACGGAGTGTAAAAAAAAGAGAAAAAAAAATGTACACGACACCCCTCTCGTTTCTCATCGACTCGCGCTTAAAATATTACAATGTCTTTTGTTTTCGCGCTACCGTAAACAGTGCGGTAATTTATTGTCTCCTCTTCGATAGGATTATCCTTCGTATCGTCGTCAGTCGTTCTTAGGAACAGAGAAGCTTCGCCAAAGCCTCAGGAAGAGACATGCTTATTGCCTTTTTTAAAATTCTTTTCTCCCAATATCCTAGCCATCCATGTGCCGATACTTGTGCGCCGACATCTGAGCCAGTCCGAGTACCGCGTACTGGCACTGCAGACAGTGATAGTGCGTCTGTTTCCCCGAGTGCTGACACTGCACGGCGCCACACGGTTGACTGGGCGTGAATTTTTGAAATCCGGCAGCGGCTATGCTGTCCAGCTTGGCGTGTTGCCTCCGATGAGCCACGACCTTGTTCGTGTCGGTACAGACGAAATCGCACTTGAGGCAATGAAAGTGCGAGGCCTTGTTCTGCATCGAGCCAAGGCTCGATGTGTAGGCGCACTGGGCCCTACCGCACGGAACGTTGGCGCGGTATTGCTGAAAATCGCCACCCATGAGGGTGTCGAGACGCTCGTGTCTCGCGGTGTGCTGAACGAAACGGGTCTTGTCGCAGAAGGAATAGCCACAATCCTGTCTCATGCAGTGAAAGTGGGTCTGATGTTCCCGATAGCCGCAGTGTGGATAACGGCAATCCTCGTTGAATCGGAATCTGACGTATCCCTCCGGTACGGGTTCGTCCTTCAACATCCTCATCGAGTGATGAAGCCTCTGTTTCTTGGCTTCTTGCGAATTGGCGTCGGGCGGCGAGAGTGCCCTCTTGTTGAGATTCAGATTGGCAGCCAGCGAGGCCAAGGGATTCTCGTCCCTTCCGGTCGGCATGAAATTACCCGGCGGAAGTCCCGGCGCGAACATCAAACCCGGAGCTCCGGCGTACATACCGCCGTGCTGCAGGAACGGCGGTAGAGCCTGATTCATGAGAGCTATTTGCTGATTCATCGCGGCCATAACCGCCGGACTGGGAAAATGGAAACCGTGACTGAGATCCAGTTCGAAGGTCGGAGGTATGCTCGGCGAAGATTGAATGTTCTGTTGCTGCTGAGGAGTCGACGGATGACCGATCGACTGGACGAGATGACCGTTCTCGTTGGCCTCCATCGCGGAAACGTTACTTCCGGTCTCGTCGGCTCTGCAACCCTCGCTCGGTTCCCTCTTGACGCCTCCCTGACCGCCGCTGTTGTTTGACTCCTGATTGCTCGCTCGCGGACTCTCCAGTTTTATCTCCTTGAGCGTCGCTTGCTGCTGATTAATCTGGCCCAGGGTCTGCTGCATCTGACGTTGCATATTCTGGAAACTCTGTATGCTCTGCGCCATTTGAGCGTTTTGGGCCATGAACTCGTGTTTCTGGGATAGCTGAGCGAGATAGTCGTGCTGAAGTTGCTGCTGGTGCTGATGTTGCGGAGCCGGAAGCGTTACGGGCGAGGGGATGGAGACCGGTAGCTCGTGCTGCTGCTGCGAGAGTATCGCGCCAGTAGAGTGCTTCGCTATGTGGGCCACCAATCGGTCGAGCTCGGAGAAGGCTTGATTGCAGGCGTTGCAGTGGTAGTGGTTCTTTCGTTTGAGCTTGCAGAACGGACGGCTGCAGCTCTGCTCGGGGCCGTAGAGCGTGTGAGCCGAGTTTGAACTCGTGGAGGGCAGCGATTGGGTCTCTGGAAAATCAAATGACGGCTGTTAGTTTAACGATTATGGGATACGAGGATACATATTTTTTAGGTACTTTTGTCAACGGGAGGGCTCGTAAGATTGATGAAACCAATCAAATAAAAAATAAAAATAAAAAATTGAAAGACTGAGAACTAGAAAAAATTGTGGATCGGTGGCACGAACCTTGGTGCACGGAAGCTCGCATGGATAGAACGGCGCCCGGTAGTGCGGGCTCGCACGACGGCGGTCCGCTGACCGGATAATAGGTGCCTGCCGCCCTCACCACTAGCAACAATCAACCAAACAACCAACACTTCAAAAATACCGCCCACTAATTCCTCGTGTGTTTGTGTGTGTGTGTGTGATAATAAAAAACAAAAACAACGACGAAGTGGACGCTGAAATAGTTTCGATAAATTTGAACGACTTTAGGTTTTATTCTTCAGAATAGACGAGCATCGTCCTCTAATGCCTACGACGTCCACCTCGTCGATCACACGAAACATGAAAGTGAACAACATACCGCGCAAACAAAATACATTGTCGGAAGCGTGTAGCGATGATAAATAAAGGAAGATGAAAGGAGTTTGAAGAGTTTTTTTTTCAGCTCGCTTTTGCGTCGAACCTTCAAGTACTGGCAACTATGCTTTTGTGCTATCGTAGAAGGTGCACATTTCTCAATTGTTTTTTTCCCGTCCATATTTCGTGTATATTCATACCCCGTACCCGAAGGCTCAAACGCTCGAAAGATGGAAGACCGAAAAAAATATAGTTTCCAAACGCGATAGCGTGCATTCATGCGTCGATGATATCTAGAAGTGACGACAAATTCCTCTCCAAAACAAAACCTCTACCATTCGAGAAACCAAAAAAAAAAGAAACGAAAATAATAAACCGCTAAATAAATAAAATTAAAGGTAAAAACGCGCACGTGCTCCGAGTGTCTCGAGCTTACCGGTAGTCTTATTGGCATCGGGACTCCCAATCCCCGTCTCTTTGTCGTCGATTATCAAGCGGTTCTCCTCGGGATCGGTTTTGTCGATAAGCTCCGAGGGATTCTTCACCTGAATCCTCGGTTGCTTCGTCGATCCGTCGGCGATCGTCTGGGTCTGTGACTCTTGGCACGCCAATTCGGCCGAGCAGTTAGTCGCGGGGTCGACGATCCCGAGTCCGCTGTGCTGCTTCTCGTGAAGACCCATCGTCGAGTATCGTACGAAGGAGTAACCGCAGTTAGCTCGGGTACAATGAAAGTGTCTGTTGACACGATTGCTGTGACATCCGGGAAGTCTGCAGTCGACCATTTTGTCGAAGAAAGCGAAGCCCACGGGTATGTCGACGTTGTCGTGAAAATCTTTGCTGTGCATCAGCAGTTGATCGGGCCTGTCGGTGGAGAAGTGACAACGTGGCTGTGAGCAATGATGATGCCTCGTGGATCTTATGACGCACGCAGGATCCGGACAGCTGTCCACGTTGAACGTCGAGAATCCCTCGGGCTCGCTGAAGAGACTGTTCGCCGGTGAGAGGCTACCCTCCCGTTCGTCGATATTCGCATTGGGCGTCGAGCTCGGCGTTGGTTTCGGTAGCTTGAAGCTCGTGAATATCGCCTGTGGCGCGTCTTGCGTATGCGTCGCTGGATCGCCACCGGACCATATCTCGATTACACGATTCTTCGGTGGTCTTCCCCTCTTTCGCCTGAACATCGCGTCGATGTTCGTAAGATGCGTCAGTGTTACATCCGACGAAAGAGCGTGAGTCGAACAGGAGAGATTCAGTTGTCTGCTGTACTCGTGAATCTTGTAGTGCTGCAATCTTCTGAAGGGCTTGTCGGTTGCGAGTATCACCTCCCGGCAATTGTCCCAGTTGCAGTGGTAATGTTTTTCCTTGTCGGAGTAGGGACAGCCGTCGTCGCAGTTGCCCTCCTCGAAGAAGGCGTCCGTTATTCTCTCCTGTGTCTCGTGCTCGCGAAGATGCTCGCGAACCTCACGGGGGTCGCGGAGCGTCGCGCCGCAGCGATCCAATCCGCAGTGGTGATGCTCCCGGCCCAGGTGACACGGGCAATCCGAAGAGGCCGGCGCTAGATAGGCTAGTTCCGCCGGGGTCAGCTGCTGGGGCGACTGGGGAGCTTGCTGATCCATCGTCATCGTCGAACTTCCGCCCGCGAGACTTCCTATCGTCGTCGTCGAGGCTGTGAGATCCATCGCGAGATCGCTCGCGCTCTGGAAGGAATCCTCCATGGAGTAGTAGGAGGGCGAACCCCGTCCCTCGTTCGAACTCTCGCCGTTCAGGCTCAGCGACAAGCCCTGAGCTCCCAAATCCTCCGGTGGCCAGGGCGGTCTCGCACCACCGGCACCGACCTGCTTGTACTTCCGGTAAGCCAGCTCGGACTCGTGGCGCTCGTGCTTGCGCTTGTGCGAGAACAACTGACCGGACGAATGCAACACGTAACTGCAGTGGGGTCTTATGCAGTGTATGTGATTGCACACACGGGAGAAACGGCACTGTTCGAACGGACAGGATTCGTTCTTCATGAATTTTTTGAAACCGTCGCGCGACAACTGCTCGTCCTTTATGTGATATGACTTGTGTTTGTCTGAAACAGATTGAAATTGGGATATTCATTATCGTTCGAGCTCGGCAATGTGAGTGATGACGGTCGGTAACAAAAACTGTAATTTTTAAAATTTAAGTACTTCTTTCTTTATAGATTTTATTACCGACTGAGTTTCTTTCTTTATATTCTTGATTATAAATGTCTTACCCATGTCGGCTTTGTTCTTGAAAGTGAATCTACATCCGGTCCGTCGGCAATGAAAGTGCGTAGTCCTCTGTCCGGCGAAGGGGCAGTGATCGGTGGCGCAGCTCTCGGTGGCCCGAAATCTTTGAAAACCCTCCTGTATTATCGCCGAATCTTTGCGATGATAATTCGCGTGCATCTGCACGTCCGACGTCGATATGTAAACCTTGTCGCAATTATCGTGTATGCAGTGATAATGAGTCTGTTTGCGATTGTGCGGACACGACCGGCTCGGGTGTCTCTCCGAACAGTCGTCGGTCGGCGAGTAACGCATGAAACCGTGCTGCAGAGACTCGTCCCGCTTCTTGTGCCACTTGAAGTGCCTTATCATCTCTTCCTTCTTGACGAAAACCCTCCCGCTGCAGTCGAGACAGTGAAAGTGTTCCCTGCATCCCAATTCCTTGCAGTACGAACTACCGCACTCCTGTCCCGAAGAGAATCGACGGACGTATCGGGAGTAGTCGATTATCGGCTGAGGCACCGTTGATTTTGAACCTATTAGGTTTTCCGCCACGGGTGACATGCTCTGCCTTAGTAAAGCTGAAACAAAAAAATTAATTAAAGTTAGTTGTGCTTTAAATTTGTGCTATAGATAAAAATTTGTTCGGCGGTAGGTAAAGAAGAATTCTAACAATATGTGGGATGCAAATATCGATTACCGATCGTCGGTAAGGCAGGAATTCTAGTTAATCGAGTCAAATACGAATGGGAGGTCGAAGATAATGCAGATATCGAACTGCAGCAAGGAGAAGTGTGCGAATAAGAGACGGGATGAGATGCAGATGGAGCTGGAAGGTAGTTCGAGGTGCCTCGCTTCGATACACATATCGTGAGTTATGGGGCTCAAAGTACGTCGACCCAGGCTCCGCGCGGCGGCAACAACTGAGAATCTTCGGGGGATACCGAAAACTGGTTGTAGGACCTTTCATTCCCAGGGAACTTTTCGACGTGGAGTTAATAAAGAATGTTTCGGGGATAAAAACTGCCAATTTTTCGGCAAAAATTTTCGCCCGAGCGTTCCACGATCGAGGGATTAAGGTTGCAAGAGGTTGAGAGTCCCCGAAGTTTTTCCGTCGTTGAAATTTCAACGATTTGGGGGAGCGAGCCGATAACTGCCCGGGGTCTCTCGCCGTCCGCGTGCGGTCTTCAAGACGCACGAGCACTTGAACGCCGCCGAATCGTCTCTCGCATTCTACCGACAAACGCGGGAAAAACGTAAAAAGGGGAATCACCTCTTTCTCCGCGACAGCGACTTTCGTGATCCACGGAGCATGCGCAGTTGACCACTTCGAGTGTGCTACCGAAAATTACCGAAACGCCGAACAATCTTAATGATCCCAAGCGGGCTATCTGAGAAAAACGTCGAGTATCCAGAGGATCGCGAGGGAAAGGATTTAAGATCTTTTTTTGTTCTAAACAAAGTGAATTCGGCGCAAGAAGTTACCGATCGAGTTACGAGTTCCTCTACATTATGGAAATTAATAATATTCAATCGGATAGTCAGAATGGAATAGCAAAATTCTCGTTAATCCGGATTCGTGTTCAGCGGGAAAAAATACGTCGAAATACGTGGCAGCTCATTAAAAAAAACAACTAAAAAAATGTTTGTCAACAAATTCCAAGGCCCCCTTCGAGTCCATTTTTCGCGTTTTTCAACGTCCTCAAAAGGCACGATAAAGCGATTCTAAAACTGCGGACAAGACCCTATCTTGTACAATTTTGCCCGTAGAACGATGGGTACCCTGGATTTTCCGTAACTGCATTGGGAACCGAGATATCGACCTTTGAAAATCTCGAAAATCGATGTTTTTCCAAAAATGGCTAATAAAATGGAAAAGTCGTTTTGTAATCGAATTTTTTTTGTTCCAAGCCTATATTTCACGTATTTTTTTCCGCTGATCACGAATATAACAATTATTTTACTGCCAACCCAATATTTTTCATTTAAATCCGAAAAATACGATTTTTTGTGCATAAAATCGAGACCTTTCTCACTTTCGGCCACTTTACTGGATCCATACGTCCTAGATTCAGTTGTTATACATCTAGTCGATCTTCACTCAGTGCTTCACGGTCCTGTCATCGTAGTCCAGTCGATTATTATGTTACCAAGGATTGGAAACGAACAGTTTGGATGGCTATCGGAGAAAAACGTCGAGTATCCAGCGAATCGCGAGGGGAAGGATTTAAGATTTTTTGTTGTTCTCAACAAAATAAATTCGGCGCAAAAAGTTACCGACCGAGTTGCGAGTTCCTCTGCACTATGGAAATTAATAATATCCAGACGGATAGTCGGAATGGAATAGCGAAATTCTCGTTAATCCGCGACGCATGTGGCCCTTTGAGAGAGAGAGAGGCACGTTTTTGGCGACGATGTTTGGAACGGAGTTCGAGACCCAACGAAACGGGTAAAGAAGAAAAGATGAAAAAAGCGCAAGACACACCGAGCCCCGGCAGCACATCCCCGATTCCGAGAAATACTTGCCCCCGAACGTTTGAATGCGTTCAGAAACGAGTTTAAAAATTGTCGAATATTTCTCGATGCGCTTTCGGGAGGGGAATCTCGCGCACCGGGAACCCCACTACTTCTTCTTCGTCTTCTTCTTCTTCTCGACCTCCGCCTACTACCTTTCTTTGCGAAAGCGGACAACACACGTGTGCGATGTCTCGTTTGTGCTCGAACTATATATCTCAATATGCGTATACAGAATGTCCCAGCTCGGCTGGACAGTCCAGATAAGACGAGAATCAAATATATCTTCACTGGCAAAAATTTACATTTTACGTAAATTTTTTTTAATAAAAAAAATGATAAAACTCTAACAACAAATGTTTCTAAGAAATTATGAGATCAACGATAAAAAAAAACAAGAAAAAGAGAAATGTTTGTTAAATCTCCGAACCTTTTTTCACTGCATATACATGTTGGATTGTTAGAGAGGTCGCGTGAAAGAGGTGAGGGAATGAAAAGAGTAGAGTTATTCGAGGCACAGCACCTTCGTCAAAGGCCACAAGTCGTTCGCCAAGGAAACGAAAACAAAAAATGGAAAGCTGCGCGATCTACACGGAGACATATGGGAATATAATTTTTCACATTGAAAATCGGAGCCGAAACGTGACTGCGCTTAAACGGAGAATCTTAAAAAAATATGTGAAACTTCGGCGAGAGGGGGGATGAGGGGGGGGGACATTGGAAAGGGAGGAGGGTTTTTGAGGGACTCGATGCGAACGTGTGCGTTCCCGGGGCCCTTGGCTCCGCGGAGCCTTTCAGCTCGGGAACCCTTTTATTCCGCACGTTCTTAAAACTCTTCGGGGCACTGCCGAATAAAACCGGGCGAATAATAATAAAAAGAGAGAAACGAAAACGCAGAGAGAATGAGAGAGAGAAAGAGAGTAAGGGGTTTAAAATTTTCAAAAAGAGCCCCCGATCCCTGAAAAGAGCCTACCGGCACAGACTCTTCAGCGAAGCCTTCCTTTTTTTATCATTTAATCCGTACCTCTCGGCTGAATAACCCTTTATAAATCGACGCCGAGCACGGTAAACTGTGTACACGGGCAACACAGTGCCCCTGAAAGTAAAAATAAAAAATAATAGAAAAATTTAACAAATTCAAATAAAAAAATGTATTTAAAAAAATCTCAAAACTCGTCGAAGATGCAATTTTTTTAAAACCCCGGTGAAATACGTCTTTGCGCTTCGTTAAAGAATAAAATAAAATAAATAAAAAATTTGCACGAGTTTCCGCGAATTTAAGACGAGGGTCTCTGAGACAAATGGCGTGGAGAAAGTTAGTGGAGGATAGTGGAGTCGAAGCATAGCGAAAGTGTGGAAGGGTGAAGAGCTTCGCGGAGGATAGTAAACTATTATAAGATTGCGAGAGAGAGTCAAGTGTCGCTGCGGCACGAAACGCACGCTACTTATTGTCTTCCGTGAGCGGAATTGCTATAGCTTTGCCCCTTGGTGTATATAGTCTCTCTCTTTGCCACTGAGAGCCCGATGTACTTTCCGAGCCGACGACGGTGTTATTTCTGTCAAAATTACGATATGGTAGACGTTTCTACTGTCCCGCGTTTCGTCGGAATATAACCAACCACGCCATTTAGCACCTTCTACAGTTAAGGTTCTACGGCCTCCGTCGTTTATTACGACGTTAGAAACTAATAATGACTTGTGTTACAATTTTTTTATTTTTTTATTTTTTTACAGATTTTTTTGCACTTTGCGATTTAGGTAACGAATATTATAATGCGCTCCTTTACCAATTTTATGATCTCCAGCGGCTCATAATCGTGATTGAAAAAAAGTTACTGTTGCCCATTGTCTCTTAAATTTTTTCACGTATTTTTTACACCCACTAAGCCATAAGGGAAAATAAAAAATGGGGTAATAATCGAACCCTTTTTCGTTTTCGGAGCACCCCTTTGGATCTAATGATATCCCTGAATAATCCGACAATAGGGTGATGATGCGATATATATTTTTTCTTCGATTCTCCGTCATAAGCAATATCTCGCTATCGAATTTCCTTATTTTGACAGCGGTCCACCGATCCGTACGCGGTGCACCTCTCCTCCGTGCCCCAATTTTATTTTTTATTTTTCCTTTTATTTTCATTATTCCACACAGCTGTGTAACTCTGGAGAGAAAAATTCGATGAAATAAAAATCGATCGTTCTCGTTTCGCGTTCGCTTCTTTATTTAACCCGCTCGATCGGCTCGGAGGGGATTCGAGGGGGAACAAAGGAAATCCACATGCGCGCGTTCGACGGTCCTATCGAACGAAGGGCCCCCCCCGCTCCTTGTATCCGAGTTCTATTTGAATTTGTAAAAAGGGTTTGGATTCTGTTTATTTTCAAGGATGGCGGGGGGTTTGGCGAGAGCTCAGCGCGCTCATCGACTATGGCTAATGTTACATGCGGACCGAAGAAGGGGGGCCCCATTTTCTCTTTCGCGTTAAAAAAAAAAAAAAATCGTAGCTCAAAGCTCGTGGCAAATGGGTTGAGGGGGTGTTCGAAGGGACTTGCAACACGCGAGGGAGGGAGATCGATGATTGAAAAACGTTGATGGGGGGGCCCGGAACTGTTTCAGACGCTGACCCCCCCTTTTTTTGTTAGACCAAGGGCACTAAGTAGTAAGTACGGTCTCGGAAAAAAAATCCATACTCACAATTGGGGTGATTAAAAACGAGGCTAGGCGTTGGACAGGGAAAGAGAATAAGCTTCTCCCCTCCGCCCCCTGTGCCCCCCTCAGACTCTGCGACACATTTAATCGATTCGCCTTCAGCCATGCGAATTAAAAAAAAAAAATTGTACACGTGGTGAAGTTTTGCTGACACGTACGGTAGTACAAAAGTAAACGGACCGATGGGCTTTGGTATGACGAACCCCCCGGACACACATCGATTCGACGATATAATTAGCAAGTGGGGAATCTCTCTCGCTACGTCGATGGTACAAGAAGCTGGCCGGTCGCTTTCTATTCTTCGCGATAAAAGTTCGTCGCACTCTCGAGGTGTCGTTGACCAAGAGTAAGACCGATCGAAATGTTTCTTTCTTATGTGAGACTATTTTTTTTTCTTGAATTTGTTTTTTTTTTGTTTCGCATGACAATGGTCAACGCCCCCCATAGATCGGGGTTGGCAACCTCCGGTGAATCTGTCCGACGTCTCTCTGCTCTTTCGATCCCAAGAGACGTCTATTTTTCAACTAGTTCTCCTCTGCCCGTACGAAGAATCTCCTTTGGCCATTGGCAGCAAGGGTCGATTTCGAAAGAGGCACACGGAGGGAGACAGCGAACAGCGGCAAAAAAACAATCAAAGAAACGGGATTGACAGGAGCGCGGCGGGGGGGGGGGGGGGGGGGGGTTGTGGCCGGGGGATCGGAAGAGAGCAAGAGCAAGCGAGCGGGATAGTAAAGAAAATTCTCGGGATCGCGCGACAGTGTGGGCAATTAAATTTAGAAATATTTTTTAAATTTCTCCGATTCTCGACGAGCGAATTGCTTGGCACCGAGCGTCGAGTTGCGCGCGCGCGCGAGCTCTTTTCTCGGCTCGCGGACAACAAACCAGTTTTAGGATGGCCTAGGCTCCGAAACAATCGGGAACGATACAAATACAACCTTCCCGCCGATTAAACAACGGTTATAATTTTATATAACGCTATATTTTTTTTTATTATAGGCTGTTAGTTGGTTTTTTATAGATTTTTTTAGTGAGCCATTTTTTTCTCTAACGAGTTTTCGTCAATCAACGCGCGAGACCCGAGGATTTCACTCGGATGCTCCTCGCCCGGTTACTTTCTCCCTTTCGTGATTATATTCTTGAAATAGTCAACACACCGGATGCCACGGGGAGGATGCGAACGCTCGCGCTGAGGCTGATAAAGAAAGCACAGCGTCTGGAGAGCCCGAGAAAATGAGCGAGGGAACATACCCGAGAGCCGGCGGAGAGGGAGTGCGAGTCTTTTGCCTTTGCGCCATATTTCCCCATACATATATTTCTGGAACGTTTCTCCTTCGCGCACTGACTAAACGTCAAGCGGGAGACACTTTTTCCTCGGTGAAGCTTGCACCCTCCCGTATTACCAAAAAAAAACAAAAAAGAAAAAGTCATTCACTCATTCATAATTGATTTCCTGAGACGAAACCAGACGAAAAGTTCCCAGGAATTAAAAAAAGGAAAAAAGGGGGTCGACTTAATCGACGAGCCTCGAGAACGAACATAAAAAAAATGAAAATAAAAAATAAATAAGTCTGAGTGTGGCCTTTGAGAATTCGGATAGTGGGGTCTCGGTCGTGTCACGTTTGCCACTCGATCTAAACGAGTGGTAATTGCGTCTCGGGGTTAAATCGGCAATAATACACATATACATGTGGTAATGCATATATATATAAAATATAGACTCGTATAACCAAGCGTTTGAATACTGGTGGAGAAATAAAATTGTCGCTCGAGAGAACGTCGAATCTAAAACGATCGTCAATTGTCTCGATTCCCGGTTTGAATTTGCGTCAGAGTTGCGGAGTTGTAGCTGCAATAATACGAAGAATGAACGAGTTAGAGAGGGGGTTGGAGAGAGGGTAAACGTGGAAAGATCTAAAAGCTTCCAAGATCTCGGACTCGAATGGCTTCGGTTAGAGAAGACGTTTGCCACTCAGCCACTGCATCGTGTTCTGCTCGAGTTCGCACGTTTTTGGCTTCACCGTCACACCGATGCAGCTCCGGTGAAGAATGAGACAGTTAATGGCCACTCTGGGAACCAGTCGATCATCAGTTATTGGCATAGTCTTATTAATTTCTCTCCAAGCCTCGTGTATCGATTTTTCTCGTCTATTATTAATACATAAATGAAAAGTAATTTTTAATGGTCGGAAAATTTAATGGTTTTCAATTTTTTTTTGTTATCGATTTTGCTAAAAGCCATTATTGGTATTTTTAAACAGCGATATCTATGTTTCCCGATGGAATAACGAAAAAGAACCGAGTCACCTATCGTGTTTTACGCAAGAAAATACAAGAGATGGGATGTTCGTCGAAGTTACAGAACCCTTGTTCGAACCATTACAAGCCGATGACAAACGTTCCTTGCAATTTTCTTTTTCAGAAAAAATTGAGTAGGTAAAAAAATGCTTGAACGCATATCTAGTTTAAGACTCTTCGATCATTTCAATGTACATTTCGTGACACGAATTTTCTCCCGATAGGAGAAATGTTCGCTGAAAGTTTCATACACCAATATCTCTACGAGTTATCTCACGAGGTGTCAATGACTGTGCCACCGAGCAAGCCGGCTCGTCACGCGCCTCTAAAATGACACCCAAGTGTCTCGGAAAATGAGGGAGAACAACTCGGTCATGAAAAAGTGGCACGAGCATCTCGTGACTAGGAAGATGACGGATTCGTGGTTCGCTCTTCTCGGAGAGTCGATATTAGATTTTCTTTAAGGGGGCACCGAGTCACGAGAGGACATTGGGAACGGGGTGTATCTGCTAAGTCAATCGAGCTCGGTCAGTCGTCGATGAATTCTTCGGCGTTTCGAGGACGGCACGTGGATTGCGCCAATCGCCAATCCGAATTCGTAACTCGGGCTTGTATTCCTTTCCCGTTCCCGAAAGCGAACGGGGCCAAGCTCTAACGCGCCTCTCTATCCCTCGATGCATCATGCGCGCCAAAAACGCCCGCGATTGTGATGCAATGAAAGCTTTTTCTCGACACCCCCGTCCGCGGAGGCTACTTAGTATTCGAGACGCGCAAAGATACTTTTTTTTATTGCCAAATATTCGTTGGATAGAGATCAATCGATGCGTGCGAGAGATTCGAGCTGCGGAAAGTTACATCCGGAATGCCGTTCGACAACGTTCCCTCCTTGGGATTCATTGTACGCGAGCGTTGGCCATTAATTTGGCACCGATTTTCAGCCATTATTCGATATTCAATGTCTCTCCCCGAAGGATAAAAGTCACGTCAAAAATAAAATTAGAAGACGCCTCGTATAACTATTCTCGTCAACCGTGCAACTTGGCAATTGTCAGCAAGGGTCGACTCGACGTCGCGCACGAGAAGATGGCCGTTCGGAGCGCCGCCATTACGCGTACGCCTGCGCGCGCAGATGCCGCGTGTGCCACTTCGCTACTTCTGATGCCAGTCTCGGCGTTCCCTTTCGACCTTCGGTCGCGATTCTTTTTTTAGTTTACAGAACACGAATGAGAGAATGTCATACCCTGGTCGGCGAGCGTTCGATGCGACGCGCTAATTTAATTAAAAATCGTCAAGTTCTTGACAATGGGACGGTAAAAAAAAAATGAAGGTTAGATCAGTCTTCTCCCTCCCTTTGCGTGCTGCGACTCTCCTCGTAGCTTCTTTTCGCAATCTCGTGGATAGTTCCCGAGGAGGGGGGGAGGGGGGGGGGGTGGTGCATGGGTAACACCGAAAGTTTTGCGACTCGACGATCGGGAGGCAGAACGCGGACGGGTGTAGAACGCAAAAATTAGAACTGCATTCCGGCTACGGTGAAGGGAGGCCGCGAACGGTGTGTTCCCTTAATGCGCCGCGGTGTGGCTCTCTTACCTACCCGTAACCCTCGTTTTGTTCCTTTTGGCTATACCCTACCCTCGCTATCTCAGGGCCCCGGAGCCGATTCGCGAATGGCCGAAATTAATAAAAAGTTGAGGAACGATAAATTAGGCCGGTGGCGCGCCAGCTACTCGACTCGGTCCCCCTTGAGTCGGGCAGGGGAGGAGGGGGAAGGGGAGACTCTCTCTCTCTTACCTTTCTCAGAGAGCTTCGGCTCGGCCAACCTCGCTACGAGGAGCGCGAAGGGCCCAGGCGATAATAAATTTCAAATATAAAATTTCGAATCCTTTCGCTCTTACACGCTGGTCCCTTCGCGTTCTTCGGACCCTGAGGACTTTGGGGCCCCGCGTTTTTACGAGAGTGCCATTGTGTCTGAGTATCCGCAAGTCCCCCCCCCCCCCCCCCCCCCGAGTCTCGTCGCGAACGATATTTCCGAGTGCGGCTCTTAATGCCCGAGAAAACGAGACGAGAAATTAACCCCCTCTTCCCCCTGACTCCTCAACCCTTAACTTTTGTACTCCGCTACTTTTATTCGCGCAATTATAAATTATAAATGTCGATACCAATTTAACGTGTACACATATGGTCGACGATAAAGCCGCGAAAAGAAACAAATGAATGCTTCGGAAATTACCTCCTCGCTATCGCAATAATGGCGGTAGAGCTTGTTTATTCGAGCTCCCAGCGCGAAAAGTTTTCCTCGGCTCGATCTGCTCGATTTAACCCCCTTCGTCCGTTATTTATCGGGCCGATCCATTGAACGCGCTCACTTGCCGGAGTTTTATCGCCCGAGTGGCTGAAAAGCGTTTATCGAAGTTTCGAGCCGACCGTGAAATTTGTCTAAACAGGTACGGGCCGATCCGCAATGGATTTTTAATCGGTTTCCGTTAAGAGTACAAAATGGCGGTGTAAAAATAATTCTTCAGAGTTGCATAAGTGATGAGAATGAAAAAATTGGTTTCTTTTTTTTCGATGGCAGGCAGTGATAGGGCGACGCGGTTCCCTAAAGGGGCAGATAAGAGGGGAGGGGCGGGGGTGGATAGTATTCTACTTGATAGCGTCGCCTCGAGAAGCACCGAGAAAGAGAATAATAAACTATACACAGAGTGAGGAGAACACGACTAACGTTAAACCCAGCAACCCAGTGGCAACTACTATAATTGGCCACTTTGTCCATTTATTCGATTTATTTAAATTATGGGACAATTGACAGTAGGCATTCTAT
This sequence comes from Stenichneumon culpator, assembly GCA_964017025.1. Taxonomy (NCBI): domain Eukaryota; kingdom Metazoa; phylum Arthropoda; class Insecta; order Hymenoptera; family Ichneumonidae; genus Stenichneumon; species Stenichneumon culpator. Next base: position 8,221,583 of record OZ024775.1, on the reverse strand, counting down.
TTTTTAAATCTCCCTGCTGCCCGGGGCTCCGCGTACGGCTGATTGGCCGAGATTGGCGTGAGACACTGGCCCCACAGATTCCCCAGTTGTGGGCTTAATCAGCTTTGATTGCTGACCGGCTCTTTCTCTCTCGCTTATTTCCACTCACTTCGAACGCTTTCGCATCTCTTTCAATCCCTCTTCAACCTCATCCCCACCCCCACCCCTACCGCTATGCCCCCTCTCGCCCCTTGCTACGCTTCGACTCGAGCATATTTTATTTTATTCCGTTTTACGTCGGACTCTCTTCTTTATCCCCCTTTCCTTTCAATATACATAATACGTTATCTCGCGCACTCGGAGATGCTGAGAGGCTCGTTCAATGAATATTGACGTCGAGCCTCGTCTTCGTCAAACGTCTCGCAATCGTTATATTGCATTATATATTTTGTACATGATAATTATTATATATCATACAATTGTTATTATTTCTTTCTTTTTGCTAAGTGAATTGTTTTGGGTGGAAAAAACGTATTTTTTTTTAGATCGAGCGACGCGCAACATCCCGTTTCATCGATAATTTTCTATAACGCTGCGGGCGGATATTTCAATAAAGGGGGAAGAGCGCGTACACGCCGGGCCGGGCGCTGACTATTCCGTCGACGGTTTGCCGCGGATAGACGGATAGTGGACAATGGAGATATATAGACGGACGTAGGAGGGTATCGAATGAATTTTAATTAGCGAAATTAAATGAGAAATAAAAAAGGAAGAGACAAAAAGTATATATGATGCAGCAAGCTTACCGGATACTTTGGGGTCGGCCGCCTCGACCTTCATCGCCGCGAGGCTCGCGATCGTCGGTGGTACCTGTGGACAAAATCGTTTGTTCAGAGAAAAAAAATAATATAATTCATTTTTATTTTTTATTTTAACTGCGGGTCGTTGACTCACGAACAATTGTATTGGCAATGTTCGATGCGAGAGGGTAAAGGGCTTTCCGGTTTCACGAAAACTTACGAGTCGAGGAATATTTTATAAGAGGTCCCCCTTTTATAAGGAAGGGGGGGGGGGCATCGTAATAGCGAGTATATAGTATGGTCGTTTCGTCGAGGGACTCTCTGATGGTCTCGGATCAGTGACCTTGCCTCGCGCCTACAGTACAATGGCATCGAATATTCAAACGTCCGACGGCTTCCGGCAAAGTTTCTCGAGTTTTTAGTTTTTTTGTTTTTTTACGCCGAGACAATGACTGAAGATAGGTCGACGGAGGTATATAATTAGACGCTCGGTTCCGTACTAATTGCCCACTGTCGCGGGTAATTGTGTAATGCAAACTTTTTTACCCGTATAACCCTTTCGTGTCTCAGTTAGTATTATTGTTATCATTTTTTAATTTTATTATTATTACGTAGATTACACAGACGACGCAAAGGAAGAAAAATCAGTGGGACACGTGTGTCCCGCCAGCCACGAAAGGGTTGAACGAAAGAAAAATATACAAGTCTAAGAAAATAAGAAACGCGGCCGAAGAGTTCGCTAAGAGAAAGCGACTAATGATCGAGAATGTATATAGAGTGGTAATAAAAAAAGGGGACAGAAGTGCGCGTGAAGGAAGCCATGCAGAGTCGTCGCTACAAATTATTCGAATCCTGTACGATTTCCGAAGCCCTAGCTAAGATCCGATCCCCCGAGACGACTGAATTTATGAAGTCGTTGCCACATCGTATCTTCCTCCCGTCCCGCGCTACGCCTGCCCCTTTTTACCCTCCTCTCTACATCTCATCTGTCGACTCGAGTCGCGGCCCTATTTACGAACTGCATGCAGTCACTCAAGCACCAAAGATCGAGTGATGGAGATCGATGATTCTTGGGGAAAAAAAAAATATAATTTTGTGTCGGAACTTGGGAATATTCTTCGACGGTAAAGTCGAGCTTCAAATTTGCGTCAGGTCTAGCTAATACCGTTATCAATACCCGCCGTGCCTTGCACAGTTTTCTTTCCTCACTTCATACGTCAATACATCGTGTATAATTAACTAGGAAAAAAATGAAGATTTGCACAAATGCGTCAGGAATTCGTTGAAAGATTGACAGCTACGAGAGCGGTCATTGCGAATGTTACAAAACAACTGAACTACTCTGCGAGGCATTTCGAAAAATTTTTTCGCACTCTTCGAACAATCGCGAGACAAAAAGGTCCTATGAAAATTTTTCCCAGATGCGATAGTTTCCGAGTTATCATTTTTGTTTGTTTTCACCCAAAGATACGTCAATGGTTTTTACACTACGAATATGCATCTTTAAAAATGCATAACTCCGATGGGAATGATCTCGGACAAACAGTTCGCAGAACTATTTCGATTATCGATTGATCGGAGTGTGAGAAAAAAATAAATACAAAATTGTCCAAGCCAAACAGCCGTAACTTGACTAAGATCTAATCGATCTACGATCGATCACAAATATCCTATTATCGTACAGAGTCCTATTATTATAATAGCAACGTCGGTGCTCGTGGAATAATGGTCTATGGGTCATGGAAGTTATAGCCGCAATATGAAAAGGAGTGGAATATCGTAGCCAGCGGCGAATCTCGAGCGCATATGCGCCGACTCGCGATATAAGAAAGAAGCGCAAGAGGAAGAAGAAGAATAAGAAGAAGCGGCGGCAGAAGAAGAAGTCTCTGCGAATAAAAAGAAGAAAAAAAGCGAGAAGTATACGGCAAAAGGAGGTGGAGAATAAGTGCGGAGCAGGGGGGGTCCCGCAAGGAGTGTACAGAGGTATATGAGAAAACAATAGAGCTGATTTGCAAACAATAGAATAACGTTAAGACGAAGAGGAACACCGAGAGAGAGAGGCGGAGAGGGAGAGAAATACAAGAAGCTTCGAGGGAGAGCGAGGAAGGAAAGAATAAGAAAAAATAAAAGAAAGATAGAAGGAGGCACACTAGCATCGAGCGTATTATATGCCATGTTACTTCCTCGCATATGCCATAACGCCAAAGGGGAATATCGTCGCTCCGAGCCGGCCGGGAGGGACAAAGATGGAAGGAGAAATGCAAAAAAAAAAATGCAAAACGTAAAAAAAGAAAAAAAAGTCGAAGAAAGAGACAAAGATAGTAAAAAAAATACACGAGAAGAATGAGATAACGACTAAGACCGCTCGCATATGCCCATTAATATTCAAAGGCGCAAAAGTAATGTAAAACGACACGACGACGAAGAAATTCAACCCCGGGGATGAATAATTTCGATTCACCGGTTATGGGATTCATACTCGTGGAATTCGTGTGTGGCTTTTCTTTTCTTCTGTATTTATTTATTCGTGACTCTTGGCTTGTTGTGCCTCCTCTCCCTCTGCCGCTCGATGCTTTTATCTATGTTTACCCTTATTCGTGTGTGTATGTGTTTGTGTAGATTTCTTTTTTTCTCCTTTTAAAAATTTTTTACTGGTCCCCCGTACGAGAAAATGGCCAGTCGCGAAACGTATATTTACGTAAGTAAGCACGAGTTTGCGGTATTGTCTTCGTGGACTCTTGGCTTTCTTCTGGCTGCCCTGCCCCTCGGAACGTATATACGTATGATTTTATAACGAACGACTATCCGATTGTCTTTGTCGTTTTGTTTTTTTTTTATTCTACCTAAACGTTTTACGTAACTATATTATTTGCACATGGATGCACGGCGAGCGGCATATTTGTCATGTAAGGAAAATGAAGAATAAAAAAAGAAAAAAAAGAAACCATCGTCAGCGGTTGTTAAATTACTTCCATTCGCGTAAGAACTATCAACGCATCGCGCGAACAATAGAACGATCCGGGAAAACCTAGCGCGCGCTGATAAAACTAGTTTTTTTTTCATTCGAGCTTGAACTTCACTCTCGGTATTTCCCGGATAGTTTTTTTTTGTTACTCCTCCGACAGGGAATCATCCGATGACCGTGAAAAAGGATTAAATAAGAAATTTGAAGCGTTTAAGACCCACGAACGACGATCAAATTGAATGACAATGGAATTCCACATCCTGTGCAATGCCGAAAGTTATTAATAAAACTCGAGAGAATCTCAATTCCCGGTTAAATTGACGATGAAAAGAAGAAGCAACCCGCATAAGAGTCGCCGTCATAGCTTCGCTACTTTTCATGCGACCGCTTTTGATGCACCGTTCACGATCTATTATTCACGTTCGGGTTCAATGACCTCCCCCATCCGTCCATCACGATGAAATTAGACGAGATGAAGAAGAATAAAAAATAGGCCCTTACTGGACAAATTAAAGCGACAAAGGCTTCCCGAAGCATTCGAAACACACATCGACGTTTCAATTTCAGACATAAAATTTGTTTCAGTGTTGCTTTCGTGTTTGTTGTTTTTTTTCGAACTCACTCTCGTATCCTCGGAATCTTCGCGTCTGACATTTTGGAAGAGAACGCTTCCCATGTGAGCCTGAAGATTTTGCTGAAGTAGCTGAGCCAGCTGGGGATTCTGGGCCAGTATCGCCGGATTCTGTTGGAGCAACTGGGCCAGTGCAGGATTCTGAACGAGTATCTGACTGAGGGGGGAGTTCGCCAGTGCCTGGAGTGGATGCGACGACGACAGAGACGGCGATGCAGAATTCGATGTTTGACTCGCCTGCGACAAATTTCCCGATGGATTCTGCCGCGGCGGACTCTGCGGTGTGTGCGGAGGCGTCGGGGGACTTCCTGGTGCCATTGACGAGGCGTCCTTCTCCTCCTTCACTCTGACTTTGCCTGGAAAAAATGTATACATCTCTTTTAGAACAAGCGTTTTTAAGCTGCCCAAAATAATCGTAAAACTACGCTCTGAAGTTTCTATGTGCATTTTCAGATTTTTTTTTTTACCTACAGGAGTATTTTTTTTTTTAGCGTTTTGAGAATTATTGTTCGCTGATGGGCAAATAGGAGGAAAGATAGTTGACTTTTAGGAGCGGCGTGGCCAATATAGGTTCGTTAAAATAAAACGAGAATCGATTAGCGAGTCGCTCGGTTGAGAACGCGGCGGTTGAGAGAGGCTCGGGCTCGCGGCAACCGTGTCCTATCGTGCCAATCAATTAGCCACGTTTCCGTCCATTCCTCCGAACTCGTGCCTGGCCTATACGGAGGCTCTCTCTGCCACGGAGGCTGCCGGGGCCTCTCGCTCGTCGTCTGTGCGCTCGGGGCCGACTTTGGATTACAGTCATTATCCGACATAAAACCGTCGTCGAATCTCTCATCGATCCACTATCTCACTCCCATAAGTTTCTTTCCTTTCTTAGCTCACTCGTTAGCTTTTATCTGTCATCGATGTATCGGGATTTATTCCCAATAAACAACAAATCCCACGAGGTAAATAGTAACTAACGAAAATAAATACAAATCTCGGAACTTTGAAAAAAGTTGACCGTTTTGAAAATAAAAAAATATGCAATTCTTAAAATTTCAAATTTTTTAAATTCATTTGATTTTTTTTCGTATACCTTGGATCTTTACGCGAGATGAAGCACCTGCGATGTTTTTTTCTAGGATCGATAATTTTGATGCAACGATTTTCACAAGATAGCACTGATTTAAATTACCTAATGGCAATTTTATAATTTTATCTTAAAAAATTCGCAACTATGAAACGAGTTGTCGCGAATGAAAATTTAACGATACCCTTCCGTCGCGCGATTGATCACGGTATATGCAAAAAATACCTGTGGTCGATAAAACACGGGGTACCCTATTAAAAAATCCCCGAGCTGCAACGCCTCGCTCATACTCGATTGATTAATTATCCGCTACCTATATCCAGCGATTTAATGCTGCATTAAAATATCCCAGGTGCAATTTGTAGCTTCGAACTTGACGAAAAGTGTAACTCTCTAAAATTCGTATCTCGCGATAATGCCACCTTCCCTCCCCTCCCTGCCCCTTCGTCCCTCGTTCGAGAACACAATAACGTGAGTTAATATATTAACGAGAGAGTGTTCCGTGCGTGAGCGTTCGCCGCGCTAAATCATCTCGTCGTTTATGTTCCCAAGCGCTGCGGCCGTACTTGTCGGAACTTAAAGTTACGAGAAAACACACAGAGAGAGACGGGGAGAGAAAGAGAGAAGGGATTGTGCCTCGAATATGCCTCGTATATCTCAAAGTTTTCAACTGGCTGAAAAACGACTCAAGTTCTTCAGATACGAAAGCCTCGTTCACTGCCGATCCCATTTACATTGCAATCTAAGAGTTTGTAAAGCCTCGCGAACTGTCAATTCCACAGTTTATTTTTATTATTTATTTCCTGAATTAAAAAAAATTATATAAACATTATTTTCTTTTATCAAAATGAAAAAAACATATTAAAAAATATTTCTATCACAAAATTAACACTTTGCAGGTAGATAAAAAGGATAGATTTACTTCGAGCGAATGGACGCTGTGACGCGGCAACGGGAAGAAGCGTTCCTTGCCACGTTTGTGGCAAGACTGAGATTTTTCTTCAATTTTTGGGAAACCGTGTGTCCCTTTAAACGGGAAATTGGAGAAGGGGAATTTTAGGTGGTCTCCGGAGCCGACGGAGTGAAAGATACTTTCACTCTATTGGAGGACAGGAACCCCTGGGAATGCTCAGCGAGGGATGTGGCAAGAGGAGGGGGGGTATTGGAGAGACAGGGGAAGGGGCAACCCCTCGTTTAGGGCTTCTTTTTTGGGGCTAAAATCGTGAAATTGAGACGTCTCGATAACCAATGTACCGTAATCGCTCCGCAACAGGTGCGAGAGCATTGAACTGCTTTGGTCGAGTTATTATCCACCCCTTTTTAGTCGCGGCATTTAATTCAACTATTCTTCTTCATTCAACCACAATATCGACGTGAATTATTCGTGGCATCGAAGAAAGAACACTCCGAGGCATGTGTATGCATTTTTTGCAGACTTTTTGAGTCCAACGTTTCATTAATATTGGAACGGCAAATTGGAAAATGGAAAATTTATTATGTATTGTTTATTTTATAAATATCATATATGAGTGCTTGATGTCGATGATTTTTTGCCATACGCTGTTTGCTTTTAGTCGGACAAGTACAGCCCGAGGATTTTTTGAATGGTTGGCCGCGCGATGAGTTAAAACTGAGCCCGAACAGAACAAAATAATAATAATAATAAAAAAAAGGAAACGAAAAAAGGGAAAACGGTTAAAAATGTACTTGGACCTTCGTGAGAGACAACCCTCTCGCCGTTTCCTCTTCTACATCCTTCTTCCTCAAGCCATCTTGATATAAGCGATAAACCAACACTTTTATGTTGGGCTATGAGCTCTAGAGGGGGTCCTTTTTTATCCCCAAAGTTTTTCTCTCCGGACCAGGTATGCGAGAGGATGCTCCCCGGATATTACGTGAAATAGGACTAGACGTGTGTAATGCCGGAAAGACGATCCATGAGAACGTCAAACTTTAACATTTTTACCTGAACCCCCCCACCTCGGATTTCTCTCTTTTATTCTTTTTATTTTTCGTTTCCTTTTTTTCCGCAAAGGTAGCGGTGAGAAACAGAGAGAAGGGCCGATAGTTTAGGAAAATGGTTGAAAAAAAAGATTCAGGAAGGTAAGGCAAAGGCTTAAGAAAACCCTCGTGGGGATTCCACTGCCCCCCCCCCCCCCCCCGCCCCTAACGGTGAGGATCGATGACGTGTCCCGAAATTACGCAACCCCATCGTCCCTCGAGAGAAAAAACTCAACTTTCCATTTTTTTTCTCATAGTACCTCGAAGCCTCCTCGAATACTTCCCACGAGAATTTTCGTCCGGCCCGTACCTCTCGTTAGTCCTTATATGTATGAAACGGTATATTTATCATCTACGGCATTCGGGAAACTTAACTCAAAATAAAACATTTTTTTATGGGAAGCATTTTTGCAGAGAGCGAAGAGCGTTGGCTTTCCTGTGGTCCAAAATCGATACGGATATTTGTGATAAAGGAAAATTCGTCGCCATTGATGAAACTATATTCCAAATTTTCGAAATTCATTCTATATAAAACGGAAATTCCAAAATGATAGCATATAGAATGATATTTCGGAATTTCTTACATCTGTGAATTTCTTGCAAATTTTTTTCCCACATTCTTTTAAACATACAATAAAGAAGTAACGAATAAACTGGCTTTGGGAGATCGGAGGCTTCCCGTGTGACTGGAGAGCCGTCGAAGCGAATGCCTCAAACCAGTCCTCTCGCGTAACTGACGGGTAAATAATCGCTCGAATTTCGAGTCCGTCGAAACGAAACGGGAAACTAGAAACCGGAAGCGTTTCTTTTAATAACTCGTACATAAATATATAACACATATATACCAACGTCCGTTATTTATCGCCATCGGTGAAATAAACTGGCCAAGCCATCGGCAGAAATCCTGTTCGTCTCTGGCGGCCTCAAAAAAGGGCTGCGCTCATTTTTTTCTCCCTCTCCCGTCTTCCGTCTTTTGCATTCATCAATCGCTCGGATTTCTGCAAAAAGGAGTGTCTCGAATCCCCTCTCCCCGGAAAGCGGCCCGAGGTACCTGTGTGCTCCGCGGCCCGAATCGCGGAAGGAAGGATCGGAGGGAAAATAAAAAATAGCTGCCCGGACTCGGGGGGTCACGGGGTGAATACCGTTTTACCGACTATTAACTCACTTTTACCCCATTCCTCGTCGAACCCCGAGGGGTCGCGACGAAAAGAAAAAAATCCTTCCGGATATTTCCAAGCTGTTTTTTTTTCTCTCCGCCTCGAGCCAGTTCACCCCTCGCCACTTCTGGTAATCTTCCTTTTTTTCTCTACACATTATTTTCTATCTTTTTTTTTCGTTCTTCGGGAGAAGCACCCTCCACGGTTTTTTTTCCTTCTGCTTTTTTCTTCTTTTTTTAAAGCTTTTTCTCGTTCCCATCTCCCCCCCCCCCCCCCCAAGCTAGAGGGGTTGATGAAGGAGAGCGCGTGCAGGTAGCGGCGAGGCTGAGGCTTCCGCCTCGGCGCTACGCACCCCGCCATGGGTATCCGTCGCAGGGATGAAAAAAGTAATATCTACCTGCGGAAAGAGCCGCACGCTCGATTTAATCCCTGAGAAAAATCGGGTCGGCCACACCATCGTACTGGGTTAACCGATTTTCACTGCGAATTTTTTTTTGTTCGTTTTTTTTTTTCGATCTCTTTCACGACTCGCGTTGCGCGCGGAAACTCGACCCCGTGCACCGTGCGCCGTGTGACCCGTTTAAAGGTTTAAGTATCTCGTAAAAATGGGGACTGTGGAATTTTTTTTTCGTTCGATTTTTTTTTTGCCCGCTATTTTCCTTCCGAATTCCCGGAGTCGCTGACAGGTATAGGCCTCGGTCAATCGAGCGTATCCTCCGATCGATTTTTTTGCCGCGAGATTTAGCGTGAACGCTGAAAAATTGAGAGACGAAGATGAGCTAGTTAAATTTTTTTTTCGCCTGTAGATCACGTACAATTTTTTCGATGGTCTTTGGTAACCGAGAGAGAGAGAGACAGAGTTAAAAATTACAACTTTTCAACGATCGACGGTTTTGTTTATTTTTTCCAAGAGCGAAAATTATGTTTGATTTAACGGCCCGATACTTCGACAGCTTGTACGAGTTTGACTTTAACGAGGTATCGAGCGGAGATGAGGATTATAGATCGTTAACGTTGTTACACTTGAAAAAGAAAAGGAAACACAGAGAAGCCTATTATTACTTGGTAGCTGTACGGAACCGGACAGGATATACTCGAATATGGTTGAGAGGAAGGCGAAGCGGAGAACGAGGCATAAACCTACTTGACATGTGGAGCAAAGATACGCGGATCTTTCTCTCGTGGAAAATTTCAACGTAGAAATTCCGCAGACTCGTTGTTCAAGTTGTCAAGTCTAAAAAATGCATTCCAGCTTGTTGGCTAAAAGTTGAACGCGAGAAACAATATTTTCCGAAAGGCTCCATACTCGGCGAATTTACAATGATGAAACTTGTGATTACAATAATAATGATAATTATTATTAACAATCCAAATTAATTTGATTAAAATATGGATGGAAGAAAAAGGTAGATGTTAAGGTGGTTGAGGACATTCGGCGGGCCTTACAGTGGTGGATCAGGGGATGATTCAGGAGGTCGTGACGAAGAGATAAACGCGAAGACACGAGAGAGCGGTCGCAACGGGGCCTCTGAGGAAAAGAGGTAGAGATGGTTCGGTGAACAACCGCGCACCGGCCCAGAGTGGACCACGACTTTAAGAGAATAGAGGGGGGAAAACGGGGAAGAGAGGGACTCATTTTTTCTCGGTCCTCCGAACCCGAAAACCCTTTTATGCGTTAACTCTATCTCCCTCCGGAACGAGAAACACCGCGATGAAGCGGCGTCGGTTGTGCGCGTCGTTCTCCACAGCTACCGCCCCAAGATTAATTATCTTCCATATTCGAAAAATGAAACGGGGGGGAGGGGGGGGGGGACAAACAAAGGACCCGTGGCAACGAGCGCGGTGGGCGCAGCGGTCTCTCCGGCTCTCCGAGGACGGTTTGCGCATGCGGTTACAAACTTCGTTAAGGGAACTCGAAACTCGGGTTAAGAACGGTCATCTTCGGTGAATAGTTGAGAAGAAATTTTCGTCAGGTCGTAACATAAAAAAAAAAAGAAGTCTTTGAGTGCAGATCGGCGAAAAGGGAATCCGTGCAGAAATGGGCCTTCTTCTTGCGTCCACCCCTCTCCTATCGAGAGGTCCTTTCCGCCGCGACTAGACTTCTCACGGGCCTCGTTAGACTTAAAATTCCGGGGGGTCCATTTGAATATCGCATAATGTCGAATTAATGCCGGAAATTCGAGCCGAGGGGTCCGGGGAGGAGAGCGCGATCCTGTAATAGGGCCAAAAAATAAGAGGAGAGAATAAAAAAAACAACATTCACATTGGGCCAGAGCGAGAGGACTCATAAAAATTTGGGTGAAGGAAGAAACGAGACTGAGGAGAAGTAGAGAGTTCTCGTTTCGCGGCATGGAAACGCCATATCGAACCCCCTTTCGGGGCCTCACGCGGGGACTTAACCCTCATAATTCCCTCCGTTCTCCCTTCCCCTGACCGCTCATCCTGCTGCTCCTGCTGCTCCTGCTGCTGCTGCTGCTGCTTTTCTGCTTTTTTCTTTTCACTCAAGCTCAGATAACATACATATGGATATTTTTTGGGCCTTATGTGCATACCCGGAGAGTCCTCTACCCTACTTGCCCACTAATTTCAGATACGACCTCGGCTACCTTTTCCATTCTTTTTTCTTTTCTTTTCTTTTTTCCCTCGCCATAATTTAAAATTTATGAGTTCGAGAATCGCTTATGCCGCGCGTCACGATGCGCGAGAGAGCTGCAACGTTTATATATATATATACGCTCTATCGCGGTTTCCACGCCGTGAGTGCTTTCACGTTCGAACCATTTTTTTTTTGGGCTCTTACCCTTTGGTTCCCGCGGATCATCTCACTTTAACGTTTCTCGTCGGGCGTTTGCGACGTTGAAAAAAAAATCTTCCGACGAGGAGGGAAGGATATTTTAGTCGAAAACCGTTCGGTGAGGAATTTGAATATTAAAATTAGCCTTCCTTTAATACGGAGAACGAAGCCCCCGGGGGACTTAACGTAGGCGCGGTGAGGGAGCACCCTGGGCCTTGACGCTCTCGCTATACCCCGACGATCCCAATCTGCGTTATTCGATGCAGAAATATATTTAAAAAAAAACTAAATCATTACAAATATCTCACAAAGCTCCAAATCCAATCTGGATCGCCGGGTCGGAGCTTCTTCAATTTTTATTCTCAAAAAATAAAAAAATAAACAACAGTAGATTGCTCCTTTTTTTCTTCCGCTTGTGATTCAGGTGCCAATGACTGTACCCGGAGTAAAAAAATCACGAAATTAAATATTTATGGGTCGAATTATTGGCCGGTCTTCATTCGAAGGAGAGCCCCCGTATTTCTCATCGTCCGCTCATCCCCCCGTGGCTCGTACTGGATTCGATCAAACTGGTTTTCGCGTTTCTTTTCACCGGCGAACGCGCCGCTCCCTTCGGGCACTGCGCTGGGACCGTCGTCCACCCGCATCTCGCATATTACATATAAACCGAAGAGAGAGGGGGAGGGGAAGAGCCATGAAAGAGCCGAGGGATTCGGCATGCCCTTCTCTCGCGTACCCTCGCGGAGAGTCTTCTCGATAGCGAGACCGTACGCAGACACGCACGCACACATGATAGCGGTCCATTCAATCTGACTCATCTCTCCCCGTGGAAATTCTGTGACCCTGACGGACCCGCGAGCTCACTCGCGTTAAGCTCCCTTTACGCTCGTCTATCTCTCTCTCCTCTCTCAAGTTTTATCGGCACCGTAGAACCGAAATAAAGGGGCAAGAAATAAGTAAATTGAAAAACAACACGAGCGCATGCATGCATGCCTCGGGCGAGATAAGAGAGGGATTTTTTTTTTCATAGTCCGTACCGTCGAAACTGCGAGCCATGTGGCTCTCGGAGCACCCCTTTCGTATCCGTGCTGTATAAAACGTAGCTAGATTCGACACATGTCCTTCGCATCGAAACTATTAAGGACAATTTTGACCGAAGAGATTTTTCGGGAGATAATAATAACAATAGTAATATTAATATATGAAGACTACGTAAAGTATTGTTATTATTATAACAATTTTTATTTCGTTTTCCTGTAAAATATTAAGGTGGGAATTAAATGACCAACACCGTCCGAGTGTCGGCGTTAGGTTTAACTATTATTATTATTATTTTTATGGTGGTCGTGAAAAATATTGGGAATAAAGAGTAACGAGTAAAGAAACCGATGAGCCTGGAAGCGCGTGTGGAGCGCACCGGGCCCTAGGAATGCCCGCTGATGGATTGGTCATCCGTGATTAATTTGACAAGCTGACTTTCTGGTTTTCTGGCGAGAGACTGACAAGGCCCCGGGGGCCACTCGCTGCGAGCTCTTGCTCCTCTAATGGTCCTCAACCAAAACTCGGAGTGCCGTGTAGCGTAACCGCGAGTGCTTTCGTCTCACTTCTGGAACGGACGTGAGCGCGCTATCTTCGAGACCGAATCGGGGAAGGGGAGGGGGGAGGGGGGGGCGTCAGGCCCATCCTCCACGACTACCTACTCCACTCGAAGGATTTTTTTTTTTTGAAAAATTAATCGGGGGCTCTCCGACTGTAAACCCAACCGAGGAAATGCTAATGGCGTTCTCTTTTTCACAGTCCCATTCGAGCCTCGAACGTTAGAGAAAAAAGGCAACAGGCCCAAAAAAAAAAACCAATTTCGTAACTACGCAATGTCGCTCACGATACAGGAATCTCTTCGACACATATATAGGCATACAAATGTATATTATATTTTCTAACGTGGGTAAACATTCGTTCGTTGAACCTTGAGAAAACCTTGGATGAATTATTCGGACAATCATCAACCTCGGTTGTTAAATGTCGATTTCTTTCACGTAACAATTCTGAAAATTTCAACGAAACACAGAGAGAATGGGGCAAAACGGCTCCGTATCTTCAATAAGTCCCGCGAAAAATTGGAAAAATTGGTCCGTTTTGCCCCGAGGTTCCATTTTGCCCCCCCCCCCCCCCCCCGCCCGGCCAGCGAATACAGAGATCGCCTTCCAAACTTAGCGTATGTCTAGAGAACCGGTAATCGTAAAATCACTCGACGTCAAATGTAAATACAGAAAAAGGCAAAAAAAACAGGAAAAAGAACCGTGAAGAAACGAATGTAAGAAAAGAAACCGTGAAAGAAGAAATGCATTGAGAGTATCCGCGTCGAGGCGGAATTAAACAAATAATCATCATCGCGCTCTCGCAGGGAAACCGAGGGAATCCGTGCGTGTTGCGGACTCTCGGGGGCCCCTGCAACCGGAGAATGAAGGAGTAAAGGAAGAAGAATAAAAGGAACACGAAGAGGAGAAAGAAGGAATAAAAAAAAATAAAAAAAAAGGAAGAAGTATATAGACGGTGGTATTAGTTAGTGACGATGAACGTGAGCTCGTATCCCTCCGGTATACACCAGAGAGTGCGGGTAAAAGGATCCCATTGAATTCTAAATTTAAACGAATGTCCGAGTGTCAGCGAGCTGACGGGCAAAATAAACAAGATGCCCTCGCCTCTCTCCGTCTCTCGCTCGCGATTTGCGCCGTGGGCTTTTGAGATGAAAAAGGGATTGCAAGGGAGGGATGCGACGCTCGGAGCCGACGATGAGGAAGACTATGGGCCCCGAAGAGAACCAAGAAAGGAAAAAGAAGCAAAAATAAAAATGAAAAAATAAAAATAAAACCCAAAACGAAAACGACGCGGAGATAAAAACCATTCGAGTCGAAAATTTGAGCGTGCAAACGCTACGAAACGAGAATTAAGAGAAACCGAGCGGGCAGCCCGGAGGCAGCATCGAGTAATAGCTAATTTAGCAAAAAATTGGATTCCCACGTGCTCGATTTTTACGAAGAATTTTATTAGTCCCGGTCGCGGTCGAAGCGATTAACAGGGTTTCGGCCTCGTGTGAGTTAAATACGCGTGTGTACTCGGAGGAGAACTCGCACGGTGACTCAGAGCTTAATTGACGAAGGAAGGATGGAGAAAGACCGAAAGAGGGACGAGGTAGGATAGCAGGGAAGAGATTAAAGAAATAGAAGAATTACCAATTGACCCGGAAACGGACGTCGGCGAACAGATGCCAATGGCACCTACGAAGAACCGCTTCTACAACCTCCGGAGACGCTAGTGCCACGTTAATATTTCGATTTCAATCATCCGCAGTCACGTTGGTTGTTCATATTAATAAAAAAAAACAATCGCTGATATAAAATATGCGCCAAGTAAACTTGCAAGTCTTTTTTGTGGGGTTTCTTTTCAAAAACGTATGTAAAATCATTCACATGTTGCCAACTTCATGATCAGCTGGTGTTCAATCAATTTCGGGAGAGCGAGACAAAAAGGGACAGTGGGGCAAAACGCAATTTTCCAATAATCTCTTGATGCCCCATTTTGCCCCATCGATACATCCGGATTTTATTCCCCGTTTTGCCTCACTGTCCCATCCGAAAACTATTAGAAAAGTGCGTTTTGGCCCACTGTTCCATTTTGCCCCCCCCCCTTCTTCCCTATACGTTTTTAACTGTGGCGATGCAAAAATTCGAAGGACAGTTCGAAACAAAAACCAACAAAAAAATTATTAATACTCGGCGCTCCCACTTTTTGGTTTTCGTACAATTTTCGTATACTTTTTTAAACTTTTCGTTATATTAATATTCGTGCCCGGGATAATCTATTTTGCCTGAGAAAAGAGAGCGCGTATGGTTAAGCCGGGGTACGGGCCAGAGAGAGCATATAATTCCAGAGCAACAGTTAACCAGCACGTGTGGAGCAGAAGCTCTCGGAAAGAGGAAGATGAAGAAAAAGAAAAGAAGAAAAAGAAACGAAACGAAGCAACAACGAGGCAGCGGCTCCGTTCAGACGGCACTCGTAAAACCTTTTCATAAAACGTTTCACGATCTTCGTACCCGTTCTTACTCCTCGATACTCTCTCGCTCGAGTTATGGGAACGAGAGCGAAAAACATTTTTTTTTATATCTCGAACGAACGATTTTTGCAAGATTTCAGAGCTTGTATCGCTGTATCTGAGGATTCATCCGTCAGCGAGTTTCGATAAAAAATATTGAAAAGGATGGAAAAAAAAATTCTGAAGAAATTCACCACGGGCCCTTGAAGTGCCAGTCGTCAAAAGTAAAAATAAAAATAAAAAAACAAACGATATTATTCGAAACGTTAATAAAATTATTGCAAAATGTAAAGAAAAGGCGCAGAATTAAAATACAAAATCTAGATTATATTTTATTAATAAAACGGGTTTACCAAATTTAACGTGCAAAATTGAAATTAATTAATTTCTCGGTATATAAAATACCGATAATTAATTAGAATTCGTGCTCGCACATTAAATTTTTAATCCATCGCCAGCTACATAAAGACTTTCCCATAGCGTGTGTAAATTTAAATATGTGTGCAGAATTTTTTTAAAGTGAAGCTAAAAAAAATTAAAAAATCGCGTTTTGCTCTCAGCGAGAATCGTAGAATTCGCGAAGCACAGTGCGAGGATGCTGTACGAATCACGCGGCGAAGCTCCGAGGCTCTAATGAGCTGCGATCAACAGTTGATCGTTCGCGAAGCTCCCGGTCCGCGAGAGGAGCAACAGGTCTTTGGTCCGGAACGGGAATCTCCCTACATCCGAGCTGCCGAGCCCCGAGTCCGACTCGCTCGAAGGGAGGGATTATTCAGAGTGCTCTGGAATGCTAAACGAAGCTTCCACTCGTGTCGAAGCTTCGCTATCGCGACGGAGGATTTTTTTTCTCTTCCGCAAGCCCGTGAAGAGGGACGATGAAACGGCAACAGGTTGATTCTCCCTCTTGGACTTTTTTTTTCAACCGCATCAGTGAAAGTACAGCGGGTAAAGTTCGAACGGATTGAAGGCAGTTGCGGCCCTCGAAAATTCCGGGCTCTCAAGACCCCCGATGCCCCTATCGGGGATTCTTATTGTCTTGTGTGCGGATGAAGGGAGGGAGCTCCGATTTCGATCCGTCGGTTGTTGGAGACACAACTATGTACCGGCAGATAGGCCCGTACGTGCTCGAGTGTAGGGTTATACGATGCTACGAATAAAACGGGAGGAGCTTCGATCCGGATATTCCTTGTGCATATTTTCGAGCTTAAAAAAATAAAAATAAAAAATCAAGCAATAATTTTTCTGTCCCATTCTTTAAACTTTCGATCTACACATTTATAGTATTAAAAAATCTTGATTCTGTATGTCAAAGTGGGGGCTACGTTCTCTTAGACACAAATGAAAGGGACAGAGAAACACCCAATAAGCCGTTCATTTTTCTGACTAATTCTTCAAGCCTCCAAAGAAAAAATTTACGGTCTTAAAAATCTTGACTCTGTGGCAAAGTGAATTTGACCATGTCAAAGTTAAACTGCATTACTCTAAACAAAAATAAAAGGTACGGACAAAAAAAAAACCAATCAGCCTTTCATTTTTCCGACACATTTTTAAACCAGCGTACCTACAAATTTGTAGTATTAAAAAATCTTGACTCCATTTTTCATATCAAAGTGAGACTACATTCTTTCATATGAAAATAAAAGCCACGGGGAAGAAAAGAAGAAAAAGAAAAAAGTAATGCGCTATCAGTTAATGAATCTCAGCTGGGAAGGTTCTCTCACCTCCGCGCGCCTCGTACCCGACAATGGAACGGATGAAAATCGAGGGAAGAAAAAAAAAGCATCGACGAAGATAAAAAATGAATCGAGAAAGACGTGGCAGGGGGGTTTTGGAGGTGGAGGGAGCTCGGAGGACGTTGAAGTAGCAGTGAGAGTGAAAGAAGAACTCTCGAGGCTTCTCTCGACGTTCCTCCGTCCGACTGTCCGTCTCCTCTTTTCATTCTTCTGGGCTTTATCCGTACCAGCCCACGGGAATGATTAATGGTTCCAGCGACGATGCATGGCAAGTCTGTAGCCTCGTTTTCCCCACCTTCTTTTCTACACACGATTTTCTCCTATTTTCTGTCCCCTCGTGAGAAGATGAAGAAAGAAAGAAAAAAGGAAGAAAAAAAGATTTAAAAAAAATATCATGAGCGCGTTACGGTCGTCGACGATGATGGGATTGAAGATGACCTTTTTCTGTCAGGCTGTCTATCCGATGTCGCCGTCCGAGATCTTTGGCTCCGATTAACAAGCCGAATATTCATCGGTTGCCTCATTAGATGACGAAAAAAAACAACAACTTTCCTGAAAGCTCAATATTGTTTCGATCAGTTTTGTTTCATTTTTTGTTTTTTTTTTGTTTTTTTATAAATAAGAGAAAAGTATTGTGAGTAACGCAGTCTACCGACATGCCGTTCTAGCCGAGAAAGTCAGTAGTAAGAACGCGAGCGAAGCATCGATCGAGGATAGAGACCGCGGGCACGCGAAACTCGCGGAGCCGAAGACCCCGAGAGGGACTTTATGAGTTATAAGTCGGCCATCTTGCCCGAGAGCCATCACATATTCACGTGTGGAGAGGAACGGGCAAAAGGGGGCTCTACAGCAACAGCATTACTTCGTAGAGCCCCGCATATGTGAGCAAATGCGATATGTAAGTGCCACATTCTGTTCTCTCCGTGGCCGTACAGTCGATTCTAAAAGACGCTCCCCTCCTTCACCTCCGTGCCCCCCGTCAGTGAGCCACGATCGGGAATGCGTCTTCGTCATACCACATTCGTCATTGATTCCAATCGTTAATCGACGGAAGAATTTATTCGTGTCTCGGAACAACACTTTTCGGCCCAACGATTATAAATGTCGACTGTTGGAATCAACTAGACGAAAAAAAAAGAAGATGATGAAGAAGCTCTCGCTCGATTAATTGAGAACGACTTTTATAACAGTCGATCGTAAAGAGGACGAGAAAAATTCGTTCGCGAGCGACTGCCAAAAAGTGACTCACGAGGAGGACGCCTCGTGATCTCGAGAAGCATTGCTCAACGCGGACGGAAACGACTGAACTCCTTACATTTATATTATACTTTAATCTTCTTTTCATTTCGATATTTTAATCTCCCGTAATCTTGTATGTATTTCGTCTTTCTTTTTTTTTCTTTTCATGGTCCACGTTACGTTAGAGGAGTAACAGAAGGCAGAGAGAGAACGTATGCGGATGTCGCGCAGACTTTGGACTACTTATGCGACGCCATGTTGGATATTTTTTTTCTTCTTTTTTCAGGCTTTTTACGGCTTAGAGATGTTAAATATTAACGCGCTTGTCTATCTCTTTTTGTGTTCTTCTAATTCCTTTGCTTCTCCCACCTCTTCCTCTTCTTCTTCCTTCGCTCCCGAGTACTCGACTGAGCGCCCACTCGAATTCGTAGTTTCCAGGCGGCCACGGCTCTCGCGGGTTTGTTGAAACCAAGCATTCGATAATGTTTTAAAAACCTTGAAGCGTTTTTTGTTGACCTCGAATTTCTATCGGATCGTTATATGTCGTTTGGACATTCTAATCTCGTTTCGTAAATTTTTTTAGCCGTTTTTTTGTTGTTTTTTTATTAACTTAATAGTTCACGTGACCTTGATAATAAACTAGCAAACCCGTGTGTAGCGATCGTGTATCGATATGTTCAGATAAAAATCGACCGATTGGGTTTTCCTGTTTTCGAGTCACGATCGCTCCACACGTCATGTGTTTTTTTTTTTTTCGTACGAACAACTATTGACTCACTGTGCTGCTGCGGCTGCTGCTGGTGCTGCTGGTGCTGCTGCTGTTGGTGCTGGGAGTGTTGATGCTGCGCTTGCACGTGTAGCTGAGCTTGTTGCAGATGCTGACCGGTAGCGGGGTTTAGGAAAGTCGGGGGTAATTGTCTGCTGACCGTTTTGGCTAATTCACCACCGGCCAGACCGTAGATAGCGAGTAACTCCTGCATCGTCGATTCAGCGTATTCGCTCATACCTTCGAAGGGCTTTCTTTCCTCGACTTCAGTCTCATTGTCATTCTCGTTGTCGGCCTCGTCCTGCTGCTGCTGCTGAATCCTCTCGTCGTTGAAGTCCTGCTCCTGATCGTCGAGACGAACCGAGTTACCACCGGCGCTTTTCTCCGACGACTCGGAATTCGGACTGCGGACCTAAAAAAAAAAAAATATTAAATATAAATCGCAAGATCTTGGCATTGGATTCAGCATTTTATCTAGCGGTGTTTTCTTAAAGCTATGGTGACGCTTCGTAAAATATAGTGTTTCCCAAAAACAAAACCCCCTATACTTTATTAAATACTGTATAACTATGTTGGCATATTGTTTTTTGAAAAATAACAGTTTTAAAAAAGCAAGATCAATGTGACAAATTTGGGATAAAAAATTATGTCTAACAATGTTGTTTTTAACCCTACAACCCATAACTGGGGTCCGATCGCACCCCACGCACACGCAAAAACATAAGTTTTTTTGCTGATTTCTTTCCGGTTTTCAATCTTCGAATGGGTTAACTAAATGTAAACAAAATCAGATTTTTCGTACACCATTATTCTCCTTATGAAAATTGAAGAAAATCGTATATGAGGAAGTCTGTTTATCAGCATAGGACCGGTTTTATAATCAAGAAAAGCGTGGGGTGCGTTCAAACCCCGGTCATGCGTCTGAAAGTAGAAAAAGTAAGCCATGAGTTGTAGGGTTAAACTCTGGTGACTCTCTGTAAAATATATTATTTCCCAAAAACTATATTGTATAAAATACTTTGCAACTATGATGGTAGATTATTTTTTTTTTTAAATGAAATAAAAAAAACAAATTTTGATCTAATTTTTTTGAGATATTCTTTTGACAGTCGTACTGACCTCAGCACCAGGAGAATAAAGTTTCTGCGACCTGAGCTGCTCCAGTATGAACTTGTGTCTCATCGAGTCGCCACTGTCCTCGTCACCGTCCGACGAGGGTGGCCTCGTAGCGACCGAAAGATCCATGGGACTCGCCTCGTTGTTGTTCAATCTCTGCTGCTTCGATCTCTCGTCGTTCGGCAGCAGGAGAGTCTTTCTCTCGTACTCGAGAACGTCGTTCGAGCTCGTCTCGTCGATGGCAGCCTCCTCGCTCTGATCCTCGTCGTCCCTCTCCGACTCGTCCGAAACCTCGGCCATTCTGCTGCTTATCGGCTTGAAATTTTTCCTCTTGTTCCGAGGCTTCTGCATACTCGGCGAGTCCAATTGATGCTGCGACTGGCTGTCGAACTGGGAATCGCTGTCCTGGTCCGTCGTCGCCCGTCGGGAGGTCGCGTAATTGTACACAGAATCGGATAGCATCTCAGCTGGAAATATACCAATTTTTTTTTTTCATTCACGAAATGCTTCCTCGAGTAGGGTTTCTTTTTCTTGAAAAAATAAAATAAAAATGACACTCACTTGGACCGTAGGGGCTCGTTACGGCTGACATCTCGAAGCTTCCGTGCCCCTTCAACCCTCTCAAAGCATCCTGAAACAAAAATAAATACAAAATTAAATAACTATCAAAAATCATATTTCAGACTTATTCGCATTGTCTAATCGAGTTCAACCAATTTACTTGTAACTATAGAATAGTCTTTCGAGCTCTCTTTTTTCGAGTTCTTCTTTTTCAATTTATTTTTCTCTCCTTTCTCGATAATTCGCATCTCAACGGCTCGGCCAACAATGAAAAGACCTTATGCAAATGGTAACTGCAGTCAAGTTATACGCACTTTGCGATCGCGAGTTCGCGAGCCCGAGCTCGCCCAGGCCAGACACGGGTGTGTCGTTGTCGTGGAATGTGGTCATACAATATAATACGCACCTTCGAGGTGTATTAAAATCGAGGCTACTGTCAACTGGATCTACTCGAGCGAGGAGTCTCAGCGTTGTTGCGATGGGAATCATCGATCTACGCGGACCCATTGTAGTTTTATAGCTTTCCATAAATTTTACCTCCCAGCTCGGAGATGAAATGGCAATAAACAGAAGAAAAAAAAAATACCTCTCCTTCAATCGAGAGCACAGTGGAGTGACTAACGAGTCGCGTGGCTCGGCGGCGCGTCTGTGTATCGGTGAGCAATTATTAATGGATCGGCTGTTAAAGCCGCGGTGGAAATTGCTTCGAAATGCGAGAAACTGGTCGGAAAAACAAAGGTAGTTCGAGGCGAATATTTGTCGGTCGATGTGGAGCGAATTGAGGAATATAAAGAAGGGAAGCAACTATAGTTCGAGGGAGCGTTGAGAGGTGAAACAAAAGGCCTCTCTTCGTTCGGAGCCAACATTCGAGTATGCGGCACCCAGTAGAGCATATAAGAGTCTTGATATACGATGGTACGAGAGCGTTACGCCAAGCCGAACGCGATAACGCGTTATACTACCCAGGCGAAACGCAGAAACGATCGTGTATGAGTATGGCGCGCCGGGAGAGGGATATAAAGGCTTGACAATTGCGTTTCTAAGTTATTGGAATGAGAGAACTAGTGGAGGGCCCCGATCATCGAAGACGCAAACTCGACCGGAAATTTAGGACTGTTGGTAGATGCCAAAGACAAGCGAATTCGATTTTTGAAAAAATCCTTAAGGGCAGTCTTCCGTTGTATTAAATTACTGTAACAGGGAAATCAGTCGCAGATGCCTGAGGCAGAGAGTGCGATGAAAAAATATTTAAAGGGAGTCTTTTGTTACATCCTCCCCCCTTACTAATGGAGATTGGAGAGGAAACGGCGGCGCAACATTATTACACCGGAAGGGCGTTGTTGTAGATGAAAAAAATGTTTTGCAAAAGAAGCGACTACCACTGTGTCAGGATCTCCTCTAGAGACGATTCGGTTTCCAAAGAAAAGGGAATTGCGGGAGTTTTATGGATAAGATATGGTGCCGATATCAGGGACCGATTGATCTACTATGTGTCGTGTTGTTTTGCCCAAATTACCGCAAAACTTGTGTCCACGAGTTGTGTAGTGGTTGAATTTACCCGTCCAAGTGTCTTTTCCTATCCGACAATTAACTCTCATAGAAAGATAGATAATCTAAGTCTCGTAACAGTCCTGTCGACGATTGAAGCTCCAATTTGAAGGGCCGATTGGTCCCCACGTTGCGTTGTTTCGCCCGAATTGCCCAAAACTCGTGTCCACGAATCCAGTAACAATTGAATTGACTCCTGCAAGTGTCTTTTTTCTCTCCAGGAATGATTCGATATCGACAGAAAAATAATCCAAAAGCCGTAGCAGTCGTCGAGGCGATTTAATCTCAATTTGAAGGGCCGATCGATCCACAAGGTGCGTTGTTTCGCCCAAATTGCCCAGAATTTGTGTCCACGAATCCAGTAATGGTTGACTTAACTCGCGCAAGTATCTTTTCTTCTCTAGGAATGATAGGCCAACGAAATAAAGATAATCTATGGCTCGTTACAGTCGTAGAGGCGATTTAATGGCCGAGTTGACTCTTGCAAGGATTTTTTTCCGTATTCTGTCGATGCCCAGGATGAACGGCGCGCGAAGCAATGTGCGTGGGGCTTCGGACCTCTTCGAGGGATGGACAGAAATGCCCGGGAAGGAAAATCGAGTGATACGAGAGCGAAACTCTCGGAGTTGACTATACCGAAGGGATAATTAACATCTGTTACAGCACCTCGCAGAGTCCGTGGTGAGTTCGAGACAGAGATATATATATAGAGAGAAAAAGAGAGAGCGAGAGAGCGAGGCAGCAGCGGCGGCAAGGCGACGCCCTGTTTCACCCCACCAACGGGATTACGGGGGGCGGATCTAGAATAAATTGTTGTTAGGGGCCCCCGCGTGCTCTCTTGCCCCCACGTACTTCTTCTACCAACGATCGTTAATTCTTGTATTCGTATTTCTTCATATTTTCTTCTTTTTTTTGCTCTCTCTCTATCTTTCTCTTCTTCCTTCGCGTTCCTGCCACCTCGGACTTTATACAAAAGGTACCCAAAGGCGAGTCATGCAACTCCTGCTCGATAGGCCGTACCGAGTGCGGAATGAAAAAACGAACGACGATGATGCGAGAAAAACTAAAAAAAAAAATAATTAAAAAAATAAAAATCAAAGAGATTATAAATATTCCTTAACACGTATTAGTTTGATAAATTTGAATTTTTAACAGGTGACTAATGCTATTCCTCAAGCTGAATATACTTTGAGGAATTTGTGACGCTGAAATAAGTATTGTATGTTAATGATCTTTTTTTTCTTCATTTTTTTTTCTTATTTTGCTTGACGAAGACCGCTTTGAATAACAGAACGCGCGACGACGTCGACGAGGATAATAAGAGATTTGTTTAATTGGCATTTCGTTGTCAAGTGTCGTGTCGCGAGCTAACGAGGAAATAGTTTCTGATCGGTCAAAGCTAAAAAAAAAAAAAATTACACACGCGAACGTTAGTTGCCGTGCGTTACCGCGTGGAGCTTATAGAACTCTTCTCGACGGACTACACAGAAGGGATAATTAACATCTGTTACAGTACCTACGATTGAGGGGACGCCCCGTTTCATCCCCACCCCATAAAGCAATACGGGGCGGACCTTGAATATATTATCAACACCGGTGTGTTACCACGCTTACGTATCTACTCGCTCGTAACACAAACACGAAGACACCGTCCAATTCCTATCCGACATAGGAGCTCCAATTTTTTATTTTCGAACTAAAAATTTCAAAAAAAAAAATATTTTCCGTTTTACCTCAATTCTGAGGTATTTTTTTAACACAATCGAACAGGCATGAGATTCGAATAGACACCGGAGCCGAAATTTGAATTTTTTTAGGGTACAAATACCAATATCAACTTAAAGGGAAATTCTAAGATAATTTTTGGTATAACTTTCAAAAAATGTTTCAACCCCTTAAACGGTAAAAAGTGCAGATTCTATTCTCGTGTCCGAAGAGTTATTGAGAGTAATGCAACGGGGAGTATATGCAGAGGCGTTAAAAAAAATTTAACTCAACTCGCACGCCGATTTCTCTGGTCTTATCGTTAAGGAGGCCTTCTCTCATTCCGTTGTCCCTTTATGTTTCTCGTCGCTGGTGCGCGCCTCTCTCGCGGCGGGGCTGCGGATACTATACTCGCGAGAAATTACGAATATTATGACTTCAACCAGTTCTCAGAATTCTATGTTTTTCATTCTTTAATCTCAGCCTCTCGTGTTTCACACCATATCTTATGAACACACATTCACCCTTCCCCTTGGTCGAGCTCCGCCGGGCTTGGCTCACTTCTCTTTCGTCTTCGTTTCTCTCTACCCGTTCCCTCTTTTGCACATTATATACATATATACGCATACATATACATCTTCTCACTTTATCTCACTCACCCGGCTTCCCTTCCAGCCCAGTACACTTCACTCGAACGACACTCGCGGGACATTCAATTCCCCGAGTCCTCGAGTCTGAAATCGGAGTTACAGAACTCCACCGGGGAAGATGAAGAATAAACGTATAAGAAAAAAAAAATAAGAAAAACAAATTTAATTCTCTCCGACGATAATTTCTCAACGTATCTCCGATTAAATTAGTTTTTTTTTTTTTAGAAAAAATAAATAGGGGAGAGCGAGGCAAAACGGAGCAGTGGGGTAAAACGGGACAATAGGCCAAAACGAAATTTTCTAATAAACATTTGAACGCCCCATTTTGCCCCACGGTACCATCCAAAAATTATCGGAAAATTGCGTTTTGCCCTACTGTCCCGTTTTGCCCTACTGTCCCGTTTTGCCCTACTGTCCCGTTTTGCCCCACTGTCCCATTTTTCCCCGTACTTCCCTAATTTTGTTATTTAATAACGTTTGTTTTTAACCCTACAAAACCACACGCCGATTGGTACTTTTTCTACGGGCAGTGATCGGAAAAAAATGATTTTTCGTGAATTGAAATATTGCTCGGTGAGCAGGAGAATCTCTCGGATGGTAGAGCAATTGTTGAGACCCACGTGTTACATATGTGTGTGTTCGTGTGGATGAAGAGATGACTCGTCGATAAGAAGGAAAATAGGCTGCCGGAGAGAGTCTCCTTGTGATCTTCTCTCCCTCGGTTTTCGATAAATAATATATTTTAAGCCGGGATCGCAAGACGGATTTGAATAATCTCTCGGTATTCCAGGCGGGCATTCGAGAACCACTCCAGAAGCCAACCGGGACCTTCCCGTTTCTGTTCGGAGCATAAAACACATCGTACAGTTTGATTCAACAATTAAATTTTTCCAACCCATTCGTCCTATTCCTTATCTTCAATTCTTATCTTTGCTATCTCGAATATATTTCAAGTCGTTTTTATTTAAAGCCACGAAGACGATTATTTCCCGATCAACTTTTTTAAGTGCTATATTTTTAATGTTTTTAAATCGAGAAGGTGAGAAAAAAAGTTATTTCCCTTCTGCGTTAAATCGGAGTCTTGTCGGGGCCTTATCGGGCCCTCTCCGAGCCTTATCGGAACCCGACGGGCCGCTTTAAAATTTGTACCAGGGGCCGGAGCCAGAATGCTCCGGACCCTGTAATGTTTAAACGCCTCTGAAAGATCCTGTACAGGCATTCGAGTAGTCGAGAGTTACATTCAAGTGTTTGACGAACGAACGCCACGCTTTACGCGCGGCCCAGCGCGGTGCTGAGGAGGCGAGGGCGTTTTTTTTTTTTTTTAAGATTTGTTTCTTCTCTTTCCAGTCCTTCTGGCATCGGCATCAGCGGCGAGAAATGTCGAGTGTCTCGGAGAAGCTTCGCTCTCACACGGAATGAGTCGTTTGCCAGCAAACGGCAGCGGAGCATCAGCAGCAAGAGCAACGGATCGGCTGTTCCGTGGCCAGCGGTACTCGTTTTCTTCTTCCTCCTCCTCTTCTTCATCCTCCTGTCCACCCGCTGTGCGAGAGTCTCCGTGCGCTTCGTGATATGCCTTTTGGCACAATCACGATGACAATTCGCGCGCCGGCTCGAGACTCGTCGATCGGCATTGGACAGTCGTATTTGCCGAACGATATTTTCTCGCGAATTGAGAACATTCTAAAAAGGCCAACAAGGAAAAACTCTATACACGAAAAAATATATTAAAAATAGAGAATTTTTCGCGACATATAATTTGAAGTGCATATAAAAAAGGAAGAGAGGCTCGAGAGATACGCCTAGGTCTCGGTAAAAATAAACGTTCAAGAAAGTCACGCGCGCTTTCGCGTGAATTCCACGTGTCTCGCGTGCCACCGAGACTTCTTTTTCGTTTTTACGTTCCCCGGAAGTTCGGGATTTCGAGAGTTTGGATACTATTTTCGCGGGAATCTAGGCCAAACCGACTGCGAAAAACTATTCGGTTTAAAAGAAACCCAATGCCTTCGGTTTGAAAAAACGTGTTTTATTTATGTTCTATCGGCAAATGAAAATCTTAAGAAAAATCCCACACGATTAATTGTTTGCAACTATTTATCGATCATTTAATAGAAGTTTCATTTTTTTTTAAGTCCGAATATAGCAAGCCATCGAAGGTATTAACATTTTTTGCTTCAATATAATTTTTCCTTAATCTTCCATTTTTCATAAAGTGCATGGCTTCCTACAATTTTTTATATTCAGTCCTGGGTTTTTTTTCACACGATCACAACTCCAGTACGAATGATCAACTGCGTTTTATTTTGTATGCGATTTCTGTTTTACCGACAAAAAAATAAAACTCGTTTTTTTTTGCCTAAAACGGTTGAGTTCCCCCTTGAAATGTCTTCCAGACAGTTTGGATCTTACCGGCGTAAAGTGGCTTTTAAAAGGCCACTTCTTACACAGGACAAGTAAACATCGGTTCACGAATACAGGGCAAGTATGAGCCAAAGAGACACGAATGTGGAGGAGGCGTTAAAAATAGAGCACGCAACGACTTACTAATCTTGTTAGATCTAATTAGCGTAACACCAACTATTTAGACCTGGATATATACGGTTACTATGAGGCCGGTTGCGGCCCGGTGGACCGGCGGTCTCGTACGGCAAACTCGTCCGATATAACCAGCCGACTTGTGCAAAGAGGGAAAAAATTGAGGAAAAAAATTTAAAAAATAAAATTATCGCCAGTAAGAACGTAAAATTTGCCGTGTTACTTGCATGTCCGTGAAATACGTCCACGTTTCATGAAACGCGCTAAAGAGTGCCTCGTTAAGACGTCCGGGTGAGGCGGCCCCCGTCCATGCGGGGAAATAACTTCCAATCATAAATTTCGTACTTTTTTATAAATCCAAAAAATTAGAAAAAAAAACAAAAAAGCTCGAACTTCAATTGTCGATTTTTGCCTGCACTAATTGGCATCGGCTATCGATATAATTAGATATACCGAAAAAAAAGACGAGGCATTCTCGGGACACGGGAAGGCACGGTGGGCCCAACCCCGTGGGTCCGAATAATTAACGAGTTGCCGGATAATTAATTAATCGCGGACGCTAGACCACTCGCCAAACCTTCCCCGGACTCACCTTCGAACCAAATTTCTCTCTTAATTGACCACACGTTCGAATAAAAAAAAACTTGCAAAAACCGAAGGAAAAAAATATTCTATAGTGTTAATGAGTTGCTCAATTGCAGGTCCCTCTGGCGTTAACTAAGGCTCATCGCGGTTGGGGTAAAGATGTTTTCACACAAAAAAATGTTTTAAAAGTATTCGAGCAAACGGCTGGCTGCAAGGCGAGGGATAATCGGGATAGTCACAGAGTGCCCCATGCGGTCCGGCATAAAACGAGATTTGGCAAAATCCGTTATTTAAATAAGGAGCCAGCAGGCAGAAGAAACGAAAAAAGGGGGGGGGAGGTTGGTGCTTTGCGTAAAGGAGGGGTGGTTAGATATTTCCTCGTGTCCCCTTGAGTTCGACGAATCCCCGAATGGATGAAAGATAAAGAAAAAAAAGAAAAAAAAACCCGCGTCGGGAAGGGCTGCTGAATTATTTGATAAAATTAATAGTAAAAGGGTAGGTCCGCGCAACCCCGTCTCGGCGTCAGTCGCGCGTCTATTATGCTCGTATGCAAATACGCGTACGGTTTCCGAAGGGGTGTAAAGAGTGAGAAAGATATATATATGTATATGTATATGTGTACAATATATGGAAGGGAAGCTGGAGTGTACGAAGCTTTGGTGCAACCAGCAACTTGGGAATATTATAAACCGGGTGAAAAAGAGAGAGAATGAGAGGGGAAGAAATAAAAAATAAAATAAAAAAAGGATCGTGATATTGCGAGAGGGGCCCCCTCGGAATGACGAGAAGAGGGGCACGCTAAAGTGAGATGGAAGTATATGTACATATATATGTATATGTGTATATAAATATATATATATATATACGTAGGAGAGAAAGACTCGAAAGCCTGCGGGGCATTAAAACTTCCGAGATTTATAGTGGCCGAGCGTTATAGTGTGGCATAGTCGGGTTCGTTTCGAGCTGGTCGAACGTGCGCTCGCGATTCGCGAAGCGTGCGGCGAGACTCTCTTCTTCCTCCCTTCGATATGCAGCATATATCAGAGAGATGAGAGTATAGAAGAGCCGAAACACTCGAGACCTGAAAACTCGTACCACTCGGAGCTGCAAATTTACTAGGTCTTATTTTCAATGGCCATTTATATATTTTTATTTAAATAATACAATAAAAAAATAAAGATTGTATCTTAATCTTAATGAAAAAAAAAATTAATTAATTTTTCGTGTTTTTTATCCGACACGTGTGCACGTTCCACATTTTCTCGTTCGGTCTACCGTGGGGTCTCGAACTCTATCAGCAGTTTCCAATTGACCTCGGTCACTAATTAGCGAGTAGTCGTAAGTGTTACGATTAGAGTGTACCGGAGAATATCTCGTCGGCGATGGAATTAGAGTCGCGGCATTAATGCTTCTTGGGATGCTTTTATATGCCATTCGGGACGAGCCTTGTTATTGCAAAAGGCAGTTAAAAATAATCTTTTTTACCTCGTCGAACTCGGAGAGTACACCGGGTTTGTGAATATTTTATGCGTCCGGAGACGGATTCGTCGATGAAAAATTGGATTACGCGAAAAGAAAGGGGCGTTCCGGGAAGCACGGACGCAGGGCGCTTACAGTGCGTTCCGGTTTTAATTGCTCGAACGCCGCTCGCGCTCAAAAGCTCCATGGGCGTTCTTCGCACTGTCGATCCTCAACCGGTTCCGCGATTTAAGGCCCACACGTTGAAATACACAAATTTAACACGAATCTCGTTTTCGCTGCTTGTAAACGGGAGTAATCGCCGTCGGCTCTCGATACGTGAAACACGAGGGTATTAAAAAAAAGAAGCAAAAAATTAAAATAAAAATCAAGATTAACCGCTACAGGAATTGCTCGAAAGCCAGAAAAATCTCAAACCCAAAAGGGAGTAAAGCCGAAGGAAAAAAATATATGTTCACGGGTGGGGCACGAGAGCTCTCGTAGATCTGAGAATTTTGCCAAAGACGTTGGATGGAAAAAAAATGAAAAAAAAACAATTCTACCCAGAAATAGAGATAAAGAAGCCGAAAAAGGTGAATATAGAGGTAAGAAAGGGACGGAAGAAAGAGTTGGAAGCGTCGGGGGCCTCGAGCGGAATGATGAATCGTTTCTATTAAAATACTTTTTCGACGCTGTGGAATACGGAACGGGGAGCGGTGGCGGGAGGGGACGAGAGAAGTCGCAGGCGCGCGGGGGGCTATTCGCGATTCTCTTCCCAAGCCGGAGAGACGATTTCTTCCACCTTCCTCTCGAGTGGATTTATTTACATATTTTCAATCTGGATTAAGAGGTACTGCCTGCCTCGCTTCTCGATCTTCTCCGCGGTTCTCGTTTCTCTCTTCGCGCTTGGGCTGCGCAGAATTTCAGATATAGATAAGCGAATGAAAGATCTACTGCGCAGCTCGTCGGTCCCCGACGATTATTGTCGTCCCGTCACTTCTGTGACGCTCGAAAAATCGTTCAAACGTTGAATATCAATTCTCACATAATTAATATGTACTATAAAATTAAATTCTGCAATTATAAATATATATATATATATATATATATATGAGAGACTGGGGCGAGATGGGCCCCCTAAGCAAATAATGCGCTGCTACAACGCTGCCGAAAGCCGAATATAATAATTATTTAACTCCCAACCCAACATTTTTTATTTTAATCCCAAAAATATGATTTATTGTGCATAAAATCGGGACTTTCAATGGCTCACTGTACTTTAGGCACAAAAAGGCCAACGGATTCGTTTTCAGCGGGAAAAAATACGTCGAAATGTGTGGCGGATAATTAAAAAAAAACAAAAAAAGAAATCGCCAAAAAATTACAAAGCCTTTAGAGTCCATTTTTCGCGCTTTTCAACGGGATAAAACAGCACAATAAAACGATTTTAAAACTTCGTACAAGGCCCTATTTTATGTATTTTTTCCCGTAGAACACAATGGGCACCCTGGATTTTCCGTAGCTCCATTGCGAACCGAGATATCGAACTTTGAAAATCACGAAAATTGACGTTTTTCTAAAAGTGGCTCAAACATTGAAAAATCGTTGTTCACTCAATTTTTTTTTTTTCAAAGCTATATTTCACGCATTTTTTCCCGCTGATCACGAATATAACAATGATTTTACTCCCAACCCAACATTTTCCATTTTAATCCCAAAAATATGATTTTTCGTGCCTAAAATCGAGTCCCTTAATGTAACATTATGCTTCAGGCCAAAAAGGCGGCGCACTCATGTTCAACGAGCGAAAATACTTCGGAATACGTTGCAGGTAACATTAGAAAAACAAAATAAAAATTCGTCAAAAAATTTCAAGAGTGTATTAGCTTGGCCGGCTACAACGGATTAGCCGGCTAAACTATAAAATCCATTAGCCGGATACAATATTTTAGCCGGCTAGGCCGGCCTATCTGTACAGCCCTCAGCGACACGGGCTATCCTTAAATTGTTCACTTCTTTTTTAAACCCCGCCTGTACTATCCATACATCTTGAGTTTTCCTACTTCTGAACTATCATCGATAAAGTTCTTAATGCAGTGACGTCATCTACGGGATACACGACCTCCGGTTCCAAGAATCCAATTTTTTTGTGAGACAGTCAGATATGCCTGATAATAAAGCAGTACAATAATTTTTTGGATACTCCATTTTGCCTCGCCTCCCTATTCTGTCATTGCTTACAAAAGGTTTTTATCTTTTTCCTTCCAAGTTTTTATTTTTATTTTTATGATTTGAAGGTGGCCCATCAGGCCCCGCGACGGCCTGATTTTTACTAGCCCATCGCGCCCCTGTCTTCCCTACAATATATATAAGGTATAAAAACAATTGAATGCTGATGTAAAATTTACATTGGCATGATATTTTTATTTACATTGTAAATGCGTGTCACGACTTTGGAAACTCGAGGATGTTGAGAGAAAAAAAATAATAAAGATCGTGAAAGAGGAAAAATATCAAATAAATTCGAATACGCAAGTCCGAGCGTCGCCTGGCATAATATCGTCGGAGAACAATGCCCGTGAGCTTTGCTATTCGATGTGTTAATGAGGTAACCGGGGCCGAGGGAGGGGCACGTGGAGGGAACGACGGCAATTAATCAACCGAGGAAGTGAATTATAATGAGTCCGAGGACGGAAGACCGAGAGCCGCTCGAAAGAGAGTTCCTTCACTCGTTTTCTAGACGGCTCTAAATAAAATTTTCCTTTCGCGCATGCGTGCAATATCTGCCGGTGAAAGATCTTCTGCGCCTGATCTGACGCAACTCGAAAATCTTAAATTCTAAATTTCGAATTTGTAACAATGTATCTACTAAACAGTGAAACAAAAGATGTGAAGATTCATGCCCATAAATGGAAAAAAGGCGAACAAAAGAAGTGTGATGCGTCGAGGCCGAAGCACCGAGAGTGGTGAAGAATGAAGGGGAAAAAATGTATTAAAAATGGTAAAAAAAAAAAAAATTAAGAAAAATAGCGAGTAAGAGTGAGAGAAACCGACAAAGTCAGTACGAACTGAAGGAATGATAAATGAAGCCCTCGAACTCTTTTCCCTCTCCCTCTCTATGAGGTTGTTGTGTTGTCGGGGTGGCTGAAAACTGTGCGGGAGAGCTTCTCGGTCCCTCATATAGGTAACGCTATTAACATAGTAGTGGCCGGACGGATAAAGTAACGAATTTAAAAGAAATCCAATATAAAAGCCGAGGGAATTCCATCGGAGATCTTATCCGCGATGCGGGGAGCTCTCGCTGGACGAGGAGACTCCATTAATCACCTCGTCGTCGTCGTCTCCGTCGTCTTCGTGCAACTGGGCTCCCCGCTCGTTCTTTCGCTCGCGCACGAGCGTTGTGTTCCTCGAGCTGTACAGCTCACGTTCGGCTTTATAACTCGGGGAAGCCCCCTCGACACAGGCTTCTTCATTTGTCTCGTATTAGCTAGTTATTAGGAGATCCGAAAAATATTGCCGCTACTCCGTGACCGAAGAAAAAGCTTATAGTGAAAAGTCCTCCGGGATCTTTTTCAGCCTGCGTTCTACCGAGGCTATTCAAAGGGATAACTTTTCTTAGTTAAAAAGTCTCGTAGGACTTCCGGTACCAAAAAATATTCAAATGTTACCGGATGAACTTCGAGAGAAGGCTTGACCGACGAATATTTTATGGGTTTCGGAACGGATTCGTCGAAGCGAAATTCGATAACTTACGATTACGTTCGAACCGATCATAATAAAAAAAATAACGAAAACAATTCGTTCCTATTAAAAATGTAAAGTTGCGAGCAATCGAATCGGGTTGACTTCCGGTTTTCTATAGTTCACGTACCGTCACGGAAAAAGCATGGGTACGTGCCTTGTGACTTTTTTTTCTTACAAAAATGGCACTCGCGGTCTCTCTTCGATATATGTAGCGGTATATACGTGTGTACAGTACACGATCGCGATATAATCGTGTCGCGTGCTCGAGCCACGCTTCCGTGTCTCGGTTAATAAATACATCGAGAAACTGTCTGGCCGAGCTTTGGGGGCCTCCGATGGTAAAAGCCTGGGGAGCTGCGCGCGAGAGTGACCAAAAAAGGGGAAGCCCCCCAACCCCCCTCTCACCGACACGTTCCCCGTTCCTACTTCTTCGAGGCCTTTAAAGACAATGGAACAACTGAAAAAGGCGCGAAATCCAGAATATGGCGAAGCCGCGAAACGCTCGAGTATTTCGCCTACTCGCGGTGAGGAGGAGCCTAATGGCGACGGAACGTAAGGGAATCAAATGTTGGTGAAGAACGATTGAAGAGCTCGGACACGTTCGTCGAACGTCGTGAAAATATAAATTATATATCGGTACGAGGAGTTTGCGAACGATCACGCATTCCGTTTCCTCCGCGAAGGTATGAGAGAAGCTTGAGGAATTGAAACTTAACACGATCGGCGGGGGGAGGGGGGAGGGGGTGGGGGAAGATATGAACGCGAAGAGAAGCGCAATCCGAACGCCCCGATTATGGAGGACACGAAGCCGTGCCAACGCCATAATCTCCAACGGGCAGGAGAAGTCATTTTGAGGTCCCACGAACGTCATAGAATAATTCCTAATGCACTAATTCGGTGATAACTCGGTCCTGGCAAATCTTTAGGCAATAATGATTCGGAGCAAAATTGAAGGGGACAAAACGCTTTACAAGAAAGGTCTGACAAGTTTTTGTCCTAGGGCCAATAGTTTTGAAGTTAGACGCGATAAAAGTGCAGCTTCCGGTTGCTAAGGCAGTTTTTCGCTGATAACTGGACGCCAGATTGATCGTACGCGAAAAATGCCCTCGAACTCCCTTCAAGAAAACGTAATTCCTGACAAAATAAAAAAATTGTATAAATTTTACGTAATTTTTTATCCTAAAAACATCACCGAAGCAATCGACGCGCGAACGAGCAAAATTTTTCTATTCTTCGTACACCTCGTATGACTCGCCTTATAGAAACGTCCGTTTATTAATGGCCGTTGAGACAGGTGGGCGCTTCGCTCCGAGAGATAGACAGAGATAGGGATCCCCGAAAGAAAAGAAAAAGGAATTGGAAAGGAAAGGAACGGTCAAAAATAAGAAACAAAAAAAAATAAAAAAGGTTTTTTTTTAACCGATCGAATACCGAAGGCAGCGTGACTTTGACCGATAGCTCAGCGTGGGGTATATAACGTTGAGCCTCGTTATCTTAATGTATGTGAAAACGAGGGAATAAGAAAGGGACGAGGATTTAGAGGGAAAAAAAGAAGCCAAAAGACGAAGTAACCCGTGTAAGAGAGGCGAAAGAGTGCCAGAAAGAAGCCGGAGATGTGTACGAGGCAATAGGGCGAGAATGAAGAAGAAAAAAAGAATTGTAAAAAAAAAAAAATGAAGCACAACGCGGCCTGGGCTCGATGGAAAGGCATCGAGGGGATTTTGTATATCTATACACCTTTTGGGAACTGACCGGTGAAGGAACGCTCCCGTGGCCTGACCGCGGAACAAATGAAGTCCGGCCTCTCTTTTCTGTCTTGTACATATCTGCGACCACTCCGAGTAGTCTCTCTAAGGACGAAGCGCGCGGTGACAAACGAGCTCACCTCTCGGCCCCGAACCGTCACTCAAACTTCTATCGTACTCCGCCATATTCCACATAACGTTCCAGCTCGAGCCGCGATTCTATGCTTATCTAACCATTTTTTTCAATTTTTTTTTTTTCGAGCCAAGCATTCCATGGCTTTCACGTGGATTCTAATATAGCGGTAGGGTCATAGATCATAAGCAGGGATCGTGGTTCTGTACTCGTAGTTACGATACTTAATTTATGTTGATCGAGGCCTTGGGTAATTTTTTTACCTTCGTTGGCTCGTGACTGCATGACGATTATTGAAGATACTAAACGGTCGCTGTTGTGGCCCGATGGTTCGTTGGATAAAATATATTGCCGATTAATTTTTCATGAATTTCGTGACGAACCGGCAGCATAGAAAAAATAAAAATCTCTTTTGACTTCCGGCACGGATTATTTCCAGCAAAGGAGACATTCAGCGAAGAACTGCCTTTGAAAAAGCACTATAGAGCAATGCAATAATAAGCGCAAAAATGAGTATTAAAAAAGAATTACGCGAATGATTCTCGGGTATAAATTCAGATTAATTCTCGGCTCCGGGCGAGCGGGAAACAAAGTCCTTTCTGCAGGCGGCTTCGGGCGATCGGGGAGCGACATTCCGGTGACTCGCGGAGCCGTAATGCATTAACGTACAAATGAGTCGTTAGAGATAAAAATAAAATAATAAAAAAAAGGATATTAAAACGTTATGAATACACGACGATAGTATCCTTGTTTCGAAAACAATGAACGACGTTGGACACACCCGAACAGACGCGACCCAGATACTCGGTGATCGAGTCTCTCTCGGCGAGCTCTCACGTGGGTTAAGGCCCCGGGTTCGCGACGGGCTCGCGCAGCGAGTAGGAGTGCGCACACAAGCTCCCCTACGCAACGCGCCGGTACGCACGCACGCTTAGCTGCACTTGGAAATATATCCGCGGGCGCATTAAACAGACGGCGTGTACGCGAGTGTATCGGCGGCGTTGTTTCCCGTTTCGCAACCTCGACGTTATCTCTCCGCGATATCTACCCCGAAGACAACCGCGCTCGGGACAAAAAAAAAATGAAATTAAAAAAATTAAATAAAAGGAAGGTAAAAAATGACTGGGGAAAAGTGACGCGACACTTGGAGCCCGCGCGTGCCTCTCGTCGCGCATGCGCGTGTCCCTCTCGCGACTCCGTGAGATAAGAAGTTGCAATTAGCTCGGGGTTACCACGCGGGGAATTAACCGTTGCGATCTAGTGTGACGGGAATAAAAAAAAAATTAAGAAAAAAAATAATTCACATTGTCCGTCGGAATTCTCGTCCCGAGATTAGAGAGGACTACCGGGGGAAGTCGGCTTCCGGACGTGGGTGGACGCGCTCGCCTTCCATCGAACAATTAACTCGACGATTGTGGAAAAAAATGAAAGAAAAGAAATTGAAATAAAAAAAAAAGAAAAAAAATCGCTATTATTTAGTTTCCTGGTTTATAAGTTTTTCGACCGAGCTATATATATGTATATATTTTACCTACGAATAGTATACATTTTGGGCCAATTCGATCGAAAGATTGAAGGATACAATTTAGGAAGCGGAAGGATTCCCCCGGGGGTTTATATATATAACGAATCTCTGGCTCGCAGATAGAACGATCGCCGGGCTCGAATTGGGCCTCGTGGAACGGGGGGAGGAGGGGAGGGGGAGGGGGCGATAAAAGAGTAAAAACAAAGAGATCTCTCTTTCGCAACACCGCGAGAGAGGTTTGAGAATTGTTTTTTTTTTTCCCTATCTTTCGCGTCGAAATGTTTTTCCCTCGGCGTTTCGATCTTGTTGCCGTATCCAAATAGAGAAGTTATAAGGCTCGCCGGGCCGAGCACGGGCGATGTCTCTTTCTCTCTTTCCACGTTTTGCGATTCGGTGCCGGCGATCCCGGAGGCACTTTCGCCTTATTGAGACCCGTTGGCTTCGGCGGGGCCCCCGCGGGATCGGCGCCCTTATGGCCCTCCTCCGCCGAAGAAGAAGAGTCAACGCCGGTGGAAGCGCGAGTTAAAAATCGGGGACAACTTTTTCCGCATCGACAGGTATAGAGAGGGGGGAAAGGGACGATGCCTCGTGTTGCAGAGGGAACGACAATTTACGACAAAACCGGGCCAATCCCGGGCACATTTTGAATTTCAAATAGTTGGAACGAACGAGGAGGGGGGCGGAGGTAGGAGGAAGGGGGGGAGGAAGAGGCCCTCCGAGGATTTTACGAAAAAGTGGGGGGCACCACTTTTTCAGACAATCCGCGAGAATCGCGGGCGCCCCTGGCGCATGGGTATATCCACAAATTTAAATTTACGATTTCGCTTGGGAGCTCCCCTTCCCCCTCACCCCCGTCCCGCCTTGACGAGCCACCGTGGCTGGAAGAGACACTCGCCGCCGTCGGCTGTCCGAGCGAAACGATCGTCTTCATTTCATTCCGCACTCCTCCGGGAGCAAGTTCCGAGCACCTTCCGATTCGTTGGCGCCGGTGAAAATTTTTCTAGGCAAGCAATAGATTTGGGGATTGTTGGAGGGAGCAGCGCCGTTTGGAATGACGAGAGAATAGACTTTGGTAATTAACTGGGTATCGGCTGGTTTTTGAGAAAAATGGTTCAGAGTGAAATTGGAGAGGAAGAGGCGCTCTATGAGAAAAATCCCGCGCATTTTTTTAGCAGGAACAGTAAATTCGAAGATACGCGCATGAGAAGTGTTGACGAAAGAAGGTTTGTATACTCAAAAAATACTTATTGTCCGTGCAGGTTCAAAAATTATTTTTTCTCGTAAATTTTACTATTTTTGGGTAGCAATTGTACAATTTGTGAATATGAACGAGAAAAAAATGGTCGATTTTTGTTCGATGCAAAAAGAACTTTGTTCACTGCGTACAAGCAGTTTTTCGCTAATAACCGGATTCCGGCTGATCCTAGAGCAAAAGTGCTTCAAAGCAAAATTGAAGAGGACGAAACGCTCTACAAGAAAGATTATATGGACTTTTCTCGTAGGAATAGTAGTTTCGAGGATATGCCTGCGAGAAGTCCAACTTCCGGTTACCGTGGCCATCATCGATGGTAAGAGCAGTTTCTTTCGCCGGTAACTCGACGCCGGCAGATCTTGGAGCAAAAGTGCTCTGAAACTAAATTGAAGGTACTGCCGAGGCACTTAGAAAGGCACTGAGAGGCACTGTCGCCGCAAAAAAGAGCCAATGGGAAGGGGCCAATGACCGGCGCGAATCGTTCGATTGTTTTTTTCCCGGCACGAGCTACGTGCCGAATTCTTCGTCGGGTACTCTATAGTTACCTTTTTTCCTCCAAAATCATTTATATGCATTATTTTCGGAACGTCCCATTGGGGGGAAAACGGTCGGATCGATGAACTTTGTATTCTGATTATTTGGCAATCCGCGTGACGAGACATTTTTTTTTTCGTAACTGATGGAATTAAAATACAAACGCTGGACGGTGCAGTGGGGAAAGAGAGCGAGGGGACGAGGCGGATAGTTGAATGAGAAAAAGAAGGAAGCGGCGAGAGCCTCGGGGCCGACGACCCGTGGGTGGTCTTCGTCAGCACTTTCGTGTGTGCTACGACTCCCGCGAGCACCGCGAACATCTGGACTGATACGTGTGTGTGTGTATGTGTGTGTATATGTATGTACATATATATATATATATATATATATTTCTGCGAATATGTACATCGTGCCATTTAATCGAGCTCGAAAGTTTATCATCGTCTCGATGAGCTACCATACGATTTCCTGCTTACGAATAATATCGATCGATTGCAATAAAAAAAAAACGAAAAGAAATCAACAATCGTACGATATTCGAGACATTCGTTCGAAAACAAAAATCCTGCGCGGAGGCTATCGGTCACGTATCACTCGTAAATTAATAACTTATAAAACTCCGATGGTGAGTCACGTAAAAAAAAGGACGGCTATCGATACAAACACCATTTTTCGCCGATAACTCGATTTCAGCTGCAGTCGGAATGCAAAATGCTTAAGAGCAAAATTAAAGATGACGAAATAATGTACTAAAAAGGTCATATCAATTTTTTCACCACGAGCACTCGTTAGCTTAGCATTTTTCTCCAAAAATTGCCACGAGTCTCTGCTTTCGGAAGTACGAAAAAAAAAAAAACAACACGTACGCAGTTCTGCGTACTTCTCATTCTCGTAAAAGCGTCATCGTACGAACGGTTTCGCGGGGTTCTGGTTGCGTAGTTTGAAAACTGCGGTATACAGGGCCATAGGTGTAAACAGCATTTCCGGGTGTGCGCGAGCGAGTTATATAGTGTCGTCGCGACAAGGACAGTGGTTCATCAGGACAAAACCGCCGCGGTGGTGGAACATGAAGAGATACAGCGGTCCAACTAGCGCATCTTCGGGGCGCCCCTGTCCACCGCGGCGTTCGCTGTGACTGATGCGATGCCTCGGTCTCTCGCGTAGCCAGAGAGGCGTCGAGACCTAGCGCAACCTCGCGCCTCGCTATCTAGCCAAGTGGGTAATAAATATGTCACTACCGAGCCGCTACTACTAGTAGTACCGGCACTACTACTGATATTCCTGTTGCGGAGTCTCGCCCCGGCGGGCCGGCCGCTTTCACGCCTCTGGTCCCATCGGGGTCCCGAACTGAGTCGTTGCCTCGCACCTTCGCGCTCCGGCGTGCTCTCCGCCGGGCAAGTATGTAATAAATGTACGAATCCCGGATTATCTGGCGAAAACGCCATCGACGATGCGATAGTTCGGGGATAAGAGGCCCTTCCGCGAACTTAGGGTCGAAATAAACGGGTTGTTCGATAGCGATTCACGGGTAGCGTAAAAATCACCATTATCAACGATAATAGCGATAGCAACCGGAAACCGAACTTATCGCGGGTCTAGCGTCGAAACTATCGATCGGACTGTAGAAACGTATAGGGACTTTTTTGCAGTCACTTTAGTTATCTTTCATTTTCGCCTGGTTATTTTTCTCTATTATTAGTCGGAAGCGAGTTATAATCGCCATCGTCAATTGCAATAGCGATAGTAACCGGAAACGGAACTTATCGTCGATCCTTGCTGAAGCTATCGATCGAGCTATAGAAACCTATAGGGACTTTCTTGCAGATCGTTTCGTCCTCTTTATTTTTCACCCTAACCAATTTTCCTGTACGATTAATCGGTATCGACTTTATCGCGGGAAAAATTGCGGATGGGTATTATCATTCCAGCACGAGGGCGCGCTCGCGTTCGATCTCGTAGGAATCGCATCGGTAGATAGATCGGCGCTTTAATTTAAATCAGTGACTCGGCTATCCTGGCACGCTCTCTCTAATTTTCTCATCGCTTGGAAATATGCCGGTGTGCGTGTGTGCGTGTGTCCACATCACCCCGAGGATCGTCCATACCCCTCGGTTTCTTCTTATATTCTATATATTTCTGTCTTCGTTTGAGCCCTTGAGCCCTTCGCCGCACTCGTATACCGCCGGACTACCTATGCCAAACGCATAAAGCCGCCACTCGGCTATAATAAGAACGAGAATAATAATAAGAAGAAATGAGAAGAATGATGACGCGGTGGAGCCAACGAGGCCCGCAAGGAGTTCACTCCTTCGCCTTAACGATAACGACCGGTTATTAAACTCTGAGATAATTATCGATTTTAATTATCGACGACGCGTACCCTCCATCGTTTGCAATTCTACGCGTCTCAGAGACAGACGTAGGGATGCGTTTCTCTCTGGCGTCTCTTCGTGAATCGTCAAGTCCAACAACAACAAAAAAACCACCGCAAACCTCCATCCCAAATACATATACGTGCACTATAAACAATAAATTTATTCTACTGCCATGTCGAAAAAAAACCTTTCTTCATCCCTCTTCGCAAAATTTATCGGTCTATAGATCCGTTTTTTCAAGCCAGACTCGGGAGAGACGAAGCTTCCGTTAATTGTCGCCGTTGACGACGATGGCGACAGTTTTTCGCCGATAACTCGACTCTGGCTGGTCCTGGAGCAAAAATGCTCAATACAAATATTGTCGGGAAGGAAATTCTCTGCAAGAAAGGTCCTATACACTCGACTCCCAGGATCAATGGCTTCGAAGCTACAGTCGCTGGAAGTTCAATTTCCGGTTACTATCGCTACAATCGATGTTAACAGCTACTCCATCGGTGCTTTCTTCCAAAAAAAAACTGTTGCACATTCCTCATCCGAAAATTATTTACAAACAACCTCAAAAAAAATATATATATATTACGCATTAAATACCCCATACATCCGGTTATCGAGAAATTCCATTATTTCGAAGTATATCAAGGTGGCGATACGTTGTCGACACGTTATAACCGAACAGGCTGTGTTACACCAGTTCTAACGTTCTTGGTGAATAGGCAAAAAAAGCAACGAAAAAAAAAGATCGTTGTCGTTGCGTGTAGGTGTATCGGGCCGAACGAGCGAGTAGCAGGATTACTCGAGTCTCGAGTAGCGGAGAGACCGGGCGCGGCAAGCGTCTCGCGACAGAAACGCGATAGGCGATATCGTACTATGAGGTGTGTAAGTGTAGCAGTGAATAGCCGTAGGTATACTAAAACTTCGTTACATTCGTGCGAGAGATGTTTGCGAGAGAAAGAGAGAAGCCGAGCGGAACGAGAGTCGAGCGAATATTCGAAGCCTATAAAGAGGAACGAGGGGAAGAAAGATGGAAATAAGGAGCGATGAGGATAATGAAAAATGGAAAACGAGCTGCTGGG
Organism: Stenichneumon culpator; assembly: GCA_964017025.1. NCBI lineage: Eukaryota > Metazoa > Arthropoda > Insecta > Hymenoptera > Ichneumonidae > Stenichneumon > Stenichneumon culpator. The sequence continues at coordinate 8,179,815 of OZ024775.1, read as the reverse complement.
GACAGCTGGTAGCGTGGAATGTGGGTTAGGCCGTCTCCCTATAGTCCCCGGCGTTACCTTCCCCCTCCCATCGCCCCGCTGTTCCACCACTTCTACCACTTGTGCTCTAATTATGAATTAATTCCTGAATAACGGTCGCGGAAGCAAAAGACACTAGATAAAAGCGTTACGTTCCCCTTTGCCGGGTCGCCCCGTCTCCGCTTGCTCTCTCGGTCTCTGTATCGAAACTCGAGCTCGGCGGCCTCTCGATGCATCCTCTCCGGTTGCCCGAGACCCCGGAGACAGAGAAGAACCGGTTGCCCTTTGGGATACCGTGTGGTATTAGAGCAACGAGAGAGCGAGAAGTGTCCGAAGGGAAAATATGAGTTTCGGACCTCTCTCTACCGGACTGACGACGCACGTAGAGCTATCGAGTACGTGCCCGGAAGTCCTGGATGCTACGTTACGACTCACTTCCTTGCAGTGTCTTGGGTTTTCATTGTCCGAGCGATGATGAGACAGTAAAAAATAACAGTTTTTTTTAATGAGATCGTTGCTTCGGGAATTTGTGGTCAAGTATGACAGAGGATATCTCGAATACTGCTGATCTTGGAGAAAAAATGTTGAGACGAAAGTTGTGGAGCAAGGAAGGCTCTACAAGAATGGTCATACGCGTTTTTGTTATAGGAACGCTAGTTTCGAGGCTAGACGCACTAGAAGTTTGACTTCCGGTTTCGATCGCTGCTATCGCGCGTGGCGGCCTTTTTTCGCCAATAACTCGCTTCCGGCTGGGTTTAGGATAAAAGTGCTTCGGGCGAAAATTAAAGAGGACTAAATTGTCTGCGAGAAAGGTCCCATACGCATTTTTGTTCTGATCGACAGTTTCGCCGCTAGAGCCAGGTCAAAAACGTTACAGGAAACTACCCTTCGGTGATGAACGGAAGAGTCTAACAAAGTCCATTATTTCCATCCTGTTCGTGAAAAAAAAAATCGATTCGCCAATTGACTTTGTGTACTACCTCTCGGGGTCAATGTTTTTCGCACTGTGTAGCGGAGCCATCGTGGCTATGGTGTAGCTGGTAGACGTTAAAGAATAGCCACGACGCTGCGGTGCGCTGGATGAAGTAGGGAAACGATGGAAAGGCCGACAGGGAGGAGAGGAGAGTATAGTAGAGAGAACGAGGCACGCACATGTGTCCATCGTTTGTCATTTCGCGTTCTTCTTGTCTTCGCCGTCTTCTTTTTAATTCCCCGTGTATAGAGCGGCAATGGGGGGAAACGCAGCACGCGGCTGGATAGAAAGGCAGAAACAAAACGCTAGAGTCTATATCTTTCACGGTTCGCAAAGCCCAACAAGCGTCAAACGTTATAAAAAATAAAAAAAAAAAAACATGCCACAAGCAATAAACGAATTCATCGTCCAATCAATACTTTTACCAACGCACTTGCGAATCATTAAAAAAAAAATTAAAGAAAAGAAAAAATATATTTTTCATAATTGTAACCATTCAGACTCGATTAACGAGCGCATTCGTTCGAAAAATATGCACAAGTACGGCACAGCCGGCTGAATATTATTTCGCAGTGGAAAAATGAGAAGAGTCGTAAAGTGTATCCGAGCATGGGAAAGCAGAGACTTGAAAAAAAAGGAGGGGGGAGGGGGTCTGGGGAACCTTCTAAGGACTCATCTCTTCGTCTCTCTCTCTCTTCCTCGAGAGAGAGTCCCAGACATTCAAACTCGTACGAAGAAGACACGGTGAGGTATAAGAAGAGGAACAAGAAGAGAGGACGATGGAGAAGAGAAAATCACGCGTGGTTCGTCATAAGAGGAATTCCGTTGGCGATACTGGTCACGGCCCTCCCTCCTCGCTGCCCCCCCCCCTCCCCCTCCCCCTTATGGCCCACAGATCCGATGCTTTTTTTACTGGTTTATGGGATTTTTTTCACGCTGCCCCGCCGAGTCGTACATCAGTGAGGGCTGACTGACTCCCTTTCTGCCTCATTCGTTCCTTTACTTCTCGCTCTCTTGGCCACTTCTACGCACATTCGCTTTATGCATCTCTCCTCGTCTGACTCAGAAACGCGTACAGCCTTAAATCGGCTCTAACCCTCCCCCCCCCCTCCTCCCACCACCACCACCCGCCCGAACCTCGCTCTCCCTCACCTCATCTTTCTTTCTTCCTCCTCTTCTTCTCCGCTATTTCACTCGGACCCGAGACACGCCGCTAAGGGAACAATAAAAAAGAGCAAATGCCCAGCCGCCATAAAAACAACTGAAAGTATTAAAAACTTTGGGCCTTTTACTGCCCGGTTTGCCGAACTACGAGCACAGGAACCGAGACATGCCTCTCCGCCAATGCGTAGCGAGCAGGTCGATATATGTGTATATTTATTTTTTGTTGTTAACTAAATTTATTTGAAATATGATATGCTGAATTATTTGAGTGCGCGAAATATGAAGACAAACCGATGGTCGTGTCGTTGGTGATTTTCTTTTTCACAATTGATTTTGTGGTGTCCCGTTTCAGAGCTAGATTGACGAGAAGTGCGCTTTTTCGCGTGTTATTGCGATTTTTTAGCGATAAGATGCAGTCTAGGGCTGATAACTCACTTCCGGCAGGTTTTAGAGACAAAATTATCTAGACTAGAATAGAAGAGAAGGGAATTTCCTACAAAAAAGGTTCTATATGTGTTGTTTGTAAAATCGATAGTTTTTTAGTTAAACTCGCGAGAAATGTGACTTCCGGTTACCGTCGCCATTATCGATAGCGACAGCGGTGTATCGCCGATAACTCGACTCAGGCTGGTCCTGGAGCGCAAATAGTCTCTACAAAAGTTGAAGAGAAAGAAATTCTCGACAAGAAAGGTCTTGCAATTGTTTTGCGTAATCGCGATAATTTCCAAGTTATATCGATGACAATTGCGACGCGGTGAGATACCAATTTTCGAACTGATTTTTCGCGTCCAGGTGTCTAAAAAAAATACGCTTCTTTCTTCTCTCATCCGATCGGGACAAATCGAGCGCGTCGGCGTTGAGTAAACAGAGTTCGTATTCCGAAGCTAGTTCCGGGAGAAGGTTACAAAGGACAATAAAAAAAGAGACGAAAGAGTGTTTGTGCCCTGCATTCGTTACGGTTAAGCACGTCCCTTTTACAGGCCATCGAGCAGGTAGAACTTAGGATATTCCGATTTTTTTTTTCTAGATTTTTGAAGAAAATTTACCGGTGTATTTAAATCGAAGCAGTTAAAGCAGTTGTAAAACGATAATTCCGGTGTCCCTTCTGGGTTTTCTCCACCCTCTAATCTTTTCACTTGGCGAGGCAAAAGTGCCGCCCGCGCGACACACACGCACATACAGACAATGTGCGTTTAACCGCGTTAGAGAAGAGATTTTTTTTTTTACAAACAGACAGTCGCCTCGATTCTCCGCCCGACGCGTTTTATTATTGGATTAAGACTCTAACCGGTCGTTTGTGTAGATCGTAATTGCCGCGTAAAGGAAAGTTTGAGTGGAGATTACGAAAAGCTGGTAGCGCTTTGTTGAACATCGGAAGCCGCGAAGCTAAACCAACAAAAATTGTGTACTCAGAACAAAAAGAAAAGTCTGTGATCGCCGACACAGATTATCAAACCCTTTAAGATCGTTAACTTCATCGCTGTGAATTTTACTACTCTCAAAATGAATTCTTTTTAAATTAATTTTATTTCGTACGCGAAAGTATTGACTCGCGATCTTTGAGAACGCACTGTATTCCGACCGCCGTGCTCACTGTGTGTGTGTATGTACACGCGAGCGAGATCTCGCGTTCGGGGCAGTAAATCTCGGCGGACAAACAATCATAATTTTTCGGCGAGAGTAAAAACAAAGAGAGATCGTGGCGGACGAAGTCTTTGAGGCAAGCCGATGCCGAGGGTAGCCTCCACGGCACGATACAGGGATTCCGACTTTAACGGAGATTCCAATTGTTTCGTCGGCCGTTTCTTATTCTATTCCGTTTCCCTTCGCTCGCAGCTGCCCACTTTTTTATCTCTGTTAATCGGCTATTAATGCGTCGCGCGTATACGACTGGATGGATGGACCAATTCTTCGCGAAATATTAATATCAGATTTCGTTTTTTTCAAACAGCTGAAAGTAGATTCTAAAATCCCGAACGAGAATGACTTATTTTTTCACTCATCGTTGAATCGTAATCAAGATTATATTTTTTTTTTCGGCAATTATCACCTGAATCGATTGATAGACTAGTTCGTCGCAAAATGATTATAATCAATGTTTTTGTTTTGTTTAAACAACTCGGGCGAGTTTGAATATAGTTTACGGTTACTTATTTTCTTAATCTTAATCGTTTTGAGACTCAGCATATCTATATTCTGTTAATTGTTCAATTTTTTTACCTTGTATGTCTTGTCAACGAGAACTCCCGTAAGCCCGAGTTTCCGGCTCGTACAAGCCAGCCATCGGCACCATAGTCCACATCCGATTCGATTTCCTCGTTAAATTTTTATTATTATCGGCTCACTCTATCAAGAAGCGGATTTTCGTTTCCTTGTCATCGAGCTTAAACCAACAATCGTAGCACGGTTTTCGCGCGATCGTTTGAAGAAAAAAAAACTCAATCGAAAACACTGATACAAAAATCACACCGGCTCTCCCGTTCGTCGCTATCACCAAGCACTTTATATATTTTCTTTCCTCTCCGCGCCAAAACACCGAAACTTTGAAGCCGATTCGTTAACTTTTTTCCCCCACTCTGCCCTCCGACGGGTTACGTCGACGACGATGTTTCTCGACCGGTGAAAATACTCGATCTCCGAGACGAGTTTTCCCGAACGCGTCTTCCCGAAGTTTCGATTTCGTCGTGTATCGATAATTTTTGGCTTTGGCAAGCGTTGCTCTCGTTGTCGTTCAGAGTGCAGATCCGAACGCGCACAGATAACGAAAATGTCGATCCACCGCTTTTCCAGCGACTAGATCTTCGGTTCGTCTATTTTTATCACCTTTCGAATTTTTTCGGTAAGCTCGGAGGCTTCGCCAACTTGTGTCGATTTATGAATATCAACGATTAATCTCCACTGTCGACCGCGCCGTCGACGTCGAATCACCGATCGACTGTCCTAGGCTTCACTGTTCCGTTTCGTTGTTTTTTCCTTTCTTCCCACACTTTTCGTAGCACCTTTTGAACACCTTAAATCCCTTTCATTGAGCGACAAGAGTGCCAACTGCCGGTTGTAATTTCGTGGTTAGATATTTGAAAAACAAAAACAAAAAAAAACGTTGACAAATCGTTTCCGGCAACGCGTTTATTCGAGGTTGAAAAATCACCGACAACGACGACGACGACGACGACCTGCGCGGGGCTCACCTCGACGGACGAGCGACGAAAGCCGAATTGTTCCGGCCGCGAGACTCGCGCGTGATCGGGGGTGACTCTCGTTCGAGCGAGGGGGGTCGCTGCCGGCAGAGAACGGACGGGGAAGGGGCGTGTGCCAGCAGGAGTCGCGCGGTGGGGGGAGACGGCACCACGGGCTTGTGTGAGCGGAAAGGGCGGAAACGGGGGTGGGGAAAACGTCGAAAACGACTCTTTCAGTGATAAAGAAACGAAACGATCGAGAATGAGACAGTGAGCTTCGTCGAAGGATTAAGAAAAAAAAAAAAAAAGATGGGTTCGAGGGGGGGGGGGGGAGAGACTGTGGGTGGACTGTTTCTAATTCCGACTGCGACGTTTCCGCGTGCGTATCCCTCCTTCCCCTCTTTCTTCCCGGCTAAAAATTAGTCACGATTGCACGCCCGGAATCTTACTTCCGGTTTAGACTGTTCATTGCCATCAATGCTTCATTCATCGACTCGAATTTGATAATTTTTTTCTTCGTTCTTTTTTCGTCGTATCCGAGCTTGGTTTTCTGTTTTTCTTGCTCGAACATTGGACCATCGAGCGCAAACTACGAGTAAGTCGTCCACAGCTCGCCGATCTGTTTACACGTCATAGTTTTTTATTTTTTCCTTTTTTTTTTTCTCTCGTTCTATGGTATATAGTTTGTTTGTGCGAACGTGAATCTTTGAGTCGCGTAGGAGCCAAGGGTTCCGATACGCGTGGCTCGACTAGCGCGAGACGACTGAAACCCTCCGTCATCCCGACGAGCCGAAACGATATTCCCCTCGCGCGACCCGTTCTCGGCGGCGGTGCGTGGTCCTCCCCTCTTCCCGTGAATATCCAACCTCGGTCAAAGAAACTTCACCACACTCGCGCGCGCACTCGTCCGTTTCTGTGTGTGTGTTATGTTGGTAGTATCTCTCTCCGCTCGGACTAGAGGCTCGTGAGAGTCGCGCGTCGAAACTAAACTACGCCTGCCGTTGTCCCCTCGGCCCCGCGACCGGCGAACTTCACCGCGTGCATTTCGCTACCAAACGTGTCTGTCTCGAACCGCTCCGATGACTTCTCGGGCACACGAATTAACGACCGCACGAGGAACAGCGGGACCATCCGATGCAGTGTCGTAGCTCACGGAACGGTGAATAGGTTAATTATTTCAGTATAACCGATACAAACTCTTCGATACTTCGATCACTCGAAGTTACCGAAGCGTCGCGATGTTTCGAACTGAATTTTCGCGAGTCGACGTTGACAGTCTAATGCTTAAACTTGAAAAGTTCCATCGCTACTTTTTATCGAGCTTCGTCTGTTCGAGCAAACATAAGTTATGTTTTTATGTTTGCTCGGAAAAAATTGTCGAATCTCGCCCAAAATTGACCAGCTGTTCTAAAATTCCTATCAAAATTGTCTTGCTTTTTGTTCTCTCGTTACAGCATCTCAATGTTTTTTGGAAATTTTAGCAGTCGGTTCGCTATTTTCATTTCATTGAACGCAATAAGTACAACACCTTACTGCGTCAACCGCAAAAATTAGTCGTCGGTAAACCCGATTTATTGTTTTTTTATTTTTTTTTTATCGGGTCTCGCGTGCTCGATCTACATAACCTGTCGGGAAAAGGTTGAATCTCATCAAACACGTACGAGCTACTTTGCCGCCGAAGTTTTACGAGCCATTGTCGTCTCATTGCCGCGGCAGCATGTTTCTTACGAATTTTCACGAGTCCGTTCGGCTATTTTCATTTGCTTCACGACGATAAAGATTGTTATTTGATGTCTCGGCCTTCGAAAAGATTCGGCGATAACTGCGGTGATATTATCATCGTTGCCTTACTCGCATTAACTCTGGATGTGTCAAAGTTTTGTACTTAAATTTTTCTACACCCTGGTTATAATGAAAACGAACTACGATACGATGACGAATAAATCGAACAGAGGTTATAATTTAAGGTGAGCTAAAGATCAACATAACCATCATAAATATTTTCAATCAAATTTATTCCGAAACGATTTGATAAAATAAACGAATTGCTGGGTGCACCGCGTATTTGATTAAGGCAGTGCGGCCCGCAATTCGTTTTTTATTTCATAGAATCGTTTCGAAGGAAAATGGATTAAACATTTTAACTCTATTCTTTCGCACTCATGCATGTTTAACGCCCGCTTAAGGAATTAGCTCTCGGGCTAGTTTCGATAGAGTATCGAACAGTAGGACGATTGTGTAGTGCAAAGAAATTCATCCTAGTTACAGTAAAAACCGATAATAATAATAAATCGGAAAAAGGTTAAATCTCGTCGAAACGATTCAGCTGTTTTCCTAAGTTTCGAATCCCATTTGAGTTATGACACGAATAAGCTAAACAGAGGTTATCATTTAAGGAAGTAGCTTTCGGGCTAGTTTCTATAGAGTATCGAAGAGTAGGACCATTGTGTGTTGGAAAGAAATTCGAAACTTTGTGACAGACGATATCGTTTCGAGTGTCGGTTGATTATTGTCTTTACCCCTCCCCCCCCTCTCTCCGTCTCTGCCGATGTGCTACACCCAGCTCGTCTTTGTCGTTGGTATGCGACGATTCTCCGATAGGGATGACTTCTCGGGTTCGGCCTAGTGTTAACGCGTTCTAAGGTTTCTCGTAACACTCGGAGGTAATATATAACTTACGAATTCCTCGCCTCCCATTACCCACTAATGAAATGGTAGGTAATCGGATGTAATTTTTAAGAAAATGAAAAAAAAAATGTTCGCACATTGTAAATATGAAGATTGTGACTAATAGCGTAACAGACGATAGGTCAGCATTCGTAGGAGAGAGTTTGCGAGGCATTTTGACAGCGCAGAATCCAACCACGACCATCCCCTCCCCCCTCTCTTAGGGACTGCCCGACTCGGCGAGGGTGTCGCTGTGGTGACCAACTGCGCAGGGGAGCGAACCCCTCGTTGGACACTCCCATTTTTTTCACCAGCCTTCGACTCCCTACTTTTAACAACTCGTTGGATACGTCTTAATCGATCGCTCGGAGTTTACGGACTCTTTTGGAGAAGAAAAAAAAATAAATGCATTTGCTACTTTGCGGAGCTGGATAGTGCAAGCGGTCGACGAATCATGATGAAATTTTGCAGGAACACTGGGACGTGTGTCTCGAATGTACCTTGCAAACTTGGAGACGATTTGTGGACTGGTTTTGTTGTTACATCGGATTTTATGCCGTTAATCGGGCGACCACAAAAACTACAATTTTTTTGTGGTTTTCTAGCTGCAATAGCTGTAATATCAAAATTACTCTACGAAACCCGTAAAATTTTTGCGTTTATTTGAGTTTGGAGATATCAAAACATAGATCGAAACGAAACTTCCGAGCGCTAAGATATTCAATCGTTAAAAATATCGAACAAAAGGGGTTTGAGAAAGAAAAAAAAAGAAAAAAATACTGAAAGGGTGAGATGATTCGTTTCGTCGAGCGAGAATCACGCAACCCATGAAAAAGTCCCGTTCACCTCGGCTTCCTGGATCGGCGGTATAAAAGGATAGAACCCCTAACCCGTTTCCTGCGATAGACGGAATGTGGGAAAAAAAATTTAGTTTCGCCGCTCTCTACCTTCCGTTAGATCTCTTGGGCGAAAGGGTTTAACAAAAACGGGGTGCAAGGTACAAAAAAAATATATATATCGACGAAGAAATAGGTCAGATTAGTGGCTCTTACCGTTTACCTAAAGAGCCCTTTAAGGCTCAATAAAGTATCGCGTTTCTTCGTTTCGCGTCGAAAAAAGGGTTCGTGAGAGAGTTTAAAAAACACCCCTTTCACTCCTTCTGCTCAATAAAAAATAAACAAAATTCGCATATTTTCTGCATTTCAATAAAACGGGAACATAAATCTTACCGCGATGAGAAAATCCTTTTTCTGAAAAGCGAAGAACCTCGTTTAAAAGAATAAAAAAATTCTTTGGAGCGAAAGCCAGGTCATTTTTTTCCAAATTTTGAATCCCCTCCTCCATGTAAGGAAGTGTCTTCGTCCGGACTCTCGTTCCGTCCTTCACCTTCTTCGTTCGCGTTTTTTTTCCTCATAACAGAAGGGAAAAAGGGTTTTTAAGAGGGGAAGGGGATCCCGTCACCGATTTCTGTCCGGGGATTCACCGGGCTCGCACATTGCGTGTTTCATACGGTGTGTGTATGTTCAGCGTGTGAGAAAAGGCATTAGACGGACGAACGGTAGGAGACCCTTTGACTAACGGAACTGATGCCGTGAGCCAGCCGTTCCTCCTTCAACCGAAGGGGTCTCAATGGAGGATCAAAAAACGTGAAAAACCCGAAAGATATATATATAGCTTCAGTATTTTTTTTTCTTTTTTTTTCATTTTCAGGTAGCCGCTAGGATTTTTGCGAGCCTGGAGCGACGCAATTTCAAAAGTACACCGAGCCTGGCTAATATCTTCCTTCTGCCTCGCGAAACATCGAGTCGACATGGGAAAAAAAATCTAAATATGTAGGTTCGAGCTACTTCGTTAACCCTTTTATCCGTATCCAAAATTTATCTATCCGATACACGCTTAAGTGAGCTAAAAAAAAGTTCCCCGACGATGTTTTTTTGGCTTCTGTTTTCACTTAGCGCGAGACTCCAATCCATAAAGATAAAAATGCGTCTGGTGGAAAAATCCCCGCGAGCTTCGAGAAAAATACTCGACTCTTTCTCTTCCGACGCTTAAAAATATATATATACTGTACGGTCTGCAGTCGGCCCTTCCACGGATGGAAATATTAATTTTTTTTTATCTCCGCGACTGAGCCATATGGCACGTAGAGAGATGCTCGTCTTTCCGTGGTCGGGCGAAAAAAAAATCCCGAGAGAAAAGGGCGGTGGTGGAGTGAGCTAAGGAGAAGAAAATAAAGAAAAAAAAACGTGCGACGGACAGAAAGGATATTTTTAGTAGACATATTCCGAAAGGTGGTGTGCCTAAATTTCAACTGCCGAGCATCCTTCGACTCCATGGGAAAGGGATATATTGTGTAAAAAGGGTTGCCAGTGTCGCGTTCGGCTGTTTCCTGCTTCCGCGGGATAGAGCCCGATGTACGAGCATCTCGATACCCAGAAGCAGCTGACATTCGTAACTAATTCTCATTTCACATAACTTACAATTCAACGTCTTGCGACGAAAATGATTAAAAATTATTTTTTTATTTGTTATTCCGCTCGTGAGAAGGGTCCACGTAGAGACTTAAAAATACCCTATCTTAATTTCCAGCAAAATTACCGTCAAAATATCGTATTATTATAGTATTTTGATATAGCTTAAGAAAAAAAAAATTTTCATTATAATACATAACCATCCTGCATATTTTTATTACCAATAAAAACAACTAAAAACCCTCGTTTTTACCAAAAATCATCGAGACTCCCATTCAATCAATTCTCCCTTCCCTCGACAAAAAAAATCCGAACAAAAAGGGCCGACGATGCAGAAAAAAAATTAGAATTTTACGCAAGTATATCGATGTGGATCGAGGGAGAGAGATCGGGAGTAGCAGGAGAGCAGCGGGTACACTCAGCGTCGAACGTGGAATGTGGTCCGCCCGGCACTCATGCCTGAAAACGCATACATACACCCACACTCCGTCCTCTTTCTCTCCACGCACGTGAAGTTCCTTACTCTATAACGAGCGAAAGAAAGATAGAGCTAAATATCTCTCCGCGAGTCTTCCGCCAGGATCGCCCTCTCTGTCTCGAGAAACGCACACAATATATCGACCGCCGAGAAACAAAGGGGCGTAACTTGACGCTTTAACACGAGACATACGCCCTCTTATCTTTTAGCGGTTGATACATATACGTATACACACAACCACACATAGGGAAAGAGCAATCGGTTGCCCCGCGAGAGGATCCTCTATACTTGGCCCTTTTTTATCATTTCATAATGCATTAGGTATAATAGCGGCACGCACTTAATGGACTGTACTCCTCGTTACAGTATGCCGGCTCGTGGGTGGACGAGGGTGCTCCTCTCCCTTTATCCTTCTCATTTAACCCTTTTCTCTCTCATTCCTCCAATCTCTCTCTCTTCTCTCTCTTCCTCCGTCGTTTCTTCGCTCTTATTCTCATTATTCTTATTCCTCGGAACACATGGGCGCCCTCGACGCCCAACACACATACACCGGAGCTCCATGGATAGATACGCTCCTGGCCTTCGCGTATTGTAATTACATGAATTATTATTTCATTTCATGTTGCGAATCCGTTCCGCCTGCCATACCACCCCCCCCCCCTTCCCATCTTCGAGATATTTCTCTCTCTCTCTCTCTTTTTCGCTCTCTCTCCCTCTTTCTCTCTGTGTGCTGCTCGTTTAGTTCTTATTCTCGCGGTTCCCGAAGCAAAAGAAGCCGCTGCTGATGGTAGCACGGCCCGCACAGCCCGGATCCCTCAAGAACGTAGGTGGACCGGAGTTGTACGGAGAACGGATTCCACCCTCGGCTATTGCTTTCACCCTTTTTATTTTTTCAATTTTTTCTCTTTTTTTTGTTCTTCCTTTTTTTTGGTTTTATCTTACAGATTTTATTCGCATGCGGATATTATTCAGCTCGGCGGGCACGGAAATTGAATTTAAACAGGTCGCACCGCTCTACGAACGATTCGCGCTAAACCCTCTTTGGCGGGAAATGAAGCTGTTTGCTTTCTTAATTTCTTTTGTACTTTTTATAGAAAAATTATAGAAAAAAATAAGGACGTTTTTCAACTGTTTTATTTTTTACATATTTTTGTACCGAGCGGTTGTCGACCGGTGAAGAATAATAATTATTTTTTTCAACGAAAACGAGGCTGGCCGTTATAGGGTTAAGATTCTATTGTTCCCACGCTCGGATCGGAATTACAATAGAAGACCTGGAACGACTTTTTTTAATATGTTGTTTTTATGTTAGCTTTTATGTTAACTAAGTTAAAAAGGTTAACATTTTTTTTTAACCATCGAATTTTTTTGAACTTTCATGTCGATAAAAAAATGTCTTACGCCCAATCCTCGAGGATTGGATCGGCTAATCGTCGATTATTTTTCCTTCCGGCCGCGAGGAGTGCACACCCGGAGTAACTCGAGCTTCGTTTTACAGCTGGAAAGATCGCGCGAACGTGAATTCGCCCGATGTCGAGGCAGAGAGAGAAACGTGTAGGATTTAATCTTAACGTACCCGGAGCTCTGGATTAAACGCCGGGACGCACGCACACAGGATTTTTACGTATTAAAATAAATACGAGTGTATTGGACGAGTGAAATATTCATTGGTCCGTCGATACGAGAGCAGTGGCCCGTTTTCTGGGCCCCGTCGTCGTTCTACACAACTCGCAGATGTATCTATGTAATATATACACATATATATATGTGCCTGTGTGTCGCTGAGCCGGACTGGTTCTCGATATATGACTCATGCGTGTATAACCCGGGGTACCGATAGTCACTGCGAGGATCGCCTTCGTGTGGAGCAAGGCGAATGTCCGTGTGTTTGTATGTATAAGAGAGGCGTAAAACGTATTGGTGAGCTCGTATATCAAAACCAGTAGGCACCCCCGACATTGCGATCTCTCGAGGACTCGGCGTGTCCAGCTTGTGGAAGTTCCTGCGAGCATGTATGCGTGTATACGTCCGTGCGAGTAATAAAGTAATGCCGTGGCATATACAGAAGGGGTTAAGCGAGTCCACCCACACTGGACATTCGCGATTCTGAAAATTTTCGCTCGACCGCTCAGACAATGATTGATTTTTACTCAAATTTATATTTTGTTTTTTGTTTTTTTAATCAACTCTGTGAGGTCGTGGTCATTTTTCAAAAAACGTATTTTTATTTTTATACATTCTACAAAATCGCCACGAATTTACGATCGAAAAACTTCCTGCACAATGCATTACTTTTCTCCAATTTTTGGATTATAACTTTAATGGAAAATTTCACGCATGATACTATTAATACTATTTCAATGATGCGTCCAATGTAGTACATTGAGCGTCAAGGGATCACATTCCGCGGGATAACAGTAACAAGGAATAAAATCTACGGGAATAAAAAAAATTATATCAAAGCTGAAACGACGCGTGAGAAAGAGTTGTGTCGAGTCGATAGCTGTAACGATATCCCGTAGGAAGTGAAGAAAAAGTAGGAAAGCGTTCGACGCTAATTGGTTTCGAGTAGCCTATTATAGCGAAAAACACCTCGAGGGCTTTTTCTTGTCCCACTGGGGGTTTGTACTTTCACCAAAAAATAAATAAAAAATGATCGATAGTTCAGCCACAAACAGCCGCCCCAGCCCCCAATTTCTTCCCCTAAAAAATCTTCAGATACTCCATAAAAAAATGTGCTTGTAATTAGAAAAACAATGGTAAAAAATCGATATCGCGGAACTACATTCCCATCTTTAATACGGATGACCGGTATGCGGGTATTATGTGTCTCCTCCGGAGCGCGATTGGAAACGGGATATCCTGAGCAGCTCCTACAGCACTCGCGACACCTCGACTCGGTCCGAACAATCGATACTGCAGAAGCGAGAAACGATATCCTCCACTATTTGTTTTAATTTTATTGCCATTTTGTTCTTCCCGAATATTCCTTTACACGCCATAGAGAAAAAATTGAAGCCTACGATCAATAATATCGATCAATGAAACAAAAACAAAAAGTGATGAAATTATGAAATAATTTATTTTACTTCCGGAAATGAAATCGAGGCTGAAGCGCTGTTGTTTTACGTGCCAGACCGATTTACCCGATCTCGGCGTAACGAGCGCGTTAAATCGATTCCCACGGGCTCTCTCGCCTGGAATCGGAGCTCTCGCGTTATCGGAGACTCGTTTCGCAGCGCGAAACGAGTGCTCGATCGTGTATACAATGGTGTGTGTACGAGGTGAACGGTTCTACGAACGAGGAAATTCTCTCGTTGCCTCTCCTCCCTCATGTAGGTACGTACTCCTGGTGCGTGGACTCGGTCTACATATACACATCAGGGGGGGCTCTCCTCGTCTTCGGCGTCGCCGTGAGAAATTAATGCGCGAGACCGATAGATCGAATGACCGCGATAGCAGAGCAGCGGCACCGCGGCAACGGACGAGCCACCGGGAGGATCATATAGTGTTGCCTTCGAGATGTCTATATTTTCAACGATCTACAATTATAATCCTCGTTCTCTCTTAACTTCTAACGCAGTAAAAAGAAACACAAATCCAAACGAAATTTTATCAAAAAATTATTGAAAATTTACCGCCACCAGAAATCATTTTAAAAAAATGTTTTTCGGCACGGCTGAATTTCATGCATCCGGTATGATTTTTTTATTTATGTTTTTTTTTTTCTTTTTTTTTATCAATTTTTAATATTCGAGCAACGTAACGTATCGTGAAGATCGGTACTGTAATTTCAATGAGTTTGATATCTCGCTCTATCGTTTATTTTCGTTTCCCGACTGTCTTTCTTCTTCCTTTTCAATCGCACGTTTCATTTCACGGCGCGCATGTGTGTACGCGAGTTACTACCGCGTCTCTTGCTCGTTCCCCTGGCCCCCGATGCCTCTGCGAGCCCTTCCTCTCTTCTTCACGAATTCCTTCCCGTTTTTAGCTTCCCGGAATCGACGGACGTTCATTCACGGGCATAAAGGCCTCAAGGATCCGAGCGAGAGATCGAACGCGAAGAGCGCGAAAGAAAGCTCGAGGCTCGCGCGCTCGGTTCGCAGGGGACCCACGCGCGCCACGCGTTTGCCTCTGGCATTTAATGGAGAGAGAATTCCACGAACATATATGTGAGAGAACATTACAGTATATACACATATATATACTTTTTTTTTCAATAGACTCGCAAGTACGTGCCTGTAACACCGGCTCGTGGTCGGTTAACTATAAATGCAACGTGACACAAGGCATTGTGTAAAAAAAATCAATAATAATCTTATATTTAGTCCCCAAGATCGTCCGAGTATCATAAATCCGCTTTACCGGAAGTTAATCGTTGGTTAATTCTAGCTCCGATACGGATGTTTGTAATCAAAAATTTTCCTCGCCATGTGAACTCTTTCATTTCTTTTTCAAAACATTTCGTTATTATTGTTATAACAGGTCGACCGTTGAAAGATTGCCGGTGAACGCGATGAGACGAAAATTATTTTTGAAGAGTAAAAAAGTTTAAAATACAAAAAACGGCTAGCTGCGAGTTATGCATATTCAATAATATTTCCCCGGTACTCAGGAGGGGGGGGGGGGGCTCACGTGACGTAATCCACACGTGAGATTCCCCCGCGTCAACGACCTTTTATTGGGCGTGCGCTCCCGGTTGTGCGTGCGCTCCTTATCATTTTAATCCCTCGTAATTTCCTCCGCGTTTATGCGCGCGTTTACCCGTCGAGGGCCTTATACGTATGCGGGGACCAACGTCCCGAGTGAACGTGCTGCACGGGCCCCAGCCACTACTGGACTTACGCCCAACATTACGCCCGTTTTCTCTTGTGTACCCTTCTGCTGTCGGTGAACTTTGATCCCTGCTCGCTCGCGCCCGCGCTTAAGGCCCATTCTGCTGGGTCCTAACAGTTCGTCTTCACACCGTTCCACGATTCGTCGCTTCCGGCCTGGGAAAACTCCCCTGTTTACCGTCCATTTGTTTTTTTATTGGTTTTTTTACTCATTCCTTGCACATTTTCGTTTCCCGGATTTTGTCATTTCTATCCTGGGAAGTGATCGAGACTGCTGTCCTATATCTTTCGAATTCAGCTAGTCCTATGCGTATAGATCATTTTCTTTTTTTGCTAAAAAAAAAAAATCGAAAAAAGGTGTTAGCGATTCTCGATCACCTGACCTAATGCCCGAAGCGAAGGTCCACGCGCCCCGCGGGCCCTGTTGGATGATAGTTGGGCCCCCCTTGCGAGAGGTCCCCACTGTGAAATTGAGCCGTTAATGCTCGCTCGAGTGTCCGCTAGAGAGACTACCCGGATGACCCACAGAGTGAGGACAGTTCTACGGTACACTGACCCTACTTAAAGGTGCACCGGCTGCTGCTGCCCGCTAGTCGTTGAGCATCCCTCGGTTTCCTCCTCGGTAAGTGGCCGCTGGACCTACCGATCCTGCACAATGGGGGGAGAGAGGGGGGCCCCGATGAGGCAACACTCGAAATATTTTGACAGTTTGGCTCGATTCCTAGGCCTCCGGGAAAAAAGTAGCCGCAAGAAAAAAAAAGCTCGTAAAGATCCCGGCAATTGACCCACGGGCGAAAAAAAGAAGTACCTCCGAAGGGGATCCTAGGGCCCCGCTGAGACACCGAGACGTTTATCTGCTCACTTAGGACGTGTGAAAATTTCATTTCACAGCGGTCGGGCACAGATAATCGAAGGGTCTTAAAAAAAAAAGAAAATAAAAAAAATTGGGCCCGACTCCGAATATTGGTAAAAACATTGGATGAATTATGATTTTAGTAAAAGCGTGCGAAATAATATATCGTGTGAATATCGTACACGCGGACGAGGAATTCTCGCGGGTAACGAATATCTCTCCGATATCAAAAAAACAAAAAATAGAAAAAATAAATAAATGTTCGACAGTTCGAATCGCGGATGCGTAGAGATCGTCCCTCCCGCGCATCTCTAAGGTCCCGTCGAGGTGGCCGATGTTGCCCGCTACCGAGCTAAGCTTCTCCGGTTACTCGGAGCTTCGTGTCCCGGAGCGTACAGTGAATGCGCGGATGCGGCACCGAGAAGCAGTCCGCGATGTTAAACTTGCTCGCATACGAAGAAACGGAGTGGCAAGGCTCCGCGAGCATGTACAGGGACCAATTCACCCGTGAATGTGTGGACGAGTAACGAGACAGATTTTTCCGCAGTTCCGAGCCGCTCGCCTCGAGGCGAAACAGTATGTAGGGTGGAGTGGGACAAAATGGACCACTGTCCTCCATTTTAGATGAGACTGCTTCTTCTATGTCAGATGGACAAAACATCGGTAATGATAGTCCATCTTGCCCCTGGATTCCATTTTGCCTCGCACTCCCCCTACCGATCGTGGCGAAGAACTAGAGGTTGAAATTGATATTCTTTTTTTCTCGCGGCCGAATAATAAAAAACCAAAAAGAAAAGCCGAACGAGAGCGAATGTTTTGTGCACCAAAATGGCGTCGAGTCGTCGAAAGTTCGAGCTCTCGGTAATCGACGAAAAATCCGCAAAGTCCGAGAGTGGGATACGGTGGTAAGAGCCGGAGAGCTCACCATAAAGTGTCGGCGGTAAATCATTCGGTTTTATGGTGGTGCACGGTTTGCCAACCTCTGGCTGATGAATTCCTTACACAGAGAGAGGCAAGAACTGTGTGAAGAACGCCGCATGGGACGATGCAGGAGAGCTTGTGCATGGACTTGTTTTATTTGTATGCGCCATTTTGTATCTAACAATTACCGGGATCTAAATTGTTGAAGATTGAAAATGAAAACAATAAGAGCCATGCAAGATAAAAAATGTACCGTCTTGGCCCCCCTATTAAGAATCTGTAGTGAAATGAAAAGCTCCGACTTATCAATTAATTTACATTTATATTTTTTTCTTTATTTTCTTTCGAGGACCAAAAGATAAATCAAGAGTCATCGAGTTACGCAAAAAGTGTATATATCCCAAGACGCCGCGCGACAAAAGCCTCGAGCCGGCAAAAAGTTTAGACTGTCGACGCCAGTCGCGGGACTATCCGAAAGCTCTCTCATCCCAAGTTTTGTTTTCTCCACTTTCCACGCCCAAACGTCGTCCCGATTATTCAGATATTCAAATGAGGTTAGCAACCTCGACGTACCATACGGGAGGGGTGGTGAAGGGGGGTTGGTCGTCGGTTCCTCCAACCTTCATTTTCTACGAACCGTATCTGGCCGCAACAGTTACGTATCATCGAATTATTCTAATTTTCCGTTGCAAAACCCAGGCCGTCGAGGGTTTATCTATGGTCTTCTTCAGTTGGGCGTGATGCTGATACCTCGTTTAGTCTGGCCAAGTATTCTCTTCTATATATATATATATATGTATATATAAATGTATCTCGACATCCGGTTCAAGTTTTGCCATCCCGGGAAGAAGACTCTGCCCCGATCGTTTACGGTAAAAACAGAACAGGTTAACGCCCATTTCGCAAAGCGTTGAAGACACTCGTGGAAGGGTGAAAATACCACCCTCGAAACGTCTCTCGTGGGTGGATATTGGAAGCTCTCGAGCCTGCCCACCGGAAGGGGCTTGTTCTCTCGAGCTTCGCACAGCTTCCCCCTTTTCGAGCCTTCGTCCAACGGCGCAGACTCCTCTCTCGCACATTTTTCCTATTCGCGGAAATTTTTAGCCTGGGGGTTGATACTCCCACGAGGGGACGAATTAATCCAGCGAATAAAAAAAAGATTGAAAAAAAAAACGAAATTGGAAACGATTCCGTGGAAAAAATAGTAAAATGCAGTAACGACATTAAACACGAGACTGTGGCTGTATCGACGTACGGTTATGACGTCACGTACTTCACCGGATATCGCGAACGTGTCACACGACCCGTTCGCGCCCTCGGAATAATAACAACAAAGCACATAAGGCATAAACGGAAAGCGTTCTCGGTTGTAGTACGGTGCTTTTGTCGGTGTTGACCGCTCGTTGATTTCACTCGGTCGTTCCTGTCTGGATAAATGTACTACAAAACGTACACTGTACAAAAAAAAATGGTGCTGAATAACGGACGATATATCATCGGTGCGTTATATATGCCTATGTAAGGACCTCTTCGTCAAATAGGCGAAAATTCACTGTCTTACTCTTAGCTAGAAACTGAGAAACTGTTTCCATCGACGAAACCTCGTGCGATGCATAATTTCCTAGCTCCAGCTGATCAGAGTTCTCGACCAATGAGCGCGCGGTGCTAGAGGGCGACACTGTCGATCGCACCATTTTTTAATACGTCGTGCGATCCTGATCTTTAATACGTAAGCAGTGAAAAGAGGCTCGTCCGTTTAACTAACATTTTTCTTCCACGAAGATTAACAATTATTTTTTTGTTAATTTTACATTCTTTTCATCAAGGATTCGTATTTACAAACTAAAAAAAGCAATGGTACGATTAACGAGAAAACTATGTGTCGACCTTTGTGGAGAGTTCTTTTTTTATTCTACACATGTCTTTTGATGCTTGCAGTCCACAGTATTGCATATTTTAAGTGCTGCGAAATTTTTGGTATTCTAGAGGATTTTTTTTTGCTAAGACGCTCCTCTCCTCGCTGCGAGCAATGAGAGAAACACATAGGCATCGTATGTCGTTTTCTCGGTCCTCCGCGTACAGGCGCATCGGTTCTTTCTTTCTCAGCTTTCGTTTCTCGCTCTTTCACTCTCTGCGGTTTGAAACACGATCGGCCTGAGAGTGTTCCATCATATGTGTCTATAAAACACGCCGGTACGTGTAGACACGGGCAGAGAGCGAGTGCCCAGAGGATACGTGTGCGGCCCGCTCGCGCGACTGTATGAGTTTTACTCCCGACGTGCCTTCGGAAACGTTCGCGAGCCTCACGCAGCCTACAACAACACACCATTACGAACGTGTATATAAAACTTGGACTGGTTTTCTTAGAAGGAATCAGGAGATAATTAATTGTCCTCGGCGGACGGGGACCGTGCGGGCATAACGAAGACCCCACCCCCCCTCCTCCGCTCGATATATATGTATTTCTTTCTTGCTTTTGTATCGAAGCTCCGTTCCTTTGCAAGAAAAAAAATGATTTACATCGATGAAAAAAAACCTATTTAATAACATTATTTAACGCAATTGAATGTGCCGCTAAGTAGAAATTGCTCAATTCGAGATCGTATGTTTTCCTTTTTTTTCTGACCTCAAACATAAATCAGTATCAATAATAAAATAGAAATAAAAATAAATCGTGAGCCACGACAAAAAGTTATCTGGGTTATTAAAATACCGATAGTTACCAGCAAGACACGAAGAAATTGCTCTCGTATTCTCTATTTCACGCGCGGATTGACAGAAGCCCCGCGGTTAAAGTCCTGGCACGTCGAGCCTGGCGTAACGCCCTCGAGACACATAGTAGAGGGAGAGAGACGACCGAGAGTCCAGATCATAAAGACCGTTTTGTTCGCCAACGAATAAACTACCCAGCCTCTCTCTACGTGTGTACAACCGTATAGATCACCGTGGATCCAGTTGATTTATAAGTTTCGACGTTCCGGATACACACAAACACAACGCTGAAATATTATTTACGATCGAGAATTGAAAACTCCGTCGATGCGCAGTTTCGCCAAGAATGTGGCGACCGATGAATTAACCTCTCCGTAAGGGAAAAAAAAGCTCGCCGATCGATATTTTTTTTTTATTCATTCGGATACAAAATGCCCATTGCTGGCTTGCCTTTCTTTTTATTACTATTATTTTTTATATTACTTTTATTTTACTTCCGATAACAACGAAAATAAAGTATTTTTTGTTTGTTTTTTTAAGTATCGATCTTTCGCAGGGTTTTTGTTTTTCCTTCATTGTTTCGAGCACCCTGTAGTTGTCTGTCTGCCTGTCGGGATCTTAGATTTATGATAGCGATACATATACATCGTAGTTGTCGTCGAGTTGGCGGTAGCAGCGTGTAAATAGCTGCTACGCTGGCCCGTTGCTCCTTCTCTCTCTCTCTCTCTCTCGCTCTCTCTCGCTCTCTCTCTCTCTCGAGATCGAAGAGATCTCTCTATGTACGAGTGTCGACGTTGACCACGCGGTTACAGCCTCGTGGATTTCGAGGCTATCGTGACTCTCGCGCGAACGGCCAGAGCTCTCTCGACCCGGAGTACCCTACGATCGAGTATCCATACGTACCGCTGACACGACGCCGAACGATCTACAGTCTCGATACTATAACTACCACCGCCGTTCTATCCTGTCTCTCTCCCTCTCCGGTACTCGGGCTGTATTACCGGTAAGCAAGTATTTGGAGCAATAGGATACTCGCGGGCGTTAAAGGTTGTCATACCAACGAGCTCTCCTTGCCACACATTTCCGTCATTTTAACGTGACAAATAGTCCAAGGCCTCGGCAGTTGTGCTTTAACGATCATGTTTCCGAGATATTGTCATGGAAATACAATAATTTAACTAACTTAAGAGCAGGTCGAATTTGAATAAAAGTATAATGAATCGTGGTGTGGAATAATTGTATTGTCGTAATGACCCTTCGTTCGACCCCGTTAAAATATTGCATATTTTATTTTCTATTAGCGAGGCCTATGTATTTTCATTGGGCGTGTAATAGAAATTCGCGCGCGGGATAGTTCGTGATAGCAACATTGTCAGTGTTGCGCTTGTGTGGCACGGGAGGCGGGAGGGCGCCGCGTCAATGTGCTGTCCGTTGCAGGCTCGAGCCTGCCCTCAGAGCAGCAGCGGCCGCCAGCGCGTGTGGACGAACGCTTCGACGTTCTCGTAGAAAAGCCGATGTTCATGGATTTCCCGACGTAGATCGATCGCTCCTTATTCTCTTCACTGGTGAGACAAACCTTCCGTCACACTTCGATCTATTGACGACCATAATCCTATTCGTAGTCATCCTTTAAATTCCATTTGTCCTGCAAATTCTCGAACCCCTCGATGTTTAGTGGTTCGAGTCGCGACCACTCGCTTCTCGAGCGTTTAGACTGCGCGTAAGCATTTATCGGGAAGAAGATTCTATTAGAATATCGGGCTGACGGTAGTTCCAAGGATCATTCTTATCGAATATATTAATGCGTCGTATGCAGGCCTCGAATTTTAGTGTTGATGAGTTATTAAAAGGCCTATGGCGTCACTGCTGTTTTTCAACGATGCTCGCGGCCGCCGTTGTCGTCTGAACATGTCGAACACGGGCCGGGTAGGAGTCGAGAAAACAGAAATAAAAAATGTCGGTGCATAAAAATAACGCGTAATTTTTATCGAGACAAAGATTCGATTCGAATGTCAGATTGAGAGTAGTTTTTCTTGTCATGGGTGTCGAATACAGTATAACGCGGTATTTGCAGGGCCTGCATTTTTTATGCTAATAACAGTAATAATAAATGATTGAAACGCCGATGGCGTCGCTACTGTTTTCGACAATACTCGTAACCGTCAGTGTCGTCCGGCATACGCGCGGGGTGGCGGTTGAGAAAAAGAAAACAGTTTTTTCTGGTTCAAAAAACTACACCGAGGCTCGTCGTTGATGCTAAATGATGGTCGGTCATTCGTAGAGGCTACCGTAATATGCAAGAGTGTAGGCAGCATCCGTAAATACGTAAATAAATCGGAATCGAGTGAAATATGCGCTTTGTCGCAGGGCGTCGGTGACTGCTCATGCGCCGTACTGTTAATCCTCGAGCTCGTAATCGTCGACGAAAAATTTAACGTTTTGCGATATTATCGCTTCCCAATAGTTTGTTTTTCGCGAAACTATAAGTGATCAAAGGGTTAGGAGTTTCGTAGGATTATGCACGTTTTGACAAAGCGTTTTGCGACGTGTCCACGCGCGTAGCAGTGTGGACCCCGAGGCGTGGGGTCTACACGCATTGGTGCGGGGTCTACGGGGAGACACACGGACTCGTCTCAGCTGACCAGGCACACCGGCGCAGCGATTATTTTTTTATCGGTCTCGCAGACGTGGCACATCTTTCGTGCTGGGTTTCGATGTTTGTGATGATTTCACCGTAATGTTTGCGATTTGTTGGTCGAAAAAATAAAAACAAATAGTTCAGTGGTTGATAATTCTCAAGAATAATCGAATTAATTGGAATGTTTATATACCGGATGACGCGTCCAGATAACGAATATGCTTCTCCAGCCAGTCGGGAGAGAGTCTGTATGGTTTTTGCAGCCACAAATCCAAGCGAATAACAGGCTATTAAATATATATATATATATGTATTTTTTTATATTACAGAGTCAGATGGTTGTGAAACAAATGCGTGCGCTAATGTGGGACAACACTGGAGAATGACTGGTGGCTGCGATGAGGGATGTAACAAGAATTTGACGAAAACAATCTGCGGCTACAAGAGATTGCAGGAGTCCAGCCTCCGTTTTAATCCCAGGAAGAGTGACATTGAGACATCGAATAGTTTGACTCTCAAATCGACAACAGCACAAATGCAGCCACGAGTGACGTAGACTTTATGAGTCCCTCTGATTCCCCAATCATGCCACAGGATGAAAGGTCCAAAATGGCACGGGGAACCAGTTGTAATTAACATTGCCCAAAGAAGCATAGTGACCGCAACTCAATGCGATTCATTTCGTATTGACTTGCGTCTGGGGCTTGTATTTTTATATTGCACCATGTCATAGATCAGGGTCAGGTCCTTCTTGCCTTTTTTTTTATGTGTTTGCCATTCGAGACTCAGGTTGATATTTAATTTTTCATGGTATATCGCAGTAGATTTGAAGTCGGATGACCCTCCGATTTCACTGACGTATCGCATTGATGAAAATAAAATTACAGTCGAAAATGCATAAATGCTGATTGCTAAATTATATGGGCGAGAAGGAAATTCGCGACGGTACTCGGCTGCGTCAAAGTGGATTCTTCACACTTGTGTGGCACATGTTACAATTGATTTTCTTTCATATTACCCCTTCGGCACAGCCTGAGACCGAGGTTCTTTGACTCTTCTAGTTTGTGACTTCAATTGGGAGAATCACTGATTGTTTAAACTGTAGGGAATCTTACGTGCTTTTAAATTGTACGAGCTCACGATAATAAGCGGACGATCGCGCACCGGTCCGAGACGCTCCAAAATTTCGTGACTTTCTCTACTGGAAAAAACTTTGAAAAAATCTGTTATTTTTTTAGTTAATTTTTTGTACCTAAAATTTTTCAAGATTTTTTTTTACCCTCTATCCGCACTGTCCTTTACGCGATTCCTTCTGACAGAGCCTCACTCTGTTAAGAAATTACTTACCGTGGTGTCGAATCAACGACGTAGAGAGCCGATGAGAACAATGATCAATGAAGTATGTCAATCCCATTTTCGGAATTCTGTCTTTTCGTACTTTGAATGTATCCACTTCAAGGACGACGCGGTCAGGTTCTGCGACCGTGTTGCATTGTTATCGTGAAAAATTTACCTGTTTAAGATTATAGATTATTCGAGTCGTTAGCCCGTTCGATTTGAAATATATCTTGTCAACTAACACTTAGAATTATAGGATGTTTCAGGTATAAAAAAATATCGAATATATGTATCGCGGGTTCTCCGTAGTCTCGATCAACGCCCGCGTGGCAACCACGCAGAGATTGGGCGACCTGCGCAGACACGCTGCCCAGGTAAATACCTAGACTGTAAGGTGTGCGAATGGGTATCTCCTCCGTGGGACGAGGGATACACTGAACTCGGGTGTCTTACGCGTCCCGGGACGTGATCTCTAGTGTAGGTTTTTGCACCCGGGTGGCATGCTCGAGAATCGTGGAGTGGCGATGCGATCGTTTTTGTTTTGCTTTTCCGTTTTTCAGGATTTTTTACAAAAATCAGGCAGATCGCGTAGTTCGTAAGTAAAGTAGAGCCTTGTGTGACAAGAATGAGTGATTTTGTTTTTAATTTGCATTTCCGATTTTCCGCATTGGCCCAAAACTCGGGCAGGTCGCGTAGCTTTTAAGTAAAGTAGAGTTCTGGTGTGATGCGCTTATTCTTAAGTAGGCAGTTGCGAGCGAATAATTGCCTTTCGTAAGGCGAATCGTCTATCATATATATGTGATAGACTGCGGTAAAGTCACCGGGCTCGGAGATTGCCAATAAAATGTACATGCGCATGGACAGCGATTGCATTTTTATTGCTGGTCATCGCTTGGACATGAAAGTGAATCGCTTCGATGTGTTTTCACGTAATTCGGCACGTTACGGCAATCTCCGAGCATTATACAGCTCATCGGGGCTCTGAAGGAGCTCGAAGAAACAGAAGAGGCCATGTGCCGAAGAGGCCCCTCCGGCTTAGCATGCCGGAGCTCAAGAGGGCAACTATCGATGGCGCTCCATTCTCGGATGGACAGTCATCATTTATTTTGTCACTTTGTCACTATGCTCGATCATTTGCATTTACCAAGTCCATTCCGTAGCCGCTTCGATATCACAATATAATTCAAATTAAAACATTTACAGACTGCAATAATTCTCTTTAGACGCTTGATTAATTTTCAGACTCGATTATTCCATTCAATGCGCAGATATTATTATTATTCTATTGAATCTGATTTAATGTTATTAATTCTGATGTTAATTAAATCTTTCCTACGGAATAGACTTTATCGTTTGTACAGTAACGTGTACTAATCCGTTTCTTAAAGCACACTTGCAACAATTCATCCTGAAGCTGAGGGAGACGAACTCGAGGAAGGGAAATTCGCTAGCGATGGAGAACGAGAACGAAGGCACGTAAACGACCACGGATAATTCTCTCAGGTAATTTTCTCCATTGGCAAACTTTTCGATACGATTAAAAAAATATGTATACATGTAAATATTCGCCAGACAGTAGTATTGATGGACATCAGTTCAGAATAAAATTATGCAAAAAATTAGCATCCCCCATGCTCTTAAATTCGATTTATCAATCTTGCATAAGTTTCCACCCGCATGGGGTGTCGCTCGTTATTTTCCGTCTCATATAAATTTCATCCAAAAATCATTCCCTCGAATGAACGCCAGACTATAAAAATTGACTCGATATTTTCGAGAATGTCGATCAATCCTATCGACTCGGTATCGAAGAAACGTGCCGAATCGATCACGTACGTCGTATTTTTCAATTTTTTTGTTCACCTAATACTTATCGATCACGTAGCTGAAAAGACGCGTAAAATAGCGTAACACGTCATTCCGCGAATTTCTCTCGACCGAGCGATAAAATAAAGCCGCGCCACCAATTCGCGAGACAATTATCAGTCACTCTATGCGAGATAGCCCGTAGACACTTCGGCACGCATCCAATACCGACGAGGAAACTCGTACTCTCGGAAACACGAGCGCAGTCGGCGTGTCTGGCGGTCTCGTTCGTTTCAGCGGTCTGAAATGAAACGAGAGCGAGAGAGCTACGAGAGAGAATGTAAGGGGTCAGAGCGCTTGTTTTGTTCTGGGTAGCCCGGGGGCTGTCGGGCGGATTGCTGCCTCTGGAACGGTCAAGAACCCAAAGCGTCCTATCTATCGGTTAAAACTTTGCAAAATCTATTCCTCCATATTCTTCAAATCTTCTCCTTTGCTTACTAATTTTTGTACATAATATCAAACATTAGATAAAAATCAAGTTCCGACTTCCGATGAAATTTAGGTTCAAAGTTGCGGTTAAACTCAAGTTCAGAGTTCCGGTTAAACTTAAGTTCGAAGTTGTGGTCAAACTTAAGTCAAGAATTGCGATTAAACTTATGTTCAAAGTTGTTATTGAACGTAAGTTAAATTTTGTTTGATTGAATTTTTATTCGAACTTGAGTGTTGACACATAAATTGAACTCGTGAAAACGAAGTCCGAGCCGATGGGTCGCTTAGACACGAAAAAAAAATCCTTTCCGTATATCTTTAGGCTCGAGTTCTCTTTTGTCCTCAACGTTGGTCGAGTCAATCGCGCGTAATTAACCGTTAGGAAACAAAGCAAACTCGCGCGCCCAGCGAGCTTTCACCTCGGTTTATAACGACCGAGGGGCAGGGGGGAGGGGGTCACAAAGGGATACAAAAAGACAATACAATTGGACGATTAGCCGATACTTTGTACTCAGCGGCGCTTTCGAAACACGCGCGCGATATACTTCCTGATTTTTTTTTCTCCGTTCCTATGCAACAGCCCGAAACTTGCGTACATTTAACAAGACATGTTTTAACAACTTTTGGCATCCATTAATAGTCGAATTTTGAAATCCCGTTATACGCGTTACATACCTTATAGTTTTAGTTGCGGCTCGAGGCTTGTATATCTTTAGGCATTCGAGTTTGAGTAAAGTGACACGCGAGCTCGTCTCCGAAGCTCGTTCACGTCGGTCCTTCCTGTCCCGTGCCCATCGCCTACTCTACGTGGGTTAAATATAGAGACGTTCGGAGTCTCTTCGTTTACCCGGGCACGGTTCATTTCTTCATGAATGAAAAGAGCCCGATGGTTATGGGCTTGGCACCGCGACTTGACGAGTAATGCGCAGTCTACTATGCGTTCCGACATCTTTATATTTTTATTCTTCAAAGACGCATGTAAAAAAATTCGCCTTAACTATTAGTTTGAAGAGAGATTGTTTATTAACTTTTAAATTCTTTTAAAGTTCACAAGTTTTAAAGTACACGCTATTTTTATTTTTTTCTCAATCGTTCTATGGCCATTCTTCGTTCATTGCTTTGTCAATCATTTTTTAACGGTATACGATCAAATGGGACGTTAAAGTTGGCTAAGAAACATGAACGTTCGATAGTCTATCAACACTTCATTACTTTTCGTAAGTTCTCTCCGGCTCTTCCTCGAAGGGACAATGATCGATTGAACATGTGATCGTCAGGCCGGAAATAGTTTTTTTTTTTTTTACGATCTACGACTTGTCGGCAATATTTTCATCGATTTCTAATCGCTACTTCTTTTAAAGTGTCGTTTTCGAGCAATAAAATTCGAGTTTCCTCGAAGTTTCGATTGTCGACCATCGTCGAAGTTGTCCGCAGACAACGGGTTATCGGCGCGTGTCAAGTGATTGAAATTCACGTCGCTCGGTCGTCTCGCGGGCACGGTTGGCAGCGCGCGGCTCGAAACTCTTAAATGGTCCCTCGTCGCCCGAGACACCGTGGAATGTATGGAAATTTAGCTTACACTACCAACCACCGACTTATATCCATTTTATATTATGTCCTACATCGTTCGAGTTACCCGGCCGTTTGTACGTACAGGGGGTTCTCTCGGCGACACACACACACAAATATATATATATATATATACACCAGAATCCTTTATCTCACCTACGTACGTTTATATTTCATACGTGACGCGTGACACGTGTTAATCGTGACTCTAGGCTACCGACACCTTCTCGCGGCCCGGAAAACACCCAACTGCGAAACCCGATAGTATCGCCCTGGCTAAGGAGAAATGCACTCATAAATCAAAATTGCGCAATCAATTTTTTTAATGCATTTTTTTTAAATTCCTCGCCGGATAAAAAAAAAACTTAAATATTTTTTTCTCAGTTGAAATTTAGTAAATTGTGGGCGTGCTGACTTGGCAGAGGAAATGTTTCCGCAAACGAGTCACGGAAAGGAATAAATTGAAAAATTAATTTTCACGATGGTTACTTCGCTGTACTATACCGGGTACGGTAATGCGCGGATGGACACGCGCTAACGCAGCTCTATAAGGTATGACAGCTGCATACCGTCGTTCCCTCTTGCGCTCGACGACGCTTGCAACATGTGTGTCATACGCTACGTGATTCGATTTCATTATCGATCATTTTGCCGTGACTTAATTCGACACTTGCGTTATTACAATACGAAAACCCTTATCCATCCCCGAGCAGTCGAATTAATTTTAATAACTCGGTTGATTGAGACATTTTGCCGATGTGGTATATTAAAAAAATGACAAATTCTTCAGACTATTCGAGCAATGACAAGACGCAAAAAATCGGAGGGACTTTAATGCGTACTTTCTTCGTTTAAGGGGAAAGGGGGGGGGGAGGAAAAAATATACGATATATTTATTTATTTATTATATACTATATATATATCGCAAAATGTTAGATATATAATATGATTTAATATTGTATGTAATTAAAAATAAATTAACCATGTTATGTCGATGGATCGCGCACCTTCAATTTTTGTCTCTCCATTTTGGGAACAAAAAGTGGAATTTTTGTTTCTTTTTTTTTTTTAATTTTTTTTTTTTCATCTCTGGCTTCCATCGACCGGTGCAAAAAATATTCGTTAGCCGCCCGAGCGTGTCGGGCTATCGCGATTATCAGCCGGGACAACGACGCTCACGAATTAATTAGGACGAGCTCGTTAAGCCCCGTGGACTCTTCTTTCTCGATCCCTCTGTTGCTCGTCGGGGATATTTCCCTCTTCGTTCGGCTCGCCCACCCTCCGCGCTTAGGACACCTTATCCTTTAACGATCGTGAATTCTCAAGATTTCCGTACAGCAGCAACGGCGGGCCCGATGGGGCTCGCGGAGCTTGGAAAATTTATTTATCGATATAATTCAGAACTACCGGACAGAGATGCCCCCCGGAACCAGTTGCGGAGCAACCGAGCCCAGCGGCCGACAACGCACAGCTTCATTTCGCCAATTACGTCGTTGCCTTATCGAGCCCCCTGTCCTCGTGTCCTCTCTTCAGCACGTCCCGCGGTGTGAGCTCGTCAACTTCTTGTCTTCTCCCTTGAAAACGCTTTGCCAGTGTATTCGCGCCAACGAGAAGTGAATTGGAACCGATGGAGATGTCTCCTCGAGTCCGCCGACTCTACCGGGAGAGCAAAACAAAAAGAAATGCTTTCACCGTCCTGAAACGCTGTCATTTTGATCTACTTCCGGTTAGCGCCATCTCAACGGATTTAGATAAACTCTACGAAGCATTTTTTTTAGTCAGGTATTCAGTTACATTTCTACCGGTCTTCATCGTTGAAAACGTTTTGCCAGTGTATTTCGCGCCAACGAGAAGTGAATCGGAACCGATGGAGATGTCTCCTCGAGTGCGCCGACTCTTCCGGGAGAGCAAAACAAAAAGAAATGATTTCACCGTCCTGAAACGCTGTAATTTTGATCTACGTCCAGTTAGCACCATCTCAACGGATTTAGATATTCTCTACTAAGCATTTTTTTAAGTCAGGCATTCAGTTACATTTCTACCGGTCTTCATCGTTGAAAACGTTTTGCCAGTGTATTTCGCGCCAACGAGAAGTGAATTGGAGCCGATGGAGATGTCTCCTCGAGTGCGCTGACTCTTCCGGGAGAGCAAAACAAAAAAGAAATGTTTTTACCGTCCTGAAACGTAGTGATTGAGATGAACTTCCGATTAGCAATATTTCTGCGCGTTTATAAATTTCGTAGTATAGTTTTTATTATTTTTTCCCGTAACTTATAACGGTTTTGATCAGATATGCTGTTAATTTCCATCGGAGGAAGCTGAGAGCAGCTCGTACCGCTTAATAAATAAAAAATAAATTTAAGTTTTTGGCTCGAAAGAGTTTGTGTCAATAGCGTCGCGCGTGTTTCGAATATGATTTCTCAATGATTTATCGTCGCGAATGAGACCGTTGTCGGCTGTTCGGCGAGTTCACGTTGTCCTTCACCCTGACTAACGGGCAGGGGGGTTCCCCGCCGACTTTACGACCTCGACGAGGTCGTAAGTTTGCATTTGCATATCGAACAGGAGGATGCGGAAAAAGGGTCGCGTCGAAGGGTTAATGCCAACATGTCGATGAGCGAGAACGGAATTTGATCGGAAAAACACCGGAAGCCGTTTCGGCCTACCGATGAACTTGAGATTTTTTCTTACCTTTTTTTCAATTTTTTGTAGCTCAAAGTTGAACCGAACGATGTTAGTCGAGAGTAAAAAAACAAACGGTTGGAAGCGCGAATGAGAACTCGAATCATCAAGGTTCGGGCGCCGCATCAAAAATGGCGGTCGAACCTAGTCAAGCTACCAGTTTGACATGCAAATGAGGTAGGTTCGATAAATCAAATTTGGGAAATGACAGCGAGAGCGTTGTATAGATCTACCCTCTGCAGTTGGCACGAGACTCGTTTTAGGATCCCCTACCCAGGGCCAGATCGACGAGTTGAAAACCCACCCTCTCCTTCCATCAGCTTAGTCGCCTCTGCGGTAGCCGCTCCCGGTGTGTATGCAGAAAATAAAAAGCATACAACCGAAATGAGCATCGCGAAGCTTTGTTCGAGATGCAAATTTTTTATCTTCCGGAACCCTCGACCATGAGCCTGCGAACCTCGTTCGCTCAATTTTTAATATCCCTTTCGTTCTTCAAACTTAAAAAAGACCACCCCATTTTGCCGCGAACAGCCATTTTCTCGGATGACACTTATCATGACTTAACAGTTATTACGAATTTGATTTTTTCAATATATAGTGAACAGACAATATATAACAATGGGGCCTGGTTAAATTGAATGCTGAAAAAATATAAAATGAGTCATAATACGTATTTATTGTGAGAATCCGAGAAAAAAATGTGATTCGGAACGAAATGGGTAACGTGGAAAATAAGGACCATTCACCCTAGTCGAAATTTAGGAAGAAATGTATTCGCGAAAGTATACTCTCCGCATATACTGTTTTTTCAAAAATGTCTACCAAGGTGAACGGCCCTTACTTTCCTCGTTACCCATTTCGACCCGCATCGCATTTTTTCTCGGATTATCGCAATAAATATGTATTGTGATTCATTTCATAATTTTTTTTTTTTTAGAATTCAATTTATAATTCCAGTCTCATAGAAACGGCCTTTATTTCTTAGCTTCCAAGTTCTGTCCTCCCCTGCGCGGGGCTCTGGGGTAATAATCTGCATATCTAAATAATCGAAGCTCGGAGCCTCGCATATGTGTCCAATCGAGGGCAGAATGTTCGGCCGGAGTGAATGAGAGGGACGAAGAGAGACGGGATTAAAGTTGTGAAAGGAAAGAGAAGGAGAGGAAAAGGACGACGCGCGTGCGCGCTCGCGCGGTGTTCGCCTGTTATATATCCATGGGGCCTCCCCTGATTAGCATTGCAAATTTTATATCCGTCTCTCTCTCTCTTGCCCCCTCTCTCGCTCTTTCTCCCCGCATCGGTTTACTCGGCATCCCTTGTATACGCCTTTCAAACATACTCCTCGTCGATGTGTGTACATCCCTGCGTTCATCTCCCGTGTATCGTTTCTCGCTCGTTCCGGCGCGCCACCGGGTTCCTTGAACCAGATACCAGATTGGCTACGCCAGTACCGCGAATCTAGATCTATCTATCCATTGGCCTTTAATCCCCCTCTGGACTCGCGTCATTGATTGCCGATTGAAAAAAATAAAAATAAAAATAAAATAAAAAACGAGGCCCACCCTGTCACCGGCGACACCCGGAATGCATTTCTCTTTTTCTCTTTAACCCTTCCGCCTTATCGGCGGCTGCCTCCCTTTTCTTCCTTTATACGGGTCCTCTATCTACATATTATTTGACTACTTGTTTTGGGCCCTCGAACGGCTCCGGGACAGCTGCCGCGAAACATTGTTCGTTGTCGTTCGATGATTTATCGATTTATTTGCATCTCAAATGAGCCAAATCAGACTATACGGATTGCGAGAGGTACACAATGCTTCCAAGTCGATGATCGGGAATTCTGAAAATTATGATGGGGCAAAAGGGACCGGCGCGACATGAGGTTCGTTCGATGACGTTTTCTTTAATCTATTGGCATCTCAGATTATGGAAATCGGAGCGCGGATCATAAGAAATGGCAAAAAGAATGTCGATCGGGTAAAGTCGAACTCCGTGACCATTATTACAAAATTATTACGCAATTGGCAACGAAAAAAGATTAAGTTTGTGGGTCGATATGGACCAGAGAGTGTCGATAATGGCCTCCTCCTTGCGGAGTGGGGGCTGGAAACGCAATTGAAAAATAAAACGTTGAACGAGGCTGCGATGAATTCGAGTTCCGGAACTCCGGTAACGAGATATCCTTCTCGACGTTTATCCACTAGTAAGAAGTTGAAAATAAAATAAAAAAAACACAATAAAAGTGCGAGATACGCCATTCCTACATAGCTCCGGGTCTCGAGAGCCGGGCAATTCCGCGAATGCAAATCAAACGCGATAAGAGCAGCGCAGATGCCGATGTGCCAGACGCGAAGCCGGAGCCTTATCTCGCCGCGCTTTTCTAACACTTCTCAGTTCTTGCAGATGACGATAAGGTGAAATGGAAACAAAGAGATTAAAAATATTTGTCCTGCTATAATATAAAAAAACGCGAGCCACAACAACCACTAAATATATGCATACAAATTTTTCCTTGGCGAAATCAATTTTTTTCCCTCCATTAACACTCACTGTCATTTACCGGACCTATAAGATTAGCGATAAAGCGGATAATTGGCTTCAAGCTACGAATTCCACAAAAAATCGTAATTAAAAAAAAATGTACGTGCCAGTTTATCGGAATTATTTGAGTGAATACTACAAGGAGGAATAAGGCTGCGAGGCGTGTTGTATCGTATTGCCGCGTTGTCGATGCCTCGAATCGTTCTTGGGATCGTCGAACACGAGAATTAATACAGCAATGAAGTAAGATGGACGATATTTTTCCCCACAGTCTCGTAACACGACCGAGGGAGATCGACGACTGAAAGTGACTCGTCAAAATCGTCGCCAATTTAAATTCGAATAGAAATCCCTCTCGGCGATCTACGCAACGTCATTCCGGCTCGTTTTACGATGATGGTATTTCACAGTTGAACGAAGCATGGAACTTCTTCTCATAGTTCGAACAATAATTTATCGAGATAAGTGAGGAATAAATAAAAATCGAAAAGATATTAAAAGTCATAAAAATATTATCTTTATTAAAAAGTTTTAAAATTTGTATTTTCCGATCGGGGACTATATATATATATATATAAATCTCAGGGCAGCTGAGCGGACGTGCCTGGTCACGTAAAATTTGTCCGTGTCTCCTTTTACGTGAAAGTCGACGAAAAATTGATTGTCCAAGAAAAAATATGAAGAATTTGGAGAAGGGAGGCTAGGACCTTTGCTCGTCACGCAAACATCGCGTAATCCTTCGGGGCTTTTTGTGGAATATCACAGCATCGAGGGAAGCGTGCATCGAGTCAACAGCAAGTGTGACCCGGAAAGAGGCGAGGAAAGCCTGGGTTATTGTGTCACCGTTTATAGTCCCAAAGGAGAGTATAGTGGAGCAGGATGAAAAAAAAATGCAACGTTAGGGGACCGGTGGCAAGGTTTCGAGGCGGTTTAGGTAGAAAATTGGAATTTTCACGGTTCGAGCCTCGTGTATGGATACCGGCGGCGAATCCCGTGACAAAAACTCGCTAAATACGTTCTTAATGTCCCTCCGTGGCGAACCCCCGTGTTCGAACGTCCATTGTCGGGACCTTGCGGTTCCCCGATGCTCCAACATAAGGTCCGAGATACAATTTTTTTTTTTCCTCGTAGAAACTCAGATTCTTACGCAATTCTCGGTGATCGCTTCAAATATGGAAAAGAGTCATTGACATTCGAAGGCTGAGGATATATCGGTTCTGATGAAAGATAAAAAAAATAAAAATAATAATAAAAAAAAAAATATATATATATATCTCCTTGGTGTAGATACAATCGGGTTTTACACGGATTCTCGGGTCTCTAACTGCTCGGCATCGAGCCTTTTACAAAACCTTTACATTTATGATTCGTCATTTCGGAATAACAACGAAGGTAAAAGAACGCTCTCCTCGGGCTCTCGGGGTCTCGCTTGTGGCATCGTCGCCACGCCCTCGACGGGAGAGAAGGAATTCAACATTTGGGACACGAAGCAAAATCGTGACGAGGTGCCTTTCATTTCGTGGGCACTACGGGACGAACGTCGGACGCATGAAAATTTTTTTTATTTCTCGATCATCGACTCTACCTCCCTCTCGCTATCTTTCGAACAGTCTCCTGATCTCGTAATATGACTCGAAGAAACAAAAAAAAAATTCGATAAACTCCCTTGAAGATTTTCATTTTTCGCTCGGCGAAATTATTGCGTCAATGGTTAGGATGAATTTATCCGAGCCGATAGCTGAATCGCCGGCGAGGGTATCCTGAGTGTAGCAAGGTGCCTTGTGTTGAGCTTGATGATGACACCAAAGAGACTCCTACGCAACGGTAAGGTTCGCTGTTCCGAGAGGGACCGGTGCGTCTCGCACGCTGCGGGAGGTCGTCCCCGAGGGCTTCTCTCGGTGCACCTTGCAACGCTTTGCTGCACCGGCTGATATGCTGACGAGAGACCCTTGGGGACACCGAGATCTCGGCTCGCCTGCGCTCGGACACTCTCTTCACCCTGTTCACACCATTTTCTAATGAAGAAATAACTATCAGTAGTTTTGTAACGAAACAATAGCTATTACTATTTTTGAAATAAAAAAATAACTTACTATTTGTCAATAAAAAAGAGCAATTACAATGTTATAAAAATTGCCATTGCTATTTTCTAAAAATTTCTTCTAAACAATCTTCTAAAAATGCTATTATTACTTTTTTCACTGAAAAAATAGCTTACTGTTTTCTTAAGAAATGAAAACTGGTATGGAAGACCAGGGCGAGATGGTCCCACTAAGCAAATAATGCGGCTACAACGCTGCCAAAAGCATAATTTATTGTTTTTCATCCAACAATGATATTTTCACAGGTTTTAAAACGCGTCCGAAAAAAAATGTTTGGGGCGACACTAGGGGTGGACAAATAGGCCGGCCTAGCCGGCTAAAATATCTTATCCGGCTAATGGATTTTATAGTCCGGCCGACTAAGCCATCTTAGCCGGCTAAACTATTTTAGCTGGCTAATTCGTTTTAGCCAAGCTATTTTAGCCGGCCAAGTGCATAAAATCGTGCATAAAATCGACCCCCTTACTATCGCATTGTACTTTAGTCCAAAAAGACCAGCGGATTCGTGTTCAGCGGGAAAAATACGTCGAAATGTGGCGCAGATAATGTCAAAAAAGAAAAAAAAATTTCGTCAAAAAATGCCAAGGCTACCCCCCCCCCCCCCCCCCCCCCTAAGAGTAATTTTTTCGCGTTTTCCAATGTCCTGAAACGGCTCGATAAAATAATTTCAAAACTTCGAACAAGGCCCTGTTTTGTGTATTTTTTCCCGTAGAACACGATGGGCACGCTGGATTTTTCGTAGGTCCATTGGGAGCCGAGATATCGACGTTTGAAAATCACGAAAATCGACGTTTTTCCAAAAGTTGCTCGAACATTGAAAAATCGTTGTTCATTTGATTTTTTTTTATATCAAAGCTATATTCGCTGTATTTTTTCCTGCTGATCACGAATATAACAAGTATTTTATTCCCAACCCAATATTTTCCATGTAAATCCCATAAATACGATTTTTCGTGCATAAAATCGAGCCCCTCAATGTAGCATTGTACTTTAGGCCAAAAAGGCCGGCGGATCCATGTTCAGCGGGCGAAAATACTTCGGAATACATTGCAGGTAACATTAGAAAAAATAGAAATAAAAATTTGTCGAAAAATTCCAAGATTGTATTAGCTTACCCGGCTAATATAGCTTGGCCGGCTAAAACGGATTAGCCAGCTAAGACGGCTTAGCCGGCCAAACTATAAAATCCATTAGTTTGATAAGATATTTTAACCAGCTAGGCCGGCCTATCTGTCCAACCCTAGGCGAGACGGGCTACCCTTAAATTGTTCACTTTTTTCTTTAAGCCCCGCCTGTACTATCCTCAAATCTTGAGTTTTCCTAATTCTACCTATCAACGATAAAGTTTTTAATGCAGTGACGTCATCTACGGGATACACGATTTCCGGTTCCAAGAATCCAATTTTTTTGTAAGACAGTTAGACATGCCTAATAATAAAGCAATACAATAATTTTTCAGATACTCCATTTTGCCTCGCTTCCCTATTTTAGTCATTGCCTACAAAAGGTTTTTATCTTTTTCCTTCCAGGTTTTTATTTTTATAATGTTAGGGTGGCCCAACATGCCCCGCATCGGCCTGATTTTTCACTAGCCTATCTCGTCCCGGTTTTCCCTATAGCTAGAATGTTTTCAATGAATCTTCGATGTAAGATCTAGTTGGAGACTGTACCATGATAAATCTCTTCTTGTCACAATGGCGACTCCGGGTACCGGTTCCTAGAGCTTCCAATCGTCGTATCAACACATCCAATAAGCCCCTAACGCTGTCTCCATGTATCCCAGAGAGCGCTGATTCGCGTTACCATTGCTTTGCTTCTGCATCGCGAAGCTCAACGAAACGTGACCACGGCGGCGTGAAATCAAATTTGCACGGACGTCGATTCACCGATCAGCCTCGATAATTGATCTAACGGAGGTGCATCTACCTCCAAACACCATTAGACGCCTAGAAATTGGATCTTTTTCGAATCCCAATTTTGGTGAAACAAAAAAAAGTTTACATTCTCCTATAACGGAGAGAGAATTTATTTTTACAATATTGAATTTCCTAAGAAATGTGTCTGTACGTTTAAAACGACGTATAAAACGTCAGCGGGCGTTTATTCAACACGAAAAATTTAGTTTCCGAGCAAGATCTCAGAGTTGATGCGTGTCACACTCGGTGCCCGGATTTGACGGGTCAAACAAACAGAGCGTCAAGCCTCCCCGGCACGCTTCTCTTCTTCCGCGTTTTTTTTCGTCTTTTTTCTATAAATATAATCCCGAGAGTCAGCAGTCAATGACTTAACGTTCAGAGATATGTTTTTATTGAGAAATAAATAAATAAAAATTTGATGGCGAAAGAAACCAAGTTCGATCGTCTCGCCAAGATCGAGAGACACAAACGATTTTGGATACCTTATGACCTTTGCAACTCTCCACGTCGGGCGCTCCGATAATAAGACGATTCGAATGCGGCGTCATCGCACGCGCGTACGTGCGAAATTCGCGGACGGACGGCGAGAGACCGGTGGACGGGACTCGTCGGTGTAAAAAAATCGAGAATGAAATACAAAGTGCAATGAGAATTTCTTTGATCTCGCGGCCGCACCGTGTAATAATGTTGTGCCGGCTAACTCCCCGTTCTGTTCATGCCCGTCCGTGACGATAGAGTCCTTGACGTTCCCCAGGGAGGGATGTCGAAGCGATCGTAATCTGACGATCGTCATCGTCAGGGAAAACCTGGAAACGTCAGGGAATAAAAAAAAAAAAAATGAAATCGCGGCCACCTGAAAAAATGTATGGAAATTCCTTAATGGTCGGACAAAAATGTAAAGAGAAATTTGCGACCGTTACATCAGGATAACGTTCAGAAAAGACCCTGGTGAGCGCCCCGACAAGGTCCCGATACGAAGGCTCCAAAATCGCTATTCGGCGAAGTTTCGTCTTGTCGACGAATTAAATGCGTTTTAGTGATCGCCGAGCAACAGTTCATCGACGGATGATCGAATCCATCGAAAGTGTTGACGATCTTCAGTCTCTTCAATAGACAGCCCTCTCAAAAATATCTTCCCCTCTTCTCCAAGCGAATAAAGTTTAAAGAAGAAATCGAAGAAGAAGACCAATCGTTCACCGCGTCCACTCCATCGGCGATTCGAGCAAAATCGCCGACTCCCGAGACAGATCCGTGCGGGTGAGAAGCATATTCATCGAGCCAAGGAATCGCCCATCGGGGCTCTCCTCTCCCGCGAAGCGCGGGATGAAGAATAAAGAAAACAGAACGATCGAATTGGAAGGGAACAAGAGAGGCTGGTCGCATTCCCGAGTCGGCCGGTGAAGTACAAGCTCGGTATGGCGGGTTGTTGCAGGCCTCTGGATCGAGAAGCGAGCAGGACCGGGCCGCAGCACTGGACCGCGCGAAGAGATCCGCGGGCTCGCGGAGCTTCGGGGAAGACACGACAAAAGAGGATCTCACGCGGGTGATTACAACATTAATAAACAAATGAGCCTCGAGGCGGATGGTTCGGCCTGGTAGCCAATCGTGCAGCGTGGGCGGTTTAGAGGCGGAGCGAGCTCGGGCCAACCTCACGAATCCCTCGTACCAACTCAATGTCCGTCTTCGTTCATCGTTCGGACACTCCTGCCCGTTCTCTCTCCTCCGCACGGTTCAACCATCTCCGTCGCCCTCCGTCCAACGGGAGCGTCCGCGGTTGTCTCCCTCACGCACGTTTGAAAAGACCGCCGCGCACACGCGGTCGGGCGCTCGAGTCAATCCCCACCGGGAATCCCCGACTCCCACTCTTACGCCCGCGAGCGCGCGCGGAGGGGGCGACGCGCGGCGCGTCGACCAATGTGCATAGCGGTGAGGGGAAAATCGCTGTCGGTTTTGACCCGAGTGGGGCTCGGGGAAGAGGGAAAAATCCCGAGCTGTGTTACCCCCGATTTTACGAGGAAAGAGAAGGAACGAGAACATCGGCGAACTCCTGGATTATCCGCCGGTTCCACGCCGATATCGACAGGGCTTTATGTGACGGGGAGTTGATGTTTGCAGATCTCGCGCGCTCCCAATTTGGGATTTCATTAAAACTGTCTTGTCGCCTGAGGGGCTAGAAATGTAACTTGAGAAAAGAAAGGATCAGCAACATTTTTTTTTTCCTGCACTTTAAAAATATTCTCTTCGATATTGTAGAAAGGGTTTGCGGATAGGAGCGCATGCCGAATTTTTTTTTTCACTGGTACTTCATAGCAGTTTTTAAAACTCACGTGTAACCATTTTGAACGAGAATTCTTTTACGCGTTTCGGTACGGATAAGCGTGGCGCAGTTTACGAACTGCTCGAAAGGGTTAAATAATAAATGGCTACAAGTAGGTTATTTAATTAATGATATCCAGCGACAACTTTTTTAAATCGAGGGAATATCTATAACCACCGGCTTTGCAAATGAAAAAAATACCAATCACATTTTACTTCATGAATGAAGAAAACAAGTTTTTTTGAAGAAAAAATATAGCACGAAAGTTAAAGTGGCGGTGAACGAAGTACGATAAACTCATGCTATGAGTTTCTCAAATTCAGCGAATTCACCATCGTTTCGCAACGATGCGCGGCTTCGAGTTTCTCCTATATTTATGCCACGATGGTACCTTAAACGAAAAAAAGGAGGAAAAAACAAAAGAAAAAGAAGATGATACGTGAGAAAGGAAGTCGAATCGCCACGGTAGAGCAGTGTTCGTTTCGTACTCACGAGATACGGGAGTGAGGTCAAACTGTGGAATGATGACCGCTTCGTAGTATGCGTAAAGCCTCGCCTTAAAATCTCTTAAAGCCCGAATTAGGTGGTGTGCGGGCGCACCCTTTCCTGCATTCGAGTATATAGTTTCTCCGCGAGCCCTCTCCGTGTCCACTGCCGATCTCTCGCCTCTCTCGTCTTCGTTAACCGGAAGCTAACCATTACTCTCGGGAAACTTAATAGTCCGTGAAAACAATAGAATTACCGCGCTAGCGAGCGATTCTCTATCCTCATCGCTTCGGGACTTTAACAAACTAATGTAATTTTTAAAATCGTATATTTTTTTTACCGGCGAGACGTTTAGCCCGTTGCGTCGGTAGTGACAAACCGTGCGTACGACGAGCGAGGAAATTGACTCGGAAACTATGACCCCCGACTGTAATACTGTCGCGAGTCTCGAGGATACTTATTGATGATGTCCGCTCGTTCTGGAAAAGTGAACCAGGAGCTACTTAAGACTCCCTGGAATTTTAACGACACCGCACATCCTTCTGTGGATCGATATACCGCACCCGGATAGCAGCTTTTCCATGCGATCGCGCAAACACTTCCACTTCCAGCATGAGCCAGCAAAATTCAACAAAAAACCTTGAGATGATTTAAAACTACATTTTCGCTGCGATCCGAAATCGCTTACAAAAGTTATGGAGTTTTCACAAAGTTATGGAACACGACGGACAAACAGACGGAAATGGGAAAATGCTTTTTTTTGTATTCTAGGACGCGCGAAGAATGTTTCCGCACCATAATCTGTCAGTCCAATTTTTCTGGATCACAATACTCTCTCTCCTTACATACTTCCTGTATGACAAAAAAGTAAAAATTTATAAAATCTTGCAATCATTTTTGCATGCGCGTTTTTTTTCCGATATACACGAAAACAGCGTTCATACTGCTGCATATTAGTTTCCATCATGTCGATGAATGAAATCACTGATTTTCTCTGGTCCGTCCTGCAGTTCTCCATAAGAAGCCGATAAAAGTGCAGCAGGCTTCATCGGATCGCACACATCGCGAGTTTCCGACAGGAACAAGCCACCTCGGTAACGAAGGGAATTGGACTCCTCACTCGGAGGCCCAATTCCAGGAGTGTGTCCTTCCTCCCTCATTCTCCTCGCCACCTTTCTCGTTCTCTCGCGTTTAATCTTCGCCACAGCCTACCAGCGTCCATATCCCCGTGCACTCCACCTCCTCCTCTTTCGTCCTAATTCGTGAAACGCCAAAGCTCTCAAACCAAACTCCCGGCGTGGTTGTGTATCCCTTTAGCATAATCCCCCCGAGCGTACAAGAAGAAGCTGCGACCACAAACGTGCGTGGCTCTCCCGCGCAGGGATGCTGCGACGCGTTACCGCTCGCGCATGCGCACACCCAGCTCGATGTGTCCCGAGTACAACTCCTCTCGCGTGTCCGAGTGCGAGAGTTATAAGGTTCTACTTGCACATTAGCTAGTCAAATGAGAGTTTTATTATGGAAACTTCGAATTATCGCTATTTTAAGTTTCGAAAAAACAGCAAATCGCGAGATACAAATAAAAATGAACGAAAACGCTGTCCTGACCTTTTTTAAACAAGAAACTTGGCTTTAGTTGATTAATGTTGATAGGCTGCATCAACTTGCTTGAATCTTTGCAGACGCGATCTTCGATGCAGTTTTGAGAAATATATATAAAAAAAAAAATGATATTGCATCTAATAATAAAGTTCGTGCGCGTCCCACCTTAAAAAAAAAACAGTTTGTTCTAGCGTAAACCCTCCGTCCAGCGAATGTCGCGGCGTTGGAGGACGAGGAGGAGGATGAGGAAGAAAAGGACATCGAAAAGTAAGTGAGAGACGGTGGGATGTGTGGCATCGAGTGAACACACAGAGTGCGCAAAAGCAGGCAAGAGACGTTGCGTTCAACGATTCGACGTGACTTAACGAAACGGAGAGAGAAAATATACGGCCGGAAGGAGAAGACCGATGTAGACGAGGAGGAACGGAGAGAGCAGGAGCTGCTGCAAACCGAGTTGGCCATCGCGTTGTCTGATCATCCTCAAGACCCTAATGAAGCCTGGTTTATCTGAAGGCTTTCGATTCCCAGTATAACCCATACCCCGCACGTACCAAAGTAGCCTCACCGCTCTCCTCGCCGGGCGCTGGAACAGCGGTAGTGGCGAGAGAGGAGCTGTTGCGATTCTCGTGGCGATGCCGGGCTAGTGGTGGAGGACACCTTCCCGGTGGTGTGCTAGCCACCCGGTCTTCTTCTCTTTCCCGTACGTACATCCACGACTAGAAGTCCGAATACTCGAACGGAAATCGCACTTCGACGGTGGACCTGACAAGCCTCACTAAGTTTTATCACTTTCGATCTGTTGATCTGCTCTGGGCGATTTGAAAAAAAAACTACGTTCTTTGAAAACTAGTGAGAATTCAAATTGGATGTGACAAGATCATCAAGGGTACGGATGGGACTTTAACTGTAAGACTTAAAATTGTGTCCAGATCCGAAGAGGTCTGGTATAACATTTCAGGTAAACTGAAATTTCAGGTAAACGGAAATTTCAGATAAACGGAAATTTCAGATAAACTGAAATTTCAGGTAAACGGAAATTTCAGATAAACTAAAGTTTCAGATAATCTGAAATTTCAGGTAAACGGAAATTTCAGATAAACCAAAGTTCCCGATAAACTGAAATTTCAGATTTTCTGAACCGAAAAATCGCGGCAAGTTGAAAATCACAAAAAAAATGGTTTTCCCAAGTGACAAGAAAAATGTTGATCCATCCTCAAAACACCGAATCGCTAGATGTCCGATAATCGAAAATCATTTTTCGCAATCCGCGAGGTTTAATCGCTTTAGCGCGATCGGAACGACACATTGGTTTCGATTTCTTGGTACGAGCCGTTAACGAGCTCAATTTTTGGCTTGGCTGTACGAAGAATTGTGAGTCCCTCGGAGAGGATGGTGATGAAGCCGGTGGTGGTGATGCTGGTGGTGGTTGTGGTGGTTTGGTGAGGCCACCCAAAGCCGTTCGCGCGCCGAGTCGCTCTTCTCGCCAGGCCAGGGGGGCAAAATAAGAAAGAGGTGGAAGGGATCTCTCCTCTCTCCCGTACAGAAATACTATAGGAGTTACCACGGTGATCGTCGAACAGTGAGCCGAAGGGAGGCGGAAGGGAAGGGTAGCAGAAATCCGCGATGTTAATTTTAACTTAATTAAGGCTTAATTGAGAGAAAACATTATACTCCCCGCGTCCGTGACATTGCCCGGGATGCTGGAGTATGAGGATGAGCAGAAGGAAGAGGAGGAGGGCCGGCCCACCGAGCGAGGTCCGCTCCTAACCTCTCCGCGAGCATCGTCGCATCTGCAACGCAAATACGGATTTGAAATTTCAAAAATTCGAACCGCTCGGCCTGGAGAGGAGTAAAGCCGAAGATGCTGGCGGAGCGAACGATCCGAGAGGATCGTGGTCAATTAGAGGTGGCGGAGTGGTTGTCCCGAGGGGAGAGCGACCATGCTCGAGGGGGGTGCGCATAGTGTACGTATACCGATGGAATAATGCGTCCTATGCGGGTCACTCGAGAATCTCGAGATACTTTTATTATGTCTACGTATCCATCGATCTATCTGCTCTTCCAGCCGCTTCAACGACGACCGAAGAGCCTCTCGCAATTTTGTTGAGACTTTGTTTTGTCGATAAAAAAACAACAACCAGCACAAATGGACTTTTTGAAGTTCGGACGCTGCCATCAATATTGGAAAAAATCGTTACGCAAAATGTACGCAGAGTCGAATGCCCAAAAAAAATGTAATAAAATAAAAAAAACTTATTATTATTTGTTATTATTATCATATCATAATATTTAACAATATAATAAATAAGTAACTAATTAATAACAATACATCATTAGTAAATTTATTATTATAATAATTTATTTATTTATTCAAAACAAATAAAATAAAAATCCTCTCATGAACGATCAGGGTAAATAGAAATGCTCGACAAAAAGAAAAATGCAAAGTGTCTAGATTGTCTGAGAAAGTCAATCACTTGGATACGTTCGATAAACTTCCGCGAACAACGTGATGTAAAGATAACCCTTTGGAGTTGATAATCCGTTGCGCTTTGGATAGAATTCGATTACCCTTCGTAGAATACATACGCCGATCGACTCGAGGCTGGTTCTCGTCGTCGAGTAAATAAAATCTCCGGTTGGATATGAGAAATGACGTGGTGGACGTGGATGGGAACAGGGGATA
Organism: Stenichneumon culpator; assembly: GCA_964017025.1. Classification (NCBI taxonomy): domain Eukaryota; kingdom Metazoa; phylum Arthropoda; class Insecta; order Hymenoptera; family Ichneumonidae; genus Stenichneumon; species Stenichneumon culpator. The sequence continues at coordinate 8,135,378 of OZ024775.1, read as the reverse complement.
GCGATAGAGGAAGAGAGAACGAGAAAGAGACGAACAAGACATAAACGATGGAGGGGGTTGGGGAGGGGGGAGAGCTCACATCCTAATGACCCACGATCTAACCGAGAGGGAAATCCGAGGAACCCGCAGTGATATAAACAGTCCGTGTTCGAGTTTCTTCCCATGCTCGTATATATATACTATTCTCATTTTATTTATTTCGCCTCTAGCATCATCTCTCTCCTCTTCTGTTCTTCATTTGCGTCTGTTTCCGTCCAATTCGATTACGGGACTGGAAAGCGAAGAAGGCCGGGGCAAAACGGACACACCAATTTTTCGCGGGACATAAAAATGAAGAGGGTGGCCCGTTTTGCCCCGCTCTTCTCTCATCCTCCTATCGGGACTCTCTCCGAGTAAAAAAAAAAAAACAAAATAAGAAAACAAATTTCGATAAACGAATGAATTGATTGAGGCTCGGTGAGTCAACTTCCGGTTTACCGATACACAAACCGTCGTCAGTCACCGAGACGATTGTCGCTGCGTACGTTCGCGCTTGAAATCTTTAACCAAACAGTACGCTCTGCGTGACCGAAAGAGAGACCATTTTTCATTATTTTAATGTTAAGATTTGTATTTTTTCAATGTTTTATCTTTTGGTATCAGGAACAGAGTTGTCATTGTTTCCTCGAGAGAGCCGCTGTTGGTTTGAGATGTTAATTTTATAGTTCCGGTCGTCACGCTACGAGGAGTCGAGAGGGAATCTCACACTAGTTTAATGCGCTATGTTGGATTAATATAAAAAAAAACAGCTTGCACACGAGCAGAGGGAGAGAGATATCGGTTTGTATGACGGATCGGTCGAGCCTCGTGATGAATCGGTACGTTATAATTCCTGACTTGGACTGATGATGAATTCTCGTCCTCCCTCACGCTGCACAACTTGCGGAGAGCCCTGTAGGACGCCCGGGGTTTTATCCGCCCTCCAACCCTCCACCTATATTAACATAATTTCTCGACATGGCAGACCTCGAGTATCAATTGGCAGGTACAAATGCATTCCAACTTTGTAACTCGTGTTTTAACATTATTTTGCTCACAGGCGAGAATTTTTTTTAAAAATAGTACTTTTTTTTTAGGTTTATTTCGTGCCTTTCTTTTATTCTGTCTTCCGAGCTTGAATTAACGCGATCGATTCAGGCAATATTATTCATACATGTTTCACATTTTTTTTCGTCCGCTACCGGGAACGGCAATCTTTAAGTCCTCAAAAAAATTGCAGATCAAAGAAATAAATAAAAAATAAATAAAAAATAAATGTAAAAAATCTGTTATTCATGTAAATTACTTTTTTTCAGCATTTCCATGAATAAAACTTGCCCTACGCATCGTCAAGCGAACCCGAGACTTCGGAGCCATATTCCTACCGAAATCCCGATTAACGAGTCACGCGTCTTATTAATTAGTCACCGGCTGGTTAAAATTGTACTCGTCACATTGTGGCGGTAATTTCTTTCATCAAATAACAAACATCCAGCCGCTCAGACGATTTTTCATCCCGGTGCTTCTAACGTTGGTAAAAAAAAAAAAAAAATCAAAGTAGCCACAAAACGCACTCCAAGCTCTCCGAGGCGTTGTGTTTATAAGCAATCGAGAGAGGACAGGAGGGGTACACATGCCGATGGAATTTGATTTGTTTGAGAGTACCGCGGCGCGGATGGCATTCGTCTGAGCTGTTTGAGCGTTCGTACGACGCGACGAATAATAAAATTCGATCGTGTGTGTACGAGAGGAGTTCGTCACGCGATATTCAGTCCAAGCATAGACGACGATCCACCGACGGATCATTGAAGCTTGGGAAAATATAGAACGAACGAGCGGCGAATATCTTCGGAGACTTCGGACCGGGTGACTGTGGCGCGGGTGGATCATCGAGGTCAATTGAGTCAATAACTCGGCAGAGACCCCGGTCGTAAACTCGATCGAACTGACCGATCGAGCTTTGTTCTCTCCGCTCTCCCGAGACACTCGCACGAAATTACAATCGTCCGTGGTATCGTTCTCGTTCCTCCGTATTGATTGTTTTGTCATAAATTAAGACATAAAACTTTCGATTCGGAGATAGCTCGAAAAGCCTTTTATTCGAATTTTTTTTATTTTATTTATTTTTTAACTTCTATTTCTTTACCCTGTGGACGGGGCGCGCGCGGGATCTCGCGGTTCATCCTTCATCGATAAGATCGATCCGGCAGCCGATCTTAAATCGTGAGAATGCAACACACCGTCTCGATTCGGAGCTGGTGGGGGGGACTCCGCGGCAAGGGGCTGACTTTGATGCGCGCCAGAAGTCAAGGGAGGCTCGACGTGGAAGCTTGAGAAAGGATGAGAAGACGCCGAAATCAAGATAAACCGACGCGGAGCCATTGAGAGGGTGAAAAAAAAAAAAATATCGTTAAAGAGCTTAAAATAAACGGAGCTACTTCACGAGAGAAAATTCTGAAAAAAAAATTATTTTCTGTAACTGCGTGCAATTAAAAAAAAAATGGAATAAAAACTAAAATGTAAATGTACTTGTGATAGGCGAGAATTAATGTTGTCACAGCACGCGGCCTGTCAGAAGCAAATTTTGTCCATCAAAATTTAAAAGAGGGGGCTTAATTTAATGAAGGCTTACAACTAAATCGTATTTTATGGTAATATCTGGAAAAAAATGTGGAGATAATATAATATATTGCGTTGGCTTGCAGAAAACGAAAGGAGAGGAACTAACCCGACTCATATTCGCACACCCATGCGTGTGTGTATGTGAACTGCTTCGAACTGCAGAAGTCTGAGGTGCACTCTCTGACTGAGTGCAGAAACGACTGTTCCGCGAGTCCCGGGGTACAAGAAGAAGAGGAGGAGAGCCGAGATGGAGGCAAAAGAGAGATGAAGAGAAAACGCGAAAGAGAGTCTCTCTGGGGTCTATCCAGCGTGTGCGCGGCGGTGTATATGCTGCTCCTGCTGCTGGTGGTGCTGCCGCTGCTGCTGGTTGCTGCACACGGCGGAATATAAGGTTTTATTTTCGAAATTTATGATTGTCAATAAATTTTAAAAGCGTTCCGTCTGGAGCCCTTAGGGCTGAGGCAGGGCTGGCCAAACCGAAAGTCGAAGCTTCGAATGAGTTGGCCGCCGGTGGAAGGGGGAGGGATGTTGTTGGGCCCTCGATATTCTCTTTCTCTTCGCCTTCTTCCTCTTCTTCATCGGTCCTTCTTCAATCTTCACATACGTATTAAAATTTATATATATATATATGTGTGTGTTTGTACATATATATATTTTTGCGTGTGCGTTTATATTTCTGTGTATGGACGTACACGAGGAATCTCTTTCTCTCTTTCGGCTTTCTGCGTTTCTTCATTTTTCTTTTGTACACTTTCTGGAGCTATGGAGAAGAGAAGAGAGCTCCCTCTCTATATATCCCCGAAGGGCTATGGGGATTCGGGCTTAGCGGCTAATTGCGTTTGGTGCTCTCACACACACACGCGCGCGCGCGCACATACACGGGTAAGAAGAATGAAGCCAGTGGCTTGGATTTTTACAACCACCGACTTCAGTATTTTTTTTTCTTCTTTCATATTTCTTATTATTCTTCATGCTAGAACCGTGCTCAGGTAGAGCAGGAATGAATCTAGCGAATTGTTTTGGTGACAATTTTCCAGACATAGTCCCCCCCGCCCCCCCGCTTCGCCGATTTTTGCACAAGCGTCGATGAATAAAATTCTTTGAATATTTCCGCGCCAAACTTTCACCCTCGTTCCTCGTAATCTTTCATCGTATTCTATTTTTCTCGTTTGCCTCTACGGTGGGGCCCCGCTCTATCCCTCTCTCTCTCGTACCGGGCAAATCTTATTTTCGATGGTTTTTATGAGTTTTGTGGTTTGGCGAGTCGAATCGGTCTGTAAAATGCGAAATGGCTCGTTCGGGAGAGCGGTCGCGCGCGAGGGTCGACGGGGCCACGGGCGGGCGCGCGGGAGGGGCAGGGGGGGGGTTTCGGTCGAGACGCCGCCGACGGGGCCCCTGAAGAACGCCTCTGGTGCGAAGGACTCGCCGATTTTTGTTTGGCCGCCCTTTTCACTCCCTCTCGAAGCCGTGGGCTCTCTCGCGCGCTTCGAGTGCACAGTCCCAATGGACCCGAGAGGGCACCGCGCGATCTTTCGCCTACCGAAGGGGGGCCCCCCCTTGAAACCCCCTCCGCACTCCCCGCTCTCATCCCTTTCGCGCTTTCGTCTCGCGGGGCACAGCTCACGGGTAATTTCTTCGTACACGAAAATCGATATTTCATGGCTAATCACCAGTATTTCGGAGGCGTGGAAAAGGCTTTCGTTATTTATCGCGTCGCCCTCGGGATAAACCGATGCTCGCTCCCTCTCACGAACATAACCTCTTTCACTGCGCCGCTCTCAACTAACTCCCTCTGTCCTCCTCCCTGCAAGCGTTTGTACTCGCGCAAGAAGACATTGAGGTGATCGAGGGAAAGGGCTTCAAAAACGGTGACTATCGATAAAGTATCAATCGATGGCCGCGCAACGGCCATTTTGTGGGGCTATCGTTAACAAGATGGCCGCTACAGGGTTTAATGCTCGGCAAGATGGAAGATCATGGTAATGCTTCCAACTTGGGTTACGTCGCGTACAGTGGCCATTTTGACAAAATGGCACCGAACTCTTCTGTTACCGGTAAAATAGTGTAGACGCCATTTTCATAGCAATTAAACGAGGGGCCATTTTAATAGCGATAGAACGAGAAAGTCGCAATTTTCGTAAACAATAAACCAGCAACATTTTTTTTTCGCTACTCAGTATACACATAGCTCGTTAAGATGAGGATCAACGAGCCGATGGTGGTAATGTTCGATTATCTTAGCCGTACCGACCGAAACGAGAAGGACTCTCCGCGTGGAATAATTACTCGTAATCACGCTCAATCTAATGCCCGCGGGATGACGCTGCTCGTTCCTTTTTCTCCCTCTTACAAGCCTCCACCGACTAACGACGATTACCGCAAGAGCCTCTCGGTATTATCGGATCGAGCTGATAATTAAGCAATCGCTATATCTTACTCTAGATTCTCAAAAAACTAAAAATATTCAACATTCGCGCTTATTTTTTTTACATAAAAAATGTCCAGCGGCAACTTAAGGCGGGGTTAAAGATATAACCTCAAACTATTTTTAATCCATCTTTCACCGAAATGGTTATACAAAATAAAAAACAAATTGCGGGAAGCACTGCCTATTTGATTAACGTAGTAAGCCTGGCAATTCGTTTTTCATTTTATATAATCGTTTCGGGGAAAAATGGATTCAAAATTGTAACTCTGTCTCTCTCTCTCTCTCTCTCGCACTCATAGGGGAGAGTGGGGCAAAACGGGACAGTGGGGGAAACGCAATTTTCCAATAAAAATTTGAACGAACCATTTTGCCCCATCGATACATCTGGATTTTCTGCCCAGTTTTGCCTCACAGTGCCATCTAAAAATTATTGGAAAATTCCGTTTTGCCCCACTGTCCCGTTTTGCACCGCTGTCCCATTTTGCCCCGCTCTCCCCTACGTGTTTAGCCTCCCCTGAAAGTTTTTCAAAGTGCTTCGACAGATTTTTTAATCTTCTCTCTTGTTCCCACAATACTGAAATTCGTCGAGTCATCATTTCGTAGGCCTCGATATTCTCGACGTATAGAAAGAAGCCCGTGGAACATTATTATTCCAATTTTAAAGGACGCTGTACGAGGAGATGCCTATATATGTGCGCGAAGGAAAGGAACGCTCGGTCTCTCGATTTTTACCCCCTTCGGACCGTTCTCCACTCGACTCAAACTCTCCTCCATTCTTTCTCATTCTGTCTTTCTCGAAGGCTTCTCTGCATCGGGCACCTCTCTCATTAGCTCTCTCTGCTTCGTCTTTTCTTCGGTGGTCTCTACTTCCCTCTCACTCCCTTCCAACATCGTCTCTCTTCTCTCACATGCCACGGCGACTCCTTCATCGCTCTCTCAGTGCCGTACGTCGGTCCTCGTGTCCGTTCATCTTACTCATCGGCTTAAATTCCGAATGCGTCGTTATTCAACTTTTTATCTCCCGCATATGCTCCCCCTACAATCTCAACCGCGAAACAACCCTTTACCCCCTTTGTTCCGACTCTTTTCTCTCGATTCTCGAACCCTGTTCAAATTTCATTTTTTTTTTTCGCAATTTTTTTTTTTTACTTTCTCATCCCATACGAAGCATGCACGGAGAGAAAGTATTGTAACCCTAAAAAAATAAAAAATTCGATTGTCAGATTACGGTCTAGAAACATGTTTTGCCTGTCCCAGAGTGCGAAAAAAGCAATTTTCCATTTCTGTCTGTCAGTCCGAAACACACAATGACTTTTCGAAGAGGCTTCGGATCGCAGCCAAACATGTTTATTTCTTTGTTTTTCCCCCCGAGCTATCGCAGAGTCAAAATTACGTTCCGAGGATAATGCGAGCCAGCGCCTCTTCGCTCGCTAATTAAGGTCAGAACAATAAACGGTACGCGTTCGAACTTCTTAAAAGGGTCCCTCGGAAAGTCGTGACGGTATCTACCGAGGCGCTCTCGTGTGCGACTGCCATTAATATTTCTCCGACTGTCGACAATTGTGAAGCCGTCGCGAGTGCGAGAGCGAAAGAAATTGGCCGAGGAATAAATGCGAGCGAGTCGCGCATCATCCCTCGAGCAAGCTGCAAGGCTGCGTCCTCTCCGCTTCGGCCCTCCCCCTCGCCCCCTCCGTCTTACATATCCGTGAAAGAAAATAAAAAGTGTTCGCGGACGCCGCAACGCGCTTATTAATTTCGCATCGTCGGCTTGTTCTCTTTGCTGCCACCGCGTTATGGAATCTTTCGCCACCGAAGGAACCTATCGCGTCCAGTGTGTGGCGTACGCGGATCCGCGAGTAGAAGAGAGGCCGCGCGAGTTTTCTCTCCCTCGTACTTCCCTTCCACTTCTCGTCGTCGATCTTCGATTTATGCTTTTCATGGACGCTCCTTCTCGTTCCTCGTCCACACACTCGGGCATGTGCGGGAGATCGCTCGAGCGGCCGAGGAATAAAAAGGATTACGAGGAAGAAATATAGCTAAAGGCACCGAGAGATAAAGGAGAAGGATTACGAGAGGGTTGATGAGACGGGCACGAGTTTTTATATTCCGGGAACGTACTGAGAGAGAGCCTATGAATATGCATTGATTGACTCGTAATTACGAGTCTCTATAATCGTTGCGATTCATGCATGCGCCGCGGAAGAATTTTCACTGCTGACGGAACGCCTTTGGTAAATGGTAATTGAAGATGATGTTTTTTTCAATGCACTTCTGGCGCGCATCTTTGTATGAAGTGCTGAGGGGCGCAAGACGTATGCAAGGTGCAAGACGGACTCGCGATTAGTTTCAATTATTTTTTTATGAAGATCAATTTTCGCGAAAAGTTGGAATTTATGGGATTTCATTGAACAGCGGTAGCTCAGTTTTTTGGATGGGTTCAAGCAAAAAATGAAGATACAGGAATTACAGGGCGATTATTTCGAGCCGTCAATAAAACATGGTGGAAAGGTGCCGCTAGTATTTTTTTCTTTTTATTTCAAGGGTTTCGAATAAAAAATTCCGAACCATTCATTTTCATGTATTTTCTTTTCTTTTTGAAAATAAATCTCAAATTTAAACAAGAATAAAATTCGGCGAAAGTTTCTCACGAATTGACGTACGATTATAACGACAGTAATGCCCTTCAACATTCTTTTCAATATGCATTTATATATTTTTTTATCGCTCCGATATTTAAAATTCATTGACATAGAATGACTTAAGATATACCCGGATAAAATGGCACAATGAACCTTAGAAGGAAAGAGAGTAGGAAGAGAGGAAAAAAAAGATGAAGCGATGTATAGAGATCGTGGGCCTTACGAAAGGCTGATTGGCCGTGTAATCCCCATTAGGCCCCCCGAGAGAATCGATTCCTCGTTCTCCCATCCCCGCATCAACGCAAACACTCTCGATCACACACACACACATATATCACTCTATACATCTGTGAACGTGTCTGTGATGTGCCTCGTTCTCGATATTCAAATAATCGAACAATGGATACTACGTGGCTGTGTGGCAGAGGAAAGAACAAAAAAAAAACAACAAAAAACTAAGGCCCCGATTCACCGCTTCGCGAGAAAAAAGGAACAAATTTAAATAATCATAATAACGATAATGCCCGAGTGGAGCCCGTCGGAGAGGGGAAATATCGATACCGGGCGGCAATAACCTATCGACGTTTTCCCCCTCCCCTCCGATTATTCCCGGCGGGGCCCGCACAATCTCGGCACGTTAAATCGTCTAACTCCTGAGTCCAAAAACTATACCATAACGTCCCCCACCCCCTCGAAAAAAAAAATTAAAAAATAAAAATCATCGAAAAAGGCCATTTCGTACGAGTCCGAGGAATATTTTTTTCGAGCCTGTGGTGGAAATATATAGGAATGTATAATTGAGAAGGATACTGCCGTCGGTTCTGGTTTATTTTGTGTACGCTCGATACAGAAAGGCAAGAGTAGAGTTGCAGAGGGGATGACGATGGGGAATGAGAGAGGACCGCGTCGGAGCCTGGGACCTTCCCGTTCCACGCGGGGCATCAGACTCGGGGAACCTGGCCCTGCTCTTCATTTTTTACTTTCAAAAATCATGACGATGCTCATTTTTCTGACTCGTGAAGAATTCTTCAAAGTGACGTGTAACCAAACGGGCTTCTTCTCTCTCGCCCGGGCGGTGTTGCGAGGACGCGAGGGGGCAGCCCCCTCTGTCCTATGGGGCCCCGATGTGTTTCGCCAGCGCCGGTGGGACGAGGGAGAAAAAATCCTCTTCTCCACCTACGAACAGCCACGACTACTCACGACAAGCCTTTTTTTATCCGCTCGGACTTCAGATTCCCAGATTGTAGGATTGCGGGCTTTTCGGCCTTTCTGGCCTTTTTTTTGTTCTCGGTGACTCTCGAAGCCTCTGCGTAGATGTGGTTTGAACTTGTTTTCAGTTAGTTAAAGTTCCATGCATTGGTAAAACAAAGTTTTGGACATTCAACTACCATTTCTTGTCCTCGAAGGTTTAACATTTTTCAGCCAAACATAGATTCTTTGATGAAGACATTTTTCTCAAATTAGCAAAAGAAATAAAAAAATGCTTGGCCTTTTGTGGAAAAGAAGTGGTAAAATGTAAAAGCTTTTTTTTATCGCGTCTCATTAGTTTGCAGTTTCTCCAGTTTTAGAACTATCTGTACTCATCGAGGCCATCAGCAAGATGACTTCAGCAATCATTTGGGATTGCAACTGAATAACCGATATTCAACTTCGACGTTTTCTATTTCAACAATTTCATTTCACTGTACTTTCTTTCACGTAGCGCGTGATACGAGCGCACGGGTTGCATCTCGCGGAGCCGCGACCAATCGAGGGGAGGTTCCCCGCGCGCAAGACCTCCTTCCCTCATTCCTTAGTTTTGAGTTTTGGATTTTTATTTTTTAATAACATTTAATTTTTTTTCTATTATTTCGATTTTCTCTCTCCGACTCTCTTGGTCTCTCCCGGTCGGGAGTAAAGCTCACGGGGCCTTACATTATAATATTCATATTTCCAACGAAAGATCTTATCTCGTAAATGAATTGAACGCGTTCCGATTTGAGATATCCGTTCGCCGGGGTAGAGGAGGTATATGTGCGCCACTCGGAGAGCGTTGCTTCGAGGACGCTGACTCCTCCGGCTTATTCTTGTAACTCTTATTATTATTTCTTTAACTCTCGTGCGCTCTTAAACCCCCACGAGTCCTCGTTCTGTCTTGTCTGGGTGTATTGTAATGGCAACCGAGAGCCGGCCAACATAATGGGCGAGATGCGAATTGAGCTCGGGATATAAATTTACGCGAGGATAGAGGCTTTGCTCTCCGCTCAGTACGTTCAACCGGCACAAACTTTAAAAAATTAAAAGTTTAAAGATTAAATAATTGGAAAATGTTTTAACTTAAAAATTGGCAACTTGTTAAATTTAAAAATTGGAAAATTCCGTTAATAAAACGCCAATCGAGGTTGATGTAAATAATGGAAACGAGATAATAGATGCAATGCCAGGCTCTTGCGAGAGCTCGAAGTTTGTTACGAGAGCCGGCGAGCTCCGCGCGCACGCGGTTTATATGCCGGGCAAGAAAAATACCTCGGCCTCGCGGGCAATTAATCATATTTCGAAAATCATTCCGCGCCCGGTGTGCTCCCGAGATCGAGACGACGAGATACTGGAGCACCGGCACCACCACCGGCAGCGGCTATGGCCGCAGCACCAGCAGCAGCACAAAAGACCGAAGTCATAGTCCTCACGACTGCTCGCGATGGGCTTAGCCTGTTGCCAGGACCGAAAAAACTCTTCAGACACGTACACGGAAAGTTCTGAATTGTATTGAACGAAAAAGAAACTTTTGAGGAAGAGATACATCGACTAAAAAATGGTAAATTAGCCATTACCGATTTCGGTGTTGTGCACATTATCGGTTGGAATAATTGAGCCATTGCAGATTTAAGAAATCCGTTTGGAGCAATCGAAAGTGTACATATCAGTGGTCTTCTCCGAATTATTTCAAATTTTTCCTACAATTTTCAAACAAATAGCTGACGAATTAATTTAGAACAGACAAAAACTTTTTTCGTAGATACGCTTATTTCAGGTTATAACTCCACGAATAATTATCCATTTTTTATCGCTGGGCTGGGGATTTGAATCGGTACGCTTCAAGCTTCAGAATGAATCTTGAGTCATCGTTCTGCCATCTCCGCGAGCCGAGTTATTCGCCTCGAAACTCCGAGAATGCGATTGTTGACTACGATAATCCAATTTTTCTCTTTTTAAATCTCATCGAATGTATGATGAAAAAAAGTGAAAAAAGCATTGGTAGTGGATCGGTGCAGGGAGAGTTGATGCGTGCCGAACAAGAGTACAAAGGATTTTGTCGAGGATGTCCGAGAGAATTTGTAGCGAGATGGATAAGAGAGTCAGAGATGAAAGGGAATTCCCTCGACCTCTATCCGCTGCTCCCGCTGCTGCACTCTTATCCCTCTTTCCTTTATTCTTGTTCTCCTTATTCTTCGTCTCTTCGCATATCCTATTCTCGTGTCTGGGACGCCCGCGAGAGAAGGTAGATTTTTAAATTTTGTCACGTTCAAGTTTAAACACAGTCATTTGTGCGTTCTACCCCGTGGCTCGCGCTCGGCTCTCCCGTGTCTCTTGCCGATTCTACCTTTTCATCATTCCTCCTCCCCCTCTCTTCCCTTCGCCTCTTCATTGTTCTCTGCCTTTCTCGTTCTCCGATCCCATCAAATAATTAGAAAAAAAAGAGTGAAAAAAAAACGAAGATATGAAAAGAAAAAATACAATTTCCATCGCCCTTATTTACCGCAGTGCTCGAAATAACGTAATTTCGAAATTATAACATTCGAATCTCTCGATGGAATCGGACGATGGAACGGGAAATACGCACCGTTCTGAGCCGAGCTCCAGACACAAAAAATCGTCGGTAATTCCCCACGTGGTACCGGCCTCCTAGGTGGCATCCCTCTTATGTCACCGAAAAAAGATTCGAATTCCACGACAATCAAACATTTTTGTATTTTTTTCAATAAATTTTTTCCACGTTCTACGAGCTCGAGTAATCTAATCTAATCTATCACTAGATCTCACGCTTCCGCGCTCCCAAGATATTCAAATATATTTGATATCTCGATTAAGAAACTGCACAAACAAGTTTTTCTTATCGTAATAAATAAAATCGGTAATCGAAATTGAGTGTGCAAAAAAAAATCTGTTTTTCCCAAGTTTGAAGCCGGTGTGAATCTCGAAGGGAATTAAAGGTTCGCGGTAGAGGAGAGAGCACGAAAAAAGGGTAGAAAAGGGTCGAGACGCTCGGTGAGCGGGAGGGGGGGGGGGGGGGGGGGTAGGGATGGCCAGCCAGAAGGCAGAAAATCGGGCGCGGATCCCAAACTATAATATCGCCGTCTCGTGCCCGTCTTGCCATGTGTGCGTATTCGCAGGCTGCATCGAGGCCTCTTGGCACGGTCTCTCGGCGTCTCTTTTCAAATAATTCAAAAACCGGCCGATCGAACATATATTTCTGGGGGCTCGAGAGAACTCCGAACGAGCGAGAGCGCGAGCGCGAGCGCGCGCCTCTCGCACACCGTGTAATTATCGTTCGCGGTGGTGAGGCCCATCACCCAGACCCCACAATTCCCTCTCTCCTCCGCTATACTCGAATCCAGCAGTGATTCTCAAACGTCCGGAGACTCTACTGTTCGTGAAACGACACTTGAAGCAAAAAAAAAAGAATGTCTTTTCGAAGACAAAAAAAAACATATCTTTTCACATATTGTATTTCCCGTGACACGATAAGTAATAAATTATCAGTTATCGATGAAACTATGTCGAATGTGAAAATGATGTTAAGGTTCAATAGGGATGAAAATTGCAACGGTGTCTTACCTTGATTAAAGACGTTACATTAAGGGCTTGAGGAGATTGTCTTTTCGTTGCTTATCAAACCACTATACACTGTCGTTAACGGATTAAAGAAGTAAATCACTTTTCTCGGTACGATTTTCAAACTATCGCGTCCGATAACTCGACGCGTTGTAATATAATCCAACTTTCGGTATTTTTTTTGCTGTTTTTCTCATTTCTCGCTTCATCCTATCTTATCACAGGCGTAACGGTCGAGGGGAGCTAATCGTGCGAAATCACACAACTACGTGAGGAAAATAGACCGTCGATCTTATCGTACTTGATTTATCGATAGTGTGTATGAAAAAAATTTGTTGCCTCGTCAAATATTCAAACTGATAGAGGAAATAAGATTATTATTATTCTGTTTTATTTTAAACACGATCGACCGCGTTTAATGCGTCGCTGCAGGCATATTAATTGCCAGATAAATCGAGCAAATAATAATAATAAAGAAAGAGAAAAAAAATCTTGAAACACGATATTGAAATAGCGAGGATATAGACTAGCTTTGCGGTCTTCCCAGGGACTTTTTATTCCACCAGCCGCACACTATTCTCTCCCTTTCTCCTTCTCACTCTCGAATATCCTTCCTCCTCCTTCGCTAGGAGCTCGAACGGACGGAGTAAAAAAATAGTTTAAATATAGATGAGGGGAGAAGATGAAGAAGAGCGAAGAAAAAAAAATTACTACTACAACGCCCTCGTTTCGAGAGTCTCGCGTTTCCGATTCCCACGACAATATCGTCGTGTATTAAAAAACAAAGGGTTGCCCTCGTCAGGCCACCCACTCCACTTCCAATAGTACAAATTTACACCCAACTTTTCTATATATTTCGTTTCACGGCTTCTCGCCCCCTCTCCTGAGGCTTTCTCTCTCTTCGCTGTTGGATTAGGATCGTACTGTGAGCCACTTCCGGCCTTGGACGGATATTGCCGACGGCAAAAAAAAAATCTGACGCCATGTTCGATCTCCTTTCGTTTTCTTATTCCCAATATCGTCGAATATTATCACTCCGCGACGCAATTCTTCTCTTTCAATCGCGATCGATCAAACGCCGGAGGCTTCAAATACTTCCAATTCCGAATAAAAATATTTTTCGATCGTACATCATTTTTTTTCACACTAAAAAATGAACATAATCTGGAGAACGCATCACCTCGTGAGAATTTTTCAAACGGTTAGGCCAACAGAAGGCGAAAGATTTTTTATTTATTTTTTCCTTTAAAGTAAGAAACGATTAAAAATTTTCTCATGACGCTCGATCATTAGGATTTTTCACGGTATGCCCAAACAGGGAACTCTTTGAAGCCCAGAAGGTAATGGAGGAGAGTGACGCCAAGGGCTGATCGATGGACGGTGAGGGAAACCCCTTCGAGGGCTCTCCGATCACGCCAGACACGGTTAAATCGTATCTGCCTAGGGAGAGTAGTGAAGAATCGATACAAAAAAAAAGTTTTAAAAAATGTCTAGGAAATACGGAAGGAACTTGGTGAATCCTGGAAAGTCGGGAGAAAGTGTGTAAAAAAAATACAACGTAGAAGTGCATCGCAGGTATGTACGAGAGTCACCAAGAGGTGCAGGAATGATTAATCGATTTATATCCTGACTCGACCCCCCCGTGGCGTTTGCCTTCCAACAGGAACATTCTTCACCTTTTTCCACGATAAAGGCTGATTGATGAAAAAAAACGACATTGACTCTAAAAGACAAAAAAAGAACCCTTAATGGGTTCCTTGTTTCTCCAGAGTAATTTTTTTTAATCTTCCGAAGATGTGGTACACGTTGTGGATTTAAATAGTCGCTGTTGCCCGGAGAGCTCCCACGCGAGGAAACTCGAACCGGAAGTGAAATTTCCAACCCTTGAGACGAATGAATGGAACGGAAAAAAAAGGAGTGAGCTTGCTTCCCACAACCTGTGAAACTTTCCTGCACCCTCTGTCATTGTCGTTCCCTGATAAGCCTCGAGTGGCAAAGAACAAAAAAAGGAGCCATAGAGAGCGAGAGCGAACGGCGCAATGTTGAGGGTGCGGTGAGGCCGGTCGTTGATCTTCCGTGCAACGCCCGCATCGCTCGACACGTGTTAAATTGTCTCGGAGTCGAGAGAGACGAGTGAGAGAGATTGAGAGAGTAAAGCAGGAAAAATCTGGATCAACGACCCCTCGGAACATGCCAATATGGAGTGTACACCGGAGGGGAAAGACTTTCACACTGTTTTTCGAAAACGAGGACTTAATGCGAGAGTTTTTTTTGTCCACCCACCGACCAACTGTTTCTACAGAAACATAAAAAGAAGGAACTTCGTGGGTAGGCATTTGGAACGGAAATACACAAGTATACAAAAAATACACGATAAGCAAAAAATTATTTATTTATCGAATTATTATTTATTTACTTTTTATCTGCGACACGTTCAGCTATAGCGCCTGTTATCGCATGTATAAAATTATATAATAGAAAATCGTGACGTGGATCTAGGGGTTTAAGAAGATACCATGCAGTCATTCGCGAACGAATTATTTCTATAAACAAAATAAAATAATTCATTCATTCCATTATGATTTATTTATTGTATGTAAATTTTGATCTGCGGGACGGTCAGCTATATCGCCTGTTATTACATTGATAGGGCTCTAGGGGCACTAACGGGCCCGGGGGGAGGAGGGAGAGGGCTCGTACATACTTCTGGGATTAAATCAAAGAGACGCGAGCCTTAACAGCGCATGCAACAGTCCGAGATCTTTTATCGCTTTCAATTCGTTGATTCGTTCTGTCGTGAGAATTGTTACCGACACCGAGGAGAATGCGAGAACGGGAGAGAGTGTCAAAGAGCGAGGAGATAGAATTAGTCGGTGAAAGAATGAACCTCATAGAGCTTCGAGATATCGCGTACAAAACTCCGGAAGTCGCATGGCCCACGCTGACTGCAGAGGCAGCCACACGGAATTCGTGAAGAAATTTATTGCCCCCCCCCCCTCCCCGTCGTCGTTGCTCGTCGTTCTCTCTTCGTCTTGTTCTCCGCTCTACTTTACCGCTCCCTCGCCGCTACTCTTTCTCTATCCGTTTCTCTCCCGAGGGTCACGCTATTCCGGCTTTATGATTCAATTTTCTCACTTCTCTTCAACATTGATGCAGGCGGTCATCGGGCGTGTTTAACGCGCGGGTATCATTCAATTTCATCTTTCACACTTTATCTCGACGCCGGCGAGATAGTGTGGATAAAATATGTCTGTATATATATATATATATATAGGGAAGAGCGGGGCAAAATGGGGCAACGGGGCAAAACGGGATATTTGGACAAAACTAAATTTTCCAATTATTTTTTGGATCGGACAAGGTGGCAAAACGGGGCAGAAAAGCCTGATGTATCTGAAGTTGCGGATTCGGGCATTCAAAAATTATTGGAAAATGACGTTTTGCTCCATGCCCCGTTTTACCCCGCTCTACCCTATATATATTTTATATTATTAAAAAGGTAACATAAAATATTCGATTATTATGGTTATATAATAATAATACAATACATATTTTTAAAAAGTTTTAAATGATCGACGAAACCTGTGGGTGTCGAAAAAAAAAAATCCAGTAAAAAAAAGCTACTCCGAAATATGAAGAAACGCGGTAATCTCTTCTGAAAACACAGCTGGCGAGTTACGTAAAGGGTCACACACCGGGATCGCAGGTAGGACTTATCCTCGAACCTACCGTGGAGTCTGTATCGCGACCGAGGGACAAACGAGAGAAAAAAAGAAGAAAAATAGAAAAAATGATGCCGTGGAAGTATCGGAAGAAGATGGAGTTAGGTATGAAAGGTGATACTGCAGGAGAGATGAAAACCGTAGGGGGAGATGTCATCTTGCGCAATTTTAGTTTCCTCGGTTCCATTCAATTTTTTCAGCTCTCCCGGTCCTTTCGCGCCTATAGCGGAGAAAAATCCTTTCACCTACATATCCACAATGTCGCAGCGACGAAAGCTGCGGGAAGCTGCATCCTCTTTTCTTCCCTGGTTATTCAAAGAGCAGTGTTAACCCTTCGACGGGTCTTACCGGTTCGCGATCTCTAAGCAATTCGAGTACGAGTCGAACTTAAACTTGTACAATATAGTTTTTATATTAAATATTTTTTCAATATACATGTGTACAAACTTCTACATTTTTTCTTCGCAAAATTTATTTTACTTTGTTTCTTTTTTAACTGTCCGGATAAAAATATTGAGCGTCCGTGACCCATAAGTGTTTGTTAAACGTTCACACCGTTTCTATCTAACAGCAAAACAAAATATATATATTAACGCCAGAGAAAAGAAAAATGGATAGGAATAGTTGCAGCTCAATGTGATAACGAACTATAAGGTGTTTTTTAAATTTATTTTTATAACTTGCAAACGTTTTGATCCAACGAATGTCTACCTGCTGTTTTTGTTTTCCCTTCTCCTGTTACTAAAGCCACGGAAATGTCGAAAAATTGCCTCACGTTCGACCAGGTCGCGCAGTTCTCTTGTCTCCTTCTCCATTGTCCCGATAGCCCATCAGCTCTGCAGAGTACATTTTCTCGAGTACCTTTCGAAGGTTTCTATAAAAAAAAAAAAAATTGAAAAAAACGTCGCATCTAACTCGCTCGTTCTCTCAGCACCGGTAGGGCCCCTGCTTCTTGTTTCGCTGCTCGGGGTCCTTCACCCCTTTTTCCCCCGTCAGCTGCAGCGCACCGCAACGCTAAACATCTGTACACCGGGACTTGTAAAATTTCTTTCACTCTTTCCAAAAGTAAGAGAGAAAGGGAGAACGAGGGAGGCTCAGGATAACTGTTGTTACGTTGGTTGGTTACACGAATAAAGAGAACCTCGGGGGCTTTTTAAAATCTTGATATCGATGGCTATCTCGACGCTTTTTTTCTCTCCCGATGGCATCCACCGCTCTGTACTCGGAAGCGAATCGTTAAAGGATTGCAAGGATATTCACAATCCAACATTTTTTCTGTACAAAGAAAAAAACTGTTGTACATTTTTAAAAATGTCTCCTTCACGAAAATCCATCATTTTGATTTTCTTTAAATGTTTACTAATTTTTAAATCTTTTAATTTTGTCGTCACTGAACTTTTTTTTAGTATTGGCATTTCAAAATCCGACAATAATTGAATAATAGGCCTGAAAGAATGCTCCGAGATAAAAAGAATCTTCTCTCGCGGAGCTTTAAAGTCGCGGAGATGCCTAGTCGAAACAAGGCACCAATATCGTTGCAGATAAGAAGTTTGAAATATCCCAGACTTCGTGCACGGTTAACGGTTGTAAGATTGAACGCATCCTCTTTGCCGGGACTGTAACGAGAGCACAGAAAGGATGGAAGGAGAGCACATGGCCCGGGCAGCAGAATCCAGGCACCACTTATCGGATCTCTATAATTTTAGATTTCCGAATACTCGTAGTTCGAAAGCGAGAAACGCATATGCCGAGGGGCTCTTACTGCTCGGCCCGAGACTCGTTTTGCTCTTTCTCAAGAGAGTGCATTCGGTTGTTTCTCACGTTATTTATAGAAGATTGATAAAACGCATTCCCGCCAATTTTTTTTATTTACCTATTCGTCTCGACCTCTTTCAGCTCAAAAAACGAATATGGATTTGCGTTGTTATTTTTCTTTCTCTACCATCGAAAAACCGATACATTGAGGTAGGGGCATAATGGACCATTTCGATTTACCAATTTTTCTGCGGAAGATTAAAAAACCAAAGTCGCATTTATTTGTTTACGTGCGAAAAATTAGTTATTTTTAATACATCTTTCCCATATGATCTTTTCCGCACGGATTCGAAGCTGCATCCGTGTATTTTTCTCGATTTTTTTTTCGCACCAAATTTTGGTGACGTATTCGAGGATTACCGAGTGTCAAACATTGGTACCTCAAAGCGTACGTATTTGTGATTTGTCACGTGCATCATCTTCTCTTTGGCTTACTCTCACTGCACTCGGTTTCTATCGAGTTTGACGGTAGATCCCGATAACGTCGCGCTTCTCCCACAGAGCTCCAGCGTGGTTTCTGATCCTCGCCTCGAATCCTTTCTCGATCTCACTACGTGCCCATCTTTATCCTTCGATCTTACTTTTTCCTTTATCTTTCCTTCTCTTCGACGCCGGCATGACGGTGTCAGTTTCTCGGCATTGTCCTCCCTCGTGAAGAGGACCGTGCGAGGATGAAGGTGGAAGAGGATCAATGGACGAAAGGGATAGACCAAAGATCCGTACACGAGTTTCAAGATCGAGAAGGAAAGAATGAAAAAAAAGAAATGAAAAATAAAATAAAAATAAGAAAAAAAATAAAATAAATACCGAGACTCTTAATCCTCTCGACGTTCTCTCGGACTGACCACGCTCTCCCCACAAAGCCCTTTAATCATCGGAACCATCAACCGCTTCCATCAAACTGGAACTCCCGGCAATCCATCGATGCGTCGATTGCACATCGTTTATCATATTCATTTTTCGTTGAAGCAACTTTTATCTCGACATATATATATATAGATAGTTTTTTTTTTTAAAGATCTGACTAAACGGTTATGTTTGAAGTTTTAAGCATACACATAAATAAATTCTTTACTCATTCGACTCCCTTCGCCCCAAAGTACAAAATTTTAGGGACTTGCCGTTTTTTTTCTTCCCAGGACTCAGGTATATTACCTAAGAGGGCTGTTATATCGTCGGCGTTAAAACGCAAAAGCTGCACGACAGAAGCGGTTACTCGACACACAAGAGAACACATTAAATCCGGGATCTTGTCTCTCTATTTGAATAAGATTCCATCCTGTTTATCATTTTCTATAATTCTCGGCGCTCAACCCTTCGGCGAATAAAAATCACCCCATTCGTGACCTCTCTCGTCTATATATATATATGCCTTATAAAATCCTTTCCCACCAAGGGTCGTCCCGAATACTGCTATTACCGAGACTCGACTCATTTTTTTTCTTCTCTTTTTCCACAACCCCTCCCGTCACTTTCGACGGCAAATTAGAATTTTTTACGGTACACGCCGCGAGTCTCCCTCTCGCTTCAACTCGCAGCCCGCTGTGTTTCGTTTGCAGCTACGAAAATTTGCTTTTCACCTGGTTCAGACCCTTACTAGTTTCGTTTGTTTCCCCTCCCTCCTCCGGGCCACTCGCATCCCCTCGAATACGAAAAACAACCCTTTCCCGTTTCGTCGCGAGCCCGAGGGATTATTTAAATCGTACAAAAGTACATTTCACGCGTATCCTTGTAGGGTTGAAGTAATAAAAAAAGAACGTTATATGCATAAATCAAGTATTAGCATGCTTGTCTTGGATCGAATATTCTAAACCGGTAAAAACATTTGTTTGATTCGAAGAAAGTTGTTTAAACAAATTTCCTCGATTCGAATTAATAATTTTTCCAAATTCGTGGAACGTGGGATTTTTCGGAGATCTTTCTTCTCCTTTTGGTTTACGTGTCACAGAGTCGAACGAATCTTTTTCTCAGAGTATTAAAAAGAAAAAATGCCCGTTGATCGACGAGACTTTTTTGAGAATAAAAAATGATTTCTCACAAGACGAGCCTATCCCCGGAGAGCGTTTCGAGAGTTTCGTGGACGGGAATGACAAATGGTTTTTCTTCGACGGTGCGTAAAAAAGACCCGCACGAATTTCGGCCAGTCGATTAACCGGTGCCCCCTTGCCGTGCGTCCAACGATGCTGGTACGTTTTTATTTTTTTCGTTCTTTTTTCCTCTTCCTTTGATCGATCGAAAGTTCCGATCATGTGTGGAAAATTCGCCCGCCGCGAATCTTCATTCACGTGAATTTTCATGGGGACGTGGGTTGCCATGTGTGTTACCCTTTTTTTACAACAGTGACTCCCCGAGACAAAATGTTTATTCGACGATGTCGTCGCGTCAACGGTTGAATGATGATTTCGATCCCGATGCTCGATGACAAACGGACATATTTAACTGCACCGGTGAAAATAATTTATCGAACTTTCATCCATTTACTTGAATCAAATATTTGCAGGATTTTCCTTTCCAGGTACGATGACATTTACGATGTAGCAAATTTTGAAATACAGGTTGGGGTCCTAGTTTTTTAAATTTATGGCAATTGCACTATTGCAAAAACTTATCAGTACCTCAAAATTAAATTGGCTTTTGTTATTAATTGACGTTAAAATGAATTCAAATTCATTAACTTCAGCTAAAGTTCTCTCAAAGTCCCGAAATCCCGAAAGCCCCTCAAAACGAGTTTCAGCAGTGTAGCGTGAGGCAAAAGAACCAAAAAAAAAAATTTGGAAATCAAATATTGATTCTTGGTTTGTTCTCTCGAACAAGCGTGGCGAACTCGTCACGCGATCATCCCTCTCTCTCTCTCTTTCTCCCCCTCTCCCTTTCTCTCTCCGGAGTTGGCTTCGAGGTTTCGCCGCCTTTATTAAGTGATTACTCTCATTAGCGTGCACGCGATGTAGCTTTGTAGTCCCGCCGGTTTATACGCTTCGAAAGTGTACGCTCCACCCCCCGCCCGATCGTTCGTTCTTACAAAATGGCGCTCTCGATGCTTTACGTCCGTTCTCGTTTAGGATCGAACTCCGAAGAGACAGTCGTCCGACAAAAACGCAGACGCACACACACACACATATATATATAGATATATATATTAATTACTCATTAAAAGATACTGCTAGGGGACGAGCGTAATGGTGAATTCCCAGACGACGATAGATGTGCCCGATCTGAAACAATCCTCCATTGTATACTGCGACAAAAAATTGTATCCGAGTGCCTGAAATTTTAACCCGTTTTCGGGATGGGGCAGCAGCGACTCGGAGCGTGATAAATGCCCGATTTATCGAAAAATAAGAGCCCTTCCAACGCGGATACTAGGGCCCCAACCGCCCCCCCCCCCTCCCTCCCCCTTGGCATTAGTGTTTTTCCCAACCGGCCCGAGGAATTAGACAAAACAGAAGCCTGGGACTTAAGGAATCCGTGAGAGGGTGAGGGAGATCTGGACCAATTTTTCTTGCCTCCGGAAACTCGGTCACGATTGGAGCGAATTTCGTACGGGTGACTTGCCAAGAGAGAGACCCGGTCGTTTGGTCTTTGTTTGTTCTTTGTCGATCGCCTCGGTTGAGAGTGGCTCGAGCGGAACAAAGAAGGACTCGCCAGAAAGCGTGTGGATGACAAAAAGAATCGAAAGTGACCGTCAAGCGAACATGAGCGTCTCTCGCTCCGAGGAGAATGAGGAGAAGAGGATCTCTTCGGGGCCGACTTTGGGCGGGGAGGGAGAGAGCATGCGACGATCGCGGAACCATAAATCAATTAATTTAAGCTAGTTCGATATCCCGGCTAATTTAAATTCTTTCGGTAGCCTTTGAAATTATTGGGGCACATTTCAGGGATGAAATTCTCTCCTCATCTCTTGCGATGCCAAAGAGCGCCGGGAGGAAGGTTCTCTCTTGCACCGACCGGCGCTCAAACTCTATCTCGTTTGTATCTCCCTGTCGTTTGGTCAAAAGAGAGCTGAGACGCCACCCAAAGTATTTCTGATCGAATTCCATTGGGGCTGTTGGGCTCGTCGTCGGACGTCGTCTCGGGACTCTATACCTTCGATTCCCACTGCGGCGGTTGGAAGCGTAAGAATTCGAACCCTATTTGAAACAAAACAAATCGACATATACACAGTGGAGGGCATTGGTCGTCGGGGAACACGACGAGGAGGATCGCTGGACGGGAGAATTTTTCGAGGGTGGAAGTCCGTCGAGCAGCAAAAACATATTTATCGAAGTTGGTGCAATGGACAAACCGGGCGGCCGATTGGCGTTGATTGACTAACAGCAACTTCGTGCTTCGCAAAGTTTCATCCTACCGCTGAGAAAAAGTCGTTCCTCACATTATCTCGAGGAGGTTCAAGTCCGAACGTTAGTTGGATTGAAATCACAATGTCCAACACCAAAGTCAAATGAGACCGGGAGGCTGCTGGCAGGGACATCTGTCTTCGTTGAATGTGGAACTCTACCGGGAGGCTGCTGGCAGGGACATCTGTCTTCGTTGAATGTGGAACTCTACCGAGCAGCCGCGTCGATAAAGTAGGTAAAATAAGTCTCGACGCTTGCCGCAGCTGATCAGGTGGCGCTCTTCGATTCCCACCGCAGGTCGTCAATTACTTGCCACGGGTAAGCCACCGGCCACTCCATTGGTAAGACAGAACCAAACGACAAATTCGATTGGCTCATCTGATAAACGCTGATAAAGTGGAATCAAACCGCTTGAAAAAAAAAAAATAATCCCATTTCCACTGGAATAATTGATCGAACGAGCCGCCGGCATCGCCAGTGGGAAACTTTGTCATAAAACGCGATGACTCGTTGGAAGTTGGAAACTTTTCAATCAACTCCGGCAATTCCCCTTACCTGCACTTCGTCAAACCGCGGCAATTTATTCCAGTTAAATGAAATTCCTAGCTAGTTAATTAGGGCGGTATGATGGAAGACTTTGGACCGGGAACGAGCGAGGGAGGTCCTGAAATCTTCACTTGGAGTAATTGACTCTAACGCGTATTACAACTTCTCCGACATTAATTTGCTTTTCAGAGAAGATGGAGTGAAAGTGATAGCGGCATAAGGTATACGATGACGGAGGCGAGAGAGAGGCAGCGACGAACGAGAGTTAGTCCTAAACAAACAGTAAGATGACTTTTCGTGTGCGTCGACGCGGCTGGTTGGCTTGTAAAGGAAGCGCCACCGACAGATATATAATATATATATGTGTGGGTTTGTGTATATATATAATATATATATATATATACAGATATATCTTATATAGGGTTGGAAAGGAGCAAGAGAGCCGTTCGTGTATGTTGGACCTTGTATGTAGTGAAATCCAGCGGAGGGAACGTACCCACGGGGTATCAACAAGTTTGCCTAGCTTCGGGATGAAAGAGGAAGCTTGTGCGGGTTCGTTGCCTATATATACACCCACCAGGGTGTATATAGGCACAGCGGGAGACTAACACGTTCGTGCGGTTTTGCCCCCGGTCGGTGATGGTGCGCATTCGTGACGCTTTCCCGCTAGGTAGATCAATTTCGTTGGCTTGTTTCGCAGCGCGACGAGTACACACAGAATTTATATACTCCCTGTACAAACTACTATATTCACAGTGTTTCCTTACAGTATTTTCCAAGCTTTTCATCAAACGAAAACACGTGCATGAAAATAAATGTGACGCAGACGGTCCTCCAGAGAATTAAAAAAGCTGCGGGAAACACTGGTAACACCTTCAATTTATATCAAAGCGATGCTAAACAGACTGTAATCGATTTTTCGTCTGCGTCTTCAACGTTTTAGGTTCGGCGCAAGTTTTTGGTGCCTTCATCTAGCAGGTGAGAGGCCGCTGATAATTTCGTTTTCCTGGGAAAAAATGAGCACCCTTGAAAATAATGGATTACGGATTTTGTTACCGACTACGGTACAACGGCTCCGTAATGGTACTTGGGTTATCGAGGTCCAAGGATTTCCTTTCCGGACGACGTATCCTCGATTCTATTATACCATACCAAGGGCATCTATTATTCTCTGACAGAATGCTAACAGTGTCCCAATCGAGTTACGCAGTGGGTTAAACAGAGAGCTCGGCGCTCCTAAATCATGAAATGTTTCATCGGGCAATTAGAGAAATTTCCAAGAGTACGAGCCAGTAAGCCGGAGTATCACGGGGGAAGGGAATAGATCGTAGGAAACAGAAGTCAGAGTCTGTGGTGAGTCCATTGGGTGTAGTTGAAAGTCCAACTCCCTCTCTCCGGCTCACTCGCCCTCATACCCGGTGTTTCGTCCATCGCAGGAGCTCCAGCGTCCAGCCAGGTGGCCGTAGTTTCTGGAGCTCCGAGGTCCTGGGTCACGTAGGTCCTTCGAGACCGCAATGCGGAATGTCCTTCCGGAAAGTCGGTACTCCGCCTCCCTCGCAAAGATAAAAAACAATAATGGTAAGCGTCTTTATTCCAAGCTGCCTGACGAGGAAGCGGTACTTCGCCTGCGAGAGCTGCTCTTGCCAAGCGGAGAAAACTCGAAGAGGAAATTTTCCAAAGCCGACGTGGAAAAGGATTTAGCAAACCTTCCGGAAAATGCTTCTTCAACTTTAAACACGTAAAAGTCTCCGGTACCACGCTACTCGCGACTTTGCAAGATTTGTCGCGAGCTCGAGGATTAAAAATTTCCACTTCGCTGTTAATTGTCACATTGTAGAGATCGAAACGCTTTGATCCAGACTTCATTGATTTAATCAGTTAAATTGAAGGCATCCAGTTAACGGATGTTCAAATGTCTCGTATCGGATCTTGGGATGTAATGTGTCGAACGAAGGGCAAAGATCAATATCTCTTGACCCCTACCCCCCAAAACTGGGATAGCTGTGTCCCTCGCTCGTTCGCTCCCCCTTCTCACTGGGCCGAAATTCCCGACCACCAGTGCTACGCCAGCCTATTCCCTTGGCTGGTCTCGCGGTGCGTGACCCGACCGTCCCTAATTCAGGGCTGAACGGCGAATCGTGAGTAACCAGACTCCGGACAGATATAGGATCTCCCGGCCTAACCGTTACGTTCTTCCTGTCTAATCCCAGAGCTCTAATTTCCTCGACCTTGGGAAGTCACCGCTGTCGCTTTCAATCTTCATTGATCAAAACGAATCGACCGTCCCTACCATTCCCTATTTGTCCAAATCAATTGCGACAATCCAATCCCTCTAATGGATACCGGATAAATCGATTAGGAACCGGCGGCATCGATACACAAATCCGTGCCACGTTCGCCCGGAATCTCTGATCAAATATCCGCCGGCGAATCCTTCGATCTGTTGATGATACACGGAAACCGACCAGATTAGATAAGCGATGTGATGCTCGCCTCTTAGCGTCTGACGCTGGTCTGGAGCAACATCATCCCCAGCCTCGGTAGAATCGACGCGCGAAGACCGCGCGCGTTTCCGACCTCGAGTGTATCGAATCGAGGATCTTCGCTGATTTTCCGTGGGCGGAAAGAGGGGATGCCTGGTCGAGAGAGCGGGAGCGTGAAAGCGCGAGCAGTTGCGCGCGCGTAGACACAACTCTCTTCGTCCTACGTCGCGCACCCCCTGTGTCGTCGCCGTGTTCGGGTTCTCCCGGGCCCAGAGGCTTTTCATCCAGAGCGTTACCAGACACACGCAGTTTGCTGCTCGGCGTGCTGCCTGGACCGTTTCCCTGAGCATTACTCGGGTGAGGGCAGAAGCAAGCACCGGCGATATCTCGTAGTGCCAGTTGCGCGTTGCCGGAGAGCTGGCGGAAGAGTGAGAGCCGGACAGGGAAAAGCGTAAAGGGAGACGGATACACAGAGCCTTCATCTGTGGTTGCAGAAGGGAGAGATTGCGAGAATACCCGAGCGAGACCCTTGGTTAACCATCTTTATCTATCCCAAGAAAAACAGTTTCCTACTGTTATTCCCCTTCAATACCGTAGGTACATATGGTGTACAGACTGCTGAAGCTTCATCTCCAGCTCGCTCCCTTTGCACCACCTTTATCCAACGCAGTAGCCTTCCCTCTCGCCCACGTTCCCTCGCTCGTCCACGCTCGCAATCCACCCCTCCACATTCCACCGACTCTCAACCACCCCGGTCACATCCCTCTCTCGGGCTCCGGCTGCCTACCCCGAGTGTAGTAGAGGCCCGCTACTCGCGGTATCAACTACCCGCCTCCCGGCTGCTCGATGCGCTCTGCCCTGTCATCAATGGTGAAACCGTTGTGAGGATTACCCTTTGCCCCGAGGTCTTTGAAGGAAAAACCGATTGAAGAGGAATCAATTTCATTTTTGTTTTTGTCGTTTGATTAAAATTGGACGGGACAAAGAGAGAGAGTATGATTATTCCTACGTAAGAGGCAAAGTGCGCGACGCACCGCGAAGAGTCTACTTTCGCCACATCGCTCGATCTCGAACGGTGCGCGTACGTTTGGCCCTAGCCAGTCTGTTCTATTGACTGGTGTCGAGAAATTTTTCCACCGGGTGTCGAGTATTCGTGTTACTGTTCGAAAGGTATATCGTGAAGGTGATGTCGCACGTCGTGGATGCCGAGAGCGAACCCTGAGAAGGTTCTTCATTCAGGAAGCGGAGGAAGCATCAGCAGTAACAAAAAAAACCTTAGGATGACGAGATTCCGTCGAACTTTTGGCACAGGCTTACATCGAGTATTGGAAAATCCTGGCGGAAGTTCAGTAACAGGCAGTTCGTAGCAGCGGTGTTCTTCTATAAATCGAAACAACCTGAGGAACACGATTTTTCGCTGCGAGAACAAAGGGGGCTATAGGTTCTCGTCGTTGGAAGTAGAATCTATTTGCGCCAATTGTTTCCACGGAGAGTTTGCCCAGTACCGTGAAAATTTCATGCCTCTAAGTGGTCCCGTTTGATGGGAACGACGATTTTTTCGATGTGCTCCGTGATGTCGAGTATCACGTGATGCTTCTGCTGGGATAACACGCGTTCGACTCGATGCTCAGACGAGTTAAGGCCATTTCGAGGGATCGCTCGTCATCGTAGAGTCACAAATCACAACAACAAAAAATGCCAATGGCTACGAACATGCGGACGACGGGAGAAGCGATAACGAGCGTGAGGCACGATACTGAGGATAAATGAACACCTCGGCACAGCGTTTTGGATATTCCAAGTAAGTTGTCACATTCGTTAGTGATTTTAATTGGATGCGACATCAGTTAATGCGTACATGTTGATATACCCATACAAGTCACACATTGAACACGTACGCAAGGAGGATAACGAATTGAATTTAATTAATACAGATTAAATAGATGAAATAGATTAGCAATCCTGCGCTAACGATCCTTTGAAGATGTGTCCGCGCTGACGGGTTCGGCGTGAAATCTCTCCCTTTGTCGCTCTTCGCTTTACTCGGAAGCCCAACACCACGAGGCGCGATAGCGTACCTCTACATTCCTTGGTCGATTGACGTGCGTGGATCGTGGTGAGTGATTCCTGAACGGGAGCTGGCTATAGGTGTTTGTAGGGCTCTAAGTGTTGGAAATTGCCTACCATCGAGCCTCTTAGCTACCGCATCTTCAACGCGCATCTGTAATGCTCTATCGCGTCTCTCCTTCCGCGCAAGCTTCTCTAACTTATCGTGTGACCGGCGTAGGTGGGGATGAGGAGGGGTTGGGGCCGGGGGGGTGGGGGGGGGGGTGTGTAACGGACGTTCTTGCTTCTTCCGTTACCTAACTTCCAACAGGCGTTGCGAATCCTTTTGCTTCTAGTATCCGACGAAACTGAAAAGAGAAGGTTAAGAGAGCGAGGCGGGAGGTAAATAAAATTAGGGGGCCGGCTCGAGGAGATCTCGTCGCCGAAAGATTACGCCACGGTTCAAACGATATCTAAACGGTGTCGGCGAAACTCCCACCGAGTCACGTTGGCAAGATTGTTTCTCGATGGGGATTGGATCGACTTTTTGGTTGCGATTCTGGAGATCTCCGGAGCGAACCTGCTGAAGGGGGGAAATAGAATTCAATGGCCCGGACGATATCGGGATGCTGTTGCGCGCCCATTGGTAAAATGGTCCTCGAGAGTCCTTCGGAGTTTGCCTCTTGGTCAAGGATAGTTTGGGACAGCTAGAATTGCACTCAGCCAGCTATAATCAAAACTTGCTACTGTATATATATCGAGAGCCGGAGCGGCATTCATCTGCAGTCAAAGTGCTCTTTCATCCTTCGAGTGGGTGAACCGCGATTAATGCTTCTGCCTCGGCTTGGACCGAACATTCACCCAAGTGGACTTGAAAATCGATGGGCGATTCAGAATTAAAGAAAAAAAAAGTACTACATCTCGTGGACGTCTTGATAGTCGAGCAAAGTACTTTGCTATCTGCACTAGATCGAGCCGTATCCACTTCAAGACAGACTGTAGAGAACACTCAGTATCTTCGCGGAAGGTTGCTCGTCGAGAGAAAAAAAATCTTTAAAAAATGAAACAAAACGAGAAATGAACGCGAATTAGCGAGATAGCGGCTGCTGATGGTGGTGAGAACGCTACTGGTTGAGCGCATCGTTGCCTGGTGAATGTTGAACAAAAAATGGAAGTAGATAGAGAGAGAATGGAGACGAGGTAAAAAAAGAGAAAAAAAAGTGCGGCTTCCTGCGTGGACCAGCACTCGGCGGGGGGTAGGTAGAGAGTTGCCGTTACAGGGTGAGCGGCGACAAGGGGGTGGATAGAGCGAAAAGGGGAACTGCGGTGGAGCTGGCGGACGGGCGGACGGGCGGAAGGGGGGGGGGTGGCGGGGAGGGGTATAGAAGAGAGGAGTGGATTGCCGGCGAGGTCGCTAATGGTAGCGGAATCGGGCATAGAACAATGGATATAAGGGAGAAAGGAAACGCAGAAAAAGAACCCGGTGGTTTAGGCGACAGGGCCTCCAGTTCTCTCTCCCTCTCTTCAGCCGTAAGGACGGAAGGCCGAGAGAAAGAGGATGGATGTAAATGGTACATTTTTTTTCGTTATGCCTCTCTCACTCGAGCCGGTGATAGAACGCGGTACCCCGGAAACAAAAGGCGATCCGACATCAAACATTCAAATTAGAGAAGCCTGGGAGTAGGGAGCACGCCTGGTTGGCGACCAGCCGCGAGCTTCTCCAGGGATTGAAGGAATCACAAGACCCCGAAAAAAAACATTTAAAAAATAGGAATGAAAAATAGGGAGAGTGAGAGTGAGAGACAGTACGTTATAGCCTCGCTTTCCCAAAATCCACGAAACTCGGAGAATAAAGAACTACGGTGTAGCTAATCCGACCCTCTCAACACGTTTTTTTTCTAACTTGTTCTTGACTTCCTTTCGCCCTCTTGACTTGGCCTCAAGCACGCTGAGGAAGAGAAAGGAAGCCACGCGAGTCCGCTGTCCGGTCGGGCGGCCGGGAGGGGGGAGGCTTACGACGTGGATATCTCCCGTAACGGTTTCGTGGCTGAAAGGGTAGAGTATGCTGTCCTCTCAGTTTTCTTCTTCTTGTCTTCATCTCATTCTTCTTCACTGGCTTCCTTTTATTCTCCGAGTTGTACGTTGTTTTTGTTCCGCCACTTCTCTCCTCCCCTCCTCCACCGCACTCGCCTATTTGTCGACAAAACGTCAAGCGCGATATTGTTTTCTCGTATCTGAAGGCTTCCGCGGAGATGGTTGCTCGGTAGTAGCTTCTGCGGGGGATTCCGGTGTCTCCCTCGAGCGCGCGCGCTTCTCGGCACGGCTGGACGGATCCAGAGCGCCTCAATTGTAAACCAGGACTCGCTCGGTTTCCCGTCTGGTAAACCCGGACGCGGTACCAGCGGCGTACCGCGTTTCTCTCTCGCAATCCTCTCTCGATCTCTCCTCCTCTCCCTCACCGGTTCCCGTGCCAATTCGATTTCCAATCTGTGCGTTCGCTTCCGAAGTATATAGCCCCTCCTGCATGCCACCATTCCTACCCCTCGTCCTCCCGGTCGCAGCGGGCACGGTACTCAATCCCACGGTACTTCGGGACCTCCGGGTTCATTCCCCTCCATTACCCAGTCTCTGGGCCAATTTTTATTCGATCACCTGTGAAACTAACCTGGCCCAACCAATCTCTCTCTCCATCGTTGCCCTCGCTTGTCCTCCTCTCTTCTGTCTTCTATTTTCGCATTTCGTCTTTTTTTTACACCATTTTACCACCCACATCTCTCTTTCCACTTTGCCCGCTGTCTCGTTTCTGTAGGTACTATCCATTTTTATTATCCCATTCTCCTACCCCCCTCCCCACCCCCACCCGCCACTGTGCATCGAGAGTGTCGCTTTTGTACATCGGAAAGATATTGCGTGCCCATGTGTATGTATCTCGAGTGTGTATATGTGTATTTCTACACGGCTATGTAAACGCGAATACAATTTACGACCGGCATAGGCCGGGTGTGCGCAGCGTGGAGCTATGGAGACCGGATGTACCTCGAGAGGGTATTCTACATATCGCTATCATTCATTTTTCCGGATAAAGTAGGCAAAAGAAAAATCCGAGCGAACTTTCACTTTCTTCGGCCTCTTTCTCTCTATTATTTTTTCGGCTTTCCTCGGCTCTACTATATTTCGTATTTCATATAACATTGGGAGAGCGAGAAATTCTCGAAGCCGGCATCAAGCTCGTATTTCATTTCATGCATTTCCGCTCGCGACAGTAACTTTACGCCCGAGACAACGCGAGCTAGAGTCAAGATAGACCGAAGATAGGGTAGCGTACGGCTCTTCACCGCGAGGTTGCCTTCAACCCTACCTTCCGCAACAAGATCAATGGAAATGAGGAGAGAGGAAGGGGCTGTGGGAGAGCCAGTTTCTTATTAAATTTCTGCACGGGTACATCTTTCTCTGATGCGAGGAAACCGAGTTTAGCATAACCCGCCGCCCACTCCTTAGCATGGGGTTCAATTTAATTCTCTTGCTTCCGGGGTAACTCCGGAGAGAGCGAGAGAGAATGAGAGAGAGAGAGAGAGAGTAGCAGTCGTCGTACACCGCAGCTACAATTCCAATTGCAACGCGTTATCGGTAAGCTAAATCAAATAACATTATTTTGCCCGGGGACGCTTGTGGAAGTTGCCAGGAGTCTGACTCGCGCAACCCTCGGCAAGCCGTCTCTGCCCGCACACCGTCTTTACCGTCGTTCGACCAGCGCGCTTCAAGCCCAGGAGTACGGACCCGTTTGGTACAAGCTTGCCCCCGGAAAATCCGCAACAAAATATACGAGCATCGATGCCCGGCTCGACGTTGTTACACACCGGGAACCCGACAAACCTCTACTACCAACACCGAAAAAGCCCTTCCTCTCTCTCGTCCCCCCCCCCCCACTCCCGACGCCCACCGAACGGCTACACTCCTTCCTCTTCCATTCCCGAGACGCCACGGTGTTACTGTGTTAGTACCTTTAGGCGGCGTCGTACCGTCGGCCACGGGATCCTACTTGCTACAGCCTTTCGCGAGAAAGGATTTTTATTATTTTCCGATAGCGCACTGTCGGAGCGACTGGTGGAACATGAATCGTGAATAAAAACTGGGAAGAAAAAGAAAGAGGGAAAAGGTGGAAAAGCTTCGGAGGTGGCGCTACCAACGTTCTCTCGGGGTTGACCCATTTACGGATTAATTAAACACCATTATTCGTTGAACTCTAACTTCACTCGGGTCGCTTGATGGTCGTTGAGGACAATTACAATCGCCAGAAAGTAACCCCGAACAAAGCTTACTCGGATTTCACGAATTCACAGCCCAGACGACAAAAAAAAGGACCAACGTCCAGGAATGTGGGGAAAGCACTGCTATCCATTAAATAATTTTCAACCTCCCGATATTACTGTGAGTTCTGCGACTATTTCTCTTTTAGTTATGTATGGTAGGACACAGGAAAAGGCGGAGAGGATGGGGGGGGGGGAGGAGATTCCCAACGGAGATACCGTTCCAGTTCTATAATTAATAGCACCCGACGGAATCTGCGAGGGTAGCTAAATGAAGTCATACCAAAAGGACAAAACCCCTCCCGGTGGTGAGACCGGTTCTCAACTCTCCAACTCCAACTGACCAACGATGAAACCTTTTTTTTAGAAATACCTCTTGTGAGATAGAATTTTAACTTTAAAATGTCTCTTTCAAATTGCCCGCTATCGTCTGGCCGGGTAATTTACCGAAGGCGCGGAGAGGACGGTGGGAGAACGGGCTTCAATTACATTTGGACTCTTCTCCGTGGGACGAGAGTCATTCGAGGTCTCGCCAGCGTACGTAAAGCGTTTCTTCTTTTATATCTCTCGGCAGTAACATCACCCGGCGCGTACAACACTGTTCAACGGGTTGATGCTTCTCCGACCCTTCGGCTTCATCGTCTGGTCGCCAAGAAAATGGGGCTTTCACGATGGGGCTAGCGAGATCGGCGTCCCTCCGCGTCGGAGCGTCGATTATTCGAGTGGGAGGACGTCGACGTCGACGACGACGAGAGCTCGTGGAGAAAATAGGGAAGAACGGGGTAAATGGCAAGAGAAACGGAGAAGAGGACAACGGCCAGGAGGCACCAGCCGCGGAGAGAGCCCATCCGAGTCTCGTTTCCGAGAGTTCCAGTAGACACTCCGTAACCTCCCTTCCAACCATCTCCCGACTCAACAGCTTTTTT
This sequence comes from Stenichneumon culpator, assembly GCA_964017025.1. Taxonomy (NCBI): domain Eukaryota; kingdom Metazoa; phylum Arthropoda; class Insecta; order Hymenoptera; family Ichneumonidae; genus Stenichneumon; species Stenichneumon culpator. The sequence goes on along the minus strand of OZ024775.1, from coordinate 8,102,680 downwards.
TTTTCTTTTTCTTCTCTCTTTCTGCTCCATCTGACTCTTCCCCTTTCCGTTCGGCGCACTCCTTTCACTCCGTGTCCCCGGGCTTCTTTTCACTTCGACTGTTCTCCCGTTACCGCAGCCTCGTGCCCGATGGAACACGCAGCTCGTGAAAGAACGCGGGAGCAACGACAAACAGACAAAAAGAAACACGCGGAATGCAGAAGGAAATGGAGGGAACGAGGAGGAAGAGGTTAAAACAAAAAGGGCTTGGATGCTGCCGTGGCGGTTGTTGTTTCGGAATCGATGGTCGCCGTGCCACCGGCGTGTGCGTCGCGCTGATGCAACGATGAAAGAGAAAAGGCTGGGGGGATGAAGTAAGCGCGACGATGCGCCGCGAAAGGAGAGCGGGAGGAGTGCAGCTCCACACGAAAAGAGAATTTGCCCGGATAACCGGGAGAAAGTGAAAGAAAAGTGAAGGAGGCGAAAAAGAAAATGGAAAAAGAAATATCACCGCGAATACCGAGGAAGGCAGAGGTGAAAGAAATTCCGGATGGACCGAAACGAGCCAAAGTTTGCCCCGTGTAAAACGCCGAGGAACCGGAGAGGATGAAAAAAATTGAAAAACACCCGAGCGAAGAACAATGCGTTGGAGAATCCGGGGTAAAAGAATAATTGAATGAGAAGGAAGTGGGGAGAGAGAAAAGGAAAATGTTAAGAAACGAGGAAGCGAGGAAATTCCGTGAGAAAGTTTGCCGGTCGGCGAGTATCGAACGGCTAACGACCGAGGGGTTAAAACGGTCAAGGAGCATCCGTGGAATTTTCCCTCCTTCATCGATCCCCGGGGAATCGCTATTTTTTTTTCACCCCTCCCTTCACACTTTTATTATTTTCTCTCGTGCTCTCTTTGCCGGGCGCGTCTCGCGGGTATGTGCCCGGTACAGGGCGAGCGTGGGCGTAAGCGGTTTTGAATGCTTTCTCGAAGGTGAGAAAGAGGGTTTCTCGCGGGATGAGGTGAGGCGAGGGGCCACCGGGAAAGGAAGCCTTGGGGCACCCTGGAAAATTATTCCCGACGTTCCATTATCATTAAGCCTCCGCCTCGTAAAACCTTGGACTTTGCCCGAGAGTGAGCGCGAGAGGGAAGGAAAAACAGAGTATATAACACCCCCGGAAGCTCGCTCGAAGAAAAGGGGTACCCGTGGAAAAGAGAGCCAAAAGACAGCGAAGACTCCGGCGAGAAACGGAGGGACGGAGCGTTGAGGTCGTCGCAGGAGGAGGCGAGGATCGCTTCTCTTCACAGTTTATTCTCGAAAACGATGCACTCATACCCCCTCCTCCCCCTTTCCTTCTTACCCGACTCTCGCACACCGTCTTAGACGATAAAGGTGACACGGGATAGCTTTTATAAATTGATAAAAAAAAAAAATTATGAAAAAAAAAATGAAGCACCTGGAGGGTAAGTCAGCACGGGCAAAAAGAAAGGGTCGTTAAAAGTCTTGCGACAAGCGATAAAAGGTTAAGAAATTTTTCATTTCCTTTTTGTTTTTAGGGGTTTCTTTTATTAACACTATGTTCAGGAAGACCGACAATGGTCGAGGTATAGAAAAATTTGTATATTGAAGGCCACAACAGACGAACCATCGCTGTTTTTCGGGTCGGATGTCGAATAATAAGAAACGTACTCCTGGCATTTTTATCTTTGTTCGACTTACGAAATTTCTTGATTAATTCTTGTCGCCGTTTCAATTAAGAATGGGCGATCGATTATTATAACGGTCTCGAAGATCCTGGGAAAATCTTCGAAGCATCCTTGAGATCGCCGACCCGTGAAAGGTCCTTGAATCTCGAACCTCGAAGTAAGTGATGCAATTTTTATTTCAACGATCTCTGGAGGCAAACGATCATTATTCTCGTCCGATAACCCCCTGATTCCTCGACAAATAAAAAGTACAGGACCTTATGTATAAAACAGAAAATTGTGATCGAGACAAAGTTCCCAAGTCCTTCTCCCGCTCAACCATCGAATCCGAAGATAACAAGGTGTACAAAGAATTTGTCAATTAACCTTTAAACTATCGATGTTTTCGATTCAAAGCAATTTCAAACAAAGACCAAAGTTAATTCACCCCCTCTCGTCGGTGCCTCTTTTGTTTTTACTGAACTTTCAACGCTTTCATATACCGAACAATGAGTAGAGAGAGAGTTTCGTACTATTGAATTCGCGTAACAAAAGCCCCGTAGCAATTATAATATTGAGAAGCGTCGAGTGCAAAACAGTTGCGATCAGGAGTGAAGGGAGGTGGAACGGGGTGGTTGGCAGGGGGTGAAAAATCCTCTTTGTCCAAAGCCCCACCGGAGAGTCGTGGAGCCGGTATGAATGGTTTACAGTTATTTGTGGACTTTACATCACACTGGTGTTCTCTTGGTATCCTTCCAACTCTGTCTCGAGTTTTCGCGCCCTCGACATACCCATTCCAACCCCCTGTGTTCTTCTTGCTTCTCTCCCTCCCTTTATTTTCTACCCCGAGCCACCGAGTAACGGTCACGAATTAAACACAGTGGGAAATGTCCCTTCTGGGCTTGGCGACGGTCTTTGGCTCTCGTCGTGGCGGTCGAGTTGGATGGAGTAAAAAAAAAAAAAAGAACGCAACCAGAGGGTGAATCGTATGTTGAGGTAGGTAGGTGAAGAGGAGCGCGGAGGTTTGTCGACGGGGGATCGAAACGACCGAGTGTGTGGGCGGGAAGAGGGGCTATTTTTTGCAGTGCCTAGGGGAGCCGAGCGAGCGACGAAGGGAAGAAAAGAGGAGGGGGAACGAAAAAAGAAATAGAAGGAACGTGCCCGGTACGGGCTTAAATAACGCCGGTAGCAAAAATGTGGCGAAAAAGAATGAGAGAATTGGGGGGGTGGTTTCGGGCAGGTCGTAGAAGCCGCGAGGTAACCAAGCCAGAAAAGTAGAAGCTGCTTTATACGTGTCCGGATAAAAATGACTGGCACTACTGGCAAAGAGAAGGCTATTATGAATTTTTTTTTTTCCCTATAGTTTCGAAATTCACTTTAATTAGCCCAATTTCGATATTTCATTAAAGCGTTACCGAAGAAACACAAATATCTTAATTAGTCGGAAAGGCCAGTTTTTTCATATTCTTTTTTATGTCCCCTTTGGTCTCCGCTCGAAGCAATACCTTGTATCCGTGGTGTCCGTGCACGAGTTCGACCCCCCCCCCCCCCTAACCGCCACCCAACCATAGAGCGCACATGCGGCTTTGAGCGCACGTGTGCGCCTTTGCGCGTGCGGCGCTATGCCGAAGACTCGACGGGGGTGGGGGGAGCAATATGAACGTAAGGGAAGTTAAATTATGGAAATTGGTAACCATGGCGACGAGCTCAAATATGGAAATGGTTAAGTTATGGTGACTTAAATTACGGTGACTTCCATTGTAATGTTAATAATGAATGATAATAAAAAATTTCAATACGTTCGGTATAGAAAAAAAAAATACCGTCGAAATAGCTCGAGCACGACAAAGACCTCTGTGTCTCGATAATAAGGATAACCATTTCCTCCCGGCGACAATATATCGTTTGTTGATAAAGCTCGGGTCGCGACTTCTCTTTGTGAAATCTTTGCTTTCAATTATTCGTCAAGACCTTGGGGTATGAAATATATGAGACACACACACACACAATCTTGGACGAGGCTTTTTGAGTGCTGACAAAGAGCGGCGAACGAGCAATGGATTTTCGCTTTTGCTAGTCTCATAATAGGGGTGGGTTCGCACAATGGGGACTCGACGCTATATACGTTGTATAATGCGACGCCGGTTGAAAAATGGATGGTTTTTTTTTCGTTTTTTTTCGCTACCTCGAATCTCGCCACTTCGTTTTTCCGCTTTAATTCACTATCCGACCGCGGGCGGACTATCCAATTTCCGGTTGAGAGGAATGGCGAAGAAGAACAGGACGAAAGAGGAGTTTGAACGAAAAAAAAAATATCTAATTCGATCAATTCCCGGTAGTGGACGATAGGATTCGGCGGCGGTGAGGGCGGGGGAGCTGGGGGTCAATAGAATTTCTCATCGATTACACAGACGCCTACCGAATGTAATGGAGACTCTCTTGAGACCATTTGTTTGACAAATGCTGAACACGCGTTTCTTCCTTTTTCGTAGCCTCTCTGGGTCAATTTTTGCCCCCTCTTTTTTCTTCTATCTCCATTATCCGGTGGCGTCGGGCCATCGAGTCATCGAATAATCGACCGAGCATCCGGCCCAAAGGACAAGCGAGGAAGCGGAACCGGAAGCCGGCAAGAGTTTTTTGCGCCTCGTTTGCTCGCCCTTCTCCAACAAGACTCTCGAAGCCGCCACCTTCCTTTTCGCGCTTATCCGACGTTCTCTTGTGCAGTGTCGCGGGCTCGGGCTACGACGGCCCGACGATATAACCCAGGACTATATTACCCACGTCGTGTAGTTTCGGGTCAAGGGTCGTCTGGATTTCGGCCGGTTATTTATTTGCCAAGACTTGGAGAAGTTCCCGGAGTTCGTTGTAATCCCACAATCTAGTCTCACTCCCGACCCTCCGACTACACCACCCGACTATATTTACAACCACGTAGATCTTGCTTTTCTAGCTATGCTGTGGTCCGGCTTTTGCGTAACGCTACATTAGAGCTATCCACCAATGCCAACCTGTTCCGAAGCGGACCAACTCAGTCCGACCCTTTTTTTCTCCGAATCTGATGGCTGGAACAAAAAAATACTTGTGACCTTTTTTGTAGACAATTTCACGGTGTACAAATAAGGTTCTATGGAAATATGTCGTCGGGCGAGGCCCTGAAGGATTATTTAACCGGCAAACTGATCTAGTCTCTCCGCAGAAGATGGCTAAGGCTTTCCTACCCAAAAGCGCTATTATCTCGCAAACCGTCGCGTCTGCGGCCAATATCCTCGAGACCCTTTTTGTACAGAACTAGATTCTCTACAAAAAACGTCTCTTGTAAATTTACCGCTAGACAGATCTTAACAAAATTACAGTCAGGTAAACGGGTGACTCGTTCGATCTTCGAACCGCGGTCGGTCCCATCCGGCCGCCATCTCAATTCTCGGTGCCGTATTTCGAGGTTCCGATTCCCAATGCGATACATCATCGTGGCTCGACGCGAGCGATAAATAAAAATACATAACGGATGACCACCGAGCGAGGAGTGCATGTATGCAGTACGTGAGCCCGTTCGGAGGATGCGAAAACTTCTCCACCCGAGAACCTCTCTCCAAGAAACTTTTCCATATCCATCACGATACCGGAGAGGCCGCATCACGTGCTATAAACTATGCACACGTGCACGATGATGCACGAGCCTCTTTCCTCGTCGTTCTCCCTCTAACACACTCGACCGTGTTTCCTCTAGCGAGCTTGGCGACGTCCAACGAAGAAGAAAGGCCCTACGTGGAGCCCTCCTCTCCTTCTCTCCACCCGGCAAACCCGAAAGTACCGTGAAATAAACTTTAAAGTAAAAGCCGAAGCATGAGGAGAGCTTGTGTGAGGTTATGTGCATGCACCTCGTTCAGGCACGCCGCCGTAGATGGCGCGCACCGGAGAGGGGCGGCAGCGTCAAGGAGGGACGGGGGAAGGCACGGCGGCCAACCGAAGGGAAAACTTTTCAAGGGATAAGGTCGGCCGAGCAGACGTCAAGGTAATATACGACCCGAACGCGCGGTACCCGTCTCACCCTGCTTTATCAAATATGGATATAGGACCTCCGCCGAGGCTTCCGTAATATCGTCGGCCATGACAATCTTTTCACGACCGGTCGAGAGATACCCCGTCACGCCGATTACCGAAAAAAAAAAATCATACGGGCTTTTCAGTGCAAAAATTCCGTATCAATTTTTACGCTCGATCACCCGATGACACTGTTCGGGGAGATTTTCGTCCCCTATCTCCCGAGCGCGTTCATTATTGTTATTTCTATTTTTATTCGCAGCCTCACTGATAACACCGTTATCGACCCGCTTTTAACTGCGGAATGGAACGAAAGATAAACGTTGGTAACAAAAAAAAAGCTTGGAGCTTTTTGTTTGTTTCTAGGTAAAAAGAATGTACACTGGTAGAGGGAGTGTGAAGGTACCTGATGATTGTTTATCTACGTTTAATTCGATAGCGGTGCGTCGGCGAGCAAATTACCAAGAGACATTGTTTGCAGAGAATTTGATTCTGTGAAAAAAAAGCTGCTATGTATGTTTTTCATAGACCCGTTATTTTTCGAAATAATCGCGCCTTTGCGTCAGGACTGATTTCAACCTCGTTTGGAAAGCACTCGATCTTCATAGGCACTCGATCGGACGAGAGTCCGATAACCCCTTCGTTATACCATAAATATGCATAGGACCTTAATTGTAGAGCACATTCTCAGGAAGGAAGGGTAGGGGCCATATATATATATATATATATATATATATATTTTAACTTAAACCGATAACCGGCTGAGTTATCGATCTCTATTGAAAGCTGCGGGCACAGAAAAAAAAACAGTTCAAATAAGAGTTCCAGAGCTTCTTCATTCAAGCGGGTGAAATGGATACTCCGGATTTAACCGGGGTTGGACACGGCACGAATATTTGCCTACCTGAAGCTTCTTTTTTTCGATTTCACCGAGCACCGATGGTAATGCAGGTCCCTGCTCGAGCAATTAGGAATGTTCACAGAGAGACCGTGCGAACACACCGGTGATGTCTCGGTAGCACTCGGATCGGTTTGAAATTCAAATGAAACTCCAGAACACGTGAGAGAGCACGGGGCGGAGAGGGGGAGAGACAGGAGGAAAATTTGAAGCTCGTTTGAATACATAAACGTGCTGTAGGCTTCGAGGTGCAATCTACCGACGTAATCCATGACGTTGGAGTTGGGGGCGGCGAGCTTACATATTCAAGGGATGCGAAAGAACCGAGAGGCGAGAACGTAAAATGCGTTAGATCACAAAGTTTGATGTCCTCGCTGTGTAACGCTGTTTCTCCCGGGTAGGTAAGCTCTATGCTAAGGTTCCGGGGGGGGATTAAAAGCCTCGGCTCTCCCTCCTCGCTCTCGGCCACTTTGAATTTTCTTTATTAACGCGCCCGGCGAAAAAATAAAGTACAATGTCCTCGACCATTCCGAAGCCGCTCTCGAGGATGTGAGATAAGGCTGTGAGAACAGACAGATCGTTGGCGTAGAATTTCGTGCCAAGCAAATTGCATGAATTTTCATGGCTTTCTTCACCTCGTTTCCTCTCGTTAATGGCACGATGTCCGCAGCGAAAAGTTCCTCGAGATTTCGAATTACAGTGTTTAGTTAACGGAAAAACAAAAAAAAACCTCGATTAGGCACCGTGAATCCGAAAATTTGTCCTTTCAGCTCTCTTTTATCGGCATCCGGTGGTGCGTGAAAAAAACGCTGGTAAGCTTTTTTGTAGACAATGTTCCGATCTACAAATAAGATCCTATGAGTATCCGTGTAATCCTTAAAACAAAAAGCAAAATTTTCTTGGACCTGATGGGGACAACCGGATCCGTGTGCGCCATCTCCGGGTTAACGGGCTTAAGCGTTAACAGCCGAGAGAGGAAAAAAGCCGTAAATTTATCGGCATTTTTTATTGTTTTTCCAAACCGTTAGGTAAAAGAGCATAGAAGACAGGTGGCGCCACATCTGTCGATCGTTAGGCGAGAGCAAATCAGGTGGCTGTCGGATATACAGAGAAATCGATCGCGCCTCGATTGGCTGAGTTCGAAAGAGAGGCGGAGAGGAGGCGGGGGGGGGGGGGGGGGGGGGGTGACGTGATCGAAAAAGGAGCAATCCCCGAGGCTGCGGAAGGGTTTTAAAAAAGAGACTGACGGGATGGGTACAGTAGAGTGAGGAAACGGTGGCACGGCGAGGCTTGGGGGCCAAAGAGAGGGGGGCGGGAAGAAAAAGTACCATCCGCTGAAAGTTCTCCATGAAAACCGGAACGAGAGGCTGAGCATTATACGACTTCGCCGTCTGGTTCGACAAGGACGATTCTCCGGCCTCTTTTTCAGACGACGGAAGCTCACAGGCCGCGTTCCGGGTTCGGTACCGACTGCACTACGCGCGGCAGAAACGCGCGCGCGCCTCGCACGCCCGCACACAAACGCACACGCAAACACTCACATAGTTCGGCACATACGCTGGAAAAATCACTCGTGAATTCCTCGCGAAACGACTCGTGTTATATCCCGAGCCCTTCCCTTCAGTTCCATCCCCCGTGTTTCTCCTCCCCCCTCTCCTCGTCTGTCGCCTCTCGCGTTTTTCCAACGTTAAAACTTCGCTGTGGCGTATTCGCGGGGCACGGGGGACCGAGAAGGGCCCGAAAAGGCTTTGGCTCTTTCGTGTTTCCTTTTTTTTTTTCTTTTTTTTTTCTCATCTTTCAACGCCGGGGCTTTGCCACTCGCGGATCGCGAGCGCGGCAGAGACAGAGGGAAGATAGTGGCTGAGAATGTTGGGGACAGACGGGTGCCTCACTGGTTAGCACCGGCGGAGAGAGAACTCCCGTACGCGGCGAAAAGGGGCGAGAGAAAAAATCATCAACAGATTTATAAATCATGAAGCGGCCGGGGAGAGAACCGGGCGAAAGGGTTGCTCGACACTCTCACAGACGCTCTTTCACTGGTTGGAGTGAGTAAAAAAACACCGGGTGAATGGACGTCTCTGCATGGGAATCGCCGGTTTGGAGTCCAAACTTTGGACTTTCCGAATGTCGATATCCGTAAGTTAGAAACAATAATGATACCGGTGAAGCTAACCTGGAGAGTCGTTTGATATATCGGGTATAGATAAATGAAGAATCTACTCTTTACGTACACCGAGTTTGCCAGTCGTTAAACCCAGCTCGTCATACTGCGTTTTAGTACCTGAGGTACTAAAAAGAAACACATGAGCTGCCGGACATTCGATGCGATGTTCATTGCTCCATAACTCTCAAACGCATGCGTATCTTCAGGTTCAATGGCAGCGAAATTGAAACACCAGACTCCGTCTAACAACATTTTTTTTTTTCTATTTGTGTAGACGGGCAAAGTCTTTTCTTACCAAACAAATGTGTACTATAGCAAGTAAGAGTGTGGCGTGGACACAGTTGGATACAATAGCTTAATCGAGTATCCGGTAGCTAGTAACATTACACGTTTACAGTCTTGGTCTGAGCAAAGCAGCTCGAAAAACAGTACGAGGGATTCCAAATATTACATTACACGTTTACAGTCTTGGTCTGAGCAAAGCAGCTCGAAAAACAGTACGAGGGATTCCAAATATTACATTACACGTTTACAGGCCTGGACTGAGCAAAGCAGCTCGAAAAACCGTACGAGGCATTCCAAATATCTTCTCATATACTGAAATTGGTTAGCCAATCGGGTAGCTCGCGGAATAACTACTTTGTTCGATAAGTAGGAAGATTGAAAAACTCGGTATTTCGCGCGCATCTTGAAGAGACTTGACGCACAACAATTATATAACCATTTAATATAATGAATAAAAACATCGGGTCGGTCATCGAATATGCAGGGTTAGGACTGTACAGATAGGCCGGCCTAGTCGGCTAAAATATCTTATCCGGCTAATGGGTTTTGTAGTTTGGCCGGCTAAGCTCATACAGTCTTGGAATTTTTTGACGAATTTTTATGTTTTTTTTCTAATGTTACCTGCAACGTATTTCGAAGTATTTTCGCCCGCTGAACATCAATCCGCCGGCCTTTTTGGCCTAAAGTACAATGCTACATTAAGGGGTTCGATTTTATGCATGAAAAATCGTATTTTTGGGATTTAAATGGAAAATATTGGGTTGGGATTAAAATGATTGTTATATTCGTGATCAGCGGGAAAAATACATGGAATATAGCTTTGAAAAAAAAAAAAATCGAATGAACAACGATTTTTCAATGTTTGAGCCACTTTTGGAAAAACGTCGATTTTCGTGATTTTCAAACGTTGATATCTCGGCTCCCAATAGAGGTAAGGAAAATCCGGGGTGCCCATCGTGTTCTACGGGAAAAAATATACAAGATTGGGCCTCGTCCGAAGTTTTAGAATCGTTTTATCGCGCCGTTTAAGGACGTTGAAAAATGCGAAAAGTTTACACGAAAGGTAGCGTTGCAATTTTTTGACTAAATTTTTTTTCTTTTTTAAAAATTAACTGCCACGTATTCCAACGTATTTATGCCCGCCGAACACGAATCCGCTGGCCTTTTTGGACTAAAGTACAATGCGACATTAAGGGGCTCGATTTTATGCACTTGGCCGGCTAAAACGGATTAGCCGGCCAAGACGACTTAGTCGGCCAAACTACAAAATCCATTAGCCGGATAAAATATTTTAGCCGGCTAGGCCGGCCTATCTGTACAGCCCTATGCAGGATCTGTAAGTTCAAGCGGCTCAAAATAGTAGATTTGTCACGCGACAATCTGTAGGAATGTTGAACTGCTATGCAGCAAAGCGAAGGAATTTTATAATCCGTAATGAAATGAAAAAGAATTCTACGAAACTTACAACACTTATAACAAAATGCGAGACGAAAAATCGACACGATGGCAAGTAATAATACTGATTACAAACGACCCCACCGTCGCTGCAGCCAAAAGAAACTAACATCGTTGGTCTTGGCAGAAAGAAAATAAACAGAAGTTTCGCGTAGGTGAACAATTACCGATAACAGGTCTCTCTTAATCACGACGCAGCTTTGACATATCTCGAGGAGGAGACGACAAAGCTTTCGCCGCTCGGGTATCGGAAACGGGAGACGGAAAAAAAAGTCGGCCTCCAGGAAAAATTTCGTATCTCCGAGGACAAAGGACCGAGGAGGGTTTTCATCGATGAACCGCGAAGGCTGATTTTTCATACAGTCGACAAATCGTCCGGCATTATTGGAATTCCGTTTTTCTTTTTTTTCCTTCCCGTTACGTTTCACTTTTTTTTTTTTGTTAATCTCCCTTTTTTATTTCCGTGACACCGACGGCCTCCGGTCGAGGAGATAAATGTAAAGCTGCGATAGCGCGTACATCGTCCGGGTACGTATATAGTTTTACGATGTATTACCATCGATAGATTCGCTCGATCTCGATCGACGCCCAGGGGGAGGTTTAGGAGTTCTCCACGCTGGAGGGATTTATAGTCAGCGGTAGCGCGATTGCGGTAATTCCCTGATCCGGATTTCATTCCGGTGGCTTCTGAAAGCGTCGAAGCTCGGAAGATGGAGAGAGTCGCCGAGGGGGGCCCCCCGGCGGAAGAGAAGAACTCAGCCGGATAGAAGGGTGGATATTTCTCTCGCGCGTCGATTCTTTCTACTTCTTCCGTCCCTCGCGATAGGACTTCCTCTTTCGCGGTAAGAGACGCTCCCCCGAGTACAGGAAAAAGGCAGAGGGAGAGAGAGATGGCGAGAGAGAGTAAAGAGCGGCGTCTCCCGACGTCGTTTTAATCCCGGCGCAAATCGAAACGCGGAAACCTGGAACCGCCTTGCCGAGGAAGAATGGGAGAAGCGAAATAGAAAGAATGTCGAAGAGGGTTACAAGTACACTACTCCCGGTTGGGGAAATCCCATTTCAGTAACGAGTGGAAGAAAAAAAAAGAAGATATATATATATAGGTACGAGGAGAGAGGCAAGAAATAGAGTATATGAAAGAAACAAAGCGGGGATGAAAGGAAGCTCCCGGAAATAAAAAGAAGAATAAAAACGAGAAACGAGAGGAAAATTCATTGCGCTCGCGACCGCGATGGGAAATAATGCTATTCGCTTAAAAAGCCGCTCGGGAACGATGGATGAATCCCTTCTCGCTTCTTATTTCTGTCAATTCGTTCTTTTCTTCCTGTTCGGTGAAAAAAAAATGGTTCGAGACTATTCTTTTTTTTCGTCTGGTGCGAAATTTTTATTTTGTATTTTGAATTGGGTACAAAGTCGGTGGCAGATTCATTATGAGCGAGGAATAAAAAAAATACATTGAATATCTTTGAATTATTATTGTACCATTTTTTTTTGCAAAAGAAAGCATCGTGCGTTCAAAAAAAATTGTTTTTATATTAGGCCCACGGATTTTTTCGATTTCGTTAGGTACCGTTAAGACAATTGGAAGGAATTTTATAAAGTTGTGAAAAAAAACTCTTATCTAATCGAAGATCTGTGTAATATATTTTGTTGCAGAGATGTGAGGAATGATCACGTGGGTTATGGTCGGGCTGCTCCTAGCTGCGGAAACAACGTGCGGCAGAGATCTCGTATCGGGGACCGAGGGCGGGACGAAGGAGGATACGACGAGGCAGAAGAGCGGCTTGAAGGGCACCTCGCCGGACGAGGAAGACATATATCGTGAGTTAGGGGTCAAAGGTCGAGCGAACAAAAGCAAATAAAGGGATTAAGTCTTGGAAAAAAAAAGGAAATGAATAACAAAATTTAATCGTATTATGGGTAATGTTCCGAGAAGAAAATTAATGCGCTAAGAGAAAAGTCTATCGATCGAGACACTGGCTTACACGGGAGCGTGGCGACAACCGCGGTATTATTGATTTTCGCTCCTGGACCGGAACGTGCCGATGCGTCTTTGTACGTCGAAGGAGAAAGACGGGAGTCCTTCATGAGATGCCTTACGTCGACGAAGAAAACCGCTTGAAGTGTTGACGAGTTAATTAGAACATACATTTTTTAATTTGTCGTCGTTGAGATTAACTAAAACAGCTGTGAGCGTGAGATAGATAGCTGCAATTTTTCAATGGCGTCAACTTCTATGTTTTCGGGAAAAAGCTGATTCGAGCTGGATGCGACATTACCGTGCATATTGGGCTCGAATTTCCTTTTTTCTCGGAAAAATGTGTACCATAAAAAAAATACGTTATTTTTCCTTACCGACCGAGTCGTTTAACTTTGCCTCAACAGTTTATTTATTCACTGAAAACCTTGGAATGAGCATTTTTTGTTTATAAAAAATATTATTAACGGAGATGTTTGATCTTTTTCTTTTCTTTTCGTTCCAGTAAAATCGAGCACCTGTAATAATTTCTTCTTTTTGTCCGTACTTTCACTCTATTCGCATCTAAACCTTATACAACTCTTTGTTCTAGGTCTAACGTGCTACACTTGCGTCAATGTCAGCGATAACCAGGTACATAAATCTATCAACAAGGTTTTTAAGTAATAATAATAATAGTAAAAAGAACCGTGTGATTTAATAGGTAATGCGACTATCGCAGGGTTTGCAGGCCAGTTTGGTCAGTAGTCTCTGGTATTTGGGGGCTTCCTCTCACCCGCAATTTCACATCCCCAGCCCAGCAACCGTTCCCTTCGACGACGGTATCGCTCCGCCGTCTCGCTCGGTTTTCCCAATTGCACGTCCTACCGCAGCTTGATTTATTTCTCTACCCACGATCGATCGTTCATATTTATTTTGGGAACTCGCTGTCAAGCGGTATTCGACGGCTTTCATCTGTCCTCAAAATATCTTCCTCTCGATTATTATTTCGACACGCCTTTGCGACGTTATTATTAAAACGTTATTTAAAACGAAATTTTTGTTTGATTTTAAAAAATTACGAATTTCATGGCAGATGTGCAACAAATGGGCGATAGATACCCCCTGCCCTACAGGCGGCAGGGACTTTTGTCGCTCGCTGCACATCCTCGACAGTCGTGGCAACAGCGTCTTGGTGAGCATTTTTTATAAATAAAATCAAATAAAATCTGCTTTTTCTTCACTTTATCGTTCATTTTTATTATTCAATTCGTCGAACGGAGCAAAAATGATGTTTGCCTCTTTTTTTATTAACCCGTTGAATTTTAAAGTGCCCGCGGGGTCCGAGTGACCTCGAGAAATTTTTTGTACACCCTTTTGTTGTTTGCCCAATCCCATTATTTAATGCGTCGAGCACATTCGTTTGTGAGATTCGCGGGTAAAAAAATTTATATTTATGCATTTTTTTTTAAATCCCGGTGTTTAGTGTTATTGTTCAATTTGTTAAACGAGAGCGAAGCCCGAGGCTCTCGGTGGCAAGGGTCGTAGGTCGCATCGTTGCGGCGAGTATGAAAAAAAAATAAAAATTCACAACCCGCCGGGTCGTATTGGATTTCGATGACCTAATTACTCGCAGGTCACCGTGTCGCGTCTGGATCAACCGCGTTACAATTCCGGCGACGAAACGTGTATGCCCTCCGGTTAGAGTACGAATATCTCAGCACCTCGCCGGTAGATAATTCACTGTCTCAACCTTTACGAGAAAAATTGATAGAAACCTCATTGATTGATGAATTCGATGGTAAAAAATTATTTTATTTTTATTTTTGGACCACAGGTGAGCAAGAGCTGTGCGAGCAGCTCCGAGTGTGGAGCAGCTTCGGTCGGCTGCATACCCGTCGACACTCAGAAGGTTTGAAATAGCTTGTAATAAATTGTATAAAAAAAATATTTTCCAAACCAAAATGAAAAATAAAAAATATACAACAAAAAAAGCAATTATGATAAATTCGGTTATTTTGTTACAGATATGCATAAGCTGCTGCGACCTGAGTTACTGCAACGTCGAGTCACCGACGAATTCGACGAATGCCGTCGTGACGCGACGAAGACGAGCAAAATCTAAGCCAAAACGTAAGAGACCCGGTGTTAACGGCGCGGTCGACATAACACCGTTCTACAGTTCACTCGGCCTCTGGCTCTCGGCCTCATTATTATATGCATATCACGGTTGAAGAAGAGAACGGATTGATAACAATAAATATAAAAATAATGAAACAAAAAAACAAAGCACGCGATATTAAAGATCCAAAAGATGGACGCCTATATCTCTTCTTCACACGTAAACAACGGAACACAACAAACAAACAAACAAAATAAAAGGAATTGTTTATGTTTTGTCTTCTAGTAGTTACGTAGTTGCCTATGCCTTTTCTAGAGGGTGATTTTTAACCGCAAGATAAAAAAAAATTGTGAGGATCGAAAAAGCGATGGAGAGACTACATTAATAAATGAGATCAATTAAATGAAAAAAAGTACAGTAGCAATTTTAAATTTCAATTGTAAGGTTCGACGGACGAGTCGTTCGGGATAGTTTCAATTATTAGCGCGGTGCCTCACGGGCGGGTTAAGTCGAGTGAAAAATATACGCATACGTTGCGTTAATTAATTATAAATGATCGGATTGTACGAAGCGTGTGAAATTACCAGCCGCCAGGAATTCGAATACGGCGAAGTGGCGGGTGGAGGGGAAAAAATGATTAAAGGGAGGACTGCGAGAGATTTGAATTTAATGAACGATGCGATTGCGACGCGTACCTAAAAGCTATTTACATACATACCTATTGACTCGCCTACTAAAGACTATTATTGCTATTAAACATTATTATATATATTATATTATATAGAAAACACTATACATTGTTTCGGCATAATGTAAAACACTGTTGGTAATGAAATAAAGATTAATTATACTTGTCATACCGAACACCTCGAAAACAGTTTGGAGTTTGAGCATTTTAATTGTATCCTCGAACCGCGTCCAAAACCTTCAAACATACGTCGCGGTAGATAAGATATCGATAACCAGTAAGGCAAAAACTAATTTAAAAAAAACTGACCATCGAGGATTTTTACTGCACGGAAAAAAAAATCATTTTTCGGAAAATTCCTACTTAACCGACCGTGCCGAATGGAGAAGTGAACAGTGGCGCCACCTGACGGTGCCCGCCGTAAGTTTTAGTGAAAACCGGCGCCTCATCGGGGCGTCGCGCCAGTGAATGAGGTTCAGTCACGTAATCCAGACGTCGCTACCATCATTGGCGCTTGCGCATCAGCAAAATCTATATTAAAATGGAGGAGAAGAGTCGGATCGCGGAGCGAGAGGCCAAGAAGGACGATAATCAGGAGAAAGATGGTAAAAGCAAGAGGTAAGTGCCGTTCGGTTAATATCTACGATCTCGTTTTTACGCTGACCCCGGCTCGTTTGTATTCGTAACATTGATATTGCGTTGGTTACACGCGTGTAACCACGAGGTCGCGCAGCTTGGCCGGCCCGTCCCCTGTGAGATAGACAGAGGCGAGCCTCCTGACCACAAACCCAATAACTACAATGAGACAGGAACGATCCCTGTGTTTTTTTCTAACAATGTAACAGAAATTATCCCACGCCAGTACTTTGTACGACAAAAAATTCTCGATATTCTTGTGGTTATCAAAAAAGCTTTTAATAAAAAAAAAAAACAAAAAAAAATCATCCTAAAAATACAATGAAACAGGAATGGTTTGTGTTCATTCTGATGCCATGACAAAAGAAGGCCCTACAACAACAACAACAACAGCAATAATAATAATAATAATAATAATAATAAATACTTGTTACCCTTGCATGCATCGCGATTGGCTTTTTTCTATAACACGAATTCGTAACGAGAAGACTCGAGAGACTCGAACAGTTTGAAAAAACATTCTATTTACTTGTGAAAAAAAATTGTTTGCCAATAGCATTTTATCGTAAAAAATGGTTTGTACCATCCGTGAGTGAAAAAAAAAATTTAACCTTGTAAAGCTCGAAGAAACGAGATCGAAAGAAGAAGAATCAGGCGGCGAACTCGACGCCTTCGGAGAATCATAGCGAGCTGGTGGTTCAGAGCGCCGGCGGTGTCGTGAGCGCGGCCGCAGGCGGAGGAGGAACAGTCGCCACTGCCGGTGGAACCGAGGACGGCGATACGGCGGCAACTATAAATATATCGATAAAGGACATTAAAATGGCCATGGAGGTTTTTAATATACAGCACAAACCGGCCAAGACGCAGGAGGAAGCTATGCAAAAGGCTTATCAATTCTGGAGCACCCAGCCTGTGCCAAAGATGGGTAGGTTTATAAAATAATAATAACAATAATATTAGTAATAATTTTAATTAATATTTTTACGGTTTAAGGTTGTAAAAAAATTCCATTTTTGAAAAATCGATATTTTACTTGTACGAACATACAGACGAGAAGATAGTGAGAAACGAGCCGATCGAACCCGACAATCCTTCCGTGAGAGCCGAGCCGTACTCTCTTCCAGCTGATTTTCAATGGGACACCCTCAATCTCGACGATCCACTCGTTCTCGCCGAGCTCTACGCACTTCTGTCAGAGAATTACGTCGAGGACGATGATGCCATGTTTAGGTTTGACTACCCACCAGACTTTCTGAAATGGTAGGTATTAAATAAAGAAAAAAATGATACCTTGCTACTTCATACATACTGAGAATGAAAAAAATGTATTGTTTCAGGGCGCTGCAACCGCCAGGCTGGTGCAAAGAATGGCACTGCGGTGTACGCGTGACGAAGAGTGGCCGACTGGTCGGCTTCATCTCCGCCATACCGGCGACGCAGCGCGTTTACAACCAGTATATACACATACATATTTATTTGTTTATTAATTTGCAAATTAAGCTTCGTGATTTATTTTAATAAAAATAATAATTTTTTTGTTTTTAGCACACAAAAAATGGTGGATATAAACTTTCTCTGCGTCCACAAGAAGTTGCGCTCAAAGCGCGTAGCTCCCGTGCTGATACGTGAAATAACGAGGCGGGTCAATCTACAGGGTATTTTCCAAGCCGTGTACACCGCGGGTGTCGTACTGCCGAAGCCAATAGCTACGTGTCGCTACTGGCACCGTTCGCTAAATCCAAAGAAGCTAATCGAGATAAAATTTTCACATCTATCGCGTAACATGACGATGCAGAGGACTCTGAAGCTTTACAAACTGCCGGAGAATACCAAAGTGCCGGGTTTTAGAAAAATGGTATACACGGACGTGCCGCAAGCTCAAAGAATCTTGGGCGAAGTATGTATACATTTTTTCACCGCGTTAAATTTAATGCACAAAAACAAAAAAGAATTTTTTTCTAATTCTGATTTTTCCTTTTTCTTATTTTCACAGTATTTGGAGAAGTTTGATCTGGCACCAGTTTTTACGATTGACGAGTTCCAACACTGGTTCTTGCCGCAGAATGGCATTATAAATAGTTTCGTGGTGGAAAACGACGGCAAGATAACCGATATGGTCAGTTATTATACACTGCCGAGCTCGGTTATGCATCACGCGACGCACAAGACACTGAAGGCTGCTTACAGTTTCTACAATGTATCAACTATCACGCCGTGGATCGAACTCATGACCGATGCTCTCATTTCCGCGAGGAACGTAAGTTTGTTACAATTTTTCTCAGGTCGCTCTACAAAATCGCTATTATGGATTCGAGAATTAAATTTTTTTCCAAACGGACTATTTTTAACCCTTTCATTAGACAAAAAAAATCTTACCACAAAATTGTTTCTATTGCGGACAAAAAAATACTAATGAAAGCAAAATGTAATGTGCTACAGTGAGTTTCTGTCCCTCGCATAGTTGACAATTGCAATGCAGTTGGGAATCCTTTTGATCGCTCGAATTTTTTCTTTTTGCAGTTGGGATTCGACGTTTTCAACGCTCTGGATCTGATGGACAATAAGGAGTTTCTGGAGCCTCTGAAGTTCGGTATCGGCGACGGGAACTTGCAGTACTATCTGTACAACTGGCGTTGTCCGAGTATGTCGCCGAACAAGATTGGCCTGGTTCTCCAGTAGAGACGCTAAAAAAATAAAACAACTTAAAAAAAAAAGAAAAAAATCATCTCGACCGTCTCGTGCGGCCAGCACGTGAAAGTGTGTAGCAATATTTGTTTTCGCTAGCAAAGTTCGCCGATGCTCGAGACAACAGTCTCGACCTCGATGATTGATCGAGTATTTTCACCGGAGAACTTTTTAGAAAAAAAGTTCCTCTATCGGGTGGAAGTGTGAGGTGGGATAGAAAACAATCAGTCGGAGGTCGACGTGGTACGTGGGAAAAATAGACACGGTAGAGCCGAGCGAAGGAAAATATAATAAAAAAATAAATAATAAGAAAACGCGTGACTCGCGGTGTGTCTCGAACGTCGTAGAATGGGTGCGAGGATACCACTCGATACTTTCACCAAGAAAACACAAAACCAGTAATAATAATACTTATAATAATAATGATAACAAACCTCGAAATTAATGTTTAGCGATTGTGTTTTTTTTTACTATTACTTTTCTTTCTATCGAGGGCCACAGGAAGGCGTGTCATCGCAGGCGAATCGAGCGCCATCTTGAAATTCCTCGATTTACCGGTTCTTCTCACAAAAATTTTAATAGCGTTACGAACAAACCAAGACCATTACCATTGTCGAAAGAAATAAGATTTTTTTCTTGTCGTTGTTACCTATCCCTCGAATTACGCTTCGTTTATTGGAACGTAGTAAGCTGGACGATGGGAAGAGAGATAATTATGAGAATTATTAAAAGAGATTCGTCGACACGGGAACATGTGATTCTTTACTCTTGACAACCTGTGTTCAAGTAATTAAAAAAGTCAAAACGGCGAACACAAAAAAAGAAGAAATTCTCGTTTTTATTTGTTGAGTTCAGTCGAGAATGCCTGTCGGAAAATTTTCATTTTTATAAATATTTTTTTTCCTTCACGTAGAAAATCGAACAGCGAAGAAAAAATTCCCCTGCTGTTGTTACTGCCTGTAAAAAAAAAGATATATATCTCGTAAATGAAAACTGCGCAAATATGCAACAAACACACAAAACAATCAACTATTTCATGGGGGTCACCTCTAGCGAGGCGGAAACCGAGCTTCGCGCACTTTATTGTCGGAACGATAAAAAAAATATGACTCGCTCACGTTCTTTACTCCCTTGAGAGCGGCGGCGTGTATTCCGCCTCGTGAAGATTAAAAAAATAATGATAATAAAAATAAAATAAACAAAAAAACCGCGAGTCACCGAGGCGAGTGTCCCCGGGCGACTGATTCGAGAGTGGCAAGATCGTAATTTGCATCCTATAGCCTCCACTTAATCAATTCGATGGATTTTTGAAAAATATATATTTTTTCCACCGATAAGAATAACCGACAGAGCAGCAGCATATCAGATCAGTCGATTCTACCTTCGTCGAGTTCGTAGACCCGGGACCGTTTCGTACGTCTCTCGCTTCGTTAAAACGCAACTACCAGCTCAAACTAGCTTTACTCCAGTGCGCTCTCGTTCCCGAGATGCTTAAATTTCAAGCGGCTCGAGAGCTTCAATGCGATATCTCTTTGAAGGAATCTCTCTCTAGTTATTCACTTTTCGTGTCCTACTCGAGGTGCGCGCGATAAACTCGCTGCAAACGTGCTACAAAGAATATAAATAAAAAAACAGGATATATGCCATAGAACAAAAAAACACGTGCGGTATAATTTCGAGATACATTTTTATGCGTTTCCGCAATAAACCATACCTTATCCTCGGGTTTCGTCCGACCTCTAGACAGCCTCGCTCTTATCGCGCTTAAGCCGAGAGCCAAGGTTTCGTTAAACCTTTTTAGTACGACTTTGAGAAGAGCCTCTCAAGGTTCTTGGCTCTTAGAGGTTGAAAAAAAACATAAAATATGCCGAGCAATAAGTCGCGATGACTGATATGAATCATCGACCATGCTCGAAAAAATGTTGAGAATTTTTTTGTAAAAAAAAAAAATGCTTATCTACCCTCATTATACATCTTTTTTCCCACCCAATTGCATATCTTACGGGGAAGTGATATACAGGTATAATTTTCACCTATCTGACAGTCCAAGGAAGGTATCAGCCAGTACGACTTGTTTGTCGCTCCTTAAATCCGTCGAGGCTAAACAAATTAGGGTCAAATTAAATGTCAATTAAATGAGTCCGATCGGCGATGTCTTCTCTCATTCTCCTGTCTCGCGACCTGACGCACGAAACAATTAACGAATTATCCGTCCTCGGGCTCGGGGAATCCCCCGGTCATTAAATTATTTTTAAAAATATATAATTTTCATTTTTTTTGGCTTACAAAATGATTCATGAATTTCCAAATTCATGGATTTCTAGGCGAGGCTAAAAAAATTGGGGTCCAATCGAATGTCAATTAAACGAGTCTGATCGGCGATGTCTTCCCTCATCCTTCTCTTCTTCTGCCGTGCGACCTGACGCACGAAACAATTAACGAAGTATCGATGGCTCGAGAAATCCCCCGATCATTAGATTTAAAAAATGTAACATTTTCATTTTTTTAATCAGATATTTGTTTAAAAATTATTAATAGTTTTCCCAATTCGTGGATTTCAAGGGTCAGATCAATAATTCACGATTTCCGTGTCTTTTTTCCGAGATCACCGAACCGCGTCAATGAGGCTCCTATTTGCATCCTGCCGTTCGCATGAACATTTCCAAACACGCACGCATACACACGCAAAAAGCAGTCTCTCTTTCTCGTGTCCTTTGAAAACGTGCGGAAAGTACGTCGAATCGTCAAACAATGGCCCGCCCGATGTTGAGCTCTGTGTTGGTACAGATAAGGTGAGCTCTCTTGTGAGGCTTTACAAGTATCAGTTTTGTCGTACAGTTCCGTAGGTGGGATTTTCACATACACACATGAACACTGAGAGAGAGAGAGACGAAAAAGCTGAACGAGGCAACACAATCAACACAAGACAGACAGGCCGACAGGCACAAGAGTGGTACAAGCGAATAAATTCTCGAATGGAAAACGTCGGGGATTCAGTTGGACACGAGCCTTGCGCTCGAAATGTTCTGATTTTCAATACATTTCTATGTAAATTTTTATTCGTCCGCAATATTCATAACTTCGACGTGTTATTTCTTCCTAAGCAGAGTGAAGAAAAATTGAACGGTAAAAAAAAAAAGGCTGAGGTACAAGTCGAATATAGTTTGAGTGGAGTCAAATGAGGAGGAGTTCGGGCTGTGCGGAGATTCAGGATAATTGCAACGGAGAAGAGCCAGGCTTAAAATTGAATAAATTAAATTTAAAAAATGATGACACACACTGTCGCAACGGGTCTGACCCTCACGATCTTCTTGTTTCACCGCATCGAAGCTACTTTCATTAGGTACTGAAGCCCTTTAATTATGTTGTATTAACAGTTTTTATTTTTTGCTTCTGGATAGAAAGGATTGAAGGAATTGTAGAATAATTGTGTTCTTCAATGTAATTAATGAAATTATCGATGAAAAACATTTGATTTTTTTTTTCAATATGACTCAAACATGGAATTACGTGCTTAACGAGAATATGCCGATCAATAATCACGTATTCGATTCGAAATTGCTGAGTTTGATACTAAGTCTGTTGATTATATGGAAAAAATAGCTTCGAGCACCTTTTCGGCAACGCATCGGTGAAGGATTTTCAATTCTACTGGAACGTACCGACTTTCATGTGTCACCAGTACGGCATGCAATTCGAGGAGGTTTCCCGTGACTTTGGTATAATCCAAAATCCTCAGGACAAATTTCGCGGCAAGGAAATCGCAATTCTTTACGATCCTGGAATGTTTCCCGCTTTGGTGAAGCATTCGAACGGTAAATAAAAAAATCAGTTTAAGACTCTTAAGACAATAATCGACGGTAATATATAATGTAAAAAAATGTATATTTCTCACTGTTCAGGTTCACTGACGATAAGAAACGGCGGAGTTCCTCAGGAGGGAAATCTCACTAGGCATCTGGAGCTGTTCAGGGAGCATCTGACCGCGCAAATAACCGACGAATCGTTCGCCGGTGTCGGGGTAATCGACTTCGAGAGCTGGAGGCCAATCTTTCGACAAAATTGGGCATCTCTCGCACCGTACCGCGATCTCTCGTTGACAATTGCTAAACGGAGGTATCCATACTTGGACAAGAAGTCTGTGGAGAAACAGGCTGTCAAAGATTTTCAGGAATGGGGCAGAATCTTTATGGAGGAGACCCTAAAATCTGCGAAAAATTTGAGACCTCGGGCCACCTGGGGATACTACGCTTATCCCTACTGTTTCAATCTAACGCCTCACCAGCCGACTTCCGCATGCGATCCCAAAGTCGTCACCGAGAACAACAAGTCCGTCGAATTTTCATTAATTTTTTTTTTTTTGCCTCGATAGTTTAATAGTAATGTTTTTTGACGTTTAACTTTCTGAACAGAATGTCTTGGCTCTTCAAGGCGGAAGACGTTCTTCTTCCGTCCGTCTATCTGCGAACGAGCCTGAACGGAAGCGAAAAAATTGGACTGATAAACGGCAGAGTGTCGGAAGCTATGAGACTATCGAGAAAATCGAGGCCCAAGACCAAAGTTCTCGCTTACTTTTGGTACAAATATCAGGATCAGCGGGACGTTTTCCTCAGCAGAGTTAGTTAGCCGTCGATTCTTCTTTACCATTTGCAGTTTTTGCGTTTGTTATCGAGCGAAGCCTCGAATATTCTTTGGACACGTAGCAATCCCCATAAGAATAAAATATATAATTTTTTTTTTTACATTTGATTTCCTTGGAGAGAACCCTTCGTAATTGAATTCTTTTGGTCGCTGCAACGATACGTACGTTTGTAATAAATTCTTTTTCCGCCATCGAAGAAACACTCCAAGGAAATTTTTTTCAGATTTTCATTCGCCACTTTTATACAATAAAATCATTATTATCATTGTCATTATTATTATTATTATTTAAATTGATTACAGGAAGATACGGTCCACGGTTTTCGCGAGATCGCCGACTTGGCCGCTGACGGAGTGATAATTTGGGGCAGCTCGAACGATGTCGACAGTCCCGCAAAGTGTCAAAAATTTCGTGACTATCTCGAAAACGTTCTCGGACCTGCGGTAGCCGAGTCCAAAGAGATGGCCAAGCAACGCACCAGTAACGACGAAAAAGCGAAATCTCTTCATCAAGAAGAAAAGGCGCTACCAACATCGGCGATCAGCGCTACGCTGACGAGATGAAATCACCACGAAAAATTGTGACTACCGTATAGAAAAATCGGATCCAAGGTCTGCCTTCGCTTTATTGATAAACGAAAAAAAATTACCTGTCAATGTACAAATAAATATGTTTCCTCTATTTTTGTTGTCGCTGTAAATACACAAACTTTTGAGATATGAACAAAAGGAGCGTGATAGCCCGGAGAGCTCTAAAGATCAACATATGGTATACATTGTAGTCCGCGTACGATCGGGCCAATTGGCGACCGAGACACGACAAGTTTTACTGGTTCGAGGTGTAACGCCTCGGGCTATCACGTTTTTTATACGCAAACAGCTGCACCTCGGCAGCCCGGAGGTTTACTCGCTGCCTCGGTCTCCTTCTGTTCTCTCGTCGCAGCTCGGACAGAGATCTCCGTTCGGTCTCTTCTCTCCGCTTCGTGCTAAGATCGCCGGAAGCGAGTGCTACCGTGCCGTTGGAACTTAAAATTGAAGAAAAAAAACATTCTAGCGAGGCATAGAGGAAAAAAAGAACAAATCGGCAATCAATTGGATTTGTCTTTTGTTTATGGAAATTCGAGACAAGAAAATGCGCCCTTTTAGTCGGCAGAAATATCGAATCGGTACACCTGCGAGCTAGTCGGCGCAGCATCCGTCGATACACCGGGCCAGCGAGATCGTATATACATCGAGAGAGATCGGGACCGTGGCTAGTAGCCGTTAAAGGTGTAGAGCCGCCGCTGCCGATCCGGTGCGAAGTTCTTCCACTCGAATCGGTTAGAGGTGAGCCCCGCTCCTGGGACTCTTGTACCATAGCCGTGTGGACCGAAGATATGCACGTTGGTGAAAAAGAGCGAGGAGCTACAGAGGAGAGGTAGAGAGTGGAGAGAGCGAGAGAGCGGGAGAGAAGCTGGCAAGCGAGAGACGAGCAGAGAGGTCCGGGGTCCGTCGGTGTGCCGCGACCGCGGAGTACGCAGTACATAGTGGGCCCGCGACATCGACGGACGTTACTCGCGGTCCGCTATTACGCACTGGACAGGCATTAAAAAAAGGAACATAAGAAAACAAACAAACAAAAACTCTTCCATTTCACGAATCACAAAAAACCATCTTAGTGAAAAAAATAAAATAAAAAAAAGACCGAGTGTTAGAGTTTGAGCGAGGTTGAAACAACATGTACAGTGAGGATTAATTCGCCGATTCTCGTCTACGCTTCGAACGGATTAAATTTTAGGTAAGCATCACCCTAATTCTCAATTAATAATCGTAGCCGTAATTATAGTTATTGGATTTTTATTAATTTTTTTTTCTCATGTTTTTTGCGCCCAACACATTTTGGGACTGGTCCGCTCCGTGGGCCTCGTGACCCCATCCCCGCACCTTCCCCACCCTGCACGCGCGCGCGTGAAGACAAATCAGCGTGTAATGCTGCTCGAGTGTTCGTCAAGGATCTCTACTCTCGTATCTCTTCGCTCTTCTCGCCGTTGGTACCACTCTACAACGCGTGATACTGAGAAATAATATTATAGATATAGCGGGCGGTTTGATATGTGAGTGTAGAGTATCGGTTGTGTGTTCACGACAGGAAAGGGGGGGGGGGGTCGAGCCGGTTAATTACGATCCACGGGTGTGAGGATCTTGGTTGAAGCCGAGAAGGCTTTTTCTTGCGGCTCCGGAGCCGAGCTCACGGGTTGAATGGGTGCTCGTGGAGTTTGGGCCTTGCGCACCCAACATCGAGATCCTTATCGTCCTCGAAGGGCGATGGAAACTTGGGTTCGGTGTCTGCGGCTGTCTATCCTCGCCGGTACACACTCTCTCTCCTGAGACGCCCACAATTTTTTTTACCCCCTAATTTTGTAAACCGCGCGAGAATCAACCCTCGACGATCTTTGGACTCTTAATTGGAGCATTCCCCTCCTATTTGGGTCCTATGCGGCCTAATGCGGTCCCGAAGAGATTCTTATCTCGTAGGGATCTTTAGCTCGCCAACATTGATATTGCTATAACCAAAGCTCGAAGTCGTTTTGGTAACAATTTTTTTTTTTTATTAGAACGTCGAATTGGCGACTGAAAGGTTGCTTGCTAATGCAGCATTGCCCGGGGACCTACGGGTCCTTTTTCAGATTTTTTTTTAACGATTTCCCTAATTCAGGTTTCGTATTGGCGTCGGAAAGATTCCTCGATAAGGCCCAAAATATTTTGAGTTTGTTATTTAGATGCGGAGACATCGGAGTAAAGGGCCTCGGCGACGAGAGAATCGAGATCAGTGACTCCGAATGACCGAGCGCGTGGGTCTCCGCTCACGGGGCCTTACAAGGGAAAGTTACCAGTCTGGCCCCTTTTTCCCACCCGAGAGACAACGTCGGCATCGTTCCTGTCTCTCTCCCTCTCTTGCACTCCCGTTGACATTCCTTTTAATTATCCTAAACTCTTTTGACGCAACGAATGGGACAGTTTCGTGTGGGGGCCCGGCGAAAGATCGGGCCCTCAGATCTCTAGGATCCCCTGACAACGAGAACTATCCACCGATCGATGAGCCGCGATAGCGTAGAATACGACCAAGATCTCGGAGAGACTTCTCGGGTGACAATCCTCGAAATCTCGTTTCTACCATCTTTCCCGTTGACAGTGGCTGTTGGGGCCCCACGGGACCCGAAAAGCGACTCCGTCATTCTTGACCAGCCTCGCTCTGCCCGGCATCCAATTTACCGTAACTGTCCGGAGTAACGGAGCACTATTAAAAAAAGAAATAAAACAAACAAGTTCCAAAGAGAATCACCTAAGGCCCAAAAAAATACAAAGTTGCAAAGAAAATGTTAACCAAAGGTATCGGACTTGCGAGCAAATTTTAAAATTTCGGAAAAAAGTGAATGAATCCCGTAAGGCCCAAAAGGCCTCAGTCTGGTCCCAAAAGAAGTAGCAGCGTTCTTTTCGGCGATGCGAAACTCAGCGAGAGAGGGAGGTTGTCGGGGCGGGGACGCGTTTTAAAGAGGCAAGCATTAAAAACAACAATGTCATTACATTTTAACGACCTGTTCTTGAGTTGCCCCCCTCCTCCGTGCCGCACTCGTGGGACGTTTCGGGGCCCAACCATTAAGGCGTTTCGGGGAGCTATCCTCGCGCGGTCAGGTATGTGGTCCACGGTGCCGCGTGGACCGCACGAGACTCAAACCGCGAGCATGTAAGCGCGTTCCGTGTAGTACGCGGAGCCAGGGAGCTCGCCGCTCCTGGATAAGGCCCCCCCTCTCTCCCCCACTCACTATCCGTGGAACGGGCCCCTGGAGCCACGAAGAATTAGTATGGGTGGAGAAACAAAAGCACGCCAAATGGGGCCCCCGGGGGTGGAGAAGCTACGACCGACGGAGAGAAACAGATATATATATATATATATATATATCTTATACAGAGATATATATATATAAATATACAGTACAGCTTCGATATGTCGGAGCGAGAGGAGGATTAAGAAAAAACAAAGAGTCGAGATGGCGCCACACGTCCAGCGTGTTTTCGGGGCATCCTCCGGCGCTGTTGGCTCAATTTCTTTTTCTTTTTTATTCCACCCTCTTCGTCTTATTCTTCCTCCTCTTCTTCTTTATGCGAGGCCTCCGATGCACTCTTCACTCGCATCGGGGGTTAAGAGGTTTTTTTTTTATTATTACTTCCCTCTTCCTTTTTCTCGTTTTTGACGGTTTCGGTATTCCACGATCGGCAGGAAAAAAATAAAGTTGCGTGTAACGTAAGTGCGTTATCGTGCTCGAAGGGTCGAAGCTATTTATCCCAAGGGTCAATGTACTTAAGGCCGGGCATAACTTTGCCCCGGGTGTTTGTTTGGAGTCACTCCGATCGTCGAATTAAAATAATCATTGTCATTGTTTTATTTACAATTTACGTAAGCGATGAATTGTGTTTTTTGTTCTCGGCTTTGTTTTTCCTCGTGTCCTTCCTTCCTCCTCTTCTTCTCGTTTCTTTCCTCGATGTTTTATCTTGCACCGCGAGTCCCGTTAACTTTAACGACTAAACCATCCGCGAAAGACTGGGGGCTCGAGATAAGTAATAAGGATAATGCAGGGAGAAAGAAGGAGACGCGGAGAGTCGGTGGGCAAAAAAAAGAGGAGGCGATATGGCGCCACACGTCCAGCCTGTTTTCGGGCATCATCCTCTCTACCACCGTAACGCCTACCTCTTGCCTCCTGCCGTCCGCGAATTTGCCCCTTTTATTTCTTATTCCTTTCCTTTTGAGTCAGACGAGGAGCCAGTTCTAACGTTTTCTATTTTGGACAAACAAGTTGAAGCTTCGCTGATCAACTATCCTAGCTTCGGCTATTTTTCGTCACATTTTACCCCCATCGATTGAACTTTTAATTATCGATTTATATGTCGTTTTTCCCACTTAAAAATATTTCGCACGTGAAATCTTCGATTATGAGGTGGCAAGAATCCTCTAGAGTTGCAAATCAGTCTACAAATCTTCTCGTAATCGAGTAATCTACGAATTTGAGAGATTGAGGTTATTCGTCAATCGTTTATGTTGCAAACAAGATGACCGCGCTAACAACTCGGTCTCCGTTTCTCGGCAATGGGGATTGTCTCGAATTTCGCAATTTTTTTTTTCCTTGCACACCTCGAGTGTCACCGTCTTTCGACACATCTCTCGAACATCCGCGTAGCCCGGACGGCCTTCGGGCGCGCGCGATCTTTTCAAATGCTAATCGAGCCACGAATCTCTGGCATTCTTAGCTATCCTATATCAGCGCGATCGTGCTCGTGGTGTCATCTACGCCCGAAAAAAATAAATGAATATAATCCTTCCAATATCTTCCAATTCCAATAACTAGAAACTTCCCTCACGAAGCCACAAACTACTCAAAGATGCATGATATGTCTCACTTCTGCCTCAACAAAAAACTCCCCAAGATCTCACACGTACATGAGAGATTTTCTTCTACAAAACAGATAAAATAAATATAATTAATATTAGTCAATCATTGATAATAATTGTATATAATATATGCAATACTATATTTTTATAATAAAAAAACCAGATCCGATTTCTCAAAGACAAACCCCCGATAAACCAACAGCCTCGTACAGATTATTTATCCGGCAGTCCTGGCTTGAGTTTCTCGATCGTGTCTCGCTGCCTTGTAACTCGCTTGGCAAAGATCGATCGGAGATCTCTCTCTCTCTCTCTCCCCTCGTCCCGCGTCCCTCCGCGTACTCACGGTTCCTCCCGGAGAGAGATCCGAGGATACCATACAAACTCGTGTTCCTTAACGCATACACCGGAGCGTACCGACTCCTTCCCGCTCGGTACGAGCGATCGCTCCGCGCACCTGAGTTTTCAGACGCTGGAAACGTTTCGTTGAGTTGTGTGTTCGTAAAACTCATACCCTCGCGGAGACACCGGAGATCGGTGACGTACGTGAGATCACGGATTTTTACCACCGTTCTCCGATATGCGCTCACTCGGAGTGCGGAGGATGTGAAAAGAGCTTCCTCCGCTGATGTGTGGTGTGCGGAGCTCTCTCTCTCTCTCTCTCTCTCCCTCTCTCTCTCTCGAATACGAAGCCGCGCGCACGTTCGCGGAGGGGCAAGGCGGGGGGAGAATGGAACGTGCGGGTAATACTTAGTACGACGGGAAAAGGCCCGCGAAGGTGATCGGGCCCACCGCGGCCGACGCCGGACCGAAGCGGGACCGCGATAGACGTAGAGATACGTAACTATAATACACACGGTCGCCTATAAGCTAAACTGCTTCACACGATAAATGCGTACCGGCCGTGTGTATACGCTCCGGGCCGTGTTGTACATATTTATAAGCTGTGCGCGCAACACGCACACGGGGAGCGGAGCTGCACTGTACGTGCAGCGGCCGTTGCATGCGGGGACAGCCCGAGAGTAGGGAGAAACGAGTTTCGTTTACGCACTACGAGGGCTCGCTCGTCTACTATACGACTTCGTGTACGATAAATAGAAATTTCATAGATTTTTTTTTTATAAATTATTATTGTTAATAAATTAGGGAAAAGGAGGTTTTACTAGGGTCGAAAAAAAATGTTATTCCGGGGTTTGGTTTTGGATCAGATAGAGGTATTTACTTTTAAACAAAGATGCACACAAAAAATCAAATTTGAGGGTCCATAATTTTGATTAATTTAAATTTCATTTTTGTTCAGTTTCCTGCGTCGAATAGGGAACGAATTTCGTCGATTTTTGTAATAAATATAATAAATTCACGAAAACGAGTTTTTTTAGGGGTGAAAAGAAATTTAATCCCGGGGATTTGTTATTGAGGCCGTGAGAGATGAGATGGAAGAAT
Organism: Stenichneumon culpator; assembly: GCA_964017025.1. Lineage (NCBI taxonomy): Eukaryota > Metazoa > Arthropoda > Insecta > Hymenoptera > Ichneumonidae > Stenichneumon > Stenichneumon culpator. The sequence continues at coordinate 8,072,589 of OZ024775.1, read as the reverse complement.
TTATGAAAAATGCACGAAAAATAAAAAAATCGAATTTCAGGATCGAGGATTTTTTTGTTGTTGTTTTTATGTTTTATTTTTTGAGTTTCGGGAGGGATAAAGGAGAGAAAGAAGACGGTTGTGTGTGTGTGCGTCGGCGGTCTTTGTGATGCCTCGGGTGCTCTCGAGGCGCGTCAAATTTGGTTGAAAATCAAATTAATCCTCGCGCTGCATGAGCGCGGTTGCTGGCTCGAACGAGAGAAAGAGAGATCCCGTGTTCCATCGCCCTCCCGCGGCTATCGGTCCTTTTTCCTCGCCTACGAGACACACACACACACACGCCGTACGGGTCCGCAGCTCCGTCGCTGCAGAGACACGAGCAAATCGAAGCCACGGGACCGAGGAGAGCCTCTCGGCGGCAGAGGCATATACGACTCCCGATGCTGCGGATGCTGCTGGAGGTCCAGCTCGGGGCCCAGAGGCGAGAAGAGAAGGTGGCGCAGCAACAAAGAGCTTTCGACTTCTGGCCGTTCGTCTCGCAGGGACGGACAAACCGTCTTTCGCGGCTCATTCATTTCTTTAAATATATTTTTTGATTACTATTTCACCCCTGGAAATCGATTAATAACGTGGAAAAATGTACAAATAACATGTCGAAATATTAAAGCATTTCTCTAAACATTAAAGCAATATAATCTCATAGCTAAAAAGCTAAATGAGGAATAAAAAAATTGTAATTAAGATTTTTTTTTTATAAGATCCGAGATTGATTGTCGGCATGGAAAGGACAATTTGAGGTATGGCAAGAGAACGCCTAGAGAGTATTTTTTTATTTGAAAAGGAAAAAAACGGAAAGAAACACGTTCGCAGTACGAGAGTAGAATGAACACGAAGGGTTGCCTTGGAGCATGAAGAACCGCGCGAAAGCTTGCTCTTTTTTTTTCTTCGTTGGGTCCGGAGAGGAAAAAAGGGGGGAAGAGAGCGTGCGGACCCTCTGCGGTCGAAGCTTTCGTTTTTTCGTGTTCTCCGACACCCTGTATACAAGAGAGGTGGAGTGCGAGTTACCACCTCGGATCGGGTCTCTCGGATCGCGAGATGGGATGCACACGACCCTGTGGCGCCCTGCAACAAGATCGAGCAAGCGCAGAACCAGCAGCAGCATAAACTGGCGAGGGAGCGAGGAGGAGATGGAGAGCAAGGCCCAATTCTCGGAAGCGCAACGTCGACGCGGAGAAGAAATAAGAGACCGAAAGATCGTGGCTCCGAAGAAGCGGGAGCGCGGATCTTCGAAGGCCTCCCTTGGGACCCTCGCGAGAATAAAGGGAGGGACCACGTCGAGAATGGGGAGAGACCGAATTGCCACTCTCCCCGAGCTGGAGGATGCGAAGATAAAGTGTTGAAGCAAAAAGTCAAATTTCATCGAGGCCCGATGGGAGGTAAATTTTATGGAGAACGGCAAGCGGCACGACAGGAACGAAATTTCCCGAGGCCCGAATCCACAAACATTGGAGCACAGTTTTGCGAAGTTTGATTAATTCTCGAACGATCGGGGCGGATCAAAAATGTCTCGATTGACGATGGAGTACATGGAACATTTATAATATTTTTTCGTACCGGTCCATTTTTCCCCGCTCTCCCCTGTGGCCGCAAAGTGACATTGATCGAAAAAGGCTGTCGGTGCGGGAACCTGCCCGTGGACAAGAAATCTTACGGAGACTCGGAAATCCCAGCGAGGAGCAATTGTCCGCATATGTCGGTCGAAGAAAAATGGCCGGACGAGATTCCTCTTCCGCGGAATTTAACGTGTTTGAACGCGGAGCGGCAGTGCCGAGTCGGACGTGATCGGAAGACATGGAAGAAGTCCGCTCTCGATGTGAGGGTGAAAAAAATGGAATCCAGGGACTGGGAACGAAAAAATTCTCGAATGATGATGATGACGATGCTTCGGTATCCGCGAATCCTGATTGGATTCCGCGATTCGGTCCTGAAGAAAAGCTCGAAGATTGCTCTTGCCCCGGAGGCGAATCTTCTCCCATCTCGGACCAATCGTAATGCGAAAGAGTGTCCCGGCTTCTTTGCTACTACCTATTCTCAGCTTCCCTACGGGCGGATGCGATTTTTTTTTCCTTTGCATGCTTCATACGTGGAAGACTGGTTTTCGCGAGGTGGACAACGTGTTGAAAGCTTAATGGGGCATGTCGTCAGTGTATCGCCGTACTAACCCGTAATTTTTAGTGTTACATATATTTCCGTTGACAGAATTACCAAGGCTAATAGACTAATAGATAGATGTCGGTTAAATTTAATACCAAAGTTCAATATTATATTTTAGGGCTGTACAGATAGGCCGACCTAGCCGGCTAAAATATCTTATCCGACTAATGGATTTTATAGTTTGGCCAGCTAAGCCGTCTTAGCCGGCTAAACTATTTTAGCCGGCTAATCCGTTTTAGCCGGCCAAGCTATTTTAGCCGGCCAAATGCATAAAATCGTGCATAATTTTGTGCATAAAATCGAGCCCCTTAATGTTGCATTGTACTTTAGTCCAAAAAGGCTGGCGGATTAGTTTTCAGCGAGAAAAAATACGTCGAAATATGTGGCGGATAATTTCAAAAAAACAAAAAAAAAAATCGTCAGAAAATTCCGAGGCTTTTTATACTCAGTGTAGAGTCAATTTTTCGCGTTTTACGACGTCCTCAAACGGCATGATAAAACGATTCTAAAACTTCGGAGAAGGCTCTATCTTGTGTATTTTTCCCGTAGAAAACGATGGGCACCCTGGATTTTCCGTAGTTCCGTTGGGAGCCGAGATATCGACCTATGAAAATCGCGAAAATCGACGTTTTTCCAAAAGTGGCTCAAACATTGAAAAATCGTTGTTCATTCGATCTTTTTTTGTTTCAAAGCTATATTCGATGTATTTTTTCCCGCTGATCACGAATGTGGGAATTATTTTAGTCCCAACCCAATATTTTCCATTTAAATCAGAAAAAAAGATTTTTCGTGCATAAAATCGAGCCCCTCAATGTCGCATTGTACTTTAGGCGAAAAAGGCCGGCGGATTCATGTTCAGCGGGCGAAAATACTTCGGAATACGTCGCAGGTAACATCACAAAAAAAAAAATATATATATATAAATTCGTCGAAAATTCCAAGACGGTATTAGCTAAGCCGGCTAATATAGTTTGGCCGGCTCAAATGGATTAGTCGGCTAAAATAGTTCAGCCGGCTAAGACAGCTTAGCCGGCCAAACTGTAAAATCGATTAGCCGGATAAGTCGGCAAATCGATAGGCTGGCTAAGCCGGCCTATCTGTACAGCCCTATTATATTTATATGCAGGTACTTAACGGTACTTGAAAATTTACGAAAGCTGGAGCTACCATAGACGTTTTTCAACAATTCAAAAATCGTGTAAAATCTCCAACCGGGTTTCAATCTTCATGAAAATTTGACTGAATTTAAAGACGTGTCCACTTTAGTAGTGTACACAACTTCAACCTGCTATCTTAGACTATTTCCGAGTTTCAGACGTTTTAAACGATGCAAATCTGTCGCACAAGTATGACATATTATAATCTAAATGTTTTTATTTCCTTTTTTTTTTACAAAAACATTTATCTATCTATGAGGAGCCAAAAATTAGCCAATGGAATATTACTGACTCAAGTGGGGTACATCGATGGGTATTTCTTTGGGTGCATATCGGTCGTACAATTTACCTCTGTACACACTCTCTGTACTCTTCTCGCTTAACCAGATGGCGCACCGGTAGATTCGTGACGCAATTTCTTCCCGGTCGTCGAACCGGAGACCTCGAGGCTTCCACGAGATCCGAGCCCCTCCTGGTGCCTTTAATTATTTGCGAAAAAAAATTAACGCTTCCCCTCCTGTATCCCCCTCTCCCTATCTCTCTCTGGCCTAGTACACCTTGGCTCTGGAGAGCTCGTAAATTTTATTATATCGCGGATAAATACTACGAACTTGGGAGAAGCTTGCCAATTCCTTTACAAAGATAAAGTTTTTTGAAAATGTTAAAAATCGCAAAGTTTTGCAAAATAGCTTGAGAAATTTAAAAAATACATATTTTATTAACTTTTTTTTTATTCATTTCTTTCACCCGAGGTTACATACGATATATCTATGTTTTAGCGTTTTGCTAAAATTGTTTTCGACGATTACAATTTTCAGTAAATAAAAAGCAGACCAAATTATTAATAATTTGTTTATCTTTTATTACAGAACAAAATGGCTACATCGAGGCTTAGAACGATATCGTTGGCGCTCTTCTTTATCCAGATATCATTGCTGCACGCCCACCGCGAGCACAAGGTTATTACTCTAAAATTATTAATAAAAAAAATCCTAGCAATTTCAAAACAACTTAAAATTTATCTTCAGGTTCACAACATCGTTCTCTATCCGGACAAGCACAGCTGGTGCAAAACTACACCGATAAAGCAGGTAGTCACGTGGCCCCAGTGCTCGTCGCAAGAATTGGACAACAATGTTTGCGTCGGTGCATGTTTCTCGTACATGGTGCCGCACAGCGAGCCCTCTGCCCCGGGTGACCTCATCCGGCCTTACTGCGACTCCTGTCAGCCATTGGACAGTGTTTGGCACACGGTAAAGTTGCAAAAAACATTTTCCTACTTGTCGATTAATTTTTTTAATGAATACTTTCGATGCCTAAAAAAAAAATCAAAAAACCTAATTCGTCGGTATCATTTTTGGCATATTTAATATCAATGATATCAACGTCACGAAAGTTTTTTTATTATTTTATTTAATTTTTTCTTTCAACTTTATTTTAGGTGACTCTGGACTGCAAGGACGAGGAAAACAATGCGATAACGATGCAGAAGAAGGTTCAGATAATAACGAACTGTTCGTGCAGCTCGTGCACCGAGACCTCGCGAATAAAGCCCGACTACAACACCCTCCTGCAATCGCTGGGCGAGGAGAACATGGACAAGAATGTGAACATGGTGCACGAGACGCCGGATCTTCTGTTGAATCCCAATTTGAATTCGTCTAAGAACACGACGAAGGACGGTGTCCAGGCGAACGAGAGGTTCCTCCAGTTGTTCAAGCAGCTGAAGGGCTCGGAGAACATCGACGAGCACGGTGCCAAGGAGCTGTTCACCAAGTTCGAGCAGGAGGAAATCGATCTCGAGAAACTGAGGGAATTGTTGGGCAAGTACGAACAGGAGGAGCAGCACAAGAAGCATCATCAGCAGCATCATCAGACGAACAAACAGCCGGAACACGATCAGCCCCCCCAGGCCCATCACGCATCTTCGGGACTGCTCCATCGGGGACCCCATCACTCGATGGTACTCGACGCCGATGTCAAGGAAAAAATCGACGTCGAGCCTCACTACCTTCATCCTGCCGTTGCCGGTCAGGAGATCAGCTATCACGACAATGTACTCGGCGACAAAAGCAAGAAGAAGGATTTTTGAAAAAAAAAAAACAAAACAGAATGAAAAAGTTCCGATTTTTCACCCCCAGTAGTTATTTAAATTCCCGTGACATTCATTTCAATCAAGGATTCTTCTATGATAACGGTGAATGGAAAGGGAGAGGGGAAGGGTTTTGGAATTTGAGAAGAACGTTTTTTTGGATTTTTTTTTACGCCGCTTGCCGAACTGTTGGAGTTGAGCATGTGACGATTGGTTGGGAGGAAACGGCCAATGGATTTCCGAGGAGCCGTCGAGTTTGAATTTCGAAAGAACTATGGTTACGAAGAGAAATAATAACAATTGGAATTTGATGCGGTGAGGGGAGTCGCTCGAGAAACGTGACGAAAGAGAAATGGGAAAAGGGAAGAAGAAAGAAAAAAAAACACGAAAACGACGAGAGAGAGAGAGATAAAAATTCTAATATATTCAATTATAATTATGTAATTAATTATTATTTTTTATCGTTTATTTAACGTAACTCGCGCCAAGCGTCCCATCGGCGCGTTCACGTCGACGTTTACTATTATCATCATCATTGTTATGGTTTAAATGTAACAGGCGAGGCGTACGTCGGAGAGCGTGCGAAATTCTCGCTTGGGCAATAAAGAGAAGAAAAATAGAGAGATCCGCGAGATTGGTTTTGCCTCTATTGTTTTTTATTTTTTGTTGGCACGAGATGGCTAACGATTATGAAATGTTACCTAATAATGAGATGTACGCAGCACAGGTGTACCGAATAACGATTGCGTGTAGGTCGTGGAGACGATTTTCTCAAATCGTTTCCGTTGATCACCCTAATGATGGACCTTCTTTTTTTTAAAGAGATCCACGAGATTAGTTTTGCCTCTATTGTTTTTTTGTTTTTTGTTGGTACGAGATTGCTAACGATTACGAAATATTACCCAATAATGAGAAGTACGCAGCACAGGTCTCCCGCATAACGATTGCGTGTAGGTCGAGGAGACGATTGTCTTAAATCGTTTCCGTTGATCACCCGAACGATAGATCTTTTTTTTTACTCACTTCTACCATATTTTCAATGTAAAGCGTGAAGATTTCAGTACTCCGGAGTCAGTGTGGCTTGCAACAATGGCGGTAGAAAAAGGTGTGATCAATATATATATAATCTTTTTTTTATTTTTTATTTTTGACATCAAATTAACGTCGAGAGCACCTTTAGTTGGATGTGGCAAAATAACGGTTCAACTGCTTTTTTGGGTTAAATAAATATTTTGTTCAACAACAAAATAATATTCATTTCGCCACATCCAACGAAAGATTTGCTAACATTAAATAAAACTCTTTTCTCAGTGCACCGTGAAAACTTCACCAAAATTGATACATGAAAATTATGTATTCCCTTACCAATTTGTGACGGTACCATTACTACCGTAAATATTCACAATTGTGCACTATTTTTATACAATGAGGCGGATTTTTCGAATATAGGAAGAAAAAAGGAATGCACAAGCAGGTAATATCAAGTGAAAAAATTTGTGCTCTATTGAAATTAGATAAGGCCGCCGATGGCCTTTCGTCGACGCGAGAAGCACGTGTCCAACGTACGAACGGAGAAGGGGAATTCCTGATAAGAAGCTCAAAGCCCAGAGGCCTCGCGTCCCTCGTGACGAAACAAAACGGGCAGCCAATAAACGGATCGCATTTCCGAGTGATTGGAAAGCTGGTCAGAAACGACGAGAAATAATAAACGTCGAGACGAAGATTCCGTAATCCGAGGGGATCCCGGTTGGGGGATAGCACTCTCCTCTTGTTCCCCGTCGCCATCAGTAAGTTGCGTGCCGACGTTAAGTGAGCTGCGTGCGGCACGCGAACGTCCATCGGACACGCAAGTTAAACTAAACATGTAGTTGCCATCGCGGCTCGCCGAGTCCAAGGGATTTTCGGCCGCGAAATCATCGGCAAATGGCTGTTTATTTATTTTTTTCTTCTGTTTTCTTTAATTTTCAAATAAGAGGAAACGAGAAACTATTCCGGTTCGAACTGTGATCAAACAGGTGGTGAAAACAGTAGCAGACATTCCGTGAGCGCCCGAACCGTTCATCATTGTTATCATTATTATTATTATTATTATTATTTTTATTATCATTAACAATTGTGTCAAAGTTTAGAGAGAGTTTTCGTAACTAGAGAAGAGACAAGATTGAAAAGCAACGAAAATGGATATTATGGACGGTAAGAATTACTTATCTTCTTTTGTGGAATAAAAAATTGACAGAATGAGATTGAACATCGACAAATTTTGAATTTCGATTATGTTTTTATGACGCTATTCGAACAATTGTGTCAATGGAAAACGAATTTTGAACGTTCTGTTCAAAGCTTGCAGCTCGGAAAGTTAACGAGGCAGACGACGTGACCTCTGAAGAATCCGTGATAATGTCGGGCTCTTGGGAGAAAAAAAAAATTAGTATCAAGAGAGCGAGTGTCAGTCGCGAGATATGAGAGCACGTTGCGATTCGTCGGTGGGAAATTATGCGAGAGTGTACGAGAGTCGATGGCCTTAGACTATGAAAACAAATCCTCTCTAATTACTAATAATTTCAGTTAAGTTTTTATTTTTCGATCGACGAATCTTATACTCATTTTACTAGCGTTCTTATTCCAGAAAAATGAATGCTGCGTATGTGATTCTTTGTGAATCGAGAATGTGTTTATGTCATGCTAATTAAAGTGGCAACTAATGATATGCAATATACAAGTTTTCGATATTCATAATCATGATAAATATAATCATAATAACATTTGCATCCGAAGAACACCGTTGTTTAGTGAGCTACTGATAACACGGCATAATATCGTCAGCAACAATATACTCTTCCGGGTTACGATATTTGCGATAAAAAACATGAAACTGCGAATAATCGAAGAGACAATTGTGAATGAGAAAAATAATTAAATAATTAATTAACAATTACTTTAATAATTGTCTGTAAAACGTCATTTCAGTCTAGTTTGTTGTGTACGACACAATCGGCAAAATTCGAGAATCTCGTCTAGAATAATGTCAAGCCCAAAGCGATGCGCGCGCTCGTTTTTTTATTTGTTTCGAAAAACTTTATCTCGATATGAACCAGGGGAAAAGACGACAACCCAAGCGATATGCTTGGACAGCAGCGATAAGAAAATTTCAGCTTTTATAAATTCAACTTTTATAAATTGCTAAAATTTCTGCTTAAATTTACAGCTACGTGTTTGAAGATAAGTGATAAACGAGAGTAACGTGTCGATATCAGAATTCCGAGTACGACAGGAATACGATACGCCGACACAGCGACTTATTTTCACACCTTGCTTACGTCTCGTGTGTCTCGACTTCTACGGTAAATTGATCACCCGAGATAATGCAAAATTTTAGTCCGACGTCATCGCGATGACGGCTATCAATTTTATCGATGATTTTGCCAGCTTTGAAAACACGATTAAGGTTAAATGGCCCGTAGTCTGCCGACGGTAGCTCGGTCGCGATTTTTCGGATATTCATTTTTTGTAGAGCACGAAATTCCCTACAATAATGGTGCATAGCATTATGTCGCCAAATCGATCCGTTTCTGACATAAACGTCCGAGAAAAAAAAAAATCTTGTAGTTCCCTCGTTCGTTTTTAAGGACGTACGGGGGCGGATGAAACAGGTTTGTTTTGCCGTTAGGACGGCGGGAGGAAGGGGGGGGGGAGGGGTGGAGCGACGGCGCCGCGCCGGGACGATAATAAATGCGAGATATTAAAGCTGAGCACGATTAGTCGGAGGCTCGGTATGGGCCCTTAAACACCTGACCAGTTTTGAGTGCGAGTCTGACAAACGAGGGGAGGCCCTTCTCCTCGTTCTCCGCTCTCTCTTGCACCGATCTCTTCCGCCGAACGTGACCTTGCGACTCTATTTTTGAAATATATGATACTTTTATTCCAAAAATTTTGGCACACCTCGACCGCACGGAAGCGTCTCGAGGTAAATCCTCGATTATTCTTAGCCTGCGTCAACTCGGCGTCTAATTTTGTTCAAGGTAGAGATTTTGCCGGATTCCGAGAATGGTCACTTTGCACTTCCGCAGGAAATTGCGCACGCGTGGGCGATCCTCGTCTCGTGATCGATATACCTTATTATTTAAATTTTGCCAAGAAAATTTATGTCGCTGCGAAAAAAGCAGACTAGGCAGAAGCTCGTCTGCTTTCAATAATAATAATAATGATATTAATAATGAATAAATAAATAAATTATAATTTGTTTATTAACGGATTTCTCCTTGACCAGAATTCAAATACAGAATGTGTCTTATAATAATAATAATAGGTCAAACATTCATAGAACCTCTTTTAAATGTTGAGTGCATGCGCTAACGGTCCGCGTCACCGACTTCTCCGGACCCATCTCCTTGAGTCAATTGGACATTAAAGCGTAAATTCAAACGAATCATCATACAGATAAATCCAAATATAGTCGCGCCAATGACTCAAATAGATTTGACACAGTTAAAAAAAATTGGTCCAGCTTCGCCGTTCGAACAGTCGATCTCGATACAATAATCCCCGTTATCGCTTTCCTCGCGGTAAGCCCGACGGTTTTCTTATCTGATTCGTGCGTTCCCGAACTCGAGTATCTCGCGCCGCTCAATGAAACGACTTACGTATTACGAGTAGTACTACGGATGGTCCCGCGTGTCGACTCGTCGGGTTCTCGGACGAGTTACGACGAACCGGATATACGGACGCAAACGTTCTCGGGGCAGTCGAGCACGGACCAATGGCGGTTGTGCGCGAGGTGCGAACGACCCAACACCTGGCACGCGCGCGCGAAGGATACGAGCCTCGCGAGGCTGGTACATGCGCAGTTAACGGGAAGGTAGCTTAGGCCGCGCGTTTCGCTGAGAGAGAGAGAGAGAGATGAAACTGGAGCGTTCAATACCGAATCGGGCGGGGAAGGGGTTTTTTTTTCCTCCGACCAGCGATGATGCGCGTGCCGGGCACTGTTCCGCTGACGTTGATAGCAAAGGGTTTCGAGGCGCTCTCCGGCGAGATGGAGACGAGCGTACGAAGCCGCCGGCGAAACCGATGAATTACAAACGAGAACAAGGCGCAACGCCGTTTAAAAGGCCGACTCGGGTAATTAACGGGAGCACGAGATATATATGTATATGTATATATATGTAGAGAGAGAGAGAGAGAGAGAGAGTGCAGGAGATATGGCAATGATGGGAGGAAGAGGGAGGAGAGAGCGAGAGGAGAGCGCTCGAGCGGCGGGACCCGTTGCCGGGTTTCGAACAAATGAGTCACGGCCGGGGTCTCTCCTCGCGCTGTCGCCGAGACGCCGACGCAGCAGCCACGACCCATCGGCCGGTGGTGGGGGAATGGGCTATCCCTGTTCAGTGAAGGCTCGGTTGATCGTGGAACCCTGATCCACGAAGAAGAAAAAAATTTAAGACGATACGAAATAAGCTTTTAGAGGAACTATCCTCAGCTTTTTGGTAGATCGAATGGGAGAACGAGGTCAAAGTATGACGAGGAATGTTCTCCAGGCTGTAACTCGTCGGAGGTAGGTTTGCGGCGATTTCGACAAGAGACACTTTTCCTAGAGCGGGAAATTGTCTACAGAAATGGTCTCTACCATTTTTCTGATCGGACGAGCCGGTTCGGAGTTGCATGGCTCCGTCCGCCGGGAGATTCGATGAGGCGATGCGAGAGGATCAGTCTGGAGAGGGGTTTATCTCGGTAACGATTCCATCTACGGGGAATTCGCATAAAACCTTTTTTCTTCGTTATGTCACGATCTACAAATATCGTGTTTATGAAAAATTGCGCCAGAGTGCCCGTTCGAGAGTTACGGGTGATAGAAGACCCGCCGTCTCGTCGATCGGAGGATCTTGGGGCTCGAACGGTACCAGAAAATTGTTCCGCTCCTGTGCGCGATTCGAGACCGAGGCTTCTCGGCTGCCGGCGATCACCGCGCATGTCTTCTGCTAGTGCCAAACGTTAGCCTCGTCAATCGCCTCCCCGTCGAATAATTCGTAACGCGAGTTAGGCCAGCGAGAAGAATTCTTGCGCCAGTCGGTTTCTTGCCACTCTCGGTGAGCGAACGGTAGCGGTGGGAAGAACTGTCGCGTGGACAACGAAGAACCGTGGATCGTTGAGATCTCGAGGCGCAGGCGAGCCAGAGAGCACACTCGGCAACTTCGGTCGAACACGAGGGGGTAAAATCAGCCATTTTCACGAGAGCAGGCACGAGGCGTTCCGACTACGAGCGAAGGAAAAAAAAAAAAAAAAATCGTCGAATCAGCGAGCCAGAAGGGAAAATACGATCGCCCTGCGGAGCTCGAATTCTCGCAGCTCCGAGGAGAACCCTGTCGGCTCGCGAGTGTGAATCACGTCGCGGTGAGCAATCCTCGCGAAACAAAAAGTGTGCGCGACAGTTTTACCTCCGCAATCGCCATTGTCGGAACAACGAAGTCTTTGATATTTCACGAAACAAAAAGAGGGGGAAATTTTGAATTGCCAAAAAAGGTTTAAGCTACGCGATCCAGATGTGAGACCTAAAAATTATCCCGATGCACAAAAGAGGCGGAAGATTAAATATAGAGTGAGAAACGAGAGAAGCCGTCGCGGTGCTCCGAAATAGAAGAGAAAAAGAAGATTAAAAAAAAATTATTCAAAGTGCATCCGTTGTGCGGTCGTATTTTTTCTTTTAAGTTCTATAATTTAACGGGAAACGGATAGGTGAAGGTTTGCGAAAGTGGTAAGATTTTTTCAAAAAAAAAAAAAAAAAATTACCACGGAAATAGATTATTTCCGACAATAGAATGGTGAACAAGATGTTGGGGATAAACTGTTGCCGCGCCGTGTTCTCTGTTCTTAGAAGTCCCGAGGAGGGCGAATCGTTTAAGCGAGCTATCTGAGAGAGTAATAATAAAAAAAAAAAATCCCCGACTGAGATAATAATCGATGCGATTTTCCCCGCCTATGATTTCCACAACGAAAAAACAAGGAAAAAAAATCTGCCAATCCTCGTCTCAGTAACACTTTGTTTTATGCGAATAATTTATCGAGTGACAGTGCCATTTGGTTCGGTCGAGTGGAAATAATACATAATAAAAAAATTTCTTCGCGTGCGTAAAGTTGCGTCACCGGAAGGCCGGTGATTGAAACACATCGTCGAGCCAGATCGAATTCGATTTCTAATAATAGAACGAGACATAAATCTCATACCTTTTTTTCCTCCTGCGTTAACAAACGCGCGGCGGTATAGCTGAGAGAGCCTTGAAAAATCTCTTGTGTCTCTCGTGCACGGTTGGCCGATCAATCGATTACCGGGCAGCGTTTATTTCACCTGCCAGCCGTCGGGATTTCCCCGCCCATTGTTCCGCGAGCTCTTTTATTTATTTATCCTTATCTCCTACGTGTGTCGTCGGCGTGTTAGCGATCGATCGATCGCATAGAGGAGACAACGAGAAATAATTTTTAAAAAATACACCGACCGTCGATAGTGCAGAGGTGATTGCGATCCCCGTCGGTAAAGCAGAGTCCGCCGAGATCCGACCGGGAAAAAGAAACGGCAGAAGATACGCGCAAAAGGAAGATCAACCCGTAATGTATTTGAGATCGCGTCGAGCCGACAAAGGGAGGCACGAGTACAACAGTGAAGAGGAATTCGTTTGTTCACCGATCGTTACGAAGAATTCAGGAAATTACCGGAAAACGAATAACGACACGAACCCGACGAGCTTGAGAAAGATCTGCCTCGCTGTACCCTGCTGCTGCACCTCGGCCATCGGTACATCGGCTCTCTCCTCGTTGGCCCTTCGTGAGCGCGGCATGAGCGAGGGTGAACGAGCATTCACCACGCCGAGAATCGGTTGGCGAAAACTCACCGATCCCGGTGACTGACACGAGAGACGTGTCTCGAGGCGGGACCCGGGGCGATAGCACACGCTTCGGCAAACTCAGCTAAACGATTATCCGGATTCGCGACTTAAAGTATCGTCCCGCAGAGCCACTCTTAGGTATCGCCATCTCGATAAGATTCCGCTTTATGAGAGCCAAATGCCCGCCACGGACGGCTCAAGAGTCTACAAGAGAATTCTAAAGAGAGACTCCGAAATGGCGGGTAACCGGTGCCGGTAGCAGACGGGGTTCGCGCGAGCCGATAGCTACGATTCGACGGGTCTCTGACCCTGGCTCGAAGACCCTCCAATGACTGAGGGTCTCTCGAACAACAATAAAAAGTTGACGGAATACAACAAAAAAATTTATAAAAATCTCGTGTCCTCCCTGCATCCAACAATCGTCGATGAGCCCACTTCCCTGAAAAAAAGATAACAAAAAAGGACAATAAATACCTAGTGACTTAAGACAAGTGGCGAACTTTTGTGTAAGAGGAAGACTGAAAGATTCGAGAATCAAAAAAAAAGATAATAAAAAAGAAACGGAAATAATAATAACAATTGAGGTTCAAGATGCCGTCTACACCGAAAAAGCTTAATCTCGGCTTCGCTAGAAACGCTTACAACGTTTTTGGGAAGCGCGACTCGGCCACGAGAACTGAGCATCAGAGAGAACAGAAGACAGAATTGTTGGAGGGTAAGAAGGATTTGAATGCAGATATGAAAAACAATGTAACTGATAATCCACATTTTTTTTATAGTCGAGGTCAATTTCTTTGAGCGGCTATTTTTTTATACCGGAAGTGTTGATACAAATTGGATCATGTTTTTTATTGTCTCGAGAGCGGAACAATAGTTAAAAACTGTCTCATACCCCGGTTTTATTGATCCATCATCGATGAGGAAGATTTGCGTGACTGAAACGAAACACTCAATTCGGGTATTTGAAAAATTACCGCCCCTTGGGCTCACGAATGTGCGAGTGAACGGAATTCCGTTCGCCTTCAAAAGCACTCACTCGGGGGAGAAAGTCGCTGCACCGGGAGCGAGAGAAATGCGAGGTTTATCGACTGTCGCGTGTGATCCGTTCGCCAGTCGATCGGGGACGTGTAATGGACGTTCGTAATTTGTCGTTTCTCGTTTCAGGTACCAGAGGCAACGGCCTCCTGCAACTCAAGAATGGCGTGGACTATATCAATCCTGGCGAGGAGGACCAGATGGAAATTTATGGGTGAGTGTCCGAAAAATGTCACCATTAAAATTAGTTCAGTAAGATGCCTCGCACGGTTCACTGGGATAGTAAGCTTATCGACTGCTCTCGCCGCGCTAAGGCACGAGTTTGTTACTGGTATAATTTTTTTTTTATCCATACGAAACAGATACAGAAGAAATCAGACTTACACGGTAATCACCTGGTTTCTGATAATCATAACCGGAGGTCTTCTGAGACTCATCTATCACTGGATACCCCGGCTAATGCTCCTCTCCACTCACTCGCTCTGTCCACTCGAGGAGGCCGATACCGTTCTGCTAATAGAGAGGTTCCAGGGCAAACACACGAGCTACTACGTAAAGGAACTTCGAACCAAGACCGCTGTCGATGTCACGTTAGTATTTTCAACAACAAAAATCGTATTTATTGTTATCGATTTTTTTTATTTTTTTTTTTTTTGGCGCTGTCGTTTCAATGAAACACTTTTTGTCGCGTTGCAGAAAAATCGTGAACAACGGTGAAAACGTAATTGAGAACGAGAATTGGCAAGATTCAGAAAATCCGGGAAGCGAGCACCAAGCTCCGCTTCTGTCAGTTCATCTTCACGGTGGACAATTCAAAGGTACGGATTTGTTTGGGAAATTGAAGATGTAACATTTTCTTTTTTTTTCAACTTTAAAAAATTTGTATTCGTACAATATAAAATTTACAATTTACAACTTATTTTTTGTATTGATGGTTTAAAGAAGTCTCATCGATCATCACGTTCAACTGTAAGAAGCTCACCTACGTGTGGGACACCGATAGGTCGGAGTTCCTCAAGTTGACGGGCTTGGACGTCGGTGTACTGACTTCCGCCCTTCATCAGATGCCCGGTCTCACTTCCCAAAAACAATTTTTCAGGTGAGAGGAAAATAATAATTAATTATCATTAATTTGATGATTAAACACTGAAAAAACATATACGCTATGCTTATACACAGTTAGTACGTCTTTGTGGAATTAGGCCATTGAATTAATCGTAGTACATAAATTATTTGATTTTCGATTTTGTTGTATTTTGCAGACGGTGCGTTTACGGAAATAACGAGATAGTAATTCCGGTGAAAAATTTCCTGACGCTTCTGTGCCTCGAGGTTTTGAATCCATTCTACGTCTTCCAACTGTTCAGCTTTTGTCTGTGGATAGCTGACGATTATTACTACTACGCAATGGTGATAATATTCATGTCGAGTTGCGGCATTGCCATGGCTGTCGTCCAAACGCGCAGAGTAAGTTTCCTTCTTCGTACCAATTATCATATTCAATTGTTCATTCGTTTTTCCTTGTGTTTTTAATATATATATATTCTTATTGTCGCAGAATCAACACAAGTTGAGTTCAACGGTTCACTCGTCGGACGTTGCGATGGTAATGCGAGATCGTTCGACCGGAAGGACCGATTCCGTGGCCGCCGAGCTTCTGGTACCCGGTGACATTCTCGTTATTCCCCCTCACGGGTGTCTCATGCCCTGCGACGCGGTTCTGCTTACCGGTAATTGCATCCTCAACGAGTCCATGCTGACCGGCGAATCGGTGCCGGTCACGAAGACACCGATTCCCTCGTCAAACGACATCACCTACGACACGAAGGAACACGCAAGGCATACGCTCTTCTGTGGAACCAAGATTATACAGACGAGATATTTCGGTGGCGAAAAGGTCAGTTTTCAGACTCTCACTGTCACGCGAATGAAAAACAAAATACATATGCGGTCAAGAACATTTTCTGAAACACTTTAATTTTGTTTTTCCTCAAAAAAAAAAAATGCAAGCCTTCGACGATATTAGCTTGTTACACGTTTCTTTATTTGCTGAATCTGCAACACATTTTTTGGCTCAACAAACTAAAATTAGTACGAATGAAATTTCTCTAGTAAACAGCATTGAAAGAATTGTTTCCGCAGGTACTGGCGGTGGTCGTTAGAACTGGTTTCACGACGAGCAAAGGTGGCCTGGTGCGTTCGATAATGTATCCGCCACCGGTGGACTTCAAGTTCGAGCAGGATTCGTACAAGTTCGTCGAGATGCTGGCGGGCATAGCCTCGATCGGAGTTGTTTACACGATCGTGACGAAAGCGATGCGCGGGGTACCGCCGCGTGACATAGCTCTGGAGGCTCTGGATCTCGTAACAATCGTGGTACCACCGGCCCTGCCTGCGGCGATGACGGTCGGTCGTCTTGTTGCCCAGAATCGTTTGGAAAAGAAGCGGATCTATTGCACGAGTCCCCGTGCCATAAACGTCTCGGGCTCGATAGACTGCATCTGCTTCGACAAAACCGGAACTCTGACGGAGGACGGTCTGGACATGTGGGGAGTGGTACCGGCCACTGCGAAGAAGTTCCATCCACCGGCGAAGGACATCTCTCGACTTCCGGTCGACGAAGTCCTCATCGGAATGGTAACTTGTCACGGTATAACGATAATCGACGGTCAACTGGTCGGCGATCCTCTGGATCTCAAGATGTTCGAGTCCACCGGATGGCACCTCGAGGAACCGGATGTCTCGGACAATTCGAAATTTTCCATGATGTTCCCAACGGTCGTGAAACCCCCGAAGGGCGCCAAGCTCTTTCAGACCTCCGCCAACGACACGGCGTCGTCGCCGGCCAGACACAACTCCATCACTTCCGAGATCGGCGACAACATGTCGATGAACAATCTCGCGAGCGAGGACGCCGATCTGACCGAGCAGCAGGGCTTGGAGATCGGTATAGTCAGACAGTTTCCGTTTACCTCGAGCCTTCAGCGAATGAGCGTCATCACTAGGACACTTGGAGCCAATCACTACGATCTGTACTGCAAGGGCAGTCCAGAGATGATACTCAGCCTCTCGAAACCTGAGTCGAGTAAGTTTTTAGTCCACTATTAGCTGCGATGAGTACAAAACTTTGGCTCGAGAGTTCTGAATTATTTTTTGTAACACGTGCAAAAATGTAACCCAAAGTCCTATTTCAACTTGCAGTTCCTCCGGACTTCGCCTCGGTTCTCCAAGAGTACACATCGGAGGGTTACCGAGTGATCGCTCTGGGCCACAAGTCCCTGAATCGTCTCACTTGGGCCAAGGTTCAGCGGGTAAATCGCGAGGTCGCCGAGACCGAGTTGAACTTTCTGGCATTCGTCGTTCTCGAAAATCGTCTGAAACCCGAATCCACACCGGTCATCGAGGCGCTGAACCGGGCCTGCATAAAGACCGTTATGGTCACGGGCGACAACATGCTCACGGCTCTGTCCGTGGCCAGGGATTGCGGCATGGTCAAACCGGGAATGCCGGTCATCGCAGTCGCTGCGATAACTCAACAGAACCAGGCGAAGCCGCAGCTTTACTTCACGAGAAGCAACAGCAATCAGCAGAGCCCTCAATCGCGGAACGGACAAGGGAGCATCAGCGAGATGACCGATTTGAACAGCATCGCCAGCTTGGAGACCATCGAGAGCGGGTCTTACGGACACAATGTCACGGAAAATGGCGTCAACTATCTTTCCGATGAGTAAGTTCGTCAACCGGTTAAAAGGAACCAGTGAAGGAACTGCCGTCAGTGAATGAAACGCTTGTCGTTAAAGCGCATGCATTAAAAAAAACCGCTCGATCGGTGGATTTTTCTAGTGCTGCTGAGCCGGGACGTTAAAAAAATTATCACATGAAGCTATGCTTTTATCAGTTTCGTGTAAGAATTCGCTTTTGACCGACGAGGGTCAGCAACGCTAAAAAAATTAGTTACAGGTTTTCATACCGATCGAGCTCGGGCAGTGCTTTAACAATTCATTCATCGGTGGCAGCGCCCTATTCGTTTAATTTATTTACTGAACCGGATACTGGTATAAAATCAAATACAGTTTTCAATCTACTTGCAACCCTCAGGGGAAATCGCATAAAAACAGTAGTATCAATGATCACCAACAATTTTCTTCCTCATCCGTTTTAGTGTCCACACGAGCAACAGATACGTTTTTTCCATGACCGGCAAGACATGGGCAATGGTAAAACAGTACTATCCCGAGTTGATACCAAAATTAGCGACGAGGGGAGCGATATTCGCTCGCATGTCGCCGGATCAGAAGCAACAGTTGGTGCAAGAGCTTCAATCGTTGGGTTATTACGTAGGTGAGTTGTCGAAAAACAGTTTTTCTCTTCCAATCTACCGTCCTCCAATTATAAATTTAATTACACTTGTATATATCGTGTGACTGACATCCGAAAGGCGTATCTCACATGCTCATCTATTTAAAAGACCGTCTTTTTTATTCCAGTACATGTTAAATAAAATCCATTCGACGCAAGAGGATTATTTTGCAGCAAGTGACCTGTCATTTCCCGCAAATAGAATCCTCTTGCATGGAATACATTTTATTTAGTGTGTAACGCGATATATACTTTTTTATAAGTAAATCTTGATGCTTCCTCGATTAATTAACATTGGATATTTGCATGGTTTCCAGCGATGGTCGGCGATGGGGCCAACGACTGCGGCGCTCTGAAGGCAGCTCACACAGGGATATCTCTGTCCGACACAGAATCTTCCGTAGCGTCGCCGTTCACCAGTCGCGAGACGAACATTTCCTGCTTGCTCAGTATAATTCGCGAGGGACGGGCGGCTCTGGTAACTTCCTTCGGTATATTCAAGTACATGGCAGCGTACTCGCTGACGCAATTTATCTCGGTCATGCTCCTGTACAGCATAGAGTCAAACCTGACGGACTTAGAGTTTCTCTACATAGATCTATTCATAATCTCGATATTCGCGTTTTTCTTCGGTAGAACCGAGGCTTACGACGGACCACTGGTGAAAACCGCTCCGCTCACCAGTCTCATAAGTACATCGCCGATACTTAGCCTGCTAACGCAGATGCTGATAGTGACCCTGTTTCAGTACACAAGTTTCTGGCATCTTCATCAGAACGAATGGTTCAAACCGTTCAACGCAACGGCCACCGCGGACAAGGACGATGTCGGATGTCTCGAGAATTACACGGTATTCATCGTAAGCTCGATGCAGTACATTATTCTCGCTGTCGTTTTCAGTAAAGGACATCCGTACAGAAAGTCTCTGTTCACGAATTACGGCCTTCTCGCCTCGTTTCTTCTCATGTCAATGTTCTCGATTTATCTTGCCGTATGGCCCTTCGACTGGCTTGCCGATCAATTCAAGCTCGTTTTACCCGACGACATGGGTTTCCGGGTCGCTCTCGTTATGTACGGTGTCGCAAATTTTGCTGTATCGATGATCGTCGAGCATTTCTTCGTCGAGTATCTTGTTTTCGGCAAGCTGCGCTATCGCTGGCACGACGTTGACAAATCGAAACGTAAATTTTTGGCTATAGAACGTGACATGGGAAGGGAACCAAAATGGCCACCGTTGTCCGCTGAACCATTGCCCGAAGCGGCGCCCGATATTCTCATAAGACAACAAAACGTCACGGAGATTAAGATAGAGAAGAGAATGCCGGAAAATTGTGTCACTCAAGCTGTAGATGTCGGTTTTTTGAACAGTCCCGCAAGTTCGTTGACTTTCAAGCGTTTCGGTTCGGCGCGAGAGGTCACCCTCAATCCGCGATCTCTTTTCAACGATCGCAGAAACACCGTTTCCATGCAGACAGTTCCGATCACCGTCGAAGATCGCGATCTCAACATTCGACGCCCCGCCGTCGACGTCACTCCCAAGAGGCGTCACAATTCCGAGTCCGAGAACGGTATCGATACTTACGGCAATTCCCAAAGATCTCGTCCAACCACCAATCCCATCGCTACCCTTCCGCGACATCCGCCTCTGTCCTCGAACCATCAGAATCATCGGGACACACGCCAACAGCAGGATAATCCAAAATTAGTAAATTTCACGAATCCACGTATACACAAGAGCGAGGAATTCTGTCCGGGGGCGCAGAGCGTTTTGGAATTGGATATCCTGCCGTCCTGAGACGAAGCCGCGACTGCGCACGCGCCGTTGTTTAGACGTATCGTCTTGATTACTTATCATCCGTTTAACTGGTATTTAATTGAACCCAAATGGTGCTACGCCGTCCGGCAATACCCGAGTTGTTACTTAAAATTAGTGCATTTAATTCTTAATCGCGAATTTTTCGCAGCTATTACGTATAGCTGATAGAGATTGTCTTGTGTCTCCGGTGATCGGCGATGGACGCCGACGAGTCGCTGACACTGGTAGATAAAACTCGTCGGGGTCTACGTTCGAAAAGCAAAAAGAAAACAATGTGACGAGATGATCGAATAATCGTTTATGATTATTCAAGATCGAACATTGAATAACCGTTGAGAAGAAAGATTATTCGATGTATTTACGGAAACAAGCGCAACGCTTATCACTTATTGTATACTTACACGTTTCGTCGCGGAGTCTAGATAAACCGAGAATGCAAAATGAAAAAAAAGAAGGAAAAAAAAAGTCTCGGGCATCCAGGTCCCTTTTGACCTGTAATGTTCGACCTCGTAACCTATCTTACGTATTTATAGTATTCTCGTCCTTCCGAACCCTCGCTCCTTCCCCTCGCCACCCAGCGCCGGTCACATCGAGAAAGTATTATTATTTGTCTAGACTTTAGGCGACCCAAACGAGAATTATTTTACTGTGGTTTTAGCCACGCAGCGGGGGGAAGCCCCGAAGCAGAAGTGTTCACGAAATGGCGGCAGCACAACCGCCATTTCGTGCACTCTCCCGCGCGCCGCTCGGTTTTTCCGTTTGCTCTCGTATTGTACGGCGTTACGTTTCTTTTGTGTTCTTGAAGTGTTTTTCACACGCTGGGTTCAATATTATGCAATTAAGGACGAAAGAAAACAAAAAATGAAGATAAAAACAAAACAAACTAACAATTACTTACTGACGCCTTAGGCGAATACGAATTCTAGTACAACGGATGTCTTAGTCTTCGAGAATAGATTTTGAATATAGTAAATATCGCGACCTCGGAACGACACTGTAAGATATTACGTTACAATGTTCTTCCAAAGATGCGATTTAACGCTTAGCGGTTGTTTAGGTAGGAAATAAAAAAAAAAAATTAACGAAGAAATAAATGGTCGTTCTAAGATTACGATACCGAATTAAATGCAAACAGATGAGGTAAAACAATGATAAAGGAAAAAAAAACAAAAAATATAATATTATACATATGAATTATTTTAAATGTATATTAATTATCGGTAGGTTCGTGGTCCGAGTGCCAGGCGCATGGAAATGAAATGAAATAAATATATTAATGTGACGTCGACGATCTCGGCGACTGCAGCGACTCTTGCGTCGAAACTTTACAATTCGCGACGCTGCCGTTTCGCTCGAGACGACGATATTAGACGATTTACAAGAATTATAAATGTGTACTTATATGTATTTACGCAATGATGGAGAGAAAAATAATGAAAAACAAAAAAAAACAATAACTAAAAGTTAAGCGCATCCCATATGCATCTGCGTAAAATGGACGTTCGTAGATCTCGGTATTGAGAGTTATAGAAATCGTGGAATAAAGTATATTTGTAACGCATATACGAACAAAGTTCAACCCTAATTATAACTATATCATTATTAATAACACTTTTTTTTAAGGGTGTTTATCTCCGTTTCGGATAGACATCCACAACATTGCATCCCTTTTTACGAACCGAACGGGAAAGTATAAATTAAATTTTATTATTTAGGGGTGCATGGGTTTTAATAATTGAATAATACGAACTTCAATATTCATCTTCATTTCTCATTTATTAATATCTTAATGCTTTTAAAATTGAGTACCTTTACAGTATGATAAAATTTTCTACCGACTAGACAATACTGCAAAGTCGCTCTAGATATTCATATATATATAATATATATATATATTTATTTAATTCTTTTAGTATCATTTAAACAGTGTCTTTGGAACGTACTCGTTGTACCCGCGTATATCTCTCGTCCTCCGCTCGACTCGAACGTTAATTACACTAATCGACCTGACAGTCGGCGTTGTTGTTATTATCAACGTTGAGTGAACGATGAACACGCAGTGATATTATTCTCAATCCGCAAACATAGCTGAGTATATTATTGGCAAGAGTATTACAGTGAGGCATAGCCATTGTTTTTTTTATCAATTAAAGTCTACATTGCAAATATTAAACAAAAAAATCTGCATAGAAAACGTATTAATGCTGACAGATTGTGACTAGTTATGCAGACGTGACGTTTAATTTTATGGCTTTTGAATATTTGATTTTTTTTTCTAATTTCAAATTTTTTTTGTATAATAATATATATTTTTTTGGGGTTTGAGCTATAAAATTGACGATGACTCGTCATTGACTCGCGTAGATCAAATCACCGCCGCGGAACATCGCTTCCAGAGCTGATTTCCTGTTGCAATCGCCGCCCCGTGACTCTATCATTGAGACAAATTTTTCGTATCTCTTCCATGCGGTTACCGAGGCCACTTCCGTTTCCTGTCGGCTCTTCGACTTCTCTGACGCATCGAGACTCGTGACTGTGGCTTCCGCTGTTTCGCACGCGTTTTCGCTTTCGGGAATCATCTTCAAAATAAAAATAACAATTTTTGTTAAAACAAAAATCCAATCCAGATGAAATCAATTACCGTTTGGCAACATAATTGATTTTTTTTGTGATACAATGTTTGCAGGAAGTATCGTATAGAATGTAACGCTTCGAACCCCCAACCCCCTCGGGTACGCGAGACGTGAAATCAATACCATCGCCGGTGGTTGTGTTACACTCGAAACCACACGGATTTCCACCCCCGGTAGACAAGATTTAGTGGATTCGAATATATTACATTTTTATTTTATTATTTTTTTTTTTTCAATATCGCAGTTTCCGTACATTCGACCAAATTTTAGTTTGAAATATGAATATTTCCATACGCAGTTGGGTAAAGAAATAGATTCGTGGAAAATTGTATCTCACCTTCAATTCGTTGGAGCGGAAAAAATAATTATACTGCTCGATTAAAAAATCGGCTTTGTTCGTGTGGCGATTTAAAAAAAGTTATTTTGTAGACGAACTGAGAATTGTTGACTATGGGCTAGAGCACGGTCTGAGAGTAACTAACGTGAGTCGAAAGTGTACAGGGAAGCGAAACATCAGCTGGGGCAACGAGCTGACGGGGGAGCTCCCCTACCAATGGGCCTCTTAAGCTACGCATGTGGGGGCCATATGGGTTGGTTATAGCGACTGTCCCACAGCGCCACTGAGAGTGCAACAGACTCGAACTATAGCCAACCATTTATTTCATTGACCTGGCACAACCCCTCGGGCTTAGCCCAAGGAATTTAACGCTCCAGAGTTCTGTAACAATTTTTTTAGTTTTTTATTTATTTATTTTTTCCATTCGATACGACTTTTACATTAATCATTCAGCGATCGCTGGGAAGTAAGCCATTTATTGATATTAATTTGTTAATATAAACATTTTGTTTGCAGAAAAATTAATATTTCGGCTGGTTTGGTATGAAATACATCGAAAAGGCAAAAATTATATTTTTATTTATTTACGTTTTAAGCGAGGTCGTTCGTCACCAGTTCAAAGGCAAATTCGATGTCCCTCATAGAAAGACATGAGGGCTCCTGGCTCATTGTATCGTCCCGCGTTCGGGAAATTGAGTCAATTAGATTAAATGCCAGATTAATTCGATCAGATGACAAACTAGCAGAGTCGTCAGTCTGATAGCTCGTTCAAGTCAACATTTTTTTTTTTCAAATTAAATTTGAACATTTGTCAAATTCAACAATTTTTTCTTTTGATCCTGTCGGGTTTTTCCGTATTATATATTAAACTTGAAGTAAGTAACCGATTTGCGATTAGCGGGGAAACAATTTTCCCAACATTTTTTTGTTCTCCTACTCATTTTTTGACAAGTCGCGATTTATGATATGTTAAAACCGCTATCTTTCCGATGAAATATTAGGCAAACCGCGGTGCCTGTCGCGTTCCACGGAAAAATACACACGATGGACTACTTAACCGAGTTATAAAACCGTTTTTTTATTCTGTAGCAAGACGGTGAAGAACGTCAAAAATTGATGACGAAGACACCCTTGCATTTTTTTCCCGAAAAATTGAAATAAAGAACATGTTCGTGACCTTAAATTTCCGTGTATTTTCTCGTACTGAGTACGAATCCCATATTAGTTTTGCTTTAAAGTCAAGCGGAGGAAATCTCGGATATACTATTTATATTAAACAGCAAAATAAAAACAACAAAAAATTATCACAATCAATGTCTCAGTCCAATTTGGTGGCGTAAGTTCCAGCGAACAATTATTCGGCGAATAATTCGTGCCTGATCGAAGCTCGAATTACCCTCGTAGGTATTCGAGTCCTCCGCGCTCGAAGAAAGGAACGGCCGTTAGCGTGCAAATGACTATTTCCAGATCGGCGATATATTTTCGTCATTGCCTTAAACGGTCTCGGCCAAGTTTCTCTCCGGGAGTTTGAGCTCCAGTCGTCTCAGTGTACCTCGAAATATCTCGACGGAGAACAACGGCAGATGCGGGTCGATGAAAATCTTACCGTCGAGGGGGCTGATTGCAAGATACTTTTTTCTTTTTTTTTTGTAATTTGTGCCGGTCCGAGATACAATCGAAATGTATGATAATTTGATGTAAGGAGATACGAGAAAGGAACAGGGGGTGGAGCACCGTTGTCGAGGGCGCGTGCACCGAGAGAGGCACACGACAAGCCGGTGCTCTTAAAAACAGCTGCCGGAAGTACATCTGCCGCCTATACTGACCGTCTGGAAAAAGTAGCCCCGCTGAATCTTTGAAATTCGACGAAATAAACTTTAAAAAATTATAATTTTTAAAAGATCTTCGAAACAAATACTATACATTTTTGCACCATTTATCGGCAAGTCTTTAATCGTGAAGCGGTTTAAGAATTTTTTGCATCTTTGAATTCGTCGGTCGGGGTAACCCTTTCAAATCTTCACCCCCGCAGCTGACATCGAGGATGTGCCGCTACCATCTGACGGTCGGCTGGACAGCTGTTCTTTCCCCTCAATTTTTCTCCGCTCGCTTGTGAACTGGCGCCGAAAAATTCGAAATCGGTGAAAAAAATGCTATCTCGTATAGTCTGTCTCTCACGAAGATTCTTCTTAACCCTTTGACGCAGAATACCCTGTTCCGCTTGCATCTCGGATAAAACAGCTGTTGGATCAGTATTCAGCGAAAGAGAATACAACGAGGTGCGTAGGTCGGAACATTTTTTTCGGACGCTTTTTATTTTTTTAAATGCCTAAAAGAACAAAATAAATTGTAACTCATCTATCTAGCGTTACTCACGATTTTTTCATGATCCAGTAATGACTCCCCAAAAAACGTTTCTGGATATTGGTCGAAAACTGTCTTCAATATCTTTTCCCGCAAAACACGCTAAGCACCTGGGGTTATTGGTGTGTAATGTTATTTTTTATTTTTTAAATGCCAAAAATTGCTACCTTAGCGAAAATGGATCTTGGAATAAATTTTCTCCCGTTTTTTTTTTTTTTTTCTAAATTTGCAATTCTGGCACTTCCGTTCGATCCGCACACCCTTGCATAACTTTTTGTCTGTCGCCGGTGGGAGATTCGACGTTCGAACTATCGTGAATTATGGCTTTATAATTAACGACGTTTTGGAGTAGGTGGGTTTCCTCGCATGGCAACAGAAATTTCGTTGGCCGGACGGCAAGATCCGCGACTACGTCGAAGAAGACAACAAAAGTGTAGACGGGGTCGAAGAGCAGATGCATGGCATGTGCTACGAGAGAGCGTTTCTCCCGACACCAGATGCCCCATTGGCGTAGGTTCCCGGTTACCGCGATAAAGGATCCTTCCTTTCCTCGACAGTCGCGTGCCAAGTTCCCCCGCTTCGCCCCTCCCCTTGAAAAGAATAATGAAAAGTACCTCTTAAAAAAAATAACAGCATCATTTTCGTTGCAATTAATTTAATGGTCATTTATTAACCCTGCGCGATTATCTACAATGATTTTTTTTCTTTATCGTAATAAAAATTAACAATAAGGCTGGTATAAGTTAAGAACGTGTTGTGTGTGTTATATTACATATTTACAGAGAGCGAAGTTTCATTCCCCCTAACGAGCCTGGCGTGATGAAAAAATATATTAAAAAAGACGAACAACGCAAAAAATTGAATCAGACTCATAGGCGAGAAAATTTTCGTTATTTCAATCATCGAGGCTGGTTCTCCTCGTCACTTGAGGCACTCATTTATTATCGTGCGTTTGAAACATCCTCGCCCGAAATTACAATTTTTTTATTTTACCTCGAACATTGAAACTTCGCAAGTTCGTATCTATTTTTTTTATCTCGTTTAACGAACTTTTAATTTTTTAAAATTATTTTTTATCTAGTCCAACGCGCCAGCGATCGCTTCGAAATTTTTAATCTATCTAAGTCGACGAACCCTCTCCGGAGTTCCGTGCCAAAGTCACAGTTTGGACTTCATAATTGAAGTTTGAAACTTTTCTTTCAATGCTTTTTTTTACATCGCGTATTGAGCCAAAGCTCTTTCCCTCTGAATCTCCAAGTGGCCCTTCATAGCGAGAACGGTCGGATGATTCGGCGATAGTCCTTCCTCCTCGACGAGATATCTGATGGCTTCAGCTGCACAAGCGTCCCATCCAGCTGCCCAAGAGCCCGAAATTCCCGTGGCTTCGCCGGTAAAAACCGTTTTTTCCTCATCGCTCTCGTCGCTTCCCAGTCTCAAACGAGTCTCTGAACGAAATTTTCTCGGTGAGACTGACGATTCGTTACTCGGCGAGTTCGAAATGGGGCAAAAACTTCTGCCGATCGTTGATTTGTATTCTACTGTTTTTTCGGGGTAATTTTGTGAAAATTTAGAATTTTTCGTATCCACGTGGTAGGAAGTGTCTTGACCGACTTCCATGGATTGAAATTGATCGTCCGGACGTTCCTGACTCGGTTCGGTGAAGGCTTTCACGCCACGCTGATGGCTACCGAGCCTCATACTCGTAGAATTTGAGGGGCTGTGCTGTTTTTGGGAATATTTTAACTCTTCGGCGAGCGACGCCGCCAATTGATGAAGAAGCCTCGTGTTTTCGGGCTCCTCGTCGTCGCTGTCCTCATCCAGTTCGACACCTTCGTCCTCCGAGGATGACAAAAAATCGTCCCCGTCGTTCTCCACGCCCAACAGCGTCAGCAATCGCTCCGCGGCGTCTGAGGGCAGAAAGGCAAACGAACAAATCAGGCTTTGGTACAATTTTTCATCGTCTGTCCTTCATTGATAAAAAAAAAAGTCAACTTTCAACTTTTATGAATAAGCGATATGAAAATTTCAATTTTCAGCTTTTTCGATATCAACGTCGTATTTAACTTCTAAGTAAAACTGCTGGCCGACTCAGGTTTAGCGCGAAAACATACACCAACCTACCGCTTTTGATCAAGACGGCTGTTGAATTTGTACTCGAGGTGAAGAAATGCATAAAGTATCATAGAGTATCCATCGGGAAGCAAAGAAATCGCTGTTTGAAAATACGCAAAATCACCCATTTTTGTAATTTTGGCTATATAAATGTCTGATAAACTTTTTCGTTAGTCGTCACTCCGGGATTGTATTCTATGTTTTTTTCACGCTGATCACGAATCTGACACTTCTTTTATTCATAATTGGATATTTAATAAGGAAAATTGCATCTGAAGTAAAGTACAAATTTTTCAAGAAATTTGAAAAATTCAAAATGACATACAATTTTTACGTTTAGATCGATTCTCTTGAAATTTTAATGGGATCATCGGGTGATCATATAACATCTGTGTAGGCGTTTTTAGCCCGATAGCTAAAAAATTGCGAGCGCTAGAGCGCGAACAAATATTTTTGAAGAAATTAAAAATGGCGTACACAAAAAACAACTGAACATTTTTAGATGAAATTTTGCAAAAACATTGACAATTAACGAACCATGCTGTGTGCAAAATTTCAGCATGATCGGTTGAGGCATTCTCGAGTTATACCGGTTTAAATTTTTCACGTCCGTTTCACACATACACACACACACACATACATCGGGACATTTTTTCTTAATGTGATTTTTCGATGTTTTGGAACATTCTGAACATGTTTTCATAATAATCTCGAAAAAAAATGTTCTACCAAAACAAAGCTCCCTCTATGAGGAAGCAAAAATTGAGAAAAACTAAAAAAAAATTTTATTGAAAAAATGAAAGATTGAAAGATTGAAAGATTGAAAAATGAAAAAATTGGGTTCTTTTTCTAAGCGACAGTATTTTAGGTTCTCCTGACTTCCCTGATAACTGGTGGCTCCCGATCGAAACGAAAATAATTGCAATTCGAGAAACCTAACTGCATTTAAGTCCCGATCGCACGGTGATTCGGATGAGGAGTGAGAATGTAAAAAAAAGGACGGTACTTTTTTTGTTGCCCTCAGAGCCATGGGAATATCGCTCTACTAACGTCCCATGGGAACTACCTGTTACTCGCCTGTATATAGCCCAGGCATTGTACGATATCTCTCTTTCCGTTTACTCTCTCCTCTTTGGTGGTCGCCCTTAATTTCGCATGATTCTTTCACCCTCTTTCGATCTATTTATTCCTCTCCCTCATCCCCCTCCGGGTTCTGCCGGTGGAAGGTGACCGGTCGACGAGGGTCGGGATATCTCAAGGGTTACCTGTTCCTGGGAACTCGAATTAGCCCGATCGAACGGCCGAGATTTAAAACTCTCCGGATACACAGTCATCTTTCGATCAACGTTATTTTTTTTCTTTCCTGTCTTATTCCTTCATTCATTTCAACGCGGGGCCCAGTGGTCCCCACTATGGAACCTTGAGCGGGTCACGTGACGATTCCTCGAGAGCTCCGCAGACTCGCGGACATTCCCACAGGGATACCCAGAGATTTAAACGTCTCGTTCGGATACGAGAGAAAGAAGTAAGATGTGCAAAATCGAGTTAGACTGGATTATGACCAACCCTTCAAGGCTCGATGTTCCGTATTCGTCGCGTCAAATTCTAATCCAAAAATTTTTGAAATTTTTTACGAATATCGTAAACTGGGGAAATTTTTTCAAACACAATTTCATCATGAACTAAAACAAAGAAATTAGATGTAAAAATTGAAGGGAGTTCTTTTTTTTTACTGTAATTTGTTAAAAATATTTTGATTCACAAAAACTACTGAGTAATTGAGAAGTCTTTTTTCAACAGGAAAGTGGCTTCAGGCTTAAAAGGTTAAAAGGATACCGAGAAATATATCTGCCAAGTTCTTTAATTAAATTACCTCTTATTGTCGGAGCCGAGTGAGAAATTTCCGTCGTCAGGTCCACGAGATCGTCGAGAGCAGCCTCGTCGCCTCCGCACTCCATCATCGTGTCCTGGAAAAATTTGATTAAAAAAAACCCGAGCACGTACAGGCGTGGATTTATTTTTTAAATGCAATTTATCCGGGTGTAAAGTGCCTCGGTGACTCGATCGTAAATGTATGTGTTAAATGCACATACTTTTATGTGTCTCTGCGTGCGTGTGCGAGGCTGTTCCTCGTCGAGATATTTTTATCGGGAGCATGTGTACTGCACCTGCCCTAAGCTTCGTGCGCGAGTAAGAACCAGCTGTTCTTCGATAGCTCTTTCTTTCGCGAATTCGCCTCTCTCGTGCATTTATTATTATTATTATTATTATTATTATTATTATTATTATTATTATTATTTATTCAACTCTGCCGCGAGTGCAATTTCAACCCGTAAATTTATCACGAAAGCAATTTCATCGGGAAAAGCCCGGGGAGCGAAGAGATATAATAAAAAGTTTTTCATCTCCTCAGCGGCGCAATGGAAAATGAGAAAATAAAAAGAGAAACCACTCGCAACGAGTTGGCAAAGTTTCAGGCATAAATGCTTCGGTAAAAGTTTGAACTTCGTTACGTTACTAAGAAAGGGAAAAAAACTAAAAGTAATACATTAAATATATCCGAGGCTATTCATTTTTACTGACGTGGGAAAAAAATTGGCTTTAAGCGAAGCTTCGGCGATGATTGTTGGAAAATATCAAAAAATTACGTGTCGCATTTCGATCGACCTAGAAACAATTTTTCCGACACTTTCGTTTAACCCCTTGTTTCTTGTACTTTCACCAAAAGACTTTCACCGGTTGGTCGGGCTCTCTCGCTCTCGGGCGTTACGAATCGGCAAGGCCATGCGAAAAATTTGTTACTCAATTGTCGGTAGCTATTCGACCAACGGTCGGATGTACATTGGGTAAAATGTTCGGGAGAGAGGTAGCTCGGGGTTGTAAAATTTTATAGCGATATGCTCGAGAAGGGATGGTATCGCGGGGATCGTAAAATAGCTTGACCTCCGGGGAGCTTCGAATTTGGGAGCTACCGGTGGGACTCGTGGAAAAATCGTGGAAACGGGAGACTCGTTGGGCGCGTAGTATAATAACAATGGGACGAGGAAATTCGAATAATGGCCCGAAAAATAGGGCCTTTGCGGAGCCTCGGTCGACGTTAAACCGCATCGACTCTTTCACTACCGGGACAATTTTATTGAGGTACTGTGTGTATATGTGTGTGTGAGACTGGGTCACTGGGAAACTCGAGAAGGACGAGTTCTCGACGAAAACTCGAGGAATCCCGCCAATAAATATTTTTCCAGATATTTATTGGCCATTCCTCGAGGTCAACGGGCTGTGCAGAGCGTGGTAACTATAAACCACGAGAAGTTGCACTGTTCGGTGCGTCACGAGAGTACGAAATAGCTCGAACATAGCATTGACTTTCTAGTTGGGAATTTGTTTGCAACTTTTTTTTTCTATTGGACTGATTATTGGGAGAGACATAAATTCGATGTAAATTAACGCTACAACGGTCGAATCTATGAAGAATTTGCATAGGAGTTTTTTCGTAGAGAATTTTGTTCTCTGCCAACAAGGTTTCTTGTAAAAATACCATTCGACGAATCGGAAACGAATCAAAAACGTTTATAAGATCATCTTTACTTTTTTTCTTGATATTACTTAATTATCTTCATGTTCTCTTTGACTCGTTGATTCTTAACTTTGCAACGTTTTTAATTCGCCAATAACTTGATTTTTTCTTTTTGTTATGAAGCTCAACGTTTATACTTCGCCAATGACTTCACTGTTGTTGTTACGAGGTTCAATACACGTTACCAGTCACCCGAGCTGGGCTTTTATTTAATCGCTCGAGTTACACAGTAAAAAAACATTGATACACTTTACACCATTTTTTTTTGTCCAGTAACGTCCACAGATTTCTGTTCTTAATTTTTCAACCACAAAAAATTGTTAATGGCACGACCAACACAAGGACAAGTTTGTATGTGACAAAACGACGTTTCGTCGGCAACCCCCTTTTACAGAGTTATGTTTTTTTAAATATATATTTTCTTACTGTGTACTTGTTGCAATACGTTAATACTTGAACGTAAAGTGCGTTAAGTGCAATCGCTGTACGTGCTAAAGCGAAAATGATATTTAAATCGTGCAAACGGGTTACACGCGTTATGGCAAGATAAGCGGACGGTAATAAATCACGGCTTACCTCTGACAAGGCGTCCTCCATCATATCGCCGGTGTCTCTCATAATAATCCGGGCTACTTCGGCGTCGTAGAAAATAAATAATATCTCACTGACACGGTCACAAAAACGCCCACGAACAGTCTCTCGAAAATTTCGTCATATAAATGATAAATATTTGCCAATTAATGGACCCCTATTTTGGCAATAAAATGTTCGTGTTTGCGCGAGGAGGCAAAACGAGGGGGAAAAATAAATTAATATACAGAGGTAGAGTTACAAAAGCAATTTTAAAAAATTGCTAAAATCATTGCTTTTATAATTATTTTGTTTCATGCAAATTATGGCTCTTTGGCTGTCAAAATTATTTAAATGCCCGCTCTCAGGTATCGAGATACTTTAAATCGATAGAGCTCCTTTTTATAGGGCCTCCTGCGTCTGTGTTATTTTAAAAAATCTAAAGAATTATATATATTTTTTTATTTCGGTTAAAAAAAAGATTTAAAAAATTACGTGCTTATACGAGATTTCCGTAATTCCGAAATGACATAGCAAATAAATTGAGAGATTGGCTTTCGCGAGAGCGCGGAATGACGGAGGTCTCGACGCAGTGAGCCACTCGAAGACGAAGGGAGTGATTGGTGCAAGTCCGGAGAGTGACCGGAGGTTTCGTCGAGGAGTGGAGGGGAAGCGGGGAATATATTGCTACACGACTGCACTGAGTATACTGGATGCGCGCGATCCTTCTGTCTCAACGTCTCTCCGCGATTCCTCTATCTCTATATAGCTTCCTTCATTTTTTTTCTGTAGTTTATTCACTTTACGATATCTTCCTCTGTGCACTGATCGACGGCGAAGGCGCTTGCAAAAATGCGTGATTGGTCCACTTGTTCGTTTAAATCATTAATTCAATATTTATCGATTAATATATATTTTTTATTTACAATGAACACCGTTTCGTCGCTGTACAGTACGACAGTTTCGTTCGATCCAGTTGGTTGAAATAGGGGCGAGTAAAAAAAAAATAAGAATTCGACGCCTGCTCCCGAGCCAACGATCACCATCAGGCCTCACGGCTCTGGAAATACTGATGGTTAAACGACGAGAAGTCAGGGACGAGGAAGAAGAACCGAGCCAGGCTGCCGATGCAAACGGTTCTTCTTCCCAAACGGTCGTCGTCGTGGCCTCTGACAGCCAGTCGCTCGGTAATTCCTTTCTCCTTTTCTCGTCTTCTCTGTAATACGGCCCTGAAATTTTCTCTCTCTTCAACTCGCACGAAGATTCGCTGCAATTTCGAAGAGTATTTTTTGTATCTTTTTATTTTCTTTAGCGCCATCTCCCTCGTGCCTTCGTACCTGAGAACTGTCTCGGTCTCACTTTAGAGAAGATCGTAGGGATATCCCCACTCCGGCTACCGGCCGTCGCACCTGCGCACCTGGGTTCGACGTCGCGACGTGCAACGCCAATGGTGTGGAGACGGCGAAACTGATAACTAACGTTTTCGCGCGAGGGAATGGGCGTCGGATATATATCCGGAGACGGAATTCATCTGATCTACCGTTTCACTATATCCGAATCCCTAGACTCACTGTAACTTAAAGTCGAAAGACACAGTGGACGAAATAGCGAAACAGGAAACGTATTGCCGACAGAAACCCCTATGACTTAATTAATTGAATGACTAGCTCTGATTAACAGGTAACGCTTAATAGCTAAAATATTTGTAGAGCCATTCACATTAGAGGTCACAAATCAGTCTCGTCAAAAGTAATTTCAGACAAACGTCATGAACTTGCGTTATGAATGTTATGATAAGACAGTGATGTTACCTACAGTGCAAGCATTGAGTCGCCGTTGGTAAGAAAGACTTCCACGTTCACTGAACGGCGGCATAGCGAAAATAAAGACCGAAAAAGTCGACACCACGACAATTGGACACGACGAGTCTATACCGTGAATGTTAGAGAAACTCTGTTTAGAACTGTTTGGACTGTTCAGGAACTATTCGGACGTTTCTGCAAATATCCTAAATGCATCTCGCGACGCGCCAAGATACGCCCTTCTGTTGTCAAGCGAACGTCCATTTGTCGTTCTTCGTAACATTTTCCACGCATGTGCGAAACGAGGGCGATCCAGTCTAACCACTGGATTAGATCGTGCCGACCAATCGAAAACCCTCATTCGGCAAGCAGCGAAAGCGCACGAAACGTTTTTCTACGTTCGAGACTTTAGCGTTCAGTGCCCCCCCGTCGACTCGTCGGCGTGAACATGCACCATTGTTAACCTCAAACTCTCAATAATTAATTGTCAAGAAACTCCACACACGAAACATTACAAACTTTAGTATTTTCCTTTGCCAAATGATTGTCCAACAAAGTACAAAACAAATAATCAACTGAATATATCGTTAATTAAAGAAGAAAAAAATGGTTCGCAGCGGTGAAAAGTTAGTGAAACGATTTATCGACAAACATGTTTATAGGTTATATTTGTGTATTTATTCGATTGTCGCAGGGCCGAAAGACGATCGCGTGAAATAATTTGCTCAAACTCACTTTTCGCCTAGTAAAATTTTACAAACATGTCCGTTGATTAAACCTTTATTAAATTTTTTTTTCAGAGAAAGACATCACAGAAGGAGGTCGAGATCACGGTCTAGATCACGTTCGGCGACTCCCGAGAAAAAACGTCGACGATCGCGTAGCAGAGAACGCGAACGCGAACGCGAGAAGCCTCGTCACAGGGAGCGGAGGAGTAGATCCAGGGAGCGCGAGAGAGAGCGTCCTGAGCGAAGGGACAGAGCTGAAAGGCATGCTGAACGAGAAAGAAAAAGGTACCATTCCTGTCTGGACCAAAAAATATTAAAATATAATGTTGTTATGTACTATTATTGTACATATTGTACATAATTTTTTCAATTATTATTATTTCATTACTATGATTATTAAATATCATTATCGATACCATCAATAAAATTCTTAATAACAGAGGCGACAGTAAGGAGAAGAGAGCGCCGGGATCCAAGTCTTCGCGTTCGAACAAGGAGAGATCGAATCGTTCAAGATCGAGAGAGCGAAAGGAATCAAAGGAGAAGGGCGAGGAGGAATTGCCCTTCGATCACACAAAATTGGACAAGGAGGAGGAACAGAAGAGGCTCGAATTAGAGATGCAGAAACGGAGGGAAAGAATAGAGAGGTGGCGAGCTGAGAGAAAGAAGAAAGAGCTTGAAGCTACGAAGAAAGACGGTAAAGTCTCTATAGTAGCGAATTTGCAATTACCGACAAAGAAATGGTCGTTGGAAGACGACAGCGACGAGGAGACGCCGTTGTTGCCGCACATCGGTGTCCTCAAGGAGATCAAGGAAGAGGAGAGCATAGTTCTGGATGAGATTGAGGAGGTCAAGGATGAAATCGAGGAGATCAAGGAAAAGGTCGTCGAGTTGGAGGACGACGTCGATCCCCTCGACGCGTTTATGGCTGAAGTGAGTTTTGTGATGATTTAGCTAATTGGCGGTTACTCCTACAGTATTTTTGCAAAAGACCTTTTTTATAGAGCGTCAAATTATCTACAAGACGGATTCTATCGATATTTTTTGTACCCTCGATCGGTCTAACAACTCTTTTCCTCCAATTCAGGTGCAGGAGGAAGTGCGAAAGGTAAACAAGGTCGACAACAAGGGTACAAAATCGACGAACAACGGCACGGGATTGGGAAGCGGAGGTCAAACGGGCGGTGTGACTATCGTAACGGGAGTAGCCAAGAACATGAAAGTTCAGAAGCAGAAAGGCGAACTTATAGAGCAGAATCAGGACGGTCTGGAATACTCTAGCGAAGAGGAGGGAGAAAATCTTCACGAGACCGCGGCCGGCATTGCCAATAAGCAAAAACGCGAGTTGGCCAAAGTTGATCACTCGTCGACGGATTATCAGCCTTTCAGAAAATCTTTTTACGTCGAGGTACCGGAAATCGGTAAGCGGTTTTTTTTTTTTCCAAGGAACAAAGTTCTTTAGTGTTTCTTTTCCACGTGATTGTTCCTAAAATATTGTTGTTTCCAGCTCGAATGAGTCCCGAGGAGGTGGACATTTACAAAGAGGAGCTCGAGGGTATTCGAGTGAAAGGCAAAGGTTGCCCGAAGCCCATAAAATCTTGGGCTCAGTGCGGCGTGACGAAAAAGGAGCTTGAAGTGTTGAAGAAGCTCGGCTACGAGAAACCAACGCCGATCCAGTGTCAAGCTATACCCGCTATAATGTCCGGTCGAGATCTGATCGGCATAGCGAAAACCGGAAGTGGCAAGACTCTGGCGTTTCTCTTGCCGATGTTTCGTCACATACTCGATCAGCCCCCGTTGGCTGACGGCGACGGTCCGATAGCCCTTATAATGACACCGACCCGCGAGCTTTGCATGCAGATCGGCAGAGACTCGAAAAAATTTACCAAGTCACTTCTGCTCTCGCACGTCTGCGTGTACGGCGGAACCGGGATATCCGAACAGATAGCCGAGCTCAAACGAGGCGCCGAGATAATAGTTTGCACGCCCGGAAGAATGATTGACATGCTGGCCGCTAACAGCGGAAGAGTGACGAATCTTCGTCGAGTTACCTACGTGGTGCTCGACGAGGCCGATCGCATGTTCGACATGGGCTTCGAGCCTCAGGTAATGCGTATAATGGAGAACGTTCGTCCGGATCGTCAAACGGTACTGTTCAGTGCCACATTTCCTCGGCAAATGGAGGCTCTGGCCCGTAGAATCTTGACGAGGCCCGTCGAGGTTCAGGTAGGTGGTCGTTCGGTTGTTTGCAAGGAGGTCGAGCAGCACGTCGTCGTTCTTGAGGAGGACCAGAAGTTCTACAAGCTCCTCGAGATACTGGGTCACTATCAGGACAAGGGTTCGGTTATAATATTTGTCGACAAGCAGGAGAACGCCGACACGCTCTTGAAGGATCTTATGAAAGCCTCGTACTCCTGCATGTCCCTTCACGGTGGCATAGATCAGTGCGATCGTGACTCGACGATGATTGACTTCAAAGCGGGAAGAACGAAGATTCTCGTCGCGACCTCGGTGGCAGCCAGGGGATTGGACGTCAAACAGCTCGTGCTTGTGGTCAATTACGATTGTCCGAATCACTACGAGGATTACGTCCATCGATGCGGCAGAACGGGACGGGCGGGAAACAAGGGATACGCTTACACGTTTGTAACTCACGAGCAGGAACGTTACGCCGGCGATATACTTCGAGCTCACGAGGTCGCGGGAGTCGCGGTACCGGATGCTCTGCGCCAGCTGTGGGAAGGTTACAAAATTCGTCAAGCCGCCGACGGAAAGAAAGTCCACACAGGCGGTGGATTTTCCGGAAAAGGTTTCAAGTTCGACGAGTCCGAGGCGGCCCTCGCCAACGAGAAGAAAAAGTTTCAAAAAGCCGCCCTCGGGCTCCAGGACTCCGATGACGAAGACATTGAGAATGACATCGATCAACAGATCGAGAGCATGCTGGCGCCTAAGAGAACCGTCAGGGAGATCGCGAGGCCTTCGGCGACCGGGAATATAACCGCTACCACGGTTCCCGGTCAACCGGTGCCCAGCGCTACGGACAAGCTCGAGCTGGCCCGTAGACTGGCGTCTAAGATTAATATCGCGAAGAATT
This sequence comes from Stenichneumon culpator, assembly GCA_964017025.1. Taxonomy (NCBI): domain Eukaryota; kingdom Metazoa; phylum Arthropoda; class Insecta; order Hymenoptera; family Ichneumonidae; genus Stenichneumon; species Stenichneumon culpator. The sequence goes on along the minus strand of OZ024775.1, from coordinate 8,034,852 downwards.
TGGGAGCCGAAGCTAAAGGAGCCACTCAACAGGCCGCCGAGGCGATCCTCAAGGGCGCTGGACCCACGAATTTGATTACCGTAAGCATCTCCGATCTACGCGTGGTTCCGGTGTAGTCAAGGAATAATTTTAGTATAATTATAGTTGTAAGTTTAATATAACAACTTTCAATTTATTTAATATTTCTCATTGTTCGCAGGCAAAAACGGTAGCGGAGCAACTCGCAGCGAAGTTGAACACGAAGTTGAATTACCAACCACGGGAGGAAGATCTCGTGGAGGGCGAGGGCGAGGCAGGGGAGCAAACTTTCCGAAAGTACGAGGAAGAACTAGAAATAAACGATTTCCCGCAGCAAGCGAGATGGCGAGTCACGAGCAAAGAGGCTCTCGCACAGATTTCGGAATATTCGGAGGCGGGCCTGACGGTACGGGGCACGTACATAGCCACAGGAAAGACACCGCCGGAAGGCGAAAGAAAATTGTATCTGGCTATCGAGTCTACGAGCGAATTGGCCGTCAGCAAAGCGAAGGCCGAAGTATCGCGGCTGATAAAGGAGGAGCTCATAAAGCTTCAGGCATCCGGCACACACACGGGCTCGCGCGGACGCTACAAAGTTTTGTAAATCATAAACTTAATACAGACGACAAACGAGAGCGACGAAAAAAATCGTTTTTTTTTTTATATGGAGATTCATCAGTCTCGCAACGATCCAACTTTTTCTTCCGTTTTGTGTAAAAAAAATGGGGACCAATCTTTCATCGTGTTTGTTACAACGGAAGAGTAATTCGACCATTAGGATGATAAGAAAAAACAAGAAAACGGATTTTATTGTTATTCTTATATTAAGCGTTTGTTTATTCTATTTACAATTTACAAACGGGCAGTGATACGCTTCATTCCTAGCATCCTCGGTAACGTCACTTATTCCTTTTTTCTTTATCTTATCCGCAATCTTCGTCTTTGGTTCATTTGAACTAGATCTACTTACTAGAAGTTAATCACAGTCTTGAGCAATGGCGCTTCGGTAATAGGATTTTTTTTATCGATAAAAAAAAATAATTTTTTTACAAGGTACGTGAAATACCGCGGTCGGTAATGAAAACTGTAATGCTATTTCGAGGTTGCCGAAAATTTGGTGCTTAGAGGAAAGTGGATACCGCTGTAGAACGGATGAAGAAGTGGAATCCAATTTCCGTCAAATTTCCGTTTCATCACCCATTGAAAGAAAAAGAAAAAGCGTTACAGTTTTTATTACCAACGGAGGTAGTGCCGCATGACCTTGAAGCGCTGCGCAGTAATACCGAGCTCCGTCCTATCTACGGAAGCTTGGCGTCTTGCAATTTTTTTTTCTCTCCTCTCGTGGATTCTCCATAAACTTTGAGCATCTTCATCGAACTCCCAAAGCTTCAAAAACGTATTCCGTCGTTTTTAATCCTCGCGACTCCGGATATCACGTCACGATGAATAAGTGAACAAGTGAATAAGTGACGACGAAAATTGCCAAAACTAGGACGAGATTCGTATCCTTTGCACTTGAGCCGGAAACGTGCGTGTGAGCTATCTCAGCCCGGGTCAATGACCCCAGAGGCACTTCCGCCACGATTCTGGGGCTTCTCTCCGATATCCGGGTGACTAATTTTTCAATCTCGGCGACGCAAGCTCTGAGCTGAAGGGCGGACGGTTTCTTCGATATAGGCTGAGCCATGACGAATATATCGCCTTCGGGTGTTACCGCGCCACGCAGAGCACACTCGGCAACTTGTATCTGGCGTGCCAGGGCAGTCAGCATACTCTCCAGGGTCACCGCATCCTTGTCCGGCTCTTCCGTCATCACGTAGAATATTCGATCGAGCTGAAAAAAAATATCGGCTCTTGAGTTCAACAATGTTATCAAATATTGATCTCGTCAACAATGTTGACAATGTTGACAAATACAGATTTCGTCAGCGGCAACGATGTTGAGGAAAAAATCGATCACCTTGGACTCGGAAAGATGTTTGAAAAAAAAAAAATATTACTAATTTCGTGAAAGTTTCAGGATCATCGAGAAAACAAAGATTCACCTGTTTCCTGGAGTAGAAGAGTCTCGCGGCGCCTCCGCAGACGGGACAGCAAGCTCCGGGTGGCGTGGCACCGATGCAGTTCTCCGCCGCCAGATCGGGGCACTGGACAGCATCGCCGCAGCGGGTCGCAGCCTCGTCGCTGATGAGTCCAACGGCGACGCAGGCACCGAGATAATCGACGACCGTCATCTCCGCCCAGGCCGCGCACTCGTTGGCGTAGACCTCGCCGTTGATGCCGCAGACCGGTCCCCTCAGGCTGCATCCCCTCAGACAAGCTCCCCTGTAAGCCAGACTCGCTCCGGAGTGGACGAGCGAGCACAAGTTTCGATGCTCCCGGTTGTCACGATCGCACACTGGTCCGTCGTTGTCCTGTCGTGGATCGCAGTCGAGCGGAACGCACTGGTGCTGCTTGCACGGTTTCTGCACCGGCGATAGGCAGACTCTTCGTCTGGCGAGGCATTTCTCCGTCCGGTGGCACGGCGAAGAGGCGCAAGGATCCTTGCTCGTGCAGTTACCGAATTCCACCTCGTTGACGCTCATACCTGCGCACTTTGCCAAACACGCCGAGGCGAATGTGACGCCCAGTCTTCCGCAGACAGGCACGTAGTGAAGTGGACAGTCGCACGGGAGACTCGGAGGTTTTATCTCGCCGCACGTCTTTCGCGAGCAAGTGACCTCACCCTCGAAGCAGTGGCAGGGATTGCAGCCGAGGTAGAAGGCCGATCTGTGGGCGACGAAACGATCCTGGACCCAGCACGAGTCGGAATTGAAGCAATTCAGATCCCGACATTTTTCCAGACCTCGGGACGTGCACTGGCATATCCTGTGACAACCGGCGAGACTGCCGAGACGTTGATCGTCCTCGCGGGGCACCTGGATCCACGTCTTCACCGGGACGAGCTGACGGGACATCTCGCCGAGGCTGCAGGCAGCCTCGCAGCGGTACGAGGAGCTGGCGTTTGGCTCGACTATGCATATCTGACCAGGGGGACACTGGTTGCTCTTGCAGGGCGTCGATATGTCCTCCTCGGGCAACAGCGCTCGCTCTATGTCGCCGGGATCCTCAAGAAATGGCTTCAGCGATACGCAAGGAGCGTTGGGACGCGACGGCGAGAGCTTCGAGCAGAGGGTCGAAGCTGTGTGCGGTCCGGTCACCGTCGCCCAGTCCACGCAACTCGCCATCAACTCCAGACAGTCGTCGCGACAGAGACGCGTCTCGTGGATCCGGGACTCGCAGGGACGCAGCTGCAGAAGGCAGGAAGCCGCGCGGAGTGACTCCGATGGACAGGACGGATCGGCACGGACGGGGACCGTCAGACCCCGAATTATTCCTCCGCGGGACCAGTAACCCGACTCGCGCTCCGCAACGTCGTCCGAAGACGCCGAACATGTTCTGGAATAGTAACGAAAGGTTTTGTTTATTTTTTTTTAAGATTCTATGATTTTTTAAAATTCGGGCCTGATAGGAGATAATTCTGAGGGAATGATTAAGGCGGGGTGACATTTTTTCGCTGGTCTCGGTCGCTAACAAAAACTGTAATATTTATTTTCAGGGCGCTAATGTTCTGCGATTAAGACCAAATTATCAGCGTAGAATTACCGGAAGAGAGTTGTCGGTCTGTAATTGTAGCGCGCGCAGTAGTCGAGGCCCGAGCATCCCATCTCGCACGGATCGTCGGCATCCTCGAGACACCTTCGAAGCTCGTCCTCGCCACCAGACAAGAGGCAAGTAGATTCCAGGAGGCTCCAGGCTTGTCCCCAGTCCGCCTGGAAGGCTCTCCAGCATAGATCACGGCAGGTTGAATTGGAGGCTTTCGAGCAACACGTGAGCTTTCCTATGTTTAGCGGCAGACGGGGTGCTTTCTCCCGCGGGGACAGCAGCAAGCAGCTCCACAGGGGAGACTGGGGAAGTAGTGGCCGACATTTTGCCATCAGAGCGTCAAGAATGTCGTTCACTGCCGTCGTCGTGTAAAACGTCTTTCTGCAAGCCTCGAGACAACTGCGCGTTGTCGCTTTATCGCAACAGTGCAAATCTATAAAAAATAAATTAAAAAAAACAAAATAATTAATGATCAATCATTTGTAAATATTAATAACTGGCAGTTATAGCTTCCGGTCGAAAAATGGGTTTCCCGGACCGGAAGTGACGCATTTCCGGTGTGACATCACTTGCGATCACAAAATTAGTTTATTGCTCATGGCTATAATGCACAGTGCTCGTGTGCATCCCATTATTATGCACAACGAACCAAGGTGCATAGAATGGCACCCGAATAGTATAATAGGGGAATAGTTATCAGAACCTGGAAAAGGATCTCTTACGTGGAACCTTTGGATCCTTGAAAATTAGGCGATACCAACAAAGAAACGAACAACTTTCCAATATTGAAACGTTTCAATATATATCTTACATCTTATATTATTTTGAAAAATTGTGGACTTGTTCGTTGGTTTGGATGTTTGTCCCCCCTTCCGCCCTCCCCCGTTTTCATAGCGTATGGAGTGGATTTCCATATGCTATGAATCATGCAATCCATGCGAGCGCGCGAGCTCACATAACAGCTAGTTATTGATAATATTATTATATATTAATGATCATAATAATATATCAAATATGTTTACTAATTATTCGATTTTTTTTTTCAAGTTGAAAGAAAGTTCGGAACTAAATTGGGACGAGAAGTTTAGTTCTTTACATTGTCTCGGATCCTCGGCGCTGTTCGTCTCATCGACGTTCTTCAGACATTTCGGCACTTGATGGAAGCATCCCTTGCTGCTGTAAAGTTTTCTGCTCGACTGCTTGCCCGGTTTGTCAAACAGTTCTCGACATACAGCTCGGCACGTCGAGTTCGACACGTTGCTGCAACAACGTTCGCCCTCCTCTCGTCTCTCGAGGCATCCGAAAAATTCGGGTTCGTCACTCACCCTACAGGAGCCCGTTAAATCGTCCTGTGAACCCCCGAGCGCGCAAACTGATCGACAGATAGGATATTGCGCTAAATGGCAACAACCCCTTCCGACCCAATGCTCGTTTTTAGTTGCCTCTGAAAATTAATATAAACAATATTATTTATTAATTTTGATAGTAATTATAATAATGGTACACATATATAGTATTAAAAAAATAATTGATAACCGACAATAACTCGGATGAGAAAAAAAAATAAATAAAAACAACAACTCGCTATCGGGCGATAAATTTATTCGTGTCAGCAGTGATATTTCAATATAACGGTCAGTAGTCGCAGTTCGAAGGAGAAAAGACAATGCTTGGTATCGTCGAGACGGAGAGAAGGCGAGCGGAGGGGAACAAAATCGCCGCGTATATCGAGTGTCGCGATGGAGCACAGCGTGTAGTCGCGCGTGTGGAATTGCAACGAGAATGAATTATTGGAGTGGAGAAAAGAGGGACTGAATTAAAAAATGCATCAGTGCACTGAACACAGACATGGTTGGGGGAGTTGTAACTCATGTTTATTGATGGACGACGGCACGATGTTTGCAAAATTTTGAAATGTTTTGTTGGCTTTTCCGGAAAACTGAAACAATTTATATCAATTATCGCAACTCAAATCGTTCGCATTGTCACGAAATGGGGCAAAAAAAAATCTGAAAAAATCACGGAGACAGCTTGAAGTGCACATTTTTAATTACCAAAAAAAAATTGTCTTCGATCAGGTTGAAAAATTTTATTAACGAAATAACATATATTTACCGCGCAACGTAGAGTTCACACAGGTCCAAAATGAGGTCTGAAAAATAAAATGGACCTTTATAAGATCTTTGAAGTGCCGACCGAAAAAAATCGTTTCCTTTTTCAGCGCAGTCTTAAAAAAAAAAGAAAAAAGAAACCCTTCGGGACTGTTTATTCATAAAATTTCTCTTAAGGGACCGTATAACAGTATAAAGGACGGTTTAAAATATATTTTTTACTTACCAGTTCAATCGAACAGAACTCGTGTAGGCGTCGAGTGGCATTTTCCCTCACCTCGGTTTCCGCTCCCAGCGCTACGATTGAGATCTGTAACAAAAAGAGAAATAAGGAAGAAGGGTCTTAAAAAAATCTCGTTTGGGATTCATTGTTTAAATAAAAAATTTGGAAGGGTTCGTGCGAGTGTTGAAAAATTTAAGTCACGCTTTGCCGCGGTTGGAGCGATATCCTGTTGTTCGGACTGAATGCCAATCAAGCCACTTCGGGTTCTAGCTAGAGATGCAACGTGTAACGAAGAGAATCGACTGGGTTCTGCTCCCGAGGACACCCCGAGCATTTCGTTTAGTTCGAGGCTCATCGGCGATTCAATGAGTGTCTTTGAATGTACGTGCTCTATCGTTTTCATATGTTAAACACTGCGTTAGACTCAGCGAAGACCCTTCAATTCTAGAGTGTCTCGAGTTCCTCGTTACATTACCATCACTAACAAAAATATATTTTTAAAAGTGTGCAAGACTAATGTTTTTATTAGATATCATAGATATTTTAGATTCTTTTTGGCACGCTAACCATTTTTGTTAATGTTTTTTTTTACATTTTAGAGATTTTAGATTGTTCAAAATCTTTAAAAAATCTAAATAAAAAAAATGTCGTCCATCAACGAATGGCAGAAGTTTATTTTTGGCGAAACTATCTAGGGTTCAGTGCGCAGCCTCAAACTTGCACAAGGTAAACCGCGAAAGGGTACTTGCGGGCAAAGTATGAAAGTAAAAAATTGTTTTTTTTCCCCCCTTACTTTTGGCGGAGACGAAGACTTTGTTGTACTTTTGCATCGAGCCAAGAGAAACGTTTGAAGTGCCCCAGGGGCGATATCGCCATTTCTATCGTCACCACTGTCGTAACTCTTCGAGCTTCGGGCACGCGCACCAGTCGTGAGAAATAGAGAAAGACAAACCACAGCGTCGCTGGGATCAAAAGATCCGAAAATAGAGCGGACGCGTTTTTTTTCCACATCCCTCAACTCTCTCGCACTCGTTCAACCCCTTGCCATGCTCTTTCATTCTGACGACTCGAGGGAAAATAGAACGATATAAGGAAAGTGTGGTTGCGATTGCTAAATCCAGATTTTCGTACATTCCGGAGGACGGGCTACCATTTGGTGAAATTTAAAATTTTAAAACCAGATGTCGATATTTTAACCAAGAAATTATTCCGATTATTATTATGATTATTATTCGATGATTGAAACGAAGTGGAAAATTTGTTGAGATAAAATTCAAGACTACTGAGCAATAAAGATTTGAGTCCAGTGAACAGATATGAAAATAACTATTAATGTTCCGTTCTAAGTTGTTCGAAGCATTCTCGTGGCTGCATTATGTCCACTAGGATATTGCAAGCAACGTTCCTCCTACGCACAGCCGGGGTACATCACGCGACTTCCGGCTATTTTATACTTTTACAAAGTAGTGGAAGGGGGCAGGGATGAAGGCAGGAAGTTCTCATCAGTAGTCGAGACGACATGAGCTTCTCTTTTCTTCATCTCTATCGTGTTATCGTTGTTGATTTTCAAAGATATACCGAAAAACGATCTCAAACAGATGTCTCGTTTGACTTGACGCCAAAATTGCCGTTGGATTTGCGCTCGACGCAATAAAAATATCTAACTTTTTTTATTGAAGTTTTTGAATAATTTTTTGAAAACCAATAAAAAAATGAATACCTCTTATTGCAAATTAAAAAAAAAATTAATCAACTTGTAACGGCTCAAAAAAATGTTCCTTTAACGCCGCTGCTGTTGTTGTTTTTGTTTTTTTATGAACGTGGGAAAAACGATAGCGTACGATATACTACAATACATTCTCGCAGCTATAGCATCCGATTTTTTATTTTTTATCATTTTTAGTCCCGCCACTCTCGTAATATTTGCGTATGAATTGCATCGAGGGGGCGCGCATGGCCCCCCCGTGGCCGGTGCGTAAATCTCCCAGCGGGCCCAATGTCTCCTCGATATTATCTGCGGTCCCCGAGGACCCCGCGAGCCTATTGCTCCACCTATCTTTCACTCTTTTCTCGCGTCTCGTAGGAATCGTAGGAAATAACCAAGCACAAATCTTCCCTCCCAAGAAAATAAACAACAAACAATAATAATAACAATAATACGATAGTGGGACCCAAAATATAAATGGATGAAAAAAAACAGTATTCTCTCTCGAAATTTCTCATAATTTATCGTGTATCATATTCGATTCTTTTTATCTTGACGATTATCGTTGACAATTATTTTATACAAAAATTGTCAAAAAATAATCGGAGAAAAAAGGACCTTACCTGCGAGCAGACGTTGCGGCAGCTTCCAGTGGCCAGGGTGCAGCACGACATTTCTGAAACAAAACAGAAGCCAAGTTCAAGCCGCGCCGAGAAAAGAGCCTTCTACGAACACGAGTGTTCCATTCTTGAGAAAAGAAATGTAGAAAAAAAAGGAAAAAAAAAAATAGAAAGAGATGTACGAAGAAACGTTTCACTAAATGGGCCTTTGCGTTCATTCAGCTTTTCCGCTCCCGCACGTATTTCCCGGCACGTTCTGTGAGGGTCCTACTTGAGACGAAACAGTATAACCGAGAGGGGCCTGAGGGGTCTTAGGGCTCCTCCGTGAAGGGTCTCATCTGCCTTCTTCCCGGCACGCCCAATGTGTCATAACTCGAGGGTACATCCCGTAGGACCCCACATGCGGGACTTTTACAAGTTCAAGCGTAGCCAAGTGGCGATAACAATGAGAGAAGAAATGGAAGAAAAAAAACGCGTTCGGAAGAAAGCTGGGCCTTATGGTTAGCGTCTAGCGGCAACATCGTAGGCTCGATTCCGATGGAAAAAAATGTTCCCTTTTTTAATGTCAAATTCGAGCTCAAATTGATACTGTAGAGCGCAAGGGACATCCGAGATGTGAATGAACAATTGTCGAGGGGATTTCTTCTTTTTTTTCCTCGTCTCCTGAGACGAAGAGACTTGCAACGATGCAGGCCCGCGTGGGGAGACTCTCCCGGACTACACAATTGAGCCAATAGATACCAATTAGACGTGGAATTGTGAGGCCCGAAGCGAGCACCAGACGACATCGGAGTCGGTGCTTACTTTCGATTCTTGGCATGCACAATTTTTATCTGCATTCTCTATGGTCACAATATTTATTGCTGTTAAATTAGAGATAGATTTTTTTAAATCTGCTGAAGAGAACGTCGAACTTTTTTTTTTAGATATTATTTTAGACCGTAAAGTCGAATGGAAAGTTCGTCAATTAACGTTTATACCTCAAATTGCAACTCTGTAAGTTCCAACATAGTTTTCTTTTTTTTTTTTTTTTTTTGAGAAGGGGCGGTTTTAGTGGTCTTGGTGGTAAACTCGTGCGGCTTGCTCGCGGCCTGTGGGGATATAAACTAAAATAGATCTTGCGAGAGACTCGGGACACGAGACTATCCGGCTTTTAACCCGATCTAAATAACGAGCGAGTAAAGTGTTCGCTCTCTTGAGCTCCATGAATGTGTATGTGTGTGCGAAGAAGAAATCTTTGGAAGGACTGGGGATGCGACGATACGATGCCCGAGGAGGCAGTGCGAACTCGTTAATCTCTCCGATCATTGGGACCAATTAACGCAACGCTTTTCGATCGCCTCATCAAAAAAAAAAAAAAGAAAAATCTTCGTGGAATGAGCATTGATTTTGGTCCATCGTTTTTACAGCATGTCTCTTCAATGACCTCTTTGAAATGTTAAGCAAAATATTTCATGGAAAATATTCTAACAAATGTGCGTTGGAATCTTAACAAAATCAATTATCAATAAGATCGATAAATCGATCTATCGATCAATGAATTTATCTTCTGGGCGTGGAAGATAAATTTTACAATATTTTATTCTTCTCCACGCCTGAGAGATGAAACTTAACGCAAACAAAAAAACAAAAAAGATTAAGAGGATTCATAAATTGCGGTGGGTGGGCATAATATACATACGTCAGCCACTGTTCGCGACTCTCGGGCAGCTGCGATTCTCGACCAACACCACCTATCTTTGCAGTCATAACTGAGATGACAATGACACACACATATTCTCTCTCTCTCTCTCTCTCTCTCTCTCTCTCTTGCTCTTTATGTCTCTCTGCTCTTCTTTGCTCCGAGAGAAATTCACGAAACGACGCGTCGGTCACATTCCGCGCAATTTGCGTCGTTGCATTGTCAGATGTTATATTACTTCGTGGAAATTAATCGAGCCCGATTTGATCCCGCATGACGGTAGGTAATAATTGACGACAGATCGTTAAATAACTTGCCAAGAACGAACGACCCTTCGACATAGTTAAATATATCAAAGAATTTTTTATCACACACATTTTCGGGATACATAATACTTTTACATATCTCTATTGACTCTACTTATGAAGTTTACAAGTTGGCGAAAAATTGCTTAAAAAAATATCTCAAAGGATAGACGATATTTTTATTTGCTTACGGGATAAGTAATAGTTTTACACCTCATATGCCTCATGTTTATCTGTTTTGACTCTATATATTAAATTGCAAGATAGTGAAACAATTTAAACAAAAAAAAAATTAAAAACAGGTAAATTTCGGCTTAGCTAAAATGGAATGAGACTTTTTTTAATTGCACAAATTTCACGGTATAAATAAATAGTTTTACACGGGATAAATATCGTTCCCTTGGCTCTATATATAAATTTCGCGTGCTGGTATCGCTATATCGAGTTCCACAGCCGATGGAGCGCATTCGCTCATCGTTTCATCCTATTCATACTCGATGCGAGCGTGTGAGTTTTACTCTCCGCATCGAGACTGCTCGAGAGACTCTCGTGTGTGTTTTTTTATCCGGCGTGAAGCTGTCACGCCGTTTTATGTGTTTATTTATCTCCCTCTCTCGACTCCTTCCTCACCGTCCTGCCCGATGCTTTTCTGCTTCTGCCTTCCATACCGAAGATCTTTCGATACACTCGCGTACGCGCTGTCTTGCTCGTAACGTGTCGCACGAGAAATTGATGAAAAACAAAAACCTTAAATGATTATGCTGTATTTTTTTTATACGGACCTTTTTTTCGAAAGCTTTAAGGAAAACTCAAACTTGGCTCAAAAGAGTCAACGCATTTTCTACCCCGAATTAATAATATAATTCTTCATTGACCGCGTGATTCCAGCAGTGAAATGAACCAACAGTAGCATATCTGCAATCGCCACAGAGCAAAGATCATGAACGGTCATTACGCAAATTCGTTCCACTTATTCTCGTGGTAGTGCAATGGCGAATATTCTTGGAGAGTTAAAAATAATAAAATAAAACATATAGATTTTTTTTCATAGTGTGACGGATGAAATAATATTACACCTCGGCAAAACATTTCATTCTGGATTCGAAGCGTGTTTACCATACACGATAAATGATATAGGTGATTGCGGACGTAGAAAGTGAGTAGTTTTTTTTTCTTTTAAAGACACTCGAATATCTCCCATCGAGTTGACGCCTCTTGTACGAGCGTGTAATAACTGTAATTATAATGGACCAACGGCAAAGCTCGATTTTCCTATCGACGACCAGGCTCGACCGTGTGAAAAAATTTAATCGATTGCGAGACTCCGGGTAGGTGTCGCAAATTGCTAGTTTTCTACTTCGACCACTCGACAATTTTCGTAATTTGAAGCTGGAAAGTCTCTTCTTAATGTCAAGATTTCTTTTTTCGTTTTTGTGAAAAAAAAATTAGCGATTTCCGAGCCGACCGGAAGTGAGCGCATAAAACCTTTTCGAATCTCGCGAGAAACGGATGCTTGAGCGCGACAATCATAATTGCAGCTGTGTATCACTCTACGGCAGTGTTTATATCTCCCACGCGGATGTGATAACTTCGCGCGAGTCGGAAGAGGAGAGAGGAAAAAAAAATTACAAACGAAGAAGACAAGTTGATCGTAAGAGAGCCGCATCGGCGGGAGCACATGTGGCGGGAAGCTGTCGCTAGATACAACACTTCTCGTACATGCCTCGATTATAATGCGACGAGAACGATGAAACGATATACTCGCTGAGACGAGTTCAATGAAACCATTTTCGAATCATCTTGAATTACAATTTTTTTTTCAGTTCAAACCTAAATAAAAAAATTCATTGACAAAAAAGGAAAGAAATAAACAAAACAATAATAAATACCTTGAACAGCGCCGGCGAAGGGATTCGAGCCACCGATCGCCAAAATCCCAAAGTTCATCACCACAAAAATAATCAACATACTTAGGGACATTATCAATATAAAAAAAAATTAGGTAAAAAAGGATGGCGTCACTTATATTCACATTTCGTACAAATTTTCTTCACATTGCCGTTGCGGAGATATGTATATATATCTTATGATACATATGGAAATATGTATATCTTTTTGGAAATTATGAGGATATAATTATTTGAACTATCGTTTAATAGTTTGAACTGTTTAGATACATCGAGAGGATGATTTAACAGACGTGCGTTACTCGTGAGCGGCGAGCCGCAACTGACTGAGCTTTTCGTACGATTTCCGTGGTGTCGTGAAAGCTTTTGCTCGTGTGCGTGTGCTGGGAAGAAAAGAGTGGGATCGGAGAGTGAGACGGTAGACGGCAGAGGCCAAGAAGAAGAAGAGAACGAGGGATTGGGAATTAGTGGGAGAGAGAGAGAGAAAAAATATATGTGGGCGGGCAGCAGAGACGCGTGCTCGGTGTCATTCGCTGAAACCGCTATTGTAAGCAACACGTACTGGGCCATACCCACACGATCTTCCTTGCTATCCATTAATATCAAAATTAATTGTACCCCGCAATCCAAGAATTATAATTTCATAAAAATTATAATAAATAAATAATTATTTAATTTTTATATTCTTTTATAAATAAATAATTATTTATTACTAATAATTTTTACCAAATACTCATAAACATTGAAGGTACGATATAGGAATTATATAGAATGAGTTGAAAAAATGACTTATCTCAACGCGACCCTGGCTTCAATCGTACATTTTTTATCTCCCAAAATTGCCGATCGCACGCTCCACATCGGTTATGCCGATAAGAATGATGATAAATCAATAAAATATAAGTATGTTGACAGCTCTCATGATTGTAAATTTCAACGATCGCATGGATTTGACCCGTAGCCAAAATTGAACTCCGTACAAGTTATCGTCTCTTCGTTATCGGCTTAACAGAGCCGTCTCAGCAATGAGTCGTGTTCCAATATTGGCCGAGGGACTTTGGAGGGAAACGTCGATAACCCTAGGGCACACTTCCGCTGATAACCGTGGCAATGAAGGTCCTCACGTGTTTAAATCATAATCCTTATATAGATTCAAGGAAAGTTTTATCTCCATGAGAAAATAGGCATTTTAATTTTTTTTTCGAAGAGATCTGGAGCCTACAGCTCGACGCCATTTCGTCGTGGAATGCGTTCGCCCGGAACGCGTACGTGACATTTTCCTCGACCAAGGTGCAGCCGAGAATTAATAAACATCGAGGCTCGCGCAACCGATGTATTAATTCATTCATGTTATTCATTTATTCGCGGTATAAACGCTCGCGATTTGCGACGAAAGGCGTGGGATCGGTTAGAAAAAAGTACAACGCTGATAGAGGGAGGGCGAGCTCGGGCGACAGTGACGATTAAATGGCGGCTGTCCATCGAGACTCACATCGTTATTACGGTAAGCCATTAATCTTCAATTACGTCACTCTCGAAGTCAAGAGAAGCCTCGTAGGCATAAAAAAATGTGAACATTACGCAATCTCAATTTTTTAATCCTTTTTAAACTATCCATTGTCAGTTGTGTGTGTTTTTTGTGTAAGTTGTAGGTTAGGTTTGGAAAAACGTGCTAAAAAAGGTTTAAAAAAACGTTCTTTAGTGTGCTAATCGCTTATTTTCATCACGTAGACGAGGGACAAGCGCGCTCGAGTGACCGAGGCAAGAAAAAGCCGAAAGGCGTCGAGGAGAAATCGCGAAGAGCTCTCGTAGCGAATAGTTCCGTGAATGGTCGTATCCTCCGAGTCGATCGTTGGCTGAATGGTAAATGAGTATTAGCGCGAAGAAACTCGGATAAGTATGTATGTAGCGCGTTGAGGTATGTTTAAATAAGTGCTTCTCTGTCCTCGCTGAGACAATCGCCCCCCCCCCCCCCCCCCACTCGCCGCCTTCTCGGTCCTCTTGCATGTTACTGTGAGAAATGTCCGACTGGCGCCGAGCGCTCGCAATTGTCATCAACCTGACAATCCTACCCGTGAACGCGTTGCCTCTTAAGTTCATCTAATGAATAGTTTAACGCGCTGGGGAGCAATTTAAATACGCAGCGACACACCTACGTCCGCTTGGAGTATCGGGATGGTGATGGAACCGAAGTTCTTACACGACATGGCGGATACGCGAGCATGACAAAATGGCCGCCGCGCCTCGGCAATCAACCTTTATTTAAATCTGGAGAAAAACAAATTTTTCAGACCAGAATGTTCTCATAATTTGAATAACGAATGAAGGATATGAAGCATCAATGGGTTCGTAGAGATTACCTTTCCGTCCAACTTTTTTATTTATGTGTTATCTTCAAATATGTATACACATTTATTATATTTTTTATTTGAATTTTTTGATAGCTCTTAATTTTTTAAAATTACGAACGCTGTTTTACCGACTGTCGTAACAGCGATGCAGATGTCAGTAGTCTACGAAGCGCGTGAGTAAAAACCGTCGATAAACATCGATTACCAAGCTTCCTGTCGCAAGCACCAACGAACTCGAGCGCCACGGGCGTCGAACACTGCAGTGAAATAAACATGGTGGCGTGGAGTGGACTGCTTCGTTCCACGGGGCAAATTTTGCTCCGTGGAAGTCGGATTGCGCCGAAAAACATCCCGGAAAATGGTCAGTATGCTAATTCGCAGATCTGTCCTTATTTTTGTCAAAAAATATTTGTATTTTTCATTGTTTTTCGAGGCTGTAAGGCACTTTGTTCCGTTACGCAACGAAGCTAGTCAGTAACGACACTGGGCACACCGCGAGCTCAAGTTTGAAACGACGTTCGATTGGAAATCAAAACAATACTTATTTTAATTCAAATTGAAGAAGATTAAAAAAACAACCTAGAATAATTTTTTTTCAATTTCAATAGCTTCAAATACGCACAAAAACATCGATAGGAACACCATGATTTTTTAAAATTTAACGGGAAGTTCAGATTTTGTTTTTATAGACGATATAACGGAAAATATCTTATAATTTTTATTGGCCGAAAATTCTACGGATCGTTAGTATTTTTATAATTAATAAAAACTTATCGGGATATTAATGATTTTCCTTTTTTCACAGGGTCACTCCAATTGCGGCTGATGTCCGAGCACCGTTTGATGCCGATTACGCCGTCGAGATGGCAATGGCACAAGACGAAAGATCTTATGCACATGTACACCTTGATCGGCGGTGTACCATGTTTGCTCATAATTTTTTTCACTCATGTGTTCGTTGGCCCGGCTGAATTGAAGGAAATACCACCGGGCTACACTCCCAAACACTGGGAATACTACAGAGTACAACCAAAAAATAACTATTAACGTAAAAAAAAAAATATGAATAGAATTATAACTTTCTTTTTTTTTTCCAGGATCCAATATCGCGTTTCATCGCTCGTTACATATACACCTCGCCGCAGCAGGAGTACGAGAAGTATCTTCATATGGCGTGGACCGAGGGAGAGCTCATAAAGATTCGTAAATTAGAGAACAAAATCGATCGCCTCATGTACACGCGCAAGGATTACCAGGCGTGGTACTATCAGCCGTACGAGGGCAAATACGCTAGGCGAGAGCTTCGACTCGAGGACAATCTGGAAGAATTAATAAAGGGAGAATAAGCGGTCCGATCGCGCCGATGAAGAGACGCCGATTGGGAGTGCCAGAGACGAGCCTGCCGCCACCGAGCCCCGACTCTTCTACTTAGAAAATGAAAATTTAAGCTCATTTATCTATCGTAGTATCCGATGGATCGAAATCTCCGAGGTAAAGGGAAAAAATGGGATAGAAAGAAATAAAAATCATTGTACAGCTATCCTGACGAGAGAGCAGAGTAGTAATAATAAATAATAAACGAGACTTGTTACAATTGTCGTTCCAGTGCCACAACTCTTGTTTCTTAGTTCGAAAGGTGATATTTGATCTTACAAACCGATAGTCGGCAAAGCAGATTTCTTTAACGCACCAACCGGTTATATTTGAACAATGTTTTACTGCAGTCGATTATAACGGTGATACGTTTACCAATAAAAGGATATCGAGAAAACTATACATTTGTATTAGGGTAAAATAACGTACCGATATTCAAACTAACGCACGATTATATGTACCTCCCATGCAGACATATACATATATCTCTATCAATCGCCTATCGTATAAATCGCCCCTGTGACCAAACTAAAAAATCGTATTTTCGATACTTGCGTAAAAATGTTATAAAATAATAAATTAAGTAAGATCAAATACTCCGAAACTTTGTCATTTTGAAGTTTGTTTCTCATAGTCATAATCTCTCTTATACATAGGGGAGATCGGGTCAAAATGCGATAGTGGGGCAAAACGCAATTTGCCAATAGTTTTTGGATGCTCCATTTTGCCCCATCGATACATCCGAATTTTCTGCCCCGTTTTGCCCTACTGTCCCACTTTACCCCTCTCTTCCATAGGTTAATTTCTCGTCTAATTTTTACGTTATTTTTTATATTTCAATCTCTGCGGTAATTGCAATTTCAGCGAAACGTAATCGTCAAAACATTACTTTAATACTCTTCTTTTTAAAACTATCATAAATCCATATTTTTTGTTCCATACGTAAAAAAAGTGGTTAAAATTCCGTTCCTGATATCTCATTGCCATTTCGAGTCAGAGAGACGCATCCCGCGATGATACGTTCGCCAATTCCGGCGATGACGCTATCGGATAGTTCCCTCTCGCTCGTACTTTCGATCTTTTTCCCACTCCTGTCCCAACGGGCAGGAGGGGGGGCCTTACGGTGGTCGCTGCTTTTCGTATTTCTCACTCTCGGCCTTTTACTTTTCTCTATAATTCGATCCTCGTCGCGCCACGGAGCTCCGGGTGCACGCAAAGGGCCTCAAGGCTTCTTGCGCCCCCGTCGTTCGACTGGAACGCCATCTCGCGGCGTTCCCGGGCATTTGTCTCCCTGCGAGGCCTTCATAGGACCACGCTTGCACCAGTCTCGAGCCTCGCGCCGTTCGCAACGGACTCCTCGCGTCCGTGAGTCCCAAAATACGATAAACAAACGACGCTTGAACGCACACGCGAATCACAACGAAACAGACGATAAATCACCTGTTAACCGAACGACTAACTCGATAAGTTTAGTGTACGAAAAATAAAGTGCTAAAAAAAGAAACAGATTAAACGCGAACCGAGGGATAAATTTGACGGTTAAGTTTCAACGGTTTTTTGATGTTGTTGTTTCTTACATGAAAATATAAGTACGATCGAGATTTGAAGGATTTACAATCGGTCGGCGAATGCCTGTGGGAAAGTGGACCCGAAATTGGCCTTTTGCAAGGGATACTTGTCCATCAAGGTTGCACAATGCGTTTGGATAACTCGCGCGGACTTCGGTTCGGCAATGTAAGAACTGGGAACGCCAAAACGGGCTCGAGTCGGCGGTGAACCGGCGAGTGTGGCGTGTTCGAAGATAGTATATATACAGATATATATATTTTACACGGCAGCAGTGCACGGGGACCAGTTTCTCGTTCGGCCTTAACGTCGAGTGAGAGGAGAAAAAGAAAAAGTTACGAGACACGCCGAGTTCGAGAGGCATACGGGTAAATAATAAAAACAAAACACAAAAACGCAGGCATATGTTGGGAGAAGAAATTTTCGCGATGACGCCATTGTCATCCCCACAGGAAAAGCACATTGTACGAAAGACAAGAAACCTTGGATATCCCGCCACGGGCTTTCGATAACCGTCAAATTCCCCAGAGTCACGTCGGGAGGACGAAATCCGGCAACATTCCAGCGCCAGGATCAAACCCCATTATTTTCTTTTCGGCGGACGGCCATCTTGTTCTTCGGATTTATTTTTTGCAAATTATCGACAGTGTGATTTATCGATGGCGATGGGACTCGTGCGAGGCATAGGTAAGAGTCGAAAAATGATTTTCTTTTTCTACCGTTGAATGATTTAACCCGGGACTTGATTCGAGGATGGAAGACGCGATGGGTAATGAATGATGCATTTTTATTTTCTCTGGCAATATCTAAGTGGCGGAGGTCGCTCAGGGCTCACTCTGAAGAGGGAGGTACACGTTACTCGTTAAAAATAATAGGGACACTTCTGGCCGCAACATTTTATTCTCCTGAAGAATTTTTTTTAAATCGATCTAAACTGGAGTCCCATTATCGATCGTTCCGAAAGCTTAGTCGTCTCTCGCGAATAAAATCAGCATGCAAATCAGTTCAAAGGCTACCGCGATTGAGAAGCTGCGCGAAAGAGAGGTAGTAAATGATGGGGAGGATGGGCGTAGGCACGTGGGTGCCCCGTCTCGCTAAGCCCGTCGACCGGATGGTTTTAATACCGACTTTATAATAGTCCTCGCCCGTTGATGCAGTACCTACTCGCGTTATGCAACTGAAAAAAAAGAACGAGCCCAAGGCCCGGAGCCAATCGAGTCGAGCCCCAGCATCATCAACGCGCCGTCAGCTGCTTATCCGTATTCGTCCACCTACTCGTTTTTACGTTTCGCATGTAGAATCCCAATGATGCGATCGGATAATGATCGTCCCTCGCTCTGCCAGCGCCCGCGTTGGCGATGCTCGCACAAATGTGTAATTTGCACGAATAAAACATGAGGAAAAAAAGATATCGTAAAACATTCGAAGAAATTTATTCAGATAACTCGGGTTGATTTTTTCGAAATGTTCTTCGAATATTGGCACAAGGTCGAATGAAGGACAGAGAAGAAACCTCGATCATGTAAAACCCCCGTATGTAAGAATATGTGTAATGCTTCGGTCGGTAACAAACAGCCTTTACCTATGTTTTGCGAAACTGTTAATATTTGAGACAAAAGCAAAATAGGTTCTTATGGATCTTTCCATTGGCTACGAAAACCTGATTGCCTTTTAGCTCCAAATATTAACAGTCTCAAAGAAATTGGCGAAGGCGGTTTGTTGCCGACTGAGCGCGGGTTCGATGGCCGAGACGTTGATTCACATGACCTTAAGACCATATGAAACACCTCCCTCCCCGCCCATCCCGGGCTCAATCTGTAATAAACTTATCTCATGGATTCTCGTGTGTACGGTCAAAAGAAATGTCATATCGAAAGCGGATATCATCGCGACTTTCGATGAGACTTTTCTTTTGACCGTACACACGAGAACCCATGAGGAAAGTTTATTGCAGTTTTTGATGGCGACCGCGCTTTTGCACATGCTCTTAAAACCGGAACTGCAACTTGCGACCAATGAAACCGGCTTAGTTGGTATCAAAAGGAGGTATAAACATTTTTTTCAACAGTGTGGATTTTTTTTCCGAGTAAAAGGTAGATCCAAGCCAAATGGCCAAAGTAATTTCACATCTTTGGCAAATTTCGATTTTTGCAAAAAAGAAGAAATTAGCACCTTTGAAAAAAGTTAATTGAATAATTGCAGCTATCTCTCTCCAACTCGCAGCCGCTTAACTTCGCCTTAGGGTTTGTACTGACGAACTCTATATTCGTACGTGCAGCGAGAGTCTGCTCGTGCGGTCATCGATATCACCGATCCGGTGACTCCAACGCTCGATAGGGAGATCTAACTATGCCGGTTGTGTTGCGTCGTTTGATCTTCGCTGACCTTTGGATCGGTCACTTTCTATACCGGCTCTGTATCGCTGGCGGGACGAAAATACGCGAAGCCGAGAGAATGTATCGGATAGATTCTCTTATTGCCAAAAAAAAAACAAAAAAAAAAATTAAGAAAATTAAACATAGCTATGACGTACATGGGAGGATACAGCGGTACAGCTGCAATTAAGTTACACGACTCATCAATCCTATAATTTCAACGTCTTCCCGCCTGGCGGCAGCCTTGAACCTGTGCCCGAGCGAAAAGAATTGAATTACCAACTTCTCGAGTTCCGTTTCCCGGAGAGAAGCCTCCCCTTTCCCCCCTCCTCTGCCCGCTCGGTTCTCGCGGGAGCTCGACGAGTCTAGCATCAAACCGAGCCTCCCCTGCGACCTTGAATTTAACCGTCACACATCTGTTCACCTCTTCGCTTCCAAGTAAATTTCGATAGTTGCCTTCCTCCGTCGTTACGAATTTAACCACCAGTTTCCTGTCTCCGCGAAATCATTCATTTTTATTTTTTTAAGTAGCCAAACAACCGGATGAAAATTTTCCGAACTGCAATCTTCGAACGCTTCAATTATTGACAAAATGTAACAAATAAATAAAGTTGGAATACAATTCATCTACCCATGAAAAATTCATTTACTAGTCATTCATTTAAAAATTCCTTCATGGGAGAGAGAGAGAGAGAGAGAGGATGAAAAAATCCATTACGAAAGTCCGTATCGTTATTTGAGCTCTTGGGAGGCGAGGATTGATTAATTTCGGATCGTATTACGATGACGGGATGTTATTGTATCGAGAGAAAGTAAATTTGAGCGGTCGATTAATTTTCTCGTGGGGCCCCGGGTGCGCGTTAAATACGTCCCTGGCATGAATTTCTCAAGCACGCGAACTGTGCTGCGGAGAGTCTCTCAGGCGAACTCGTTTCTGTACGGTGAGAGACAGAACCTCGCGGGATGTCGGTCCCCGCGCAGTATCCTGGTCCCACGCTCGGGACTCTCGGGCCCTTCTGCGCGCCATTTTATCGAATTTTTCATCAATATCCCCAGTGTCGCTGCATCAAATTTCACGAGTTTAACCGGTACCCCGAATCATTTTGCGATAATCGATGCGAAGACGCATATTCATGATACTCGAGTGTGATAGTTGGAATAACCGAAAGGTGAACGTCTTCGGCGGAATAGCCGAAGAGCAAATAGCAGCGCAGCGACGTATCACTTTCTCGTGCCTTTTCGCTACTATCTCAACTGAAAACGTGGCGCCCTCGGTACCGGAAGCCTTCCCGGTGAGCACGTGATCTCTCGTAAGGCCCAAAAGTTCAAAGCCGAGCTATTGATTTGTTTTAAAACATTTTCCAGCTTCAAATCCGCCAATGCCGAAAATGGGCCTTATTTTTTAAAAAATCATTGGTGTTTTTTTTTCCCATTAATTATAGCTTGTAATTCATACAGTTTTTAATCTCATCATTTGACCTACGAAATGTTTATTGGTTGTTGTTATTTTTTAGGTTTATATAGCATTTATTTGATGCGTGAAAAAAATTCGAAGAACATTTCGAACGCGTTATTAATAAAGACTTTCTCTTTTATGTTTCAGCCATGGACTGGCGGGGTGCCACGCTGACGTTACTTCTGGTGAGTACCTTGAGGATCAAGTGGGTCCTACAAAACAGTCCATCTGTTATATTTATTTGCTTGTGGTGCGCGAGCGCGGTACACCAGCTTGCTAGACGAGTTATTAATTGCCCGTCGACGTCCCAGACGAATTTATGAATGGACGCTTCTGTCCGGGCCTCTCGGGGGTTCCCTAGCTCGCTTCAGTGGCCCCAGCGGTCTATCGGGGCCCTAATTCCTATCCGACCACCGTGCGGGACCCCTGCTGCTTCTTGGCCTTTCACACTTTTTTCTGACCTTCCCGTCAATCCTCCTCACCTTTTCATCGACCATCTTCGACATTAAAAAGAAACTCAGTCGGGGCCTTATTTAATTCTGGGACCTTTCACCGATAAAATTCTATCAAAGTAACTAAAGTCATAAAAACGGCGAAATAGCATTGAATAGAGTCCATTAGTTGACAATACTCCGCCCATATCTTGACGGGGCCTTATTCCATGTTGGGCCATACGCCGATAAAATTCTTTTAAACTAACTGAATTAATACAGATGGCGGAATAGCGTTAAATATAGCGCCTCAGTTTTCAATATTCCATCAACATTCGGATGGGGCCTTATCGGATATTTTTGAGACTTGTGTAAATGTAATTACATCTGAACCGATAAGTAGGTTACCGATAAAGAAATAACGAGATATAAAAATGTTAACTTCCATATTTACACATGAGCAAATTAACATCGGCGAGTGTTGAACGGGCCCACTTTCTATAGCGCTCTCGATTTCATTCGATAACACTCGAGCAGCTGCTCGAGCCAACACATTTGAGTGCAAGCAGCTTGTGCAGGCCCCGTCTCGTGTGAGGCCCATAGGTGTGCGCACACGTTGGTCAGGAATTCCGTGCGCGAGGGGAGTCCCGGGGCCTTATGCAACTCTTTGTTGGCATAACACACCGCAAAGCAAAGTAGTACGTCTTCTCGTAAGTACCCTAAGCGAGTTATACTTTATTCGAGTCTCGTGCCACTAGCGAGGTCACGGCACCACGTGTGAGTGGGCCCAAAGGCCGACTGGGATCTCGCGTCACTAAGAAAATTTCGAGAGAGCACTTTCTCAAAGATCTTTAATCGATACACGAGTATCCGGTTCTCGCACAGACCCCCTGACTCTACATTCGTTCTCCCACCAATAAACTTTCGGCACACCACATTTTGGGCCTCATAATTCATTGGATTGAACATGAAGTTATTTTTTCGGATTTTTTTTTCTGTAAGAACCCTATGTAAAGTTCAGTAAATTAGTGCTTCTTAATTTAATTGTTGGGACTTATCGGTCTCCGATTGGGACACAAATCCGTTATCGAAAGAACAATCACATTTTCAGCGTTTCCTTCACTACCTTGACACAATGAGTTTAATCGACAAATCACGTGCACCTGGTTACTGTCACTCGGTTACGAGCCGGTGTCTAACGATGACGCTGTGATCAACTCGAAAAGTGGTAATTCTCAATTGTGCAACGCTTAATAAACGTCAATTACGTTTAAACTTGAGGCTTGCGGGTCGATCGAGCGGCGAGTGGCTGGCGAACGTTTAGCTCGAAGCAACGGAACGGTTCGGAGCGTACTTTTTTATCGAACAAAGCTACGAGGGAGAGAAAAAAAAAGAGTAAGGCCCAAAAAAATAATTTTTGGGCCTTACGTTTATTTTTGGGTCAAGAACGTAAATTCTTATCGGCCAAAGCTACGAGCAAGATACAAAAATTAGTAAGGTCCAAAGATAATGTTTGAGCCTTACTTATTTACGTAGTTTTTTTCTCGCGGTTTCGACGTTGTTTGATTAACGGTGAAACAAAAAAATTATCTTCGGAATTTTGTTGATTCAACAGGTTAGCTTGTACAGTCGGGGAAGTAAAGAAAACGTAAAATCTGTTTGTACAGCCGTTGCGTTTCTCGTTGCAGAAGCCACGCCCACTTTTACTTCGTATTCTTTCAAATATCGGCATGATCTGAGCGCAGCGGCGCGGCGGCGGACACGGAGCCGAGTCCAGGTTCTCCATGGCGTTTCACAGACGTTTCACTCTCTTGGCTCGCGGGTTCTCCCTATCCGCGCCGAGTCCGAAGCTTCCACTCACTTCATTCTCTTATTATACGATACCGGAAATTCGATACACAAACGACTCCGGGACAAGTCCGCAGAACGTTGACGGAGGCCCGATATAAAAAAAAAAAGAAAAAGAAAAGAACCTGCATGGAATGTATTTCTCATACAGTTTCAATTAACGAACATTCCAATATTTCTTAGTTCAAATAACTACCGTCCACTCGTTGGCTACTCGATAAATGTTTCTTTTTTATTTATAAGTTCGACCTATTTTTTAAAAATAGGAACAGTGTTGGGAATATTTTTTTATCCACCGCGAGTTCACATCTGATCGAGAGTTCGTATAAATTAACTCTACCGGCACTCTAATAGGATAGTGGATGAAAATTTGTGAGAAAATCGGAAGGTAACGTACGTGGATGCGATACACACATGTACCGAGAAAAGTCCCTCGCAGCAAACAGTGCGGCAAACTATAAGGTTCTCCAGTGTCTATCGCTAACAATGGGTGGAAAACGAGTATACGGTCTGCGTGTAACGAGTGGGCGACTTTCTAACGTGGCAAATTCACTACGCGTTGACGACTGTACATAGTATATACACACACTCCCCACCGTACCAAATTCAGAATCTAATTCACCGTGTTAAAAGATCGGAGAAACTTGCCGCGGGAGTGATAGTCACACGGCCATTAATCGAAAGGCAAACTCACGGAGATAGCCCAAATAAACCAAAATAAAAAATGATAATTTGTCTCCGACGATTATTAATGTTTCGGTTGCTTTTAGGCATTTTATTTCTTCGAACGAGTATCTTCGAGAACATGTATGTAACTCGAATAATGTAAAATGTAATTCGAAATATTTCTTTCCGACACTTTGATTTTCAAATTATAATATTACTAGCAGGTTATTCTGGCTCAGGAGCTTCGAGCCCTCGCTATGTACGACAAAATTTAGAAATCATAAATTTAGATTTTCGGACATTTATCGGAGACACGTCACTTCCGGTTTGAAAATCTTATTTTTCGACCGGAAGCGACGTCAAACCTGAAATACGGCACTTCCGGTCCAGAAAGTCAGATTAACAATCGATATAATACTCTTGATCGTAATACCAATCGTAATGTTTTGCTAAAAATTCAGAAGCGAAAAGAAGGACGAAAAATCTCATGCGGGAATCTTCTTCCTGTCCGTTCTGAATGCAGAATTCGAACGCGTACACTGCACGGAACGTGCAGCTGCTTAGCATCACCATCAAGATATACCGTCAACCATTCGCGAGCATAATCCGCATACTCGTAAATAATTCCCCCCTTCCCCCCTTCGTGAATAGTAGTATATTGCAGTCGGCGAAGAACACGAAGGCCCCCACGCGTGTTCTCCAAGACATATGACCGTGTCCGTATGAGACTCGGTGGAGTGACGTCATTTAACCGCGAGAAGCCCACACGTTCCAGGAACGGTTAGAGATTCGCGACAGAGGAATTGCTCGGTAAACACTGCGGGCGGTCCGAATTCATAATCGGTGTTGCAAAAAATTCGAACGTTAGAGCACACGTATTCGCGAATGGTTGGCGCAGAGAGGAGGGGGAAGGGGGATTCTTAAATTTATATAGTAAAAGTTAAGGCAGCGCGAGTTTTCTGGAAAACCTGAAAGGATGAAAGAGACCGATACGAAACGTGAAGGCTTCGCATCCTTCGACCTCGTGCAAACCGAGACTCCTCTCCGCGATGTGTACTTGGCCTTACAAGGCAATGTGTTTCGCGTCGCGTTCGATGGAATCCATTAAGGACAGAGCCACGCACCTCAACTATCCGAATGGATGTTCCAGGCTGACTCGCTTTATCTTGTTACACAATCCGGTTGGTTTAATCGGCGATCTGACCAGCGTTGGCGTATTTAAATATTTCAATATTTGAACATTTTGATATTTCGATATTCTGATAGTTCAATATTTCAATATTTCAATATTTCAATATTTCAATATTTCAATATTTCAATATTTCAATATTTCAATATTTCAATATTTCAATATTTCAATATTTCAATATTTCAATATTTCAATATTTCAATATTTCAATATTTCACTATTGCACTATTTCAATATTTCACTTTGAAACAACTATGTTCGATAATCTCCGAATTAAAAAAAAACTGATCTTTCCTTGTTCGTATAGAGTGTACGAACGACGAAAGATCCGCCTGTCTTTAGTCCCGTGGCACCGCTGTCAAAGACCGGTAACTGTCGGATCGGTGCCTAAAACGGCCACGAAACGAAAATAAAAGTGTCTACACTGGCGAGAGTGAAGCACACCGATAGCCGTCGGTGCCCTTGCCTTGCCCACGATTACCTGCGACCGGCGAGCAGTTATTCAGGTTTGTTACGGATCGTCCGGCATCTCTCGGGATGGCCGGTTGATCCACTTCCAGGAAAAAGTATAACAGTCCGATCTATCATTGCGACGGCGGTAACGATCTCGCGTCTCGACTCTCGCTCGGGCGGCTGTCGAAGAAAAACCGAGTAAAACGTCAGTCGATTGCAATTAGCGGCGTGGACACGTGGGAATGGTAGTCTCTGGATCTATTGAATCACCACGTCGAATCAATTCGTTACGGCGATCGGTGAAAGTTCACTGCTGAACACCATTTTGGTGCCCTAACAAGCGTAGGCGATCGTGCCCTTGAATCCGGCTGCACCCACGCGGATAAATCTGATGTCACTTTTGGAGAACACTTTACTGACCTTCGTACAGTGAAAGTTATTTCGCTCGAAGGATCTACTAAATTTTGTAAGACATTATTTATTTATTTTATAAATATCATCGGAATTATATAAAAAGTCGTTAAAGTAACAATGGACGTCTCTCAGTGTAAACACAATTAATCATGGCCAATTCCGTTTTACTATTTCTTAACTGAACGCTCACACTCTGTGATGGCTTTGGAACCAACTCAATTAGGATAATCTCGACTTCAAACGTTTATATTTTTTTTATTTTCTACGGTGAACCAAGTGGCAACCACTCGCGTGGTTATTGCACAGGTAAAACTCCCCGCACGCGAGAAGCTATAGCATTATGGAAGTTTACAAGCCTATATCGACTTTCAACTGGTCGTAGGAGAAGGAACGATAAATAATAATAGCGAGTGTGAAACTGAAGTATGAGGCGGTCGAGTGGACCGATTGCCCTTGACTCGATTACCAACGAGAGCCTCCACATGTAACCAGCGTATTACACGGATTCTCAATATCGAAGGTATATAAGTACACTGTATCAGCCCTTCGATCCGACGATCCAATTTCCATCGCTCGCCATATTGAATTCATTAATGTATCATCGACTTCGTCCGAAACGATAATACTTTCGCCCGACGCTCGTTCGCCGAAAGTTTTACAGCTTTGTTTTTTTTTTCTCTTTTTCGTACAAGTATATTTTAACTTTCCAATTACATAAATGGACATCGAAATTTCGATGCTCGGACGATCAGGCAGATATGTTTTTTTTAACCGGAATCGGGGAGTGGGCGAATTTAATAATTTCGAGATGTATTACATGCGAGACGCAACGAAGTCCGAGGCGGTGGCGCGCCGACGCGAGGGAGAGCGCGTGCGCGCTGGTCCTTGCGCCGATCCGGTCGAGCTTGACATTTCGCGAAGGTGCCTCGGCTGGGTGTCGGTGAATTGCCGCGACTTTCTCGATTCCGTGACGTTGCCTTATTAATCATCGATCCAAAATCTTTACACTCGCGCTATGATTCATCCATCATTTTTTTACATCGCATAAAATATTCATATATCAACAGATTATGTAAATATTGATTTGTCATGTATAATTTCGTCCATCACTTCAAATATTAATTTATTAACTATACAATGAATAGAAAATAATTATTGATTTAAAGAATTATTTTTGTAAATCGAAAGGAGAAAAAAATTGACCACGATTTGTCTTTGCTGACCGGAACGATCTCTCGAGTCCTCGAAAAAGATGCTACCACAAAAAATTACGAAATGTCCAGTGCGCGCTCGTCGAGAGCTTGTGTTACGCAACTGCTTACTATTTACCCGGCGGGGCGCCTTGCGCGTTGGCGCGGTTCCTCGGGCTTGCCAAGTGAGGCCCCGAAAACTAGGTCAGTACACCGCGTCATTACTATTTCCACCGAGCAGCACGCCCGACACTTCTGCAAAGTAGACTCGGTCGTGCAAAGAGACGAGACCATTTTTGGATGGTAATCAACCGCGGCTAACATAAATTACATCACGTAAGAAATAACGTTGAACTCGAAAATGTACGATAAATAGTCGAGTCGTTATCTATTTATCTTTCTGGGTCTGATAAGGTTGTTACTTTTTGAAATTTTTATTATTGCATCTATAATAAGATCGCCTTTGATGGTCGATGAAGCATTTGCTCAAACCTCCAACCATTCCCCTTCGGTTTTCGTAATCGATTTCACTCGTCTCGTACTCGGGACTGTGAAGTCATATGGCCAAATGTGGCAACGCGACGGGACTTTTTTTCTATTTTTTTTCTCCTAGCGCTCGCATGCGATACTCATAGTTGCTCGCAGGTATCTAAGCGCGAATGATCTCTTACGCTTTCCAGCGCGTATCTGCGCCTTTCTTTCTGGCTAGCATGTCATCTCACGTACGATCTTGAAATGCAAATTTTTTAATAGCTTTTTTCTCTTCTTCTCGCGTTTGTTGCAGGTAACGATAGCCAGGCACGGGACTACACACGCTGCCCAGATACCTCCACTGCCTACGTGTAAGTACACAAAAATCATTATTTATCGTATGTAACTGCCGATGAAATATTGCAAAATTTGTCCCACATCGTCGCAAAGTTAACGCATGTTTCTTCACCTGCGGCGTCGGAATGTTTTTCTTTTTTTCTTCATTGAACAATAAACTTTTTCTACAAGTATAACAAAATAATTCATTTTTTTAAACTTTTTCATGAAATACCTAAAAAAAATGGTCGTTCCGAAATCGTAGCTGAAGAAGAACAAATTATATTCATCGCCCATAGCTCAATTAATCAAAAATGACACATATTTTCTTTAAAATTCGACCTTTACCTTTTTTTTTACAAATTTTTTTTACATCTTACATTATATTTGTATTATTTAATTCGTCACTCTGAATCATCCTCCTGAAGAGGGGTTAAAAAAATGAACGACATCCCAAAAGTATATCCGCTTCGCCGGCAGACGACCTTCCGTCGAAGACATTGCCAGGCGAGCGCGCTCTCGCGCCGGGCTCTGACTCTGTGTCTGGAAGGTGAACGCAGAATCGTGCGACCTAGATTCTCACGTGAAACGAGACGACCGAGAGTCTCATTCGCGAGTATTGAAAAAGGACACGCAGAGTTTATTCAGCTGAGACACGCCGAAGCCAAGAAACATTTTACCTCTCACTCTCCCTACCCCCTCCCCCTCACCTGGCCGGCATCACTTTTAACTCTTTCCTTTTTACTCTTCTTTACTCCTTCCGCGGTTGATGATCGAATCGAAAGTCTCTCGCCGCCGACGCACTCTCCGCGCGCAACTCCCGCGAAAACACTTTCTGCGTCTTCGCTCACGTTGTGACGTTGAAAATTTCACCTCTCATATTATCGCCCCGGGGTCAAAAGATATTCCATGGTAAGCCGTTGTGAAAAGTATCGAAGGAGAAAGATACAATTTATATAAAATTAAATTTGAATAAAATTATTATAAATTAAATAAAAATTAAAAATCAGGAATTAAAAAAAAATGTCATAGTCTTTTTACATCAGTGAAAGTTGGGGCACCATTTGCCAGTTTTTTTTTTCTACTTTTTTTTTATTCTTCACCTCGTCAGCGTTGATTTGATCGACTGGTACAGGTTAAAAAAATTCGCGATCGATAGCATATTCCACATGTTGAGGATTTGTCGCGGATCAATCGATAAACATGTTCCAACAGCTTGTCAGACACTGGTAATTGCCGGTGCTGACAGCCTAGAAAGCGACAAGGCAGTGACTCGTGATCTTTAGTTCTGCGAGCAACGTCTTTACATACCGGCCGCTTCTCGACGCTTCAATGGCTTTTTGTGTTACTCCGAGGCGATATGTAACTACGTGTTGCTCGTCCGGCTGAACCCGACCGTTGACCGGTATCTTTTTTTCTCTTTAAACACTGAACTTTGTACACAGACCTCGACGTCACGAAAAAAAACTGCCGCGAACCGCTGACCGTTAATTTTCAAGTAATGTCGTATTTTTTACTCCGCAAATTGAATAACTCCGCCTACCTCATTCGAGTCACTGTATTATTAAAAACGTCACGTTTAAATTGGCACAACATCGTCAGATGGTTGATACACATGTTTGAGAATTTTTAAAAAATTTTCTCCAAATCTTGAAACCTTAATATCAAATTTTTAACTCCTCGCCACAAACCGCTGACCGTCCATTCTCACATAACATCGAATTTTTTACTCTGCAAATTAAATATCTTTCCCTACCTCTTTGAATCACTG
This sequence comes from Stenichneumon culpator, assembly GCA_964017025.1. NCBI lineage: Eukaryota > Metazoa > Arthropoda > Insecta > Hymenoptera > Ichneumonidae > Stenichneumon > Stenichneumon culpator. The sequence goes on along the minus strand of OZ024775.1, from coordinate 8,004,746 downwards.
GATTATCAAAACGTCTCTACGAACCAATACAAAATTTACACATCTTCAGATGGTTGGTACGCGTGTTTGAGTATTTTTTCAAATTTTCTCCAAGCCTCAAGACATGAATATAACATTTTTAACTGCCAGCCGCTTCGACGCAACCTCGATGGAAATTCGCCACGGACCGTTGGTCCAGAAGCGATATTAGTCTGCGTGCGAAAAACGCTATGGTGTTAAATATTCCGCGTCCATGAACGAAACAACGTTGCAGACTACAATTATCTCAATCAGCAGCTTCAACCACCTTGAAGCTAAAAAAATAAAAATAAATTATTTTAAAACCGTGAAGAATATAATGAGTTTCCTACCAAATTGGCAAGGTATCGGAGGACGTCGCTGTTTCAATTTATATCTTCCCTTGCCCGGCTAATTTAATCCTCTTCCTATCCGTTCGCGAGAGTCGAGCCAATGCGGGAGGAGAAGGGGGGGGGGGGAATGCGAGAACGAGAGATACAGAAAGATATCCGACGGACCGTACGGAGGATGATCGTAAACAGGAAATTCTACGATGGATTATAAATGTACCTGCTTAATGACCATCGAATGCGGGGAGGAGCGGGGCGAGAACGAGAGAGATCGTTAAAGGCGGGCAGCGCGCGCGCTCGCTCTCGAACGTTCCGCGTGTGCTGCTTCGCGAGTGCCGTTATCGGGCAGAAGGGAAGAGATAGACGTTAATTAAGCTTGAATGCACTTTTCCAACGTCGTTGCTACCGAGGCTACCGGAGGCCTCGTGCCACGAGAGCGATTATCCGTGCGCACGGAGAGCAACGTCGTTAAATCAAGCACCCACGTAGATCATATATATGTATATGTATACATATGAGAAAAAAAATTAAAAGTACAAGTACAAGTCCTCTTCACGACAGTTCCGATGCTCGTTGATTTTATACTCGAAAAAAATTATACCAAGATTTTAATTACCCGAATATATTAAATACAAAGATAATACTGATTGATAACATAGGTGGCCGGACTATATATTCTAGACGCTTAAAAGCCTTTTTTCCGTTAATCATAGTAAATAAATAAATTACATCGATTTGTACTTAGATACCATGTATGACGGGTATTACAACATTCGCCAAGCGTGATCGTCCCTGGCGATGACGTAGGGTAGAGCGGGGCAAGACGGACCTCCGGGGCAAAATGAAACGGATGGGACGAGACTTAATGATTGTTGTCTGTAGTAGCGAATGATTTTCATTGGTCTTGTACGTATACATAAACGAAGACGTTATCATTTGATAATACCATGAGTCGAAATTGTTTGCTTCACCGCGTCTGTATACGGCATTTACCGGACTCACTCGGCCCCTCATTTTTATTATTTTATTTTTTCATTTAACGCGAAAAATTAAAAAATCAAACTTACAAAAACAGTCCATTTTGCCCCGGTAGTTCGTTTCACCCCGGTGTCTCCTGTACTCACGCATGGCAATGATTACTCCCGCCCCCTGCTTATATATGGACGCGTTTGCGTCGCCTCCGTCGAGGCAGTTTAATGAGAAATCGTTTTCGTGTGCTGTAACAGTAAAATGTTTATGCATAAACAAGTGCGAGATCGCGAGGATGACGTTTGGTGCGAACCATCCACAGATACCGTTCGGTGGTTAGTACAAGGTCCCCCGGAGTAGCACCCGGGGAAGGCGGCGCCGAGGCGAGCGTCGCTCTGCTCGCCCGAACCAGATAACGGTAAATTCCTTATGTGGCCTCGTATATTCCGAGGCGCGTTGAGGCGTCTTCGAAACGATTCCTCTACCGGCGCTCATCGGCCTGTCGATGGTTATGTATCGTTATTGTGTCCGGGCCAACGGGTGGCGTACAACACCCATCCTGCCCCCACAGCCCCCCCCCCCCCCCAATTTTATTTCGCTCGAGGAGTGCGCAAGGAGGGCCCACCGTCGGTTTGCGTAACAATCGATTGACCCGAAGAGAGCGATCCGTTATGAATGCAACTCCGTAGGCCAACGCGTACATATAAAACAGCTCCGAGCACCGACTGCCGTACATACCGACCATTACGGGCCTCTCGATGTGCCCTGTATAGGCTTCCAGTGCCAGAACGCCGCAAACACATGACGGGGCCTGTCAGAATGCCGGTGTGATGGCGAACCGAGGAGGGCCGGGAACGTCAGAAGCCACGAAGAATAAAACTCGAGTGCCCGAGTATTAAAGTTACCGTTCGAACGATTGAGGGATTTGGATCGACGTTTATGCCAGTCATACAGCTGTTCACAATTTCTACGATTAGAAATGTACATATATATATGTATCTGTAATGGAAAAGAGGTCTCGCTGCCGTCGCCGCCGTGTCAAGAATCGACGGGGGGCGGCAAGAATCGAGCTTCGACATACGGAGAGGGAGGTTCCGTGAAGTCGACACATTTTCCCTTCATTGTAAGGGAAAAAGATCAGATTCATTACATGGGGAGACTTTCCCATTCGGTTAAGGATGTTTGGGCCAAACGCGTTTCTGTTCGATCACTATAAAACTTTGCTACTTTGTCCGGAAAGACCCACGGAATCGTTTGCAATTTTCTCAGATTTTTTGACCGTGTAGTTTTTTAGTAATGCGTGTACAAAGCTACATAAGGTACCGTGTAAACGTTTCGGAAATCGGTCGGTAACGACAGAACGTAGCGACTTTCTCCGCCGATATCTGTTAGATTCGAATAAAAAACCTACCACAGTGAAGGGCTTACTATCAGAAAAATTGTGTCCAAGTTTTAAGAAGATTCATCTTTTTGTTTCTGAGATAAACTCAATGAATGAAAGACCCTATCTCTGTCTTGCCGCTTGCTATGCCTGCGTTTCTCACTCGCACACTGACTAACGCGGTCAGCGGAGCCCCTCTCCCGTTCCCTTCTCGCGATTTTGGCCCAAACATCCTTAAGCTGGCAGCCTCTCGTCAACCGCCAAAAGCCAAAATATTCCAAGTGCGCCCTTGGGCAGGGTCTCTTGTAAATAGTAAATTTGTTCGCTTCGTTTATGTATCCATACGAAATCAATAAACATAATACACTACTACTGATAAAAAAAATTACGTCTCGACTCATCTGTTGCATTACAGCGGGAAATCTCGCACCATACGTTGACCTTCCTCCTCCCTTCTCAGGCCGATTATTCCAAGCCGTCCTGGGGCAGGATCTCTTGTAAATTGTAGTAGCAGTAAAAGAGATTTATTGCCAAAGTTAATATTTACAGGAGAGCTGTACAGATAGGCCGGCCTAACCGGCTAAAATATCTTATCCGGCTAATGGAGTTTATAGTTTGGTCGGCTAAGCCGTCTTAGCCGGTTAATCCGTTTTAGTCGGCCATGCTATATCAGCCGGATAAGGTAATACAGTCTTGAATTTTTTGAGGAATTTTTACTTATTTTTTTCTAATGTTACCTGCAATGTATTCAGAAGTATTTTCGCCCGCTGAACATGAATCCGCCGGTCTTTTTGGCCTAAAGTACAATTCTACATTATTTTATGCACAAAAAATCGTATTTTTGGGATTGAAATGGAAAATATTGGCTTGGGGACAAAATAAATATTATATTCGTGATCAGCGGGTAAAAAATACATCGAATATAGCTTTGAAACAAAAAAAATCGAATGATCAATGATTTTTCAATGTTTGAGCCACTTTTGGAAAAACGTCGATATTCGTGATTTTCAAACGTCGATATCTCAGCTCCCAATAATGGTAGGGAAAATCCGAGGTGTCCATCGTGTTCTACGGGAAGAAATACACAATATAGGGCCTTGTCCGAAGTTTTAGAATCGTTTTATCGTGCCGTTTGAGGACGTTGAAAGACGCGAAAAATGGACTCTAAAGGGGTTGGAATTTTTTGACGAAATTTTTGTCGTTTTTTTTTCTTTATAATGATCTGCCACATATTTCGACGTATTTTTTCCCGCTGAACACGAATCCGCTGGCCTTTTTGGCCTAAAGTACAATGCGACATGAAGGACCTCGATTTTATGCCCGAAATTATACACGATTTTATGCACTTGGCCGGCTAAAATAGCTTGGTCGGCTAAAGCGGCTGAGCCGGCCAAACTATAAAATCCATTAGCCGGATAAGATATTTCAGCCGGCTAGGCCGGCCTCTCTGTACAGCCCTAATTTACAGTTATCTTCTTATACTAAATTTGATACCTAATGCTAATTTTACCCCTTGGCAAAGGGCCATCGACCTGGGCCCTTCGGCCAGTCTTATAAATTGTACATTTCTGAAAGTTAATTTTTGTAAGTCACACGTCTATCCCCACTCTTAGGCGCTAGCTTAGCAACACGTGGTCCCCACTCCGCGTCCGTTAGGCTCGTTTCGGTACAGTTTCGGGCGGTGCGACTTATAAAGGAAGCCTATTCGGTCAATTGCTTAACCCCGATAATAGTATGACGTTAGTAGATCGCAGAGTAAGCGCAACTTGCGATAAAAGCTGATTTTCGAGCTGCAACCCTGTAACGAGTGGTAATGATAGCGTTACGCGCAACTAATATTCGAAGCTCTCGGTGGAATGATGAATAATGAGCGTTGCGGTCGTGGGAGGGCAGTAACTGCTGGGTACACCGGCCCAGTGTGCAAAGGCTGCTGCCGCAGCAGAGTGAATAAAGGATACGAGTATGAACTATGGCGAAGTGGTTGGTGGAAGTGCGAGCGGCGAAGCGAGTCAAGCCAAGGCTGCGAGAGTCAACCAACGTGAAAAGCGTATCCTTCGTTACATCCTTCTCTTTTACTCGCCCCCCCCCCCCCCCCCCACCCTTCTCAGGACTGAAAATAAAGCTGTTTGTCTCGCGGCCTATCGCATCGAGCACCAAAGGCCGCAAGAGATAAGGGATAGCCGACACTCGTGCGGGGGCATGTTCCTATGGTAATTAGAATAGGTGGCGTATTTCTTTGTACTTTCCTTTGTACGCACCGCTCGAGCGAAGTCTCTGGATTACGCTCGAGGCCAGGACGAGACGATTTTTGGTTCCTTCTTTATGGTCTATAAATTGTTACAGAAACAAAAAATAATGCCGATATATTTTCGTCCGACTACGATGGTAACATTTTTTAATTTACTGACTATCTATCTTGGTCTGTAATTGGGAAGTTCAATTTTTATTTTATTTTATTTTAAGTTTAACACGTATTTACATAATTCTGCAGTTATGCGAGCTCGTGTTAACCTTTTTTGTTACCAAAAACACAATACTGTGTTAACGCTTTAGTTAACCCGAACAACTGCATTTTGCATCGTGAGTTTTCTTGCAATTGGAACGCAAATTTTCACTGAAAAAAAAATACCGTTCGAAAATCTTAAGACAAATGAATTTCTCGGGGAGCTCTCGGAGCTCAATTAACATCCGGCTGGATCCGCGAGGCGATTCTCGTTTATTCACGGCAAGAGCTATTAAAACTCTCATTCTCTGCTCGGTCTAACTATAGTCTGGGTAATTAGCGGGACTTCGAATGCAGAAGAAGCGCACGTGAGAGGTGCCAGAGCATATAACATAATGTAGCGACCATCTGCGACAGTTATAATAATGGAGGCGAGCTATTCATTCTCGCGGGAAGGAAGTGCTTTGCTTATTCTCCGCTGTTAAATCCATAACGGAATTCATAATTCGTGCAGGAAGTAAGGAACGGTGAATTGTACGACAAGATGGGGTATTCGCGTCCGTGTCCCTTTAAATTCATCCCCGAGGGCATTTCGAGCGTAATGATAAGCCTTTCGCTGCGTAACAGCTGCGTACCAGAACCTGCTTTACACTGGTTAGATTTCTTTCCACTGGAACGAGACGTGTCATCGATAAACCAGTAGAACTCCAGGAGAGTTGAAATGGCAAGTATTTTCTTTTGCGATACAACGGTTCAAAATATTTTGAGAAACTTGTGGACAATTGAAAATAAGGTTTTCAACATTCAACGAACATTTCTTGTTCATAAGGGCCCACTATTTGTTTTTCTGCATTTGGCAATCTTTCTTTATCAAAGAAGGGCATTTTTACTTGAATAATTCATTTGTGCAATTAACAAGAAAAAAAGTTGTTACATTGACAATAAACAAACTGTAAAATGAACACGAAAAAATGTTTTCGAGGACAAGAATTTTTTGCCAAATATATGGGTTTATGTTTTTACCTGATATTGGGTCTCAAAGTTCTTTTATAAAGGTACGGTGAGTGTCCCCATATTTTAACCTTCCTCATTTTTGAACCGTTTGCCACGATTACCAATTCCCATAACTTAACTTTCCCGGCGATGCCGGTGGCCGTTTCTTCGGCAACACACCACGCTCAGACGCACGTGCCCTCGCACACGGACGCGACCGACACAGGCATTGGTTCGAGCAGGGACTAAAAAGGACATAAAAATGGAAACACCTGCGGTCCTCACAATTTAAATTATGAGGGACTTACTTTTTAATTCAGGCCTCGTAAATCAAGTTATTCGTGAATGAGACGGGCCGGCGAACTTCGCGGGTCAATGAAACGCGCAGGTGTAACGGGTAATCCGACTGAATAGAGGAAACAAAAAACGGTACGACGCTCGCTGGCAATTTTTAGCTCCCAAGCTAGAAACCCGTAAACCAGCCTAGCGGTTATTTATTTTTCTGGTCACCGGTAATTTTTTGCTCCGAAACACCTCGCTCCCGGCCTTCTCTCGGACTACACCGAAGTCCGCTACACCAAACGGTTTATCCAACCTGTATCGCGAATTACTCAATCTCGCAACGCTGAAGTGAAAAAAAAAAGAAAGAGAAAAAAAAATACCCGAGCAACTTCGAAGAAGATTCGACTATCGGATTAGCTGATGGACACTTGAATGAGTTACGAAATTCGGTTGGGGATTGCCAAAAAAGAAAGAAGATCCTTGGCGTGACGACCCTGATGCGTCGCGTCGATGCTCACACCCGTGCAGATAACGAATTTCGTAATTTGTACAATTTACTGCCGCCAAATAGAAGAGTCTGAAATTTTGCAATTTCTAGAATTAGCCGAGTGCATAATAAGTTGGGTTTTCTGAAAGGATTAATTTTTTTTTTGCGATTGGAAAATATGAATGAATCGACAAAAATGGCAACGAGGTTGATACTTCGATGAGGGAGGAGTAAAATCGCGCGTACGGCTCAGGTGTCGGCAGGAAGCGAAGTCTCTTGTACGCTGACGATCAGTTATGCCTCGGGATTCTATGGGGCTCTTTTGTTATTCCATCGGCGTGTGTACAGCCGGGACTCGTCGCATGAACCACTCTTGGGTAGCTCTCTATGCGACGCGACACAGTGTGTGCGTACCCGAAGAATTAAAATCTCACGCACGGAAGGCAGCACGAATAGTTAGTTATGTAGTTGCATAACTGTGAGTCCTTTTCCTCTCTCTCCGGTCGGGTGCGACATGCAGTCGCAAACGTATCGCATGATCTCGCTGAAACGACGATATTCCATTTGCATCGACATAGTTAAAAAAATAATTTCGCAACCTGAATATAAGTATTAATTTTTTATAAATATTAAATATCATTAACTTCTCACCATCAAATTTAATCCATCGTATTATATAGAGTTCACGTACTACGCATAAAATTTATATGCAGAATTTTTTTTTATCGATATTTCTTTAGTTTTTTTTTGTTTTCATACATAAAATCACTTCGTACAACAATTTTTCCGCGTGTTAAAATCGAGAGGATGAGGCTAAGAAAAAAAATGTGAAATAATTCCTCAGCAGATGTATAAAATCTTCCGAGGATAGCGTAGCATTATCGTGACGATTCGTCGAGCCACTTTGTAGAAATAGTACTTTATCGTTCCGATCTCCGTCGTTTCCGGTTGTCCGAGCGAGCGTCACTGGAGCCTGGCATTGCCTCGAATAGAATGAGAATCGATGGAGGAATCAAGGGAATAGGAAACGAACGGAAGGCAGAAGGCAATAGCCCGCCCGTGTACCGACTCTCGTAGTCATCCCGCATAGTTCATTACCATTTTTATGGTACCTCGCGCGACACACGAGCACCGTGTTTGAATCTACATCGACCAATCATTCACCCGCGAGCCCTCGGGAGTGACTCAGACGCTGCCGGTCGAAGACTCGCTGAAAGATAAACGACGGAACTTTGGGTCAAGTACCTCTGGACTTCCGTTCCCTACCGTCATTCGACGCCATTTTGGCGCTCGTCTCATCGACCATTTGTTTTACATCTCCTCTATCTCTGTGCCAATGTAATTGACTCCACTGGTTGAGTTAAAAAAAAAGAAACATATTAAAATTTTACGAACGGAAGCGAAGGAGCGAGCGCGACGCGGTCGTCGACCCTCGATTCCCAAGCAACGGGGATTCCCCGTGCGGCTCTCCGCGTGTATTCCGCTCTCGGGAGTCCTTTTCTCTCTCCCTCAAGGGAACACCTCTTCCTCGATCGGCCTCCAATCGCTCCCGGCGGTGTGAAAACGATCTTGCGGTATTTCGCGTGGCGTTAATTGGTCACGAGGGAGCCGGGAGCTCCTCTACAACGCGTCGAAACGAAGCGAAAAAGATAGAAAAAAAACACGCAGGATGGATAAAAAATGAGCTCGAGGGGAGCTCGGCTTTATAGAGCCGAGAATTGCCGCGACCCAAGTGCCAATGAGGGAATTTAATAACTATGTCTCAGATTGCTTTGAAATATGCGATACTGATCGATTCGTGGAAAGGGGACTCGATATTTCATCGCTCGCCGCGGACACCTCCTCAGACGGTAAAACAGCGAGGAGAGAATTTGTCCAAGACGAAGAGTGCGATGCATGTCTCCGGGGCCTGGCGTGACTCGGATACTCGGGAGACGCGAACCCAGAGTCAAGTTCACGTTGCTCCCATCATTGTCTCCCCTACGACTCCAATAACAATTGACGATTATTGTTATTATCGTAATTATCGTCGCGTATATTTCGAAGCTGCGAATTACGGAAATTGCCCAATTTCGCGCTACCGACCGAGCGTCCCGTGCTCACAGTTGGATGGCATCTTCGGGCCTCTGGGGAACTAAGTAACGGTTGGATTTTTTTTTTTTCAACATTCCCATTGACGTCAGCTTTTCGACAGTATTCGGACACGAGACGGTCGAACAACCGCAACAGTGGACGCGGACTGGCCAAACGTAACAGGCCAAAATTAACCGCAACGTACTCATAATTCCTCCGGCTTCGTGCTTTCGCATAGTAAATTCGTCTTACCGTTATGCAATTTTTTCATTTCCATACGGACGCACCTCCCAGCCGGACGGTATATGAGAAAGGAAAAAAATGTTGCTCGCTCGCAGAGTTCGCCGGAGTGACGTCTTCGAAAAAGATACTATGGCGCTTTTTTTCCGCTTTTTACGTCGATGTTGGGTATTTCTCAGAGGTGACCCGTAAAATATTCGGGTTAGGCGGTCGTTGAGACTGGTCGAACGTTATTTCGAAGGAATAGGCTGACTGCGAGCTAAGATGTCTATGATCAGCGATAAAATCGAATGGAGCGGAAGATTGAGAGCGAGGTAAAATTTGGCTGGTAACGGAGTTCACCGAATAATTTTTGAATAGCTTATTCATGAATTTTGCATATTTCATAGTATGTATGTGTGTGTATGTCTTTCTGCGTTCATCTGGGAATAGGAAGTGAGAATTTTATCATTCCTGGTAGCTCGGAGAAAAGGAAACCGTTAGATATACGTAGTCTATAATTTGCCGCGACTTCGCCGCCGCCCCGCCGCTCGCATCATCCGCACGCGGAGAAGCAGCCTTTGGCGTCCCTGACTTAGCATTAGCCTGTGCGAAGACGGGTTTCGAGAATCCAGACAAATTTGAACGTAGATTTAATGATATCGAGAATATATATTTTATCGATAGCTTTTATTATATGTTACGGTGTTTTTAAATTTTTGTACTGATCTATTTTTTTGCAGCTACCGTGGCGATAGCGAGCACCGTTCAGATCGAGTGTGCAAGCGAGTCGATTATCGTCCACATATCAACGGAGGGAAACTCCGACTTTCACGGTCTAGTTTATCCCCGTGGATTGTCGAAGAACAGCTCCTGTTTGCAGGAGTACAGGAGCCAACCGGCCCCCATAACCTATCATTTGCCTCTGAGATCGTGCAACACCATGCCTACGGAATTGGTAAGTTATTCTTTATTCATTATTTAATAATTTATTGGATCTATCTCTTGCCATCGCGCAGATCAATTTCGACTTTTTTATTTTTCATAAAACCAGTCCACTGCAAAGTAATAAGGGTTTGAATCGTCGAGGTGAGGCTTCGCTGCGAGCGCCATCTTGTCTCGTCGAAGAAAATGGCGCGTCGAGCCCTCCCGCCGCGCTGATAACTGAAAAAAGAGCACGTTTGGAAAATGTTAACGTTCTGTCGGCAGGGGGAACAGGAAGTGGTAATTTCCTACGGGATTCTTGGATCTTGTTTCGCCGAACGGTCGAACGTAACCGTAACACGACGCGAGCTCGTAACGCGGTTATAGCGAACAGCTTGCGAGCGCGCAGGTTTTATCGGATAAAAGCCGACCGCTCTACGTGAGCTCGAGAGTTGCGTACAGAGCGTTATGGTTGCACGAGCGAGAGCAGTGGGCAAGCAAAAGTACTGCTCCGTCGAATACCGAACCACGTTTTAGTCTCCCTCCACCGCGATATTTTCCCACTTCTACTTTACGAACTATCCACGAGGTAGCCCGTACAGTCTTATGGTATCGGTGAAGTCTCCACCGGTACGCCATAGATAACTTCTGTCCTCTCTTCCCGCGCTATACCATAACTGGACCGTTATGTGACCGGACTCGAGAGCTCGTCCTCGCGACCAATTCGCGAGCGCATCTCAAAGCAGCTCACTTTTTACATTAAACACGACAAAGAAAATAAATAATAAAAAAAAACCTTTCAAATCTCTCGTGCCAGATTCGAAGGTTATTCGGAGGTCAGACTCGAAATCTGTTGCTTCCACAAGGTCATCGCGATTATCGCAAGGATCAACTTCACGGGTCGATAAACTTTGATGCTTCGAAGGAAACAAACAAAGATAAAAAGAAACCGCGAACGTCTCCTTGGAGATAATTTTCGGTCCTTCTTTTTTCGGTCCGTTTAAAAAGTTTCGTTCGCCATCTTGTTTATTTATTTATTTATTTATTTATTCTTTATCCACGGGCTTGTATCTTTGTTCTTGTAAATCTGATATCCAAGGACGATTCATCTCCTGGCACGGGACTCTGAATCAAGACGTCCTCGCGAAGTAAAATATCTGCAAGATCTCGGAATAACGTTCTTCCCACGATAGTGAGAATCCAAAAGCAATCAACACTGTAATGATTAATTGGCGTTTTTGCTGTAGATGAGAGAACAGTGCGGTGAACACTCCCGTATCACGTACCTATCTTCGCGAATGTATATCCGCATGTATTTTTACGTCAAACGAACGTTGGCGATTATAATGATTAACAAATAATAATGTGCGCGGCTGTACATTCGCGAAGTTACGAGCAGGATATATATATATATATATACGCGGTTTCGAACAGACGTAACATTATCCTGGTGCACGCCCGTGTATGGACAGATCTCGGAAAATACTCCGGGGGAAGTGGGGAGCAGAGAAATATAAAGCCGTGCAACAAACTATTAGCCACTTGTGTGTGATTTATTCAAGGCCGCTCACGTTTACCGAGCACGTCGAGTGCGCGATCAATTATAAAAGAAGCGTATAACTATAATGATGATGCACGGTCTCTCTGTGTTATGGCGGATGAGTCGAAATGAGCGTGGAAACGTTTTTTCAACCCGCGAGAAAAATATAATAAAAAGAGACAACACTTAATAATAGACCGTGGACTAAACCGCGCAATTAGAATGAACCGAGGTGAGAGACGTCAATGACACTGGGAAGGTAAAATGACTCTTCAACGATAGAAACATTGATGCAGTATTGCTTCCGGAGCTTTTGCAAATAATAATAATAAAGAATGGCGATAAAAAATATGGGATTCGTGGTAAACATGCGATATTTGTATCGCGTGAGGCTCCGCAGTTCGTAGGTTGTTTCATCTTTCTTCTCTGCCTCATTGCCCATCCATACTCTTCGGTTCTGTTAGGCGTGCAATTTTGACGCAGCTGCCGCTTCTGTGCGTTGGCTCGAGGAGGAAGTCGTCGACTCTGCTTTTCGACGACGAGCGAGAGAGCAAGGCACTAACCCGTTACTGCACTGCACTCCAAGTGCTCGAGGATTCCTTCCCTGGGGTTAACGCAGTAGGTAAAAAAAGAAACATGTTCGCCGTTAAACAATTACGAGATTTTATTGCCCGGCAGCGACGGCGTGGAGATGTTAAACCCAGCATCCAAGTTTAAGAGGTTCCGAGCTGCGCAGACTACGAAAAGAAAAAAAATTGAGAAAGAACAAAAGAACCAACTACCCTAATTGCTAAATTAACTTTAACAGTTTCCAGCAATCGTGACCTATGATTTTTGAGGGGTAAGGATAAATCTTTTAAAACAATGCACAGAGTATCTCTGAGACGCATCCCTGGTGGGAGCGCCGTACAGTATCGGCACAGCGTTGGCCAATGCTCTCCCAACGTCGGCCAGCACTGGTCTTGTCTTGTATTCCCACCAGGGATACTTTGTCGGTTTTTATGCAAATTTAAGAGATGTTGAATCGGTCCTCGAGCAATTCTCTTCGAAAGCTTATAGTCTCGTTTGCGACGTTGTTCTTTCGATGTCAAATTATCGAGAAACAATTTTCAGAGTCAGATGTACTTATACAGTTCGGCACAAGCTATTCGCATGCTTATTAGTTTCTTACTCATAAGAATTTCTTATCTTTCGCTTTTTTTTTTCGTCGCTGATTATTTAATAAAAAAATATATATTCGTTTTAATGAAAGTATCGAACGCCCATAGAGATCGTAGATAGGTGTATCGTTGAGTCGCGAAAAGGAATCGTGAACGCGTACTCGCTGACCATGCAAGAGTGGGCGCCGATCCTGGTGGGCAGTGACGTGAGTCTTTGCCCACGCCTGAATCATAAAAGTAAAAGTTTATCCCCGGCGCGGAGCCGCGTTGCGCGCCCGTATGTACCCAACTCACGGACAGTCCGAGAGTACGTTCGTTTCTTCGAAAGTCCGTCGAACCGCAATGACATCGACTTCCATCCGCGTGTTTTACCTCGAAATATCGATGATCGCACATCGTAGAACGATATTTTTCATCTCGCAAAGACGACGCGACCGCGCGTCGGCGATTCCGCGCGTTGTTAGCAACGAAGAAAAAACAAGGGGAAAAACATTGCAATTTACAAGCAAACGATTATTTATCGTCGTACCATTCGTATAAGTAAACTTGTCGGAGTATCCGGGCGGGGCGCTCAATTACGCGAAGCTCGCGCGGCAAACGACGCATGTAGGCATCCGCAGCCAGAAGTATCTCTGGCGGCCTTCGATTCGACCTTGCACGGGCATAATAAGCACGCACGCATTCGCATTACCCGCTCCTCGGTACTAGCCTCGTCGTTTCTTCTATACAATTTAAATATCCTGCTCGATCCCGAATAATATCGGTACGTAGTTAGGATCGCGATTTTTTTATTCAAATGTCTGAATTCACGGTCTTTTTCGCTTTTTTTTTTATTTATAATAATCTCTCGAAAGATTACTCTGCGACTTCTCAATCTTCTTGGGTATTTGATTCACTCACGACGTGCATGCCGCCTCTAACACTTATCGCCTCCATCTTTCTCATTCCCCTCATGGCGCCATGATCTGATAACAGAGACAAGAGCGGATCACTTGAAAGTCTTGTGTACGTGTCCCCGGATAGTTTCTCAGATTTTTCCCCGATCTCTCGTTCACACTTGTGTTACTTCACATGTATCTTGTAGATTATCGTGCCAAGAACTCTCACGTCCATCCAGAGTGGCGCCACTTGTCATACGGCGGCGTTTGTTGTTTACACCCGTGTCTTTCGAGCGCCAATTGTTATTCTAAATAATTTTTATTATTATTCAAAATATATATTTTTTCTTCTTATGTCTGTCAAATTTGCGGACTGCACTGAGAGAAGGATCTAGTAAAAATTACCGATCATCTAAGAAAAATTACTATAGCACATAGTAGTACGGCGCCACCTATTACAGAAAGTCTCAGATTTCCAATTATTTTTACCATAATGTCTAAGAAAAATTCGGTAGTTCCTACCATAGGTGGCTACCTAACGCCCTACTACTATATGGTATGGTAATATCTCTCAAGCGATATAGTAATTTTTACTAGATCCTTCTCTCAGTGTACCTACAATATAGAAGAGTATAGAAACGCCATTGAACTTTGGCAAACCTCCGCAAAGAAAGCGTTCAGGGGCCATTGAACGAGCGATCAACTCTTCGACACTCGGAAGAGGCTCATTAGCGCTCATCGAGCCGCGGAAAACTGCTATCGAAGGAGGTCACCTGACCCTATTTGCCACTCCAAGCTCCCTCGGGAATTCATATTCCCAAGTGGCGGCCATTTTGTCAACGCCGATTACCGAAATGGCCCCTCGGGGCTTAACGATTTCACTTATCCCGATCGCCATTTATCGTGTAAAATACGGCTAAATGATACGGCCTTTGAATTTTTGCAGTCCTTGTTTTTAATCGGAGGGTATCAAGTTCTCAAGGAAAGGATCGCTGCCACGGGATGTAGATGTACCACCCTTGATAATAATGCAGGATGCTTCAAAGTCTTGGGGATTAATGCACACCCGGAGGATAATCGGCGGTACAGAGCGATTCAAAGTAACATCGTTTATTTTCATTATTTTTTTCTTCCATGTCTTGCTTGATTCTGAGACGATATTACCGCCTCGTGCGTTGTTTCATCACTGAAATATTCGTAGGGTGTGCTCCTCAAGGCCAGACGGTCATTATTTCAAGGGAATCGGCAGGCTGCACTGAAGGATGCCTCTGATTCGCCATAAAACACTCCTCCTTTTGTATTTTTTATTTTTGTTCGAAATTTTATATTTTTGTTCGAAATTTTATATTTTTTAGTTACTTTTTCTCTCGTCAACGGGGCTGCGAAATTATCTGCTCCAAAAAGCGTACAACTTATATTATGCATCGCTGTGTAGGATATGCCGACGATTTTACGAGCTTTGATTGCCGTGATTGTAGATTCGCCTGGACGCTTTGCGCGAGCATATTCATTCGTCGCGGCAGGTGGCTTCGCTCATACGGCCATTAGCGGACAGAGACGCGGTCTGCGCACCCTTAACCACTCTGAAGGATGGGTTGTACATCGGATAATGTCTTCCTAGTAATAACTGAGCACCGGTTACAATACCTCCGGCTCTCTTTCGCAGATAGTTTTTCAATTTTTCTTTTTTTTTACCATTCTTCCCTCGTGGCTCCGTCATCGTCGTCTCGAGACCTTCGCCCGACGAATCTCCGCTGTACCTTGGCTGTACGGCGTAAGGCAATTATGTCGTAAAATCGGAGATTCCGCGGGCGGACAAATTACATGGCGATATTTCAGGTTTTGTCGCGACAGAAGAGAGCTTCTTCTCCTCGTCCTTCTATATTTTCTTAGAGGGTTTCTCGAACTAAACGCTCTATTACTGGCCCGGAAATACTTCAAATCTCGAACTCTTTTCTCTATAATAACCGAGATTGGCATAAACAAAATTGTTATGCAATGCCGTGAGAAAAATATTGAAATAAAATAATAAAAATATAATATGAAGGGTGGACCAGGTGTATGAAAGAAAAATTCATATTTAAATCGTCCACATGTCGACTCGCGAGAAACTTGTTATTTTATCGAAGAAAATTTAGACGTTGCTAGGTGTCGCTTCTTCGGTTACCAAGCAACTTGGCGTCGCCGGAGGCGTTTGGGTGTAACTCCTTATGCAAACATGTATTCTTCGTCAATTTGTCTTATCCTCTCTAAGCTCTGTATTTACGATAGTAGAAACGGTAATCAAGTAGTCCGATCAACCGGAGGGTTAGATGAGTCGTAACACGGGACAGCTTCATAGCCTATGCAGTGTCGCCATTATACATTTTCTTCCATCCGTCATGTTCCAACAGTTAAATCATTCGGATGCAATTTTCTTTTTTGTTGCAATAAACTAAACATTAAAAAAATATGTTTCAGAGAACACGATTCCATGTGTTTTTTCGTGTCGAATCTGAGCCATTCTTCAATTTCTGGCCGAAACGAAGCAAGACATTGCTCTAATAGCAACAACAACAAAAAAAATGTAAAGGAGAAATCGCGTTAATTCGATCGTGCAATGTTTCACAACGAAAGTAAAAGATCAATGAAGGAGAGAGAGATCAGCTCGAACGAGTGCGAGGCGTACAGTCAAAGAGAAAGAAGGAAGAAAAGTAAAGAATTAAAGATAAAAATAAAATAAGAGCCAAAGGCTCGCGTGAGCGAGTGTCGTGAGAAGAGGATTCCACGGAGTTGACCAACGTGGTCATCGCCGCATCCTCCAACTCTCCACGACTGTTATTTACCTACAACAACACAGAGAAACAAACACACGCACGTATTCTGCGTTCTTAAACTACAGAGCTCTTCAGTATTAATGGCTCACTTTCTCCTCTTTAGTTTCCTCTCGAAGCTCCCGAGTTGATGATGCTCTCTCGTGAGAGCTGCTGCCGGTTGGTTCTGAAAAAAATATCGACAGAGTCGTGCACGACAATACTTTGGCCCGAAGTATCACATTCGCTATTATGGCGTCGCCTTAAGAGCATATGAAATACCACGGTCGGTAACAAAGTTGGTAATTTTTTGTTTTCACTGGAACTGATAGAATTTTCTGCCAGAATCAAATTCGTCTACAAACCGGAAGTTCATCCAGTATCACAAAAAAATGTACACGAATGCCGGTAAGGTGAAGAAAAAGGAGTGTCACATCGCCTTAAGATCACGTGAAATTAATTTGTTTAAAAATGTTAAAGAACCTTGAAAAAAAAATGGATCACAGTTTTTGTTACCGACTGAGTTCGTTTCGCGTGGCCTTAAAGGAGCACTCGAACGGTTCCGATGACTCGAATATAGTACGTAACTGTTTTGAATCATTAAAACGTAACATGCAGATGACTATTATCAAATATCTAAGACGAAAAGTCTTTCGTTCCGTGTTCTCGTTGAAGCTCATAAAACGAATTATAATCCTCGGCACGCCACAGCTACTCCTCTGCGCCACGGTAAATTACGTTTCCTACGTAGCGTTCGGAGAGAGCCCGAAGAGCGCGAGAAAGACACCGTTATACACCTCCATCCGTTACATTTTCATACCACTATAAACTACGTAATAATCCTTGCTAAGCTTGAAGCCCGAGTACATTACTCCCACTTGGGGCCAGGGGTTTCCGGGTAAGATTTAACAAGATGGCGTGACCGAAGCTTCGCGAAAGGGCAAAGCTGAACTTTAACGAACATTTTTTTAATTTCCATAAAAGAAACTACTCTCAAGGGTTTGTGATTTTTTTCGAGATTTCCATTGCCAAATTTTGTCGCACATATATCGATAACAAATTGACCGACCAATTCTTACCGATAGCTCAAAAACAATCGAAGCCCGTGGAAATGAGCTTTTTCTTGCTATTCACAAATTGAAAAACAATGTTGTTAAAAAACAATATCAAAGCCGGTGGAAGTAGGCTTTTTTGCTATTTACAATTAAACCCCAGTTCGAATTAGGGCACGCTCGTACCCCAGGATTGAGAACCCATGAGGCAAAATAAACGAGGCTCGTGGATCTCCGTGCTCGGTGGATCCGAGGCAGATCAACGTAGGCAAGCGTCGAGAGGCACCTTCATCCCGATTGACCTTTGCCACCATACGCGAGCTGCTCCCCACGGAACCTTGGCATTGGGATCCTTATGCATCACGGGTTCGTGTGGTGTGCGCATCTCCCTCGCTCGTCGTCGTTTGTTTTGCGGAATGGTTTTCAGGATGAGGGAGCCATACCATGCTGGTACCTGGAGGCGCGAGAGGATACCCCATAACTCTTTCTCGCTCTGCCGCAAGACCGGTCCCCCTCCCCTCTCATCTCATTCCACACACACACACACACACAGAGACAACGGCCCTTCTGCACCAAAGAGATCTCTTCGCGCGCGGATTCTCGTCTCTCCCTTCTTCGCGGAGCATCCTCTTTTCCCTCCTCCGCTTCGAAACCCCTTTCCCCCGTGTTACCCCCGAGACCGCTGACTCTTTGTTCCTACCTTGGGGACGCCGGCAGCAGTCCGAGCACTCTGGCGGGAGGGACAATGCTGGCGCCCGAGAACAACCTCCGAGAGTCGCCACTGAGGACTCCAGAAGCCGTTCGGGTCGTCGCACTGGACCGTCCGCCGAAGACAGTTCAAAAATGGCCCGGCAAAAAATAACTCCTGAGGATTTTTTCGGACCCACCGAACGGACAAAACTTGGCACGATGAATCTGCAAAAATGTTCAGATGCATGTTGCAGTGTGGTTACATCAATGACTGTTAAACGAATGTATTACGAAGAGCCATATCTTTGTCGCAGGTGAATAGTCGAACGGCCATTTTGGATGCAATCGCGGCCACCATCTTGTCGGCCCTGGTGGGCAAAGTCGCGTGACCGCGGTGGTTAATTAAGTTATCCGCATCGCTGGCCCAGTCTAATTGAGCGGGGAGGTGAATGCAAATGGGATTGAACCTGGTGCACACGCAGAGTCTAAATTGCACTCTCCTCGAAGAGCCTCGATCCGAGATGCACCAAATGGATGGGAGATCGTTTAATAGAAGTCCGAAGGTGTGCTATTACAAGACTGAAGACAACAGCCATCTTGGTAGTCGCAATGGAGACGCTCACTCGGGCTAGGAATATAATCCTGTACGTTCCTTTCTTTGCGGCTCCGCCTCGTGGCTATCATAAAAGCAAATAGCGAGCCACCTATGTTGCGTATGTGTATCCATAAAGGCGATGCGCCATTCTTCCTTCTGTACCGTCACGATCGTTTCGAGGGACAAAGACCTTTGTTATCGCTGGATGGCAATGGAATTCAATGCGCGCATCAAGCTCGTTTCCACGACCGACAAGATAAAAATCCAATTGATTAACATCAAAAGTTGAGCTGAGAAATAACGTCTGCGAAGCGACAAGGATGATACGTCATCTCGGTAATGGGAATATGTCAAACGAGGTACGAATCGATGGGGGGTAAAATCGATGGAGTGGAAAATTCGAAGTTTGCTCTACAACAGAACTCGTTGTTCGCCGCTCAGACGTCGTATAAGCTCGATAGCTTCTTCAGCCGAGTGAGCGAGCCCCCGGCCACTTCTAAACTCGATGCCAAGGTCGCATTCTCGGCGGGACCGAGACCTTGAGACCGGATTCAGCAACCTTGAGGCGCCGCCTGCGTTTAGTTTTTTCGCCCTCGACGGAAAATTTATTATACTGCCGGTGTCTTCGGTCCCGGAGGCTTGTTTCTACTAGCTGCCGCTGTTACCACTTACGCGATACTTTTGCCGCTCTCCCTTCGTCTCTCCATCACTGATTGGTTCTAAGTTTAGATTCTGTCGCGGCATTTAATTTCTTCGATAAATCGTTTATGGGATCGTCTTTGTCGAATCATAGGAACGCTTCCCACGTTTATCATTATGACACACGCTTTCCTTGATCATCTAGGACAATTGGAATCAGCGTCGAAGGTCTTTGTGACGACATCACACATGAAGTCATGAAGTTCCTTGCGGTCCTTGATCTCCTTACATTTCAAGTACGAGTTTAGTATTCCGCCG
Source organism: Stenichneumon culpator (assembly GCA_964017025.1). NCBI lineage: Eukaryota > Metazoa > Arthropoda > Insecta > Hymenoptera > Ichneumonidae > Stenichneumon > Stenichneumon culpator. Next base: position 7,984,964 of record OZ024775.1, on the reverse strand, counting down.
CCTCGTCGTGATCTGTTTGGCTGAAATGGCCGCAAGTTTTTTTGTATTTAGGATTAACAGAATAAAGGAAGCTCCGCTACGGCGCAGCACCGTAGGAGACCCGAAGAAGGGGAAACCGGAGCCGCCTTATCCACTTAAGGATGCAAGCTGCGGCCGATTCCACGTCGTCTGTGTATCTCTCTCTCTTTCCGTCTCTCTTTCGCGTGTTTCGCAGAAACACGTATGCCTGTGAGATTCGAGGACCCGGAGAGCGAGTATCCTCAACGTCCGCCTGAGCGTCGCTAGACCTTGCCGAATTTACCGCCCATGCGGTCATCCTTATTCGGCGAGTTGGAGTCGTTCGCCCACTCGTTCTCGGACTTCGCCGTCGTATCCCTACCACATCCTGCGAAGGTTTCTTTATTCCTTTTCTCACAATTCCTTCGCTCCTAACGGATCTCATCGAGGCTGTTGATAGCTTTCATCGATGATATCTGCAATACCCGCCCTCTTCGCGACGAATAACTCGATCGTTTCGGTAAAAATTCTAGAACTGCTTCAGCACGAGCTCTGTAGAGTGTGTGGAACGCGTGAGAATAAGTCCAGAGTCATGACGGTAGTTGATATGAGGCTCGTGCCAAACGGATCGTGATGCCCAGGACGGGATTCGCAAACCCGGAGCAACGAGTCGTCCGTGTTTTGTTGCGCAAGAAAACTCGTTGCAGCTTTAAGTGTGTGCATGGGGGCAACATCTCTCTGCCTGGTTCTCTCCGTCCACAAGTACAATTATACGACTGTACAACTACTTCAGCAGAGCCCCGCGTGACACCGCCTCCGTCCATTCTCGAAGATTTTGCGTCATTACCCCGCTCAGTTGCGTCCCTCTCGGACACGATGCTTCAATCCCCACGAAGTTACGCACATTGAGTTTATGCAATTCCCATGTCGGCGGGACGTTGTGCGTTGGGTTCTGTGAAGAGCAAAATTCGGATACCATTTCCCAAGGTGGCTCATAAACTATCTGCATAATTCGGGTCTTGGGTTTGCTCGAGGCATAGCTTCCGGACCTACACTATCATGTTTATTAGACTGTAATTAGAGGAAATCTTGTGATTATTTTACTGGGAAATCAATAGTTTTTTCGCAATCACAACCGCAAATTCTGGCGCCTAAAGCGCAATACAGCTGCTAATGGTTTTTGGACCGGATCTAGAATTTGGAAAGAAATGTGTCTTGATGACTGTGTTTTTTGGACCGTTCAGTCTATACAATGACGAATGCTGTTTCCCTTTCATGGAATGGAAAAAACCGCAGCTTCATTGAAGCATGAGCCTGCGAAAGATCTAACAGGAAAGATAATAATATCGCTTCCGCGAATCCTCTGAGCAGTGCAAGCAAGACAAATTCAAGTTTATTCAAAGCCACAACAATTCGTATTTTCCTTTTTGCTCGTGCTTCCTGCCACACGTAATCGAAATATTGGCTTCAAAACCGTTAAAAACTATTGAACATCCTGCAGATTGGTGCACGAGTGACCAATCAGTAGTTGAACAGCTTCCGTCACGAGTCAATTAGATTATCGTCGACTGATCCCTCTCTGATACTCCCGCGGTCTTCACCGCCAGTTTCTTCGTTTTTTTCTTTTCCCTCTGTACCTTCGAGCTCAGCGATATCGAGTTACAAGAGCAAGGTCAGTGACGATCATCGAACTATCGTTGGTTAAGGCGGCAGTAGCAACAGCAGCAGCAGCAGAAGCAGCAACAACAGGGAGAGAGCTAGGAAAAGTCTACTTATCGTGACCACGAAGGATAGGTCCTCTTCCTTTCTTCTTCTCCTTCGTGTCTTCTTCCCCATCCTTTCTGCTCGACGCAATGGAAAGAGATAGATAGGTATAGTGATCTCTTTTACTAGCGGTGGACGAAGAGTAAGCCAGCGCTTCTCCATTGCCTGGCCGTTGGTGTTTCTGCGGCATGGCAGCCGGAGCTCAACTGACCGGGCGTCGAACCCGAGAAATGCGCGCTGGCATGGCCAACCCGTAGGAGATGTATCGTAATAAGTATACAAAGTGCCCTCGGGGGCCCGACAGCAACGTGCTGAACAACCACCACCAGGAAAGTACACCGGAGGAAAGGCGGATTGCTATGGAGGCGCTTTTCAGCGTGTCTCTTCGCCGAGAAGCGGATAGGAGCCAGTCAGCTGTATTCCAAGTTCACGGTCCATTTGCATGCCTCGCTCTCGCCGTCCTGTCTTCTTCCTACTGCCTTCTCTACCCTCAGAGTCAATGCATTCAACTCGTCTTTAAACATCCCGTTGCCGGAAATTCCGCCGGGATGCTTCGTCGACATAGCAAAACATCGGTTTACACTTTGCATAACAACCATGGAATGAACCATTGAAACGAAACATGCCATCGCAGTGCCTCTTTCACTGACGATATTTTTTCATCCTTCGTACAATAACTGACAAATAAGCGGGTTACACTTCGAAGAACACCACAGACATGTACAAGTAGGCTCGAGTTATTCTTACTTTCGTACCGGAAGAGCGAAAGCTTTGTTCCCGTGTTTTGCGAAGGCAATACTCAACTCTAAAAGCGCATAAACGAGCCTGTTTAAAGTGCTGAAACTGAGTACTTGCAGGATAAAAGGGCTCGAAGCGTTGGTGAAAGGATGCAAAATTTAAAATTCGATGTTAGGAAAAACCACATGGTCAACCATCAGTTGCTAGGCTCCAAGCGTCCATCAGCGTAAATTTTACGATGGAGTCTTACAACCCCCCTCGAGGTAAGACGCAAGTCTCGAGCCAACTCTACGTTTTTCACATACTTGTTTAAACTCGTAAATCTCGGACCATACCCACGAGGGATCTACGTCAGTTAGGAGATTAGTTTCTCCCCATAATCAATTGGATACTGTCGTGGTCTCAATATCATTTAATGTTACCAAAGAGAAGAATGTGTTTCCAATATGCTCGCTGGGAGATAGCGTGGTACGCAAGTAGTTACAGATGTATCGACACGATCGGCAAGGGTGCACCATCCGTGTCACGATCTGTTCAGGGTATGGAATGATTTAGGATCACCGGTGTAGTATATATACAAGTGTAACACGGTACTCTCGGTAGCCGCACGAAAGACCACGCGGTGCTCGGCCGACCCCAAAGGGGCCTACGGAGACCGCACACAATCGGCAAATGATCTAGGATCTTACTGAGGGACTGCACAGTAGCCTGTGAGGAACTGTAAATAACAGTACAAGCATAGTAATATCACCAGTGCACGATCTTTGAGTGATTTACGATATAGAGGATTGCATCAATCTTTGCTGCTTACTAATCTAGGTGCTTTAGGCGCCAGTATTTGCATCTCAAATTGCAAAGCAATTATCGATCGTGCGTATTACCTATCCGTTTTTTTTAATCACCCTCATATAATAGTGATGGACCAAGTGGGCAAGGTCGATCATAAAATCATCCGACTCATCGATCAAGGTAATTTCATAAAATCATCCGACGTATCGTGCACTCCGCATAGTAACAAGGCTCGTAGTAAAAAAAGACCAATCAACACAAGCCGCTTTACTGCATATCTTGCCTACCGGTTCGCTGTATAAGAATGATGATTGAACAGGAAAAAATCCAAGATTATCGCAACACACATGATAAAATTGTATCGACAGGTGTACATCGAACAAGAGATCGAACTATGTAAGTCATCGTTGAGGATTTTATTCTATAAAAACAATATCCCGAGCCGCTCGAATGCCTCGGCATGTCTGGCTTGGCAGCCTAATGACTCTTCGCATCATCGTGGTCAGCGGGGGCACACTGAGGAATTCTCATCGGCGTTGCTCTCGTTAACTCGTCACGAACGACGACAATGTCGGGTCTTTGCGTGCATTCACCTTCAACATCCCCATCGCTCGAATGGTACTTAAATCAAAACGATCCGAAGCTCAGTCTCGTATGCCGCGTTAGCGTGAGGGAATTCCTCGTGCGGAGTACGATTGCTGATATGATTGGATGATACACGGCTGACGATGCACCGTTACGCTGGCTCCGAGGCCTTGATGGCCATCTGTGTTCAACATTCGCCTTAAGACTTGCATACATCTCTCCAACGACTTATCCCTAAGTTGAATACGATTGTAGCAGTTGCTTCGTCGAATGGCCAAAGACAAATTGATGACAAGTTGCGGGATAAAACGTTGAACGATTGAATCCATTAACGATGACATCCTTTCTTCCTACAACGGCTATTGAGGCTCAACTCTTTGACTGCCGTTGGTTCAACCGTACTCCCAGTCAACGAAATAAAAAAGACTTGACGAAATCCTATCGTCGCCGATGATGACAGGGGGTCGAGAGGCGTCACAACTCCCTGCTGTTTTGCGGAACTCAATAGCTCAATACCAAGAATAGCATCGTCGTCATACCCTCAACATTGACTATCTTGCTTCGACACCAGCGATTCGGTCGTTGCGTCTCAACTCTTTCTCACCACGCTCGAGCGCCGCAGCCTGTTATACTTGTTTGCGTAGGTGGAAGGATTCTTGATTCGGACGACCTCCACAGCATACATCCTGGACGCTGATCCAGGATGTACCCGGTGGCCCGTTCATAGGACTGGAACGCGTTTAAAAAAAAAATTAAATCCTCGCGCAAAATTGATTAATTGACAAACTTGACTCTTATGAGATGTCCGAATGCATTAGACGATGACCCCGGGTCACGGAAGACTCCGCGACGTGATTAAACGCCGGCAAAGCCTGGGTTCGACGATACCGCGTGCACGAAGAGCGCGAACGTCGTCAATTATGCAACCTCCGGCATTGGTTAGAACCGAAGACCGTAGACGCGACGTTACGCTAATACCACGTAATCCAACTATGCATGAGCTTCCGAGGATCGAGGCTGTGTAACACCGCGTCTCCTGCAAACACGATAGCCAGACCTGTGTGTGTGTATATATTTATTCTTCGCGTGGGCCTAGACCTTCGTGTAATATCGACGATGGTGCAATGCCTTTGGCAGCCTTTCACGAACTCTTTGATCACGTGTGTGTACTTAAAGTCATGCTAGGTGACTGGAATTTTGCATATTCAAATACATCTCTGCAAACTGTTATCCTTTAGTGTTTCTGGGAGTTTTAATAACCATGTATTCTTTTTTAAACAACTATACGCGTTAAAAAAGGTTTATACATTCTACGAACATTTCTTGACTATAAACGTCTTCTTGTTAAGGTTCAATCTTACAAATGTACAATTTTACCGTTTTACCACTTTACCAGTTTTACAATTTTACAATTTTACAATTTTACAATTTTACAATTTTACAATTTTACAATTTTACAATTTTACAATTTTACAATTTTACAATTTTACAATTTTACAATTTTACAATTGTAAGGTCCATCGACAAAAATGTGGACCGTTTTGAACAAAAACCTTCATTAAATGCGAAAAAAACCTTTTACTACAGTCAACCTCGTCCTCTCGCTCATAACGAAAAATCATCGTTTCTCAGCCCTTGCGGTAATTCAATCGGTAGCAGAAACAATCCAAGCTGCATAACAGGTTGCAGCCTGGTCGGCGGAGTGAGGATATAAATATTTTCGAGAGTGGGGAGCACGAGAGGGGGGAGGGGAGGGGAGGGGAAGAATATAACGCGTCAGAAAAAGGGGGTTCGGTAAACGAAGATTCCTCCGGACACTGGGTACATCGCGGCAGGCAACGACCTTCAACGAGTCTCCGTCCGACCTCAGCAAGGATACCGGCAATCTGCAGTGCATCGGCCTGCGGCTCGTCGGATCGCTGGCTTTACGCTTCGCACACCCACCACCTACAGGCAGAGAACCAGCTCTATCCGTGGAGAGCCTTTATGGCAGGCTCGGAAACCGAGGGACGTGGGGAGGGGGGGTGCAGAATTTGCCGTAACTTTTGCAGCCTCATCGTCTTCGCAGCTGTGTTCTACCTCCGAGCGCATCTCCAGCGATCTAACCCGTTCCCTCTTTTTATCACTCCCGTCCTCCTCCGTCGTTACTCGGTGCGCATTCTTGCAATATGGCCCACTCATTTTCTTCGCTCGATCTGTTCAATTGTTTTCTGAGTCATTCGCCTGTTAAAGGAGAGGCTCACGGATGTCTTTTCTCCCACCGTCTTCGTTCAAAGGCCTTTTTAAGGTCTCTTCGTCGGGAAAAGCGTACGAGCGTCACTTGTAAATCCAGGCTATCGACAAGCCTGATTGCTGATAATTATGGGTTACACCCCTTTACTACCTGATAAACGGGGTGCTTAATAGCGATTAAAAATTACGATGGGTGAACTGATTAAGAAAAGAGAGTCAATCTAACGGGCTTTTGATTGAAACATATTGAATATCAATGAGGGTGAAGGGTTGCGGATTGATGCTCATGCGAAGTACAGTTAATGGCGGCTCATCGCGATTGAGGGGCGTTGATAATGCGACAAAAATAATCACGCGACAGTTTCAATCTTGTGGGATATCAGTATAAATAAAGACCGACGCGATATAATTTTTTTTTTCATGCTTTCCTCGGCGTGTCTTCGACGGCTCGTTTGTAATTACGAGTTGACGAACGTGAGACTGAAAGTTATCGCGTAATATCGCGCGCAGTGACAACGAGGCAGCGGCGACCTTGGAGAGAAAGAAACGAACTTGATGGCTCGTCGGAGTCGTCACCGTGGACTACGAGATACTTTCACCGGAATGCTGTTTCTGTATCTTTATTCACGAGTCACGATTGTTATCGCGAGTCATCCCGGATACATCTCATGCATCGGTTGCTTTTCTATAGAAAAAGCGGCGCGGGTACATGCCAATTATACGCAACGCTGTTTTTCAAATTGTCACTCTAATCGACACAATGGCGATTACAAATACGCTCGACGATTATTCGGTAATTAAATACTGGAGAAAGGGTTCAGTTACTTTTTCGACGATTCATCCGTCAGTCTGTTTGCGAAGCAATTGTGGATGTTTCAGTATTACGTCGAGTAACACTTTTCCTAGAGTTCCATTTTTCATCGATTTACATTTTTTTCGTCAAGCAGTGGCGATGGCCTTGGATATTTTCCAGTTTTCCTTCTTCTTAACATGAATTTTTAAAAAGTAAGATAGAAGAATTTCGAAAAACGAGTCGGCACTTTCGTATAATTGGCGCGTTAATGCGATCGACAATTATTCGACAATTAGGTATCGAAAGAAAGATCGAAGTGCCTCCGGAGCGATTTATTCGAGTAATTGGACAAAGGATTGCGAGGTAACGCGGCGGAGACTCCACCGGTGGAATGGCATGTGAGCAAAGAGAGTTGAATCTCGCGTCGTGCAGAACTTGGTAAAAGAAAGAGAATTCTCGGCCTCGGGAGCACCGATACTCGGAAGAAAGAAATGTCTCGTCCGCCTGGGCGTCCACAAACCACTCGGCGTGCACCTTCCCGGAGACCTCGTTCTCGGGACTCCCCGCGATAAAATACTCCGACTGGTCGCGGTAACTTTTGCCTCGTCGCGTTTTTTTTTCTTCCCCATCTTAGCCATCGCCACTCGCTTTTTCTTTGTTTATCGACGAAGTGCAAGGACACCGAGTTACAGGCGATACGATCGTTATGACGCGCTGGCAAAATCTACAAAATAATTGCTCGGTCGCTGAAAAATAAAAAATTAATTTTTTCATTTTATTTTTGTTTGCAGGATGACGGTGGTATCGAATATTTCAATACGATAGTAGTCCAGCCGCATCTGAAGCTGGTGACCAATCAGGGCAGAGGCTTTCACGTGAGGTGTCGATATCAGACTCGAGACAAAGTCGTAACGAACGATCAGACACGTGTGGCTATGCTCCAATCTTTGCCGCTGCAGGTAAAAAATAATAATAATGAAATATATCTGAAACGTTTCTAGTGACTGTATAAATTAATTAACTTCTTTTTCTTCAATTGACAGGCAACAGCACCGATGCCAGGCTGTACGATGAAAATCTTCAGCGGCGATCCGACCCGACGCCACGTAGCCGAGAACGTCAAGATCGGCGATCCGTTGAGCCTCGTCATCAGTATCGACAAGCAGGAAATGTTTGGACTGATGATATCGGACTGTATCGTCAGAGACGGCCTGGGATGGGGCGAGCAACGTCTCATTAACGACGATGGGTATTTTTGCATTTTTTTATTACTACGTTTAATAAACAAAATTAATTATTTTATGCAAATATTAATCGATCATAAGTTAACGGTACAATAATCGATTTACAGTTGTCCAGTGGACGGCGAAATAATGGGTCAGTTCGACTACAGCGAGGACAAAACGACAGCCCAAGTAAACTTCCAGGCTCACAAGTTTCCCTACACAGCGAGCGTCTACTACCAGTGCAACGTGAGACTATGCGTCAAGCACGGCGGCGGATGTGCCAACACGGTAGATACATTTTTTTTCCTCTTTCTTCTCCCTCTCTTATTTTTCCCTCATAAATAATAACAACGAAGATTTCGCACTCGTGATTACTTTTCCCGCTCATTCATTCGTTCGCCTGGTCCGTCCGTGCGTTCGCAACTCTCGGCGGTGACGGAGCTTGGCAAACTTCCGGTTGTGTATCGAACAATTGGATACTGGATTAAAAATACCGTCACGCGATATGAATTCCTCGTCCGATCCTGCCACATTATTTTTTTTCAATTTATCAATGTACGTCAGTAAATGATGTATAACAATATCAATTGCAGCCACCACTGTGCAACGACGTAGCCAGACGCAGAAGGGACGCGACCGGTCGTTCTCTCGACGACAGAGAGGTCTCCACTTTGGACGGCGGGACTCCGGCGACCATCGAAGTTTACAGTGGACTGCAGGTGAACGAAGCCTCCGACGTGGCGAGTAAATCAGCCGACGATGTCTTCAGAGAAAGGGTAATAAAAGAAAAATCAAAAACAAAGAGAAAAACCAAAATGCATTCAAGTATTTCAAAGATAAGAACAATTTTTGCCTCCCCGCGTCTCCGACGGACGTTAAAAAAAGGTATAAAACGTCCGACAGTCAAAAAAGCGACACTCGCGTGTGTAACGTAATACCGTTTTCACCGTTTCGATACGAGGCCACTGCGGTTATCATCGCGTGCCGCGTAGAAAGTATTATTTTTATGTATTCATCTCACGCGCACTTGACTTACATTCCAGTTTTTGTGTGCCGCGCCTGCATTGATCGACACTCTCACTGCCGATTCACTTTTTAAACGTTAATTGTTTGCGTTTCTTCTGAAATTAATTTTCTTGTTTTTTTTAGACGATCGACGAGGACGATAGTATCTGCATATCGCAGACGAGCTTCGCCATTGGTATAGCGATTGCCGGTTTGGTACTTATGCTGCTGGTCGTCGCCGCGGCTATCATACTTATGGCCAAGAGACGACACAAGAGCGTCTCTACTACCGGATCTTCTATATACAGCGGTCCTTACACGAACACTGCCTACAGTCACAGTAGTTAAGCAAAAATCATACAAGTTGTGTGTGTGTGAGTCTTTTCTCAATATTCTCTCGCCTCTACCTCTCGATGAAAAAAAAGGAAGAGTGTTTTGACAACAGATTGTTCGAGATCGTGGGAGTCCTCGAAAAGCCTCGTAGAAGCTTCAAACCCGATTTGTCACGAGTTTCAAGCTTCATCGACGCCATTACGTTCGATCTTATTTTTGCTCAACTGCCGATACACTAGTGCCCACGATCGAACGAGTAATAGTAGAAGTAAAACGCTCGAGCCGAAGTTCTCACGAGAGCTTCATCTAGTTTCATTGTTTTTTTTTTAGAGCTCCTCAGTGACTCAGCTCGGGGACTCGCGTGATCTATAATATCGTCGATTAAAAAATATGCGAGTTCAAGAGTCGAGTCGAGCGCCGCGCGCTTCGTCTACAGCGCGCTAGGCACGGGAGACGAATTTATACACCGCACAGCGTAGATCATTTATCGCTAGAGCACATCCCCATATAGATTTAGTAAGCTACCAGGAAAATCGGTTGTCATTTTTAAAAAAAGGATAGATAGCCATTTTTTTTATGGATGGATAAAAAATTTCCCGGTGCAGTTAACGAATCGAGCGTCAAAGTTTATTAACAGCTCGGATCAAGGATTTCGAGCTATTAATAATATATATATACATATATAGATATATGTACTGTATACTAGTCCGGTATACGCTGTCCTAACGTAACACCTACCTGCCGCGTGGTAGAAGAATTAGCGTGACTTTTCCACGCGCTAATCTACCACGTTACTCTTATATTATATACTCCCGTATAACGAAAAAAACAGAAAAAAAAAATCGAACTCTTAATCAACTCGTAAACTCACTTAGTTCTTAAGTTTCAAGTCAACGACTCTCAATAATGAATCAAACGTTCCCTGGGAACTGAGAACAAAACAAAAAAAATCTATTCGTACTTCCTCACGTTTTTTATAAGCTTATTATAGTAACATGTGTTGGTCGAAAAAGTAGACTTTCAAAGTCAAAATTTTTTTCGAATTTTTCGAATACGAGATAAAGATAGAAATTGGAATATCTTGAAAGTGTGCTTCCATTGATATTGCGGATAATAAAATGAGTGTTCGGCGGTCGCAAGGATAGAACAAAAAAAATCTGAAATCAAATGAACGTTCTACCCGCAAATTTTCGCCATTTTTTTTAATTTTCTACACGAATGTTTGTCAAACAAAAATATTTGCAACCTGCGACTACTCGAGAGCTCGAGTCAGACGTCAGAGGATAATCCGATAACGCTTCAAAAGTGGTTTTTAAACGCGATTAGTTTATAAGGCCACGTGTGAGACGAGAGAACCAAGGAAAAGTGTGGAGGGGGGAAAAACACTGGTGCTGCCCAGAAGTCGGTTACTCTCGCGGAACTTCGCGCCCCTCCAATATTTCATTCCGGCATAACCTCAAAATGTATATAAAATACATTTATCGCTGTTGAATTGAAAGTAGTTTCATCGAATATAAGGGACGCGACAGTTTCCCCGAGAGTCACGTCAATCCCCATCAGCCGTGATAGCATCGGAGAGATTATTTTCTATTAAGTGTAAAACACTGGGTAAAGCGTATGAAAGTAATGAACAAAATGGCCGCCTACTCGTGTACGTGAGATGGCGGCCATGGGGCTCTCGCGACTTGGTGGTGGGTACAATCGAGAGGATACAAATTTTTTAAATGTTTTACAGGATCGAAGAACAAACTGAAAAGATCACGAAACAACCTTAACCGATATAACTTATATAAAAAAAAGAAAAAAAAGCTAACGAAGTAGCGCCGGGTCAAAGTGGTCGTCGGAAACGATGTGCTTCGATGTCACGACGGCGCCCCAATGAGCTACATCTGGCAATATCCTTTCGAACAATATTTTTCGTCTCTCCACAGTGTGCAATATAAATGAAACGAAAATACTTTTTTCGTTGGAAAGAAACTCCGGGGTGTCGTCGTAGATCGAAAAAAATAATAATAAAAATAATGCCGCTTGTTGCGGTGCGTTGGCATTGGTTCACAGTGACATTGGGGATCAACTAAATATCTGTATACACGTATTCTTTAACGCTTCTTTTATAATGTTTTTTTGTCTTATCGAGAGATGAGCTTGGATCCCGCAACGATGCTCTGGACCCTTGTCAACGGTATCTACTACGAAACTGTGTATATATAATGAAACTATTAATAAAAATCTGTTAGTAAATAAAAGTATCTTGAAAAAAATAAGAATTGTATCTCACCTGTGTCCCTCCCTTCCTCCGTATCGAGCTGTCAATGAAATAGAAATTGATTACCAGGTTTTTTTAGACAATAACGAACTCACATTGACTTTTCGCATTGTATTATATATAATTCGCTTTTTGGAAAATATGATAATATTTATGTATATAACAAGAGATATAATTAGACTGACATGAGTTCTATGAATTCTTTTCACGTTTTATTTATCTCACCACCTCGTCGTTTATCCGATCGTCATTGCGTTTTAGTTGTTGCTATTTTTTCTTATTTATTCTCGCCGCGTTTTCGATTGTTATTCTCATTGCTTCAGAGTGTTGTATTTTTAATTCTCTCCGCATCGCGTATTAATATTTGTTGTCTCTTTTCCCTCGCTTCTCTCACTGGCATTGTTCCCCTCTATCTTTCGCTTTTCAATGAAAAAATCCTTCTCTCACAGATGGGGAAACAAAAACGGCGAAGTATCGAGAAAGCTATGGGCGACAATGTATTTTTTATTTTCAATTATTAATTCGTAGGAGTCGTAGCTTCAATGATCTTCGCCGTTTTGTGTTTCAACGACCGCCCGGCCTTCCCGTAATTGCCTAACATACATTATGAAAAAATTTAACGGCGAAATACTTTGTAACAATTACAACTTGGTATCACACCACTAGTAGTTAGTTTACGGGACTAAATCGCATTTTTTTCCTTCCAAACTTATTAGAGAGTAGCTGCGGTGATTCGCGAATCTGAAAGTCCGATTAATAAGCAGCGTGCGTGCTGACAGCGCTCGTAGCGGTAGTGTCATGGAACTACATACTTCGTTATCCTTTTCTGGTTGGCTATTTGAGGTCCAGAAACGAATCACCGCGTACTATCCTCTTCATATTTGTTTATTTTTTCCTTCATTCTTTACTTCTTATCTAATACTACTATAAACCGTACAGTGAATAAGTTTGATGGACGATTTGTTGAAGGAACGGGGACGAAGTCGTCGCGAGCACGCGAGGTGTCCACGCGCTAAAGCATCGAATATCATCGATGAACTGATCTTTTTTGTTCTTCTCAACTCTCCAATGATACGAAATATATCGTGCAAGCGACTGGGATGCTTGACAACCGTAAAGAAAAGAAAAATAAACATTGACGCGATTGTACGTCGTGTGCCGTGGAGAAAAAAAAATGTTAACGACTTTTCTGCTGCACATTAACTTATTGCTATTCTCGTATTGAAAAAAAATCTCTTTTTATTGAAGAAATCAAGAAATAAGAACTCCGGGAGTTACCGTCTCGATGTCCTTAATCGAGGAGCTTTTAAAAAATATAGTTTATCAATAGTTTGCTGTAATAAAACTGAGAAAATGAGCACCGGGCAGCGCGAGCTCGAGTCGAGCGGGCACGTAGAAGCAAATCGCCGACAAGATCCTCGAGGCTCCCCCATTTTTTGTTGTTGTTTATTCGTTAATCAACCACGCAATAGTTATTCCTTCATCTGTTACATAGTTTCGCCGACGACTCCACGTACAAATATTAAACAATAAAATCACATTCGTCGTTGCCATAAAAATAGATAAATCGCGGAGCCGTCGACGACTCTCGCCGACGTGTTTTTTTTTGTGTTTATGTGTCTGTTTATTTATTTTTTTCATCTCGCCACTATTCCTCTGTATCTCGTCGTCTTTGTTCATAACAGCCAAAAGTCACTAATTTTATTTATGGTTTCCTTTTTTGTTGCTTGTTTCTTTTTTCTTCGCCTAGAGATCCTGCAACCCTTGATTAGGTACATGTATAGCTACGACTTTTCTTTTAAGGTACATTAAAGACTACTTCGGGTGCCCATCTTTTTATTGTTTATTAAATTTTGTTTTCTTGTTTCTTTCAATTTTTTAAAATTGGATTTGGTACATTCAGCGCGTAACGAAACGATGAAAATTCGAGACATTGAACAAAAAGACAGGCACGCCGTTAAACCTTAAGTACAATCACCGTGTAAGCAAAGCTTCTGGATGGATTCATATTTCCACTTGATTGGCGTTTTTTTCTTTTGTTTCTTTTTTGTTCTTGTAACGGTTGTTTCTTTTTTTACGTCGATGCCGTTCATCTCACGCAGTATTACACGGAGAGCCTTCATTTCATTTTCTTTCGCCAGTGAAAATCACAGCCTGCTTTCACATAGTGGAATTTATCTAATTTAGAAACAGACCAATATTCCGAAAGATTTAGTCACACTCGTTTGTTTCGTTATCATTACAAAAATACGCAAAGCGAGACAAATGAGAGAAGAGACTTTTGAAATTCGTTGAGTTACGAGCTTTGTTTTGTTTTTCGTGGTTCGAACTCTCCCCGTTGAACCACAGACGGAAACTTTTGTGTTTTTTGTTATTTTTCTTTATTTATTTATTTTTTTTTCGTTACTTAATCCGTTTTCGACTAACAGCGTTTCAACTAGACGTACAGACTAGATACTGAATACGTTTACGGTTTATCTCGTCGATCGTGTGATGCAGTAAATCAAATACCCTTTTTGAAATGTGTGTGTATATGTGTATGTGTATGTGTGTGTGCATGAGCGTGAAACAATTAATCATTTTTTAAATTCTCGTGTAAACGCATTCAGTAAAATTATCATAAGATTCGTATAATTATCATTGTATATATCGTGACCTCGAGAGTATCCCCTACCTGCGGGACTATCGCGATCGTTAGGTAAATCATCCGTATCTCGCATATTAAAAATTAAATTCTGTAAAATCGCGCGATTAAAATATCTTCAATTATACATTTACAATTGTTTATAGTTTAGTTAAAATTCTTGTTCACAGTAACTTTAGTTGTTTCGGTGATTCGCTATGCTTGTTGATGTTGTTGTTTTTTTTCTCTACTAATTATTATTTATTGAATTCAATTCGTTTTCAGTGGCGTTTACCGCCCTCGCATCTTGTGTATTTATCACTAGAAATATGTCTTTACTCCGAATCCTGATCAATCAGCTTCATTTTTATTTTTGTTGTTTTTTAAATATTTTTTTAGAGTTTGTGCCAAGTAAATGAGAAAAACAAGATGAAAAGAAAAGTCGAATAAACGTTTAACACGAATTCACAGAGCATTTTTTATTTATCTTACACATAGTAACTGAGAAGCGGCTATGGAGCGTCACTTGTTAAACTCGGTACTTCTCACCTTTTTTTTCATACATAGCTTAAACTTTGCTTTTTTTTACTCTCTTTCTTTCTTTCTTTCATTGAATAATAATTAAGAGTATCTGTTTAAATAGCATTATGAATCATATGTGTAATAGTTTTTTTTTCTTTCATTTTCATCTATCCGCGTTCTTATCCTTCGCTAATTCTTTTTAACAACGCTTTGTGTTTCACTTCGATCATCATAAGTTCGATCGTTACTCAGTTCTCTTTGTACCGGCGGTGGCGTGTGATTTTTTTGTTTTGTATTTTTTTTCTTCTCTTTTGTGATTATGTGTGCATACGTGTTTTTGTTTGTTGCCCTTTTCTGATATTACCGAGCAGTATCCTTTCTCACAAGATTGTGACGCATTTCTTTTTTTCTTTTTACCTAATATTGTACCAACTGGTTTCGTCGGGTGATTGTCACCTTCACGGTCCCTGAAAGTAGAAATACGAGACTCATTTAACGAAAACTCATTTTTGATTCTGTCGCAGGAAGAAAAAATTATAAATCGTAAAAAAAAATTATTAATAATTTCCATTTTTAGTTCCTAAATTTTTATCTATTCAACACCAGTAAATCAGCAGCAGCAGCAGCAGCAGCAGTCACTACAAGAAGAAATAATTGTCCGGATACTGCTTCAACCGTCTTTGAGCTCTGGAAAACTAGTGAAAAAAGCCTGTGAAGTACCAAAACAGTATCGAGAGCAGCCAAGTAGTGCTTTAACGTCCGCAAAACAAATTAATAGCGTGTTATACTCGTACGTGCTTCTCTTCTAAAGCGTGAGTAAAATGAAGAAAAAAAAGGAAAATCGAGCTGCATATGGTTACAGTTAATCTCATTATCGCGCTCATTGAATAATTTGTACCTTTTATGTCATATTGTCTTCCGCCGGTTTCGCTTTTGTTAGTGGGGAAGATACAAAACAAAAATCATGTCACAAGATGATAACATTAACAAAAATGTTTAAATACTAGCCTCATCTCGTCATAAAATATTTGAGCAGGATTTTCTTCACTGTTATTTAATTATATATATATGCCTACCTTCTCTGATATCTTTAGGTGCGTTCGACGAGAGCGAAGGCATGGAAGGGGCTTGATAGACATTGGGCCGTGGCCCGTTCGGCGGCAGAGTTGTTACTTTGGACCTGAAAATAAAATTCGTCCTGACTTAAGCGACGTAGAGTCTCAAAAACATAACCGAATCATTGCAAAAGATACGAATAAAAAACGAACCTCATGACCTTGAAAATATTGATATCGCCAATAAGGAATCATTGGCCATTTGTGGCGCCTAAGCTATCTTGGGCTTTAGGCAAAAATCTCGGATAAATTGTTTTCCATTTTCAATTACGCCGTGTCCACAGTGACGCTGACGTTACATTTGTGTAAAAATTCAAGTGACGCGAAGCTCACGTGACTTATCGTATTTCTCCTAACGCCACTCAAACTTTAAGTTTTTCGTAAAAGTAACGCTGAAATTTTAATAAACCTTCTCGTTAAACGGAGCCTGCGTTACTTTCCCATTTTTACAAAAGTAACGCGACTGCAACTAGGAACACTTAGAAACCCTTTAAAACCCTTTAAAACCCTTTAAAACCCTTCAAAACCCTTTAAAACCCTTTACAACCCTTTAAAACCCTTTAAAACCCTTTAAAACCCTCTAAAACCCTTTGTAACCCTTCAAAACCCTTCAAAACCATTTGAAACCCTTCAAAACAATTCAAAACCCTTTAAAACCTTTCAAAACCCTTTCAAACCCTTCAAAACCCTTCAAAACCCTTTAAAACTCTTCAAAACCCTTTAAAACCCTTTAAAAACCTTCAGATTTTTGGAGAAACTTCCAACGAGCTCTAACGATTTATTCAAAAAATTCCAAGGCTACACCCCCTGCAATTCAATTTTTTGCGTTTTTCAACGTCCGCAAACGGCACGATAAAACGCCTCCAAAACTTCGGACAAGGCCTTATCTTGTGTATTTTTTCCCGTAAAACACAAAGGGCACCATGCATTTTCCCGAGCTGCATTAGAAGCAGAGATATCGACCTGTGAAAATCACGAAAATCGGAGTTTTTCCAAAAGTGGCTCAAAAAGACAAAAATCGTTATTCAACCGATTTTCTTTCGTTTCACAACTATATTCCCCGCATTTTTTCCCGCTGGTCACGTATATAACAATTAATTTACTCCCAACCCAATATTTTCCATTTAAATCCAAAAAATAGATTTTTCGTGCATAAAATCGAGATTTTCAATGGCTCACTGCACTTGAGGCCCAAAAAAGCCAGCGGATTCGTGTTCAGCAGGAAAAAATTCGTCGAAATACGTGACCGCACATAAAAAAAAAATAAAATAAAATAAAATTCGCCCAAAAATTTCAAGGCTTTCGCGTCCATTTTTTGCATTTTTCAAGGTCCTCAAACGGCACGATAAAACGATTCTAAAACTTCGGCCCAGGCCTTATGTTGCCTATTTTTTCCCGTAGAACACGACGGGCACCTCGAATTTTCTGTAGCTCCGTTGGGAGCCGCGATATCGACGTTTGAAAATCACGAAAATTGACGTTTTTCCAGAAGTGGCTCAAACATTAAAAATCGTTGTTTCATCGATATCTTTTGTTTCAAAGCTATATTCTACGTACTTTTTCCCGCTAATCACGAATATAACAATTATTTTACTCCCAATCTAATATTTTCCGTCGGTATAAACATACCGAATCATGAACCGAGCTGTAGTCTGGTGTGATAAATGTAGATTCCTAGGCGCAGTAGCGTTACTTTTGTAAAAATGCAAAAGTAACGCAGATTCCGCTTAACGAGGAGGTTTATTAAAATATCAGCGTGACGTTAGAGGTAGAACGATAAGTCACGTGAGCTTTGCGTCACTTTCATTTTTATGCAAACCTAACGTCGTTTCAATTATACGGCGTTTCAATTATATTTTTTTTTAAATACTCTTAGAAGAAAAATAAATTTTACAGATAAAAAAAACAATCCGTCAGTATGAAATTGAAAATGTGAAAGGAAAAACCTCAGTTTTTTTTATCAAGGTTTGGACGCCATAAACTTAAAAAAAAAAAATTCTCGAGGTCATGAGTTGTCCACGGAGCATTAAAAAAAGCTGCTGCTATATTGAAAAAAAATTACCTCTGTTTGCGAATCTTTTGGTTTCTGCCATCGTACGAGTTGGGGGTCGGACAGCCCGATGTGTTCGACGAGTAAGACGGCGGTCGAAAGGGACGCGGACATCCCTGAACGACAGGCGGTGATGATACTGGCGCGTACTGGAGTCTGGGATTCGGCACCCCTGGATGCATCAATCTCATGTCTCCTTAAAAACACAAGAAAGAAAAACGAAGATCCAAAGTTCAATAATATTCACCGGTGATTTTTTATTAATTTTTTGTTAGTAAATCACAATTCCCTACCTTGCACGATGTGAAGACCCTGATACATTGGCAGTGGATAACGTTGTTGTGCTTGTGCGTTTCTGTTATCCCCGCTGCCCGAAGGGCAGCCATTGTTTCCACCAGCTAAACCCACGCCAGCAGGGCCGAAAATCTCGTGTCCGGGAGTCGGTGATCTGCTCGCTCGCTGGGATCCAGCTGGGGTTGAAGCTCGAATACCTGCAGCTACGACCTGAAATTTCCGATCGACGGGTGGAATTCGGTCATCGGCAATTCAGCATATTATTTCCTACCCATACGTAAATGAGAATCGCGCATGTGAACATTGAAGCATAAACTTTGGCCAAAGGATAATCGTCTTACGGGGACGTTTTGTCTGAAGACAATATTGGGCATGATGGCGGGAGTCATGTAAGCCCCGGGTGGTGCCGGTGAAGTGCCACTTCCGGTCCCCGCCACTTGATGCGGATGATGATGATGATGATGCCCGAAAGTGCCGGTGGACAGCATAGCGGGCGGCGCCGTTGCGTAACTACCGGAATTAACGTACATCAGGGGTACACCGGCTGGCATTTGCAAACCGACTTGGTTCGACGTCGGAGTGTTCGGCGGTGTTGGAACTCGCCACATAACGGGCGGTGGTTGAATACCCGGTTGTCCGGGAGGATAGTAAGTCGGGATCATGTGAACTGGCGGCTGGTAAGCGTACTCTGTACCAGTCGCAGCGGCGACGGCCGGCACCGTGTTGTATGGCACTGGATAACTGTTCACGTAATTTGCTGCAAAAAAGCGTTCAAACATTAATCGCAAACAGAAAAAGAAATAGCATGCAAGAACTTGAAAGGTGAAAGTTACTGGTGTTTTGGTTGGGGGGTGTCATAGTTTGGCCGTTGAACGAGTAGCTCGTCGCGAATCTTTGCGGTTGCTGCTGTTGATGCTGCTGTTGTCGTTCGTTCTGTTGTCCCACGGCGAGTGCGGCACCGGACGGTGGCACAAAGTACATGGCTTGTTGCGGCTGAACAAAAATGGAAAGTAAGTTAAAACATCGATTCATACACTTCACAATCAAGAAACAAATATTGAAACAAATTCCCTACCGGCATTTGATGATTCGGCGGAGGATGCCAGTAGTTCGTTGGCATTCCCTGTACATTCTGCAGGCTTTGATTCCCGGCAGGGGGTGTCTGTTGCGCCGCCGAGGCTCCAGCCGAAGGCGGAGGCTGTGAATATGCGTGATGAGTGGGTGTAGTTTGAGCCTCGCCGCCGTTGCGAGGTTGCTCGTAGACGTTCATGCCCATAAAGTATCCAGAGAGATCGGAGACATCCTTACAGAACATGAAATTCAATCGATCTAAACAAACTGCCGGTAAAAATGAAAATTAAAAATACTTCGGAGCTTACGTTGGATTGCTGCATTGGACTCTGCGGTATGCCCATTGAATAATTTCCGTAAACAGGACCTTGTCCAAAAACCATATCAGGCGGTGGCGCGTTGTTCTGTTGTCCTTGATGCTGACCACCGCCCGAAATATCACCGGGATGCCTGGCAACGAGTAAACCCCCGCTCTGCTGAACGGCATTAGCCGGTCCGTAAACTACCGGCTGCCCGTAAGCCGCTTCCGGTCCCGAATGCCCGTAGCCTACGTAAGTCGGTTGACCGTTTGGCGCATGAGGACAAGTAGCTACAACGTTCGATTGAGTAGTCGCTACAGTCTTCAGCAACGATTGTCCGCATTCTTGTATCTGTGGCGGCTGATGGGTGGATTGTTGTTGTTGTTGTTGTTGTGGCTGCGACGGCTGTTGAGATGGTTGTTGAGCTTGAATCGGCGGACTCGGAGCGAACGGCAAAGTCGGCGAGGTTGCTGAATTGGTCACTCTGCTCTGTGAAGAGATTCCAACGACACTTGCTACGCTTATCGCCACACCGTTGTTATTATTGTTGTTGTTGCTGTTGCTGTTGTTACTCTTCGAATGACATCTCTGTCTCTTGTTTTCACATTTATTATTATTCCGCGTTTGTTCTTGACGATGAAGACTCTCGTCGCGTTTCTGATGATTCTGACTCGGTGTTTGCGGAGCTGTTACAATGTCCGACTCGGTTTCGACTTCGGCGATACTCTCGACGATGTCCTCGTGCAGCTCGGTGAATATCTTCGGGGGATTCTCGGGATCGAAACGATAGATCGTGCCGTCCGAATTCGTGTAGGGTTGATTTGTTCGTGGATTCATTATTATGCTGCCGGGTGGAACGCTCGAGATACTCGTCACTGCCCACATGACTGTTTGGCCGCTTCGCGGCTCCGGGGAACCACCGGAGTTCTGACTAGATGGAGCGTGAAGAGCGCATGGCAAGGTCGGTATCGGGGATGGCGACGGGGATGGCGATATCGTCGCGTCGCTCCGCTGACTCTGGGACTTGTAACCGCTGCTCGATGGGCTCAAACGCGAACACATACTCGCGCCTGAGTCTGCAAAGATTTTTTTAATGTTAAAGACATTATTGATTTACAGTGGATTTATAATTTATTTATAATCAATTCTCCGTTGCTGCAGTTTCGTGGGAATCGGAATGAAACGCACCCTGCTTGGTGAGGCGAGCACCAGCGCTGTGTGTAGACGTGACGCTGTCACCCCTGGACAACATACCCCTCGTGTATCCTCCGAAACTGAAAGATTTGGATACAGAGGGCCGAAGAACTCCAGTACGATAGGAGTCCCTGCCATCGAAGGATTCACCTTTCGCGAGTCTCGTTGGTCTGAATGAACAAACAAATCAATAAATGACAAGAAATCTATCGAACGAAAAAAAAGGTCATCGGCTAAGAGATAATTACCTGATCGAATGATCCGACGGATGTAACAATCGATACCTTGCCGAGTTGTCCGATGACTCGGAGGACGACCAGTAAGGCCAGGAGGTAACTTCGCTGCTCTCGCCGCTGCTATCCTTGAATATCCTTCGCCTCGCTCTCTCGTACTCTTCCTCGCGCTCCTCGAAGCTCTTGCTGCGTCGGCAGTACTCGCCGGACAGCCGATCCGGCGATCTGATGTTGAAACTATCCTCGAACGAGCTCGAATCACGTTTCAGTATACTTCGACGCGGCTCTTCCGTCAGTATAAGATCGTCGCGTATGTGCTCCTTGAAACGCGTATCCGGTATTCTCATGTTCTTCGTTCTCGTAACGATAACGCTTAGACCCGACTGATCGACGTTGTGCTCCATGCCGAAGTAAGCCGCCACCCGGTGCACGAGCATACGATTGTACGACGACATGTTCGGAAATTTGTGACAGACCTTCTGACGGTCCTTGGCAAATTCTATGAGATCCTTTTCGATGCGGAGGAGAACCGTACGATCCTTTTGATTGCGGTTTATCGTCACCGCTATAAATTGCTCGAGATCTATACCCGTGCTGTCCGTGTAGAGTTCCGTGCTGCTGTCTGAAATTTTGTCATGTATAATTTATTATATTGTTTTTTCTTTTGATTGTTAAAAATTACATTATCATTTTTTACACTAGCATTCTCGGCACTATTTGTTCGGGAGGAACTAAGATATTTGAATCGAAAGCGACGCAAAGAAAATAATTCAAATTTCTCTCTGTGACGTCATAAGAGAAAACGTCACTTCCGGTCGAAAAATGAAAATTTCAAACCGGAAGTGACCCCCCTCCCTCCCAAACAGCGCCATCTATATATAATGTATAATATATATATATATATAAGTATAGTATATAATATTATAGTATATAATATTCTGGAACATGGTGTTCCTTCAACCTAATTACTTTTTTGGTGAAGATTCACTTTAAGTTGCTTGTATGCTTGTTTATTTTATAGTTGTAAATCAGTTATTGCGGTCACCTCTCTTCTCTCTTTGTATGTTTGATCGTCGGGTTTGATTAACGCAACTGCCCTCGAATACGCCCCACTGTTACACGATAACAAAATAAATAAACTGACCTCTTGACAAACACGGCGAGGCACCGTTGTCGAGGCTCCCCTGCGATGAATTTTGGTGCCTGAGCTTGTGCCTCGATCCAGGACGGCTTACCGACAGGGTATTGCCGCATTGTGCGGAACACTGGTTGTTGCATACGTTCAGTGTGTTCGGTCTCCTCGACTCGGACAGTCTGCCCTGCTGGCAATTCTGACCGGTCTGCGCGAGATTCGTACTCTTCGGCGAATGCTGCAACGCCTGGCCCAATTTCGTGGGCGACGGGGGCGTTTGCAGTAAACCCGGACGCTCGTTGTGATTGTTCTTTACGCAATTATTGCACTTCGTTGACTGGGACGTCGAGTTGTTTGTCGTTAACGATGCCGAGCCCGTTGTCAATTTTCCACGATGATTGATAACGCCATTGTCGTTCCTGGTGTTGGAAGTCGTAGAATTTACGTTCTTCGGCGAGAGAGACTGGCAGGGACTAGATTGACCTGGAAGATTTCCAATGAGATTATATTTCCTAAATCGAATTTTCATATCTTAAAGTTTTTTTTTTTGTTTCAGCTACAGGGTGGCCATGAAATCTGATTTTTTTTTAATCCTTGACTTTTTTCTGATTTTCCTGAAGCATTTACAATGTCCAGAAATTTTCATGTTTTTCTTTAAAGTTGCCAATCTGAACGGGGATCATAAGAAGCTTACCATTACGCGAGGATGTACGACAGGTCGGTGATGTTGCGGTGTTGCGCGTCTGTTTCGGCGATTGGCCATTGCCGAGATTGCTGTTGTAAATTGACTCGTTGTTGTTGATTTTTGGACTGGTGGAGCCAGCTGTATTCGGTGATAGGCCACCGGTTCCAGTGTTTGTAAATTTCTTGTCGCTACCGTCCAACGATTGGGGACTGTGCGGCGACATCGGTGATGATCCACCGTTGTTGTTGTGCGGCTCTCGCGGCGGCGACGTTGACTCCCTCATGGCATGACTTCTCACCAACAACTTTACTTTCGTGTTCGCCTGTTACGATCGTTCACCGTTCTTCACTTTTTGACGGGGGGGGGGGGGGGGGGGAAGCTCGGGAATCGAAGCTTTTATCAGTTCGAAGCTATTATATCAGGCAGATTGCGGCTCAAACAGGTTCAAGGCAGTTCGAACTAATGCCAAAGGTTCTAATAACTAATGCAACTGCTTTACTAATAGTTATGTATGGGCATTTGGATTTAAAGGTTTATCAGCTTGAATGGATTTGTTCGCATTAAAACTGTTTCGAACAAGATCCGATTAGTCCGAACTGATCCCAAAGCTTCTAATAACTAATTCAACTGATTTACAAATCTTCATTTATGGGGATGCAGATTCTGAGGTTTTATCAGTTTGGATAGATTTGTTCACATAAAAACTCTTTCGAACAAGATCGAGTTAGTCCAATGCTTCTAATAACTAATTCAACTGATTTACAAATCGTCATTTATGGGAATGGAGATTTTAAGGTTTTATCAGTATGAATAGATTTGTTCACATTAAAATTGTTTCGAAGAAGATCGGATTAGTCCGAACTGATGCCAAAGCTCCCGGCAATGTTTTCCCGCGTAGGAATGTCATCGGTAAGGCAAACACACACAGTTTCCAAGCTACTTACCCGATTACGAAAATTCTTGGTGTCGGTTTCGGATGAATTTTTGTCAGGCGGACAGGATGGTACAGCGACGACCGGAGCTATCGTACGGTGTGAATTATTGTTCGGCGTAACTTGTATCGTACTCCCGGCGTTGACATTACCAGCGTCTATCATCTCCGTGTTTTCCGTTGCTTCGGAGTAACCGCCAACGTTGCCGCCGGCCAGTAGAGCGTGCCTTGTTGAAGGAAGAGCTGGCATTCCACCGGACTCAGCCGTTGGACTCTCCGGCCGGCTCTGCGACCTGCTCCCGCTGCCCTTATGCACTACTATACTCGGTACTGCAACAATCCAAGCCACAGCAGCAATTTAAACCAACGGAATTTTCACTTTTTTAAAACTTAAATCGTCGCTTGGAAACAACTTTTTGGTATTCCAGATTACTTGGTCGGAGGATAGAAACGTGCAGACATGCAGAAGAGGACAGTCCGGTCGTGTTATAAGATTCGATCGGAGATTCGGGTCGACGTTACAACGTTGAAGTCAGCGCATCTTTAAAATCGTAGCACATCAGGGTCTAGGCGAATCGGACGACTCTGGATAACTTGGGGCATGTTACAGATGGTTAAAATCATGCTAACTCGTCGAATCGTCATTTTTTTTTTATAGTTCAGAGGCTTCGAGTTATGGTTCAACGTCTCATCATGGCGTCTGTAAAATCGTTGCGATTCAAGGCCTAAGTGATTCGGACGACTCTGGACGCCCTGGGACATGTTGCAGCTGATTAGAATCACGCCAGCTTGCCACTGGCTCGTTATTTTAGCTGCTCAAAGGCTTCGAGCTACAGTTCAACGTCATATCAAGTCACGGTGTCTTTAAAATCCTTGTTATTTAAGCCCTAACCCAATCCGACGACTCTGGACAACTCAGGACATGTTACAGATGGTTAGAATCATGCCAACGTGCCACGGGGAATTTTTGGAAATATTCAGAATCTGCGCTCGACGGTTCAATGTCATATCCAAGGCACGGCGTTTTTGAGATCGTTGCGATTCAAGACCCAAGCGATTCGGACGTCTCCGATCAACTTGGAACATGTTACGGATGACTCGAATAACGATCAAATGCCGTGGGGTGATTTTTTTTTAACCGATCAGTGACTCGTAATCGATAATTCAACGCGCGGTGAAGGCGCGTCTTCAACTATTGGTGGCCCGATAGAAGCGGACGATTCTGAACAACTTGGGACACGTTACCAATGGTACGAATCATGCCAACGTAATTACTTACTCTCGAGACGAGCCATGGGGTTAATTTTTTCATGGGATTATTCGGGCCGTTCAGGGTTTTTTCTCGGCGGGAACGAAGCCTCTGTTTCACTCAAAGCTTCGCGGGACAGTTGTTAGTAGTGATGGACTGGGAACAACAATGTTCGCCGGGGCTCGCTACATTAGTCACTCGACTTTCGCCAATCGCCAGCGTACATCCGTCGTCGCTTCTGCAATTACAAAGACAAAACCGAGCGTGAATCTAGCCAGATCTTTTTTCGTGCTGGGATTCATCTAATCTCAAGGTTGTGATGGATAAAACGTTTTTTTTTTTTACATTGAGCGATGTTGGTTTTCATATTCTTTTTTTTAATTAAGGGTGTTTGAATATTTTTACCTCCCAGGGGCAATCACAGCGTCTTCCCAGGCATTCATTTCTGAATACCCTCAGGCTCCGTTTGCTCGTGAAGTTATCCAAACAAAATATGAAGTTTCTCGTTCGCACTAGGTTTTCACTTCGCGGAACGAAAAGTGATAGTTTTAGTTTGAATCTCTCAAGCTCTCCTGTCTCGAATTCTTCCACCTAATTAATCATAATATCACGCGACGAATTTATTTTTACCAACAAGTGACACATTTTTTGTCAACATTGTTCTTGCTAATTTTTCAATCTCAAGCGGGTCATTGAAGTGTGTAGAAAAATTGGATGAAAAAAATATGGCATTTCGACGAGGGATTGTCAACATAGAAAATTAACAAATTTTTGCACCCGCTTCGTTGACGATTTAACGAGGTATTTTCTTTTTTCTTTTATTTTTCTTTCGTCAAAGCTTCACGAGCGGAGCGCGAATCGCAGAGCCGCGCGCGCGAACCGTACCGAATTCGCTCGCTCAAAAGACTAAAAGCCCCTCTCCCTCGCGAGCTATACGAGCGAGCAGTCCTCCTAATCGCAAGCTGAGTTCGTGTGCCGGGCCGAGGAACGCTTGCGCTCTGCGCGTCGAGGCTCTCTTCGCGTCATGTTTTACCTTCCCTTCGCCTCTTGCAACCCCACCATATAGCTACGGCAACGATCTACCGGGTGTCTCGACTTAAAGCTCGACTATCGATTCGACGGGGTTGACATTTTTTTCTTTTATTGCAAATTGTTAAAAATCTCGCAGATTTTATTTGATCGTCCATAGAATCGATTTTTTTTTTTAAATTACATCGATGCCAATGCAATTTTTTAATTACTTTTTATTATTGTCGTATCTACCTTGCGGAGACTTTACGAGCCCCGAAGATTAAACTGTTGAAGGCATTGGAGCTTTCTCATTCCAGTTTATCGCCAGCGCTTAACACGCCCAATACATTGCCGAGGCTCACACGTGTCGAAGAGAGGGTTTTAGCCAGCTTTATTTATCTATATACGATAAACGACGACGCGCCGTTACGACGTAGCATCAAAGGAACGCGGTGTACTTATTTAGATATGTATAGGTATACAGGGGTTCACGGCGGCGCGTGGCGCATAAATCTACAGGCTAGTAGACATTGTATTCAAGGACTCGATAAACAGTTCGTTTGATGCACCAAGCATTTTATATAGTACCCATATTATTTCATTTCTTGTCCAATTTATCATCGGGGTGACAAAATGGAGGACTCTCTTGTCAGTTATCGTAATTTGACTACGAAATGCTTGTCGAAGTCTGAGACCCGAAACTCTCTCAATGAAAGAATCTGATACCTCTTTTTTTGTTAAGTTCCAGGAGACAATCTGCTTGTACCACTTGTATCTGCACTAATCGCTCTTTCGTCACGAAATGGCGGACGTAGCTCCAGTCGCCAAATGGCCGCCATGAAGACATTCCATCCTTTGACCGAGAATATCAGACTTCGATAGACTAAAGTTAATACCTAATACCTTTTATTAAGTTCCAGGAGCTACGTTAATATCTCCCGTGCCGCGGAATGGTGGACACGGCTCAATAGGCAAAATGGCCGCCATGTAGGCGTTCCATCCATCTCCCAACTTTGATTAAAAATTTCAATCGCGATTTTTCTATGAAATCCTTATTGAAGTCTGCAATACAATATTTCTCGATGAAAGAATCCAATACCTTTTGTTAATAAGTTCCAGGAGCTACGTTAATCTCTCTCGTGCCGCGGAATGGCGGACGTGTCTCAATACGCAGAATGGCCGCCACGGAGGCGTTCCGTCCACCTGCAGACGACTTTGATTAAAAATTGTAGTCACAATTCCTATCGAGGGATGAAACTGGGGAATACCGGTCGATGAAGGAGGAAAATAACCGTTCGCTCTGAGTCACGTGGACCATGAGCCTCCCACGTACGCGGTTGCCGACGTGGATTATAGAGTGCCATCCATCCTCCCAAGTTCAAACACGCGCCGGTGCAGATTACGATCGCCGCAGATGCAGTCGGCGTGCCTTCGAGCCCCCCCCCCCCTCTCTCTCTCTCTCTCTCTCTCTCTCTCTCTCTCTCTCTCTTCCACCCCCCATCGAGCTGTTAACCCTCTCTAACCAATTCCGCGATATGCCGAGCCAGCTTGTGTGACATGTTCCTGAGAATACCGATACGCGGTATTCCAGGCTCGGTGCGCCCCCGCTTCCCTTTCACCTTTTCCACTTCCATGAAGCTTTTGCACCGACTCTCTCTAGCTCCCCCCTTCCTCCTTCAACCCCTCTATCCCGCCGACAGGCTTTACCTCGGAACCCATCGCACACACAGGGTTCAACGGAGGGTGAGTCACTCCGGATTCCCGGAGCACATCGGAGTGCTGCCCTCCACCTTCGCCGGGGCGAATGGTGTCTATGACCCATATAACACGCCCGAGCGTAACTAGGTCGTGTACCCCCGTATCCCTGGAATAATAACGGGTGTCTTGTCGGATAGCTGTTGAATCTCGTTTTGAAATTGTTCGTTTGTATACTTTTTTGTTTCTCAATCCTTTTCAAAATTCGTTTCGAGATTTGGGTTTGAACTTTTTTGTTTTTAAACGATGGGGCTGTTGATAAATAATTGGGAAGTTCTCAGCTGCGATAATACGATCGTAGACAGGGTTTCAGAAAAACCCTGTCCGGAAAACAATGATCGCTTGCTACAAAAAGTATTTCATAATGCACGCGAAAATTTAGATGTCGGGGTCGCTCGGGGCTCATTTTGAAGCTAAGGCATGAGGCTATGGGTGGGAAAACGAGAAGTTCTTAGCTGCGGCGAATTATCTTGTAGGTTAAATTTGCTAACGCTCTTCGCTAAAAAATTTACATGTAACCGTGACTCATCCTTACGATATGTCTTCGCTTTGTTCTTTAGCACCTCGGGCTCCGCGTTCGTGACTCATAGATAAAGTTCCTCGTTATATTTGTATGCCACCCCGAGTACGATTGTTGTACATCGATTTTCGGGAATCCATTTATAACAGGCTCGAGAACAGCGAATAGCATCATTCCTCGTAATTATTATCCGGCGATTGGTGGGCCGGAGGAAATCCTCGGAGGTTCGAACGATGTGGAATATAATTTCCAGCTGGGGAAATCAAGATTGACCGATGTGCGGAAGGCCGTGGGCGGGAGCGGGCTCGAGGCAATTAGATTGCATCCAGCAGCGAATCCGAAAATGAGCGCGGGTCATCGCTGCCGTCACTGGCAGAATAGTAATTTCATCAAAATTGCATATTGTTACTAGAACTTTTACTTTTTGTAATAACTAAATAACTAAATATCTAAATAACTGAATGACTGAATAACTGAATGACTGAATAACTGAATGACTGAATGACTGAATGACTGAATAACCGAATGACTGAATAACTGAATAACGGAATAACCGAATAACTGAATAACTAAATAACTGAATAACAAAACAACTAAACAACTAAATAACTAAATAAAATGTTCTATGGAGATGCAGCGTCGGGTCGTCGAGGTAAAGTAATTATGCAGGGTGAGTGCGGGGAGATTAGCAAAGACCGCGAGTGGATAAACGTCTCTTCCGGAAGTTGCGCTGCCGCTCGAACAGTGGAAACCCCTCTCGGTGCACCTGAGAAAGGTGCACCGAGCCCACAGATAGGATGGGAAACGTTGGAGGTAGATGAGACGAGATGGAAAGGGGGCTTTAGAGAGAGAGAGTGAGAGAGCGAGAGCGAGAGAGAGAGAGAGAGAGAGGGAGGGAGGATTGGATACAATTTAACGATACGTGCCAGTCTCCGCTGGGGGGTCCGATGCACCCCAGTCTCCATGGAAACGACCTACTCTCCCTGGATGGACACCGACCGCCAGCCTACCACGGCGGCGTCATCCTTCTCTCACTCATGCGAGAACAAATGCACTCGCGACGTACGAACGACGGATCTGACGGAAAATTTTTCTCCGAAAGTTTTACCCACTTTACCGTCGATATGATATACGATGGAAAATTTTTCAAATTAATTCGAGCTGACGGTATTATTTCGAAGCTATTTTTTACCCCCAACGACCCCACCAGAGCAACTTTCCGTCCTCGGACGCACTAGCGTCTCTCTGAAACTGCAATAACTTCTAAACGGTTTGACGAATTATCACTAAATTGGTACGAAGTCTCCGGAGGGCCGATAAATGCGTTTGAGAATTTTTTCTGATTCTTCTTGAGCTCTGTTCCATGCTCGAACTTCAAGTATGTACCCGTGCTCCGAAGGGACGAACTACCTCACGAACTTTCTTCACGTCCCACCGGGTTTTTAGTTTTCATTGATTTTTCTATTCCTTTTCCTTCTCCTTTTTCCTTTTTTAAATCATTTAACGATTATTGTTAATCTGAAAAGACACTTGCCCATACAGAGGCAAAGAAAAGCCTACAAAATTGGAACTCTCTGCATGGGAAAGATTCCTTGCTGTTAAACAGGCAGATCCATAAATCCAATAGATCGCGGATGGTCGTGTAATTTTTTTTTTTTTTATAAAAAACAAAACCGCGAGATCGACACACCCGGTACGCTCGCAACCAGGGAACTCGCTCCTTCGAGGGTTGCTGAACTCGGTGACCTATATATCCGCAAATAGGTCAGATAAAATGAACGAGGAGCTTCGATCTCAGCTTCGACCTGGTCCATCCGCACGTACTCAGGATCCTCGTCGTCAGCGAATTTTGCATAAAATCCCCGGCTATCTATCGGACTTGAAATTCGCCTGAAAATTCAACAAATGCCGAAGACCAAACCCAAAATATTCGAGCCATCTATAGAGCGACTAAATAAAAATGTATTAGACGATTGACCCAATTGTGTAACTATAAATTTCGTCACGCACAACGAAAACGTTCGTTTTTGTTCGCATGACGCTAAACCAGTGTCCCTAACGGTGAGTGTGTAGATTCGAGAAAACACAGCGTTTTCCGTTCTCGTCGATTGGCGCTTGGGCGCGAAAGCCCTCTCTCGCGGAACACGCACGGACACACAAACACGAAGAGCCCGAAGCTTCGTAAAAATAAACAGGCAAGCGGTCGGAGCGGGGTCGCTATTTATAATGAAAATATTTTCTCGACGATGCCTCGCCGACGCGGGCTTCGTACACGCTACACATCTATCGGCACCGATACTCTCATCCGTGTCTCACTTAACTTCCTCATGCTTCCGCGCCCTCGTAATCCGCGATGTACGAATCATTTACCTACCGGCGAATGCCACATTTTTTCAGAAGGCGATTTGAAAAAAAAAAAATATGTTCAATTTTTTTACTATAAACAAAAAAATTTATATTCGAGAGGCGTGTGGAAGGGCTGAAACATGGAGAATCGCTCGATCGGAGATCGTCGTGCTCGTGCAAAGTCAGTCTGAACCACTCGACGAGAGAAAAACGGGTCAATGCAGAAAATGGCGGGAAAACGATTCGAATTTGAATATTCCGGATGTCGGAAGAATTGCAACCGATTCTCGAGGGTTTTCTATTTTGTTCTTTATATTTTATTTTATTTTGCAAATTTCGAGATGCCGGTTTAGTTGCGAGCGGGGAGAACAGATTGAGTGAGAATTGCGAGCGTGGTCCATGGCGAAATCAATACACTGTAGCTCCGTGTGTTACTCAGTGGCCCGCGTATCAAGCTCCACAGTTTGGTGGTGCCAATGCGTCCGCCCCGATTGCATTCGGCAATATCAATCCGAAACACAAGAGGAGGAGGAGGAGGATGCCGGATCAGACGAAATTGAACAAAAAAAAGGTATGTTCGACCTGGGCTCGAGCGAGCAATTTCTCGTTAAATTAGTCGCGAGTTTCATCGACGGAAATCAATTTTGTTGATTGAAGTGGTCAATACGGCCCAGTCAATATATAATTGATATGGGAGCTTATCGATATTAGCCACATTTACCACATTTAAGCTAGAAATGTATTTTTCTCTTCGCAGATTAAACAGTTCACTTAATAATTTCAAGCCAAGCGTGTGTTTGAGATAAATTTTGGATGAAACTTCATTTCCGGGTAGTCTTGGATGGCGTTTGTAGCGCCCACGTTATTTTAGATCTATGCGTCTTCTCTCTGTGTTCGAGGCCTAAAGGAAATGATCGAGCAGCGGTTAGTACGATGCCCGGTCGACTGTCGGTCTTCCTCTTCTTCGTTATCCTCTCTATCTCTCGTGTGTTCCTTCATTGATGCTGGCGTCAGAATTCGTCTTGACGTAGGTCTGGAACTTTGCCAAGAATACCGAGAGTCACAGATAGCGGAGACGGGGAGAGGTACGGCGCGCGATCGCGAGAAAGACCGACGGGTAAGATAGATCTCCGAACGAGGAAGACTATAAACCCGTCGAGCGTGTTCCTCGTAGCCGTGACTGCGAAAAATATGATTTAACAGGATGAAGACAGCGTCGTCGAGTGTTATAACTGTTCCCCCGAACCGCGCCGAAGGCACATCGAAATGTTCCCAGATATCCAGCCGAGTATTGATCGCTTCGAGCATGGGCGACTCGAGCGACCGATTAATTGAACCGCCGATCCTCGAGAGCGTCGAACGATTCCAATATTAACGAATTGGAGAGGCAAAAAAATCTGCAAAAATTCAGAGAGGTATATTGGAGTATGCTCTCCATGATGGGAAATTCTTTTTTTTATTGCAAGGATCCACACAGTTGTTTTCAGCTTAGTCGACCCCAGAACCGTTTGGGGGTCGAATGAGAACGAAAAACAACCTCCGGTCTCCGTTAGACCACATGACCCGACCACGTTCATCAACTGGCTTCGCAAACCTTGTACACAATGTACTGCAACGGTAATTATCGATCCTGCTCGACGCCACGGACGAGCGAAATTCTTGCCCACGGTCGCGTTCAATGCGACACTTTCATAACGATTCGTTTGAGAGGGGACAATGAGTTCTAAGCGAAACCTACGTGACACGAGGATTTGGAGTGTGCCAGCGTTGAGTGTTCGTACGATTTAAGAATTGAATCAAGAAAAAATAATGCTCTGACACTGATTCACCTCAGTTACGTATACCTGACACTGATGAAAGGTTCTGCGCCGAGAGTCGAGAAAAAAACTTAGCCGAAGAGTCTCGACACGGCGATATGCTCGCAACGCGTGCAACTGACCGGTCGACTTATCGACATATATTTTTCTTCCTCGTCGGCATTACATCGTGTTCTATTATTCAGTGGATATTGCATATGGGATTCATCGGAACCGAGCTGTACGACCTGCATATGTCACGGGACTAGGTACGCAAAACGTCCGAGAGTTCGAGCTGCTTTTTTGCATATCAGAGCGATTTACGTGGCTATAGACTTTCCGGGGCGGCACGTGAAGGAACCTTTCTGTCTATAAGATAACTTGCAACATAACGATACTACAGCACAATACTACGCCGGTGTATGCAATTACACGATCTCGGACCTCATTTTTTTCATCGATTTTCTCTCTTATCTTGCATCCGACGGATTAAATATTGCAGAAGACAACGGGCTGCGGCTCTACCGAGTGT
Organism: Stenichneumon culpator; assembly: GCA_964017025.1. NCBI lineage: Eukaryota > Metazoa > Arthropoda > Insecta > Hymenoptera > Ichneumonidae > Stenichneumon > Stenichneumon culpator. Next base: position 7,951,878 of record OZ024775.1, on the reverse strand, counting down.
CGATGAACCCGGTGACTAAGTGAAAAATTTCTTTTTTTTTCTCATAGCATGGTATCCAGTAAAAAGTCGGTACGAAATTTAAGGACATCCAAGGACAATTTCCTGGACATTTCCAGGTTGTGTTGGGACATTTATTTTAAAAAATGATAATATGAATATCGCGCGCGACGACGAAATAACATTTAGTTCGATAATCGCTTTTATTTACGTTGGAATGGGTTCAGAAACAAAAACCACTCATTATGCACGAATGTATATATGTATCTCAGCGAAACTGAGATACACATTTTTTTCGGATTGTCACTAAAACACACACACACACACAAAATCAAAGGGACCCGGCGGGAACCCCCATGGGGGCCACTTGCCAGCAAATTCATGTTCAGCGCACAAAAATACGTTGGAATACGTCGCAGTTACTTTTATAAACGAAGAAAAATATTTCATACCAATAAAAAATAATTTATCAAAAATTTCCAAGGCCCTTTGGAATTTCCAAGGACCCCTAAGAGTCCATTTTCCGCGTTTTTCAATTTCCTCAAACGGCACGATAAAACGATTCTAAAACTTCGGACAAGGCCCTATCTTGTGTATTTTTTTCCGTAGAACACGATGGTCACAACGGATTTTCCGTAGCTCCATTTGGAGCCGAGATATCGACCTTTGAAAATCACGAAAATCGATGTTTTTCCATAAGTAGCTCAAAAAGTGAAAATTCGTTGTTCAATCGATTTTTCCTGTTTCAAGACTATATTCCACATATTTTTTTCCCGCTGATCATGAATATCACAATCATTTTACTCCCAACCCAATATTTTCCAATTAAATCCCAAAAATACGATTTTTCGTGCATAAAATCGGGACTTTCAATGGCTCAATGTACTTTACTCCCAAAAAGGCCAACGGATTCGTGTTCAGCGGGAAAAAATACACCGAAATACGTGGCAGTTCGTTTTTAAAAAAGGACAAAAATATTTACTAAACTAAATATACATTTTGAAACAAACTCAAATTTTTGGGAAAATAAAAAATTCAAGGACATAAAGTGAAATTCAAGGACAATTCCAGGACTCCAAGGACTTCAAGGACCTCTGGACACCATGCATAGGTAATACACATTTCTTAAAGCTTGGTAGTGTGTCTAATTGCAAAATCTAAAACATGACGAATAGTCAAGTTTGTTCAAATTCTGCTTAACGAGGTCCGATAAAAATGTTCAATGGTTCCAAGAAAAAATTGAATGCACATTCATTTTTCGCACGTCTATAACAAAAGTGTAACAATTTGTATGGTAGTCCCATAAGAGACGTTACACTGTTGTTTTAGGGGTGCGATATATCGTGTATATTTTTTTTAAAGAGCTTGGATATTATTTTATCTTGGAAGATACAATGACTCAGGGAGTCGCTGGACGAAGTATGATTCTTGCAAAAAGATACTTGTGCGCCGTGGCTGAACTATTAACAAATAATGAAAAAAATTAGACACACATGACATAATTTTAATGACAAACAAAATAGTCTAGAATTTCATTTTTGCGAGCACAGTTTGACATTTGCCCGGACAAATGTCAAAGTGTTTTCCGTTATTTCGATATTCCCCAGGTGAGAAAATCCGACGGTGGAGGGTGAATGAGGGGGTGTCGAGGTAAAGCTGTGAGGGCACCAACCGGCGCTGATGTAATTCACCCTTTCCGGCGACGCTACCAGATGACTCAGAGTTTACAAAGGCTGACACGCGCCGTCCTTCCAGCACATCGCTGTGGGTCACGTGAACGTAACGGGTGGGTTCATGCCGTTCAATGAAAGGGATTCAATTAATGCAATCCATTTTCCCTCACCTCATATTTCCTACTTCTTTTTCTTTTTTTTTTATTAGCTCGCCAATGAATTTTAATGACGAGAAGAAAAAAGAATCTCGGATTTCGCGATAATTAAAAATAACCTTGGCCTTGACTTCTCGACGGGTGGTATAAATCGAGAAAAGCTTTTAACGTTGCCGGATGCGTTTCTCTCACGGCTCCACCTCACGTGGCTCTTGTCGTCGTTTTCACCCACGTTCGCTTCAACGCACCACAAGACATTCGCAAACATTTTTTTATGGCATTCATCCTTGATGAGAAAAAAAGTTGTCAACCCTTTTGAAAGAAGTACCCTTTGAGATGCATCTATCATTTTTTCCCACATTGAGTAAAATTATCGGGCGAAAGTGAGCAATTGATTGTAAGAGGGGAAAAAAGTTGAAAAAAAAAAAAAAAAAAAAAAAAATTGAGAAGTAACCCAGTTATCGTATCACCCGATTAAATAACTGTTGGAGAAGGTCGTGATTTTGCCACGTGACCTTCACCTCGAGACGGTCTTTTGGGTGACCTTCGAGATTGTAACGGCGAGAGGGTGGAAGTTAAAGAGAGAAGGAATCGGAGAGGGGGTTGATGGCAGTGGTGAATGCGAGCTGATTAGGGGGATTCCCCCGAAACAGATTACCAACCTAGACAAGCCTCACGATCGTACGGCCTGCCGAATGGCGTGACTGTGGACTCTTTTTCTATATAAATCCCCCCTACTCTTCGTCGCAACATCATTCCGCCGCCTCCTGTCTCGCGTGTTTCGAAAACCGAGCTTTCACTGCTCTCCTACAGGGACGATGATCACGATGGAGGGTGGTTTAAGTCTTAACGCGATGTTAAATGCTTGATCGATGCTCGAACCGAGCTTGGTGGTTTAATCGAATACGGAAGAAATGAGTCATCGTACGAAGAAAGAGGCTCTGTGAGCTCAGTCGCACGAGGAACTAAACGAGGTCGAAGCTTTAATCGATATTGACCCTTGAAATTTGTTGTCAAACAGCAAATGACTTTTACCGTATGTGACGTCACTTCCGTTAAAAAACAGAGACTTTTAAACCGGAAGTGACGCCTTGCCGTGTGATGTTCCTACCGGTCAAAAAACCAAGTTTTTGAAACCGGAAGTCACGTTTTAACAGCAATTCTGTAAAAAAAAAAATACAAAAGGTAATTCAAGGTCAATCTCTCTGGACTCGAAAAGAAAGGAAAATCTATCGTGGAGATATGGCAAATCGATTGAAAGTACAATTAATATAGACAATTCCGAAGCAGCGTAACAGAAACAATGGATGAAAATTGATCGATAATCGTTGGATAATTGTCGAACGATTCGAAGTGTATAGACAAAGGCCATTATCGACGAAGGGGAGGCTTGAAGAGCAAGCGTTTCCGGGCCCGAGCGGCTCGTTACCATTGAAGTGGTTTTGGCTTCTCGGTCCCGGCCGTTGGCAGTGAGGCGAGGAAGCAAGGGATGAAGAAGGGGGTAGGGTTTGTGGCGAACTTTGAGACAGTAGCATCACTCTAACCCCTGAGAGACTTAGCGGCTCCCAACCCTACCCGAGTCTTCTTACTTAGGTAGCTAGCCACCTACTTTGGCCATGAAGTGCCTGTCTGACTGGCTTCTCTGAGTCACACCAATACACAGTGATTATGGATAGAGGCATGCACAGGGAGAGCGAGAGAGCCGAGACTGGGTGGCTCGTTTCACTACCGCTAACAGCACAATCTTCACCGACCGCAGAGCATTAGAACGACCGAGGAGCTCGAGACACAGGGGCTAACGCAGCGGCGCAACGTCCGTCTCTTTGTGACCCACGGATAAGTAACCATAGACCTCACTAACTCCCTTGCTCTATAAGTCACAGCTAAATTGCGTTGGAACACGCAACGTTACTGTTCTCTTTGTTCGTACGTGTTTTTTTTTATTTTTCTTACTTTTTTCCCCTCATTCTGAAAAGATCTTTAATTATTCTACTTGTGCCTCAATTTTCAGACCCAGAGGCAGAAACTGTGGGAGTTATTTTTTTATACTTTGCACGCTGCGTGATGAAAAAAAACTTTTTTCACTTTATCTTTTGTGTGTCGTCTTGTCATTAAAAAAACGTGAAAAGAGCATCATAAAGGCTTAAAGGCTCTTTGCAATTTTTTTGCGCAAAATCTAAAAGCCCTGACAAAATATACCGGACCAAACAATTCGGCTTCAGTTTCGGCCTCAAGTCGAACCGGTCATTATTAATGGCCGAACGAATTCTTGTTTTTTGTTTCTCAAAGCTACAGAGTTCCTAACGGACCGCTTTCAGATTAAGTCTCGTGCAACAGCATAGCACGAACGACCTTCGAAATAACCTTCGATATATTCAATTTTTCGTTTTCCTTAAAACGTGCTTTTCTTTCAAGTAGAAATCCGAAGAGTCTGCTACAAGGATGCATGAGAAATATAGTTTGGAGAGAGGATGAAGCAGAGCTTAGAGAGGGAGGGAGGGGAAGGGGGGAAGGGGGGATGTAGGGAACACAGCAGGACGCCTCGGTCCGCAGGGGGGGTTGAGTATAAAAGTAGGGCAGTAGTGCGGTGGAGCAATCAATAGAGGTCGGGATGGCCTGGCAGAGGGGGATTACCACAAACGTACGAACACAAACACACACACACACACGCAGACACTCAGAGAAACGAACGAGTAGAGTAGTCGGGATTTCGCGATAACACCTAACGAAATGGATATTCCGGATGGGTCTCGCCAACGGGGATCGTACGAGCGAGAGTGATGCATTTTGTCTGCGTCTACGTGACGGAGACGGCGGAATAAAAGGACCCGCGGGACGAAATTCTACGAGATCAATAAATGCTTCGTTTCGAACTCGTTGGATTCCTCGAGAACAAAGAGTTTAACACGAGACGAGCAAGTGTCAGATATCGATGGATTAGGCTAAACAGTTTTTTTTCCATAAAAAATTCATCGCTAAAATTAAAGCATGAAAAAAATTACCTCACAAATGATTCTATCCAATAACACGTGACCTTGAAAAAAGAAAATCTTAGTCGTTCCTATGACCTCATACACTGTTCTCCACGGTCATATCAATACGTATATATGTATATGCGATATTACGACATACGCGGCATTGTGCGGTATTACGTATGACCTCACGCACGATCTTGACGGTACCGGACAGGTATGTCTCTCCTAGACGCAGAATCGTCAGGTGCGCTAGTGCAACAGAATGGAACTCCGATAACGAGCGTTGCTAGCCAACCTGCGCGTTCGAGAGTCCCGAGAATCTTATCGCGAATATATTAACAACCGTGAAGAACGAGCCTGACCGCATACCCAGATTTCCTCCAACGAGAGTGTCCGACTGTGCTTAGGTATTGAACTCGTAAAACACACGATGCCAATTTCTTATACGACTCCATCTTCGTATCGGAAGCTAACGAGGCTGAGGTTATTTGGTAGGAAATAGCGTGAAAACTATGCAAGTCCGCCGGATGTATCGAACGTACCGAATCAGCGATCGAATAGTCGAGCATAAGATGGTAAATTCGAGGCTCGAAAGTCGCTCGAACTTCGCGAGTGAGGTTATGAGCTGCTAGAAATAATACCAGAAGAGCGACCAGAGCTCCGTTTAATGTATTCGAGCCTTTCGAGATACGTTAATAAAATTGAATGAAAAAAAAAGATAGTCGACACACAAGTATAACATTCGAACACTGATTCGAGCATTTCGTGGTGTTCTGGGCTATTCGGTGTATCGAGTGCTTCCAGAACTGGCCACCGGTATCGCATCAACAACAGATATCTATCGCCTCGCTCGTAAAAGCGTTGCAACCAACCACCCGTGCACGAGTGGCTACGTGTGTACGAGTGTGTTGATGCAAAAACAACACACGAGTGCAAACAAATCTTTGTACCACACGCAAAGATTGGAACAAAAAAAAATAAAACGAGTGAAACACAAAGCAAGTAATTTTCTATACGTACCCCCCTCCCCCCTAAGTCCAATGAAATACGATCCACCGTTCAACCATGGCACTCGCGTTTATGTATTTCACCGACTTTTGTCACGCTCGGAATTATTATAGTTGGCTGGTTACTTTGCCGTCCGCGAGACAGTCACCACTTTTCATTAATTCGATATCTCTGTGGTTGTATACTCTGCTCGGTTCCTCTTCGTCCACCTCCACTGATTCTCGTCCGTTCACTCTCTATGTATATATATTTTTCCACTCTTCACCGAGCAGACTACGCTCGAGGAAGAGAGGAGTGACTCTATCCGCTCGCGCGATTTTCCGGGCGACGAAAAAGGCATTAGGCTCGATTCGCAAATGGATTCCGTAACGGCGACGATGCCATTGGTCGAGGTCCGCGGAAAAACCAGACCGCCGCGACAGTGAGATTGAACACTATGCTCCGTCGACGGCGCCGCGACGGTGGCGCCGCTACGACGGCGGTTCGTCATACCTGAGCAAAACAATTGGTAACGTGCGAAATGTGCATTCAGCACTGTCGCCGATAATGTTGTTAAACACAGTGCAAATAAAAGTAATCGTTAAATAAGTAACAATTTTTTTAACAATGGATTGTCACCAGGATTCGGAATTCAACGTGAGTAAATGATAATTGTTCTTCGATAGACGCGTCATTGCATGATACTGTCGTACGATTAGGTTAGAACGACGAGGTTTTTGAGGTTAATTGTACGTAAACGAAATTGCATCGTTTTGTATTTAATGACTTCATAATGCACAGGGTGACAGCGCCGGTATCGACGAAAAGACGAAGGAATCAATTCTTCTCATGAAGAAAAAAATGCTTCGTTCCCAGTAAGTTTAATATTAATAATCATTTTTGTAATGTTATTTTTAATTTTTATGAAGACACTATGTTTTGTATGATTGAATACTGTGGAAAAAAATATTACATTAATTTTTTATTACAGCGATTTGATACTTCAATACAATAACAAATTAAAAGAGTGTGAACGACTGAAAGGTGATCTCTGCTCGGCGCAGGAAGAAGTTATAAAACTTAAGCGAGAGAGCAACGCCAATCTTGCCAAAGTCGTCAAACTAGAGTTGGTAAGATTTTTTAAAACAATTGACTAATTTATAATGATGTTTAAATTATAAGAAATTTTGTTAATTCTGGAAATGCTCTGATTGTCAAAGAAAATACTTTTGATTTATTGAATTGAATTTTGCAGCTAAATGCAGAACATAAGAAGAGTCAACAAGATTTGGAAAGACAATTAGCCGACAAGGATGTCAAGATTGCCAGTGATAAATGCCACTTGCAACAGTTGGTATGCAAAGTCGAGCATATAGAGGACAAACATTCGGAAAAGTTGATGGAAGTGGAGTTGGAAAGATCATCGCTCGAAGGTAAACATTATGAGTATTCTAAAAAAAAAAACATGCTTTTTACCAAATTTTTTCAAGCTTCATTTTAAGCAAAAATGTTGTATACCCACTTCCTTCCCACTCGATTAAAAACAGAACTGCATTGCAGTGAAAGTGAAGAATCTGGAGCAAGAATTAAAGGCATTGAGGAAGTCTCACCTCACTGAAGTCACCAAGCTCGAAAAAACGATAAATGGTCTACCTCCTAAAACGAAAAAAGGAGCGATAAAGGGTAAGGTCGTTTAATTGGACTAAAACTACTGTTCATATCGTTTAGAACTTTGAATGCTTCAATTTAATAAGGGTCCGGGTTTTTACTGAATATCATTGAATATTCCAGTAGTCAAAGAGACGAACGATATCGGTGTGAACACCAATGGGGAAGCTGAACGAGCGCAACCGGTAAAACCAGCGACGGCGGAAAAGGGCATTTTAACAAATGAATTTTACCACATCACGGATAATCCGTACCCATTGTTTTGCGACAAGTGCGAATCATCGGTTGAGCCTAGCGTTGAAAAGATCTGTAAAATAATGACCGCGCATCCGCCGTTACTCACCGAAATGCTGTCGCCGGTCCGGCGTCGCGGTGAGTTTGTTCAGTACGAGGATTACATTGCCCGTTGTGGCAAGTCCGGAATTCATCGAGCCCTTTTCAATTTTAGAAAGTCCTTCCGCCACCGTCTCACGAAGTCGACAGGTTTCAAGAGCGTTCGATTCGAACGATCTCAAGTTCGGCCACAACGATTTAAACCCCAGTGAAACGAATATCAACGAATTTAACCGGGTAGATCCAATTCCGAGAAATTTCGTTTCACCGTTCGAGTCCACGATCACCAACTACCAGCCGACGACTGTTGCTCGTCCGATGGACATGGTGAATCCGGAACTCGAGAATCTTCGCCGAAAAGTGGAGACCCTCGAGCGCAAGATAAAGAAGCGAAAGAGACAAAAATCGTCATCCGATAACTGCTGTTGTCACTCGAGGTCCGTGAGTTGCTGCAGTCACGGACAAACTTACTCGAACCAAGTGCCAAACTTATTTAACAACGGTCCGCTGGACATGATAACAGAACTTTGGAAGAGAATGGCACCGTTCAAAAACGAGCCAGCCTCGACACTCGACAGACCTCGAAAACCGAAGAAAAAGAAGATAATAAAACTGCGAAGGTTGAAGAAGAATGCAAAAATTAAGAACACGAAGAAATTGAAAAATTGCGGTAGTACCGGTTGGGAAATCGAATCGGAGGATTGTGAAACAGAGATAAACGCGGATCATTCGGAGTCGCAAAATTCACACATATTGCGGATTAAGCCGAACGATGTAGAAACGATAGAATCATCGCCCGTAAAAGTCGTGTCACATCGGGTCGACAGATCAACGAAAAAAGGGTCGCACATAGAAACCGCATCGAATCGAGCGTCGCCGGTCAAAGTTCCCGACAAGCCGGAGGATAACGAAAGCAATAGCGTTTCTTCGTTCAGTGACGGCGAAGGCGCGAGAATGGACGACGATTCCTCGAGACACGAAACCGCTGAAAAATCTGAGCAAACGAGTGATTCGCGATGTCCGACGGTCAAGATTAAAGATCTTTCAAACAGAGTAACAGTTTCGAATTCTTCGGACGGAGAAATGACAAATATTTCTCACGATACCGCTGAATCGGCTTACTTCTCGCAAAATTCGGCAGGCGACGAAACGACTTCGATTTCTCACGAGGCGGATTTACAAATGAATCCTTTCGATGCGAATTTTAAAGCGGTCTTACCTACCGAGAAATCTGTTTTGAATTTAAAAAACGTTTCGCGAACTTCGGATTTCGTTGGAGCTTCACTAAATTCGTCGATCGAAAAATCCGTTTCCGTTTGCTCCGATACGGATCTGAGCGACGTACCAGCTGAGGAGGACTTCGAAGCCGATTTGCAAGATCAATTGATAGCGCGCAAACGAAAACGATCGTGCTCCCCGAAAGTTACCAAGCGAACGACTCGATCGATGAAGAATTTGTTCGGAAAAATTCGAGCTTTGAAGAAAAACACTGTTACAGGTGTCGTAAAAACGCGTCGGACGAACTGTTACGAGACTCGTAACCGACGGAAGATAACGAACAGTACGGAGACGGAAGAACACGAGAGAGAAACGGTAAACACCGATCGGGCTTCCTCGGTCCTCGAGAGCGAGCCGGATGCTCGTGTCCCAGCGAAAAAGCAGCGTATAGCTCACGTACCAAAGAACGAAAGCACATCCGAAGAGCAGGAAAATCGTCTTACGAGTGAATCGCGACAAGCGGCCAAACAAATTAGTCAAATTACCGTAGAAAATTTTTCGAAATGCCCGAAGCCGACTACGCGCCGTTCGATCCTGAACGACAAAAAATCCGAGGAAAATAATACGAAGAGTTGTGGAGAATCATTGACTCCGAACATTCAGGAAATCGTTCGACCGACAATGCCCGTCGGTGCGACGGAAATTTGTCGTCGAGAACGCAAACGAACCAAACGAACTTCGCCGATGGTTTCACCATTGCCACTCAAACAGCCGGCAAACGGAAAACTCGAAGATCCAAACTTGCCGAAATTTTCTAGCACCTCATCGAGCACGGAATCGCCAGTTTCTCCACGGGTCATCGAAGTTTCGCCGGAAATTCGTGAATCTCCGCAAAACTGTGAAAAGGTCTCGAGGGAAATGTTCAACGATCACCAGGAGACTGAGAAAACAGCGGCCGTTCCAGAGTCACCGCCTCAAGAAAATAACCCAATTGGTTCGAGTCTCATCGAGAAAATAACAAAACCTATTGGAACAAAATTAATGGAAATTTCGGATGCTGATGGTGCCGAAATAAGCGATTCCGATAGTCGAAAAATGTTGGATGCTGATGGTGCTGAAATAGGCGATCCCGATACTGGACAAATTGTGGACGCTAATGGTGCCGAAATAAGCGATCCCGATAGTCAAAAAATTTCGAGCGCTGATGGTGCCGAAATAAGCGAACCTGATAGTCGACAAATTTCAAACGCTGATAGTAGCGAAATAAGCGAATCCGATAGACGACAAATGTCGCAAATTGAGGAGAAAAATGGTGCAACCCTTTTGGAAAAGCTTGATGCGTCAAGCGAATCCGGTAATGCAGAAACAGCGGAGGAGCAACCAATTCCAGAAGTATTCTTGACAGACTTGGACCAAATTGCGAAAGATCCAAAGGCCATACTGGATGAATCGGAAGTACGCTCGACGCCCAGAGAAACGATCGAGGCAGCAGCGGAGTGTGCGCCACCAACCGGGACTGAAGAAATCGATTCCCCGGAATCACCTGCCTCGTGTTCTTCGCTCGACAAATTCCCAACGAACCCGGCGACGAGTGCACTCTCGCCGATCCGATCGCCCCTCTATTCAAACGTAAAATTAACCACCGAACCCTCAACACACTCGCATCCGGAGTCCACCGATGAAAAGTCACCGTCGATCGCCGCGAAGAACCTCGACTTCAATCGGATCCCAACTGAATCCTTGGAAGATCTTCCGAATCTGACGAAATCAATTTTATTCGCCAAATTAACCGAGGTATCGTCTTCCCCGGGCGCCTCCTCGAAGAATCCCGTTTCGCCCTCGAGTATTCCGGACGACGCACGAACTGCCAAACCGGACAATACACAGAGACTTTTTTCGAATCACCAATTGCCGGTACAGCCAGCTTTGCACCCGAAAAATCGTCAGCAGCGTTTGTCGAGTTACAACAAGGCTCTGTTAGCGATTCACCCACAGCTCTCATCGACTTCGACTTTACCGGACAAATCATCCATTCGACCGATGGAGACTTCGGATTCAACGATTTGTTTCACTGAAAATCGCACCCAAGTCAAACTTCCTACAAATGCCACCTCTGCTTCGATATCGTCGAATAATTCTTCGGATAAACCGGCGGATGTGCCAAAAATTTGCGACAACACTGTAAAAGCTTCGTCGCTCCCGAGGTCGACGAAGGAATCCGGAAGAGTTCCAGTGGTTTATGACACAACTCTACAGAACCATATTGATGCAGCACTCGATTCGGAGATCGATTCGTCTCTCCGATTTTTCGGTAATAAAATCGATGCCAAGAAAAAGAAGAAACCGACAAAGACTCCTGAGAACGATCGTCCCGAGGCGACGAAAGTTTTGAAGGAACTTCGGTCGAGGCAGGTCCTGAGCAGTCCCGCGACACCTGCGAATCAACGTAATTCGCCGGCGATGAAAAATTCGAAGGAAGAGACTGTCGACTGTAAAGATTACCTGACAGAAGTACCCGGCCCGGGAATATTTCTCGATCGTTACCTCGAGGAGCAGAGGAAGAAATCGAAACTCACAAAAGTGCAAAGAATCGGCGCTATGGAACTGTTCGCGGCGGCAGGTACTTTTTCATACTTTTCTTGTATAGAGAAATTAATTAGCAGCACTGAGGGTAACACAAATTATAACAAAACTAATTATTAAACGGTTACCGATTGCAGAAAAAACTGTGAAAGCGGAGTTGGATAAATTAGTCGAGAGCGAAGAATGGACGAGCGAACTTCACCAAAGTGTGATCACGAGACTCAAAGAAGTCGCTAGCCGGCGGACGGTTGCTAAGTAAGTAATACTCAATTATTTTCGGTATTCATTCCAAAATGATAGCCGAAATAGATTTTGTCGACATTTTTTGTATTTTAGTTTTATTTATATGTTCCATATTTTATTCAATATCGAGAATCGTTTCAATTTTCTTTTATCCCCGTTCGCAGGTCCATAGTCGATTTGCTGGTCGAAAGAGCAGCCCTTGATGAACCGCTGGATCGTACTTATACGCCTCCGGCTCCGGTGATGACGAGGTCACAACAGCGAATCGCTACATTGCTCAGTGGTCTAGATCGGGATGGAATAATGCCCGGCGTCTTCGAACTCGTTCAAGATGGAATCGAATTTACGCTCTTTAGACTCGGTCACACTCCGGAGGTATGATTTTTCACCGTGTCTATACGCTTGAGTACATCGTTTTCCTATTCTTTGCATTGATCGATTTGATTGTCGATTATCAGATGGCGGTGATCGAAGGACTGGTCCGAATATTCACGGCAATGGCGCGGATGAAGAAAGACCGGGAACGGGTGAGAATACTATGCTGCGATTCTCTTTACTGCCTAGTTAGGAAAGCGTTCACCGTCATATACGTCGCCCTTACCGTGTGGCCCGAAGTTTTTCCGATGCACGGATCGTGCGAGGGTAAGTTCCGGTTTCTAAACTATTTTTTTCAGATAAGAAACGAAAATCGATGCGCTTTGTTTAAACGCAATTAACTGCACACACGAACATTTTTGCAGACGAGTTGCCAAACTGCATAGCACATCTGATAAAAATAGAAGATTGTTCTAAAGAGCCGGCTCCGAGACTCATGAACCTTAAAAGGATGATCACGGATTTTTACAACTATCCACAATTTCAAGCGCGTTCCGGCGTCATTATGACAGGACTGATACAGGCCCTGCAAAGTACGTTGACATTTTGTAAACCCGTGGTCAAGTAGATGCCGGGATCTGCTTTCTTATTTTCATTTTCATTGGGTTAACAGAAAATTATACCGACGATCTGGAAACAGCTGTCCTGCTCATAGCGAAGAAGGAAGGCCCCGAATGGACGCACGACAATATTATCAACGGAGGATTGATGAAGATAATCGACGACAGCAGTTATCCTTCGAGTTTCAACGCTATAAGCTTGCTCGGCGAGTAACTCAACGAAGATTTCGATTGCTTCGGTTATTGGCGGTACAAAATGTGTAATTTAGATTTTTTTCTTATCCCCCTAGGTTTTATCCTGCGATCTTTTCCGCTCGCTGATCCGCTATGCGTGATAGAAAAGATCGGCGAAAAATTGTACCAGACGATCGAGTCCGGTGAAGGTATAGTACAGCAATTTTTAATCATTTTAGGTTACAGATTTTTTTAACTTTTTACCGTAAACCTTTAACTTGTTTTTGGCGCAGAGTGAACAATATATATTTTCTTCTATTCAGGAACGCCAGGTCAGCAGGAAGGAGTAGTTTCAGCGTTGCTGAGTTTCTCGCGGCGCATCGGACATTTTGACATAATCGCGGGCAGGGTATTGAATTGGAAGCCCAGCCGAACGATGCATTTACGGACGACGGAGCAGTTGAACGGGTTCTTCAAGATGCGCGCGGTCACGTATTGGATGCAGCGCAATCAATTGAAATTTCAAAATAATAATACGGCGAAAGAGAAAAACAATAGATATGAAAAAAAAACTAGTCAAAGGGTTGCATAACGTAACGATTCAGTAGCTCGTCGCGTACCTCGTGCAGTGATTAAATTATTAAAGCCATCGTTAAGTGGAAAACAGTACCTGCGAAACGAAACATGTAAAGCTCAAATAAAGCCCGATCTTTATAAACTAATACATTCGAGGTTCACTCCGATCGAGGGTTTAAAAATGAAAAAAAATCCATTATCCCAAAGATTTTTCTAATTTATCAATTGTCTGAAATCTACGATTCAATTACTCGAAAATAATATAACGTGCCGAACAAATGAGGAACTTATGACTCGAGGAATCCCGGAATACCGGACACTGTAAAGACACATTCCAATGCGTATGCGGGCAACCGTGCACAGATGAAAGTCTTTTGCTGTACAAGTTCTGCGTAAAACGACGGAACAAGTCGTCGTTCGACTTGGATGAATATGCATGAGTTTTACAGTCTATTGCGCTTCTTAATCAAGACCACTGGAGCCTGATGGTATTAGTGGAGTCTTCATTACCGTGAATAACGAAGGTAAAATAAATAATTGGACTAGACCGGCCGGTGGAGCTTGATGGTTCCGGTGGTTTAACCACTGGTCAGTCATGGAAACCGTACAGAAGACTCCCGGAAGAGACAAACGGAGCTGCGGAATTGTTTGAGATAATTAGAATAAGGAAACATTTTTTTATGAAAAACGATTAATTTGTGTAGAAAAAGAAAAATTTATCACCATCATAAACACGGACGAAAAAATTTGCATGAAAATGTTATAATTCGAAGAGGTCAGCTTCCTTGAATCAGGTATTTTGAATTTCACAATTTGAAGCGCTTGTTGGAAGTCTCTTGCAAGTCGGATGGATTGACGGGTACAATGATGATTAAAAAAATAAACTCGCGGTTTTTTCCGTGATTTCGATATTTATGCTATTTAAACATTTTGGGAAACAAGATTACAGGCTTTCGTATTCGCTCTCAATAATGGATAATAATAATAATTAAATATTCAACATATTCGTAAGCTTCCATACGCAGAGCAGCACGCTAAGTTTAATACATGTACATGGGTTTGTTTTGTTTGTTTTTTTTCTTTTTTCATTCATATTTTCACCAGCCTCAGTATTCTTAATTCGTTACCGCTTTACTCTATATCGTCGTTATTTATCGTGTTATCTTTACAAAAATAATTGAACAATGTTCGGGATGCAACATTGCCGATCCGGTGGATAAATTTGCGACTTCTTTTCTTTTTTGTATTTCGAATTTTCTTCTTTCAAATTAATATAAATAATAGACACTTTCGCGGTTCATGCATCTTACGGTTGGTTTTCTTTCTTCTGTATACGTGTTTTAGGTGTTTCCCATTATTATGAGGCTCTCTTTCTCCTAGCATTTTTTCCATTAGCTTTATTTCCCATTTAGTTTTTGTGATGTGTATGTCTGTATGTATTTGTGTCGTTTATCGTTTTGTTCTTTATGATGATTCAAATAACTATTATGCCTTTCTTTTTTCTTTCTTTCTTCATTTCGCTTATCTCTCACATTTTTTTTCTCTCATTTATTTCATCAGTTCAATGACGTGTCTCTTTGGTACATTTGCAACGGACAGCGTACCGCAAGTACGGATTTGGTGTATGTCGAACGGGGTACCTACCATCCGCCGGTCATAAAGCGCACGCGTTACTTTAGCGATTAGAAAAAAAAACATAAAAAAAAAGATTCCATTATTATAAAGAATGCGAGGCGACGATATTGCGGCTCGTAGGGAGTTCGAACTTGACCGAAATTGCGAGAAAAGAAAATTCCGAAGTAATTGATGTTTTTTTTCCATATATGTATACTTTTCCACGGCACGATGATGAACGCTGCCCGGAAAGTCGGAGGGCGAGACGGAAGTGAGCAGATCAAAATACGGCCCTGAATTCCGAAAAATCACAATAATCAAATATTGCGACTCAATCGTCGAAAGATCATTCGATCGAAGCTTGTCGACGATTGTCGAACGATTGGAAACTCGTTCGCAGTCTTCTCGGCGCGTGTATTCGTACCCGATGTCGCATAATCGATACTTTTTTCTTTAAATATATTTTTCAAATTAATTTTATCTCTGCTATGTTCTTCCGTCGAAATTTTGTTTTTCTTTAACATTCGCAATCATCGGTCAAGCTCGAAGATTCACGAGCACGATATCGTACCCTCTTTCTTAATGGTTCTTAGCTCGATTAAACGGCGCTGTCTGATGTACTAAAAATGCCACCACTGTCTACAAATACTATTTTACATTTCGGTCACTATTTTCGAAGGGGGTCGGGGAGGAATCGTTCTTTCTTTTAGTAGTTATAGCAGACGTACAGTGTTTTTTTTTCTTTTACGATTCTTGATTTTTCTCTCTTCGTATCTTTTGTTCTCTGCTTTTTTCAATCTATGACACTTGGTGCTTCGATTCTACGGTATTAAGGCAACTATTTCATCGTCCACAGAGTCAAATTGCGAAAAATCGTAATTTCGACCACGCGGCCGAAGTTAGGCGTGGAAAGCGTATTGGAAAAAAAACACAAAGGCCCACCGCTGGCACAGAGGCTCGACGCTCGTCTCAATCGGTAATTAGAAGAAAAGGATTTCTTTATCGACGTATCGATAATCTTTCCGAGTTAACATTTGTTTTCTTTCTTTCTCACGAATATCCCAAAACCGAGAGAGAAACCATCAGCTACACTACTAATTGTCTGTTCTGCATTTTTCTTTTCCCTCTATCTTTACGACTAATAATATTGGTAATAATTAATTAATTAATAATTAATGATCGGTATTAGATAATAGATAATTAATAATAGATAATAGATAATAATAAATTAGGAACCAAGTACAATATATAAAGTATTATGAGGAATTAAATTAAATATTAAACTAGATCGTAGGTTTTTTTCGATTAGCTACGAGGACTATTTATAGATCGCGTTGCGGTACGCATTTTTTGTTTTCTTCAAATTTCATCAGCGAGTCAATATTTCACTTTTTCGTTTTTCCAGGGACTTTCTTTCCTCTCTGTATCTACAGTTCGTCCAAGGTCCGTGCGGATGAGAAATACTGGCGCGATCTTCGCGTACCGCAAATTTAATCTTAAGCAGTTTCATTCGGCGACTGACAAATACTGGGGGGGAAGAGAGAGGAATTCGTCTCGACGTTTTGCAAGCATTTTACGACGAATGTGTTTTTTTTGTCTGAACGTCGAAAATATTCGGAAGGTCATTCGCTTCGAGTATCTACAAATGTACAAATTATCGATTCGATAACTCGTCCGTCTTTTCCGTGGGAGGTGATTTCTTTGCTTTAGTGCGTTAAATTTCTATTTTTCAAATTCATTTTTCCGAAAGAAAAAAACGGAAGACGGAACTCGATCGTGGAGCGATCCCAGCTACTCTATTTACACGCAAGACACATTTTTCGTTCACGAAGTTTCGACGCTAGCGACGAGGTTGTTGTTTTTTTTTTTTTTCATTTTTCTTTAATCGTTTTAGGCTTCGAAAAAGGAATTCGACGTCGCAGTTGCAGGAGAAATTCGTCGGTCAGCGGATTCCCGAAAAAACTCGCATTGTTCGATACATGAAATATCGAAAGGCACAGAGTGCTCGACGTCGAGCGGAACTTTTACTTTTTATCAGAGACAGGAATTACTAAATTTTCTTTGTGTTCTGCAAAATGTGTTAACATTTCCTCCCAGGAAGAAAAGTTGATGAAAACGATTTTAAACCGATTTGGAACGAAATGCTTTTTCTCTTCATTATTTGTAACACGGTAGTTGCAGATAAATACGTGAAGGAGGGAAAGCGATTTTCTTCGGATGGCCAAAGTACAAACGAAATCGTGGTCGTGTTCGACTGGACGGAGATCCGACGAAACCGCCGAATCGGGAATGTCTCGACGATAGTCTATCTTGTGTGTGACAACAAAAGAAAACGGGAAAAAAAGTACCATTAATACGATTTTGTTTTCTCTCGCTAATCAAAAAAATTTTAGTTTCTTTTTGCAATTTTTTTCTTTGTCCGTGTTTTTTGTTCTCGATAGAATTATATGGCTCGGAAATCTAACTCACTTTTAATTATCGGCTACAATTAATTCGTTCGTCGTCTTCGTCGTTCGGCGATGCTCGTCTCAGTTTTTTTTTCTTTTTTCGATGAAGATAGAAGAAAAAATTTTGCTAACGCGATCGACGCTTCGGTCGGGATCGCTGCTCATAGCTTGATCAACGTTGATCGTCGGCTTGTTCATGTTTTACTTCTTTTACTCCTCGTCTTCGTCGTTATTTTCTGTCTTTCTTTATTCGCTTTCTTCAGTGCTGTGTTTTTTTTTCTTCTAATTTTGGAGATGTTCTCCGCAGTTCCGAAATCCTCAATGACTCGAGCCTCTTTTCGCCTCGTTCACGGAAGCCATTCTCGCCGACTCCATCTGCGAGTAATCGTTCCATCCGGGCATTCGGGTTTGCTCTATCGACGGGCACATCGTCTGTGGCGAATGAAAAAATAAATTAATCAATAAGATTTAGATATTTACAACCGAGCTGGGCGAATACTTTGAGTACCTAAAGTACCAAGTACTTTAACGACTTGGGTATATAAGTACTCAGGACCTCCAGTATTTAATGTTCCCGTGTACTTAAATATGTACTTCGAGCACCCAAAGTATTCGCTCAGCTCCGATTTACAACAATGTCGCGCCGTGGATTCGCAGCGAGTCGAACTTACCGAGCCGTTTGGATTCTTGGCCATGAAGATCATTAGGGAGCGGCTGCGGTTGCTGAACGGCCTCAGCTCCGGATCTCGGCCAGGACCATCCACCGTATCGACGCAGGTACTGCTGGGGGAAACGACGCAACTACGCTTTAGTCATTATGGCTCGCTTGCTTACTTTTTTTTTCTACAGGCAACGTGTAGATACGCTTCTTCTAACTCGAATATGCGTACAGGTGCTAATGGCAGGCGAGTGAATGAAACAAGAAGGATATGGAAAGGCAGCAAAAAAAATATATAAAAATATAAAAAGGAAGGAGAAAAAAAATTAGAAAAAGTAACTGTTTATTACCTCGTGCGCATTTCCTTCTGCTTGCGTTTACAGTGAATGTACGCGGCTATACAGATAATAACGACGAGGAATACTGCTATCGTGGCACCGCCGGCGATGCTGGCCGTCTCCAGCATTACCCGTTGCCTGGAAGCTGCAAAATGAAAAAAAAAATATTTTTTTTAAATCTTACTTTTTATTTTTACCATCGTTGAACGTATCTCTGTCGTCGAATACATTATTTTTGGAAGACTAGAAAATAGACTGGCGATATAGTGAGAGAAATTGTGTGGGTGTGTATGTGAGTGTTTTTTGAAGTAACAGAGCACTCACGCAAGTAGGAACCATCCAAATCCTTGAACTCGCACCTCTGTCCTATGAAGCCGTTGGCGCATCTGGAAGCAATAAAAAACGGGGATCGGACTTTAGATCAATATTTTTCATTGGGGCAATAAATTCAAGACAATGTGTAACGGTGAAAATGTGCTTTTAAAAATATATACATTAATATAATATTAAATGTTCAAATATTTTTTTTATTTAACGAAAATATAGAATACACGTATGTTTCTGAAGGTTTTTTTTTGTTTTCAACGTCGAAGATAAGTAAGACCGGAAACGAGCCGAGGGATCCCACGAAGGCGTCTGGTCAATTAGCGCTACGGGCTTTATAACAGTTAAAAACGTCGCAGCGAAGGGAGTATATACACTGTGTGTATTTTAGCTCTCACAGCTCGTTGGATTTTCGGTCATTGCGAGAGTTTGTTCGTGCGATAGGAAACGACGACGGGACGAGACGAGAGAGACGGATCGGCGACGACCGGTGCGAATCAATTAACTCTACTTAATTATCCAATCAAAAGAGGAAGCAACAATAAAAATACCGGGCGGTTGTCAATTAATCCGGGATTCGTGGTACGCTCAGCTTCGAATTCGTCTCGACTGCAGCCGGCGAGAGAAACGGATGAATGAAGGAAGTGATCGCTCTAGCGCCGACAAATCCCAGCTGCGCGCAATATAGTTTAGCAAAAACGGTGAAAAAACGGTTCGCACAGTCAAAAAATCTTTCTCGTTCGCAAACGTTAAAATTTTTTTTTCAATTTTCACGATACGTTTTTAGTTCCCTTTAATTTTACAATATTTTTTATTTTCCGTCAATTGTATTTTTTTTTTCAAATACGAATAACTGTTCATGGACTAGATGACTCGTATCTACACGTTTGTGATAAGATACCGTACGATAAAAACTACTGATCGCCGAGTGACAATTCAGAGAATAAAGTGCTCGGTAATTCTGTGATACGAGGAAACGTACTTTTTGCTTGATCTTAATATCTCAGCTAATTACGATCCTCCGGAGGTATTTTGTGGCTGTTCTATGTGGCACTATCTCATGGCAGGAGCTCGAAAAACACGCAATGTGCGGACGCGTGTGTGAACCGCGCGTGTGTGTGCAAGTCGATGGTCTCGGCGCGTAGTTAACGTGCGGGGAATGAGAGCGAGGAAAGGAGATAAGTGGAACGTGGAGGAAGATATACGCAGGGGAAAAGGAACGAGCGATGGGTGACTCGATTAGATCGGCATAAAAAAAAAATCTTATCGTTGAATTTACATTGGCCCTGCCGTTAAGTGCCGCAGGCGTGGAATCACTAGACACACCTGTGCTCCAAATTACCACAAAAATTGTAAAGTGAATCGAGTAACTTTACGACAAAACTATGAGGAAGAAAAATCATGGTCGCACATTAAAAAATAAATAAATAAATATGATTAAAATACCCTTGACATGTTTTTGCGCAAAATCGAGCTCCAAAAATATTCTGGACGGAAAAATCGTAACAGTAGATAAAAAAATATAGGATTTTAGAATCTTCTCACGAACAAAGTGAAAAAATTATTTTTTTATTACGTACAGAGATCGAGAAGAGGCGTGCGTCGTCGCAAGGTGGGTTTAAAAAAGGGGGAACTGGGATCGTAGAAAAATAAACGCCAAAGGACGACGAACGACTTTGGTGGGAAAGCGAAACGGGATGGGAAAAGGACATTTTCGTCATTCTTCAAGAAATATCAGGAAATCCATACCACTGCGAGTTGGACGATGCAACACGTGCCGGTAGTCGAGAATGAGAAAAGCGGAATTCCATAGGAACGTGTCGGGCCAAGGGAAGCGAGGATTATCGAATGAATTCAGAGGGAATAGGAATACGGAATAGGTGAAGGTCGGAACCGCTCGCGGAGCGTGGCTTTGACGCATAGCTGCACGGTAAATAATGCAAGTTTAAAAAAAGAAAAGAAGAAGCGAGATCGTCGATTGGTCGCACAACGCGGTAGCAAGTCGTGGTGATTTGTGATCGGTACGTGCACGACGATTTTTCCCACGGAATCTTTAGCGCGGCGAATATACGAAACTTCTCCTCGAACCGCTTTGGTTCGCTATAAAAATTTTCGACGAATTTATCACATCGGTTATTCAGGTCGTTACGATTTTCTGCCAAATACTTGCACCGCTTACCATTTTTTTCAGACCTCGAATTTCGAATGGAACGATGATTATTATATTAATCGTATAATAATTATATAATTTCATAATACTAAAACACTTAAAATACATCCACTCGCAATGTGTGTATAGTTATAATAATAATAATAAGTAATAATATTTATTAATAGTAATAATTATTATACAATTATTACGATTGAAGAATAAAATATTCAGCGACTCCAAATTAAATCAACGTTAAATGATGCGTATATAAATTATAAATGATTATATAATGAATTATTGGACAAATGAATATGCGGGTTTGTAGGTAGCAGATTCAGGATAATTCGTAGAACAGACTTGGGATTGAATCGATGTGCAAGTTGAATGCAATCGAGTGTCGAATTAAAATACTGTGGTAGCGATCGGCGGGCTGAAACTTCAACGGATAACAAGGGTAATCGGGTGGTGTGCTGTTCGAACGAGAGGAAAGGCAAGCAAAGATGAAGAAACCGATGGTAAAGCGATCGGCGAGGAGCGAGGTAAGGCGAGGCGCGCAAAACTCGATGCTCTCTCGGTGCTCGCTCGAGCTTCTCGTTTCCCACGGTGTTTGCTTTGTCGAGAGCGCGAATCGACGGGGAGGCCGAAATTTTTTCGTTTCGCATCGACGGAAGAGCGAGCGGGAGAAAGAATGAGAAATCGAGAAAAAGAGACGGAGAACTTAAAAAGAAAACAAAAATACCATCGTCACAGCGAACAAACGATTAAAGTACATTGAGAGAAAAAAACCAGTGTTTTAGAAAAAATAACTAAAAGGCAAGTAAGTTATTTCACTACGAAGCTGATATTCCTACGAGAAAATTAGAAATTAATGATGATAGAGGTAATAAAAATTGAAAGATATTTTACAGTTTTGTCTTCTTTTTAATGAAAAAAATAAATAAATTGTGGGGCCACAGAACGCAGCTCGGCGAGTGAAGAACCCTTCGATGACTTTCCAGTTGACGTAAGAACTTCGAGTTACCGCCGAGTGTAATTGAGTCGCAGCGGTTCATCAAAGGTCTATTATAATAACAATGCGTAACGCACAGAATCCCACGGGCCGGGGGGTTTTTTCGCTGACGGGTGTGGGGCAGTGAAACCGAGTGTACGTAGACCCAGTGCGACACTCGTCGCAGCGGTCGGTTAGAATAGAGTAGGGCACGCAGTGAAGAAGAAAAAAAGGCGTGCTTACGCCTCTGTAATAGAGTCGTGGAGGAATGACGATCGAGGCTTTTGCTCCTTTGTGCACTCGAGGATACAGGGACTTTCAGAAATTGCACATAATTGCCCTATTTCATCTAAACAATTATAATTCTACATGAGAACGAGACTTCGCGAGAAAAAAAATCAATAAAAAAATGTACTAAAAACGATTTTTAAAAAATAACCAACGAAACTAAAAAAAAAACTCTTCGATACTTCGACGTCAATCTTTTTTATATAGGTTTTACAAACAAAAATTACTTTTGACAGAAGCAGCAATCCTTTTTGGTGCTTGGACGAAACATTAATTTGTAAAAACAAAAAAACCAACGAAACGACAAAAAAGCCTTTGATATATCGACATCAATCTTTTTTTTATATAAGGTATAAGAACAAAAATTACTTTTAGCGGAAACATCGATACTTTTTGGTACTTGGACAAAACGTTATTTCACAAAAAAAAAAAAAACAGAATAAAAAAAAACTCCCGTGTTAAAATACTTGTGAATGAATGTAGCTTCGGTATGAATTTTTGTGTCGGCCTGTATAGCCGGATGGCGCGGAAGGTGGGCAAAGGCGAGCAGCAGGAGAGAGGGACATACCGAGAGAGAGAATTTACCGCTCGTTTCACGCAGAGCGACGAGAACACGTTGAGAGCAATACAAGAGAGAGGCCGAGGGGGTCGGTGGCTGGGAAAAACCCGGTGACCCTTTGGGCGCGCGACACAATGCTTCTCTGTGCCGTCGGTGTGTCTATTCCTCGTGTACGCGGTAGTGAATCAGTGAAGAGGCGAGAATGAGCTGACGAGAAGAAATATACACGCGGAGGGTGAGTTCCGCGAAGACATCCACCTCCGTCCTTGTGCGAAGATTGCAGACGGACCGAGGGAATTCCTGTCTTCGATGGGCCTCGTAAATTGAGAGGTAAAATGGAAGGAGCCGCGCTCCGCGCCTTCGACGCTTAAGAATCGCGTCCGAGATTGAATAAGTCATTATCTCCTTTTCTCGCCAAGTGTGAAATAAGAAGGAGCAGGTGGAACCGTGAGAATAATCACATTTCCCCCGTCACCGTCGAACTCCCATATGATTCCGTTTGGGAAACTGACCACCCCGAATATCATTTTTCTCACTCGATTATAACGTCCGAACTAGCATTTTTTTTCTTCAATTTATCGATCAAATAACAATTATTATTATTATTACTATAAAAGATAAATTTTAAACAGTAAAAATAAATGTAAATAAATTATGTAAACTATTATTATTACTATTATTATTAATATTAATTCATAATTTAATCATAATATTACATTCAAATTTAATCATTTGTAAAAATTCCTTAATCGAGTACTTACAGGCAGTTGTAGAGCAGGGACTCTTGAATTTTGACGGTGAAGCATGTAGCACCGTTAAGACAGTACCATTCCGCGTAATCGGGCGGACATGTGTACATGTGGAATGTGATGTTGGGCCTTGGTGTCGGCGTCGGTGGTCTCGGCTTGGGCGTCGACCGGGACGAGCACGCGTCTGGGTAACACACAAACAAACACAATTTTATTCAATTGTTAATTCCTCGTTCGAGCACGTGGTTCGTGCAAGACATTTTCATCTCCGTAAGGTTCGTCCGGTTTCGCGACGCGCAGAGCGAAACGAGAACCGAAAGAGGAACGCCGAACCCACGCATCGTCTTACTTCGCTAACTAGCCGACGTCCTCCGCGACAAAAGGAAAACGAGCGAGCTAACACGTAGCGCATAATTGACAACCTCTTAACGTCCTAACGCTTCTAGCATGTAGGTCGACGAGTCCTCGTCACGGAGATGCAACATTAATTAAACCCATTTTCAGAGGTTCATTTAATAATTGGCGAAAAGATTATATATTTATCCCCTCTTCCCACTTTACGCGTTGGTTGGTGGCTAAAAAAATTACGATTAAATTTTGAACGAGCTTCGATATGATTATTTTTGTGACAAAAACCAGATACTTCGCGATACCAATGAGCTATTTTTGTTATATTTTATTTCAGTCAAATTCTATAGGGGAGGGCGGGGCAAAACGGGACAATAAGCCAAAACGCAATTTTCCAATAAAAATTTGGTCGCCCCATTTTGCCCCGCTCTTCCCTATAAAAAAATTATTCATGTTTAACTCGATGCATATTTCTTTACAATAGGCAGACAGACAGACAGACAGAAGTGAGTAATGTTTTTTCTTCATCTTAATAGAGTATATAAAAAAAAAAAAAAATTGTGTACCATAATCATATGTACTTCGTATGTGATGGGCAAGCAAAAAGGCACATGTGTAACTACAGTGTTCCCGCTTGTCAGAAATTTCGGAAAAAAACATCGACTTTTTTTTTATGTGAAAGATATTTCTACCGAAATCGGCAGCGCAAAGCGTGTCCGCAAAAATCCTCAGGATAATAGCCAACGAGCTAATATGTTAATATATATCGAAGCAGACAATGGACAGTACGACGATATTTTTGTGAGCGGTGGGGAAGGGTGGTTTGTTGTTCCCCCTTGCGAAATGTGACGTGACACATGTAGAGTGTCCGTGCGTATTATACGAGCCCTAGGATAAGTGTATACGCGGAGATCCACGCCCCGCGAGGTTTCCACCGGCTGCGAAAGTGCGTTACACGTCAGGACATACACGTACAATGTACTCGGTGAAGGCGGCCAAAGGAAAAAAAAAGAAAAAAAAAGCAGAGGGTTGAAGTGGATCGGACGAGTGGAAGCGAACCGCGAGCGACGTTGCGCCCGGGCCCAACGATCGATTGACTTGTTTAACGACTAATGGACGAGTGCGCGTGCTGCACTCAGCGCCATTGTCCGAACTAGATTGCCAACGAGAGAAAAGGAAAATAACGTCGGCGACCGAAGAAAAAAAATTCCGTTTTCAAATCAAAGACGTGAAAGAAATCAATAACAAACGCTCAGCTAAGACAATTGACGTAAAAAATACAATTGGTAGACAAAAATATAATTGATGTAAAAAATATAATAATATATATATAATTAGAGATCATATAATTATTGTCTGTTTAATCATATATTTTTTCAAACTTTTTTTGGAATGGGAGTTGCCGGTTTTCATATTAAACGATACGAGTAAAAAAAATCCTCGCATTCCTATACAGAAGGAGACGGAGCAAAAGAAGAAAACAGAATAGGGCAGCCGTGTGAGGAGTGCCCGGAGCC
The DNA here is from genome assembly GCA_964017025.1 of Stenichneumon culpator. Lineage (NCBI taxonomy): Eukaryota > Metazoa > Arthropoda > Insecta > Hymenoptera > Ichneumonidae > Stenichneumon > Stenichneumon culpator. Next base: position 7,926,379 of record OZ024775.1, on the reverse strand, counting down.
AGAAGAATCAGGCGAAATGGAGCGTTGTCGAAAAAAAAAATTCCGGCACGAGTGAGCGAAGAATCAGGCGAGAGCACACGGGAAGGAGCCAGAGAACAATAGTCCCTCCAGTGTATTCCAGACGCGACGGGGTGTTCGCCTTCCGCTCATTCTCGTTATTCCTCGCTTGCCGATCTCCCAGCGACCCTAAATACTTCGCGACCGTCTTATGACGCGAATTTTCACCTATTTATTGACAAACGATATTCCGACAAATTTTCTCGCAATTTTTTAATGACACAAAAAAAAAAATCAATTTGTAATCCATCTTTCTCCAATTATTATCCGTATGACATTTTTGGGAGGGCAAAACTCAGTAGGGCAATTCAGGCAACTACGGACGATCGAGCGATATTCTTCGCCGCTCGGCGGATCGCGTGTTTCGGCGAAAAAATTCCACCGGATCGATAGCCTGGATTCGTGACTATCGGACGAACTTCCTCGCCGGCGAGAGGAGCTCGGAGAGCCACCTAGGGTGGAACGATTGTCGACGCGCTCCGAGGAGGCCATAGGCGCGCCGAAATACTTCGGAGGAGGAACGGCGAGCAACCCCGAAAGGATCGAGCGCCGAAGGAACGAGGATAAAGTGGTCTGCACTGGGCGCATGCGCACGTGAGCTAAACAACCGGATCGCATCTGTTCCGAATTGGTCTGGAGCCTTCTATCTGTCACCTGTTGAAATTTAACAATCTGCTGCGCTCGCTTGCCGAGCGTCACTTCTCCGACATGCCTTTGCCAAAAAAAAGCATGAGTAAAATAAGATACGGTGCGCGAAGAATAAAGGACAAAATGTTAAAATATTATAACGCCGAAGGAGGAGAAAAAAAGGAAGAAAAAGAAAATTGCGAGATAAAAAAAATGAGCAAAGCGAGAAAAACGGAGAAGGAGAAAATGAGCAAGAACGAAACCGCATTTTATTTGGTAGACGCGTGCACGAAACAACATTGGCTGCCTCTTGTGAGTAAAACGTATAATAATGGGAGAGAGAAAAATAAAACAACCTCTGCGCCTGTCCCGCTGCGGAATGAATGCCGAGTTTACCGTACTAGCGTATAACGCGGAAATTTAAGTAACAGCAGTAGAGACGTAACCACTGGTTTCAACGCCCATGTCCCCGTACACCGCATGACATGCGAGTACCGCGCAACCCCTCCCTCACCTTCGCCCGCCCGAATACCTCCGGCTGTCGCTGATAAATACCTTCGTTCTTGATATTTTACCGACTCGACGAATCAATATACGGCTTTTAGTGAAATTCGTCGTCACGAGAACGAACCGTCGCCCGATAGCGTAAAAAACAACGATAAAAAGTACTCGTCGCCCATCCCAATCCCGAGAACAAAAAATATCTCACGATCCTAAAAAAATACGTCGCACACGGTAAAAAAAAAAACAAGATTACGGATAGGAAAAAAAATCTCGTCGGCAAATATCCACAATTTTTTTGTTGGCTATTTTCACGATTACTTTTAGTTTAACTCTTTGAAGCACGGTGAATCACAGGCGATGCACGTCTTTGAATTCGGAAAAAATGCATTAATCACCAACCGATGTATTTGAAACTTCATAGGGGAAAGTGGGGCAAAATGGGGCGGTGGGGCAAAACGGGACGAGAGGACAAAACGCAATTTTCCAAAAAAAATTTAGACCCCCCATTTTGTCTCATTGATACATCCGGATTTTCTGCCCCGATTTGGCCTACTGTACCATCCGAAAATTATCGGAAAATTGTGATTGGCCCCGCGGTCCTATTTTGACCTATATATGCTTCAATTGTTTTAGAGTACGGTTCGTTAGGGAAAATAAACAAGTTGTGAAACAAACGAGACAAAGGTTTGTAATAAAATCGTCGAGGAAAAGGGCTGTGAACTCTGCGGACCAGAAATTTTCGCTGAACGCACAAACCCTTTTTTACCGCGCAAATCTTGGATCTACGATAAACCACGAAAAAGCTTCGTACCTGCAATTCCGAACAGCGTGTAGGATATAATGAGTAGCGTCGCTAGATAGGGCGGAATCCTGCTTCTTCTTCTGCCCGAGGAACCGGAAAAGGCCGTGCCAGCGGTGTCCCTTTGGTTTCGCGCCGTCCCCCGTTCCCTGTCGTCGTCGACGTGGTGGTGATGGCCCCGGACGATTAGATCGACGTAATCCGGACTCGTTCCCCATTCCGATCTCGGGTCCGTTCTGGAAGCCTCCGCTCTGCCCGTCGTCGCCGTCCCGGTTGAGGATTCCGTCGAGGTCGTTGACCCGCAACATCTACTCGTCCTGTGCAACCGTTGTCTTCGCGCTAATCTCTGATTATCCCGAATCTCCTCGACCCGGTGAAGCTTGCAGTCGGTTAAATCGTCCAGCGACAATCTCTCACTGTTTTTCCGCGCTTGAAAAAATTCCTGCTGACCGTCCTCGTCGCAGTCCGCCGCGAGTCTCGAGCACTCCTGAGCGTTCTCGCGAATTTGGTGATCCATCGGAGCTTCCGAGGCGATCCTCGATCGCTCCTGGCGCAGCTGACGCACCTGACGCGACTGCGTTCTCTTCTGGTGATCGTCCTCGCTCGTCGCGAACAACCTCTCGTACTCCGGACTGCCGACCCGGTTCGGAACGTACGTATCCTCGATCCACCTGGGATCCTGGATCGTGCCGGAGGAATTTTTCTCCCAGTCCCTCCGGCGATTTTGGTGGTGATGAACGGAACTCATAGCGGTCGTCGCCGCCGTCGTCGTTGTCGTGCCGGCAACGACTTCGCTCGCTACAGCGACAGAGCCCGATGAACCAGCAGCCGTTGTCGCTGTCGTCTCGAAACTCTGAACCGTCGCGCAGCAGCCACCACCTGGCCCGCAACTCCGACGCACGTGCCGCCGTCTCCCTGTAACCAAATATCCGAACGTTAGCCTTCTGTACTACGCGCAAAGCGTATATATATATTTTTTTTTTCATCATTTTTTTCTCGCATGTACGGATGTGCGTGCGAGGGTTTCGTGGACAAAGCATCGCGGATTCCTGGGCAGGATCGAATTTACAGTCGGGTGGGACGAAATGTAGTTTGAACTTGTGTCGAGGTTTAGGGTTGAGTCAAGTTCGAAGTTCGAGATCGGACTTAGGACGATGATACGGGCAGTCGGTCGGCAACGAAAACTGTCTCCAAATGGCACTTGTTACAGTTTTTGTTACCGACGGACACGAGGTTTAAACTGGAGTCAAATTTGAGCTCAAGATTGGCCTTAAGCCTACACTGAAAAAAAGAAAATGCTGCCAATGGAAAAAAATGTTTTTTCAATTCTACTTTCAATTCATACAATTTGATAGCGGATTGAAATAATACGTCACCTTGACGGTCTTGCTGTCGTTGTTTCAATATCGTATAGAATTGTAAGGATGGATAGTAGAATTGAAACAAACAATTTTTTTTTCTTCGGCCGCCCGCAAGCGAATTTTTTTTTTTTCAGTGTATGCGAAAACTTCTCCTGACCGAGCTCAACGTCCCTCGGTCGGTAAAGAAAACTGAAAAGACATTGAGAAGTTGTAGAGATTTGAGAACGATTTCCGAATGGCATTCTCATTACAGTTCTCATTAGCGACCGAGTACGGATTAGGCGGCCGGAAAAGGCCTTGGTAATCCTACCAGTCAGCGATAATTTTTTATCGATTCAAATTTTTTTTATTCTTATAAAAAATTGGTCGTAAAACGATTGAGTCTTGTGATAATTGTAGCTATGCGTTCATTTTTTTAAATGTACAGTAAATTATGACATCCTCGGCGGTGTTGAATAATAGCATTCATCAGTGTTAAGACACTGCGGCTATCCGTGAGTCGCGGTGAATAGGTCGCGAGAGCGAGTGCGTCAGTCGCGCGTTAAAACTCGACGATCGGGACGAGGGGTCGGGGAAATCGGCGGCTTCTTCGTATCTCTTCAACTAGATAGAGGATAGTCTAAGTGGCGCGTGATGCGGCCCTCCCACACCGGTTTCGCAATTGCATCACTGGAACGTGATTTTTTTTTCTACTTCGCTCGCTTATCCGCGTCGTACAAATTAAGTATGGAAAAAATATCGCCGTCCGCGCTTTTTTCAACATTCTCCCGCGAACGGCAGAGACGCAGATCTTTGTTAAGTCATGTAAATTAATTTTTTCTGAGTAATGATTTTGTTTAAATCCATTAATAATAAATACAACAATTCTCAATAATGCTTTTTTTGTTTATTATTCAGGACAAATGTTCTTTTTTTCTGAATAATCATTTTTCTTTATCCATTACTCAGCATTTTTTTATTTTCCTTTCTGAGCAATGATTGTTTTTCTTATTCATTACTCAGAATTTTTTTTCCGAGTTATTTCCGTACTCGACGGTAATAGTTTGACGTTCACACGGTTCAAGTCGTTCCCGACACGAACAGCTAACAAACGCACGATACTGATAACGCGATGACGTTGAGATTATTATCGATACGGCCCCATCGAAGTCCAAGATTATTGACACGGATACCTGGCGAGATATTTCATGGCCTGTCGCCCGAGGCCCGATGGAATTCGGTGACACGGATTCGTGTACCGAGAATCTTTCTTATCGATCTTCGATGTTTGGAGGAACCCGCCTGTGTGTGTGGGCATTTTTTTTATTTCCCTATGAGTCTGAAACGACACAAAGTTAACAGATAATAGGCGAGAGACAAAGTAACGGATGAGGGCAGCTTCCTGGTCTCAATAACGTTAGTTTCTTGGAATCTGACCCGTGGGAATCGTCGCGAGAGGACAAAAATTACTTGTGTTAGCGACGACGACGACGGGGACGACGACGAGCTACGACAATCAAGAGGAAAGCGGGGGAGGATTAATGGTTGCCTCGAGTCCGCGAGCACTCGGAGCTATCTTTTGCTCAAACATTTTATTTTATTTTTTTCTCAAAAATGTCTCGATGAATTTATAGTTTGATCCAATAACGCTTCGAAGGAGATTAAGGGTTGAATAACGAAAGTAACAATCTGGCACGGTCATCGAACGATTATTAGGAGATATTTTTAATGGAAAAATTGAAAAAAATTATGTAAAAAAAAACAATTTCAAATGTATGATGTCGACAAAGAATTTTTTAAATTAAAAATTAGCCAAAGCTGCAATTTGTATTCTATACGCCCAATTGTGTACGCCCAAAGAGGCCAGCACATTCGTGTTCGGCGCGCAAAAATACGTCGGAATACGTGGCAATTAATTTTATAAAGAGAAAAAAACATTTTATAAAAACAAAAAACATTTCGTCAAAAAAATTGCGAGGCTACCCCTTTAGAATCCATTATTTGCGTTTTTAACGTCCTCAAGTGGCACGATGGAACGCTTCCAAAACTTCGGACAAGGCCTTATCTCGTGTATTTTTTCCCGTAGAACACGGTGGCACCTCGGATTTTCCCTAGCTCCATTGGGAGCCGAGATATCGAGGTTTGAAAATCCCGAAAATCGACGTTTATCCAAAAGTGGCTCAAAAACTCGAAAATCTCTGTCAACTGTTTTTTTTTGCCTACGTATATAAGTTACAAAAAATTGCAGAAAGTTATTTTTCTCCCGTGACTGTTTCCAAAACTGAGTATTTATTTGAAACTTTTTTCTTTAATAAAATTTCCGTACGGCACTGCTATTGCGTTCGCGGCTGTGACGCTTAAGATTGTACTGTATTGTTTAATGTTTATATAGATTCTTATGCTTATTAGGCAAAACTTATGCGCGAATGTGCACACTTGTATATTATTTTCCTGTAAAAAGGGCCTTGGCCCGTATACAATATAATAAATAAATAAATAAATAAAATTGGTCGCAGAGAGGAGTCTCAGAGAAACGAGTGCACTCTGACCCGGAGTGCACACCGTGCATTTCGCAGACGTTTCAGCAAACGAGCTTGCGAGAGAACGAGGACGAGTGTCGAAGGAGTGAGAATTAAAGAAGAAGTGCCCGACTGTTTAGCACGATTATCCAATGATACGGTACACACTGCGGGACGTGAGCTCGTCGTCCCGACCGGACGGAGAATTCGTCCCGCGTGTAAAACCGCGGTAAGTAGGTGACACACGCGAGAGAGCGTGCGAGCGAACGCGTAAAAGCGTATGCGAAGAGAGCGAGCGAAGGAGGAACGGGGCGAGCGCAAGTGAGGACGCGGCCCACGTGCACACTCGACTATTCAATAATTGCCCATTTCCCTCCAAGCCGAGGGCTTACGACCCGAGTATCTCGGAACGAGTTCTTCGTCGCGTATCTTCTATATAAAAAACACATATATAGCTATAAGTATATTTTTTATAGCAAGAATCCCATTTTAAGAAACATTGTTTAATTTTCTTTCATTCAGCCGAAGAACAAGTTTAAACTTGGGCGACGGTGACAAAAAAATAAATAAACAAGGAAATCGAAGAGAATTTAATTTTTTATTCTACTCATCAAGTTCGATGTTTATGATAATTAGCTATCTTTACATATCGGACACCGTTAAAGCGCGCAATTAGATGAGGTGAAAATGAAGTTCGCATCGGAAAAAAAATTTAACCGTACCGATTTCTTCTTTTTCCAGTAAATGAGACTCTTCTTCGCTTCCGCGTCACGTTCAACGTGCTCATCGGCTTCCAATTTGTTTTTCTTTTTCTTCTACTTTCTTGTTAGCGACTCGCAAACCGAGTCTTGGATTCAGGTTATTCCGTAATTACGGAGGGACGAGAACTGGCAGACGGGCTTCATCCGTAGCTTCTGTTATAATATACGGGGCGAACGGGGAGAGCACATGACTATCAAGCGAAGGGCTTACTTGCGGTGAATAATACTAGATACGCTTCCTCGAATTATGATGCATTTTTTTCTCTCTCGACTCCCACGATGTTTTCGTAGAGATAATAGATTGATGTTCGACTTATAGATTGACTCGAGTTTTTTTCACTGAATTATTTAATTCACCGATTTACTTTTATTTTATATCTACATAAAAAAAATATATATATTTCTTCTTCGGAAAAGGCAAAGTTGAAGAATGTACGACTGATTGACGAGAAAATTCAATTTACGATTATTTTTCATCCCCTATATCCGTCGATTTGTCCAAACATAAGAAAAAAAAAACTTCTCCAGGCCATTTATATCCCGTAAATTTCTTACGAATTTCCGGCACGTGGATATTCAATAACTCTCATGCGTTCGCCCTCACCGAGCGAGGTTTCCTCTTTCGCCTCTCTCCCTCGTCAAATACAGAAATCCACACCCATTTTTATATATCCTGAAAAGATATATTCCTGTGTGCGGAGATTTTAATAACGCAGGACCATCCGCGCCCGTTCGGTTTCCTCTTTCGTCCTGGCACATGTCCCGGTCATATTTATATCCGGGATTCACCCGATGGGGATTTTAATAACGGACATTTTCTCGATGGTAACCGGACGCCGGACGCGCGCTCGCCGTCCCGACGGACGGGGGCGGATTGAGGGAAGAAAAATCTCCGCAGCAACCCGCGCAGGAGGAAACCGCATGTGAGGGATGCTGCGGGCAGGGTGCAAGCAAATACTCTAAGCTCCACTGGTCGGCGCTTAAACATGCGTGAAGAATAGCGAGTAATGCACGAACATTTATTTTTTTTAACGCTCAAATTATTATTTTTTTAATCAACCTTCGTAAATCGTATGTGGCCTTTATCAAGACTGTAAGTTTTTTTTTTTAAGTTCAAAAAGTAGATTAGATATAAAATATTTACATCGCTCAAGAGTTGACCAAGACTTCCGAATGACTAAATAAAAAAAAAATTGCATCCAGATTCGTTAAGAAAAGGAATCATTATTTATAAATAAAAAAAATTGTACTCCGATTTGTAAATATTATTATATCAAATATATATATAGATCTCGCTTAAGAGGTGTGCAAGTAACGATTGACAATTTGGCAAAAGGCTCATGCGACTCCAAAAAAAAGCATCGAAAAAAAAAACATCCAAAAAATAATTCTCTCAACCGGGATTTAGTCCAGAGCTCGTCAGTGACACTTAACCGTGAAACCATCTCAAAAGTAAAGAAAACAAGAGGAACCGTGTGTGAGTCTGGGAGCGCAAGGATGTCGGTCTTGTCGCGTGGCAGGACGGGCGGAGGACCCCTCGGGACTCTCGAGGGATTCGTAGGGCCCTCGGTGTTCGCCAGCTGCTGGCTCCTCTTCGCGAGAATGGCGCTGTCGAAAAATGATCCTAGGAAGCGGGGGCGGCTCCCGACAAACACGGAAACTCGACGATCTGCCCTCCGCGGGTCCGGGTCGGAAAAATTATGTGTTTTTCTTCGTCGCTCCCTCGGAGCTACCCGGGCCGACGGAGAAGGAAGGGGGACCAGCAGGCTGGATGAGTGGCCGGTGTATATAAAATGTATGTAACAGGAATGAGGAAGAAAAAAAAAAGCGGAAAAGGGTCTCGGATTTTTGAGTTTGAGAGGCCGAGAGTGGCGCGCACCCCCCCCCCCCCCCGCCCCCCCGACGAGCCGGCCATTATGGTTCCTCGTGCACCGGTTCACTCCCCCGCCCCCCCCCTTCCTCCTGTTCTTCCGCACCCTGCGTTTTTGGAGCGTTGCACCCTGCATCCTACGGTTCACCCCTCGTCTGTATCCTGCGGCGCGTTGCACCCTGCACCCAGCATCCTCTCCGCTGGAAACCCCTCTCCACCCCCCCCGCAAACCGATGCAGTGGAAACATCGAGGGATAGTGGCTGCACGCGTCGGGCGCGCTTATCCGTACGGATATGATCTATTCAATGGATACATTATTGGGAGCAAGCGCGTCTGCGCGATCTTCGTCTTTATCCGAGTTCGATTATTCGTCGTTCGCTTCCTGCTCAAAACTGAAGCGAGGTATATGGATAGAGAAAAGGTGGTGTGTTTGTGAAGTTGGGAACACACCCCGTTCGAATCGGGTCTCGTGTTTCCCTTCGGTCGGATACATTTTTGCGGTTCTGAGATTCTGTTTGGAGCTTCGGAGTGGAGTGAACAGATATTTTATGAAATCTAACTTCTTGGATAAATTTCGACCAAATTGAATGCCAAAGGTCTTTTATCATAAGTATTATCTTTGTGTTCGGTTTTAGGACGATAGCTCATAATTTAGGAAAGTTGGAAATACGAGCGGATGTTTTCTTTTTACAAAAACAGCTTCCTCCATGAGGAAGCAAAAACGGCGATGCTCGCGCGGTGTCCAGATGCGAGGGTTGATGGCGTCGGATGGGCCATTAGATCGCGCGCGTGTCTTGCGTTTCTCTTCGATCGGATGAACCTTTGCCGTTCTTCGATTCTGTTTGGAACTTGGAAGAGGACTGGAATAGATACTTCATGAAATGTACTTTCTCGGAAAAATTTCGGCCAAATTGAATGCCAAAAGTCTTTGATCGTAATTATTATCTTGGAAACGTGAACGGCCCAGTTTGTGTCACTGTCCCAGATTGTGACAGAGTACCTCTAGCATAGTCGGCTCCCCCGACCATTTGATATGCAGCCAATGGGTAGCGCGCGTTCGTGGGGTCACAAACTGCGACACTTGGTCCTCCTTGTTTATCCCCATGATTTTACACGCTTAAAGTGAGAGAGCTACGTTGAAGTGTCACAAGCTGGGCCTTTAATCGTAATTATTATCTCTGTAAGGTAAACGGCCTAGTTTGTGACACTGTCCCAGTTTGTGAGAGAGTACCTCTAGCATAGTCGGCTCCCCCGACCATTTGATATGCAGACAGTGGGAGGCGCGCGTTCGGGGGGGTCACAAATTGCGACACTTGGTCCTCCTTGTTTATCCCTATGATTTTACACGCTTAATGTGAGAGAGCTGCGTAGAAGTTTCATAAACTGGGCCTTATGCGGTTTTAGGGCGATAGTCCAAAGCTTACGAAAGTTGGAGCTACCGTCGAATTTTTCTTTATTTTTTTTTTTACGAGAACAGCTTCCTCCATGAGGAAGCAAAAACGGCGATGCTCGCACGGTGTCCGGATGCGAGGGTCGATGGCGTCGAATGGTCCATCGGATCGCGCGCGTGTCTCGCCGGGAAGGAAACGCGTGGAGGAGGATAGGAGCGGAGTGGTTTCGAGGGTCCCATGAGAGGTTTTGTATACTTTATACTGGGGAAACAAGATCTTTTACCTATCTTTTTCCCTCGCACACTGCGCGGTTGTTTTACTGTGCGGGAGCTCTCGGGGCATGGCTGCAACTGCAACTGCGACAGCCGGTTCACGCGCCGTGGATGTGTGCCCAACCAGCGGCTTAAATATGATAGAGTCGAAAGATAACATCCGGACAATAGCTGTGTCCACGGAAGTGCGGTACAGCGGCGGGGATGAATGAGCCGAGCGACGAGAGCAAAGACCGAGGGCGAAAAGCTGTTAAATTAGGCGACTATCGGATCTCCGTTTAAATGCCGTTTGCCAAGGTGCAGAGATAAAGTTGCTAAAATAAACCGCACCTTGATACTTTTTTTTATGCGCTTCGTAAGTTCACTCGAATTTCAAGACATCAAAGGACTGCCCGACATTGCCTGCGGACTAAGTTTTTTATTTCTAGTCATTTCTTTTATTTCTAGAATCTTCCTTTATTTCTAAAATAAAATCCGAATAATTGTTGCTTTCTAAATAAGTATTCTCTAAAAACAGACGGAATCTCAAGTAATTAAATTCGTCAGAAAGCAGGTAACGTCTTTAATCTAGAAGAAATTATCCATATTAATAAAAAAAGTGAAATAAAGCCTTACCTAAAACTTGTTTCAGTGGGATAAAACTGGTGATTATGGCCCGGCCCATAAATCATTGGTTGCTAATTGGGGTGGGCGTTCATATTCAACATCTTTACCCTATATATTTATATACATATATATTCTTCGTAAAAAGTTGTTAAAAAAAAAGTAATTAAAAAAAAGTGGCGCGTGCTGTAGGAGGGAGAAGGGGCATATTTTAATAATCTCCGAGTCGTGCCTTACGGGTCTCGACTTTTAGAGGTCCATTACCGGGTCCTGAATACACAAGAGAGGCACACATACGAACACGCACGAAGGGAAGAGAACTCTAATGCATGCACACATCGAGCACGTGGCGCACGAGTTTTCGAAGACGGGAAGCACATGTTCGGGTCTCGTCTACCGCTGCGGCTGGATCGCAAGGGTGGCTGCCTGGCGACGGCAGCGGGACCAGCAGCGGCAGCAGGAGCAGCAGCATTCAGGAGGAACAGCTGCCAAAGGTGGTGGCTCGTGGTAGCTGCATATTATAATATGGACCTATCTGCCGTATATTGTACCGAGTAAAAGGATAGGTCGTTCGATGGGGAGGCGGGGGCGTCGTCGTAGGTGGTAGATGGAGGCACGCACTTACGCACATCAAAGAGGCTGAAGGCTCGGCGAAGGAGTGAAGGACCCAAAAGGGATTTTAGCCTGCGCGTTACCGAATCAAAGAAAAATGGAGCACAAAAATATAGAATAAAAAAAGATGAAATTGTGAGTGCGGTTTTTGAGAGACGAACGGAAGGCCACGAGGGTTGCCAAAGGTGTGCCGGGGCTTAACGAAACGCTCCCCTGGAACCTTCCCCCCCCCCTCCCCCGATGAGTCGCGAAATTTTCAAGCAGGATTTCTGCACATTACCGGGTACAATTTTTTTTATACTGGTGAATTTATATGAATTAATGATTGATTTGGTTTTTGAGATTTTCATTCGTTCTGATATGATTTGCATATCCATCGGTGTGATTGGACAGTGCCGAGCGGATAAAAAAATTCGCTCGAGAGGTTGTAACTTTAATTCCGGGGGAGCGTGGACAGTTGGAAGTGTGCGGACGACACGGGAGGTCCGGTTCTCGCTCTCTCAGAGTTACACTATAGCGAGCTCGTTGAGTGTCGCATCGCTTTGTAATGGAGCGATGAGAGGAGGAAGGATCGAAATAAGAGCCAGAAGAAGGTGTAATTCGAGCATGGAAGAGGGGAGTTATAATTCTCTTTCCTCGAGATCTCACCGAGCCTCTAGAAACTTATATCTCACTCCATTCTCTCTGATCTGGATAGCAGAGGTGTAACTACTTGACACGCTTGCCTCCGAGATGTACCCTGTCTGTGCGGTAGGTCTCGTTTCAATCTCCCCCCCCCCCCCCGTTTTCTAAGAGGCACTTTTCAAACAATTTTGATGCTTAATCGTAGAGCAAGCTTTTTGATGGTACACATTTTTTATTTTATTTTATTTTATTTTATTTTATTTTATTAAAAAAATATCTTAGATAAGAAAAATGAATCCGAACAAGGAAATTTCTGAGTAGTGTGAGAAAAATTACTCCATCTTAAAAACGACTTGAGTTGCAGGCCCGAAATTTTGCTCACGGTTAGGGCAGCGATTATCCTTCGTTGATACAAGTTTCGAACAAATTTATTGAGATTTCTAAATCCGTAGCTAGTGCGCAGAGACCGAACGGATACACGAATAATCGAGCTTTATCGATCGAGAGCGCCGCTTCCTTTCGCGGTCGCGCGCGCAGTTGTTATGCATTAATGAATGCCGCCGGCCGAGACTCGCTTCCTGGCGCATAGCTGCAATACCTACGTACTCTACCGGGTGTGTCCGTAATATCACTCAGAAAATTTCTCACATGACGTTGAAAATAAAAGTGCAAGTTCGCGATTTATCTCGATACAAGTATCTAATTCTAGTAACCCTGAGAAAAGAAATACTAAAGTTAATTAAACGTTTCTTCCCATAGTCGTCCCACATAATATAACAACTATCCATAATTGTCTCTTTCTTGATATCAAAATACAATTTATTAATTTTATTTGTTGAATATTAAAATTAATTTTTTTGTCTTAAGCGGGTTTATATTTATTTATTAAACATTTTCAAGCCCTTTTTAATAAATAATATTCTCGTACTAAAGAAACACGTTTTTCCGATTAAAAAAAAAAACATTAAATTAATTCCGATACATTTTTTCTGAGTGGATATCGTCTCAATGTAAGTGCAAATTATATATATGTTTAAACATATATAATTTGCGAAAAGGATTGAGTTTCCGTTAATGAATTTTTCAACACCCCATAAAGGTAGACCGGAGCGTCGGTGTGTGGATTCCTTGCGTGCGTTTATGTGCGCTGTAGTGAGTACGCGCTCGAGTGCCCATCCCCACGATGGACGGCGGGACTATGATGAGTGCGAGTGGCCATGCAGCGCTGAACAAACGTTGAATGGCCCGACGGTGTTCACTCACATCGCGCTCACAGACTCGTTTCGCAATTGTACCGGAATTAGTTCCGTGCGCGCACCTTCGCGCAGCGTCGACTAGCCGCTGATTTCACCGGTCGGTAACGAGAGATCCGTTGGCAGAAAAAAAAGAAGAAAAAATTGCCAATGACTATTTTATGAACGAGATTGTCGGCTCCTCTTACCCGAGTTATGTGGACGACGAGACACGCAAAAACTCGTTACAGTGTCGAAAAACACCTGTCCCAATTTATTCCGTCAGAAAGCTCTCTGCGTCGGTCCGGTCGGTAACAAATCGCCTTCCCTATTTTCCCTGCATATTTTTTTTTACGAAAAATGTAATTTGCCATTGGCCCAAAACATTAACATCTCAGAAATATTTTAATTTTTTTTTTTTCTGTGTCGGGATGTCGATTTGATACCGACGATTTCGCACACCACCCTAACGTTAATGGTGAGAATCGAATTATACCGGAACTTCCCCGGTGTTTTTATAGAGGCGGAGGACGAGTCGAAAAAGAAATCGCGGGGCGTTCCGGATACGAGACTCTCGCTCCATACCGGAGAAAATCCCAAGTTTCCATGGTTCTGTATCGTGCGCACAATATATGTGCAGCCGCTTTCCCTCGACACCTTTTGTACATTTAAAAATTACAAAAATGAGAAAAATAAAAAAAATTATATATCAATACATTGTTTTGTACAAAAAAAAAAAACTTTTCTTTCAATTTGATTAAAACGCTTAAGAGAGCACAATGAGGAATTTGAAGAAAAGGAGTTATTTTTCAGCGCGTGCCACGGAGCAACAGAAGTTACGGAAGGGGGTGGGGGAGGGATCCGAGTCCCGGCGAAAAGCACAGGGATAATAGCGTTGAAGCGCGCTCAGCAGCTGCGTCGCTTGAATACACCCTTGGACTCATGAGTGAGACCACTGAGCTCTCGAGCGAGCGGAAAGCTGAAAGCGCAAAGAACCGCACCGCGCGCGCGTGCACACACGGGGGAAACATGTGCGATATCGTTTCGGCCCTTTTTTTACGCTGCGCGCCGGCACGAGCCGACGAATTGTACTCCGACCAACGGAGGAAGTACGAATCGCGATGTAAAGAACGCTCTTTTTTTCCCTTACATTTGCCAATCTCAAAAATTATATTGCGATTAAATAAAATAGAAAAAAAATCTAAATCCTTTCAAAAATATATCTTCTATGTAATAATATCGAAATCATTTTCAATATCTCCCATAATTTAATATTATTATAATATAAACCATAAAATTACATACTTATTATTATTATATTCAAGATATATGTATCTTCAATATACTATTAGTGATAAATATTCCTAATAAAAATGATATGTTCATAACTTTTCGATACAAATAAAATATGAAAAATTATTATTATTTTCGTTGATAAATTTTAAGTTATTTGATCGGAGGAAGCGAGGAGAGAGACGAGAATGAATCGGCGGGTGTAGAGCGTACGTGAAACGATTATCTGTGAGTACGATCTATCAACCCCTTGAGACGAGGAGGACGGAGGATCGCGGCTCGTTCTCGTTTTTATCCTCGTTCGCTTCAAGCATCCACCGGTGGCAACCCCTCGCCGAGGGGATTTCTCGTGTCTCCAGTAGCTCTTTTCAGCCCCGGAGGGTGCAAAGAGCAAAAAAAATAAAAAAAACAGGGGGTGCTGCTCTCGTCCCCGGCACGCGACTCGAGCACGCATCAATTATCGCATACAAATATGCTAATCGGATTATCACTTGAATCCTATTATACACAGGTTTGTTGTCTATTCAACGCTCCGCAACACAATGGGCGTGAAAAACACTATCCATCGTCTTTAATTGCACGATAATTAAGTTCATTGAAATTTCCATTGAATTGTATTCACAGCACCCGCTTGAATTATTAACGACATCTTAATGAAAATTGTATGAAATTTTTGTTAAATAATATTCGTGTATCAAAATCTCGATGAATCAATTAAAACTTTCATAAATCATGAAATTCAACAAATCGCCGGTGACTTACATTTTTATTACAATTTAACAATAACAAATATTTACTTGTCAATAATTTGTTCGTCAAATATATTTGTGTATCAAAACCTCGACAGATCAAATTAAAAACTTTAATAAAACCATTAAATTGAATAATTCTCGCCGATTCTTCGATTTGTATTTCAAGCGCCTATTCGTTGGGCTCGGTGGAGCGTCATTTAATCTTTAAAGGTCTCCGCTGCCGGTGCATCTACAGGTGCATTCAAATCCGAGATAAATCGAGAGCGAGCAAACGGCACGAATAAAAAAAAAATTATCTTCGCGCCCGAGGCGATAAGATATAATCGTTGTTGTCGCCGTTGTCGGTGCGCGCGTCGAGTCGAGTTAGCTTATCATCTTAGGTGCCGTGAAACGGGGAATCCCCCGAAAGGCGTTCGGTGTTCCGCGATAAAGAGGCGCTCTGTTCTCGGGCACCTGCCCGACGAGCGCCCGCGTGAAAACGACGACTTCGAGAAAACACGGTGGGGAATATAATGGAAACGAAGAAATACGTGTTTGACTATCCAATCTCGCTTATAAAGCCGGTAGGTATATGAGTTTCAAGGCGTCGACAACGAGACACGCGTTATCGGCTCTCGACGAGCCAGCCTGTTCATTTCGTTCGGTCTAATCTGCCGCGGCCCGACCGGGAGTAGAGCCGAGATTAACGGATCGGCACGCACCAAGTGACGAACGCTCTTTAGATAGCGCAGGAAACCGAACGCCAGATGGATTTATGCGTGTATAAATTTAAAAACTTACTTGCACAGGTGAAATGAGAATTTATTAGGAGAAATAAAAAAAATATATGAAGAATAAGCAAAAACGAGAAAAAGAAAGTTTGTCGAGGGTCGAGACCGCGACTCCCGAGATAAGGGAGACCCAGTCTGGGACAGGAGATACAACCGTGACGCGTGCCAGGCGCATTGCACACCACCGGTCTCCTTTGCCGGAAACTCACCAAGGCGTGAAGAAATCAGAGGTGAGAATGCGTAAATAGATAAACGAAGATAGAGAAAATAATAGAAATCACTGTTAGCCACACAACACTCTAAAAAGGGAAAAGATTTTTTTTAAACTAAATGCAAGACGGAAGTGGAAGATAAACAAAAAATATGTTACGGATAATTTTTTTTTTCGAGAGTGTAAAATAAACATTAAATATTTAATTCCAGCAAACCGCGGGCCAAGTTCAAACAATATCCCGGTACGGCTGCTTTCTCGTATTAAAGGAATTAAATATATCGAGCACACAGAGTTAAACTGTTATACTAAAACATATATATATACATATCATAACATTCGGTAAGAGGATTGGAAAAATGAAAACGAGTGCAGATACACATCAAAAATGAAATAAAAAGTAACCAAGCCGAAATGATCGCATGTGGTAACTTCCAACTTATGATTTATGAATGGTCGATAAAAAATCTTGTTAGAAAAAAAAACGAAAAGATATTTTTAAAAATGAAAAAAAATGGTTAAATCAGCGATCGGAAACGCTTCGATCGTTTCGACGAGAACCGTCCGATGCCAACCCAAGGTATAGAAACACTACGCCAAGCGATGCGAGAAACCGAAAAGGTACAGGATAAGAGCATAAGGACGATATTGATTTCGGATCGATGTAGTTTGGACGAAGAAATAAAGGGATGGGACGATGAATAGAAGCGGCCCGTGCCAAAGTGGCCGATCCGGCACGTCCTGCATCCTATGCTATCGAGACTATCGACGAGATCGAGCCCACCCGTAATATCGACCGCGCTACGCCGTATCGAGCTTGGCTCTTGTGCTGTACACATGTTCCACGATGTACAATACACACATCCATACATAATATAAAATATATACTATCGCCGACGCGTTATTGGATCCAGCCAGAAGGCCGAACGGAGCCAGCAGTCCGCCGCACCGATACCTAAATACCTGTAACTTTTAGTACCAAAAACCATCCACGCACGATCGAGCGATGTGTATCGAAGCCTGCTGCCTGCCCCTCGCTGCCTCATCGACGCACGCTCTCCATAAGTTCGCTTATTTTTTTCCTCCTTTTTCATTCTCGATACTAAACTTCGAAACGCAATCGAGCGATGCCCTTCGATTTTACACCGTAAGGAGCTTATCCCGCTGCTCGGCTCCAAACATGTCCGGGCTCTCGCTAGCGAGGCCGGCGCACGCTCACCGCGCATCGGTCCTATCGCCGTATATCGGCCCTCGCCCTTCGCCCTGCAAAAATTTATCCGGCACATTCGATACCCGAACCCAATCGAGCGATGACTATCGGGAGAGGAACCGGGAATGAGAATAAGCGGAATGAGAGAAGAAGCCAGTTCATCTTGCATCGTCCTGCCGATGCGCCCGAACGGTCCGTGTGCGCATGCGCGCGCGCGCGCGCGCAGTTTGCCCTTATGCCCCGCACAAGTTTTCGCAGCGCGCCGGCCGGTCGGCCTCTATTCTTTCACGGTCGGCACATGGTCCTCCTCACCGCTCGGGCCCCACTAACGCCGCGCCAGGTTTGCTATACTTCACCCAAAGCACCGGGCATTATCGAATTGAGTCGAGTTGTGCCGCTGCTGCTGCTTCGCTCGCTGGCTCGCTCGCCTCCTCGGAAGCCGCAGATGGTTCCCTTCATGGGCGATTATAGTTTTTTGCTCGCCCCCGACGAACGGAGAGCGAGCCGCGAATACCCCACGATGCCGATTATTTTCTTCTTCGCCACGAAACTAACGACGCGAGGTAGTTCTTTTTTCTTCCCCTCCAGTCCTCGATGCACTCTCCTCGTCTACTGATCTACCGCACTACTCGACGGCTATATTCAAAGACCCGAGAAATTACGAAACCAATGAAGACCCGATGACTGGCCGTGTTCCTCGGCTCCGAATTCACCATTTTTATGGATTACAATTTTGGACACGAACGGAGAGCCGATTTCTTTTTTTCTCCCCCCGGCGCATTCTTGACTGTTCGATAGATTGGTATTGTGATTTTTTAAATTTATTTTGCTAGTTTGTCACGATAAATGTTTGTAAATTTTACAAACATATCGCATATGAAAAAGTACACGATTATTCTCTCTCGTTAAATTTACAATTTTTTTAATTTCCTCAAAAACGATTACTTGGTAAAACATTGTTAAATTAACAAGAAAAGAAAATGGTCCACGTTGAAATGCTTGTTTGGGGCACGAAACTTTTTTTCACCGTGTAACGGTCGAGAGTAGGATGTTCGTTAAAAAAAAATTCTTTCGATCGATTAGCCGGTTTGATTGCAGTACCGCGATCATTGTCCTTGCTTCCATTATTGGGGACAACGTACAAAAAAAAAACGAAATCGTTTATGCCGAAAACGGTAAAACGTATCGGACATAGTTAATCGAGCGCTTCACAATACAGGCGAATTTTCCTCTCACCCATTGGACATCCATACACACACACACACATATATACATACGCACGACAATGACAATTGAGAAAGGAGATGAATCGCAGCGGAAAATAGGGAGAAACTACAACAGAAGATTCGTAGTCGAGAATTATAGGATAAAACGACCCCTCTCGGATTGTTATATTGTTCGGTCATGTCGAAGTAGGAGAGGGGAAGAGGGGGAGGGGGGATGGCAGGAGAGGCTTGTTTGTAAATTGCAAGCAGTCCACGCACCCCCGCAGTTTCAGTCGATTTCCTGGTCCTTTCCATTTCCATTGCTTACAGCCTCGCCCCGACGACAAGGGCCCAAAATCACTCCGCGACATTACCCCCCCCCCCCCCCCTCGGCCCCACTGGGTTTCGCGACGCTGGACCTAAAGCCGGAGGATGGAAACGAGCAACAGCAGGAACGCTTTGGGGAACCATTTCAATGATTCAGCTCGGCACAATCCTCTTATTTCGTTTCGTTAGCGGATCGAGTGAGGGTCACCGCTTTTAGTTTCCCCGAATTATTGTCCGGCATTATTGGTCCATTATTCGCTCCTGCTTTGCCGAACGGGGACTCCGATCGGTACGAGTTTTATTTTCTCTTCGACGGTGACTGAGCTTAGGTCCACTATGGAAGCCGACCCATTTTTCCCATTTTTTTTCCAATTTCGTTTATTGCCCCGTTCGATTCCGGTCAGCGGCGCTTGCCGGGGAGCCGCGCTCCAATCAATAGATCGAAGTAATCGGGACGACCGGTATGTCGCTTCGTTCGCGACGGTTTCTCATAGAGCTTCAGCGAAATTGCAGCCAACGGGGAGAGTCGGGATTAGATTCGCGTGGAGAACAAAAAAATTCCGCGCGTCTCTCGACCCCGATGCGAGATTGCGATATAATGGAGGCGAGCGGAACACCCAGAAAAATAACTCATTTGACGGCCACCGTTTATTTTCTTTAAGTAAAATATTTATTTGATTTAAATAAATATTTATTTCGTTTGCGTAACTATTTACTTAATCCAAATAAATATTTTACTTAAACCAAATAAACGGTGGCCATCACATAATTTTTTTTCTGGCTGATCGTTGAGTTCGCTACAATTCGCCGCCTGTAGTCATTATCGAAGCAGATTTCTGATGATCGAAGTCTAACAGGTACTAACTACGTTGTTAACATACCGCACGAATCACGTCCGCGATAATCGTACTGTTCACTCGCAATTTGTAACGACAACGACAACGACAACGGGAAATCTTTGCGTGCGGTTTTGGGTCGGCTTTCGGCGGGGTGAAACGTCAACCCTCGAAACTCAGATATCAACGTTAATAACGGCAGTCACGGTAGATTCCTGCGGCCTGTTCGGCCGGCAGGTTCACTTTAATGAAATAATTCAAGCCTCGAGTGAATTGGAGCAGCAGCGAGAGGTGGCAGTGTCGATGAGGTTGCCCGAAGGGACGACCGGACAGTATCGGGGGCTGCGCGTGTGTCCGCGCGCCCTTGCGTGTGCACCCCTCGAACTCGTTTCTGACACGAGCGAGGGGTGCGACCGTCATTGCCAAGGGAATGAGTCGTCGGACCGTGGTCACGCTCGATGCTCACCGCTGGTCAGGTTCCGTTCGATGAAACTGACGGCATGAGCGCCCGCAGGAATAATTTAGGGCTGGTAAAGGCCGATTTTTGTTTTTTCACTGTTGACGCGAGCTTTTGTGTCGAATGTCGAGCTCGGAGTAAAACATGAATATAAAGTTGAGTAAGGAAAAACAAAATTCGAACCTTTCTCGATTCGATTACGTTTGAGAGTAAACCGACCGCATGGAAAAAAGTATATAGTAAAATATATTTAAAATAAATGAGAATTATATTTTTTATATATTAAGAATACATTTTTAAATATCCAATTTTTACATGAATAATATTTATTGGCATACACGTTTTCTTCAACGGAAAGAAAATTTTTAAAATATGTAATAATTCTTTTTCCCGCGGCAATTATATCGATTAAAAAAAAACAATTTTTTTAACAAGTCGCACCATCTCGCACCGGTGAATATCACGACACGCGTAAGATAATAAAAACCGGTTGGGATGCGGGTGGAACGAGAGAAAGAAGGCCAAAGGAATTTTCTCACAGTCTCTCACCCACGGGGATAAAAGGAAGACGAAGAAGTCGTGTCTCTGGGTCACGTGGGTGTTCAGTGAGAGGCGTGCGAGTCGAAAAATAAATAAAGATATAAAATAAATGCAAAGGAAGAAAAAAGGAAGAAAAAAAGAGAATTAAAAAGAAAATAAGGGGGGAAGGTTTTGGTTTTTTTTTGTAGGTGGGGCAGTTTCGTTATTTCGATGAGCGGCGTGTTTACTTTTACGTCTCGGTGGGACCCACCACGGTGCACGCGCGCGCGCGCGAACCAGCGAGCGGACGATTTTAACGTGAGCGTAACTCTCTGGACGAACGAGGACTCACCTAGCGGTCGTTTCTGGCCGAGCTTCAAACGACCAAAGACTCGTGTCCTTTTTTCATCGTTCTCTTTAAATATATAGAGAAAATATATATATATATAATTTACAAAATATCTTTCTCTATATATATATATATATTTATGTATACAAAAATTTATATATAGATATATGTTGAGAAATAATGAAGATAGATAAAGGGAGATGCGGGGGAGGGCTTCGAAGTAAAAGTGGTCGCCGACAACAATGGCGCGATGCCGCAGCGCCGAGGATAATTGGACGGCGCGTTAAATTAGAGGGGCAGCGCAAGGCGACTCTTCGTCTATCCACTCTACTTCGTATTATTCTTCGCCCTCCTTCTCTCGGACTGGCTCGTTCCGGAACGGAACGAGGCGAAATAATTTTTCCTTGTTTTCGAGAGAGCGAGATGGGAGGCGAGTCGTTAGAAGCCGCAAGTATATTAACCTCTTCAGGATCCAATTTACCGACAATTTTTCTTGCCGCATATCTGTAGGGAGATACGGCTACAGAGCTAGCTTTGTTCTTCGTGGTGTATTTCTTTCCCAGGCAAGATTAACTATTTTGGGTATTCCTGAATGATTATCATGTCAACGATAATCATTCGATAATCATGATATAATCAAGCGGACAAAATTTCAATGTGAATTTTGCCGATAGGGATAGAGATTCGTGTATCTCAAATCTAAAATGTAAAAAAACGAATTGGTATACAAGATTTTTTAACCGAAATCCAAAAAATGTTCGTTTATTTTTCAATCTTTAAAATAAAAAACGCGTACATTTATTAAAAATATATTCAACTTATTTACGACTTTTCAATGTGCTCGCCAGAAACGTGAGAGACTTCAACTCCTGACGATCTGCAAAAGCGAGACTCGCCGAGCCGAGGCGGACACGGAGGAACGGTCAGCCGGCGTTCGAAGCCAATGATTAGGCGAAAGGTCCGAGTGAAACTCCAATGGAATTCGGAGCAGATATAATTCGTGGGAATTGGGGGAGGGAAGAGGACGCGATAAGAAAATAAAGTAAAATAACAAAATGTCACCGCACTGCGGTTTATCGACTCCTTTGCCTGAATCCACTGTGCACACGGAGTGGGAGCGGAGTCGGCGTAGTCGTTGGTCTCCTCGAGCTGTAGCGGCGCAGCAGCGGCAGCGTCGAGCGGACGAGGGGGGAAGGCCGCAGAGTCGTGTGTTTCGTTTCGCGTGCGGAAGAAGCCGCCGAGAGGATCGATACGGTCAAGTGTGTGTATGCGTCGGTGCATCAAAAGGGATAGATACAACAGCGGCGGAATAAACTGGGCGATGCGCACGAACGATAAATTAGATATCGACCTTTTTTTTACGTCCCGCACGGAATTTATCGCAAGGATGCGATAAATGCAAAATATTTTTACGTTTTTTTTGCTCTAGCTATACAATATTATATATCAATAACAATTGTAGTATAATAAGATATATATTTTATTCATATTTGTATGTATTTCCTGATTTTCCAATTTACTCAATTTCTTACTTATTTTCCGTAATTTCTCTGTACCAAAACTGTTCTACGCCACGGTTTCATGTATGGCTTTTTTATCACTTGGTCGTTCGGGGATTTAGCAAGCAGTTAATAAGCTATCTATGTAATGTGGCAAAAAAAAACATTTATTTTACATATATATTTTTTTATAACAATGATTTCTTTGTTGTTTAATTTTGTGACTATTCCGGATGAAAAAAAAATTGCCGTAAACTATCGATATTTTGACTATTAAGGGCGTTCTCGGACACCAGATTTAGAAAATCAGTTGTTAAGGGTCGAATGACTCATTCGTATTTTACTTACGAGATATATCGAGTTAAAAGAAAAGAGCGTCAAATTCAGCGGGGCTCTTGCGCCGTAAAATTAATTTACCGCGACGTGTATTCGCGACCGGGCGAGGTAGTCGTGAGTTCGAATCGGTGGCCTCGTAAAAATTCAACGAACCGACTCGTTGGCCCACTGCACGAATATATTTGAGGCACGTTCCGTGCGGCAAACGATCGACAAAGAGTTACAACCCGCGGTGTACGTTGTACCGTGTATAATAGCTGTGTAGCGCCTTCCCAGCGGTTCCCAGCATTTCCGGGTTACATAACTATTATGCAGAGGCTGCCGCAGACAGCAGCGAATCGTCTTCTCCAGAAACCCCTTTCGAGCAGTGATAAATGAGCTAACCTTCTTTTGTTTTGAATAAATTCACGAACATTGATACTGCACATTTTTTTCATCTAAGATAAACTACAAAATTTAGATTTTTTATGCGAAATATTTTGAGCTAAAAAAACTTATTTATCATAAAACAA
Source organism: Stenichneumon culpator (assembly GCA_964017025.1). Lineage (NCBI taxonomy): Eukaryota > Metazoa > Arthropoda > Insecta > Hymenoptera > Ichneumonidae > Stenichneumon > Stenichneumon culpator. The sequence goes on along the minus strand of OZ024775.1, from coordinate 7,902,891 downwards.
TCAGCTTTTCTTCTTTTCTTTTGTAGTGATTTATTTTAATGCAAATTGTCCGTGACTTCGTTAAAAATAGTTGAAAGTTGTAATTTGGAAATCACGCGAGCCGGAAGAGCGAACGATTTATAAAGAGTAGTTCGCACCCTCGCCAGCTCGTTTCTTGAGAGGTCGAGGGCATTCCGTCGTTCACAATTCAGCGCGGCTGACCGGCAGTCCGACCAACAACGGGTTCTACATAATGTGACCCGGGTCGAACGCCACGATAGTAAAGCGAAGCATATTAAATGAGTGTACAACATTTTTCTTTATATATAAAAATATAAGTCTCGGAAATCTTATTGGCGCAGGCGTCGTTGACCCACTTACAGAGGTAAATTGTAGAATTTTCCGCCTGAAGCCCAACGGGTCGGGAATAACAATATTAACAGGACCAATACAAGATCTAAAAGACTTGACAAAATTGTAAAAATGTCACGCTCCCATATTAATCTAATTTCGGTAAAAAAATATTTTTTTATTATAAAAAATACATTTTTCTCACAAAAAAGAATCGATTTTTATAAACAGTCGAAATTTGTTTGTAAAAAAAAAATTGTCTGCGTACCGTAATTGAGATACGGTTTGCCATAAGGCCAAAAAGACTGCCTTGCGTATATTTCAAATTTAGTTTCGTGTCTCGTCCCGCCCAAGTTGCTGCCGACAAAAATGAGATAGGTAAGAAAAGAAGAAAAAGAAGAGGAAAGGGAAAAAATGACGGTACGACGGACGAAATTATAAGGATCATCCCACGTCTGGTCTCCCCGGCACGATACACCGCGGGCGTAATATCTGCTATTTTCGTCAGTGCTTTGTTAACTTATGGTGTGACCAAATTTTCGTGCGAGCCTTTGGTGCATTGGACCGCGGTGCACCGGCACTGCAGTGGCACTCTCGTGCACCTCTGGCTTGAGGTGTCGCTGTCGTTGGACACGCGTCGCTACATATCGATCCCCCGGGTCAACTCGAAATGGATATGGAAGCCCGAGGAACGTCGGAATTTTTTTCGCCACCGTTGTTCGGCTGTTACCCCGGGCCGAGTGCACCGGTTACTCTCTCCGGTTGTCACTTTTTAATCAACCCCTCTTTACTTATTAATTATTTACTCGTACAATTTTTTCGCAAAGAAAAAAATTCATAGAAACGTAGGTTTTTGTTAGCACTTTTTTTTGGGACGGGAGCACCGATTACTCTCCCGATTTTTCTTATCAATCAACCCTTATTTACTTACAGATTATTTACTCGTTACTCTCCTTTTTTTTTGCAAGTTAAAAAATTCAGAAAAACGTCGGTTTTTTGTTCATCTCCTTTTTTGAGAAGAGGTTACTTTCTACCTTTTTTTTTGCTCATTAATCAACCCGTACTTACTTATTAGTTATTTCTGCTTATTTACTGATTAGTAATTTTTTTCTTTCGTGCCATTGAAACTTTTATTTTTCGCTGACGATGGCTCGGTAAAGTGGTTATTTATCGTCGATAAATTTTCGATTTTCGTCCCGAACATAGTGCAGTAAGAAATGGGTCGGTGATTAAGCAGCAGCTAATTAGTCAATAATTCCAGGTAAAGGAGAAAAATAGAAGGGAAGTATAGGAAGCTGATACAGAGGGCAAGGCAATAGATCTCTCGAACGAGATAGAGCGGTCACGGTGGCCTCGACGAATAACAGAGCTGTCGAGACCCCATCGGGTCAAATTTGCAATGATGAGGCTGAAGCTAGCCGCGGCGGCTACTTACGCCAGGGCCGAAACCTAGAGAATAAGGGGCGTCGTGGTGCCCGCCGTAATTAACAAGTCCCGACGATATAAAAATTTGGAAACCTTCTTGTGCCGGGTATCCTGAATACGTAGGATACAATTTTGCGAGGGGACGAGGCGATTAAATAATTGTTATTAATTATTTATCCCGAGAAATAGTTACGATCGCCTCGCATAATTCGACGCATTTTTTTTAAATATTAATATTTACTGGAATTGTCACACCGAGTATCCTGAACATGTAGGATGCATTTTTGCGAGGGGACGAGGCAATTAAATAATTGTTATTAATTATTTATCCCGAGAAATAGTTTCGATCGCCTCGCATAATTCGACGCATTTTTTTTTAATATTAATATTTACTGTAGTTGTCACACCGAGTATCCTGAACATGTAGGATGCATTTTTGCGAGGGGACGAGGCAATTAAATAATTGTTATTAATTATTTATCCCGAGAAATAGTTTCGATCGCCTCGCAAAATTCGACGCATTTTTTAAAAATATTAATATTTACTGTAGTTGTCATTCCGAGTATCCTGAACACGTAGGATGCAATTTTGCGAGGGGACGAGGCGATTAAATAATTGTTATTAATTATTTATCCCGAGAAATAGTTACGATCGCCTCGCATAATTCGACGCATTTTTTTTAAATATTAATATTTACTGGAATTGTCACACCGAGTATCCTGAACACGTAGGATGCATTTTTGCGAGGGGACGAGGCAATTAAATAATTGTTATTAATTATTTATCCCGAGAAATAGTTACGATCGCCTCGCATAATTCGACGCATTTTTTTTTAATATTAATATTTACTGGAATTGTCACACCGAGTATCCTGAACATGTAGGATGCATTTTTGCGAGGGGACGAGGCAATTAAATAATTGTTATTAATTATTTATCCCGAGAAATAGTTTCGATCGCTTCGCATAATTCGCCGCATTTTAAAAAAATATTAATATTCACTGGAATTGTCATACCGAGTATCCTGAACACGTAGGATGCATTTTTGCGAGGCGATCGAAACTATTTCTCGGGATAAATAATTAATAACAATTATTTAATCGCCTCGTCCCCTCGCAAAATTGCATCCTACGTGTTCAGTATACTCGGAATGACAACTACAGTAAATATTAAGATTTAAAAAAAATGCGTCGAATTTTGCGAGGCGATCGAAACTATTTCTCGGGATAAATAATTAATAACAATTATTTAATCGCCTCGTCCCCTCGCAAAATTGCATCCTACGTGTTCAGGATACTCGGTGTGACAATTCCAGTAAATACTGATATTTAAAAAAAATGCGCCGAATTATGCGAGGCGATCGAAACTATTTCTCGGGATAAATAATTAATAACAATTATTTAATCGCCTCGTCCCCTCGCAAAATTGCATCCTACGTGTTCAGGATACTCGGAATGACAACTACAGTAAATATTAATATTTAAAAAAAATGCGTCGAATTTTGCGAGGCGATCGAAACTATTTCTCGGGATAAATAATTAATAACAATTATTTAATTGCCTCGTCCCCTCGCAAAAATGCATCCTACGTGTTCAGGATACTCGGTGTGACAATTCCAGTAAATATTAATATTTAAAAAAAATGCGTCGAATTATGCGAGGCGATCGAAACTATTTCTCGGGATAAATAATTAATAACAATTATTTAATCGCCTCGTCCCCTCGCAAAATTGTATCCTACGTGTTCAGGATACTTGGAATGACAACTACAGTAAATATTAATATTAAAAAAAAATGCGTCGAATTATGCGAGGCGATCGAAACTATTTCTCGGGATAAATAATTAATAACAATTATTTAATCGCCTCGTCCCCTCGCAAAATTATATCCTACGTGTTCAGGATACTCGGAATGACAACTACAGTAAATATTAATATTTTAAAAAAATGCGTCGAATTTTGCGAGGCGATCGAAACTATTTCTCGGGATAAATAATTAATAACAATTATTTAATTGCCTCGTCCCCTCGCAAAAATGCATCCTACGTGTTCAGGATACTCGGTGTGACAATTCCAGTAAATATTAATATTTAAAAAAAATGCGTCGAATTATGCGAGGCGATCGAAACTATTTCTCGGGATAAATAATTAATAACAATTATTTAATTGCCTCGTCCCCTCGCAAAAATGCATCCTACATGTTCAGGATACTCGGTGTGACAATTCCAGTAAATATTAATATTTTTTAAAAATGCGTCGAATTTTGCGAGGCGATCGAAACTATTTCTCGGGATAAATAATTAATAACAATTATTTAATCGCCTCGTCCCCTCGCAAAATTGCATCCTACGTGTTCAGGATACTCGGTGTGACAATTCCAGTAAATATTAATATTTAAAAAAAATGCGCCGATTTATGCGAGGCGATCGAAACTATTTCTCGGGATAAATAATTAATAACAATTATTTAATCGCCTCGTCCCCTCGCAAAATTGCATCCTACGTGTTCAGGATACTCGGAATGACAACTACAGTAAATATTAATATTTAAAAAAAATGCGTCGAATTTTGCGAGGCGATCGAAACTATTTCTCGGGATAAATAATTAATAACAATTATTTAATCGCCTCGTCCCCTCGCAAAATTGCATCCTACGTGTTCAGGATACTCGGTGTGACAATTCCAGTAAATACTGATATTTAAAAAAAATGCGCCGAATTATGCGAGGCGATCGAAACTATTTCTCGGGATAAATAATTAATAACAATTATTTAATCGCCTCGTCCCCTCGCAAAATTGCATCCTACGTGTTCAGGATACTCGGAATGACAACTACAGTAAATATTAATATTTAAAAAAAATGCGTCGAATTTTGCGAGGCGATCGAAACTATTTCTCGGGATAAATAATTAATAACAATTATTTAATTGCCTCGTCCCCTCGCAAAAATGCATCCTACGTGTTCAGGATACTCGGTGTGACAATTCCAGTAAATATTAATATTTAAAAAAAATGCGTCGAATTATGCGAGGCGATCGAAACTATTTCTCGGGATAAATAATTAATAACAATTATTTAATCGCCTCGTCCCCTCGCAAAATTGTATCCTACGTGTTCAGGATACTTGGAATGACAACTACAGTAAATATTAATATTTTAAAAAAATGCGTCGAATTATGCTAGGCGATCGAAACTATTTCTCGGGATAAATAATTAATAACAATTATTTAATCGCCTCGTCCCCTCGCAAAATTATATCCTACGTGTTCAGGATACTCGGAATGACAACTACAGTAAATATTAATATTTTTAAAAAATGCGTCGAATTTTGCGAGGCGATCGAAACTATTTCTCGGGATAAATAATTAATAACAATTATTTAATTGCCTCGTCCCCTCGCAAAAATGCATCCTACGTGTTCAGGATACTCGGTGTGACAATTCCAGTAAATATTAATATTTAAAAAAAATGCGCCGATTTATGCGAGGCGATCGAAACTATTTCTCGGGATAAATAATTAATAACAATTATTTAATCGCCTCGTCCCCTCGCAAAATTGCATCCTACGTGTTCAGGATACTCGGAATGACAACTACAGTAAATATTAATATTTAAAAAAAATGCGTCGAATTTTGCGAGGCGATCGAAACTATTTCTCGGGATAAATAATTAATAACAATTATTTAATCGCCTCGTCCCCTCGCAAAATTGCATCCTACGTGTTCAGGATACTCGGTGTGACAATTCCAGTAAATACTGATATTTAAAAAAAATGCGCCGAATTATGCGAGGCGATCGAAACTATTTCTCGGGATAAATAATTAATAACAATTATTTAATCGCCTCGTCCCCTCGCAAAATTGCATCCTACGTGTTCAGGATACTCGGAATGACAACTACAGTAAATATTAATATTTTAAAAAAATGCGTCGAATTATGCGAGGCGATCGAAACTATTTCTCGGGATAAATAATTAATAACAATTATTTAATCGCCTCGTCCCCTCGCAAAATTATATCCTACGTGTTCAGGATACTCGGAATGACAACTACAGTAAATATTAATATTTTTAAAAAATGCGTCGAATTTTGCGAGGCGATCGAAACTATTTCTCGGGATAAATAATTAATAACAATTATTTAATTGCCTCGTCCCCTCGCAAAAATGCATCCTACGTGTTCAGGATACTCGGTGTGACAATTCCAGTAAATATTAATATTTAAAAAAAATGCGTCGAATTATGCGAGGCGATCGAAACTATTTCTCGGGATAAATAATTAATAACAATTATTTAATTGCCTCGTCCCCTCGCAAAAATGCATCCTACATGTTCAGGATACTCGGTGTGACAATTCCAGTAAATATTAATATTTTTTAAAAATGCGTCGAATTTTGCGAGGCGATCGAAACTATTTCTCGGGATAAATAATTAATAACAATTATTTAATCGCCTCGTCCCCTCGCAAAATTGCATCCTACGTGTTCAGGATACTCGGTGTGACAATTCCAGTAAATATTAATATTAAAAAAAAATGCGCCGATTTATGCGAGGCGATCGAAACTATTTCTCGGGATAAATAATTAATAACAATTATTTAATCGCCTCGTCCCCTCGCAAAATTGTATCCTACGTGTTCAGGATACTCGGAATGACAACTACAGTAAATATTAATATTTAAAAAAAATGCGTCGAATTTTGCGAGGCGATCGAAACTATTTCTTGGGATAAATAATTAATAACAATTATTTAATCGCCTCGTCCCCTCGCAAAATTGCATCCTACGTGTTCAGGATACTCGGTGTGACAGTTCCAGTAAATATTAATATTTAAAAAAAATGCGTCGAATTATGCGAGGCGATCGAAACTATTTCTCGGGATAAATAATTAATAACAATTATTTAATCGCCTCGTCCCCTCGCAAAATTGCATCCTACGTGTTCAGGATACTCGGTGTGACAATTTCAGTAAATATTAATATTTAAAAAAAATGCGCCGATTTATGCGAGGCGATCGAAACTATTTCTCGGGATAAATAATTAATAACAATTATTTAATCGCCTCGTCCCCTCGCAAAATTGTATCCTACGTATTCAGGATACCCGGCAGAAGAAGGTTTCCAAATTTTTATATCGTCGGGACTTGTTAATTACGGCGGGCACCACGACGCCCCTTATTCTCTAGGTTTCGGCCCTGGCGTAAGTAGCCGCCGCGGCTAGCTTCAGCCTCATTTTGCAATGCCCTTTTCCTTTACGTTGTAACCTTGTGCGTTTCTGTTGCTTTTAGCCTCCTCTCTAATAAAGCAGCGCGGGGCCGGTAGCTATTATAGACAGTGCGGAATGGAGTCGCTTCTCCGTCCTGAGGGGACCACCGGTGCCCTGTGGGCGTCGAAGGTTTCGTTGTAACGAGACTAATGGGGGTCTTTGCCCCTAAAAAAAAATTTAAATCGTTGCTGCTGCTGAAAACGAGCTTAAAGTAGTCGGTTAATTTCACCTCCGTGAAATCGGACGTCGGTCTAGGAGCCTCCCAAAGATGCTCGGGGAAGAGGACAGCGAGAAAAAAAAATCACTCTCGTTTGCGGAATAAAGAAATGGGATCACCGATACGTCTGTGCGATATTTCGCTCCGCTCGTCGGGGGAAGAATACTGATGAAGATGCCAAGCCGAATTCGTCAAAGCGGCACTTGGATCGTTAAAAAAAGGCTCGTATTTACTGCCACGAGACGTGCAACATTCTTGGCCGGGTAAAGGAAAAATGTGTAATTTTCATAGACACCGTATATGTTAGAAATTTGCAAGTCGGAGACGAACAAAATATTCCCGAAATAATTTTCAATGAAATATAAAAACGAAAAATAAAAGTGTAAGACTTTTTTTTTATTCAAAGAAATTGAATTCCCATGATTCCGAAAAACGGACAAATATAAATACGTCTCAGTGCGATGCTTTTGGAGACTCAAATCTAAGAAGCAGGCACGCTTATGACCATTTTTTGTCGCAACTCGTGATGATACTCCGCGTACGGAGAGAAAGAGGGTTAGTGGGTGGGGCAGGAGGGGGAAGGAGGAGGGAGGGGGGAGAAGAGGGGTTCTGGCGGTATAATATTACAGGGCTCAAAGCAGCAGAAGCAGCACCAGGACTTTCGGGCAGCTTCTGGGTGGTGTCCGTTGCTCGTTCGTTCGTTCCGTCCGACCGTCTCTCTCTAGCTCACTCGATAATCGGCCATACACGCGCGTGTGGGGTGACCGGAAGGTTTCTTTCGAACCAGCCGAGCCCTCGACCCGAGAGCAGCGGGTAAAAGAAAGCGCCTTAGGTCGATATATTTGTAACTTATATATTGTCGGATAGGACAATAAATTAACTGGCGATAACATTTTAAGTAACGCGGCTTCTACTATACTGGACCATGCAAAATAGTAAAAAAATGATTATACATATATAATAAATAATTACTATTTTACATGGTCCCCTATAAGAGAAATCTATTCGTTAATTTTTGCAACATCGAGGAGAAATCGTGCTTATAACCAAAATAAATAAAAATAAATATTGAGAACTAAATTTTGATACTTTTCTTTAGATTTTGGGGTCAGAACACTCAAAATGGTCTAGAACCGTCAGAAATGCTATTTAAAGACGTCCGCATTGATGTGTGTATGTGTGTATGTGTTTGCGATGAACAAACGATAGAGATAAAGGAAGCTCTCCGGTTACCGCCTCGGCAATCGGGTCGATCCATTTGTTGTATCCGGAGGCAGGCGAAACGGTCACGAACTAGATCTCCATTTATTCCATTCGTGCCAAGAGAAGCCTCGCCTCTATAGCCCTTTTTCCCAACTCACAGCTGGAGGTGTAACGAAAACTTTGAGATCTCACTTTTGACTCATTGTGTTGGCTGACCGTGCCACGGGATTAGACTTATTACCTATCTTAAAATCGACGAAACACGACCCCATTGGGCCAGCGAGAAGAATCTTCGAGAGAAACATTTTTTTAACACTTTCAAACACCAAACATGCATTCACTGGTAACCCGAATAATTCTAACAAAAAGAAAATAATAATAGAACAAAAAAAACCTCAAACTTCTTATATTCATGTCTGAGGATTTTTTTTTCGTAGGACCAGAAACAATACTACGAACAATAAATCGTCGAGGATATTTGTTTATCTCCAAATGAAGACCTTGACATAAAAGTTAATCGGATGGAATACATTTTAACAAGATACAAAGCTTTTCCCTAAAAATGTAATTGGTTGATATTGTAAAAACCTTTTTTTATTTATAAAAAAAAGAACATTGATGAGAACCACTCACGATGGTAAACAAGAGAAAAAAAGGAGTGGAAAAGTATATCTCCGCTGATTCGACGTTTATCCTGCGAGCATCAGCAGACCGTACAATGGGTGAGTTTTGGGTAAAACTACGCGAACAGTTGTGTCTGTAGAATTCGTGAGACTGGGAAATATCGTCAACTCGTTCGCCGTCGAGCATCGCTCTTTATCCCATAATCCAATCTTAAACCGAGAGGGTGGAAGAAGAAGTGGAGAAAAAAAATGTAAATCCTTTTTCTCGAATCCTTTCATTCCTCACGGTCGGGGGGATGCTCGTACGCGAGTTTCTTGCTACTGAACGGATTCTCGTCGCGCTGCCCGTTCTCGAAGCTTTCTCATTTTCCGGACTGGGAAAATCAGTCTCTTTCGCTCTCTCGTCTCTCCACGGACACCTGGATGTTTTTCACAGTGTCCTTCCCAGCCCACCTCGTCCAACCCATTTTTCAATTCTACAACAGACCGCTCGATTTACACGAAAACATCTCCGGAGAAAAAAATAATCAACAAACAAAACCGTCACTGATACTCGTAAATGAAGAGAAAAATAAGTTAAAAACTACGACGAGGAGTTCAATTAAGATATTTCGAATGATTATCAATCTTTTTTAACGAGGAATACATTTTTTTAACTTAATTTTTTATTTACGTTTCATAAATCGTTTTCCTGATTCTCCCGGTGAAAAAAATGTGTATGTATATTATTTGTTTCCGTTTTCGTTTTTTTTTACGAATTTTCTTCGACGATTCTCGTTTATTTTGCCGATAATCAGGGCAAAAATCGTTTCTCCCGTTCCCCCGAGGGTGAACGAGGCAATCTCCGGTCGTTTCGACGTCCCACCGAGGAGATATCTTTTCGCCGGGTGCACTCAACGAGAGGTCGAAGAGAAACGAGGCAGGGGAGTGAGAAGTTAATGGGATAGTCGTACGGTCGGCTCCGTTTGACTTGCACGACTATTTCGTTGAGTCCGTAACGAGGAGGCAGGAAGAACCTGGCGAAAGCACGATGGAGAAAAAAACAGATCAGGAAAGACGAACGCAATTTCGTTCTGCACTAGGAGGCTTTCGAGTCAACTTATCGAAATTACAAATTTTCAACGACCAAATTACAGCAACAGCTTCACGAAAAAAAAAAAATCAGTAATCGACTGATGGTAATTATTAGTTCATCATTAAATCATTCTCGGCATTCAATTGTCCTAGGCGAGATAAAAAATCATTCATGTACACAAATAATTTTATCGAGGGAAACGAAGATGATCGATAAAAGGTCGATAAAATCGAACTAAAAATCGACCGCGATAATGCGCCGAATTATAGATTTAGGGCGGAGAGGGGGGGGGGGGGGGGGGCGGCTTATGTCGATACAGTTTAGGATAATGTGACGAAGATCGAAGGCAGAGGGGGAGGTTAGTTATACAGGAAAAGAAGCCGAGGGTGTGGCTGCTGCCGAAATCGACTGAAGAACGGATGGACGGACGGACAGACCGAGAGCAGCCGAAGAGCCAGGTGTTTGACGGCGGCGCTTCTTCGCACGACGGAACTGTACCGAACGGAGAGAATTTTCGTTCAACGAGTCTTCATAAAAATATAAATATGCCCGGCGAACATTTTATTTCTCAGCGAACAATTATATGGCAGGCGTTGTTTTTCATTCCCGTTAATTTAAGGTACGAACGAACAAGAATCTGGCTAAATCGGTTGTTGTAGGATATTTGAATTTTTAAAATTTTGCCATCAATCGAGGAAATACCTTCCTCGAGGCGCTTAGAATGCATCATAATATTCCTTGCCGCGCTGTTGATGGTAAATTAAATATATATATATATATATGCAAAGTTTTATTAATCGATTCAGGATCACTCACATACCGAGCTGGTACGGTCAAGTTGAATCATTTAGTACGGTAACTGTTGAGGAGTGCTGTAGCAGCTACATACCTGAAAACAAAAAAAAACATGTTAAATTTCAAAAGCCACATTTTGTTTTCTTTCGTTTCAAGTATGCTCGTGATAATAATTAATTAATATTTTCATTTATTTCCAAGTGTGAAACAGGAAGTACCGAGATTGGAGGGAAGAAAACGGAAGTGAATTTAGAGTCGCGGCGATGTGTATTGGTGCAGCACGAGTCAACGGAATACAGTTCGAGCGTGGGAATAAAGGTAGAAAAAGAAATAAAAAAAATTATAGTACCCAATGATACTGCTCTTGCGATGGTATAGGAAGTAGTAAGGCCCACGCGACGTGGCGCCACTCACAGACGTGACGTTTGCCTATTGCCTATCAACGCCTCTTTCCTTCCCCACATGTTACCAACACTCGCGCGCACGTGGACATGTACATATTGTCGGGCATACAGAGTGATTCAGAATCCGGCCGCTCCGCTGGATTACACCGGTACAATTGTTTCTAATGAAAAAATTGGGATGAGACATCGAATCAATGAAACAAGAGCTCATTTCCGGTTTGTCGTCGGATACCACGGCGCGAATTAAGCTATTTTCGCATTAGACACGAAAAATTCTTCGCGAGCGACGCATCAAGAAAAAGAAAAAGTCTCAAAAAAATCGTCACAAATTTCGCAAACATTTCGAGGCTTCTTGCTCGCAGATTTTCGACGGATCAACTATCGCATTCCCTGTTAACTAAACAGTTAGCGAATTGACCCAAAAAAATGGTGTAAATATTTCATAATAATAATTTGTAATTCGTATTAAATTTCATCATCCTTGTAACGTAATTAAACACGATCGGCTAAGAGACTATACGACCATTAATATATATGTCAACGAGCTGCAAGCGACCTTGCACAAATTCGGTACGAAACATTGCTTTGCGTACTATTTTTAAAAGAACTTTCAAAAATGAAGTTAACTTGAGTACTTAATAAACAAATCTATTGACCCCTGTTCTGGATCGTCCTATACGACAGACATAAATGTATCTACGTATGTTTGGAGTGTCGCGCGTGGGCCCTGTGGGTTCCTAGTTTATTTATCCTCGCGTAGCGAGCAAGTCGCGAGTAGCGAGGAAGCGTAGAAGCCAAGTGGGCAGAGGGTCTAATAATTGCGTAGCATAGAAGTGAGTCGCACTGAAAATACAAGCACCCAGTCGCTATATATATATATATTTTTTAATGGCTTTGGTTCGTTTTTGGTCCCATACAGTCATGATGCCTAAATTTTTTTTATCGTCTCCAATCCGTCGGTCATTATTGCAAATCTTCTGATCGCGGGATAAGCGATTATTCATACAAGTACTGCCCACAAAAATTGAAAATCCTATTTCCGCCGCGCTCTTGCCAAAAATAAACATTTTTTTACCATTTTTAGTGTTATTATATATTTTGTTTCGTTACTGCAATCGCCAATCGAAAGTCACGGGAGAAAAGTTGAGGATCCGAGGAATCCAGTAAGATTCCCGAAATAGCTTCGTGATCATCGAGAGCTCACGACTTCCGGAGAAACGTGGGGGAAACGGCGATGCAGATTCGTTAAATTTCAAGTTGCTCGAAGCGACGGACCTGACTGATCCCACGCGAAGAAAAGGATCTGGTAAAATTTACAATATTCATTTTTAAAAAACACGATCATATTTTTACAGTAGCAGCTCGTAAAAAAAAGTTCGAAATTTGGAAGTTTACTTATCATATCCGTGAGAAAATGATTATGTTTTAAAACATATTGATAGATAGTGATTATTAAAAAAAAAAAACTAAGTAAAGTACGTTCTAATGTAAAATAAGATGTAATGATGTAATAATGTAAGTTCTTTACTGGACCATTCTCCTCGCCCCCGAGATGTTTCGTCATCCACCTGAAAATTCAGGTCTAATCGTCGTCACGCCATGTCGCATAATTTCAACGTTTTCGACCCGACGCATTAGGAGTAAAGAAAGGAAAAAACTTAAAAACTTACGGTACTTAGGTAGAAAAGAGAAGAAGGCCGAGCGTAGAGACGAAGGGCTGATTGGCTGCGGCATTATGGGCATCGTTATGCGTTGTCTTCCAGCGACTTACCCGGAATCGGGTGATTTGTAATGCAAAAAGCTTTCCCGGAAAGGGAGGACTGGACGACAGCGTTGGAGCAGCGATGTTTTTCGATGGATAACTGTGCCGTTGGGTCGAAGCTGGCGAGAGTAAGCCAAGAAAATTTTGTTGGCCGGGAAAGCTACGTGGTTCGTCCGTCCCTCCCTCTCTTCCGTTTTCGCTCCATCCCGTTCGGATGCGGCCGAAGGGACCGCTGGATGGAGGAGGACGGCGCGCGCGATGAAAAAGAAGAAAGAATCGGGGGTGTCCCCGTTTTCGTGCCTGTCCGCCTCTGTCCCCGAGCACGTTTCACGTCTCGGCTAACGAAACTCGGGTGGAACCGAACGAAACTCGGATGGAATAAAGAAGAGAGCGAGTCGCAATAATATGCGACTGTGGGACACGGGGTGCACTTCACGGCGGAGACGACTCTGTCGGATCACGACAGAGAATTTCTCTGAGCCACTAGCGAGTCGGAGCTTGAAGTGAGAACAGCGTTCTTAAATTTTCAGTAAACTATAACAGCCCGAGAATAAACTGTAACCGCGAGAGGAGCTTTCTTCGAGTAAACTACAAACGTTGCCAAAATTATCACCATTAATTGATATTAATATCTCATGACAATATCAGAAAATTATCACTATTAAGGGGACGTGAAAGTCACGTGACGGGGCCATGAGTATGAGAGAGATAGTTGCAATTTTCAAATTAACTTTATTCAATGCTGTTAATTTTTTTGAGATTTTTCTCAAAACAAATTCGGGCCGGACGCGAAATTACCGTGTGCATCCGACTCGAATGTGCTTTTTCCTCAAAAAAATTAGCACCCTTAAGAAAAGTTCATAACAGTTTTCATTACCGACCGCGATATTTCACTTCCCCTTAATTGATATTAATATCTCTCGACAACATAAGAAAGTCTCGATGCTGTCGCCGTCACCGCCGCGTAAAGAATCCCCCCAAAGGACTTACGTCCTTGCTATACCTAACCCCTTAATGGACTGTTATTCTTATTCTTCTAAGACCTTTTGATGGACTTGCGTCCTTACTGATATACGAGTACGCGTATCGGTGACTGTTACTGTCCAAAAAAGATGTTATAATAAAAATAACAAAATTCGAGAAACTTAGTTCGAAGTAACGGAAATAGGAGGTCAAGGGATTAGTGGTATATCCTCGGATGCATTCATAAACGTGCCCGCGGAGAGTCGAGACTGCGGCTGACGTCACTTCCCGGAGACGGCGAACTCGCGTCTGCCTGTCTTCCTTCCTTCCTTCCTTCTTTTCGTCGGGGCGACTGGCCATATATATATATATATATATATATATATATATATTCCCTCTCCTTCCCAGTTGGCTATCGCCCTCCTGCGCAGTATGCACCGCACCGTCACCACGACCATCGCCGTCGCTGCCAGCACCGTTGCATCGGAAGCGTCTTTACTGGAGGTTCTCTCGGTCGCGGAGAACGCGGAGTAGTTTCGACTCGCGGAAAGACGAGGGACCTCTCTCAGCCTCTCTCCGCTCTGAGACAGAGAATAAGAGGAGTCGAGTCGGGCGCGTAAGATCCTCCGTTTCGTCTCCTCCTCGCGTGTTATGGGAAACTAAAAAGTCTCCTATGCCGCGTCCCTCTCGCTCTCCCCGACCGACGCGACTCGGGGGCCGCCCGTTTATAAATAGAACTTTATTTAAATCCCGAAATAAGGGCAACGACATTCGTATTTGGAGGCTCCCCGGGCCCCAGACGTCGGATTTCGTCCTAATTGGGCCTGCCGCGACGCCGAATCTTCCCTCCTTATCCTTTTCCCTCTTCCTCCATAGTTTTCTTTTCATTTTTTTTTCTTCACCTCTAGCAACGATTTTTACTTCTTTTTTTCTTGCGTTTTTTCTTTTTTAGTTCCTCGACTCCCGTCTGCGCTCGCGGATACTTGTGGACACTTTGATTTGTGTACTCTTTTTTTCACGGTTTTTATTGTAATTGAGTGTTTTTCATTTGGAATACATTTTATTGTGTAATAATTGTACATAACAATATTGTACAATTTGATTGCATAATATTAATATATTTACCGACTATAATACATCATCGTTATTATCCTTCGCCAAATTTAACTCTAATATTTCGAATCCTACTTTACTTTCGCGTACTTTCTTTCGAGACGCGATGCACATTTTTCTTATTTTCTTCGATTTTTTTCTTAATCTTATTATAGAGAAAACTTTGTTTTCATGAAAAACTGTGTTCATTTAAATTCTTCTTAATTTTTACTTTGATTTATTTTACTTGAATTTCGGCGTTATTTGGAGCGCTCGTCCTTACAGAAGTTAATCCGACGAGACGACAGACGGCGTTTATCCCGCTCCAACCCCGTCTGCCCCCCGGTTTTTCCTTCGCCGTTTCGCGAAGTTGCAATCTCTCGTCTGACTCGCCCCAATTCCTTTAATTTTTATTCCCTTCTTTCTCCCGTCGCCTTTGCGGTCTCGCTCTCGTCTCGCTTCCGACACCGTCAGCGTGCCGTGTCTCACTCGCGGATATTTTCGCGTCTAGACGGTCCTGTCGGAGAACGCAGTGACGTATCGGTGCGTCCACTCATTCTGTTTATTCGTGAGCGCGCTCCACGGAGCGCCCGCGCGCGCGCGCATGCGTCCCACCCCGCCGCTGTGCGGGATTCGACGCGGGGCCGCGTGAGAAACTCTCATTCACTCCACCTCTTATTTCTGTCTTTCTCACTGCGGATGCTGCACCGCCCCGTCTACGCCTCGATGTAGTATCGGTATTAAAGCTTTGTTCACAATTACCGAAGAATTTACGAAAAAACGTATTTCAGATTCATAATAGTCCGGCTTGTAATGTTAAATGTGAGACTCCCACAAACGAGTCAAAACTGAGCTTCCATTATCGCTGGGACGATTTGTCTAAAATTATTTTTACACGAAAAAAATATTGTGTAAAAAACATTTTTTGAAGTCGATTTTTATTATCAACTTTTTGGTATACAAGGGTTTCCATTTATGATTGTTTTTTTTTTTGCATTTGTTTATTTAAGATCGTGACCTTTTTTTAGATGAGGCGTGCTTTTCAAAAGTAGAATTTAAAATGAATTTTTTTTCCTCGAATCTCCACCGAGACAATTGTGAACACAGCTTTAGTATAGTATACGCTATATGCATCCCCGTCTCGGACGCCCGAGACGAAATTATACGAGAATATAACGCGCACTGTCGCAGACAGCGGTGCTTTGACTACGCGAAAATAAAGAGAATGATAATAAAAAAGAAAGAACTTTTTTTTCTTTAAGAAGAATAGCACTGACATACTTTATTTGACCGTGCGAGTATATTCAATGTCGCGGAGAACATTTAAAATGCGGAATTGTTGCCTCACTCACGATTAGTAATCCTCCGACCATGGAAAATGATGATAATAATAATAATTGTTATTATTAATATTCACTAATGTTCAAAAGGAACAAATTTCAGGTTTACATAAAATGTTGTGAACAATAAAAAAAGAAAAGCTATTACATAAAAAAAGACAACTATCAAAGGTCAATCGGATTTGTTGCACGGCATTAATCACGACTCTTACACGGCGTAACGGACAAAAAGAATCGATAAAAAGAATAAATTTATACTTTGTTCAGGATGAACTGCTACGACCAACGAAGCGTGTCGCGTCGTTTATATATATATATATATATAAATGATACATGTGTGTATTGCGCGAGATCGAGCTGTGTAGAGTGTTTCTGGGTTTCTGCATCGTCCTCCATGTATGAGAGACCTCGATCCAGTTTCGATATCGGGGCGAGCGAACGAACAAGTGAATGACTGAACGATAGTTCTGTGCAGTCCAGCGCCGTCCGTAACTGCGTCTTGCATACGGTGCAGAATCCATTCTATATTCCATTACATGTCGCACTTAGTGTTGCCGCTTAAATTATGGGTCATAATCTTGTTCAAATTGCAATTCGCTGCAATGAGCAGTTTTTTTTTTGTTGCATTTTGCGTTTTTTCATTTCATTTTGGTGCAATGAACGAACATATTGCAGTTAATGTTGCTCCTGCATACGGCGGATGCATTGGAGTTCATATTGGCATTTCGTGACGCAGTCTAAATTACCATTCTGCTAAACTTTATGCGACATTATATTGCATTTTATATTGTCCTTGCATCGCAGTTCATATTCCATTAATTTTGCATTTTTCAGTTCATTTTGGTGCAATCTACAACACACTGCAGTTTACTTTACACCTGCATGTGACGGATACATTGAAGTTTATATTGGCATTTCATAATGCAGTGTAAATTGCCGTTCTGTCAAATTCTATGCGACATTATATTGTCCTTGCATCGTAATTCATATTCCATTAATATTGCATTTCAACCGTCAGTTTCTCCCGCAGTTCGTAACACACGATCAATAATCGCATAACAGGGGCGTCTCGATCGATACGGCCCAATACCATAATTCAAAACCCACGGTCGCAAACCGGACGATAAAATTCATCGAGCGAAAACCGAAGCGCAAATCCAATCCAGCAGAAAAGTTCCACAGACTGTATGAACATACCCGGCCAATGCCGACGAATTGGATAGAGCACTGAAAGCCACACATCGATTCGCCCGAAGAATCTCTCGCTCTCGCTCAGGCTAGGGAATCGGTTCAACGTTTCCAGTGGAATTTCTTTCCGCGAGCGCCCGAACGCGGAGGCCTCACCGTGCTTGCGTTCCGTGTTTGCCGCAGCGGGACTGCAACGCGAGAGGGAGACGGCGAGCGCGGCCCAGGAATGTAGAGAAGCGAGCGAGCTAGCGCGCTCGGCGACTCCGGCCTCCTCGCGGCTTTCGTCGGCGCGCAGTGCGCGAGCGCGACCTTCTCGCCGATTTCAGACCAGTCGCTAACCGATTTGTAACGTTCGAACGTTCCGTGGATCTCAATGGGGCAGGGGAGGGGAGGGGGAGAGGGAATTTACACGAGGTAGACTAGGACACTCAGAATTAACTTAGGGTGATGTGACGCCTCTTCCGTCTCACTTGGACGGAATGGTGCTCGGTCGGTAATAAAAAGGGTACTTAATTTTTTTTTTTAATGGGGATCATGTGCGCATAAAAGCAATTTCTCGCGCGAAGCTGATATCGATTCAGCTTCATGTAAGAATTTGCTTTTGACGGTCCGAGGTCAGCAGAGTAAAAAAAAATAATTATTATAGTTTTCATTACCGACCGAGGCGTTGCGCATGCTCTTAACTGCAGATCGACCGTATGACCGAATTGATTCAGTGCTCAATTGTATTCTCTCACGGAGTTTACAAACCGTTGCGGACGGTCGATAATTTATTTTTCTCGTGATCGTTTAGTCGCTTTTGGATTGAGTAATAAAACGCCCTAAGTAATAGCATGTAAGTTCCTACATAAATTTTAATGTGGGTCTTCGATGTGAGTTACCGACGATCAATTACAAGCTTAAAAAAGGGAAGGGAAAACATGAACCTCATGTAATGGATTAAGGCTGTCTCAGGAATGTAATAAAGTATGCGACACGAATAGAATCTCGGTCGAATCGGTGCCGAAACAAAGTAGCGCGAGGGAAAGGGTGGATGCGGGTGGAGGAAAGTTGGCCGAGGGGAGGGGGAGAAGGGCGAAGTAAATTTCCTGCACGGCGCCACCGAGCCGGTGATAGCCCCGACGGTTTCGTGTCGGATAAAAATCGAACATCTCTCCGGGCGGCGACAGCAGCGAAATATATATCGGCCAGCCACGATCCTCGTTTCGTCATGGCCCACCCTATCTGCGACGCCTCTCATCAAGAGTCCTTGCCGGAGTACAAGGTATAAACTACGAGCGGACTCGGCACCTACGAGTCGAGACTCTAAGCCTTCGTGTTTGCGTGTGATAGCGTCGAAGCGCTCAAAAATATATGCTTGATTAAACATAGCATTTTTTTTTAATTACACAGAAAATCTGACTCGGATGATCTCGAAGCGAAATTAGTTAAAATGGAAATATTTCTCTTTCATGTAAATATAAAAAACGTTAAAAAAATGATAGGTAATTAATGAAAAGTCGTATGGTTGAGATTTCAAGTGAAATTCAGAGGATTTTTGTGGTGTAAACTTTGTATAGATAAAAATAAATAAATTGAAAGTTAACGAGCTAAGTGATTAGTGAAGTGGGCAGGACAAGTTCGAGATAAAGCGGGCAAAATACCAGATTAAACAAAAATTAAAATGATTAAAAAAATCGAAATCCTACTTGAACTAAGCGGAAACAGTTAAACTTGAACATTTTTTTTACGTAAATATAAAAATCTGAAAAAAATGTATGTGTAATTAATGAAAAGTTGTAGGCTCGAGTCTTCGAATGAAACTCAGAGGATTTTTTTGCGGTCCAAACTTTGTATCGATAAGATTAAATAAATCGAAAACGACCGAACTAAGTGATTAGCCAACTAGGCAGCACAGGTTTGAGATAAAGCGGGCGAAAGAAGATTAGATAAAAAAAAAGGTAAAAAGTGGCACGTTCCATTCCCCTTTTTCCTCGCCGTCGGGTTCTTTATCGCGCACCGGTACACGCCAAGGGTTCCTCGAAAATTAATGGACCGCCTCTTTCTACGAGTTGCCATAGCTAACGGCCTCGTGGGTTCGCGCGGCGCTTACCAGCCTCCTCTTGCCTCGAGCCCCCCCGAAGCGAGCTATATACCTACTGCCTACAACATGAGGCCTCCGAGCAGATCGGCGCCCTCCCGGAAAAGCCGATACTCTCGAGAAATTCCACGTCCCGGGTCCCCCCTAACAATTCTCGTTCGACTCTTCTCACTTTTTTTTTCTCACTCTCCGAGGAACGCACGCTTTTTTTTAAGGCGTCTCGCACCCTTAATTCCGTCTACAAAAAAAAAACATTAACCCTCACGCACGATTCCGATTAAATTATAATACCATTAAATTCGGAGACGATCTTGACGATAACATTTTTCGATAGCGCAGAAAGATCGAAGTAAGGACGAGGGACAAATGACGAAACAAATTGTACGAAATCGAAGCCGGTTTTAGAATTTTACTTTTCACCCACCTAAATTTTTTATATATTTTTTTAACTCAAAAATATTGAATATAATTGATGGTTTGTTTTGGAGGAATTTTGTCGAACTTGAAAATAAATTGCTGTTATCTCTTTCGACAGTTAACAGATAAAGATAAAGAAAAAGAATAAGAAGAGGTGCGACGTTCTAGCGAGGCGACCAATTTAAAGGAAACGAGTCCGAGAGTCGAAAAAAACGAAATATCGTAAACCTGTCCGTGTTACAGAAATAAGTTAATCTTATCTGCAGTGTACCTTTAGATTGTATTGGCGGCTAGGAACGATGAGTCGAAGGAAGCGAGTGAGAATTAAAGACGAAAATAAAATGGGACGTCGGTCGAAGATTGCTCACTCACGACAAAATCAGCTTACGACGAAATTCAAGCCGAGATACGGTGAGGATTATCTGACTATTTAATCGCATCGAAAATACCGTCGGCGCTACATGTTGGTGGGCAAAGCATGCATAAACGGACCCGGTAATTTTTTTTAGGACACAATTTCGATACACGTATTTGGGAAAATAATGGCTAGTAAAGAATTACGACAGCTATATTCGATGGAAATCGATACAGCAGGGGGTGAAGTCCGAGACCAAGCGGGATAAGGGTATAGCGAGTTAACGGTAAAAAAAACAGGGACACGAATGCGACACAGAGAAGAAACGAAAGAGTGATACGAGACGAAAGAGCTTTGCGGCCCGGCGCGGCGAAATCGGACAAGTGCATCGGTGCACTGCGGGCCGCAACAACGAGTGAACACTATGGCGGTTATATTGCACACTGTGTTCCGTTCAACACTACGGACATAAAAGAAAGTTGCTATAGATTTTGTATATATTTTTTTATAACATATTTATAATACTCTTCAAATATCATAAATAAATTAATAATAATAAATAATATATTTATTATTATCATTATTATTTTGGCTTTGTAATGTGTATTATAAATTTTAATGCGGGAGAGTCCCTTCCATCCGCGCATTCACGTGACGCGAGCTCGGCTTCTTCGAATCCGAATACCGCGAATACTACGCGCAGGAATTCCGATGCTCGGCTAACGAGACGAATGCCTTTAATTTTTCGAATTATAATCGATCACGTATATTCACTTTAGTGAATATAAATTCGACGAGGAGGAAGAAGTGTGCAAATAATGAAAATTTCGTGCGAGTCGGTACGCCGGAGTACCGAGGACGGCTGGAATTGCGATAACGGTAAACCTAGGCACTCCGGCGCTGCCCCGAGTTTCACGACAGCGACGCAACGCACACAAACACCGGAGAGTAGAGCAGATTGGAAATTAGAGAAACGAGTCCCACGCCCGTTTAGCCGGTTTAGAAAAACCCAGACGTGTTACGTACAGAGCTATGCCATCTAGAGGCTCATTGCGCACTGTGTCCGCATATAGGAAGGATGGGCCGTTTTTGAACCATGTTTCGTACGTTGAAACGAATTTGGTATTAACTAGATTTTATTTTCCCTCGAACACAGAGTGTCGGCCTATAAATATCTGCCAGCTGCCTGAATACCCGTATTCGTTACGACCTACACTATATTCCCATCATATAACACATTGAATACCCTATAAAATACCGTTAGAAGTGTATTTACAGTGACGATTCGGTATTTATCGCGGTATATAAATAGGAAAATATTCCATTCGGAACTGCTACCAATTCTTCCGCCCACTACCCGAGTACTCAAAGTATTCTCCAAGTTCCGTCTGCAACGTAAGCCCCCTCGGTATTCGATAGTATCTACGATAGTAAATTGTCGCCGAGTACCGGTATTCGCAAACTCCACGCATTCTACATATTCTGCATATACCTATATATATTTTGTAACTTCAAAAAAATGAATAACTAAAGGAGTGAAATCAAGAATAAGTTTTTACACGACAACATTATGATTATCATTGAGGTACGAGTAGAGGAGTAAGTATTGTAATTTGTGAAGGAGAGAAAGGAGAAGGGAAGTTGGAGGCAGGAAGAGACGGAGACTGTGAGGTGAGAGGAGTGTATATGTGTGTATATATATATATATCGTTAGAATGTATATATACGTGTGTAGCTTCTACAGCTCGTACCTTCCCGGATATCCTCGCGCAATCACGGAAATGCGAGTCTCGGCTAACGGCGGCTCGACCGCCGACAACATAGTCGATTCCGATGAATTCTCATTGAGAAACGTCATCGCTGCGTTTCCGTCATTTTCTCGTCGCGTATTAATCACGTATTTACTTTTATGTCATACGTAAAGATACGCCCCGAATACGGAGAGCCGTCGACCGAGTACCGGTATTCACTCGGTACATTTATATATTTTAGGACGAATAAATTTTGCATAATATCGCTGGAACTAATTGGTTACGGTATTTCGGTGTATTCACCGGATATCCTCGGGCAATGACGGATGTTAATTGAGCGGTTGCGAAAAAAAAATGACGAAATAATAAAGGAATGAGTGAAACCTCCTCCGGCATTCCCGTCGACAATCGTCATCGTCGTTCGATTTCACGTGGGATTCCCACGCGATAAAATTTTTTTATGCCTATGTATGTGTATCCGTCTGTATATAGACTATACAAGATCCAGAATATATGTATTGTCTCTTTGAATTGGTGACAAGAGAGAATACAAGGTTGTAAAACAACGTGGAAGGTTTTAGATAGCACCGCCGCCTTCTTCGCATTCACAGATTATTGACATCATCGTTCGTGTATTCTTATGTCGTTGCCGTCGGAACTGTTGAGAAAACGAAAAAAAGAATTTGCTCAAAAGTACCAAAAAAAATTGCGTTTCTTTTTTGCTTTTTAATTTTTCGAGCAATTATCTTATTAAGTTCAATCCGTTAGCAATTAGCTTATTAAGTTCAATCCTATTCACCGTTATTTCTTCTGTCAATGACATTGTTGTATTTTACAGCATCTTCCGAAAATCACCTTTTTCCAAAATGTACATCTTTTTTACCCAAAAAAATGTTTTTTTTTATCAATTAAAAACTTCAACACAGTCGATGTTAATTATTGCGTTTCTAAATTCCGAATACCAAAAAGAACTCGCGTACTTTCGCTCGTGCACTTCAGCCGCTGCAGACTAGTTGATAACGAGCGTCCCTGACACATTCTCGCTTTGATCCGCGACGGTGCTAGTGAAGAGAGACGGAAAACAAGAGAGAACGAGGCAGAGCGAGAGGGAAGGTGAAAACGTGGAAGCAGTAAAACAACAAAAAAAATATATAAAAAATAAAAAATTGTCTCGGAAAGACAGAAAAGAGAAGCGCGACGGGGAGGCATCGAACGAACGAGAAAGAAAGAGGGAGAGATAAAGAGACCGGAAAGATCGAGGGAAGGGAAACTGCGCGAAAATACATTTTGTCGCGAAACCGAGAGCTTTAAGCTCTCTGCCACATCGGCACCGTCTATATACCCGCCATAGAATGATAGCTATTTCCGTTAGGAATAAAAAAGAAGGTGGCCACTGTCTGACACAGTGCTTTCAATGTGTACCGTTGACTGTGTAGTTCCGACGTGTCGTAGCGCAAGGAGTGCTAATGTGCTGTTGCGCTCTTCTAAAGATAAAGCCTCCGCAGACGCTTTAACCCGAAAATCACTGCTCGACCATGAATCCCGATTGGTACTCTTGGGCGACGTTTTTATTTTATTTTTTCGATTCTCTGTCCCCTTCGATTCTCATCGACTATAAAAGATCATTACTTTTCGACCGGGAACCGACCGCGAAAACGTTTTATGCCATTTTTTAAATCTTTATTATTTTTATAGGCTTGACTTTTGACTTTAATGAAGTTTTTTTTTATCGGCAGTAATTGCCGACAATGTCGTGAATATTTTTCATCTTAGAGTATCTTTATGGTAGATAAATTTGCGACTTTTTTTTTGGTGATGGAAAAAAAACTACGAAGATAACGAGATAGAGAAAGAATCGCCGAGTGTTGAGAACCACTTTGGCATCGAGGTGGGGTCACGTGACCGAGTGTCTCGGGCGTGTACACCACGCGAGACTGGCGAAACGTCAGGCGGCGTGCGATTATCCTCGCGCCGTCGCCCATAGGCATTCTATTTGCCAGGAATCATCGACCAAAAAGCTGCGAGTTGCGTTTGTTCTCGCAATAAAACTAGAGATTTATTTTCATTAGGAGAGAGTCCTCGCGAGTCGGATTAAATGAGATTGTATTGCTCCTGGTAAGTAATGGAATTAAAGGGAACCTGTAAGAGATTAAAAGAGAAAAAGACCCTACGAAAGAGGCCTTGGCCATTTCCAGTGTATTACATCACGTTTAAAAGTATATAAGTATATGTATACGTTTTTTGAAATGTACTTTTGCCTATGAAATTAAAAATCGAAAAAATAAGTATAAAAGATTGTCTTTGATTATCTGATGATTACATACGATAATCGACAATTCACCGTGGGCATTGAGAACTTTGGATTATAAAGAATGCTTATCTCTTTAAGCGTCTTTGGTCGGGGCAATATTGGTACAGAGATTTATTATCAATGTATACTCTAGTTTATTATCAATGTATAGTCCAGTATACGATATAGGCGGGTTATAAAGTTAACGAGAAAAAAAAAGAAACAAATACTTTTTTTTAATTTATCTATGTCGATGAAATTAAAAGTCGAAAAAGTATAGATAAAAGATTTTTTCCTAGAATATTTGGTGATTATATGAGATATTCGACAATTCGTCGCTGATAATCAGTAATTTGCATTACAAGGTAGGCTTATCGTGCTTTTAAGCCTATTCGATCCGGGTGATATTAATACAGAAGTATATTATCAACGTATAGTCTAGTATGTGATATAGGTGTGTTATAAAGTTGCGGGCACGAAGAAAAAAGAAAAAAAAATGTGCGTGCAAGCGGCGCGAACAGGATCGAATGGAGTTTCCGGTAATAAAAGTCAGAGGGTTTCACCGGCTACCGACGGGCTCCGACCACTGGAATCGTATGCTCTATCGCTCATAATCCTACGATTCAGCTACTGAACGGATTTATTCCTACAGAATTAATTTAATTTGAGAGCATTTTTTTTTTTTCTACGATACAACCGACGTTAGGATGTTCTTATTCGAAACGAATATGCGTCCTCGAGACGAACATTAACCATGGAGATAATACACATTCGGGCACTCCTCTCTTTACTTTACTCGTCAGTTTTGAAACATAAAAAAGATAAGCTTGGCACGACATAACTTTTAATCGAAAAATCTAATCTTCACAGGGGCATTTTTCGACGAACATAATCAGTCATTATTCATCGAAGTTAGATCATTTCTGCAAGAAAACGTTGCTGTGATACTTTTGCAAAATCTTAGTCAGCGCGTAACCGTTGATAATAAAATTAATTCTCTTCCTCTTTTCGAGGAAACATCAGAGTGCTTCCTTAGTAACATAGCTATATATTAACGTCAGTCGTTTTGTGACAACTAGAGAATTTTGTTTCAAACCCCGATGCCGGATCAATATCCGACATTCATCAATAATCAGAGAAAATTGATTAAATATTTATCATTTTTACGGTAGGTAAAAAATTTATTCTTTATCGAATTTTTTTATAGTGGGCCGAGTCACATTTTTCTCTGTACCAGAAAAGTGTCTTACAAGTTTTTATTCTTTCACCCTCAATATTCTCGTAATTTTGCGAAATTCTCGATGAATTAACAATCGATTGTATATTCGACACTGTATATTCATATACAGATATACACGTACACGTATACACATGCGTTAATAAAAAAAAGTTGATGTCTAACCTGAAAGCCTAGCGAGGAATCGGAGCATGCCAGCGGCAGAGGATAGACAGCGTGCGGCGCTTCCAGCGACGAGAATTCCGCCGGCGATCGGCATTTCCCCCCCTCGCACGTTTCTTTTTCCTTCGCCGTCCTCGTCGCGTAGTCGTCGCTTCTCTTCACCTCCTCGCTTTCCTTCGCACTTCGCACCGTCGCCTATCCACCTTTTCCTTCTCTCTTTATGTCTAGTCTCGTTTCTGTCGCGGTGGCGCTCAATCCCCACCTCCCACCTCTCCACCCGTCTCACTCGCGCACGTCGCCACTTTTCCACAGCCCGTGCCGGGTTACACGCTTTCCTAAACTTACGTCGGCTCTTTGACGTCTCCTCGCCACCTATCCCAAACGAATTTTGATGTTTTTTTCCTCTTTATTCACCTCACACAGTCACCGAAAATTTGTACAATCCAAATTTACCGCTCGACGTTGTTACAAAAAAAAAAAAATTGTCGATAGGTTAACTTTATTTTTTGTTCAACGAAGAGTCTCCGCGCACACACGTCGCATAGTCAACCTTCTCGATCGGCGAATGTTTCGATTATCAGCATTATTTTATTTTCCTCGCACAGTCGCGAAATTTCGGACGACTCGTCGCCGAGTTTCGTCGATCGATCTTGTATCCCTCTCGACGAATTTATTGGTTAATCTTTCATTCCGCACACCACTGGTTTTGTTTCACGGCATAGAGTCACTTGCACGTTGCGCGCCGCTCACGGGAGACACATCGCGTGTGAGCCGACTTTTTTTTCTCTCGATTGTCTCGATAATCGATTCGTCTTTCTTGTTATATCCTCCGTTTATTTACGTTTATTGCGCGTACCGATTGCCGTTGTTTGCCTTGTTAAACGTCGCGTTTAAATGTTAATCGGAAGAATGAGCTTATTTCGTTTGTTCCATCACCCGTGTGCGCGCTAGCTTGTAAAACAACCGGGTAGTGGGACTCTCGCTCGCTCGTTGCGAGGGTTCCGAGCGCACTACTCACTTCATAGTAGAGTAGTGTAGTGGCTGGCGCGGCTCGAGAGTCGTTAACAGAGAGATGGAGTAAGAGTGGTAGTAGTCGGCGATGGCGGTGGTGTAGTGGGGGAGGGGTGGGGAGAGGGCGGGTAGAGTAGGGTTAGGAAAGAGAGTGAGAAAGTGTCTTGCGAAAGAGTGAGACGCTAGACGCCCGCACGTTCCCGAGGCGATCGCGTCGCGTGGCTCTCTTCTTCTTCTGCTTCACGTTCCCCCTTCCCTCTCTGCCATTTCTCGCGCACTCGCTCGCTCACTCCGCCTCTCTCGCTCTCAACTTCTTCCGTCTTTTATTTTTCTTTATTTTTTTCTTCTCTGCCTTTCTCGCGTTCCCAGTCAGTCCGTGACCCGAGTTTTCATCGTCCCACGGTTAAACCCTCCGACAAATTTCTCAATATTTCCTTCGATCATCGATGACGTTTGAAATTCTTTAAATCATCCGGTGACGGGTGAACGACGTGAGGACGATGGAAAAATTCGATATGTATGTATGCGGCGAATTTGATTTTTCCTCGTACAGACGTCGGTCTATAAAAATGATCATATTTTTTCTTAACTCTTGCCCCTTTTATTTTTCTACGCCATTGACTAATATTATTACGAACTGTCAGACACGAACTACGTGCGAAAGACGTGAAAACGTAGAGCCGCTACTCCGTGGCCACACGAGCGCCATTGCCACATCGCGCAGTCAGGCGAGCGGGCGAGGTAGTCTCGGGCCAGCCCTACGGTGCGTGGTTGGCCGTTCCAAGGTAAGTTTACATATACATGTATATATATATTCCAACCTATACACACCCGACTATATCGCTAGTATACACAAATAAATAAACACGCACGCACGTTCACCTCTCAATTCAGCCGATATATATCCTTTTCCTTAACGTCGGTATTGAACGGACAAACGTATCTTCCTTTTGTTTACTACGAAACGCTTTCCTCGGGTCTCTCGTATTTGATCGTAGTAATAGACGAATCGTAGTAACAAGGACGTAAAAGTCGAACCGGCGCAGCATTCACACTGGGCTAAACCCGTTTTCAATTGATCCCCTCCCTGACTATTGTTATTATACGCAACTTTCTTAGCAAGGCTTCCTCATGGACGACAGCCAGCGTTACATTTGTCCTGATGAATTTTGTCCATCCTCCTCGACGCGACATTTGTACCTGATACATTCCCTTTTGTTTTTATTTTTTCGTCTAGGAAATTTTCTGCGTGCCTCTCGAAGGATTTTTGAGTGTCGTCTTTCTTACATTGTTCGGTGTGAGAATAATTTGAAAAGAAGGAAAATAAAACAAAATAAACCGACCGGCATGTGCGGTTAAACGGTGAAGGGGATCAACGAATTCCCGTGACTCGTTCGCGAGCGACTGGTGTCCGAGTCGATTCCGCTCGGTGAGCTGTGTGTGCCGCTGGTGGCGATGGCGGGAATGGTGGGAGATTTTGCGGTGGAGGTGCCCCGTTCCGGCGCTTCCACCTCAACGACCTCGTCTCCGTCCCCGGGCGCCCCTCTCCGGCCCTGTGTCGGCGTTGGTACCGAGCGGACGGATACACACCGACGCGTTGAGAGACACGCACACCTCGGGGTTTCGTGCCGGTGTGCAACGAGCGGACGGAGTGGGGAGGGGAAAGCAGCGCCACGATCGTTCGTCTTCGTTCGAGCTCGCCTCGTTCGTTGCTTACCGAGCGAGGTGAGAGCCGAGCGTCAGACGTCTTTGGATCATCAGTTTTTCTTTTTCTTTATCTAGCTTATCGACTCTAGGAATTGATTCGAAGTTTAATCGGAGACTCGCTTAATCTTGCCTATTCGGCGAGTGAGCTTTTTTTTTAAATTTTTCTTCGATTGTATTTCTACCGGAAACTGGACGAAGCTCGGCAACGGTGAAATAGGAAGTTAACGGAAAGGAAGGCAGGACCGACTCGAGGTGAGCGAGGCGCTGCTGCTACTGCGGAGTAGCGAACCGCACGGTGCTACTTACGGTCGCCTCCGGGAGAGAGAGCGAGTGGGAGTATCGAGTACTCCAGTAGGTGGGAAGAGGAGAGCGAGAGAATTGAAGTAAAGGAGATTGAAGCCGGCAGAACGCTCTCTTGTACCCGGGTGTATACCGAGGCGAGCGCGAGCGAGCATCGAAATATGCACGGCAGTCGGTAGAAGCAGATGCGACGGAGAGCCAGACAGCCCCCAGCAGTTGGCTCGTACGGAGCTCGTTTTCTGTATATTTGAGAACGGAAGAAGAACGGGCGGGAGGAAGAGGAAAACCTTCTTTCTTTCTTCAATGCAGTCCGTGCACTCAAAAATTCGCTGAACAATGAGGCAATTTCTTAAATCTGTAGATTGATCGATGGAATTGTCGTAAGTTATACAAAGTTTGAGGTTACATTGCAGATCGATGGAGTAAATCGGGTTAGATGTTGAAACGCGTCTTTGGAGGTTAAGTTCGTTGCTTATTCGGCACGAACTCGGGTTGAATGCAATCGCGAAGAAATTGATTTCATGCCCATAAGTTCACTTTTTAAACTTGCCGCAACAGAAGTTGGATAATTCTGTTCCAGCTTGGAACGAACCAATTGTAGAGACGACACTATCGAGCGTGAGATTTTGTGTCTCGGTTTCACGGACTCGCACGGCGGGAGGGAGAGCTACAATGTCAACGGCGTTACGCGTTAGCTTATTGTACCTCACGATTGTAGACGAGTTTGTCGTTTGAGTGGCGTGCGTAGGACGCCGTAGGTAGCCAGAGAGAATCGGACGAGGAGGATTCAAGCCAATAAAGAAAGGCCCGTTCACGACGCAGGGTGCGCACGTACGCGGTAAGCTTTGAAGGATCCGCCAATTTTGCGGCTTATTCAAAAAGCTTCGTAGGAACTGGCGTCGGGAGGAGGGAAAATTCTTTGTTGGTCGGAAGAAGAAGCACCTCGGACCACCCGAACCGAGACCGATTCGTGTTTTTCAAATGTTTTTCACGACCGGAAAATTGTAGGCGGTGAGCAACTCGTACGTGCAACCGGGACTTATTCACAGCTTAATTTTGGAATGTAAGACGTTAGTCTCTCGGCGCTGAGTCGTACCGCATTATGCAAGTGAAATATACAGTCGATGCGGTGCACTCGATTTTATTAAGAGCCATGCACGCTGTCGGAACGTATGAAAAAACAAGCGGCTTTGGATCTTTGTGGGTGTTTTTTTACGATTGATTAAATGACAATAAAAAATCGCGAAAATAATTATCGATTGCTTGCATTTATTACAATTTTGAGATCACCGTTTGATTATAATTTCATTTTTTTATTCTCGTTGTTTGAACACTATTCGGATAAGCAAAATTTTTATAATCATCTCCGTTGTTTGAAGATATTTAACTTTTTGAGTAACCGAATAAGAACATCGATCCTCGGATGTCGTGCTCGCCCGCTCAACAGGTATATTCCGAAGGTGTACCGGCACCCGTAGCCCCATCTCGCGGATCGACGGACAAGTCTACTGGAAGTCCACCTGCGACGATCGAATGCCTCTACGGCGTTACCCTCCTAGCAAATCAGTATTTACTCGTAGTATCTCTTAAATTTATCTCTTTTTAAATTTATAAATTTAAAAAGTATCTCTTTCTTATATCAAACCACATTGTTTTTTCTTCGGGTTACACTTTGGATATATTTTTTTTGGTGCCTCGTTTAATCCCCTCCCGAATCTTGCGTTTAATGCTACATGGATTGAAACAGTGCTCTGTAATCGCTGGAATAAAAAGTTCCTACAAAATTGAAACTTTAATTGATTTGTCGCTGATTTAAAGATAAAAAAAATGTTTAGAATTTTTTTTCTCCCCCATGGAAACAAAGCTTCATCCGTGAGGAATCAAGAACGAAACGGTTCGATACAGAGATGAGCAGTGCTTCCGAATTATCGAACCATCTCGGCTCACCTGGCGTCTGGTTGAATCAGAAGGAAACATCTGCGTTTTGGTGCCCAATCTCGCGTGTACAAAGCTTGACGGCTTTGTGGTACAGTAAAGTGTACGTATAAAGAATATAAGGTTATTATTCGAAATTCGCTCGGGCCGCTTGATCATTTTGTCTCTCGTGACCGCGCATCGCCGACTTCGCTGTTTTCTCGAGCACGGAAATTAATCAACCTCGGATCACGGTTTACCACGGTCGGTTCTTCGGTACCTTGAACTCTCGTCCGAAACTCTTATCCGCGAGGCCTAACGGATGGCGATGATGAAATTACAGTCGACTAAAAATTAGGGCTGTACAGATCGGCCAGCCTAGCCGGCTAAAATATCTTATCCGGCTAATGGAGTTTATAGTTTGGCCGGCTAAGCCGTCTTAGCCGGCTAATCCGTTTTAGCCGGCTAAGCTAATACAGTCTTGGAAGTTTGGCCGAATTTTTATTTATTTTTTTCTAATGTTACCTGCAACGTATTCCGAAGTATTTTCGCCCGCTGAACATGAATCCGTCGGCCTTTTTGGCCTAAAGTACAATGCGACATGAAGGGGCTCGATTTTGTGCATGAAACATCGTATTTTTGGGATTTAAATGGAAAATGTTGGGGTGGGAATAAAATAATTGTCATATTCGTGATCAGCGGAAAAAAATACACCGAATATAGCTTTGAAACAAAAAAAATCGAATGAACAATGATTTTTCAATGTTTGAGCCACTTTTGGAAAAAAATCGATTTTCATGATTTTCAATCATCGACATCTCAGCTCCCAATGGAGGTAGGGAAAATCCGAGATGCCCATCGTGTTCCACAGGAAAAAATACACAATATAGGGCCTTCGGGCCTTGTCCGAAGTTTTAGAATCGTCTTATCGTGCCGTTTGAGGCCGTTGAAAAACGCAAAAAATGGAATCGAAAGGGGAAGGGGTTAGGGGGGTAGGGGTAGGGGGGGCCTTGCAATTTATTGACGATTTTTTTTCCTTTTTTTTTAAATTAACTGCTACGTATTCCGACGTATTTTTGCGCGCTGAACACGAATCCGCTGGCCTTTTTGGCCTAAAGTAAAATGCGACATGAAGGGGCTCGATTTTAAGCACGACATTATACACGATTTTATGCACTAGGCCGGCTAAAATAGCTTGGCCGGCTAAACTATAAAATCCATTAGCCGGATAATATATTTTAGCCCGCTGGGCCGGTCTATCAGTACAGCCCTACTAAAAATCCATCTATTTGCATCTTATCAAAATCTACAATAAATAATCCATGTTGAGAAAATAAGGAATTCTCTAAAATACTTAATGTCATTCTCGTCGCTTTTTCCTGCGCTGCGATAGAATGGTTGAACTAGATTGGTGTTTCAACATTCATCATATTGTTGATTTAAATACGCCTATTTCATTTAAATAAAGATTGGTCAACCTGACTAAATCTCTAGTCAACTAAATGCATTTATTTGAATCAACTGAATTTTTTTTTCAGTGTACTTTGTAGCTGTTGAGTTATTTCCATCTATCTTCGTTCGCTCGCGCGAGATCTTTGTGAGGGAAGCTTTAGTCGTTTATCGATCGGCAAATTAGAGTGTCTCCAGCCACGATAAGCAATGGCTGTACACGTTAAAATTGTCAGTGCATCAGAAATAAGCCGCGAAAGCACAGAAAACTGAAATGGGCGTTTAGCGACACTGACTGTGTGTCGCAGTGTATGCACATGTGCGGAATATTCGATGAAGGTAATACGTATTACCTTTAAGAACGGACGGATATGTGCATATCGATCCGTACGTATTATCCTTGCCTCGCCGTACGCTGCTCCTCCTCCGAGTCGTAGGCGAGTTACCACGAGAAACGTTCAAAGTCCACCGCCTTCTCATCCCTCCGATTTTTTTTTCAATCTCGAGTTTTACTACGCACCCACGTGCCTTCACTCGATTTACTATAGGTACACGCATACGTTCGCTGACTTTCGTGCAATTCGTATTTTCACTTTTCAGACGATCTTGCAGAGATAATTCTCGTCCTGCGAATGTACTCTGTAAATTTACTTAAATATTTTATTTTTATGGTTATTGGCGTGTCTGATGGCTTTTCAATAGAAAAAAAAAACATTTGTAGAAGTTTTTCGACATAATATATATTTTTATTTACATTGTCTATTTAAAAAAAATGAAACTCCTACAATTTTTTTTATCCCTTCCCAACGAGAAGGGATATTAAACATCGTTTTTTCAGCCTAATATCGATGAAACCCCCGCGATATGAATTTTTTAAACATTTTTTTCATCGAGGGCGGCGCGTGAAGACTATATTTTAATTTTCCTTTCAACTGTATACTACCATCCGATGGATCGGTATATTTCGTACCGCTCGTCACAACTACCGTAACGATGAGACGATATATTATTCAATGACCCATTGTTATTGCGGGGACGCGTCACCGAACCATAGTTCGGTATGTACTTATACCCAAGTATGTTATTGTAACAGTCATGAAGTGGTGCGGACGCTGATGAATATTCGTATTAACGATATTTGATTTTTATCGCTTGACGAGCTCCGCCGTTCCGTCGAATTGTCCTACGCATAGTTACTCGTCGTGCGATCCAGTAGGGGAAATGAGAGCGAAGTCCGGGCGCGTTCCACTCGGAAATTCTCACGGGTAACGCAAATTAATGATAACCGTGCGCCTACCGCAGGGCACGATATCATTACTTTCTTTACCGTTTCTTCTTCATTTTTTTTTCTGGTAGAAGAATATGAAAACGAAGAAATTGTTTCTGACTACTCTGTCAGCTTGAAAACTGGATCTAGTTCCACCATAATGCCTAACGTCAAAACTTCCGTCACTGTGAAATAAAGATAGTTTCTTCATGGGATAAACGCGTCCGTTTTTCCTGCGTCCGTGACCCGGCCGGTAATGCCGCAGCGCTAATGTCTCGGCAATTTTATCTTCTCGGACTGCGCGTACTCTGATATTAATCGGGAGGATAACGGCATCAAAACCGGTCGAGACATTATTCAGGTAAATCGTGTGCCTCGGTATAATAAATGTTTTCTTCGAACCCGACCGTAAAAATTGAAACATTTAATTTATTCAAAAATCGACATTTCTTTCATCAATGTTATTTTACTTTGGAAGGCGTCTTGAATTTTTGCAATATGCGTTTTTTCAAAATCAAACAATAATTTCGCACTCTCAAATTTTAGCCGTCATGAAAATACACATATTTAGATTTTTATTAAACTAGTTTTTTCACAAATCTCAGATGGTCTTGAAAGTCCAGAAAAAAAGTTTATTTAAATTTAATTGAAATAAAAATAAAAAAAATGACAAGGGTAATATTTGTGAGAGAATGCGATTAGTCGTGAGAAAATTTATCCGTCTCGTGGAATAACCGATGTTCGTGCCGCAATATATTTCCAGACGTTATAAAAGTCGATTCATCTTGGTATCGTCAGGCATCGAGACAGGGGTTGACTGAGTCCACCGCCGCGAGGATTGCGTGGGTGAGAGAGGCGTTCTTCGATAGTCCTGAAGAACCATGATTTGATAGGCATCCATGAAATATGCATACAGTGACATACTAGATGGCGCACGCTCAGTACATGCTTACCGGCTTTACTTCCCTTACCCTTTCGGCCTGGCCTTGCTGTCCCGGCCTGGCTCGATTTCCCTCCGCGTACTGTTCGCTCTCTGCCCAGCGCCGAAGACACTTATCCTCGCTGTCCCGACTCTGTCTCGGAGCAATGCCGATCGCGAGCTACAATTTTATTCTTGCCAACTTTTTTCTATCGCTTTTCGTATTAATCCTCGAAAATGCCAACGCCCAGACACCGGTCAAGTTGCGTAAGTAATTCGCGAAATACTTGTGCAAACTTTTTTTTTTACCCCTCGTTGGGAACGGCTGAATCATTTTTTTATTTATTTTGTTTTTCTTTCCACTAGAAAAACGTCAACGGTAATTTTTTATAGCTTCAATTTGTAAATTTGAACGGTAGAGCGGATTTTTTTTACATATTGAAATTTGCAAATGGGGTATTTTTAAAACACCGAATTTCACATGAATGTTTGTGAGACCGGTTAAAATATTTGTATGTGATTCGATTCTTTGAATTTTGTTATTGATTAAGATCGTGAATGAATAATGGCAAACCCATTTATCGTAGTTCGAATATTTATTCTTTGCTTCTTTTCTTAATTATTTATTGTTTATTATCGTTTCAGTGTTTGTTATGGAAAGTGAGGATGAATCGATAAAGGGATTACTGAACGAAGTACTTCCCGCCGCGGAAAAGGAATTCGGTGCCGATCTCGTGAGCGTCGATGCGGCGGTCGTCGAGGTCGATCGTGAGAATCTTGACGCGAGCCATCAGAAAGGTAAGAGTAAAAAAATGTATAATAATAACAAATAATGTATTCTCCTTTTCATTTTATGAACGAGACGATTTTCTGTTTTTACTGTAAAAAATGCGAGAATAGTCGTGGACCTTTAAATTTTATCCAGGACTCCAATGACAATGATTTTACAAATTTTTGCAATTTCATATTATGAATACCTTTTTGTAGCCATCGTCGTTATTCTTAAAATCGATTCGCGGCAACGGGAATAGCACCGATAAGTGCTATGCACTACATTTAAATACAGTAATAGTACTACATTTAAATACCCCGTCGCTAAAATTGCGTGATTTCTTATCGCTTACTTGATGCTGTACAGTAATCGCTCGTGGTGCAATCGCACTCTGGTCAAACGGTCTAAAGGAACACGCTATCTGGCAGCACGAACGATAAACGTCCACGTCACAAACGGACGATTTTCCATCCGCTTAGTTCAATTCAAACACACGTGTGATTTTTCGATTATTATTGTTTTTTTTTTACAACAAAGAAAACCAAAAACATAGCTTCCTGTATGAGGAAGCAGAAAAGCAGATTGCAAAACTCGCTTTAATTTTTACGCGAGAGCAAATATCGCGAAAAGATTCAATCGAATTTTTATCAAACAGCGGATGGATGAGCAAAAAAAGAATTGTAAGTTGCGTTGCAAGCTTAAGACCCGGCAAAGATGAAAAGCAAAAAATTCTTGACGCCTGCGTACAGTAATCTCCGTTGACTCATGCTGGCTTTGCTGCCGCCCGCTGAGAGGCCACAATTAAGGGGATTAATAGTAGGCGGAAGAGACCGATACCTTCCAGACAGGTGCATATAATTATCAGATAAATTCAGGCGTTAATCAGGGCGAAGCCGGGTCTGGCCACAGACCGGACTTTATATTCTATCTTGGTCTTCATTTCTCTTTCCTAATTCCTGATGTCTTTATAGTTTCTTTCATTCACATTTGAGCCAAGCATGATATACTTTCGTTCTTATCTTTCGTTTTAGTTTTATATAATATTTTTACGTATCGAATGAAAAAACATGATAAAGGCTTAAAGGGCTGTGCAAGTTTTTGCGACAATTCATAATTTAAAAAAAAATTCTATTCCGCGTAATTCGTTGTGTTTCCTGCGCTAGGTACGAATTCGATATAAGTCTTGGCATGAAGTCTAGCTGGGCTTTGGAATTGCTAAAATAATGTTACTGTTTTGTTTTGTTTTCCATTTCGAATCATTAATGTTTGGGTCTCGTTCACTGAGACGGCCTTCACCATAACGTCCCGAGGAGCATAGCGTGTTCGATTTTCTTAATTCATGCAAAAATCGGAGCCTCGAGCGGAAAGCCTAATTCTGTGAACAATAATGAAGTGGGTGCTGCGCAGTGTCTACTCTAATTGGGTTTTAATAGTATGCGTACTAATTTCACCGTTTTCATCGTTACTTATCGCGCTAACACTTTCATCTACCCTCGCAACGCTCTGTTTTGTTCAAAATCCTTCTTCACCTCGTTTCACTCTTCATCCTTTAATCGTTCCAATATGAACAAAAAAAAATGTAATCAATTTTTGTTTAATTCATATCTTTCAACTTTTTTTAATGTAAAAAAAATGATAATTCTACTGAATCGTTTCTAATTTTATGTCTGTATTTGTTTGTCAATAAATTCTTCGCTACTACGATTGAAAAAAAATACGTTCCTTCGTAGCAGCACTGAATCGGAGTCACAAGATTGCGAGTGATGATGCGAGTCGGAGGTCGCCACACGATAATTATTGGAGGAATTGATCTCTCGATCCCAATCGCACGACCTTTCCGCTCCGCGCTTCTTCAATGAATGGCGCGTGCCCAGCTGCCGCCTCCGGCATTCCTCTTCTTTTCACTGTGCAAAGAGAAAAAGTATTGTAATACAATGAAGATTGAATTGTCAGATTATGGTCTAGAACAGTGTTTTGCAAGTCCTAGAATGCAAAAAAAAAAAGAATTTTTCCCATTTTCGAAAAAAATTGTAGAAGCTTGCAAAAAAAGAACAAAATTTTTTGTTTCGGAGACAATCTTGCACCCGTGCAGCCAGCAAAAAATTACCATTGCAGTATAGCAGTACTTCCATTATCTTATGTAGTCGCTCGAAGAAGATGAAAACAAACCATGGGGTTAAAAGGAATGTTCATCGAGTGAAATATCGCTCATGTTTTTATTAATTCGTCGTTAGTGTGCGCTGCTCTATTCGAGGGTGTGACTCTGATACTGGACATGACCTGGACCGGTTGGGATAAGCTGAAGAAAGTCGCAGCGGAGAACGCGATTATTTACAGAAGAGCCGACGCCGCGATAATTCCGTACGTCCAGGCTATCGATGATTTATTGATTATGAAAAGAGCAACGGACGTCGCGTTAATTTTCGAAAACGAACGAGGTATTTACGAGTTATTAATATATTCGGTATTCATTTATACTATTTTCTTAGACCGATACTTAATTCGGATATTTTTATTTATTGATGTTAAGTCCGATTATGAAATTTTTACTCTATTAATTTCAGACTTGAATCTAACCTTGTACTACTTGATTGGAAATTCGATAATTCGACTGGTGGTTATTGACGAATTGTCCGAAGTTACTGTTGCCAAAGTTCGAGCTATGAGACCTTCTCCATCGTACTACGCAATTTACGCGAAAACTTCGAATATGGAAAAACTTTTTGAAACGGTGAGATTTTTTATACGATAATTATTAGTATATAATAAATAGAAATAACAAGGATTCATCGTCAAATTCGTAGGACAAATTCGTAGAAAACATTAAAAGAACTAAACTGCTGGACATAATTGGGGAATAATTTTTTTTCTTTTCGAGGAGATTTTGTTGTTATGAAGAAATAAAAATTAAGAAATCAATATCAGGTTGCCTTCTTATTGACAACAAAAAACGGAAAATTTGACACTGGAAATAATGAGAAACCGAAGTAGAAATAAAATTTGCTCCGTTTTATAAAAACTTTTTTATATTAATTTTAAAGAACTGAAAAACAAAAAACCTTGTATCAAAAACATGTATGTGAATAGGCTCTCGAAGGGGGCATCGTCAAAAGGAACGAAGTCTGGAATTTGGTCTTCATCGACTTTAATTATAAAAACTTCAAATACATATCGGGAAACATTAATTTGGACGTTAGCCTCGGAGTTGTCACGATGAACAACAATATCTGCTGTCGATTGATCGGACATGTACCTTGCGTTTGTCCAAGTGATTTTGAGGTATGCAAAAACATTTTAGTTTTAACTACTTTTTCACTCCATTTTATTGAATTACGGAATGGGTTTATTTCTAATAATGCTCGAAATGAAGATATTTGTCATTAACGATATATCGATATATTTGGTAATACCGGGTTGTCATTGTTCCGGAAGTTCGAGGTTTAGAGGCCCTGAAATAGAAAAAAAAAATTAATTAGTCGTTCGTCTCTTTTTCGTACTCGCACGAACGCGACACAATGCATAGAGCGATGGACGGGTAGGACAGCCCGTGCAGCCGGCCGGCTTAACAAATCCGAGAGTGATCGGCACGGGGCCGTGAATCCGTCGTGATTTTTTTTCTTCGCTATCCCGCCTCGCTAGAGCGAAGCGTAACCGATACTTCAGATTTCTCTTCCCCGCACACATACCACGAAGCCAGTGTGTACTGTTTGCAATCTTTTGAAACCACCCGTAATTAGGCTGTAATGAATCGGAAATCGGGTGAGGAGGGACGGGTTGTGTAAAATCAAAAATTATTTCTGTGGAATCATTTTTGGGATTTTATTAACTTGCAAGATTATAGATTTTTTAAAATAAAATTTTTCACAGATATTTCCATATTACTTCAAGCGAATAGTGGCTCTTCTCGTGGCGACTCTCGCAGATGTAACGAAATCCGGATCGGGCTTGGAAACCAGGCCTGTTCGGTGCGAGGCCAAAAATGCGTCGGCGGATTTTTCGAATGCAACTGTTGTAGCTTTCGGCCAGAGTTTGCTAGGCGTGAGTAACGAAATGATTGAAACAACAACTTTTTTATTCCAAAAAACTGTAATATCGTACCTTTGTCTCCCGGCAATATCTTCCGGATTTTTTTTTGTTTCGTCCGTTTCTCCAGAGCATTTCCGCCAACAACGACATCCTCGAGTACGTGCCCGATAGAACCATGATATCTTATCGGGCCCAAATTGAATTAGAGACCCTTCGAAATGGTAACTTGGACAACCTTGGCAATTGGACTAAATCTTCGGGAATAACGGT
The DNA here is from genome assembly GCA_964017025.1 of Stenichneumon culpator. NCBI lineage: Eukaryota > Metazoa > Arthropoda > Insecta > Hymenoptera > Ichneumonidae > Stenichneumon > Stenichneumon culpator. Next base: position 7,863,289 of record OZ024775.1, on the reverse strand, counting down.
GACACCGGGTAAAGAAATATTACCGGCGAAGAGATTTTTTCGAGTCGGAACTACGGAGGTAAATTCGTGTCACGATTGTATTATTTAATTATGTATTATGAAATTGATTGAAGCAAACTAAAAAATTATTAATGCCCAAATTCTTCGCCGCTACTATTCGATCATTTTGAAAAATTAAATAACGAATTTTTCCATGTAATTGTTGTATTAATAAATTATTATTATTATTATTATTATTATTATTATTATTATTATTATTATTATTATTATTATTATTATTATTATTATTATTATTGTTGTTGTTGTTGTTCTTGTTGTTGTTGTTGTTATTGTTGTTATTATTATTATTATAGAATCGTTTATACATAATACTTTTTTCAGGCCATACCGTGGACTTCGATAAAGCGAGATCCAGTAACTGGCGAGCCGGTGAAGGACGCCAATGGAGAGTACATTTGGGAAGGATACTGCATAGATTTTATAGACAAGCTTGCTACCGAGATGAAATTTGATTACGATCTCGTTATTCCTGCCGACCGATCGTTCGGCAATAAACTGCCGGGTGGAGCGTGGACCGGTGTAGTGGGTGATCTCGCCCGCGGGGTCAGTATTTGTTTACTGTACATTATTATTAGTACTTAACACTTGCAGACATTTGTCTGTTTATCCAGATATTCCCTGGATTAAACAAAAATTGTTTTTCCAAAAATTTCAGCAAAATATAGATTCTAGAAAATTTATTATAAACTACAATTACCTGACAAATCAATCTTGCCATTTTGTTTATAAATATCGCGTCGTTTAATACAGGATACCGACATCGTCCTCGCGGCATTGACAATGACCTCGGAACGCGAGGAAGTCATAGACTTCGTTGCTCCGTTTTACGCTCAATCCGGCATACTCATCGGTAGTATTAAATATCAATTAGTAGTATGAAAATTGGTGAAAATAATCAAAAGAAAAAGAAAGAAAAGAGGAAAACTTATCACCTTAGGTTGACGGCGTAATTCCCATGACTATGATCATAGACACGGAAATTACGCGTTTATTCTAAAACACAAAAAACTATACACCGATTTTTTATTATATAGGTGTATAGTTAAACAAAAAAATGTTTTGCCGAAGCACGAAAAGGGCACCTTAGAGTGTATAGTGTTCCATTAAAAGACACCCGCTCCCTGTAAAATAATACTGTTAAATATCTCCTCTGTATAATAATGCCCTATGTACTTCGAGCTTTGCAGCACATCATGGAACTTTACCCATGAATAAATATTTGTAAATAATCCTTCACTTTCATATCTATATCCGTAACAGTCTTGTAACTTTGTTTTGTTTTCGTAATTAGATTCTTCTAATGCACTAGCAACAACGCGCCCTCTGTGGGTACGCTTTAGTCGAGTGTAATTTGCAATTTCTGTAAACATTTTTTCCTTAAACAATTATACACACGATGTTCATGTAAATACATATATTTTGAAGTTTGTTCTGTCTGTCCCGACACAGAAATTCTCGCAGGCACTCGTAGACAGTGGAATTATAAAAGAACTACAAAGCTCAGACGCGAAAGTAAAATCAATAATTAATTTCGACGAACTACGAAATTTTTAATTTATATCAAAAACAATCTTTTTTATTTCTTGGATCGTGAGAAAAAAAGAATGCATTTTTTACTTGGTAAAAAATTGATATAAAATAGAATGGTTTTTCATAATAAATTTGAGCGGTGTCTGACGCAGGAAACCGACATCGCCATCGGCGGACTGACAATGACTTCCGAGCGCGAGGATGTTATAGACTTCGTTGCTCCGTATTTCGAACAATCGGGCCAACTCATTGGTAGTATTGTGTTGCAAAAAAAGGACAAGCACGTAATAACTTTTCTGTGTGAATTTGCTTGTTAATTACGACTGCACGATTGTACGTGTAATACACGCGATGTAAATAACGGTACATTGTACATATGCAAAATTGAAACAGTTGGAAAAGCAAAAAATTATCCATTTTTTAAATCAATTAATTTTTATAATTTTTATTCATTCTCGCGTCCCTGGATTGTTATCAAAGTGATGAGAAAACCCGTGAGAAAAACATCACTCTTCAAGTTCATGACCGTTCTGAGACTGGAAGTTTGGATGAGCATAGTCGGTGCCCTCACACTCACTGGAATAATGATTTGGATTTTGGATAAATATTCGCCGTACAGCGCAAGAAACAACAAAAGAATTTATCCTTATCCATGCAGGTACGAATTCTGCGAACATTTTTCAATATCAACATTTTTCATCGAAGTTTTAAAAAAACATAATAATAATAAAAAATAATATTATTAATAATTATGTAATTAGGGAATTCACGCTGAAAGAAAGCTTCTGGTTCGCCCTGACATCTTTCACGCCCCAGGGCGGCGGCGAAGCACCGAAAGCTTTGTCGAGCAGAACTTTGGTCGCTGCTTACTGGCTCTTCGTTGTACTCATGCTGGCAACCTTCACCGCCAATCTCGCGGCTTTTCTTACGGTAGAGAGAATGCAGGTACATTTTCAAATGTTAATTCATCAACGATCGAATACGTTGATGAATGCAATACACTTTATTTTTCAACTTTTCCAGTCGCCAGTGCAGTCGCTCGAACAACTGGCCCGACAGTCTAGAATAAATTACACCGTCTTGGAGAACTCCAGCATTCACCAGTACTTCATAAATATGAAAAATGCTGAGGATAAGCTCTACAAGTGAGTAATAAAAAATGTATGATATTCATTGGAAAAGAAGAAGCATGGAGTTTTTTTTTGCAAAATTGTATCTTCCGGTAATTAAAATGGTTTTGAAATTAATAATATTCTTTTCAGTGTTTGGAAGGAAATAACACTGAACAGTTCAAGCGATCAGATAGAGTACAGAGTATGGGATTATCCAATAAAGGAGCAGTATGGTCACATACTTCAGGCCATAACTCAGGCTGGTCCGGTAAAAACGGCGGCCGAAGGTTTTCAAAAGGTATCGTTAATTGACCATTGATTGAGTAAACTGACCATTGAATATCGGATCCTAGTAAAATTGCAAAATGTTCTGTTAATGATGGGATTTTCGGTATGCTTTTTTAAGAAATCATTTATTTTATCGCAGGTGATCGACAGTGAAAACGCCGAGTTCGCGTTCATCCATGACTCGGCTGAAATAAAATACGAAGTCACGAGAAATTGCAACCTGACCGAGGTCGGTGAAGTGTTTGCCGAACAACCGTACGCTATTGCTGTTCAACAGGGCAGTCATCTTCAGGAAGAAATTAGTAGGAAGTAAGTCGAAATTGGGAAAAGTCGAAATTCCCTAAAGTCCAAGTTGGGTTAAATCGAAATTGTGTAAAATTAGTGAAAAACTTAACTGTGTTTTTCAGAATATTGGACCTTCAAAAGGACAGATATTTCGAGAAATTAACCGCAAAATATTGGAATGCTTCGTTGAAGGGGCAATGTCCAAACTCCGACGACAATGAGGGGATAACTCTTGAAAGTTTGGGTGCGTTTCTTTAACCTTCCAAACGTTACAGATTTTTTTAATCGAAAATATAATGTTGATAAATATTTCAGGTGGGGTATTCATCGCAACCCTGTTCGGTCTAGCACTGGCGATGATAACGCTCGCCGGCGAGGTAATTTATTATCGACGAAAGAAAGCACGCCAGGGCAGCAAGCCGAGAGAGGCCGATCGTGTAAAAGAACGGGAGAGCGAGAAATCCATAATGGATAGAATAACGGCAAATTTGAAGATGATGCCGGCACCTACTGTGGGATTCGTCGAGAGACCCCTCGGTCCCAGGCCACGGATCTCGCACATATCTGTTTATCCGAGAAATTTGCCATTCCAAGAGTGAATCTGTAAAGATTAATTTTAGAATCAATAAAGTCGTTCAAGTCCTTCAAGTTCGTTTGAGACAAAATTTTTTATGTTTCAATTGGACCTCACATGCAATTCTTTCTTGTGGCTTTCCATCACCGATAAAGTCTACTCCGCGAGGACCCGAAAAATTCATCAAAATACTTTTTCATGGAGGATACTCCGTCCTCAATAAACAAAATATATATAAAATAAATAAAAACGAAGAAGCAACGTTCAAATTTCATTTGCAAACATTTTTTGAAAACTTCTTCACAATTAACTGTTCCAGTAACGCTCTGTGGCCGTGCGAATTGTAGTGGAGGCCAGCGTTCGATTGCTTTCTGCTTTTATGGCCACCTCTCACTAGTTTCTTTCGCAGTTCAATTCGTTTCTCACCGCCGGTGCAGAAAACCATAGAGAGGTGGAAAGAACAACAAAAAAACTGGTCTACGCAGCTGATAGCATAAGCAACGAATCAGCAGCGGATCGTGACGGAAGTCGAGTATAATGCAACCGGAGTATGGAAAAACGTCGGGACTTTCGCGCGAGCCTCGCAATCGATGAGCGCGGCTTTCCAACCGGCGGTGGCGGACCCAACGAGGCGGCATTGTATATTATAGCAGCGATCGTTGTCCACTCGGTGGTGCCGATGGTAAACTGAACAGAGCGCCAGGGAATTTCATCGAATGCTTCCGCATCGATTGTCCCAATGTTTTTGTCTAGTTTTCGGACAACACCCCGCCTACTCCTCGCACAGAGAAATCGATTGCCTCTACCGCAAATACTGTTTTTTCCTTAATCATAGAAAGCTATATTGCTTATATATATAATTGATCGCAAAAAACTTCGATACATAATCGAATCAATTATTATCCCAATGAACTGTGGCAAATAAACAAAAACAGTTCATTTTAAGATTAAAAAAATGCCGTTTAGATTTTTTTCCACACGATACCGGTGATGATTTCTGAATTGCAAATCTTTGAAAGATGGGAGAGTGTCGAGAGAAAAATAATGAATTTCATCATTTTTATTTTCGCATGAAATTTCGTAATTAATTTTGATTCCTTAATGGAACACACAGTATTGCATATTGACGTTCGTGGACCATTAGTACGGATACTGTTGCGTACCGCGCGTACAGCATACACCTGTGGACATCGATCTCCGGCCAGCGTCCAGCTGGTAGCTTTCACTTTGCATTGTTTCTTCGTATGGTTGATTTTCTCGCGGAAATAGGCAGGATCGATGGACTCGATTAGAGGATCGTCCGACGCTCCCGGCGCGATATCGAAAATGTTCCGCTTGTCGGAATGTGTTACCGGTGCTGCTGCTGCGATGCTACGCTGGAAACGCCGGAAATCTGTGTGGGTAGATAGATTATTATCCGAACCATTCGCATAGCATATGTCGATGGCCCAACATCAAAAAGGCAAAATCACCAGACTGGATTATTTGGGACTTATTATTTCGATTAATCACTGTCCCAGGACTGGACCCTTCACACGTGCAAATACCACTCGTATCCCGGTTCGGAATGTGAAGAATCATTACAACTTATTGTGTAAAAAGTAAACCATTGTTTTCTCGTATGAATAATAAATAAATAAACAACAATTTCACCCGGCCCTAAGAAATCAATTTGTATATGATTGTATTATAATATTATGGGCTATCAAAATTGCAGTGAAATTTCGTTCTGACAACTATAAGTGATTGGTATTACATAAAACGGTGAGTTCGATGACCCAGTTTGAGCAACGATCGATTTGTTGCATCGTTGTCCGGTAGCTCTCGTGAAAACAATTTAAAACAGTTACGCGTTCGCAAGTTCGTCGTTTCCATTCTAAATTGATCGTAAGAGAGGTTTTGATATTGCCATAAAAGTTGGCGGGGGAGATTGACTTATTCGGTTGACGAAGTCGATATAAAGTCGATGATGTCTGCCGCGGAGCGTTCATTTCGTGGGAAAGTGTCTCTGCTCGTGACTCGTTGAAGCGGAACAACCTTGCTGGCGCAACCGGCCGCTACAAAGACTACATTAAAGCTCTCCGGAGGTATCGCGAATCAGTGATTTATCTGCGTGGATGAACGTCCATTCTGTATCGTCTTGATGACTTCCCACAAGGTCGGTGAGTCGGCAATGTCCAGACGATCGGATTATTCAATTTTTAAGATCCAAGATTAGATTTATTATTTCCCACTTAATTATTCGTCATTATCGAACATCCGAGCTTTTGCGAAATTCTAACGCAAGGGTCAATTAAATCTTCATTTCTCTTACAATTTAATGTCCTTAACAAAAGAAATCTCGGTCATTTTGATTCTTACAATGAATGTTTTGAGGTCGAGAAATAATATTTGTCTCGTATATCAATGCCACAGTGTTACAAAATATCTAAACAGTGAAACAGAAGTCAATGATCGAAAAGAAGAAATAAGAAAATGCAAAATTAATTTTCTATCGCGATGCAATAGTTTTTTCAATGATAATATATTAACCCTTTATAAGTCGCATCGCCCGAAACCGTACCGAAACGGGACTAACGGACGCGAAGTATGGGCAACGCGTTGCTGCAGTAGCGCCTAAGAGTGGGGGGTAGAGGTGTGACTTACATAGGGTTAATAGCGATAATTATATAGTTACAAACATTGCGCAACGAATATATCCGAGCAAAGTAAATAAATCGCACAATCGTTATCTTAAGTATTAAAAGAATTAACAAATTTCGCATCCTCGCAGCTATGCCTGACGGCTCTCGTCCTCGCGGTCGTCAGCGTGACCGTCGACAGCCACTACGATCTTTCCAATCACCAACGGGCCCGTCGAGCCAACGCCAAAGACGAACGACCCACGGAGGCTCCGTCATTCTCCTCCGACGAGCTGCAAGACGGCTATCGTTTCGGCGACGAGTACTTCCTACCCGAAGCCTCGAAAGCTATTCCCACCGAGTACAAGAAGGCTGACGGTTGCGAACGCGTAGTCAAGGACTCGATGGTCTGCATGGTCTGCAAGGAGCCGAAAACCAACGCGAAGTACGAACAGTGCTCGTACGTCGCGCAGCCCAATGAGAAAGCTTTCACATATGCGAAATCTCGTGCTTTCGGTAATCCGGAGAAAACAAAGCAATCGACGAACGCTAACGAAGATTCCGATGCTCCGGAATCGTCGGGCGAAGCCTACGAGTCGTCGGAGCCTAAGCGTTACAAGTCCTACGAGATTTCGGAGCCAACAGAGGCTCGCTACGGCAACGAAGATGGCTACGACGCGCCTTTCAGATACAGCGCGACTTCTGGCGAAGATTCTGAGAACTACGGCGATCCTGCGGAATCGTCAGACTGCCGTAGAGTCGCGAAAAACGGTAAAACATGCACGATATGCAGAGATCCAAAAACCGGAAGTGACGTCGAACGATGCTCGTCGAATTATCGTCAACCGGACGATGGATATACGAGCGAAAGGTCGGAGAAATACGGTTATCCGGAGTCTCAAGAGGACAAAGAGGAATACAACTCAGGCCCAGACAGCAAGAATTTCGAGAGTTCCGAAGACCCCGCGGAGACCGCAAACTGTCATCAAGTACGCAAGGACGGTCAGACTTGCAGCGTGTGCAGAGATCCGAAGACCGGAAGTGACCTCGAGCGATGCTCGTCGAGTTATCGGCCCGACGACAAGGCCTACGTTTACGGAAAATCCGAGAGGTACGGTTATCCGCACTCCGACGAGGACAACGAGAATTACGAGGCTCGCGACGACGAAGACAAGTCCGCGGAGGCCTCGCACGGCCCTTCATACGAATCGAGTCCGTCCGAGTTTCAAGCAGGTTACCTTAAATCCAATGAAGACAATTATCGGAGATATCACGAGGACGAGCCTGAGGAATTTAGCGAATACAAGAGCGAAGGAGCGAGTTCGCCGGAGGACGCAGCGCCAACTGTCGCCGCGGAGACGAAGCAGCCGAGGGACACCCACGAAGACACCAATTGCCGGGAAGTTAAAAAAGACTCGATGACCTGCACGGTCTGCACAGATCCGAAGACCGGTGGAAATTTCCAAAAGTGCTCGTACGCTTATCAGCCGAGCGACAGGGTCTACAAATTCAGTAAGTCCAAGAATTTCGGTTATCCTGAGACTCTGAAGGCCAGCGAAAATGGCGGCGATGAATCGGAAACTAAGCAAGTCCCGAAAGCGGTGAAAGCAAGTCGCTGCAGACAAGTTCAGAGAGACTCGAAGACATGCGAGATCTGCGAGGATCCCGTCACTGGCGAGAGTTCGGAGCAATGCGAATATTCCTATAAACCGAAGGAAAAACATTTCACCTTCAGCAAGTCGAAGTCGTTCGGAAAACAGCGGAACGATGGGAGGAAGGAACAGGACGGAGGAACGACGCAAGATGGACCGCAGGAGAGTCGTCAGGTTCCGCGATGGACAGACGACGGGAAGAAGAAAAATGGCCGTTCCGAGGAGAAAGCTGCTGCCGCGACGGCAAGTCCCTGCCGGCAAGTAATCAAGGACTCGATGACTTGCACCGTTTGCAAGGATCCGAAGAGCGGCGCCAAGTCGGAGCAATGCGCGTATTCCTCCGAGCCCAAGGAGAAAATGTTCACTTACAGCAGGTCCAAAACTGTCGGTAGACCGCGGAAGACAGGGGCGAATCGCGACGATAGGTCGCGAGAGGGGGGAACGGAAGAAAGTCGTAAGAGCCAACTTGTCGTTGAGCCGGAAAAAGGTGTCGCCTCGAAGGGAGTCACCGCTGGCACGCAGACCAATCCCTGCAGACAAGTCTCTAAGGACTCGATGACTTGCACAATCTGCAAGGATCCGGAAACCGGCGAGAATTCCGAGCAATGCGCGTATTCCTCCCAGCCGAAGAAAAGACACTTCACGTACAGCAAGTCCCAGTCGTTCGGAAGTCCACGAAAGAGTGAAGAGGAGCGGCAAGAGAGTCAGCTGGTTCCCCGTAGCTCGGACGACGAATGGCGTCACTCTGCGAAGAGATCTCGCGGCATTTCAAAATCGGACAGGGGATCCGGATTGTAAAATTTATTGTAACCATTAGCGGTGAGATTTAATTGTTTATTTTTGTTTAAGTATGGCGAACGTAAATGTACAAAATGTACAAAATCTCAGTAGTTTCGCTGATCAAATTATACGTTTATCCGGTCTCTGATGTCACTTGGTTATGAGCATCGGACTAATTTGATTGTTATGCATTGTCGTTGTTATTAAATAAAAGTTTGTTATTTGATATAGTAGTTCATATAGAACGTGGTTTCTTATCGCTGTTTCTTGGACATCGTCGGTCCTTCAGGCCGATTGAAGATAAAATTAGCGATCCCAGTATAAGTAGGGCCAATGACTGGAAGTGTAACGTCAAACTTACCCTTATTATCCTCTTACCCTATATCCATTTAAGTATTCTTTTTTCAACAAAAAGGTCGCAGGTACATGGGAAACCCGGCCCACCTGACACACATAAGGCAACGAAAGCCTCCAAGTGTCTGCATCTGTCGTAAACCTTCCCAACCTTCGCCGCAGTTCCCCTTGTCCCGCTGAGCCCCTAGACAGATTCAAAAATTCCCGCCACACCGCTTCGAAAAGCCTTGCACGCCGTAAGAAAAGCATAGAACTGCCGGTTCAATCATCATCCACAATGTTGTAAGAAAATGGTCTGGGTAAATAACTGTACAGGCTACGCAGAAGAATCTCCCGAATGTAAAACCCTTATATTATATAAGTAAATAAAAATAAAAGAAGAAAGTATGCCGGTGACCACGGGACGCACTACTGCTGCCACCACCGGCGAAAATGCGTGGGACCATGCGCGCTTGCGCATTATCATCATTCGATCGCAGAACGCCTCTGCCGACGCCGTACGCTGACCTACGCACGTGTGTGTATGTGTGCTGCTGCTACACCCGTTGAGCTCGAATCGTTACATCGACGAAGCGACTACTAATACTCGAAGGAGTCCCGGCGGCCCGGTGAAGTTATGTTCGGCTAGTCGCGGTGGCACAACCCCCACAGCGCCAAAAAATTGTGTCTATCCTTCGCGGTGAGTGGCGGCAGTCAGTGACTCTCGACGAGTGTGGTTCGTCCGCTGGTGTGTGCGAGTACGCGTGTGTTAAGTCGGCGCATTGCTCGGAGCGAACGACATCGCAGGCAGAGGCAGTGTAGCCAGAGGCCGGGAAAAGTGCCGAGTGAACGGGAACGTGACGATCACATGTGACAGTGCACGCGTCCTCGATAATCAGACACTATCAATATCGAGTAAATAGTTTGTTTTTATTTTACTGTTTCTTCCTAATAATTGTTACGAAGTAAGTCTGTGGTTTAATGCATTGTCCCGGAGTGCCGGTGGCTCGGAGTTAATGGTGACGAGAACGGTGATGGTGGTATGGATTAGAATTTACACGCTCCCGTTTGTTACGTGAACGAAGCGCGCGTTATTTATACCGTCTCTCGTTCTCAGCTTCCGCGCTAAATATGTAGGCAGTCGACACAATGAGCGAAACGACGAAAGTCTGTCGGAGTTTAAAATTTCTATCGTGTCGGGCCAGCTCTGAGTTGGAAGCGGATCTCGCGTGCCAGGGGCAACGAGGTACACCGGAGCGTGTTCCGGACGCCAGACACGACACGCGGAATCCACGTTGTACTTTGTTTCGCGTAACTGGTTTATATCGGTTATCTCGTGTTGCCACACCGTGCCGAAGGCCGAAACGTTCTTCCACTGATTTTTCATGAATTATTAAAATGAAGATGGTTTTCGGGTCGTTCGATTTATCGAGTCCTAGCCGGGATTGAGCTTTGTTAGGGATTCGTCTGTAGTGGTGATACACACGCTTAGTGTCCAGATTGCGGAAGGCCGAGGTGTGGCGTGCAGAGCACTCGAATTTCTCTGCACACACCGTGCGGCATTGCTCATCGATACCGGGAAATCAATTTATAGGTTCTTTTTTTATATTTTCTTTTTTCAACTTTAATGACCCAGAAACCTTTGGTTTTTCGCATAATGTACCTATTCGTCGATTTACTAGTCGGAATATATTTGTAAAGGTCACTTGTAAATTGGATCTCGAGCTAATTAAAGTTGGACTATTTGGCGGCTTTTGTTCGGCTCTCTGTTCTAAATCCTATATCAGTTTTGCGAATTATTTTTCTAGGAGCCTTGTTTTTCTATGTAACTCTATGTCATCGGAAGATTTTTTTTCAATACTTAAATTTCGACAGCAAGTAACTTTCGTACCTCTTTGGAAAAATGAAAATTTGCTGATAAATGTGTATAGAGTTTAAGCGAGATCCGATAAGCGACACGAAAAATGAAAATACGAACGAAAAGAAATGAATGAACAATTTTCAAGAAAAAATTGTAAATATTTTCCTCGGCTCCAAAAGTGAAAAGATCAGCGATTCGTGTCTCTTCGTGTACGTCCGTTCATTCACGGCTGGGTCCTGGCTTCAGCGTTGTACCGCGACGGCTGCTGCTCAGCCCTCAGCCAACCGGACGAATAAATTCAGTCCATCGTGTTCGATGCTGCTCATCGCGTTACGATTCGCGTGCCGCTGCCTCGTTATTCTCATTCTAATTATCGTCTCGACGTTCTTTAGCGTAAAGAACCGGGCAAGTTTTTCCGCAACTTTTACGACATCGTTACGTAAGGTAGAATACAAATCGGATAAATCACTCGCCAGATTTTTCTCGCCGAAATTATATATTGTCATCGGAGTTCATGTGTGAACAGTTCATCGGACGAACATACACGTTCGAAGGAGAAATGTTTTTCTCTAAAAATCGTTGATTCGATTTTTTTCTTTCTTAATCGGTGGTTGAAAATATACTCAGCGTACATTTTATAGTACGACAAAAAAAGATCGCGAAAACAATCGTCCCTCGTGAGACAATCACGTCTCGCGACGCTGCGTATACCGCGAGTGTCGTGTCATTATTTATGTACACATTAATAAAAGGCCCGACGAGTCGGTAGTTTTCATTTAAGTTCGTGGAATTCACAGATCTTGTTTTTTTTTTTGTTCTTTCCTGAAAGATCAATGAGAATCGTATAACGAAAATTGTATTATCGCTGAACCGTTGAACCTGACGACCACGTGGTCTTCGTTCACAATGTAACTTTTATCACCCCAATAAAGCTTTAATGACGCGTAAAACTTCGTTTCGTCTTTGACTGTTGTAAGCAATAAAAATCGGTTACGATTTCGCTAATTGTTGTTTACTCGTATTCTTTTCGATTCGAGGGATTATTTAACCTCAAAATCTAATCGCACGCGCGGGCATGTCCACCTTGCCCGGGCTGCAATATGCGGGCGCAGCATGCCACGCGATGTTTACGCCTTCTTGCGAAACAAAACAAAATATCCAGAGGCGAACGATGTTTTGTCGAAGAAAATTACCATTGTGGATCGGGCAACGGTTTCTTGTCGAGAATTAATCATTTTGTTTTCTTTTTTTTTTCCAAACTACAGAAGTTTCTTCTTTTGAGCTGATGAAGTAAATACTGACCTACCAAAAAACGACGAATGTGGAAATATTTTTTAGATAAATGGATGCACAGAAATGTATTTCTGTCCTTCAATATTTTTGGCAATTATTTATTGTTGATGTGTTTTTTTGCAGATTATCAAAAGCGTCAACAATATTGGTGAGTCTCATTGGTGAATTGGTGTGACATGGAAACGGGCTATCTGAATTTCCACGATGAGGAACACTTTTCAGATTTCTCACTGTCTCTTGGTCAGGTGAATATACCCAATAAATTTTATGTTTGATTGACTTTTGTCCTTGTTGAGTTTTTGAATCGCATTAGGAATAAAGTATCGCCGTCGCTTCCTCATTATCTTCCTTTAATTACAAAAATATGCATCTGTTTATTGGAAAAATTTTCAGCATAATCTTTTGGACGATTCGGAAAGTTCGTTGCTGCCGATCGACGATGACTTTGATTACGTCGAGTCGCGTTTGGACACATCCGGTGGATTGTGGGGCACTGAACAGGAGTGAGTGTCCCACTGTAGTATTGTAAGTTATGTTGAATGTAAAAGTAAAAAAAAAACTTTTTCACACAGGCTCAATGGAGACATGGCTGTTCTGCCTGTATCGGGGGTTGCCTCCGTTATCCCCAAAATCGAGAATATGAAAGAGGATTTTGCTAAAGTGCTCACAGACTGGCAAGAGCACATTGGCTATCTTCAGGTATTTTTTCATTATAGTTTTTTTTAATGTATCCACATTCAGATGCATTTAAATGCACCTTTTTGAAAGCACCAGCTCGATACTTGTTTACTACTTGGTACTATACAAAATTCGTAGGCTTCTGACATGGGTGAAGACATCGATATGGCAGAGCTGAGCATGGCCATGCCAGAGAAGCTGAATACAGATCTTCCAGAGGACATTTTCCAGAGCGAAATGGCGGGTGCTCAACTGAACGCCCACTCGTCACCGATCAAAGGCGAGATTCGCCAGGAACGAGATTCCACGAATTCCCAGACTCCAAAGTGTAAAACAATATCTGAATCGAGTTCGCAGGATGATATAGGTTTGTTGCACCCCAATCATTGCGGTTTGCATTACAAAAAATTTCAGAATTCGAATGCAATACGTTGCACCAACCAGTATTTCGCCCGATAGTGCAGTGCTTTCAATTATTCTCTGTAAAAATGTACATATATGATGTAAATACGATTCTTTGCAAGTACCGACTTCGTTGAGATCATCATTGAGAAGCAAAAAGCTATTACATTATTTGCATTTGTCAGGTCCGTTACCGACAAAAATTCCACTGAGTTAAACCGTGCAATAATCTTTCCCACAAGATCGAATTTTCAAATCTTTACTGGATGTACTTGATAACTGTAAATAATTTTAAAAGTTCTTTTCCTCTGGAAGCCGAAGTATTAAAATATTATTAAAAAATAATAATCATCATTATGATAATAATGGTTTTTTAAAATAATCTATTGAATTCGGATTATTATTTTATATTTTCTTTTCTTCATGTTCTTCATAATTAACACTTTATCACTGTATGAAAAAAAAAATTAACCCTCTACGTTTGAATAGATGTTATAGGGCTAGACTTGAACGAGGATATAGAGCCCGAGCTCGACCTGATGCATATCGATTGCGATCAATCGAGTTCCTTGTCTGGTGATATTGATTATGAGTTATTAGGTTTGTGTCTTTTCTCTAGTTATGCATGACAGCCGGGAGGTGCGAGGTGCAGCCGGGATAATTGCTATGCTGTGCCATCGTTACTATCTTGCCACGTTTTTATTATTATTATTAATTTGAACAAAATTCAATCTATCTTATCGGTGATAGCTTGAATTTGGAATATTCGTTTTCGAAAGTTATTCGATAACGTTGGACCACGCGTCCGCCTCCGACAGCATTCGGTAAATCGGCGACGTAGTAATTTTACGAACCAGTCGATGCAGATTATATATCTTCGTACATTGAAATTACGTGGAGCCAAATTTTAAAAAATGCTAAAATAAATTCAACCTACCCCTTCGATGATAGGTTGAACTGCGTTGCATTTGGAAATTCGAAAATTCTCTGCTTTACCGAATTCTCGATAAAGTGTATTTTTTCATGTTCAGCGATCTGAACCGGTGTTTCCCGTTCGACGATTCAACCGAGGAAGCTGAATCTTTCATGTTAACTAAATATACGTATAAAAAACAGGTCCAATCTGTCTATTCAATGACAGAATTGTGCTCGTAAAATGTACACTTCAAAATTATATTTAAATATTACAATTTAATTGTACTGATATTAAGAATGTGAAGGTGGTTTTTTTTTTTAACTTTGACATAACATTTAACAAATTTATTCGATTCAGACGCGGCAAGAGGAAAAAGCAAATTCGACCTGGCCTCCTATATAACCGGGAACGACGACGAGGAGGACGCGAACGCAGAACCGGATTATCCATCGGAGGTGCCCGACGATATCGTCGAAATGCATATAATCAAGCAAGAAATGCATGAGGACATCGAGAAAACTCGCGTAGTCGTCGAGCCGAAGATTGATAAAGCCGTGCCGAAAGTTATCAGTGCACCGGTAAAGACAGAAAAACCCGACAGAAGTTCCGACAATGAAGACAGTGTCGACGTTGAAACGGTTACCGAACAAATGCCAGGTAAATTGTTATTATCGTATTGCTTCTTCATGGAGAAAGCAGTGGAATTTTATTTAACTAATTTTTTTTATTTGAATTGTTTTGTCAGTACTCGAAGCTGGCGACGTGAAAAGTCTTTTGGAGCAGTTCGAAGCTTCGGAAGCGTCTGCCGTCGGTCGGCCGACTGGTAGAAGTAAGAAGAGAGCGTTGGAGAGCGCTAATTCGACGCGGGTTAGCCAAACGATCAGCAAAACTCGCGACGTCGATCAGTCCAAGCAAACACTGCTCAAGAAGTCCGTAGAGACACAAGACTCCAAGTTTCATAAGAATATACGCGATTCCTTGCCAAAAGAGGTGATCGATAGGATAAAGGTGATTGCGCCGATTTCTATTGACTTTCGCAGTCCGCATTCCTCCGTATTTTCATACATGTTATCCAATATAGGATGTCTGTTACTCTCGCGGAAAAAAGTCCATTTTCTTCGAGTTTTTTGTTTGTTTATACGGCGAACAGCTTCCTATTGACACTCTTGTGATCTTGTAATAGGCTTCGGCACGCAAGAAAGTAATATCGGTGATACCGGCATTGTCGAACGCAAAAGTTTCATCCCGGAATAACGGCACGAGAATCCAGGAAGCTGCTGCAACGCTCTCGAGAACGAAGCTCTTGAAAATCGTAAGTGTAAAACTGTCGATTTTTAAACAACAAAAAATTCATCGAAGCTCTTAACCGAGGCGTTGGCAGTGTTTATCGAAAAGTGAAACGCTGAAAAAGAACACGAGAAATAAGAATAAGAGATGCCAAAAAAAAATAAAGGTGAAAAGAACCCTTCATACATTTTAGGAATTTCGAATAATTTTGATACATCATTTAAGCGTTCAAGGAACAAATACCTAAAATGTCTTTCCGATCGATGTTAATAGTTTGTTGTCGGATGATTTTTTTTTTCATATGTTTTTTGTCAGGAATATTGACCGCTCTCAGCGAGTCAGAAGCATGCAGAGTCTACATATTTTTATACACACCAACTTTTTATTTTGCCATACATTTTTTATAAAAACTATCGATTCTTAAGAGACTCCCTGAGATGGTGTGAAATAAAAGATGAAACTGAATCAGGTGGCGAACGCAAACGGTTCGAGTAGCTCGACCGGACGAGTCGACGGTTCGGTGCAGCTGGACCACGACTACTGCAGCAGCTCTGCTTCGGTGGTCGGAAGCTCGGAGATATGCGGTTCCCGTGACGGGAGTGGAAGCGGCGACGGTGGAATGGCTGAAATCGTGCCCGTCTCGGAGATGAATTCCGAAAAAACATCGGGATACTACGTGCCAATTACCTCGAAGAAGGTCGAACAAAAATCTCGCGGCAACTCGTCGAAAACGGAAACGGAGAGTGATGCGAAAAAACGGGCCGATCGGTGGATGGACTGTGGCTCGAGAAAAGACAGCGGTCTGGAATCCGGCGACGTCAGCGATGCGAGCGAGGAACCCCCATCTATCCAGTCATCGGCCGAAACCGATAATCGCAATGGTACCGCGATTATACAGAAAAACGTTGAAAATCGTAAAACTGTAAATCCGTCGCGTAAAAACTGTTCGGTGTCTCCGAGCGACGGGAATCATTGCGGCAACGCTGTCGCGAAAGGTGCGCCCGTTTACGAGATGAAGATTCGTTCGGCACTCGCAACATCCATACTTCAGTTGCGTAAGGGTGTTATCACAAAAACTAAGAGCCTCGAGGCTGGCGGCGCTCAAAAGGTCAAACAGATGGTTTCGGTGCTGAAAAAACCGCCGAACCCGACGCAGATGAGCGTCGTCGCGAGTAATCCGAACGAGAGTATCGTCACGACGAAGAATAGCTCGAACGACGAGGTCCAAAACATTATCGTGCAGGAAACGACGCGGTGCGTCGAGACAGCGGTATCGACCAGTCACAGCGAGGAATCGAAGAAAGCGCAACCGCGCAGAAAATTAAACTTGGCCGAGTACAGAAGCAGACGCGAGCAAACGAGAAGCGGCGATAACAGCCGCACTTGTTCACCCGTCCAGCCGATGACCCTCGTGTACGTCCATCACGCTTCTACGACCACCGAGCCTATCAGAGACGATCCGGACAATCCTGTCTGGTCGGAGCGAGAAATTGTCTCGGTCTTAAAGCCGAAAGTCGATATTGAGGAGGAAAAGAATCGCGAGAAACCCGCAACGAGGGAAATGGCCATTCAAACTAACGAGACTGTCTTCAATTGCCCGACGAGAATCGAGAACGACGAGACTGAGGTGATCAAGATCACGGAAACCGATACCGAGACGCCGTGAGTTATACTTGATTTTTCTGTTTTATCTACGTTATTATTGATACTATGTGAAACGGTAAAAAACATCGGTAATCTTCTTTTTTTTTCTTTTTTTTTTGTTTACGCTGTCCAAAATTTCTCGTAAAAATCGGAAAATAGCTTTTTATTTTGTACTTAACATATTAAATATTTTGATTGCAGAGTAACAAGAATGCGGGACAGGAAGAATCGTCGTTACAGGCAACGCAGGTCTAGTTCGAGCTCGAGTCGTTCGAGATCGCGAAGTAGAAGTCGTAGCAAAAGCACTAGTCGCGGCGAAACGCGGAGCAGGAGTAGAAACAGGAGTCGAAGCCGAAGCCGAAGCAGTCGTAGTCCAAGCAATCGCAGTAGATCGAGGCGATGCAGCAGCAATCCTCGGAGACGACGAATAAGCCATCGTCGTAGCTCGGTTAGCTCGAGCAGCAGTTGGTCGTCACGTTCACGTTCACTCACTAGATCGACTTCACGGTCGAGATCGAGATCATTGCGATCGAGATCGCGCTCTTCTAGATCCAGATCGAGATCTAGATCGTCTTCCAGATACTCAAGTTGCTCGAGGTGAGAAAATTATCTGTGAAAACCAATCGATCCATTGTCAATAGAAATCGGGGGCAAGATGAACCCATTTGCACATCAAATCTGCCGTAGGAGAGAATGGTATTACAGGAGACTTTTATAATAGTTTCGGATCTCGTGAGGGACACGATGCCTATATCTCAGCATCTACCGAACAATCATGATCGTTACTGGGCGCGTTGGAAAGCTTTGTGTCCGAATTATACCATAAAAGTTTCGTCGAAGTTCTGATCCGATGCTTCGTTTCTGAGAAGATCGAGAATGAAGGTTCCACTTCCGGCATATTGGCGTATACTTGGTGGCGTCTTGCTTTAAAATATTTTCTTTAAGTACTCGGCGTCGCGACGCTACCGCGTCTCTTGATAGTGGGAATCGGACCAATATCGCCGGTGAACGGAATCTTCGCATTTGATTCCCGCTTAGTAAACATGTTTTTCGTGAACGACAACCGCGCCGGTTATATGCAGTTTGCGTTACTGTTATTCGCGGAGCGTTTTGCAGACAGAGATACATCGAAGCTCAGGGAAGTAGCTAGGCGTAAAAAATCAATTTCGGCCGTTTATTGAAGTAGTCGATAAAACCAGGTGTACTGGAATATCCGAGGCGTAACAATTCTGACAAATGAGAATACAGAACACTCGAGTCATGACATTTATAGAACGCTAGTTACTTTTGAACGGGTATGACGAAAACAAAACAAACAAACAAAAAAAAAGAAGCGTAAGGAAAATCGGCATTTTGTAGGTCTTCATCGCGCTCGAATTTCGGAAGGAGTAAGTGGTCAGGTGGTCGTCGAAGGCGGCGGGGGCGTCGCGAACGAAGGACGAGTTATGATAGGTACAGACGGGCCTCCTCGGGTAGCAGCCACGGCCACAGAGGCTGGAGGAGGTAAACTTACAAAATAAATGATCTGAAAGAAAAAAAAAAGGATTTTTAGAATTTGGTTTTTTTGCACATGATCTTTTCAGCGTTGTGTGTTTTGCAGTTTTCGAGGATATTTGATACTCTTAGAATTTTACCCGGTAGATTTAACGAAGTTGTGTTTTTGGCAATCGCGATACTGAGATCGTACATGTATACATAACCGTTTATTATAATTTTTTAATGTTATTAACAGTTTGGTGATTGTGATGCGTCTTCCGTAGATATCTAATAGTACATTACGATACTAGTGCGAAAAACATTTTCTGACGAGTGTGAGTTTGCAGGGGGAGCCGAAGACGCGTGTTGCAATCACACGACTTAAGAAAACGTTTTTCGCACGGGTAGCGTACAAAATTTTATTTCACAAGGTGGGAGAATAGACGTTTACGTACGTGAAGCGTTCGGAAAACCGCTATTTTTCCACCGAATGATATAAATAGCATTTTAGGCTGCGCAAAAAAAAATCGTCCCTAAAGCTCGATCGATCATCTGTATAATCGTTATTATATTTGTTAACCATACCTGAATTCGAAAGTTTGTTCATGGTCTTGTTAATGCGTTACGACACGTTTTCTAATGAATTTTTTTCTGATGCCTTGCACCAGATCAACATCTTACAGAAGACAGTACGAGACTTGGTATGAAAAAGAAAGGAAAAGGCAGATGGAAGAACGTCGTGTCATTTACGTAGGGCGCTTGGATGAGAATATCTCGAAGCTTGATCTGAGACGAAGATTCGAAGCTTTCGGACCGGTTCTCGATATCAGCGTACACTTTCGAGAGCATGGGTAAGAAATAATTGTCTAGTCAACATCATTAGTGACAGTGATAAGCGTGTTTATTAACAATCTTTTACATAATACAGAATGAATAATACCATTTTTAACTTTTACTTAATATGTATTGCCAATGACCCATCGACAGAAGTCCTTCAGCCCTACACATGATTATTCATCACAATTGATGTATTTACTTTGATGCTGTGCATTTCGATGATTTTTTTTTTTCATTTTTAGTGACAATTACGGTTTCGTCACGTTCGCATACAAAAACGACGCTTACGAGGCCGTTGAGCACGGAAACGACGATCCATCCTTGCCGCGATACGATCTTTCGTTCGGAGGACGCAGAGCTTTTTGCAAAGTGAAATATGCAGATTTAGGTAAACATTTGTTTCTCCTTTAACAAACTTAATTTTATCCGACGATTTGTTGCGATGTACTCGCTCCATTATACACCATGGTTTAATACATAAATCAAATGAACAAGAAGGCTTAAATGGACTGCATAATACGATGGTATAATTTCATTATTTTTAATTTTCATTTCCTTCCTTTTATTTTATAGATGGTATGGCAAGCAGCTCGTTAAACACCGGCGTGACCAACACTAGAAGCATAATAAAATCCGACGAGGATAATACCTTCGATCTTTTGCTCAAGGAGGCCAAGGCCAAGTTGCGCAAGCGAAAGGTTTGACACACGTACTGCTTACTAGTTGTAAATGTAATTTAAAAGTAAATAGTTAATAATCGTCGAACGTTTCGAAATATAATAATGAACAAAAAAAATCACACGGAGAGGCGAGACAGAAAATTGAGAGAACAAAACCAGATAAATTTATTTAATTCCGCGACTAACTATATTTTAAACGATATAATTCAGATATCCAATGTAATGGGAAAACTGATCTTCATGGTGAATTTTTACGTTGCGAAGAACGCATCAGTACTGATAAAAAAGAATACGCGGTATGCGCGTGCGAAAAAAGTGAGATCAAACGGCACATTGATCTTCGCAATCGCGATGATAGTAATATCAATTTATGTACATTCAGTTTCGAATTGTGGATGATTTCGGTCGAATGGTGCGTTTTAGATTATGGCCATGGGACGATGAAGGTTAACATTTTTTTTTATAAATCAGATGCTTTAAAAACGTGTCTGAAATTGCCTGGATTTTACCACAGAGCCTCGACAATTCCGTAATACTGCATACATAAATACTGAAGAATAAACTAACCAGAAAAAACCAACAAATATCATTAAATGTATAGTATACAAATAGATATTAACAATTGAAACGTGTAAGAAAAAATATAGACGAAATGGAAAATAACACGTACACACATCCGAAATTGGAGTGTCCCCCGAACAGTTGTTTTCGTCGGACCGACGACTCGATTTATCGATTCCACAATATCCGGAATAGAAGGCCAATTCAATTTTTGCCACATGTTTTGTGAATTGAGCACGGTATTGCGTAGATGTTTCTCCAAGGAACGTTCTATGACCACCGTGCTCACCGAAACTGCCAGTTCCTGTCGCAAGCAGTTCTGAATACTGCTTTTTTTTGCTGCTCGAATACCTGAGGCTTCTTAAAAATTCGATCACTTTTTTAACATCCAATTTGCTAATAATCATCTGAATAATTGTGGGGAAAAGTGACGATGTCGTGCACATACTGACTCATGGAAACATTTTTAAAAATTCGCACGTCCTCAAAAGTTCGATTATTCTGTTAAAAGATATTGAAGCATCGATAGCTGCGACTGCAATTTCATCACCATCTGTTCACTCGTTGACTTTGTCTCACAGGCACTGTAATGAACGTTTTTCATTAAAGCTGTCTTGTTCTCGCGTTCGTCCTGGAGAAAAGACGGTCAGCCGGTGCAACTCAGACCCTCTCCGGTTTTTAGAACCCGGTGGTTGAACCTCGGTTGGTCGGCTAATCGAGTGTTGAATTCTTATCTTGGAGAACGTCATGTCGAATGACGTATAAAATGTTTGCAATTACTAACGCAACAAGAAAAAATTGGATTCGAAACAAAACACGTAAACGAATAAAATAAAATTATTTTACGATCATAAAACGTGACGTTCCTCCAGGGACGTTTATATTTTCCTTTTGACAACACGACATCCCGAAACATCTTTCCCTTACGATAACTGATCCCCCCTCCCTTATGCGAGAGAAAAAAATCACGTTGCATAAGCGATTTTCGAAAGGAAATCAAGAATATTATAATCGTAACGGTATATCGGTAACGAATACTAATAATAAAATAAGCGATTGACGGTAACACTTTTTATTTAAAATATTAAAAATTCGCGTCACATTAAAATATCGAAAGTCATGAAAGATAAACAGAACTGCATTAAAAAAAAATCAAGTATACGAAAAGCTATTTAATTATCGAAGTAATAAGAATCGTAGAAATAAAAGTGTATAGAAACAATCGTGAAAAAGGAGCGACGGGTATGAATAGATGGGGCTCAAAAACGTGAGTCACTGAAGACACAATACTCTTTTGACATACTTCGCACGTAATAAGTAAGAAAGAAAAAAGGTCACTCATAATTTGTTTTCTATTTTTTTTTTTACACAATTACAAATAAATAACGCCGTATAGTCGCAAAAGCACATGAAATTGTACTTGGAGCGTTTATTGTACTAAAATTTAGTGTGATGAAACGAGATCTCTGAGACCTCCGATTACAAATCAGCAAACGGCCTAATTAGCGCGAGACACCCGACGCTCATAGTACCGGTATTGATTTCGCTTCGAGATGAAAAATTCTTTTACATTGCCCACCGGTGCCACTATATCTTCGGCGATGATAACACACGCTACGCAATCATTAATTGGAACAAGGATAAACGAAATTGCACTGTGTCCAGAGTCCGGTAAATGATCGAGGATATCTCGCATTTGATACCCGTACACGATTCGCGCGGTCACCATATGGGACAGATAAACAAGACTACACTAGATGAACGAAGACGAATTTATATATGTATATTATGTTACCGATATGTGATAAAAAAATGTTTTTAACTTGTGTTGTACGTACAAATAAACTATAATAATGATTACAGTATTCCTACACATCACATCTTAAAATGCATTCCTACAGTTTTTTTCTGGTAATTATAACTCTGTACGTTTTTTTAACTACGTCTAGGTCTGAATAGTTTCTAGCATTGGAGCGAGGAAGGTTAATTGTAATAAAAGATTTTTTTTTTATCCCGATGGTGTAATAAAAGAAAACACATGCACACTTCTGTTTACCTGAGCTTTAATATTCATCGTAATTGAACAGTGACCTCTACGAGACTTTTTTTTTTCATTTTATGATACATGTGCCAAAGAAAATCTCGAATATCGTGGATGAACCGATAAATAAGTGCACGTACATCATAATCATATGTAAAACAATGGATAGAAGTAGACGAAAAGTAATAATAAATAAAAGTTTAATTGATAGCTGCGAAATTGTCGTTCTAAAAGTCAGTCGCGAATTATCGATCATCGCTGGATTGCTTCGACCTTTCAATTCTCTACCTATACAATCATTCGTTCGCTCTTATCTTGTTTTATTTTTATTTATTTCTTGTTTTTGTTTATGTTTTTTAATTAAATTCAATCTCTGAACAAAATATTTTTTGATCAGACTGAAATTGCAGAAACCATTGTTTGGTGGCTCTCTTAATAATTTATTTTAAACGTTCGCGGACGATCAGTGAGGCGCTGCCTTCGACCGCCGCATTATCGATGGTGTCTTTTTCTTTATATTTTCACGTGCAACCTAATCTGAGCTTTCGATCGTTGTAACAATCATTTCCAGCCTCTCTCCGGTCATCATTCCTCGGAACATATGCACACGTGTAAATATGTATATAATACACCTATCTACAATAAACATTACGAAATCGATTATAATCAACGAGTTTGCTACTAGGCCTGCATTTCCTGCAATCGTTTGCACGACGGCGTCTCCATGTTTCTCGCTTTTTGATGCAAATCCTGGTCACCGAAATTTCGGGCTTTCCAAATCATTGCGTCTCCTGTGAAGAGAACAAGAGATGTGAAAAAAAACTAACACATTTTTGCTCCCGCTGAGGAGGGACGTCAAGAAAAGGATCTTGGCGACCCTTTTCAACTGAATTTTTGTTTGTTTTCAAGTTTCTCACAAATCGTATTATCGATCAACTCACTGAAGTTTTTTTCCCTGTAACAGGCGTGCCTCAGAGTATTAACGTATTCCTCCTCGACCGACATCTCTAGCCTTCGCAAGCTACCCTGATACTCGCTGTGGAAATTCTCCTTGACGAAGTAAGGGACTTTAAGCTCTTGGGTCGTTCTAGGGACGTTGTATTTGCTGTAACGATAAAACAAGTGTAAACCGTAGCGCAAAGTGCAATTAAAATCGTAAAACTGAATTAGGCACATGAAAAGATATTCCAAGCTCTTCGCTCTCGCTAATCGCAATACTCACATGTTAGCGTGTAAACTGTACACGGGATCTGATATGAAAAAACTGCTCATCATTGTTAAGAGTATCAGTAGAAGTACGGGTAACATTTGGAGGAACGCCGTGTATCCGTTTGCTTGTTGCTGGAAAAAAAGGTATTCAAATTTATTGATAATTGAACATATATTTTTTCGTTTTCCTACGAACATGATAATTTCGATAAATAAAAATATCATACCTGTGAATGATTGTGTTGTCCGGTCTGCGTATCGGTCTGCCGCATCCAGCGACCGCCGCGACGCATGTAGAACTCTTGCTGCGGAAATCCACCGCCGAAGAACATGTTGAACAACTCTTCGGCAGTAATGTCGGCTGTGGAAACAAAGAAAATAAACGAGTTAATACAGCGCACGGAAAAGGAATTTGTCGTTCTCGAAGTTGAAAAATTTTACCTTCGAATCCCCGGGTATAATTGTGATGGGCATGAGTCTGGCGAGAGTGGGCCGATTGCATTCGCTCCTCGTCGGAACCATAGAGGTCGTACTGCTTGCGCTTTTCCACGTCCGTGAGAACTGCGACGGCATTTCCGATAGCTGTATCAGAGACGATATGTTATAAAACAATTTAAATCGCAGTGAAGCTTGTTACTGTTGCGAAACATGCATCAATGTATTGAGCGTTAAAATGTTGATAATTTGTAAATAACTAAATGAATTGGTTTTTCATTTAAAAAAGATTAAATAAATAAAAAATACTATATACGTAACGGTAGTGGAAAAATTCCAATGAGGGTTTAGTGAGTTTAGTCATAAGTAACTCAGCTCTCTCAATAAGTTAACAGAAGTGAACAAATGCATGATTAATTAATGCAAAAATAAAACCGATTAATTGAATATTTCATTCAGCCTTGCCTTTGAAAGCCTCTGCAGCGCCAGGGGCTTTGTTCTTGTCAGGGTGTAGCTGGAGCGCCAATTTCTTGTAAGCTTTCTTCAAATCGCTATCCGTAGCTTCCTTTGTCACACCTAAAATCTCATAGTAATCTTTGCATTTCTTTATCCTGAAAAAAAAAACAATGTTTTAACAATGGTATAATAAATCCACAAAAAATTTGTTGCATTTAACCCCTGACAGTTACCTCTTCACAGATTCTATTTGATCCTTGGTATACTCGGTCGTAGCTTGAGAGCTGCTGGTCTCCTTCGAAGCTGTCTGACGCTTCCTCACCTCTGGCTCCGGATCCGCTCTCTTGTTCTGCTTGGACTGCATCGCGACTCTGGCCAGTATATCTAAAAAAAAATTCATTAATAGATTTTCTTATATTGGTAGAAAAAAAACTCTCTTCACAAACGCAATTCAATTACAATCAATAAATACATAACCCAAAATTTAAGAAAAAATAAAATAAATAAATTAAAAGAGAGTCTTCTTTTTAACATAAATATAGGGCAAGATAATAGCAATCACGGCAAAAATGAAAGGATGTAATAGAATCGCGTCAGTTATTAATTACTTTGGACTTTAGTACCCAAAATGAAAGTAACACTAAATCCCGATGTTCAAGAATCCCAGTTCCGGGATAGTTCGTCTATAAATAAGCCATACAGTATATTTAGCTGGGTTAGAAAAAAAAAAAAGACAAACCATGCAACATTTTGCAGTCGCACGCAAGCGACGGTGAGCGAGTCGAGCGGGGCTAAGGTCGTCGCAATTGAATTAATTAATTCAATTGAGCGAAAAAAAAGAAAAGCATCACCGATATTCCTCGAACGAATATTAGTCGATGGGAATCACGAGGAAGTAAATAATTTCGCGAACTTGAGTGGAAGAAACTTTGGTCGACACTCACCTTCCATTCGTTTCGTCGGATAAAGTTTTATCGCTTTGCGTATAAATTTCTCCGCCTCTTCATACTTTTTCTCCCGAATGTATCGTTCGGCAAGCTCCATGCAACGATCTGCCTCATCCTTATTGCTATCCATTATTGACGAACCAAAGTTTCACACAGCGATGAACGGTGCACGGCGTAGTGTGGCGAAAGGGCGAAACTATACGAAATGAATGACCAAAAAAAAAAAAAAAAAACCAAAAAAAACGATCCAATTTTCCGCTTTTGTGAATTTTCGACTTTCCACCGTGACAAGGCAGAATAAACGTCCGAGAAATCGTGCGATCACACGGCAAGAATTCGACGGTCGCACGGACGTGCGAGCGTATGTATCATGTTAATTGGATAAACGGTTACGTCATGACGACAGGGAGGACAGCACCAGACAGCACGTCACAGGAAAATGTAAAGCTGTTTTGGACTACGCGAACGATCGTAGGGAGGGTTGTCACTCGGTGTCACTCGAACACTTTTGTCACGTCATGAGATGGACCCCCGACCCTTCGCGATTCCGTGTCCTCGTCGAAACGAAGTATCCGCTAGATGAAAATATGATAAACAATTTTTTCGTTTTTCTTTATCGGTGACGTTAATTAATCGCCTCGAGTGTCGTGGACAATAGTATTTTGCGCATCACCGACGAGAAGTTGGAAACTGACGTGCGCAAGTGCCATTTTATTTTTATTCGACAGAGCGCCATTTTCTATAGGATAACCAATGGGGTGGCTTCACGTGAAAACTCGGACCAATGAGGCATCGGGTCTCTCGGGTGTGGAGTTGTTTTTGCGTAGAGTCGTCGTCGTGTTGACACAACGCCCATGGAACCAATGACAGCCCTCGAGACGGTGAGCCCCAGGGGAATCCGTATTCGGCAAATCCAGCGAACGATCGTCCGGTTTTAGGGGAAACGCACCCGTGTTGTTCCACCGCCTATGGACGCGAGATAACCTCAAAGATTCATTTCTTCGGCAACAACTGTGAACGTGATGTATCTTTCATCGTCGTAACTGTTGGAAGGAAAAATATTATATTTCTGATTTTCTTGGCATCGATGCTGGTGATATCGAACAGTCGGAATGGAAGCCTGTATTCCAATCCGATAACAATATCGTTTAAGTTTACTAAGTCGAGGACACTCTTCCTTTCGTGCTTACCGTTTGTTTCGATTTATTTAGCATTGTCGCTCAATTGTCTATCGAGTATAGGCAAGAAAATATAATAATGAGCGAAATTACTCCGGCAAGCGATGTGCCGGAAAGCAATGGCACTGCGGAGCAACCGGCTTTCAACGGAGAATCCGAGGATCATTCGCGTAAGTGAAAAAAAAAAATCGGATTGGAGCTGTTTTTTATCAATTTAATTATTAGATCATTTTTTAAATCTAAATCCAACACTATATGATGTACACTTGCAATAGTACAGTTTCAATGGGAAAATGTAAATTTTTATGAATTGCAAAATATAACAAGGAAGGCCATGATTACGATTTGTCAATGTGTTGGTTCAGCCATTTTTATTTATGCCCATACGACCTGAGTCTTGTGCTGGAATCATTCAATTTTTTCATTTATTTTTTCTCTCAACAGATAAATCACCTGCCAGTGTTGAGGACAAGGCGCCGGACTCAGTTTCGGAGACTGGCGCGAAGAAAGGTCCATCTACTCCTGGCACTCCATCAGGAGCAGTCAACAATACCAACAGAGCCAAGAAGCGAAAAAAAGCACCTAGGGATGCCACTGCGCCAAAACAGCCGCTCACCGGTTACTTCAGGTTTCAGTTGCAGAACAATAATTGCCTTTGCGACTGGACATTCGATTGTAATGTTTGCTTTCCATCCAAACAGATTCTTGAACGATCGGAGAGAAAAAGTTCGAACTGAAAATCCAGCTATGCCTTTTGCAGAAATTACTAAACTGTTGGCCTCCGAATGGAGCACACTGCCTTCCGAACAGAAGCAGGTTTGTCTTCATTAAAAAAAACAAACAAAACAAAAAACACTATCATTGACTTTGTCTGTCAATAATTTAAACTTTTTCTAGAACAGTGTTAATAGAGAAATTACTGATTTAATGAATTCATATGAATTTAGGAAATTAAATTTTATTAAAGGTCTACTGGGTGGAGTACGTGATTTTTTTTGTTTTTCCATCCGCAGCAATATTTGGACGCGGCCGAGCAAGATAAAGAACGATATAATCGTGAATTCAGCGATTACAAGCAAACCGAAGCTTATAGACTGTTCAGCGAACGGCAGACATCGGAGAAGCAGAATGAGACGAGCAAAAAGGAAAGAAACGGAACGGAAATTCCCGCGGTCGAGCAAATTGTAATTATGTCGTTAAATACCTAATTTGAGAATTTTTTTTCTCAAGTTTATCGCTCACTTGCAATCAATTGGGAGGAATTGTGTACCGTCACGTTAATTCTGAGATACTATAAGTTTAATTAAATTAATTTCGGCCATTCGATTTACGTTTTTCACCAAGGACGCGCAGCAGGAAAAAGACAACGATTTTTCCGGTTTCGACATACCAATATTTACAGAAGAATTTCTCGATCACAACAAAGGTATGTATAAATACAAAATTACATGTAATTATTACAAAAACTGAAATAAAGACGGACATTACTATACCGCACGCGGCTGAAGGCGGAAGTTATCCATGAAGAACTTTAGTCCCGGCAGAGTAGAAAGCGTTTCTATTTTTCTTTTTTTTTTGCGCAGCTTGCGAATCTGAACTGAGGCAGTTGAGAAAAGCGACGTCTGATTATGAGGCCCA
Organism: Stenichneumon culpator; assembly: GCA_964017025.1. Classification (NCBI taxonomy): domain Eukaryota; kingdom Metazoa; phylum Arthropoda; class Insecta; order Hymenoptera; family Ichneumonidae; genus Stenichneumon; species Stenichneumon culpator. The sequence goes on along the minus strand of OZ024775.1, from coordinate 7,834,515 downwards.
GAATGCGGTGCTTCAGCGACACGTTGATAGCCTTCACGCTGCCGTAAATCGTCTCGAATCTGAAACTAATCAACAACGAACGACTAATCAGTCATTGCAGCGTCACTTGGATTCGTTACGTTCTCAGTTGACTGGCTGTTTCTCTACAGTTTCGCTTCCAGGTAATCATCGAGATTACTAAACAACGGGCATTTTTTGTGCCTCGAACTTAATTGTGCATAATTATGATGTAAAATAAAAATAATATTTCAGGTTCCCACGAAGGTGCGACACTACAAAATATCGATGGCTACGTCGAAAGGCTCGAGTCATTATTGAGTGGAAACGCTGATGCCTCGTTGAGAAGCGCGGCACGAACCGCGGTGTCGCGACTCGAATTGGTCGGATGACGATCGCCCTCGATGTCGCCTGCTGCAACGACAACTGCGCCAACCACGAAGCACCATCGCTCACGTACTTCGCATCGCCAGTGAATTTGCAGGTTTTTTTTCACGATGCAATTATATTACACCTGCGCTATAAAACAATGGTATATATACATAATGTAGTAAAACCGCCGTCGCAAATTTGTGACGGAAAATATTATTGAAACGGTCGTTTTGCATTCGCCACAGAAGTCGCAGTCTATATTTATCTTAATCATAGATATTTCATGTATATCGTCTTTTTATTCGATATAAAAACGCGTACGTAACGATACGTTTGAGCGTTTGAAATGTTACTTTAAAACTTACGAGACTGTCATAACTCATTATTATTGAATAAACAAATTTATCGACAACATAACTCTTTTCTTCCTTTCTCATAAAAACGTAATAACATTTTTCTTTGGAAAATCATGTTTCGATTTCTGCACGGAAATTTTGAAAAAAAAAATCTTTGTAATCTAAGAGTAATAGGAAAAAGTACGGAAGATCAGAGACCTTGGAGTCAGAATCGACTCGAAGTTGAGCTTTGCTGAACACATCGAGTCAACATCAAGGAAAGCGCTCCGATCGCTGGGCTTCATAAAAAGGTTCTCGGGAGAGTTCCGGAGAGTAGAGACCTTCAGATCGCTGTACATAACACTGGTACGGCCGATTCTCATGTATGCCTCTGAGATCTGGAATCCGGTCTTTCTTGTGCAACCCAAGAAATTGGAACGAGTACAGCATCAATTTCTTCGCATGGGTGCCTTCAAGATGGGAATGCCCCTACGACAAGAAGACCACGACTATGGTCCGGTAGGCATATTGCAAATCCCAAGCTTGCAATCACTGAGGGTATATAATGATCAGAAGCTCCTGTTCAAAATACTGACGGGCAAAGTCGAATGCCCAACTATGTTGGCCAAGCTTCGAGGGGTCCTGCCAGAGCGCCCAAGAAGAGCGCAAACGGCATTTCGTACGCCGATAATACGCAGTACGCTGACAGAAAGATCGGCTCATCACCGTCTTACGAGCGTTGCTAATAGATTCGACTTGTCGCGTCTATTTGCTGGTCCAGAAACGGTCTACAATGTGCATCTTGAAGAGAGGGTTCTGAGATACGAGTGATGAAAGTGTTCCGAACAATTGGCAAAAAGTTTACAAAAGAAGAAGAGAATAATGAACTTATATTTTGTATTATACTACGATGTTATTATGCTACACGTGCCACATGCTTTATCTTGGTCCATGCCAATATTGTTATCTAAACTGTAAAAATGTATATGTAAAAGGGTTCGTTCCGTCAATTAAATAAATAAAGTAATATAACTGTTTTATTGTAATTTTCGTGTATTATATAACCGGATAAGAATTGTTCAATCGTGAGGGCTCCTAGTTTGGCGGTCGGTTAAATCTGCTCCCATTACCTTTTGTTAGTTTGATAATTTTTTTACCGTAAGGGGTCAGATTTCCACTCTGTACCAGATTGGATTGAGGCTTCCTGGGTACTAGATAATATCAACATGAAGAACATTGATGACGTATTTCCACTTACAATTGAACTCTTGCCATTTTGATCGAATAATAATATGTAATGTCTCGAATATTTACGGATAATGTCTATAATCCCTGCAACGAACGCACAAGCGTTAAGTATGATATCGCCGTTTTCGTGGTCTGGAATATAAAACTAAACTATTAACTGTACTTCGATGACAATTTATCAGATGCCGCACATTTGTTATGCATCGTTAATTGAGGAACTCACCAGCCAGAAACCTCTCATGGACATGACCAACATTTTTCCGGCTGTTAGTTGGCAAGGTACGCTACAACGCATCGTCATGAACTGTATTAGTTTCTGGGCTTCCAGCGATAGTTTGTACCAATGGCTGTTGTGTCTGCCGGGAAGAAGACTTTTTTATGAGGCCACGCCACTAGTCCTTTCCAGTTTACTTACATGCGAAAGTAAATACCAATACTGTGATCCGCCACATTTTCAGCAACGTAGCAGTCTATGAAGAAGTACAACGCCACAGATAAAATAAAAATGATGAATCTTATGGTTGATTCGCGATCGTTTGTTCTCATAAGAATCTGAAATTGTAAGCATCTGTTAATTCGGGAATATTACTCATCATTTGGCAAAACATTTACCTGAAGTCCTATAATGTTAAACAAAATCACGCCAAACCCAATGGTGAAAAAGAAAGTCCATGAATAACTTGCCGCGATGAGATTTACGTATCTGACAACACTGAATTTATCAATGACTGATTAATGTTACTAAATACATTATCTAAACTATCTTACTCGATGGCACTATTGTGTCTGTTGATGCACGAAGCTATGTCCTTTTTGTCCAACGCAGAACGGGTTTCACTTGTTTGTAGTAATGAGCGGTTATGCCCGAGCCGTTCTAATTTGTGCCTTACGGTTTCTGTCGATACTTTATTATGCTTATGATTATGATCCATTAACAATTGACTCACCCCAACGCGGCAAAAATACCACATACGTGTTGCACGTAACAGATTAGCATAACACCATTCGTAGCCACAGCCATCGTTGCCGTGGATACAGAGAGGTATGAAAATACAATTATGTAAAAATAATATTTCTGTACGTCGAGATGATGAAAATCAAAAGGATACGGAAATGTACCGGGTTTGGTACCGTTCTTCAGAAACAGGTCGATTATCTTTGGTATCGTCGGTTGGATCATAAAGACGGAGTGATTGGTAATATTCAAAACTGTAATCTATAGAATCTATAGAATACTTATCAACTTTTCAAGTAACCTTTATCATACTTAACTAACCTAGGTACGCGATAGTTATTTTTCTTCCTCGCTCAGCGTACTGATGAAGAATGTTGACTTCTTGATCCTGAGCCCATTCGTGCCAATCCATACGAATACGATTTAGCAACTTTAATGTCTGTGCGATTCGGAGAGGTCATCGTCAGTGATAGGTATCGATTGATTGAGACGTTTTCGTTTCGATTACAATTGTATGTCAATTTATGACTTTCGATGATACAACTGACCGTCTTCGAGTTCCACATAAAACCAATATATTTAGTTAAGGAAACTGCTGCGAAAAGTAACGCTACAGCGCCATCCAAAAGGATGCTTTCGTCGTCACGATATTTCATAAGAGCCATTAACAGAGGTGTGCTTTCAATGACGCCGAGAGACAATAAAGCAACAAAAACCCCACGCCTGGCACCAATACTCTGATACGGCCATTGTCCAATGAGCGTCATCAAGATTTTATTCAATTTATAGTAACGGTGTTGAAACAAGTCCATCGTGACTCGAACTACTGCACACGATGGTGTTAGAGCAACTAAGACTGCTTCCTGCGAAACACAAAATACCGCGAGCTTCCTTTTCCACGCGTTTCATTATTATTTTCTTAGTGTGGCTTTTCATGGAATTATATCAAAGTATCACGCCTCGACTGACGTTTAAATTGCTCCATTACACGTCAAAGTTGAGCGACAGCGAGGCGAGAGTGGATAGCCTCCTCCCCGTGCGCGTCGCTATTACGCGTTCGAATATCCCTTCACGAGTCGTACAAAGTAATTTAATAACGGTGGGATGTCGAGTTCACGTAGATACTTGCTGGAAGAAGTTCTTCTATCACACTTAATGCAAATATAAGCAATTTTCAACCGCAGCCTGAAATGAGAGGGTGCTTGACATAAACGTGAAATGCTTCGCTGCTGTCTTATGGCGCCGCTGTGTCTGAGGGACAGGAACTTGAATTATTGATGAATCACCAGCACAGGAAGGGAGTTCTACGATGCGGGGAAAGCGGTGGAGTTATGGGAAAGTTGATAGTTGATATCAGTTACGTCCGTAGAGTTACGCTGTGTACATCGTTTGTAACAGGAGCAACTGCTCGTACAATAATTTCCCGTATTTGCGCACCTCCTTAAGAGGACGGGCGCTCAAACGGAAGGATTCGTGGACTCGAGCGGCTAGGAATTATGGGCTGGTGTGTCAGAGACGTTTTTTATGTGAACGAAAATACTTTTTATTGGTAACGTGACAGGCTCTTGTGTGATTACAAGTATTTCGATTCCCGCAATTAATTCGTGTTCTTTATTCTCGTTCGAAATATTGCTTCAAATCGGTAACAAAATGGGTTATTCGTATATTTCGGTCTGATTTCTCTTTTATGAAATAAATTAATTTTCTTGAAGTCGGAATATTTTTATCGACAGGTTTTATTCGCGTGTAATCGTACGGCGCATGCGTCGGCCGCTCCTCGATCGTCGCTGAATCCAGCTGGCCGTCGCGCTCGGCCGTACTTGCGGTGACGTCACGCCTCGGCGATCGACGGTGATAGCTCGCTCACCTCGCGATTTGCAATTGGGGTTTTTTCAATAATTAGACGGCTTTACCTCGGTTTGACGGTATCGGTCCCTTCAGGGAAAGTGAATGAAGCCCTGGGGGTGCGTTTTTCACGTCCTTGGTGTTGTCAAATTATTTATTCCGTCACTTGCCACTTATCTGACCGGTCACCTTGGTTACTCTACCGATTATCTCCGATCGTTGCACGAATGTATAAGTTCGACTTGGCACGAAATTTCGATGTGTCACGAATTCTACGAGTCAGTGTCACAATTTTTATGAGTTCTCTGCACGAATGTCACAAGTCCGGCGTGGCTAATTTTTATAAGACCCGTTTTTCACAATTTTTCTAAGTTCGAACTTTGCACGAAAATTTATAAGTCCTTTTTCGGCACGGCTTGTATAAGTTCACTCGGCACAGAAAATTTATAAGTCCAAATCGGCACTAAATTTATAAGTTCACGATTCACAAAAATTTATAAGTCCAATTCGGCACAAATTTTATAAGTCCACAGTAGCACAAAATTTATAAGTCCTGTTTGGCACTATTTCACGTTAGTCACTTTAACTCACTTTTACTTTTCACTTTCACTGTTCACTTTTCACTGTTATTCCTTGGAGAGCTGGCCGATGGTAAAGTAGATCGTTGAACTGATGAACTGGTGATCGATTGTCGAAATCGCTGTCTTTTATACCCCGATTTTGCTCCCCTTCTCCGTCGGTTCTGCAGGGTTTTGGCGGACTCGCGTCTGCGTGCGATCGGCCGATTATTAATTTTCTTATTGGTTGAGAGCATCCTCGCCTTCTACCCTCCAATCCCGGGTCGGTATCGTAGTGACGATCGTCCGGTGTTACCCGCCGAGCGAATAGTGTGCTCGGTCGGTGCCGTGTGCAAATTTTATGTCGTCATTTTCGTCCAATCGGTGTGGCCGATTTTCCCTCGCTTTCGCCTTTCTTCGTCCTTGAGCGAGCTTTCGGCGCAATTCCGCCGGCAGCGCCGCTGTGCTGCCGAATCCTCGCTGTTCTTAGCCTTTGCGCGTGCGCGGCGTTGGCTATCGATCGAGACGCTGCTCGATCGTGGCAGGTGGCGCCACTTACACCTCGCGCTATCTCACTCTATGCCAATAATATCGGTTGTGGCTCGGAATCGGGTTCTCGCCGATAGCCAAACAGTTACACGTTGTTACACCTAAATAAGGGATGCGCTATCGCATTCTTTAAAAGATCATGAGAGCCGAGCTCAGCAGCAAGTAGAAATTATCGCTATTCTATGATCCTTCCCCAGGGAAGATGTAGAGATATAATTTTTCCATTAATTCTTCGTCCTTGTAGATACCACTTTAACGCCTTCATTGTCAAAGAAACGTATTTCCCTCTACGTTGCGGCCCCCATAGAGGCTCCTGACAGCGAAGGGGATAATAACGAGTTAATTCGTGAAAATCATCTAATTAATTTATTCACCAGTAGTTAAGAAAGTTGAATGATGAAAGGTATTCTTAGAATCCTGATCAATAAACTGGGCGCAATCCTTTTTGCAGTGGGAATATTTTTTTCGAAACATAAAAAAATATCGCCGTGTCTACAGTACCGCAGACGTTACTTTTTGTATTTTGCTTCCTCAGAGAGGAAGCTTTGCGATGGTGAAAAATTTTTTTTCGAGATTTTAATGAAAACGTGTTCAGAATGTTCCAAAACAACGAAAAATCACATTTAGAAAAAATGTCCGGATGGGCGTGCGTGCGTGCGTGTGAGTGTGTGTGAAGAATTCAAAACGTTATAACTCGAGAACGCGGTGACCGATCAGGCTGAAATTTGGTACACATCATGTGTGGTTAATAGTCAATGTTCATGCAAAATTTCATCCAAAAATGTTCAGTTGTTTTTTTTGCACGCCATTTTTTATTTCTTCAAAAATGTCGGTTCGCGCTCTAGCGCTCGCAATTTTTTAGCTATCGGGCTAAAAACGCGTACACAGATGGGATATGATCACCCGACGATCCCATTAAAATTTCAAGAAAATCGATCGAGCCGTTTAAATTTTATGTCATATTGAATTTTTTGAATTTCATGATTTTTTTTTCGAGACGCATTTTTCCGTATCGAATATTAATCTACGAATAAAAAAGTGTCAGTTTCGTGATCAGCGTGAAAAAATACATAGAATACAATCCCGGAGTGATGACTAACGAAAAAGTTTATCGGGCATTTATATAGCCAAAATTACAAAAATAGGTTATTTTGCGTATTTTCAAACAGCGATTTCTTGGCTTCCCGATGAATACTCTATAATACTCTATGTATTTTTTCACCTCGAGTACAGATTCAACAGCCGTTGTGACTAAAAGCGCAAGGTTTTTTTCGCACTGAAGTTGAGGCGGCCAACAGTTTTGCTTAAAAGTTAAATACGACGTTGATATTGGAAAAGCTGAACATTGAAATTATAATATCGCTTCCCAAAGTTGAAAGTTGAAAGTTGAAAGTTGAAAGTTGAAAGTTGAAAGTTGAAAGTTGAAAGTTGAAAGTTGAAAGTTGAAAGTTGAAAGTTGAAAGTTGAAAGTTGAAAGTTGAAAGTTGAAAGTTGAAAGTTGAAAGTTGAAAGTTGAAAGTTGAAAGTTGAAAGTTGAAAGTTGAAAGTTGAAAGTTGAAAGTTGAAAGTTGAAAGTTGAAAGTTGAAAGTTGAAAGTTGAAAGTTGAAAGTTGAAAGTTGAAAGTTGAAAGTTGAAAGTTGAAAGTTGAAAGTTGAAAGTTGAAAGTTGAAAGTTGAAAGTTGAAAGTTGAAAGTTGAAAGTTGAAAGTTGAAAGTTGAAAGTTGAAAGTTGAAAGTTGAAAGTTGAAAGTTGAAAGTTGAAAGTTGAAAGTTGAAAGTTGATATCTCGGCTCTCAATGGAGCTAGGAAAAATCCGACGTGCTTATCGTGTTCTACAGAAAAAATACACAAGATAAGGCCATGTCCGAAGTTTTGGAGGAGTTTTATCGTGCCGTTTGAGGACGTTGAAAAACGCGAAAAATGAATTGTAAAGGGGGTAGGCTTGGAATTTTTCGACTATTTTGCTTCCTCATAGAGGAAGCTTTATGATGGTGAAAAAAAAAATTTCGAGATTTTAATGAAAACGTGTCCAGAATGTTCCCAAACATCGAAAAATCACATTTAGAAAAAATGTCCGGATGTCCGGATGTATGTGTGTGTGTGTGTGTGTGTGTGCGTGTGCGTGTGCGTGTGCGTGTGCGTGTGCGTGTGCGTGTGCGTGTGCGTGTGCGTGTGCGTGTGCGTGTGCGTGTGCGTGTGCGTGTGCGTGTGCGTGTGCGTGTGCGTGTGCGTGTGCGTGTGCGTGTGCGTGTGCGTGTGCGTGTGCGTGTGCGTGTGCGTGTGCGTGTGCGTGTGCGTGTGCGTGTGCGTGTGCGTGTGCGTGTGCGTGTGCGTGCGTGCGTGCGTGCGTGCGTGCGTGCGTGCGTGCGTGCGTGCGTGCGTGCGCGCGTGCGTGCGTGCGTGCGTGCGTGCGTGCGTGCGCGCGTGCGTGCGTGCGTGCGTGCGTGCGTGCGTGCGTGCGTGCGTGCGTGCGTGCGTGCGTGCGTGCGTGCGTGTGTGTGTGTGTGTGTGTGTGTCTGTGTGTGTGTGTGTGTGTGTGTGTGTGAATCAGACGCGAAAAATTCAAATGGCTATATCTCGGGTACGCCTCCACCGATCGGGCTGAAATTTTGCACACAGCTTGTGTGGTTAATAGTCAATGTTTCTGCCAAATTTCATCCAAAAATGTTCAGTTGTTTTTTTTGTACGCCATTTTTAATTTCTTCGAAAAAGTCTGTGCGCACCGTAGCGCTCGCAATTTTTTAGCTATCGGGCTAAAAACGCGTACACAGATGGAATATAATCACCCGATGATCCCATTAAAATTTCAAGAAAATCGATCGAGCCGTTTAAATTTTATGTCATTTTGAATTTTTTGAATTTCATGAAATTTTTTTTTTTTTTTCAAGTATTAAATATTAATCTACGAATTTCCGTATTAAATATTAATCTACGAATAAAAAAGTGTCAGATTCGTGATCAGCGTGAAAAAATACTTGTAATACAATCCCGGAGTGACGGCTAACGAAAAAGTTTATTGGGCATTTTTATAGCTAAAATTACAAAAAAGAGTGATTTTGGGTATTTTCAAACAGCAATTTCTTTGCTTCCCGATGAATACTCTATGATACACTATGTATTTTTTCGCCTCGAGTACAGATTCGACAGCCGTTTTGACCAAAAGCGTAAGGTTGGTTTTTTTTTGCACTAAACCTGAGTCGGCCAGCAGTTTTGCTTAAAATTTAAATACGACGTTGATATTGAAAAAGCTGAAAATTGAAATTTTCATATCGCTTCCTCATAAAAGTTGAAAGTTGAACGTTGAAAGTTGAAAGTTGAAATTTTTATATCACTTTCTCATAATGGCCCTTTATTCGCAAAGCTTCCTCTATGAGGAAGCCAAAAATATAGTAATTGCTTTCTCATAGAAGGAGCTTTGCGAATAAAGGGCCATTATGAGAAAGTGATATAAAAATTTCAACTTTCAACTTTCAACGTTCAACTTTCAACTTTTATGAGGAAGCGATATGAAAATTTCAATTTTTTTTTTTTGTTTTTACAAATGATCTGCCACATATTTTGGCGTATTTTTCCCCGCTGAACACGAATCCGCTGGCCTTTTTGGGCCCAAAGTAAAGTGTGCCATTGAAAATCTCGATTTTATGCACAAAAAATTGTATTACGTAGGGTACATTGATAACCACGAGATTTACAACGATTAAGAACTTTTTCGGGCAAATGAGAGATCCATTAAACGTCAAGATAGAAAGACATGTCGTCAAACTGGTATCGTACCATTGGTACCGCTACCGTTCCGTCGCCGTGCCGTCATTTTTCTATCTGGGCGGCTTTTGGGACGTCTATGCATTAGCGACATTCATACAGTCAGTTTATTTCAAATCGACGAAATGATATTACGTTAATTCGATCAATTCGAATTTATGTATAATCGAAGTTGTAGCTCGCTCGTTAAATAAAAATTTCTGATAAAGGATACACCGAATTTGGAAATTTCGGGAGTTTCGACCCCGCGGCATTTTGAGATTTTGCATGAATGACGGCAAGTCGCAGGTACTACAGCTTTCGCAGCTAAGAAACCCGCACCCAATGGCGTTAGCGCGTTGAGCGAACTTGTATGCCTCGCAAAGGTAGGCACAATATCCGCGGCAAATATTGTCTTCAGTTGCGATGTCGTCGATCAACAGTCAATAGTTATCGCATTGTCGTCGTTTTGCAATTATTTGATGATTGATGTATGTTCGATAAACGTACGAGACTGTTAAATTTTCCAATAAACTTGCTTCAAATAAAAAAGAATCGCAGTCGAGAATTCAAGCTCGGAGGTTAGAGGAGCGTTGTTATTGTTGTTGTTGTGAGTTGAATCTTTCGTCAATTGCGTTGTATTAAAATTGTGTTTTGCAGTATTAACGTGTAAGCTGGGTACGCAGAAAAAATGTCGGAAGACAGAAGAATGCACGTCGAGTGTACGAGAACGACCGCCGAGGAGGAAGACGACCTTCTGAACGAGGCGATTTGCAGCAGCGCGACGAAGACCGCAAAATTAGATTTCGAAAAAGATAATGCGCCTGCGAAGAGCGTCGTCGTCAAGAAGGAATCAGAAGCAAAGGAAGTATGCGGGATTAAACTCGAACTGGAAGGGGACACATTTTTGCCAGTAAAAATGGAGGAAAACTGCTATGCGAATGCGGTAAAGATCAAGAACAACTGTAATTCAAACACAGTTAAGATGGAGTCAAGCGACCAGGAACAGGACAGCGATGAAGGTACGTACCATACCGATGACGAAGAGGAGGAAAGTACTTCGAGAGAATCTCGCAAAAATCCGAATTCTCAAGAGGATGGCGAAACTGCGCGCAAACGCCTGAGGGAGGAGAGTCTGGAGAAACAGGGCGACAGAGTAATGCGAAACAGGCGAAACAGTGGCTCCAGCAGCAGCACGACTTCGTCAGGCCCCAATCCAAGGGGAAGAGTCGAACTGGAGACCGACCCGACTGTCCTGGCACGCAGACAGAAGGACATTGATTATGGAAAAAATACTATAGGATACGACAGATACACAACAATGGTGCCCAAGTAAGCTTCAATGAACTCTCATTGGTCAGCTTTGGTAGAGATAAAATTTCTAATGGCGTTTGTATTTCAGGGACCAGCGAACAAAGGACCATCCAAAGACCCCACCAAAATTTGCAAAATACAGCAGAAGAGGATGGGACGGTATGGTAAAGCTATGGCGCAAACAGCTTCACCAGTGGGATCCTCCCGAGCAAAATGGCGTCAAAGAAGAGACAAATAATCTGTCGTCGGCTTAATACCAAACCCCAATACTGATCCATCTATCGAGTGGAATAACATTTTTGTCGGTATAGTTTTGTAACGAATACGCGGAACCATGTTGAAATGGTTTTTTTCTTTCTTGTTATACAACGCCGGGAAAGAGAGGCTTCTTTATTTTTATTTCTACAAGGTCTCTCTGCTCCTTCGCCAGTTATAGAATTAAATGTAATTCTTGAAGTGTAAACGAGTATAACGATCGTCCGATCGGCAAGATTCGTATCGGAGAAAAAAGACAATCATCTCCGTTGGGAGTTCGTCGCTAGCTCGAGCTTCGCGTCTCCAAATGTTTCAATATAGCGTCAAGTTTAATACTATTTCTCGCTTCCGCTTCGTTTATTCTCTGCACGAGCCTCTGCTCCATGTCCCGGAATTTCTGATCTATGTACAGTTCGATGCTTGTCTGCTTCGCTTTTCCCGTTTCGTCTGTGACCTCTTTTTTCTCATCGACCTTCAATGCTGCAACGGCCTCCTTCGGTTTTTTGAGACCCCACGCTTTACCCATGAAACTTTGGAGGCAAGCGTTCATCTCCATCGCGCAGTTTCCGTCGTAAGCCGGCATATTTGAAAAGTCTGGCATTCTCATTGGTAGATTCGATCCGGTAGCGATGTTTTTCGCGCGGGAATTCTTCAGGATGTCCTGGAGGACGCGAAGATCGCTCAGGGGTGATTTTTCGTCTTCGAGCACCAGCCTTATGCCGTACAGGTACATGTCCGGGCGCGAATTGTGAATTCGCGTAAACTGCAAGCAGAATTAATAACGCATATTCGTATTTATTCGTAGTAGTCGAAAATTATTCGAAGTTGGACGGTGTGACGCTCATAAGTTAACGAACTTCCGGTTCTTGCTTCACCGATCCGGAAGTTCACTTCTATGCGCATAAAAACCGACTTCTTGCTGTGCTCGAAATTTTCCAAATATCAAATTCTTTTTTTCCTGTATACCTTACCAATATATCAACAATTTTTTTGTTCCTTTACATTACTTCAAAGCTCAAATTAGTAAGTATTTGAATTACTTTGATGCTAGCTTGAGGAGTCGGCCTCTGAAAGGCCAGTTCCACGAAATAAACAGTGGCATCCTCGAATTCGTCGTAAATCTCCGCAAATTTAGTGTCCGCGTATTCGCCCGATTCTTTGAAGAACTCCAAAACTGAAGCTTCGGAAACTACGGCGATTCGTGTTATTCTCTGGCCCTTGGTCAGATTTATATCGACCATGCAAGGTTCATGCTTTTCGTCCACATTGGCGTTCGCCGGTTGAAGAATAACGCACGAATCGTCGGTGACGATATCCTCCACGGTAAACCTAAAGATATAATAATCCAATCAGTGAAGTTTCGTTGACGTTACGATTCCACAGTGTGTACGCAATTTTAATTCTGTATACCTTATTGGCGCTGTTGACGAACTGATTGTCGAAACGGCGTCGCACAATCTTTTGTTATCCTGAGTCAATCGCCAATTCGTCGAGATCTCTTGTATAAACGTCGAATCGTTTGCACCGGAAATATCTTCCCTTTTATTTTGGGTCGTTGTCTCTTCCATCTTATTGTTGTTCGAAGTATTCAATTAAAAACTACAAGCAGACTCCGAGTACGAATTCCAGGATTTACAATCGTTGACATCTGTCACACGTTTGTCGTTTTATCGATTGTCAACGGGACATGAAGGAGCTTGAGCCGCTCAAAAAATTCAGTCTCGAGCTGTCGATGTTCACTCACAGTCTTTCCATGTTATTCTACGGCGACAAGGCGATACAAGCAAGCTCGAGATCAGCTGTAAGCGTGTGTAGCGCCGCCTGGCGATAATTTAAAAAATCGAGTGACAGTATCCTTGCTCAATTTTCGCGTAGCTATTTGAGCTCAATTTAATTGATTCTGTACTTCAGACTGTAGGCATGATTGATCTTTTTTTTTTATCTTATCCTCTAAGTCTCGATCTTTTAAATTCGTTTAAACGATTTAGGTAGTTTGAGCTTGGTAGTAAGTAACAACAGTTTTTATAACTTTATTAAGTTTCAACTAATTTTATTATCGAACATTTTAGTATAAACTTATTCCCGCGGTCTTCTTCGTGTGATATGAAAAGATTCACGGCTGTGATAAGGATTATAAGGATCGTCGATGTAGAATTTCGGGCGTCTCCAGAATTTCGTAACCATCGTATCAAGCAGCCACGATTGTGAAGCGGTTGTCATCACGTGACGGCGCAAACGACGCTTTCTGTTTATCGTTTTCTTCCACAATCTCTTGTGACGGCCGGCTTTTGTTCTGATCCACATACCCCTACGATAAAAAAAAAACAATCGTTTCCCGTTAGTTTCAGTTTCATTAAGGATGTACGATCGATACGGGAACGCTGATCACCAGTTTAATCTGTAGAATCGCCGTAGCACTGTTTTCACAGATTTGCGCTTTCCCTTCCTGAGCGAAAATTTCGTCACTGTTCGAACCGGTACTTTTGCAGCTTGAACTTCCGGTGACAGAATAATCGACGATGTCGGCGGGCTGCAAGCAAAAAATGTTCGTTAAATTGACGATTCATCGAGCGAAATATTGTCAACAGTGTGTTCGAGTACCTCAGTAACGTGCTGTAACGATTGCACACTTCATTCTTGCGATTCAGCGAAGTAAAGGAGAATGATGAGGCATATCGTATCTGGGACTCGAATCCAGCCACAGGAACATCGGGTTTGATGAATATCGAGGAAATTCTACATTTCGATGATTTGGCCGGAAGACTCGATACCGTACGCACTGTCCCTAAAAAAATGACACATTACATCTGTTATTTACTCATAATTTTCATTATTTCATAAACATCGCTCAAACAATGAGCGTAGATCGTATTCTGCAAGTAAACTATTAGATGAATATTAAAAAATAGTAAGATGTTCGTATAAACAATTAACAGCCGGATGTAAAGTTCGAATTAAACCCGGTCCGATTCCGCACTGTTCCGAGCGTTATCGATTCAAAATGGCGTTCCGCGGAGGTCTCGCGACCTAACCTACAGCGAGCTGTGAATCCACGTTTGAACACCGTTAACAAATAATCGACAATTACAATAGATCACAAAGAAGCTACGAAAGTTACACGACACACGGCGTGCTCGAGCGACCGCAAACTCTGACATAAACAACGTTAATATTCACCTCGAAGCGCAGCGCTTACGATGCGCAACATTCTTCTTTTCCACGATGTTCCTAATTCACGGTGGATCGAAGTCTGCTCGACAGTGAGATAGGAGAGGAGAATTGCGGCGAGAGCGAGAGTGATCGAGGGGCAGAGAGAGCGAGAGCGCGCCGGCATCCAGCTGTTTTCAGTTTCGTCCCGTCCCGTCGTTCCCTTTTTCCCTTGGCTGTCCGAACCGGCCACCCGAAAGATGTTCCGAATTGGATTAAAATTTTCGTGCGATGGTGTTAATCGGGTACGTAAAACGAATGAAATATTTAAAAAATTATTAAAAATAACTCCAATCGCGTTCAACGAAATTTCGCAAACAATTTTTCGAGTACATTTAAAGGTTAAAAATTTCGATCAGACATTGTCCGATGTTCCGTCAATTTTCGTCAACATTCTCACGTTTCTCGGCTCCGATTATTACGATTGTCAGACGCGATGCAATAGGATCTTTCGACACGCATCCCGAACGTTTGGTCAATTAAATTTTTTGTGTCATAATTTCGATATTTTTGTCGATGAACGTCAAGGTTGACTCTCGTGTGTCACAAGATGGCTTGTTGGTGGAGTGCTTACATAATTTTAAGATCCCTTAATATGCCAATACAATCTTTCCCAGGTCAAAAAATACACGAGCTCTAGACTCTACCTGTCGTCAAGATATTACGCGGCGCACACGAGAGCCAAGTGCGGACTGGAAGGCAGGTAAGCCTCGGTCGCAGTGTTTATTAAATTTTCTCACAACGCAGACATCGCCGTGTAAATTGGAGCAGAGATTTGTCATCCGATGACACTAGCTAAAACCGATCATAGGAACGCACTAATCACAGGACCTCCAATTCTTCTTCTAGGTTTCGCAGGGATGACAAACTTATGTCCAGATATTCCGGCCTCAGGTATTCTACCGAGTCGCCGAAAAGGTATAAACTTTCAGAGACATACACGGTCTTTTGCATGCAGCTTGCGGAGACACATATATAGTCAAGATAGTTTATTGAAAATTATAAATATACATTTTTTATTTATAACAAATCTATTTTGTTCCACGGATTTCTCCTTTTACTACCGGTTCACAATAAATGCTGATTTAGAGCTTAGAATAATACATTTTATAAATTTTAATGGATAATACATTTAATTTAATTGAGGTGAGGTTAACAAATCTCCTGGAATTTTTTTTTTTAATTCAAACATTTGAAATTAACAGCTATATATGTATATGTATACAAATACAAATATAAATATAAATAAATTTTTATGTTAGAAACTGATAGTATCTTTTTGTTCTTCCTACAGTGCTAAGAAAGGAGGTTCGGGTGGCCTGATAGCTCTGGGTGCAGTGACAATTGGTACACTAGGTGCGCTGACGTTTGTCAAGAACAATCCTGATGTCAGACTGACATTGGAACAATGGATACCAGGCACAGACAACACCATTCGTATTATCTTTCAGGAGGACAACAAGTATTTCGACATGATCCGCGAATTCTTTGAGAACCTCAAACAGACGTGAGATTTATTTTTATTTTTCTATCTCCTAAGAAAGTTCTCTCCCCCCCTCTGGCAAATCAATAAACGTTTGATAAACTGTATTGCAGGCTGGTAAAGATCATCTTCGGCGATGCCCAGGAGGCAGAGAAAAAAGCAGGTCAGCGCAGTAAAAGTGATTTGGTGTGCACGAATCTCGAAGATTATACACGTGAGACCCTCTCCTCCCTTATCCATTCCTGTATCTTCCAATAATAATAATAAGTATATTTATATTTATAATTATACACAATTTGATCCAACAATTGATCCAATCCTCCGTTTCCTATATAATTACAAATTAATTGCTTTGCCTTATGAAAGTATCTCCTCAAAGTAGTTGGCCAATGTGCCGATGGACGGCAACGAGTCAATTGTAAAATTTAAGACTTCTTAGTAGTTCGCTAATCCTCTAACATTCTCGTGTGTTACTGTATGAAAACAGCTCCAAAGCCAGCTTTCGTGCCGCTCGTCGATATCAAGCAACCATCGATCAACGAACCATATGCGGAAATACGTGTGAGCAAGGAACCCGGTGATGAGGTTCAAGTCGGTGGGTTACTGATCGTCTCTCAACAGATTTATTTATTATTCGCACAATCAACAGCACGAATTTTTTCTCGCATCGTTTTCTCCAACAACTGAATTTTTGTTAATTTTTGTGTTTCCTCTTTTGCTCCCGTAGTTGTCGAGAAGCCGGTGAGAAAACCGAAGGACGTGCCCGACGAGCTGATGCCGGCGAACCTCGTCGAACTCGAGACTTACTGCGGGCAGGCGGCGAGCCGCGCGATAACGGCTTACAACAAGGCCACCTGCGCGATTCAGGAATACAATCAGGATGTCATCAAGGTCGTCGAGAGCGCCGGAAAAGTCGGAGGCTCGGTTTGGCAGAGGTATCGTGAAAGTTACCGCGATTGACAAATTAAACTTTGGCACTGATCGACGTAAAAATAAATAAAAATGACTTTGTATAATTGCAGATTGAAAGAGGCCACAGAGAAGAGAAAACATGCACTGAGTGAGGCCGAGGAAAACGCTGACGACGCCCTCCAGTCG
The DNA here is from genome assembly GCA_964017025.1 of Stenichneumon culpator. Taxonomy (NCBI): domain Eukaryota; kingdom Metazoa; phylum Arthropoda; class Insecta; order Hymenoptera; family Ichneumonidae; genus Stenichneumon; species Stenichneumon culpator. The sequence continues at coordinate 7,817,559 of OZ024775.1, read as the reverse complement.
TTAACGCGCTTATCCTCTCTGATCGACGATCCGAAGTTCGAAGCGCCGCCGGTCATAAAGTCAGTTGCCCGTAGAAATTTGAAGAAAATTGTTAACGACGTTGACGACGCGAAGAAGAAATTCGACGACGAGCAACGCGCAGCGAACATCACCGAGCGTTACTGGAAGCAAGTCAAAGCGGCGCGCGAGGCATTCAACGAGGAGCTTCAGATACTGTTTCCTAATGTCAACATTCACGCCAAACAATTCAGCGTCAGCGAAGAAGCTTTCGATCTGTTCGTTCTTCATCTGTATAACAAGGTCAACTATCTCCAGAAAGAATTGGACAGAATACAGGTGAGAATCACTTTGGAATTTTACTATTTCATCGAATCCACGACTTGCTAGTTCATGTTCATGTCTGAAATCCGGGCGTTTTCTGTCCAGACGATCGACGAGGCCAAATTGAAAGCTGCTCTGAAAGCCGTCGGCGAGTCTGCGAACGACGAGAAGATCGAGGCCCTTATTTGCAATCAGGTTAACAAGGAAAAGAGACTTCTTCAGGACGAATTTGACAAAAAGGTGAGTATCTCGGCGAATCTCAAAGCAGTTATAATTACCAGAAGTTTATGCAACAAATCGGACGAAGCAACGAAGAACTTTTTTATATATATATTTTTTTATCGATCCATCGAGTCTTCCCTTTTTTTCCCTGAGGATATTTGTACCAGTTTTGCGCGGAGCTTTGTGATTGCCAGAAAAGGCATCACAGAATCCATGTACCGCGGCATCCTGCATAGCTATGATAATGCCTGGATTGAATCTGCAACGGGGTGATCCGTGAGGACTCGGTGGGATTCAAAGTGTGTCTAGATTCGGAAACATCAACGTGGCTCGCGACTCGCCGAGCGTAACACAGCTTCCTACGCGGAAGTTATACATCCTATATAGGGTTGTGCACAGTGTATGCACACGCCTGCGGGTGTCTGTGCGAAAGGGAGAAATACATACATGCACATACATATGTGTACATACGTAGGTGAAGCCCCAGTGCCCGATATCCCTCCAGCTTTTTATCTATTTCCATTTGGATCGTTGCCAGTAGTTTCGGCAGCGCCGAGGGAAGGATGGAAAGGCGAAGCCTGGGCAATATGATCTCTTTAGAACAGTCTGTGCTCGCCCCCTCTGTACTTCTCGCTATTACGTGTAATATAGAAGTAGCACCAGAACCCCGATATCATTGCTCGATTTTACTGATCTCTTTTTTCACTCATTTCTTCTTTCGGCCATCGCTGACATGATCAAAGGGTCAAGAATGCCGATCTCTATTCTCCACCAAGTAACAATGTGTCATTCACGAATACTAAAGTTCAAAATCGGCGTTTGTTTCACAGGCATCGAGGGAGCCAGTAGCGAATCCAGTCGTGAACCAATAATTGCGATAGCTTTATACTCGAACGGAGAGTATTATCGTCGCGGCGGGGATAGTGAAAATCTCCCGTTGGCCATTATTGCGCTCGTTCATCGCACGGGTGTGTGCTCCACCAAAAACAAGCCGTGGCTATGCACGGCGATGTACGACGCGTTTTTTGTTTTCTTCGTTTCTATTTCTTTTTCTTTCTTTTTTGGTTCGATATCGTGGGAGGAATATCATCGGGCTGCCTCGTATATTCAGTTTAACGACGGAAGCATCCGTCGATACGAAAAATATAGTTCGGAATGTCGGCCAAGCCAATATCGTAATATTCGTTGCCTATTTCACTCGTGTCGTTAATCATCCTCGTATGGTCGTTGCATGGCTTTGCTGTGTATGGAATTTTTATGCCAATAACGCTGGCATGCCAGACACAGGCATTGATCGTTCGCTAAGATATTTCTAATCACTCTGTTGACACGACGATGGCGCAATCGCTCGTCGAATGAAAAATCTGTCGTTATTACTGGTCGCGTCGAACATTTTATGTGATGCCATGTCAAAATAATATTACAAAAAAATAACAAATCGAAATAACATAACGAAAATAAAAAATCAGAACAACATTACAAAAATAACCCACGATAAAATAGCATTAGAAACTAATATAATAATACATTTTTGTGGTAATTTCAAGGTGTGTTATTTTGCCGCTTTATTTTGACTCGGCATCTTCTATATCGGGTCCAAGTTTGGTGGACAATTGGTGAGGCGAGTGAACGATCAAGATCCGACTATCCCGCGGATCGCGGAGCATTAGCGTAATGAGACTTTGATTAATTATCCGAAGTTGGAGGGATTTGCCCGAGCGAGAGAAGGTTTCGAGGCCTGTTTGGTGGCCTCATTGGGAAGTGACCCAAGCCGGCGAAGCCTCCGAGCACGAATGGTCTGTCGGTCCGCCAAGGCGAGCCCACCACTGTCCGACGTCCGTCTATCCATCTTCTCCTCAGAGAGAGAGAGAGAGCGTTATCTTACAAGTTACCTTACAATCCTTTCACACGCTACTCTCCTTGGTACATCGTTGCCCATCTCCCTCCGGCGGTGTTCTACGTACCGCTGTAGTTGTGTACCGTCGACTCGGTGCGACCTCCTCGAGGACCCGTCTATGTATTTTGTGTGCCGAACGCTTACGTCGGTCATGCACGGAAGCAGCTTGCCGCCGCCTCGTCCTCCCAGTTCGCCTTCGAGTCGATACCCATGTCCCTTCTCGTCGAGCATGGCGTTAAGCGTACCCGACCGGGATCACCATCTGGCTTGGCTTGTCGTCTCGGACAATGTACGAGGAGGCCTAAAGTGTCGATAATTAACGCACCGCTGGACCTTACGAGCAGCCTTCGACGGGAGTCCTCATCCTACCCCGAATGTTCGAGACACTCCGACAAGTAGGACAGCCAGTAAAGCCTTCCATCGAGGATGGACGTTTCCTCGAGATTAATCGAAGCTGTCCGATCCACGTTTCGTCACTATTGATCATCAGGATCCCACACTTTACTCAATATTTTTTTTCTTCCGATAGCATAGCTTCTTGCGATGCTATCAGCATAGCGGTTTGAAAACTTTCATTGATTGCTTTTTTATTTTGTTGCAGCTTCTGGAGGAGAAGAAAAGCTTCGACGAGGAGATGCGCAAGCAGCTGAAACTCCAGGCCCAGGTGAACACGGATCATCTGAAGGATGCTTTGGAGGCCAAAGAACGTGAGACCCAGAGAGCCATAGATCGCGCCTTGAGCGAACAAGTCGAGGCCGACACGAACAAGTACAAGGCTCAACTTGCAACGGTGGTCGGAAGGTTGCGAGGACTCGATGCAGCTCTGGCCGGTGAGTATCCACCTCACCTCGTGTTACAATTTGTTTTTTTTTTTTTTTTTTTTTTTTTTGTAATGAGAAAAACAACGAATTTTCATCGATGTGTGCTTCTATAATTAGCAGGATCGATGGCGCTTGTACCCCAAGGTACCTTTTTTGTTTTTGTTGTTGTTGCTGCTTTCCCGAGCGTTTGAACTGCAACGGCGATGTTTGCCCGAGTGTCGGTAGCACTTTGGAGCCGAGCCGTACAAGGTGCAGGGTGCAAGGTTTTTTTTCTTCAATTTTACATCGGTACACACAAGTGGGAAAGTGTACAAAAAAAAAATATATTAGCTCGGTAAAAAGGACGAGGTGGCAAGGCGTGTAACGGCCGACGCTCTCGACCCGTTCGTGCAACGCGATCCAGGTCGGAGGGCAAATAGAGGGAACGGTAAAAAAGAAGGAAAAAAATATTGTACACACATAAAAAACGAGTTGAGACTCGAGTTATTCGCGTTAACGGGAAGCGGGCAAGTTTGTAAATTAGCGGATTCTGCAAAGGTATAAGCGCGATAAAAACGGTGACGATAAATCCCGGCGATAATAGGAGCGGCAAAGTCCACTATTGCAATGGCATAGAGAGAGGCTGTAGCTTGTTCGCACCGGTCCATGGGACATTCCGTGTCGAGGAGCTGGAAAATTTCCCAAAAAATTTCATCTAAAAAACAGTCCATTTTGACCCCATTTTCTCTGGGATGAAACTGGGTAGGGGAAAAAATTGCACAAACATGCTAAAAAAGAAAAAAATAATAATTTACTGACTTCCAGAAATTCTTTCGTCCGTTCCCGTTTCTTTTTCTGCAAATAATAATAATAGTCACGATAAATTTCAACGAACATTCGTTCCGAGAACTTTTTACTTTTTGTTTTTTTACGTCGAATTAACTTCGCACGGAATGTCTCGTACGTCACTGGCTTTCGCCGCTGTTCCGCGCGTCGCGTTGTTCTTGTGGATAAAGTACGCACGGCGCGAGGGCACGTCAGGTAATTTTAACTCTTGACGCTACTCCTCACCGGCTCGGCTGTGTTTTATCAAGCCCCCCCCCCCGATGCTGAGTAAGCTCTCTCACGTTTTTATCGTGGGATAAAAACGCCTGTGTACATGAACTCTCTCTCACCCTCTCTGTATCTTTCCCTTCGCTGCAATCCCTTATCAGACGGCTACACTATTTCCGGTTTAGCATTCTACATTTAAAAAAAATTGTCCCAATGGCAGTCGGAAAAAAAGAAAACCAACTACACTGATTGATTTTTTTCTTTTATTTCTAATAGCTTGAGAGGCGGTAAAAGCGCGAAATTCCCAAAGGACGTGGATGGAAAGAGAACCGTCTCGTTTACGTCGACGTATCTCGTTTACGAGACGGTGGCGACGGAGATACGACGAGAACCGCTTTTTCTTCGTCTTCCAAGCTTTTTGTTCGCTCCTCCCGCAACATCCACCGTGCGCGACACCCGTCGTCCCGGTGTGAACGTCACTGTTAACGTCAACGTCATCGATTCATCTTCAGCCTCCGTCTCCTCGCTCCGAGGATAAAATTTGTCCCTGGAGGATAAAAAAAAGAAAACGAGCGAAAACACAAAGTAAATTCCCAGTTCGAATTTACGGAGAGTATGGGAAGAGACAGGGAGAGAGCCTGACGAAGCGAGAAGCTCGAAACAAGATCTTTACAAAGTGCACAAGTACTACTTCTGTTACTTACGTGAAAAAGAAACTATCGGTTTCTCGTCTTGTTTATCCTAGTTGAAAAGGCGCGGTGTGTTATTCTTTCCTCTTTTCTCGGAATCTCTGGTTTCACGTTCGTCGTACTTTCCCATTGCGATGACCGGTCCGCGTAGCTCCGAGTGCTTCATTAGGCCCAAAGTTGAACCGTCAGGATCGAAGCTCACGTGAATGAGGTTGAAACACAACCAGAGGCAAGTGAGCGAGAGATAGAGACGGTATTAGCTTTGAGGAAAATCCGCTTTCGGCCAGACAGCTGCGGTGTGGATTTCCCGGTAGTCGGTAGCAGCATCCCTCGTGCACCCTAATGCGGGAGCTAAAAATTGCAATATCGACATAGGTGGGATTGGATATAGGCACAGAGGCGAACGGGAGATCCCCAACTGTTTCACTCTCCTTTTTTTTTTACTTCGCCAAGCGCCTAGGGACTGGTCGCGGTAAAAACTTGGAATTCAATTTAGCGTCAGGCACTAGCTCCCTATCCGCTTCTTCCATCCCTCTACCTATCGGTCTTTTTTTAACTCTCCTGCTCTTTCATCTATTCCTACCTATCTGTCGCGGCGTCCCGCTTCGAATGCTCTCGAACACGAGAATGGCGAAAGGATAAAAAAAAGGGACGAAAGGAAATTGGAGTAAACTCTTCGCCGTTTTTGGGGAAGTGAAAGAGAGAAATGGAATTCGGTGGCTGTACCGTCGTAGCTGGGAGACCTCCGTGGATCATTGTGGATCGTTGGGCCCGGGGGGGGGGGGGGGGGGGTGATAGAGAGAGAGAGAGAGTGTGTTTTCTCGTTGTCGCTCGATTACCGTACCGGAAACTCCGTCCTCGAAGAGGGTACAGTCGATTGTGCAGAGATGAGGGAAGGTTTTTGGTGTTCCCAAGGCTATAGTTTATTCCAGTTGCCCGCGGTAACCGCAGACAAAATAAGCGGTCAAAACGAGATTCACGAAGTTGGGGCTAATCGCGGTAAACCCTGGCCCCGGACCGAAACTCCGTGAAAGCCCTTCGAGTCGCGTTTTGTCTCTGTATGTTCGTATATATATATAGGTATATATATATATATATGTAGAGACACATGCATGTATCTCGTCGCCGATAAATTTTTTTTTACTATCTCTTTTTTTTGGCTACCCTTTCAACGAATGAATGTCAAGCCAAAAACCGGCCTGATGTTCCGCTTATTGATATACACTGTTGGGAAAAAGAAACTGCATAAAATGCTTTCAGCAAAATTGATCTTCTTTCGTCACGCTTCGCTCTCGTGCGAATAATTTTTTTTTTATCGAAACCGCCGGTAGCGTCTTGAGGTCGAGTACTTTAAAAAATGTACATATATTTTTTTAAACATAAATTTTTCCTTGGCTTTTAAAAATAAGACGAACAACAGGGGTAAATAAGGGAGATAAAGAAAAAAAAGAAGTATAAAGCGCTCGAAGGCGCAAGGGGTATTCACGACGTTCTTTTATACTCCGCGAGCCGAGCGTGGAAGACGAACGTGCGAGATACTTTTACGGAGGGTTCTAAGTTTACCGATACCCCTGACTTAAGGATCTCGTTTCGATGCTTTTTTCCTTCTCTAGTCGAGACGCGCAGTCCTTTTTGTGATAGAAAAAGACTCGAGCGAGTTCGAAGATACGACACCCGACGGTTCATTCGACTCGCGTTTCATGAAATTTCTTTCCTCCACTGTCTGTCCTCTCTTTCGATTTTCCAATGTGTTTGAACCAATAATTCCAATTTAATTTTTTTTTTTCTCAGGTTCAGTGAACGTCGGTCTTAAGTTTCGGAGTACCGATAAATTTCACGCAACGCGAAATTCGAACGAGATCCTTCGGATGTGAATTCCCTCTACTTTCTTCCCTCTACTGTTCGTCCTCTCTTTCGATGTTCCAATCTGTTTGATCCAATAATTTTTATTTATTTTTGTATTTCTTTTCTTCTCAGGTTCAGTGATCTTCGAGGTTTAATTTCGGAGTACCGATAAATTTCACGCAACGCGTAACTCGAACGAGATTTTTCGGATGTGACATCGACCGCATCGTTACGTGGGTGGACGCGGTCGCGTTGGTCCGTGTTTGCGAAGGGTGTGAGATAGTGCGAGAGGAGGGCCAAAGGTCCCCTGCGAATATGTGACATTCCCTCGCACTTCCATCCTGCCCGGAGAGCATTCGCATCCAGGGACTCGGAATGGTTCGCGTGTACAAAGCGTAAAATGTCACCCGGCCAGCTGTCGGCTTTTGGGGTTTAATAGCCCGGTTGATTTAATCGCGATCTAATTTACTCGGATCGCTTTATCACGCGAACGAACGCACGAGCGTCTGCGCTCGTGCGTTCAACACGCTCTTCGTCAACATGAATCATCGTTAGGCCGATCGGCGGATTTGCACGTACAATATTGTGTGTGCAAAAAAAGGGTATTGTCGATGGGGCATTTTTGTCGAGTGGGAGATTGTGGAGAAGGCGATCCGTCGGAAGATAAAGAATATCGGCCGGAAGATTCAGAATGTTGATAGAAAGATTAAGAACGGGCAAAGGGCGAAGAACGGGTTGAACACGTTAGGCACCGAGAGAGAAACCCACTAATTTAGTCTTTAGACTAAATTAAAAATCCTAAATCATGAATTTTCTTCAAATTTTGGGCACAATACGTTCGAATCTGCGCTCTGCATACTTATTTTCTATTCAGATCTAACAGAGAATAACGGAGAAAATAGTTACATTGTATTGCTTCTAGCGGTTATTCCATATGCCAATTATTCCAAAACTGCATTTCCGAAATTATACGCTATGAACGCCGAAATCACAAGAATACATTTAGGATTTTCGGATTTCACTCCCATGTCCTTTTTCGTTACAAACTGTCAGAGTTTTTTTATCACGGTCGATTGGAAAGGGCTTTTGGTAGGAATATTCTTCCGTCGAATGTGCGTAATTCGCGGTTTAATGGATCGTACAACAATCGCTCACTTTACACGGCAATAAACAGAGTTTCCCTGCGAAAATAGCACCGCAAGCGTGTTCACGCAATTCCCTCCACTTCCCGAGTAGAAAGCATCAGGTTTCGATCAGACCCCCCTCTCCCAATACACCGCGTCTTCTTTCTGTCGCCCATCAAGCTTCCTTTTCTTCTTGTCGTTATTATTATTATTGTTATTGTTATTATTATTATTATTATTATTATGGTGATGCGCGTAAAATGTGAAGATGAGGAAGCTAAGTGCAGCGAAGCGTCGTACGATCGAGTCACACCGGTTTCAAGCTGAGTGGCGAAAGGGAGAAGAGCTAAAGAGAGAAATATATATATATACGACGGCGATGATCCCGAGAGAGATTGGATTAGCCCAAAGTGACGGAGACGGCGATACTCGCCCGGGGTGAGCAGGGTGGCGGCTCGTTCCACTTATCTCCGACGATAGAGGAAGACCTTCTTTCCTTTCGTCGTTCGCCTTGCCCCCTTTCAAGACACCATTCCGCTTCGACCCTCGGCCTCTTTCCTAATTACGTAATGTCGCGAGAGAGAATGGCCCGAAGAAAAGTTGTGTTTCCCCGCTGGGAAAATGGTGGAAGGAGCGAGAGCGGGGCAGCAGGGTCGAAGTGCCCGAGAGCACGGAATATCGGGCATCTCGTCAGGCAAACTTCAAAACTTTGTTCTCTCGCCTCGATGGCTTCGATGGCCTCTCGGATGGAAAAGCATCTTTGCCATTCGGACCGAAAGGCCGACGAGTATTCGACGGTTAAAACACGTTTCGTATTACAATTTTTCTTTTTTAATTTCAATTTAATTTTTTTTTTGTTTTTGTTTTTCCACTCTCTTGAATGAGAGAAATATTATTCGAACGTATGACAAACCCAAGTGCAGATGAATACCCGCTCCTGTTTGTAGGAATAATGTATACTCGGCTCAAAGCACCACCTCAGGCGAAACGAAACTCATTAAGATTTTTTTTCGGTCCTTCTCCGTCTTTTCATATTTTTTTGCTTCTATATATTCTTTTTTCTTCTGTTTCAATGTTAAAAAGTACGACTGAACGAGGAAAAGGGAGCCGGTGACGCGCAAATGCTGTGGGCAGCGTGTCAAGCGTTGGCAAGAGCCGTCAAGGTAGCGCCGCCCGGAGCACCGTCGGACATGGCGGTCAGACCATTGGAACCGGAGATCAAGGCGGTATACAAAGTAGCGCGTGAGTCTGACAGCAATCTTTTGCCTTTTACCCAAATCTTTTATATGCCACATACATATGTATGTATATATGTATATATAGATAAATGTGTGTATAAATATCGTGGACAATTTTTCGCCTTTTTTCGGAGACACTCCAATGTCTCTCTTCCCTGTCAGCCTTTTACCAGGCCTGTTTTTGCCAGGCCAGCGTGTATGGAAATCTTTTGTTTCTGTAACACAGCCAAGGAGGATCCGTTGGTGCGAGCCACTATAGAGGGCATACCGGAGGAAGCAGCAAAGCGTGGCGTATTTCCCGAGGACGCTCTTCGCGAAAGATTCATAAAGGTGAATAACATTTTCTCGTCATTTTTCATTCGTTAATGCGTGTGATTTTTCACGAGAAACATTTCGAGACTCAAAGCCCTGGTAGACGAGACGAGAATGATCTTTGGATTTAATCGGGAGAGCATTTTTTTTTTATCAGGTGGAGAATGTTGCAAGACGGTTAGCCTTGGTGCCCGAAGAGGGCGCTTCACTGCCAATCTACATGCTCAGCTATCTGCAGAGCTTTTTAATCGTGAAAACCGTAAATCCCATACCGAAAAGCGAACTGAAGGACGAGCCGATCGACCCCGACAGCTTTAACACCTACGACATTCTTAACCGCGCAAGGTACGTCTGAAAGTACTAGCGTTTTATTCGTCAGCCGTTGCATCCCCGGGCACTTATCAGCGCCACTCCCATGATGGAACGTCGACTTATGCACGGCTTTGCATTCTTTTAAACCTGATTCACAACCATGAGATCAACGTTATTTCCCAAGGGTGAGAGGAGAGATTGCAACTCATCTCTTTTCTCTCGGGACTTCGACGCGTTTTAACACGTATTCATTTATCTATCTTTATTTATATCCTCCAGAGAATGCGTGTGATGTTGTAAAATTGGAGAAAAAAGTATGGAATCTTATCTTCCACCCAAATCCGAGCAAATATTTGTCTTTGGAATATTTTTCTACGTTGCATTGTTTTGTTTTTGGGTATTATTTAAGCCAAAGTAATTTCAGCAGAAAAGTGATTAGGCTGGAAGAAACACCATGTATGCCAGAACTATGCATCCTAGAAAAAAAATTCAAAGATATTTCTCATTGATTTGCTCAGCTGCGAACCCTTAGTAAGATTCTACACTTTTTTTCCTTAATTTGTTTTATCATTTCTCTGGAATATTGGGCTTCCAAAAAGTTAAGAGATAGACGCGGCAGATCATCAATCTTCCGTTTATTATCCGATAAAGAAACGTCATCTCTTGTCTCGCCTTGTTATTCGACCTGCCGCGAAGAGGTACGCTTTATCGCAGTCCGAATCGTTCCTCTCCGACCTCGCGGCAAGACGCCAGCGCGATCTCGAGGAGCTTTTTGCCAAAAAAAAAGTTATACACCCTGGCGTGAGAGCACGTCTCGTGAGGTCCGAGAAGTGCGAGGACGACGTGCCTCTCGCACTCCCGACTGAGTGCCATGGGCTCTTGAATTTTTTACCTCCCAGCGTGCTGCACCAGCGGAGCGCCCCGACACCTCTACGTATGTTCTCGGTCGACGTGGAAGCTGCACAGTCTCGACGACGATAAAAGTAGCCGCCGAGTGACAAAACATTCTCGTTGGAAGTCGCTCGAACGTTCACGTACAAAGAAAAAAAAATCAAAGCAAAAAAAAATTAAATATTCTTTTTTATCCTACTCGACGATTGCGTCACTCTCGAACGGATACCGTATTTTCCAAATCTTATGCAATACTCTCGGGCATTGAATCGACGGTAATTACAGAAAACAAGTGGCTAACGAAGCCGAGTACGGTACGAGAACGGATTTTGGGGTACGAGACTCGGGCGATCCAGTTACATATTTATAGCACGCGAGGACAGACGGAGAGACGAGGTGTACGCCTGGCCAAATACCTCTTCATCCTTCGCGAAGCTCCAAAAGTTTTGACGGCGATATCGTACGTCATAGTACGATACGTACGGGACGGACGGCTCTGACCCAAATAACGAGGCTCCCTCGTCCCTCACAATTTTCCGGAGTCGACGGGCGTACTCTCTCTCCCCTCGGCCAGCCAGAGAGGTTCATGCCTGCTGGCTTCTACCCTGTAACAGAGAGAAATTGATCGTAACCGTCGCATTGAGTTAACGATGGTTTATACCTATAATAACAACACTCCAAGTTAGTTTTATGATATGTAGGATGATGCGGTAAACAGTGCGGTGGTTGGATGGTAATAAACGATTCTTTTTTCATCCCCCCAAAGTTCGAGACATTTTTTTTTATTAGCGTTTGGATGTTAAATGTGAGGTGCTTTTTTATGAGCAATTTAGCCACGTTTGTACATTGAGTTTTTTAAATATTTTTTCTCAAACCGGAAGAGATGTCATGCCGGGAATATGTTACTTCCGGTTTGAAAATCTCATTTTTCGACCGGAAGTGATGTCAGAGGGGAAAACAAAGGAATAACATGTAGATTAATTATGTTACTCGCCGTTGTTTTCTTCCCTGCAGGTATTGGCTGGATCGCGGTGATTTCAAAATGGCACTGCGATACATGAATCTTCTGAAGGGAGCTCCACGCTGCGTCGCCAAGGACTGGATGAACGAGACGCGGATCCTTCTGGAGACCCAGCAGGCCATTGATACGTTGATCGCGTACGCCGGTTCAATGGGACTAGTTTATCTGGGCGGTGGAGATTCCAAGGTAAATGTACGCGCTTTCGCTGGATCACCTCGCTCCAACAACTACAACATTGTTCTGGAGCGTTGAAAAATGTTGCATTGAAAAAATGCAAAATGAGAATTAAAAAAAAAAACATTCTTTACAGGCGCAGAATTAGATAGACCGACGAGAATTTTCGAGAGGACCATCGAGCGAGTCTTAGTAATCTGAGGAGTTGCCATCCGGAGCCGTGCAGACCGGAGAGACTCGGCGAATAATATCGACGAAGCGTGAGTCATCGAGGGAAAACAAGTAAAAAAAAAAAACCTCCCGCTCGATCTGCAAGCATCCCGCGTCCGAAGTGGAATCTCTCAAGCCCCGGCTGACACTCCGGTTCTCTCGTTTCGCAAGCAAATTGTAAATTGTCGAAAGAAGTGTAGGGGCGAAGCGCATCGCGTCGCGAAGAATACGATGTCGTTTATTTTTATTTTTTCTTTATTTCATCATTTTTTTTCTTCATTTTTTTTTTGTAGATTTTATCAGTCCGCGCCTCTCCGGATTCGTTTGAGCATCGACGACGATGGTCGACGGGGTGGAGAGAACTAACGAGCCGGTTTTGCGTCTAACGGACAGTCCTTTAATAATAGAGGGAATTCCATCCTCCTCTATCGCACTTCTCTCCCTTCGCCCTTTGCACATTACGCAACATTATTCGTCTCTCTGTACCAGCGACAACGCACCGAGTGTTTTATATCTCTTCTCCGAGTTAACAATCAGTACAAGCAACAACTTCTACCATCGTCCTCCTTCACTCTCCCTCCTCTTGCATCTCCGCGAGGGCTGGACGAGCCTCGTGAGAATATGAGAGGCGAAAAAGGAAGCCCCACAGTTTGTGTGTACACGTCTCGAGGCATCGTGGCGAATATAAATATTTCAATAGGCATCCACGCTGCTCTTTCTCTCTCTCCTTCGCCGATCCTTCCTCGCTTGCACCCCATCCGGTCCAAGATCTCCCGGAGACAGATCTCTCGGCGGATATAACGCTGGGTGGAAACATCGGCCAACGAGGAGACGTCAGCGACGGTTCACCGAGAAGGCGACGACGAGGGCTGCCTTCCAGTCGGACAGTTATTTTTCGTCTCCGCGTAACGTTCGCGGAATAAATTCCATATCCCACGATCGATCATGAATAATAAGTGTCTCTCGTGTTTTTCACCCCACGAAAGAAGATCCTGCTTATCCTCACTCCGTGTTCTTCGTTCTCGTCATCGCCGCCGCACGTCGTCGTCGCTGCCGTCGTTAAAGACAGCGCAGTGAGTCGCACGCAGTATCCACGAACGTGAGAGCTAGTCCGAGGTCCGATGACGGATAATCGTATCTCGACGTTGCTGTAGCTATGCAGCTCAGCAATGAAAACAAACAAAAAGTAACCGTTATAATAAAGAGTACGAGAGAAGAAATGTGAAAAAGAGCGTAAAGTAGTTTCATTTCACTTTGGTTTAAGAATAGAGAGAATGTAACCCAAACTGAACCGACCTTTCCCTAAAGGAACCGAGTCGACCATCGGCAGACTGCAAATGGACAATGCACAATGCATTGCAGAATGCAAATGCACTATGCAAAATTTTGACCTGCTGTGGACCTTTATATTTTAAGGTCGTCTTTCCTGCAACTCTTGCAACGATAGTTGTATTTGCTACGCGCGTGACTTACACAGAGCGTCCAGCTGAGCGTGTATTGCCGTGTACATGCATTCTATCAGCGCCGTCTGCCGGTCGGCTCAGTCCCAACTTGTACACCCAGCTCTTCGCATGTATATGCAATACACACTCACCCGGTGAGTTTGTGTGGTCGTGCGTACAGCGAATAGTCTTATTCATTTGACTTGTAGTTGCATGGGGTTCGCCCGAGTACATCGAATCCGAGCTGCGTAAAGGATAAAAGTTTGCACAAAGCGATCGGTCTCATTCCAGACTCATACCGGAGTCTCTCGTCATAGGCGCCTAACTCGCAGATGCATGCCTGTACAACACTAGTACGACTGCGACAACGACGCCTAATCTATAATTGCATCCGTTCCGCTAGAGTTCCTTTCCAACTTACGATCGGTTGACATTTTCACCGAAAAAAAAATTTCACCCGTAAATTTTTGGACGGGCTTCGATTTAACCAGCTGCACGACATGATCAGACAAAACGCCGATGTAATAAAGGTTTTGACAGTCGTCAGTTATACGTCCAATAGCGTCGATAAAAAAAAAAGGTGGAAAGAGAGTCACGAAAGGGTAAACTCGCCGGGACGGGTTACAGCCCGATTATTCATTGTTATTCGCCGTAAAATGTCGATGGGTCCCCGTTGACAATTTATCCCGTCAGGCTCACGTACGTTGTTCCTGTCTCGCTCGGGTAACGAGATCACGCGGTTCGAATATTCACGCAAAGTACCATCCGCGTGGATTTTAACGCTCGGCGGTTTAATTCTTCCGGCTGATTAATGCGTATTGTCAGGTGAGGGGGGAGGCAGTATGGGCGTTTAAACTATCCCGTATTTGACCGGCAATATTTGATGCCCTCGTTACGCGTCGAAACAAATTGTGGAACGGACGAGCGGGCACGAGAAGCGGGGGGGGGGGGGGGGGGGCGGGGAGAAGGAGGGGAAATTCAGTCAGGCAGGCAGGCGAATGAGCTACGCGTCGTTTGTGTCGCGTGTCGCTGCTCGGCTTCCGTGTGGACGCTCTCTCGACGTTGTGTATGCCTATGAAATTTGCGGCAAATTTATGGCTAGGCCCTGATAAGAGGATTTGAATATTCGTCGACGGCTCTTTCCGCGAGGTCCGGAGGGATCGTGGCGAAGAGCTCTGTACGTTGTGATCCCCCCTCCTCCTCTCCCCCTCCCTGCTGTACATGCATACATACTAAACCGTCGAAGAGCTAATACGCAGCAGCGAGGGTGTTCATAGGCATACAAATATCTCGGCCAGTGGGGATGGTGCGCGGCGAGAGACGAAGCCAGGCTACGCAGTCGTGACAGGGGGCCGAGGAACGTCCAGGCGTGGATGCGTGGGTGCGTGTAACCACCATAGGATCGCGAGGCGCCTAAAACGCTCGAGATAATTGAATCTCCGGAGGGAATATATATAGTATGTATAGATCCAGTGGAATCCTGGTCCGAGAGAGCCCTCTCGTCAAGGCTTTTGGGGCTTGGGAAAGCTTTCCTGCTGTAGCGTGGGGGGGGGGGGGGGGGAGGGGTTTAGGTTCGTGGTCGGACCATCCACCTTTCACCTTCCATGTACCCGAGTTATCGGCCGCACACTTCGGCGCTTCGTTGCCCCGGTCGCCTCGGGCCTCGCCTCGATACGTCAAACGGTACGTCAGTGAGGCTTCGACGTATTTAATGCAGAGACAATTATATCCTTGACCTACGTGACCTACATGAACAGAATACTAGAGACCTTTTTTCTTTGGTAAGTACGTCATTAATTCGACGGAAGAGCGTTTGCGGTTGGGAATGTTGGTATTTGGGAACAAATGGGAAACACTGTTAGCGGCGAATTCGCAGGTCATTACACGGTACGGTTGCCAAGGTGCCGGCTTAAAATTTCAATAGATTTGATGACCGCGGGTTTGCGATAATGGGCCTGTTACGGAACGTGCGGCACGCTCAGTATTAATCTCCCGCATTTTCGCGTTCCGCTGTTGTGACTCTGCTTTTTGAGATTAATAGAGTGGAGATACGTCTTGCCGTAGTTCTTCGTAAACGCTCTTGGATACTCGACTGTCTCGCCGTGTAGACGCAGTAATTCTGCGTAAGCCCTTGGACAATCGACTGTCTCGCGTCCAACAAGATTCTCGCGTCGATCGATCGTCAAGAGTGTGTAGTGAGATGGGAAAAACAAAAGAGAAAGAAAAAAAACATTGAACTTTTGTCGAACAACAGTCCGACAATTAATCCGCGAACGCTTACCGATGAAAATGTGGTATGCCGCGGCCTCGTTCGGGGTTTTCGGTGTGTGGCGAGTGTTGCTGCCGGTGGTCGACGAAGCGCCTGACCCCGGTCGCTGTGTACCTCGGGGTCCTCGAATTCCACAATAGTCGATCAGTCATCGAACGCGCAATACTCGTCGTCGGCTCTGCACGCTTGTCCATCCTCGATATGCACCAACCAGACACAGTCTGCTGTGTGTATATATACGTATATACACGAACAGCAATGTACGAGAGGAGACATTCGGTAGGACGGGGACACGCGTTGATCGAATAGTATCGAAGGCAAGCGGGAGATAGGAGGGTCGAAGTGCACAGGACTCTAGCTCTTCGCTTCGAGTGATAAACGATAACCGATAAACGTCCACAACAATCTTCGTGTACGCCACGGAGTTACGTACAAATGGCTAGGCTTTCTGCACGAGGGAGAGCCACCAAGGAGGAAGGAACGAAGAGGATCCAGCAGCCATTCTCGCAACGTCAAGCCTCGTTTTATTCTTCTTTCGGCTCGCGAAACTCCCGCGGGAGAACGAACCCGGGGTATTTGTCTCTTACTCAAGCGTTTTCTCTTTCGGGAAATCGGGATTTACGACCGGCCCATCGTCCGCCCCGTTTAATACGATTCACTTGCATGAGTGGCGCTGCTGGTGCCGCCGCCGTCGGTGCTGCCGCTGCCGAATGAGTGGATCGCGGAGAGAATAAAAACTTCTCTCGTTTGCCGTTGATACGTCGGTTACGAGAAAAGCTCGTATTCACTTCTAACCGGAAGTCACTCTTGCTCTGTTCAGAGCACACGATGTTTCGACTGTATTGTACGGATTTATCGGAGCTGCCGTGACGCTCAAACTCAAGGTGAATTGAACTGGGACAAGATTTTATACAACTTTGACGATAAACTGGGAATTGACTATAAATTCAATATAAACTTTTTTTCGTGGCCTTCGATATGACGGAGGTACAGTTTTATCTATTTTTCTTACAATGCGAACACGAATACGAGTTGAAATTTGCGGCAATGACACTAAAACGACGTTTTGCGAGGCCAGCTTCACGACTTCCGGTTGTACGTCGAGACGAAAATGAATGTCCATTGTCTTCCACTAAAAAAAAGAACCGAGATAGAGCCGAGATAGAACAGCACTTCCAGAACAGTAAAAAAATATTAACATAGCCATATTTTCTAATTAAAAAACATTATGAATTTATTCCCACCGAATCAGATTATAAGATAAAATTTAAAAGCGATCGTCCGACCTCGTTGACTTTGGCGCCCCGAGATCTGCAACTTCCGGTTTCGAGCGCTCGACACCCTCCACAGCCGGTGCTCGAAGCTCGTGTCTCGGTGTGTATCGGCGAATCGAAAGACAGAGAAAATGCAATAATTAAAGGCGGAGTCCTCCGTCCTCGCTCGCCATAAATATAACGAAGATTGAAGTGCGGTGGATATTTGGTCGTTGGGGGGGAGGGGGGGAGGTTTCCCGTCAAATCGAGGACTCTCGAATCTCGAGTCTTTTGAGGCGACGCTTGATGAGGGAAGAGTGGAAGAGAGGCGAGAAGTGAATAGGAGAGGTCGATGTGGATTACGCGTTCTAGTTGAGCTGGCAGGCCTGGTGTGCTGGGGGGGAGGGGCGGGAGGGGGTTAAGCAAACGTGCCGATATAGTCGTGCTTCGTGGAGAGGCACGAAGGGACGAGAGTCTGAGAGGCGGAGAAAGAGAGAAACCGTCAAGTATTAGCATATTTATTAGACGTCAGTCAAGTCGTCGCGGGGCCTACCGCGAGAGCTGTTTCAACGAGAAGATCTACCGCACAGGGCATCGAAAGAGACAGAGATAGAGAGATAGAGTCAACCGAGAGTTCGAGACATATACCAGATATGTATATGTATCGACCGACAGTACATACATCATTCTATACAGTATCTTTGCATCATTCACCGAACTCGCTCGAAGAACCGATCGCATTGAACCGGCCAACGCAATTACGTTCGCTACTCTATAGCTCTCCAAGCTTCGTCTATCCGCAACTTCGCACCGTCCTATCCTCCTCCTAAGTGGGCAAGCCTGAAAGCCTAATGGCGTATAACAAGCAGCGGGCGCAATGCTATGCATAGGGACGGATGGGGCAAAATGGGGAAGCTCAGAAATAAAGACAGTTCGGTTGAGTTAGGACTTACAAGGATTTTTAAATTCGTAATAAGTACTCCGAGCATTGGAGAGAAAAGATTGCGCCTCGGGTCAAAATGGGATATCACCCTTGACCTTACTTTTTTTATTCGTGCAGATGCACTTTTCTGGAAAATTTTGTGGTGTCTCATTTTACTCCGGTCTATACTATGTATGGCGGATCGGGGCAAAATTGGATATCACTTGACATTCGCTGCTACGACGAGAACCGATTTTTTAAAAATTCGTTCAGATGAATTTTTTTGAAAAATTTCGTGGTGTCCCATTTTGCCCCGGTCTCTGATATGTCTTCCATTGTGGCGCCATAAACTATAATCTTCGAAAAATAGCTTTCGACAAAATTCGATATCAATCAACAGCCTTTGTTTCGTCGAGCTTATCCGTAAGCTTACCTCGGACTGCGGTGGGTTCCGGAAGTGTCGTCATCGCGGCGATTATCGATGTTTAATCTCGATGACACTTATCGAAGAATCGGTACGCTCTGTGATAACCATCGTGACAACAGAGCGTACTAATTCTAAAATAAATACCTATCGCAAGCATCGTCCCGGTGTCCCGAAGTTCCAGCAGCATTATTACCGACCGTCGGTTCCACCGGAAGCTGTGAATTAATAACTATAATAACAAAAAAACAAAAAAAAATGATCGATTCAAGTACCGAAATTTTTATTTCCTCATAAGTATTACAGGCTACAATGTATCACATTATATATTTTATTCGATGTCTAGTGGCTTATTAATTCAAGCGAAACGCGATTGAAATGCCTTACTATGTTAATTCTCGATCGGCTAATTATTTATCGATGTGTCTGTTACGCACGATCCAGTATTTTTTTGTTTTTTTTTATCTTAATTATTGTTTGACAAAATGAAAACGTTCGTAGTACGGATGAAACGTTAGTCCTGGCGCGAGACCGTCAGTAGTCAATATCGATAATGGTCAGACGAGTTTTTCAGTGGTAGAAGCAGCGAGGCGAGCTCGAGATCCCAAAGTAGAAAGCGTCAGCGACGATCAGACCGTCTGACGCCATCGCCGTCTGCACTACTCTCTTTCTCTCGCAGCGACAAAAACACTGCTCTCAATCTTGCCGAATACACATTTCGGACTAATAGCATAACACACTCATGAAAAAAATATTTAAAAAACAAGCAAACAAACAAAAAAATCTTCGATACAGTAAAAGATGATTGTTCTTTATTGATTTTTGTTTATTATTTTTCACATTATTTTTATTGCGGCTCTATTATAAATGTACAACTTTGACATAAGTACATATTGTGTATGATAATTCTGCTTATTAAACTATTACTCACTGGTTTCTTTTTTTGTTTTTTTTTGCTTTCTTTTTATTTTATCGTTCAATTTATCACCTAATCCTATCGTAATATTGCATCGCGGGCGAGCGCGTCTTTTTTTTAATTCTGTTTATTTTTCGAGTACATTCGAACACGTGATTCCGGTTTATTTTTTCTTTTGTTTTACCAATGAGAATCTGTTTTGTTCTTTCTTAAATTTTCATTTTTTACTCGACGAAACGCATTCATTGCTTCGAACGATTAACGAGCGATCTGTAAAGTTACGATGAAAAATAAAAAATGAAAAATTAACTTTAAAAAAACTAAAATTGTAGTCGCACGTGAGTGAAATTTTTTTCGCGAGGCTCATTACTTTTCCGCGCAATTTGAGTACAGATACAGCGAAGCTGCTCTCACAGGACACGCCACAGAAATTTATAGCGTCGTCTATCTTTCTTTCTCTCTTTCTCTTTCTCTCGTTGCGCGAGATTACGAGAATTATGAAGGAACGTCCCTTGGGACTCGTCTTCTTGTTTCGCGTCTTCATTCATGCAGGGAACTCCGTTTTGCTCTTTATTATTATTATTTTTTTTATCTCCTCGACTCTTCCATCGCACGAGGTAAAAGTACGCTTTTGCGTAAACGTCAGCGTTTCGTTATCGCGTCACCCCCGGCAGTTTCGACGCTAAGTGTGCTGTCGGGGTTTATGTAATGCTCTGATATATCTATATATCTAACGGGGAATCCCGGTTCGATCTTTCTCTCCCTCGCCTCCTTCCACTAAGAGCAAACATAGCAAGAGCAGCAAAAATTAGCAGTCTCGGATCCTCTCTTGCAACCCGTGCCGGATCTTGGCAACAACAAGCCAGCCCTCCGCACGTTTATCGAGTGACTGCTATAAACCATCGAGCAGTTACTTCGCACGCGTCCAATCGATTCGCGGAAACTGGTCCGTTAACTTGAATAAATTGTAACTCCGCGCACGGAAATAATTTTAGCATAAAAATAAATTGTAGAAGACAAATCCTTTGTATAAAAAAAAGGCAAAAAAAAATGAGTGAAAATCCAATGAATGCATTTCGTTCCACGCTCGCTCGAGTTTCCCCCCTCCAACCCGGGTTTCTTCACATTCCCCCCACGAAATCTCTAAAACTTTACGCGTGTAATAAAAAAGCACACTCAAAAAAAAAAAAGAAAATGTATAAAAAAAAGAAAAGGAGAAAACGCGTCAAAAGTCGAGGACTCGTGGGAAGGAGCGCTGTGGGCTGCGTGTGCTCGTGGGACTGAATGTGTGTCAATAAGTCACATCTTTTTTTCTTTCCGGCCCGCTCCATTGCCTCAATCTTTTTTTTTGTTTGTTCATTTCGTTAGTTTGTTGGTATAAACGTGTATATATGCAGTAAGGATGGTCTTTGCCCAGGTACGTGGCCCGGACTCTACGTTCGAGTTACGTAACTAGCGACTACTAATTGGATCTCGACGTAACATAAGTACTAGGCGAATGATAAACCGCTCTCTTGACTTGTCCGTGTGTGTGTGTGAGGGTGTGTATACTATGAGTCTCGCGTTAAAATTTGGTGGGATCTAATCGTGACTTAACCGATTAACGCTAATGAAGCAATTTTTTGTTGTTTTTCGTCGTTAGCCGGGTATTTTCGAATAATATTTTTTTAATAATTTTGTGATATATATATATATATATGTATATATATTTATATATATATTAATATATATAGTAATCTATCATCGATCTACGATGTATCTTTAAAAATGGATCGATGCGGGATTTTTTATCATTTTTTTTTCATCTTCCTCCTCTCGATAGTTAACACGTCGCGATAGTAGTCAAAGTATTATAGTATTCAATATATAGGTTTGGTATATCAATACAATACACTATGCGGTATAGTGGTGTGTGGTACTGTACTATTTCGGTAGCGTTTATCGTAAGATTTTTCATTATCTTTTCTTCATTTAGTATGCAATCGATTATCTTCTTTTCAATAATCTTTTTGTTCTTTTTTTATTATTGCAGTTTATTATTTAGTAGCAGTAGTAGTAGTTGTTTTTTTACTCGATAATTAGGTAATAAGTAGCAAGTAAGTAAATAGTAGGTAGTGATAGTATTTAATAATAGTTGGTAGTTTATATTTTATCGTTGCGCGTAAGTGCCTCTGTGTGGGTGTGTGTATGTATGTGTGTCTCCGTGTGTCAGGAAGGTTTTCTGTGTTATTTTAGTTTCAAGACTTATGATTTAAACGCCACTCGATTCGGCATTGATTTCAAGTTTTTTTTGTTCATCCCCCGTTTCTCGCGTCGAGCTCCGAAAAAAAAAATCTCGGCGAATTTATCGTTCACGGTAGGTTTGGAACTTGAGCGTTACGAGTGGTCTCGCGTTGCCATTTTCGCCGCGCTCGGCTCTTCATTGTATTATGCCAGCGATATCTCTGTATCACGGTGGGTCTCCCGGCGAACAGACGCGAATCTCCCGAGTCCAATATGTAACGTGACAACGATGCCAATGGTGTGTTCTGTGTACATCGGGTTGTTCTCCGCTCGCTGGCCGATGCCCGAAAGCGGTATTAAGCGTTACACTGCAGCGCACTGCAGCTGGACCTGTGTTTCGATACTGCGGTCGTGGCTCGGTGCGGCGTACGCCGCTCTCTATCTATTCCGACCGGCTTGTGTCCTAACCGTGGCGGGGACTTCTTGCAGAAACCGCAGCGACAAACACACAAGCACGCGACCGAAATCGCCGATGCAAACTGGCCGCTCTCACAACCGATGAGCATCCCCACGCATACAGAGACACACACATACGCACACGGCATCGACACACGTGTCTCGGTATCATTCGCAGCCCCGGCCCCACCGATTGCGGCACGAATTTTTTTTAACGACGCTCGACGACAGGACGGAGAATTTCGAGCTCGCGATTGATGTCTCTTTTTGTGTATTTCTTTTCGGATATATATTTTTTTTCGTACGCTTTCTTCAACGACCGAACCTCTACGCGCGAGGGGATTTTTGTTGTTGGTTTTATCACTACGATGAGAAAATTTTTCGTCTACTTATTATCTCGCGGTCCTCGATCTTATTTACAGACTTCCTCGTTTATCGCAGTCTCGATTATCGTCGAGGATCAAAGCCCGGATAAATTCGATACTAAAAAAAGGGAAATTTAATAAGAATATTAATCTATCCCCTTTACGCTATGTCTTTTTTTTGTCATTCAACGACGAGTTATGAACGATCGAACGATATCTATTCGACACAATGGATATATAAACGGATCGACCGTAGCATCGGGCGATCTACGGAGTTCAATGTTAAAACGTTTTTTTTAAAGTTATTAGTGTAGGTCAGATCGTGCGATGCTTCGCTCGATACCGACAACTTTTACGAGATCAATACGCGACAAAGAGTATACCGATAGATGTAGGATTGGTGCAACTTGTGACAAAAGCCTTGCGGATGAGAGGAAGCTCTGTCTGAATGATATTGGTAACGTATAATAATAACAGCAACAATAATAATAATAATGATAAAAAAATAACAATAATAAAAATAATAATTAATATTAGTAATATTAGTAATATTAGTAATAATGATAACAGATGCTGCTCAAGAGGTCGACGACCCTCGTTGGATCCCCGTGCGCAGCTGATAATTCGAGCTGATCCCCGACGGAGATTCGACGAGATCCGGCTGTCCTCTTGGATCCTCTACAGTCTTTTGGGATTTAGTGTAGAGGCGTTTTTGCCGATTGGAGTTAGCCACGAAGTGCGTCCTCCCCGATGAGAAAAGCGATCGTCGTCAGGACGAACGACCAGACAACCGACGACTTCGATCTTATTGAAGGCCCGGAGTTGCATCCCTCCTCCTTGCAGCAGTACGTCCTCGTGCTCCATACCTCTGAAATCAGCGAAAAAAAAGAATCAACAGACGAAACTTTTAACTATCGACGTTTCAATCAAATTTTTTTTCATCGGTTTGTCTAGGGGCTCTCGTTATTTTTTATTCGTTTTTTTTTTTCAAGCTATTATCGAGGGTCGTCGAATGTCGACTCTGACTTTTTGCAGACGATCTGAAATCGGGATTGAAAAAAAATAAAAAAACTGCACGTTTGCACGAAGCGTCCGAACCTGCAGGGATTTACGAGTTACGGGCTTACTCGAAACCCGATCCGCTCGTAACTCGCAAACCATGGACACCGGGGAAAAAATGGCGGAGTAACATTTGTCTCAGTTTTAAAGCGACCCTTCAGCGTTCGATGTGCAATATATATTTGAAAACATCTTCTTTAATTCCGATCCGAAAAGTGCGGAAGATTCGACGGACAGTAATGCACCCTAAAGAATATTTATCGGAGATAATTCACCGTAAAATTTTATTAAATTTGGGTGTAAAAATGGGAAGTGAATTTTTAACGGCATCGATAAAAAGTTATTTTTTCAACGGAGGCTTCGGATTTAAAGGGATTTAAGCCTGTGCTTCGCGGGATCAAATTTAATAAGTTTATACCGCTTTATCTGCCCCGGATGAATTCCAAAAAGCAATCGTGCCATTGACGAATGCGAGAAAACTCGCCCGTGCTTGAAAATGGTTTCGTCACTGTACATCTCTTCTTTTTTTTTAATCACGTTTTCTCTGTCTGTTTGGTGGTATGAGAAGTATGTGGATTTTTTTAATTTTGAGAAGTATGTGGTATTTAGTTGGAAATTGGAAAAGTGAATCTTTAATGGAATCGGTAAAAAGTTTTGTTTTTCAACGGAGGCTTCGGATCTGAAGGGACTTAACTTTGTACTTCGCGCGATCGAATTTAATAAGTTTACACCGCTTCATCTGCCCCACACGAATTCTAAAAAGCAATCGTTCCATACCCAGAAAAAAAATGTATTTAACGGCCACCGTTTATTCGCTTTAAGTAATATATTTATTTGATTTAAATAAATATTTATTTAAATCAAATAAATATTTATTTAAATTAAATAAATATTTTACTCGAACCAAATAAACGGTGGCCGTCAAATAATTTTTTTTCTGGGTGCACTGATGAATGCGAGAAAACTCTTGTCTGCCTCAAAATGGTTTGGCCACTGCGCTTTTCTTCTCTTTTTTTCTACCATGTTTTCTCTATATCTGACTGGCGGTACTAGAAGTATGCGGAAGAGGGGCAAAGAATAGCTAAATAAAAAATAAAAGAATGAGGTTCCGAGGAGGGGAAGAGCGCGAGAGAGAGAGAGAGCTGGAGGATGCAGGACCATGCGGGCGAGGCGCAATCAGAAATCGATGACGTTCATTCGGTGGTGGGTTAGTTCGAGAGTACGTGGCGGCCGAACCCCTCCCTCGTCCTCCTCTCCTTTCGCTCCCTTCGGTCTCCCCGTCCGTCTGCACGTCTGTCCGCCTGACGGAATAGCCCGGGACACCGCTATCCCGGAAAGAGAACGATTTAATAAATTCTATAGCTGCGATCTCGGGAGAAGCGGATGGCACTAGCTGGGCGGCGGAATGGCACGGCTCGAACGGGCTATATAGAGGAAACGAGAGATCCGGATTGATAGGAGGGGGATTAACGATTCATATGAAATTTCATAGCACCTTTTCATATCAACGCTATATCTGCGTTAGGTAATCCCGGCTCTACATCTGTGATTACAGTGGAGTAAAAATTATTTTCAATTTTCATTTTGACCTCGTAATTCCGATAGGTGAAACAAAAACAGCGCCCGATAGGTTTATCATCGCAGGATATGCTTTACAAGCTCATGAATAACTTCCAGAATTCTTTTTTTTTTAATTTTCTTTATAAAAATTTGTAGACCGTGTGATTTTTTTTTCAGCCGTCTTTTGAAGAAGATAGTAAATTAGGAGATGATGAGGTGACGTCGACGAATGCTGAAGAGCTTCGTTACAAAGACTTGGAAACGAGATATTTTCGTAAAGCGTGTTTGAATTTTTTTGTCGATCGACGAAACAAAGTAATCGAGCTGTATTTTGTTTTATAAAAGATAAATGAAAGAACTTCGATATTAACATACAAGTTCGATATTAATATTCTTAGAGCTTTGGCTCATCCGTGAAAGTTCACTTTTAACTGAGATACACAAACTCTCGTCGTCAACGTTACCCCGTTCACCTCTAAAGTCATAGACGGACATCCGGGCAGACACTCATTGTTCGGATTTAATTATTCCTCCCCACTATTTGATATTCCATCGTAACGGGGTTCTCCGAGGCTCTCGGGCCCTCTCAATATACGAAATAAGATCCGGATTAATTGACGAAATAAATTCCAAGAACTGTTCGGAAGCGGGCAAGGGAAAGGAGGGCGAAGAGAACCGATGAACCGGGAGAAAAGTGATTAGCTCCTCTATTATTAATCCCGCGAAGGTGGTTTGTACGCGAGTGCGACCGAGCGAGGTTTTCGGAGTCGGGAGGAAGCGAGCGAGGCGACCGACGAGAGCATTGCGAGTGAATAACATCTCCGGGCTCGCTTGTCGATCCATGATAAGTCACGTACGGCCTATAAATCACTTTTATCGTGTGTATTCCCGCATCTACCGTTCTCGCTCTCTCCCCCACTTCTAGGGCGTGTGGCAGCTGCAACGCGTGTCCCGCAAATTGTATTCGATATACGATATAGCGTACTGTTATAGCTCGGGAGAGACTCCACGACCGACGCCCATGCCGTGTTCCTCTCCGGCGAGCCAAACTGTATCTATCAGGCCTTTTACCACCACTTGCAACGTTTGTGCTACACGTACACGCGTCTAATAGCGGATTCCGTGCAATGTGCGCGTGTCGTACATCATCCGCACTATCGCTCCACCATCATCACATATGCCTTCTCCTGTGCACCACAGTGGGTATTATTGCGACCAGTAGATAAGCCCGACGTATACCGACGGGCCTCGAACAGCTACCCAATAAATTTCCAAGCTCCTGTTTATTTATTTATTTTTTTTTCATTTTTCTTTCCATTATTTTCATTTTGTTTTGCCATCACTGTGAGCGCGGTTTTTTTACGATAAATCCCGCAGGGGTCTCGATGATTGACATTGTTCGCCGAATAAAGGGCTGCGAAAAGGTACCGAATAAATGTCGAAGCTCATTTATTTATGAATTTATTTTCAGTGTATTATGATTGTTTTTTTTTACACATTTGTGGATTTTCACGCGAGCGTGGTCATACCGGAAATACGTCACTTCCGGTTAGAAAGTGAGATTGTAAAACCGTATGACGTGACTTCCGATCGAAAAATTAGATTTTTAAATCGTATGACGTCATTTCCGGTCGAGCAATGAGGTTTTCAAACCGGAAGTGCCATTTTCGCCTATTACGTTATTTCCGGTCGATAACAGAGATTTTTAAGCAGGAAGTTCACGTCGCAATGAAATTTTTCAAATATTTCTGCGTGCGCAGTAAAAAAAGTTTGTACCTTTTACAACAACTTATTGTCCACAAAGGTCCACAATTCTTTATTTCTCTATTTTCCAGTTTTACAAACATAAGTGCAAACTAAAATTGTTAATTACACGAGAAATAAAAGGGCAGTTTTGTAACGTTCAAACCTGAACAAACGAGTATGTCACTTATTTAACAAAATTATTTTTACGAAACTTCGTATTCCGATTTTACGAAATTATTTTTTACCGTGTCGTCGTTTTCGGTTTGGAAATGAGATTTTCAAAGCAGAAGTGGCGTTACAGTGAAACTTTGTTACTTTTCTCTGGAATGTATATTGCATGCAGCCAGTGACAGAAACGTGAGTTCACTCGAAACAAAGGACTGCGAAGCGCCACCGAATAAATTTTCGAGTTAATTTATTTTTTAATTTAATTTAATTCAAATTGTTTATATATTTTTATATCGTTTCCCATTACGTTTGCAGCTTCCCACGCAAGCGCGGAATTTTAACGATAAATCCCACCGGGATTTCGCGGGTTGATTTTATTCGAGGTAAAAGTCGAAGGGGCGAGATGCACGAAAGAAAGTACAAAGCTGCGCGCTGCACTCTCGAATATACGAGCATGAAAACGTAAAGGTATTCAAGCAGTCGCGAGCGAGAGGGAGATATTGTGGGCGTATAGTACCGCGCGATGAACGGGAATTTCCACGATCGAAGGTTTCCGCGGGGGAGAGAAGCCGAGAGACAGAGAATGTCGGGGAGACTTCAAAGCGTCGAATATAGAGAGAAAATCATTCGACTATCAAAGCTACGTGTAGCCGATTTAAAGGTCGATTCCTTCTCGCCAACCGGTCACGAAGCGACTCTCAGATGGGAACATTTCAACAATTTTTTTTTACATATTTTTTTTATTTTTAGATAGGAGTTTCGGAGTGGATAGGATAAAATGTGTGTTCGGAGGTAAATGTTCGAAACAGACGAGGACGAGACTCACCTTTCTCGACGCAGTTCGGCACGCAGTCCCTAACGGTTGAGCCCTCGCTCACGTATTTCTGTAACACAGATGGAAACAATTAACTTCGGTTTAATTTATTTAACGACGAAAATATAAAAAGAAATTTAAAAAGTTTATCGTGTTTTCATATTTTTTCCACGTAGACCAGTAATTTTAACACCGGTTGGATTCGCATCCGCCGTTCCCCTGCAATTGCCCTAAATTTGCGAAATGGAAGCATTTCCCGTGAAAAAAAAAGTAAAAACAAAAGAAAAAAAGAATTGAAAAAGAAAAATATGTTCCTGCTCGCTACGGTAGATTATCTCGATCGTGCGATATACATCGTACACGGTAGCGGCCCGAGCGTCCCGTACCGATGTAGCGGTCGCTGTTCTCGTGTCCGGGCTTCGCCGGACGTGACAAAATTGATAATTGATAACGCTCGCGCTCCACTAGGCTCTCCGGTGGTATTATAAATATACCACACTCACGCTATTCGCCACTAACGCTTACCGAGCCCGCGTTAACGAGAGCAATATACACAGCGGAATTTCTCACATTTTAAACCCTCGGTTTTGGCCAAAAGCGACAATTCGCCAGATACGAAATTTGCACCCTTAAGGCGGTCGATGAAAAATTTCAAACAAATTCTAAAGATTCGTCACACATTCACGACACTGTATCAATTTTTAAAGATTTTTGGCAACGTTTGTTCGATCTTTTTCACGTAAAAATGTGTTTACATTGCATCTTCAAACTCATCGCTTGTACAAACGTTTACATTGCATCTACAAACGTTTTATCTACTCTGATTTATCGATTCTTTTTTAGTTTTCCTTTTTATGTATTAACCGTTCTGCATTTTTTATGGTGCTCAGAGACGCGTGGCGAAGGTAACGCGTAAGTACAATGAGAATGAATTTGTTCACCTCGGATTGGAGAAACAACCTCGTTCAATCTCTCGGCCGTGTTTTGCACACACCCGCACACACTCGTCTGTCAGGCCAACACGTACGAACTATCAAACATCTACTATCTATAATCTAGACGCGATGTCTACGTGCAGTGCATCACGTGGGAGGAAGGGGAGGAAGAGGAAAAATACGCAAAGTAAAGTAATTTTTTACAGCGTACAAACCTCGTGCACCAGATGCATCGGGTTTCATGAATCATCGTACACATAAAGGGAAAACAGAGGCAAAGTGCATGGCGTTCCGGTCGACGAGTACACCCCACTTTCGTTTGACGTAGCATCGATGTAAAAGCTTCGACGGAGAATATATGTGTTTCACAAATATATTCCCAAGAGACCGAAAAGCTCGGAGCTGTTCTTGAGAATATTTGGTCTCGACGGAAAGTTTTTTTTTCGGACGAAAATCTACATATGCACATTTTTGTCGTTAATCATGTTTTGTATCAGCTGTGACCGAAAATGTTTCTACCAAGCTGTGCATTATCGAGCTTTTTATTTATGATCCTCGCAAACATAGAGACGATCGAATCCAAAGGCTGTCGTCGACACGAAATTCGTGCCGTTATCTCTCGATGCATCGTCATTGTTTCATCGACGAGCTATACGCCATCTTTACCTATGTACGCTTTATGAAAAGCTTTGTCGAAATGCGATTCCGATAGATTCTAATCGGTGCCTTCTGTGAATATTAGATTTTCGCGGGGGCGTCGTCGGTACGAGCTCGGTCGGAGTAGATTGCTACTATACATATCGATGGCTCGAATTCGATGGGAGTAAAAGGTCGAGGGGAGAAACGAGGATGCGAAGAGCCCACCGTAAGAGGGATGGGAAAGAAACGATATTCTCTGTCGTGTGAACGGAGCGGTCGAATTCCTCTATAAGGTAGCGAGTACTCCGAGATTGGAGATTTTCGGAGCCGAGCGATTCATCCTCTATATACGTACATATATACACATATGTATGCATATATCTACATGTATATAGAAGAGGGCGAAAAGCTTAAACCTATCAGAGCGAAGAAGGGTTGGCCCAAACTCCAAATGGAGCCTCTTCGAACATTGGGAGAAATCCTGCTTCTCCTTCGGCATGGATTTTGAGACTTCCAATGCTCTTCATTTAATCGAGTTTCACCTATTGTACGAATCCCACGAGACAATTTCGAGGACCTCATACATATGAGCGAGGATAATGGCAGAAATGTGAAAATCAGGGGGGGGGGGGGGGCGCAAAACGGACCCGAGTCCTCTATTTTGGATGAGCGTAAATGGTAAGCGGGGTGCCATCTTGCCCGGCGCTAACCTATATATTTTGATGTCCAGTTAAAAATTAGTATATTATGCCACAAGGGAGGAAAGTGCGTCTTTTCATCGAGTGTGAAGTTTGATGCGCGAGCGAGGCGAGGGCAGAAATTCACACGAGGTGAAAATGCACTTCTTCCCTTGTCGCATACGATATTTTTTTCTTAACTTCGTTAAAATAACCACATTTCTTGCGTCGCAAAATCGTGATATTCGCTAATGACCATTACTCCGCCGGGAGTAATAGAGCTTCCAGAGGGAGTAATGAAACTGAACTGCCGCATGCGCACAGGTTAGTAATGATCGGCGGTCAATAATGTGGCTATTTTAGCGAAGTCGGAAAAAAATTCTTTTTTTCAATTTTTCTTACAAAGATCTGAAATAAAATTGACGAACGGTGAAGCATCTTAGACAAAGTTTTCCGAGCATAATTTCATACATGTTTTAAAAAATTTCGGTATCAAAAATAAAGAACGTGAATTTACCAAAAGTGACATTTTTTAAAACATTTTCATTCGGAAAAGTGTCGAGCAATTGAGAAAAATGATGTTTTTTTAGCAAGAAAAAGGCTTGAGGATTAAAATATCAAAGTGTAACTTAATCGATATCGCAGAAAGGAAATTGATTGGAAACATCTATAATTTAACTTTCTTCAATGAATAAGAGATTGCAAAAAAATAAATAAACGAGATTCCCCTTTCTTTTTACACGTCTTCCAATCTCCCCTTTTTTTAATCTCCCTGTGATTTGCGGTATGTTCGCAGCATGGAAAATAGTGCGATAGCCGCGAACAACCTGGAGCCAAAAAGCGGCATTGAGTCTTTACCCCATTCAGCGATAGACCGGAAAGTGCGAGCGGCGCGAGGAAATCCCCGAGTGTGAGGAAGAAGAGAATGAGAAAATCAACGGGGGGCCTTCGCGAGTCTGGCCGATTAAAGGCATTCCCCGTCTGATAGTGGAACGGGTTACAGTCTCGGTGAAGTAAAAGCCGTGAGAGGAAACGTGCAATTACAGACGAAACTGGGATTTATCGTTGGCACGAGTCTCAAACACATCGTACCATGGGAAACTTGTACTCCATACAATCTCGGCGGAAAACCGTATTAGCTACCGCGATACGTACACGTGCCCGACGTGTGTAACACCGCGAACGAATTTCATTTCCTATTTTCCTTACGAATTTCTCCCCGCACTGGCCGAGAGAATGCGGCGAGCGAACTGCGCTGGCTTCTCTTAGCTACGAAAACTGTACGAATGTTTGGAATTAATTTTAATACCTTCCGCGCTATCGATGGTATCACGCTTCAGCGATAACTCTGTGATCGTTTTGTCAGATGTTTTATTTTTATTTTCTTTCACCGCGGTTTCGATAGTGTTCGAGCCGCGCCGAACCGGAAGAGCTCGTCTGAGAGCGTAAAAAACGACTGAACGGTTTCTATTCCAGCCTGAAAAGTATCGAATTTCCGATACAACGAGGCGCGAAATGTTTCTGCATACACGGAATGAGGCTGGGTAAAACAAGTGAACGTGTCGAGAGCAATATTCACTCCGAAATGACGACTAACGAACGAGTTTTATAATGGACTTTCAAATAAAATATAACTAATAGAAATTGATAAAATGTCATGATGAAAATTAAATTTTCAATGTAAAAACATTCAGAAATCTAAACGCGACTATTTTCTTTTATTGAGCTTTCTCTACCCCAAATATTAACGAAAAATGTTTTTTCACAGAAGTTTTGTACACAGAAGTACCTTACACGAGGAAGCCATGTAAAAACCTCGATTTTCACTTATTTTTCGGCAAATCAACCGAGTCTGTGAAATATCGATGAGTATCGCCAGTACGGAAATAGACGACGATAAATCTCTCTTATCTCGTCACCCGAACCCGCGTATAAATATCCTGGAGAATAAACTTCGATTTATAGATTTTCTTGTGTGAAGAGAGAAATAGCGGTATCGACGGTATCGCGCAGACAGCGTTGCAGAGAACTCGAACGTGATAAAAAAAGAAAAGAAAAAAAGGGAAAGGCTTCAGAGAAAAGTATAGGATCGGATAGGTTGGCATAGTCGCCGTGGGGCCCGATGGAGCTTGAAATCACTTAATCTCGTACAAAAACGCTTTGCTTTGCCAACATCGTGTCAAATCCAGGAGGTAGCCCGCCTTTGTCGGTCGCGCGTATCACCCTCGGAACAACCCTCCGGAGCCAATACGTCAGTACGTTTCATGCTTCCACCCTGGCGGCGCTCTATTCCTGCAGGCGTTTTTCACATGCCGGTCCAATATGTGTGTGCCCTGTAGATGTATCTTCCGATTTTAGGCACATATGAAAATCTCATTTTTCGACTGCGATTAATACACCTTCGGGTAGTACCAGCTACCTATTTTATTATTATTATTTCAATTTACAGAAAGTAAGTTGACAACTTATAAAAATCTGCATCTAGATAAATAAATTTGCACAATGAGTGCACGTGAACATGTGTACATTTAACATCTAACATGTCCTCAAACTAATTTATCAATTAACTATAGTAAAAAAACTTATGAAACCAACAGGTGTAAATGGTTCATCTAAAGATGATCTTAGCGATAATTAATAATCAAATGTACAGAGACTAGAAAAATGGGAAGAATACATGGTGAGCTACACTGAGAAAAAATGACATTGTAAAAGCAACAATACTGACTTTTCACCATCAAAAATAGTACCCAGGTGGAACCTTAACATTTTATAGTTACGACAATGACAAAAAATCATGGTTGCAACTATAATAATAATTTGACCAATTGAATATATACTATCAGAAACTAACTGTATAGACGTTCCCCCTGGGAACTATTGGTATAGTACAAAATACTATCCTTTCTCTCAGTGTACAACACAACATAGATTCGCGAATCCCATTTGATGGACCTGCCCTACGATCTTGTCCCACCGGGCACGAGCATCTTGTTTCTCCTTCGATAGCGGCGATAAATTCGGCGCCCTTCACGGTCCTTAAAAAAAAGGAGAGCGCAGAACCCCGGACAATGGTAGTAGGTGAAGACGAGTGTTAACTGTGAATGAACCCCGCGGAATGACTGTAGCCTATATAGCTGCTCCCCGGACGGCCTGAGCGAGCCTCCAGCGTGATTCGCGCGGAATGGAAAAGCCTCCGAGAGTCGCCAAGCCGGAGGCCAATTCGCGAAAGCTTACCGGGGAGTCCTCTATCCCGGGAGGGGTGGAAATGGGCGATGGGAAGAAGAGCCGAACAAGGGAAGACGAACCGAAGGAGACTAAGGGAGAAAGAATGAGCTTCTTGCCCGACGGTAATACCCTCGGCGCTCCGCGGGAAAGCCAACCCTATCTGGTGCCGGGCAGGATGGTGCGCGAGAGTCTCTCCCTCACGCCTTTTCAACCCTCCCGACGCCGCCCGAACATTTCTGCAGCCGGAGAAGAACAGGAGAAACTTGGCACGGAAGTGACGTCATAATAAAGGTATAATAGAGACAAATGAAAGGGGGCTCGCCTTCGACCTGGTCGGATGTCTGAACTGGCGCGATCTTCTTCGCCCATCCACCTTGACTGATACGCCCGGCAATGAGGAAACGAACTCGACGAGCCTCGAGCCCCGGGAGCGATTTCTCTTCCGGTCATCTCTCATCTTTCGATTTCGCCTCTAATTCCTCGCTGTCCCGTAGTAGGTCTGAGGTCTCCCCGGCGCTGCACGATCTTCCGGCGATCATGGAAGTTTAATTGCATCGGACGGAGGAAAAGGAGCGTGCCGTTGCCGAAGCGCAGGGACTATAACGGATCGTTGTTCTCGCTGACGCGGCCACTCTGCGGGCCGGAGACGTCGGAGCCAAAATGGGGATGTATCGTATACGAAATTACGAACGGGGAGCGAGAGTTCGACGGACGACTGCTTGAAATTCCGTGAACGATCTGTTGGATCGGGGCTTAACGGGTCGTTCGCCGTTGTTGTATGACTGGTTTTATCTTGTTACGCTCGTGCTTCATCGTCCCTCGCGCGGATTAAGGTAAAAGCGGTGCAACGTTCTATGTACGCTATAGATATACATTATGTATTATGTATATCTATATGTATGTGCGCTGTGGGAGTTCATGAAAGCGTACGGGTGCGGCAAAGCATGGGAAGCACGTTACGGGAAGGATGCAAGGAGTGTTGTTGGGCTCCATGATAGTATCGTTACCTGCCAGAAGCCACGTGGAGTACACTAAGGGCGGTAAGCGGAAAATTGCCGGGTAAACTGGGAACGGGGCTATGGACCGGGGAGGCTGGGACCGAAAGGGGATCGGAGTGACTCTTTAATACACTGGGAGGTTGCAGCCGTATCGGGGGTATACACGCTGGGTTTTAAATTTACTCCAATTATTGCACGGTCACTTCGTTTCAACATTTTAAGACTTTTTTCGTTTGGGATTTTTTTTAGTAAGAGGTTTTCGAATTACGAAATGCTATCAACTCGGCGACTTTACGTTGAGTGGAAAGGCTGATAATCGTAAATTTTCACGTTACGTCGTGCCGAAGAGGAAAAAATGTTGGCAAAAAAATTACCGAACATGCTGAAGAAAGTATGTTTGATCATTTTTTGGGTTCCTCATGGGGGAAACTTTCTGGAGGAAATAATGAAGAAGATAATTAACAGACACCTTTCGAAAGATATTGAAAAAATGTACATTGCGTCTGAATTAATAAACGAATAATTTTGTTTTTACTGAATTTAAACAGCTTTATGGATTCATGCCGGACCGAAATAGAGAATAGTTTAAACGAAGTCGGGAAAAATCTTGACTCTCAACGTTCCTCGCGCCGACGTTTGGCAAATGTCTTACCGGTTATCGAGTCTGTACTAATAAACAAATACATTTCTTTTTAATTCAATTAAAACATCTTCATGGATTCTTGCTGAAACGGAATAGAGAATAGTTTAAATGAAGTCGGGAAAAATGTAGACCCAAGATTCCTCGCGTTGTCGTTTGGCACTTGACCTATCCCCCGGTATAGGTGCCAGATAGATCCGCTATCACTCGCTCTCTCCCGGATTCACACACATGCATGAACACCCGCACATGCACATTACGCTTTGGCGTTTTAGCAGTAAAATTTGCATTCTCGTAAGAGGAACGGAGTATGTGCTGCAGTGGGATCGTCACGTTGGCCAGATTCTCATAGCCGTCGTGGTCCTTGTACTCCTCGTACTCGTAAGGGACTGCATAATTTCGAATCACTCTGCAATGCCCGTGTTGGCTTGGCGAGGCCAAGAGAGTTGAAAAAAAAGGAAAGCATGAGGAGAGCGAGAGCACAGTACGAACGAGTGGGCACGTTAGTCGCCTCGCGAAAGGACTTTCCCTCTATATTCACTCTTTCGCTCGATTTTCTTCTACGTTTCCAAGCTCTCTTGCTCACTCACTCGACTCTTCGAGCAGCCCCTCCCACCGCGCGCCCCTTTCCGCGTTTTCCTCGGCCGCTTCAGCCGGCGAACTCTTTTGAAAAGCTCGTTTGCACCGAAACCCTGCCGGTGGTCGGGTGGGCAACGAAATTTTCTATTTATTTTTTTCTGTTTTTCAATTTTTTTTTCCTCCCCCTCTCTTTTCTTTCACTCAAGTTAGCCGAAATTGAGGAGAAAACGCGAGAGCGCGAAATCAACAAAAATTCTTATTAATATTTCGTCCCGACACGTGCGAAAATTGACTTTGACGTTAATTATGCGATATCATTTCCAATACTTTTTTAATTTATTTTTTATCTGACCGACGCCAGTATGCAAAACCGAGCGATGTTCTGCCCGGTCCTTTCAGACAGGTCGGATAAATAAACGATGAAAAAATTAATAAATACATTTTTTTTTAATGGTCGATATAACCCGTGGCATAACATACGGCTCTGTGTCTCTCCATCCGCATTCCCTCCTCGAACCACGGTTTTATCGGGCTATCACGCTAGCTGACTGGAGAAACTCCGCTGAAAAATATCGAGGGCCAGCCCGTTAAACTATGCAACGAAGAGGGAGAGGGAGAGCGGCGAGCAGGTTGTGCAGCATATTTTGACGAGAGTGTTCCACTCAGGGGCTCGCAGCTCCTCCCTCTATTTCATCCCCTTTTCTCTCTCCTCGCCGTGCATGCACCCTTCGTCGTTTCGGTGAGGCCTTCGCCGTTGGTTAGTCGCCGTTCGTACTCTCGCATACCTCCGAGGTATAGAGCAACGTCAAAACCCAACGAGCGCCTGGCAAACTACCTGGCAACTAACTACGAACCTCCTACCGTGTGAATAATCTATAGCTATAGTTCTTGTCGTCCTATATGGCTTACGGTTTTCGTAAGCGACAGAAACACGCTGTGCATAATACTTTCGTACATGCGCCTATAGATGCTGCCTCGAAATTAATGCAAACAAATAGTACGACTTTGTTGAACTATTAAAAATAATTATAGTTATTCTCAATAATAAACAATCGTACTTTTATTGCACCATTGGTTTTGGAATGTAATATGAAAGTTCCTTATGATAACAATATTATATGCAACTCTGAATTATTTTTTGGCATCTTTTATGCGCTCTGTATTATTCGCTAATCATGTATCCTTTATTTGTCGCCTTATATCATCTGGCATCTGGTTATTCTCACTGTTTTAAATTGCTTTATGAATTTCTCCATCAACTTGTTGGGCTAGGGTTTTTCATTTAAATAAATAAATAAATAATATATAATATAATAATAATAGTTATTATTATTATTATTATATTAAATTATCATTTGCTACGGTTCAGTCGCCTCTTGCTTCTTCAAAAAGTTGTCTCTCTTAGAGTCTATTCTAGAAATGATTTTCAACCTTGTCAAAGAAATTTTGCCTTGACGTCGGTTTAAAGAGATATTAATGCTGCCGATTCCAGAAATTCGGTGGAGGTAGTATTGGTGAAAAAAAGAAAAACATGTAAATCAAGAAAAAATGTGAGAATCGACTTTGGTGCAGGCCGGAATACAGAAGCATCGACAGGAATTACAAGTGGAAAAGCAACGACACTGGAAGCTGAAACAGGGATAAGAGGGACAGGAATTTGGACGTTGCGGTGGTTCGGGTGGTCCGGACCCGGTTTTCTCGCTTCGCAAGCTTCCTTCAATATGTACATACATATATATAAAAATATATATGTACCATAATGTGTACTTTTGCTTACAGGAATGGAGAAGGTTTACCGAGCAGGGGGTGAGGAGAACATAAAGCGACGACGAGAGAAACTATCGATCACTCCTCGGTAGCGTAAGCAAGCCGGGAGTACAACATTTTTCGCATTTACACGCGTATATACCTTGTTCGGTATAGCCGAGGTACACTATAGCCGCAAAACCCTCCTTTTCGCCCCCACCTTGTCCCATACGGACGTGTATGAAAATTTATGCGAAATTCGTTTCCCGAATGCTACACCAACTCCCCCCTCTCCTTCCCATTCCACATCCCGGCATCCGGGACGGTCGACCACCAGGGTCCTATAGTCGAGACATCCTGTTATTTACTACTTTAATTTATATCTTATGTACACAAAGACAAAGTTTTACCTAAGTTACGGCTAAGTTTCTTCGGAGTTCAAACGTCGCCGCCGAGCATCTGAATCATGTCGACTATTTTTTGTTAAAATTATGAACAATATAGACGAAAAGTGAGACATAAAAAACATGATGGAGTCGTGTTCTACGTTCGATGTTGAAAAAAAAGTGTTCTCTGTAGGTTTTTTTTTGCCAATATCTTTCAAGTTTAACCGATGCGGTTAATAAAATATGGCTGTATGAAACGGGTTGAGCTAGAAAGATAATAGATTTCTTGAATGTCTGAAAAATCTTTCTTATCTTTAATCTGCATCGATAACAAATTTCGGAATTATCTTTCATTTTTTTTTTTCGCTGAATGTATTCCAAGTTTGATAGAGTTGTTTACCGGATACGGGTAGATGGAAAGGCTTGAGATGAAAAGATAATAGATTTTCTTTATATCTGAACATTCATTCTTATCCTTAATCCGCGTCGAGAACAAATTATTTTCCGTAATTTTTATTTACTTTTTTTCGCCCAATGTATTTCAAGTTTGATCGAGTTATTTATCGGATACGCGTAGATGAAAAGGGTTGACATGGGAGAATCATGGAATTTTTTTTGTCGCTCGAGTGTATCATTAATTTTCGTCGAGTAAAAAAAAAAAAAGAAAAAATGTTGGTCTTCGCTGTCCCTCGTATATTACCGCCGAG
This sequence comes from Stenichneumon culpator, assembly GCA_964017025.1. NCBI lineage: Eukaryota > Metazoa > Arthropoda > Insecta > Hymenoptera > Ichneumonidae > Stenichneumon > Stenichneumon culpator. Next base: position 7,779,298 of record OZ024775.1, on the reverse strand, counting down.
GATGTGCCGGGTGTTTGTGCGAGGTATCGCGAGAAAAATTGCGGCAGACAGCGATATTAGTTGGGTTACGAGACCACGAGAGAATTTCACGTAATAAGACGAGATCAGACTCGCGATAAAAAGCTCGAAACTTTTTACTCCCACGCAAGCTTCGGCTTTTCCACTGCCGCTGCATTGTCTCTCTATTTCTCTGCCGGGATCCAATATTCCACCGAACTTTGGTCCGGCGCTCTTTTCCTCAGCTTGTTTTCTTTTCTCGTACTCACCACTTGCCCTCCTCGGCCGGCAGCTTTCGCTCCGTACTACCCTTCGACCCTTAACGCCGGGCGTCAACTTTTTTCATTCCATTTTTCCATTTCTTTCATTCTTTCTCTCAGCCCTCGTCATTTCTTCCCGAGATTTTCTGCCGGAGCTTTTCGACGAACGTCAGTCGGAGCTCGCGCAAAAAAAAAAAAAAAAAAAAAATGCGAGCCTCAGCACTTCTGGCACTTTTTCGATGCATCGCGCCTCTCACTCTTCGAAGTCATCAACGACGGACCGAAGATCTTCGGGATCGCAGCAGTTGCTTTTTTTCCTCGTTGTGATGGCCCCAGGTTTGCATATATGTAGACGTCGAGAATGATAGAAAAATATGGGTGACATTAGCGCAGTGGCTAGCGCCCTTACTTAGGAACCGAAACGCCCGGGTTCAAATCCCGGCAGTCGCCATATTTTCCTATCATTTATTCTTGGGCAAACCGTCAGACCATCGACCGTCACCAATCCTCCGAAGTACCGACTCGGTCGTTACAACGTCGAAAAAAATGATAATGAAAGTGAGGCGGTCATTATTTGCGGAAAGTATTTCCACTCATTAGATTATTGTAAAAATATTACACAATATTAAATAAAAGTAAATAACTAAATTTGTATGTCTTTACGAATGTACCTTGAATGTATCTTGCCCAGTTAGAATATATACGCATCGCAAACTCTCTGCCCCTAGTCAGTGTCGTTTGCGACTCCCGGCCCTTCCCGTCTCTTCGTAACTTTCGTATATGAGTAGAGTATACAAGGAGTAGTAGTAGAATAGTAGTGAGTTTATTAACAATACATAACATGTGACAATTTTTTAATACCTAAAAAACTTATCTCTTTTCACCAATATTGCATATTGCCAATTGGACATCGACCGCAGTCCGTCAACCATAAGAAGTAGATACAAAATCTAGAAATTCAGCACTTCTGGCACTTTATCGATCCATTGCACCTCTCGCTCCCCGACGTGATCAACGACGAACCGAAGATCTTCAGGTTTCTTTTTTTTACCACGTCGGAAAAAATGAAATGTAGCAGACAATTACTTTTGGAAAGTATTGCCACGCATTTTCTTTCCCCTCATTTTTTACTGATTGCTCTTAAAAAAAGTTTCGTGTCAAAAATATTATATAATGATATTATATAAAAATAAATAATTAAATTTGTATATTTTCATAAATGTGTCTTGTGTGTATCTTGCCGAGTGAGAATATGCCTATCGACAAGCGCCCCCCCCCCCCCCCCCCCCTTAGTGAGTTTCGCTTATGGCTCTCAGCTCTTCCCTCGTCTCTTCGGAATTTTTATATATGAGTAGAGTAAACAAGGAGTACTGAAACTAGAAATTCCGCATCCGGAAAGTCCCTCTTGTCTGTGCCGATTTACAATTAACCAGACCGTACTCTCGAGAGAGTGGGAGAGAGGCTCCTCCGTGCTCTCAGCAGGCAGCAGCACCAGCAGAAGCCTCCCATCTGCTCTCTCGTCATGCACAATGCCGGGCAAAACGTTGATTTGCACATTCTCAGCCATCACCCGGCGGTCCGTGAAAATCCGTGGAAAACTCCAAAACTCTACTGTGAATGAGTAATGTCGCTTTTCATCGCAGTTGTACTTTGTTCAGACTCTTCTTCTCGTATATTTTTTTTAGTGTCTCCGGCCCTTTCGCAGTACTTTGCAATATTCGACGGGAAACGTTGGCATTGAAAGGGGAAAAAATATTGCTGACGTGACGGGGTTTCCGATACAATTTATGAAGCTCGACAAAATTTACGAGGCTCGATGGATCGGAGCGAAGCCGGATAAATAGGAAATCCCGATGAATTATGAAGACGGAGAGTCGCACTTCCATCCAGTCTGAAATTTGAGACCCGCCAATCCTTCGAGACCGCGGCTTCTTTCGGGTCGAAAGAAAAAAAGTGTTCTCAGTAGCTGGAGACTTTTCTGAATCAACATTTTTTTTTTTTACAAATTCGCTTCTGCAATATTTGACACCCGAATCAAAGAATTTTGTGACGAAATTATGTTCATGAAACTCACTGCATTGATGCGTTACTGTTCGTCGATTTTTTAATTTTTGGATGAAAAATTAAGATATTTTCTAAACTGGGGATTGAATCATTGCCAAAGTTTTATTATGTCATTGTAACACATGTTTGGGATTATTTTTTTTCAAATTTTTGTCGATCTTCATTTCAAAATAATAAGTGTTTTTCCCGTGGAAAAATACTTATTACTTTGAATTACACAAAGGGGTATTGCATATACAAAATCGCGTTTAAAGGGTCAAAAATAAATCTGTCCCTTACTTTTTCTTATTCATCTACTACCCTGACGATGAATTTCCAACATCTGTCCGGCTCTACTTCCATTGTTCTCCACGGTAAATTAAAGTTTTACCTCTCGTTAACAGCAGAATTAAGGGGTTATCAGATATGCTACGACTCTTTCGCGTCAATTAACATCCTTCCACCGTCACCTTCCTCGTCGCGTTACACACGATAGCTGAACAGTAATGGACAAACTCTGCAAATTAACTGCTACGACTGCGAGATTAATCAGCGTTGTAACGGCCTAAAATGAAACTCCGTTCCAAAGATACACAAAGCTCCGGAGCGCGGGAACGGAGAGGCTGCAGCTCGACCTAAAGTTTACCTGCTGAAGTTAATAATAAAACGGTCCGTTATTTTTTAATTCTTGTATTCTCACGGTAAATTTGTAACGAGTCTATACCGCTCTGCTTCCATTCTTCCCCATTGCAAATTAAAGTTTTACCTCTGATTAAGGCCATGCGAAACATCCTACCGGCCAACCGCGCTCAGTCGGTAACAAATCGCCTGCCCTCTTTTCTTCGGGCACGTTAATATTTTAGTCTTAGGCAAGTTCGGTTTCCGTGGGCAATAGATAGGCGCTTGAAAACCTAATTACATTTCGTTCGAAATTGTGAGGGCATGTGACACTGATTCAATCGGTAACAAATGGTTTTTTTTTTTCATTTTCTCCGCAACTATTAAAATTTTCGGCAAAAGAAAAATTGGCCTTTCGTAGGGTAAATATAGATGCATATAAATGTAAATGCATGAAAACCTAATTTCCTTTTCTCCGAAATATATCGTAATGAATATAGAGATGAGGATTGACTGAGTATTGATTGAGAGACACAATGTTACATACATGATCGGAATAACTTGATGTGACAAATGACAAATGAACAGATTAACAATTGACGAGATGACGACAGTCCTGATCGGACTTTGAAAGAGAGCAGATGTTTGAAAGATCATACTTGAGATAAATACGGTGATTGCAATTAATAATATCCGTCCCAAAACCCAATACGCGTGTTGTTCATTCCGCTCGGTCGTAACAATATAATGGCTATGGAGAAAATCGGGAAACCGATTTGTTACCGCCCGCGGCATTTCGCATGGTGAAGTTTCATTGGTGCTAATTGTATTTTCGGACAAAAGCAAATTTGTGCCATTTGCGAAATTACCATGCGCATCCAGCCCGAACACGGTTCCTTCTCGGGAAAATTCGAACCATTAGAGAAGTAGATTAGTTTCGGTTACCGACTGAGTCTGTTTCACTTCGCCTTAACAGCCGAATCAAGGATTCTGCGAACTCGAATTCTTCGAGCCGTGTAAGTCTTCCACCGCAATCCTTTCTCGTCGCGTTACACACGATAGTTAAATATCGTAATAGACGAAGTCCGTGCAAATTAACTGCTGCGGTTCCGAGATTAATTAACGTTGTAACGGTTTAAGACGAAACTTCCTTCGAAAGATATACAAAGCCTCCCGGGCGCGAGAAAAGAGAGGCTCGGTTTAAAGTTTGACTGAATAAAGAGAGATACGGCTATACACGTTCCAATTAAGAACGAGATGGCGCCTGGGCGGAGGGTTCAACTTAATAATTCCTTATTGCGGCGTTGGTAGACATCACTTCGTTAACGTTGGCGTAATTCCCGTCCCGTTCGTTCTCCCGGTGTCCCACTCTCGCTCATCAGAGAGTCGGAAAAAGTTTGAAACTTGTTTTTCTTTTTTTGTATTTTTTTTTCTTTCCGACGAGAGAGTATACCGGACCAGCGCGTCTCTGTATCGTCGTTACAAGTGTAGTGTAGAGACGGCTCGTGGAAACGGAGTAATAACGAGCCCCGGCTCGGAGCCTTCGCAACGACGACCGTTTTGAGAGTGTTGAAACTTCTCGTTATATTCACTCCGACGGAACTCCCAGACATTTTATCGTCTCGATGTCCACGGCCCATTTCGAGTCAAACCGGCACCGGGCTCTTTGACGTGATATTGCGGCCGTAACTTCCGGTATTGCCTCGAGCCATTGCGAACGGTTTTCGACAGGGGATTTTTTTTGCGTCGAGCGATCGGTATCCACAGATGGTGGCCACTGCTCTCGAGTGCGGACGAGAGTGCCCGACTTTGCCTAACTTTTCCCGACGGCGTAATAATTTTTGTACTTACTAAAATTTTATTTGGTAACGGCCGATCCGAGAAACCGATTAACGAAGCATCGAGTCAATTGGTTATAAAAAGGATAAGTAGAATGAATGAATAAATTAATCAATTCATAAATTAGACAGAATTTCGGTAGATAGAATTACATAAATTGTAATAAATTAATGGATTATATCAATAGCAAAATAACAAAATCAAAGCAATAAGTTTAATAAACTAAGGAAAAGCCTGAGGATAGAGAAAATCTTGGGCTGAAGGACTTCAGTCGGTGGCCCATTGGCAATGTCAATAAAAGCGACTTAACAACAACATAGAGAGATGTATCGGAGATTGTATGGGCCAACTGTTATTGTCAATAAATATCCTTTTACTACTACTACTTAATGAATTAATTCCGGATAAAAGGGCCAATACAAATTTGGAGGTTGGAACAGTCTCGTAAGATTTCCCAAAATAATTCCGAATGATCGAGCACGGTAGCGCGCACTACTGTTATCTCATACCGGTAGGGCGCACGTTAACGACGGGGTTTTTCGTTGAAAATGCTGTCGAGCACGCTCGCTGACAATGTGAGAAAACCCTCCCTCCCCCCGTGCACTTTCGACGATTTACCGTCTCTATTAAACATTAGTTGCCCGAGAGCCGGGGAGATCAGCTTCGTCGAGGAATTCGAGAGAGAGAGAGAGAGAGGAGATGGAGAGAACTGGAGAGTGGAAATTCTCTCGACACGGTTATATATACACCGCGAGAGAAACCGCCGCAGCTAACGGTTACAATGGAAGAGAATTACGACGGCACAATGTAGTGCATCTATGGTTATTCCCAAGGGAGCTTTCACGCTCAGGGATTCCGCCATTCCATCCTAGATCACCTTTTTTCCGTACCTTCTTTTTTTCTTCAATTTCACACTTAATTCTACTGGTAATACAACGCGGCGAGGGACCATGACAATGCTTTTGACCGGTGCCATAGACAGATGTATGCGTTAGAAAATACTCCGAATTCTCAACTCTCGGCAAAATATACATTAATAATCATAATAATAATATTTATGATTGTAATAATTTTATTATACTGATGAATTATTTTATAATTAACCCCGCGTGTGTACTCCATATTTTCAGTGTCACGGTGTGTACACTGGGTCTTTTAGGGAACAGTCGGGTTTTCAAAGTTTTTAAAAACTCTGAAAACATTCTGGGTTACTTCTTGAAGTGTCTACTACATGGTCCAGAAGTTGCCAAAGTCAAAAGTTTAAAACCATTGTTAATGGAAATTGATGAATAGTCGGAAAAACGGAAAAGACAGTTGTTCCTTCAATTTCGACTATTTCTTCAAAGACCCAGTGTAGTAGAGCAGGGTTAACACTATATTCATTCATGAGCTATAAGAATATGTCTATTTATCCTTTTTTATATGCTACATTTATATACTACCAGCGATTACGTTGGCTCGCACGCTTCGCGCGGTTGCATGGATCACATTCATAGCATGTGCAAATCCAGTCTATATGGTGTGGATTTTTGGAATTTCGAAATCCAATGTGTATGCTATAAAAACCGGTGACGGGAGGGGGGGAGGCGGAGCAAACATCCAAACAAACAAAGAAATCCACACTGTTCCAAAATATATATACTATAAGGGTATTAAGGCTGTACAAATAGGACGGCCTAGCCGGCTAAAATATCTTATTCGGCTAATGGATTTTATAGTTTGGCCGGCTAAGGCGTCTTAGCCGGCTATATTAACTGGCTAAGCTAATGAAGTCTTTGAATTTGTTGACAAATTTTTATTAATTTTTTTCAAAGTTACCTGCAACGTATTCCGAAGTATTTTCGCCCGCTGAACGTGAATCCGCCAGCCTTTTTGGCCTAAAGTCCAATGCTACATCAAGGGGCTTGATTGTATGCACAAAAAATCGTATTTTTGCGATTTTAATGGAAAATATTGGGTTGGGAGTAAAATAATTGTTAAATTCGTGATCAGCGGGAAAAAATACGTGGAATATAGCTTTGAAACAAAAAAAAATCAAATGAACAACGATTTTTCAATGTTTGAGCCACTTTTGGAAAGACGTCAATTATAGGTCTATTAAGCTAGCACCCCCATTACATGAAAAAATGGGCTGTACTTAGAATTTACAGGCTTTTTATGGGCTGTCGAAATTCACCAGAAAAAAATTTTTGGGTCATTCCGATTGCGAAATAATCGAAATTCAAAAGTGGGGCCAGCTCAACATTAAGCCAGCGTCAACTTTTTTCGTATAAAACTTAGAACAATTTTTTTGGTCTTAGAATTATAGGCTATTTATGGGCTCTTCAGATATACAACCCCCAACTTCTCGGAATCAACCCCTATGAAGACAGCAACCCTTAAGCATTTTTGAAATAAAAAAAAATAATTTCGCCGTCAAATCTGTGTAGGATCTTTATGGATTAATTGTAGGCTCTATTTCCAGCCTATCCACTGCTTACTAGATTTATTTAAACTGGTGAGAACTATCCCGTGGCGACATAACCACCCTCGAGGAGGGGAAAAAGGATGATCTTTGACCATGGACGGCACGCATTTATGTGATAATTACAGGCGAATTATGGGCTCTTCAATGCGAGTGAGCCCATTTTTTTGCGCTACCATTCTTCGGTTGGGGGCCGATATCTCGGCTCCCAACGGAGCTACAGAAAATCCGAGGTGTCCATCGTGTTCTATGAGAAAAAAATACATAATATGAGGCCTGGTTCAAATTTTTACAATCGTTTTATAGTGCCGTTTGAAGATGTTGAAAAACGCAAAAAATGGACTCGAAAGGGATAGCCTTGCAATTTTTTGGCGATATTTTTTGTTAATTTTCGAAAAATTAACTGCCACGTATTTCGACGTATTTTTGCCCGCTGAACACGAATCCGCTGGCCTTTTTGGACTAAATTACAATGCGACATTAAGCGGCTCGATTTTATGCACAATTTTATGCACTTGGCCGGCCAAAATAGCTCGGTCGGCTAAAATAACTTGGTCGCATAAAACGGATTACCCGGCTAAAATAGTTCAGCCGGCAAGGCCGGCCTATCTGTACAGCCCTAAATGGTATAAGGGTATAAGAGTATATTTTTGTAGAACCCGGAAACCCCTTGTGATCTTAAACTGAAGTTGATGTATATATATTTTTTTATATTTGTTCCCATTTTCCACCGTATACCCTGTCGGGTTTTTACGGGACCCCAGCCCGATTCCCCCTATCACTCCCTACCCGCACTCAGCTAAGCTACCTAACTTCCAGTGCGTCCGTAGCCGACTTAGCTACACTGTACCGCATTTGCCGAGGACACGGGGAAACTACGGAAAACCCGTGCCGATACAAACGGCCCTATTCGACTGAGCCACTGGTATTTTTGCACTTGAGTAAAGTCCAGAAACACCAAAGTCTCAGAAAAAAGCGCCTCCCGCTCAACGGTCGATGCGCCAGCTAGTGCACGGCTAAGCGGTCACCCATCCAAGTACTGACCGCGAACGAATCAGCTTGACTTGGGGGACCACCAGAGCCGTGCGCCAACCGCGCATCCACCGCTGTCGGTTAAGTAAGTTAATGTATTATTAGTTATAAGGATGGAATCTGTATAAGGCGAAGTCGCCGTACGATGGTAATAAATTCTATTCTTCGACCGTATTAATTAATTAATTCATATTATTAATGTTCATACATTACCGTTTTCGCGGGGGTTTAGGCGGCAAGTATATAAACTTAGAGTCATGGAAAAGTCGTGGAAGAAGAACGAGGGTAAGAGTGGCCGTTACAGTACAGAAAGTATGAAAATTGGTTGGACTTAAAGGTGGAGATGAGGAGGGGGGAGGTCCATATGATATCAGAAGAGGAGAGGACTGTTCATGGAGTGAACGTGGAGTCGATAACGCCCGACGGACTGGAATCGCCGAGCAATCCCTCCGGAAATTGGCAGCATAATGCCGGTATCTCCTCTCCACAGTTCTACTCCCATTCTCTACACTGTCCAAGAGCCCTTCCTCTATCTCACCCTCTCTCTCTCTCTCTCTCTCTCGAGACGTCTCAGATTATGTGAGTCACGGTTCTCGCGACCCCCGATCTCCCAGCACGTGACTAAAGTCTCCATTTCGGAAACCTCGGCAAAACTTTACCGGATTAATGCCTCTTCTGCATAGATATTCTTCCGTGCGACCCACGTTACCGCTCTGAGGACACTCCTCATAGTCGTTCGTCAATTTGTCATGATCTTTCGTACCTCACATTTTTACCCAAATTCATCGGCTATGGAGCTGTTTTTTTTTAGACTTTGGGCGCGGTTTTTCGCATTGGATGTTTAGCTAGTGAGACCGAAAAAATATATATTCGTGATGGAAGGGGAGGTGTAATTTTGGGCATAATTTTTAAATGATCAGCGAAGAAATGTTTAATTATGACTCATTTTGGAGAAAGTAGCGATTTTTGGTTTTTTTTTTAACAATCGGCACGATCTTCCGTATCGGATATTGAGATAGTGAGAATAAAAAACGGTATATTCGTGATCGGGGGAAAAATAGCTTGGATTATCCAATTTCGCTCATCAATCAAAAACCATATCCAACTTGGATATGGTTTTTGATAGATGCGCGAAATTTGTTTTGCTTATGACCCTTTTTGGGGAAAATAGCGATTTTTTTGTATTTTATTTTCCACATCCATTGCGACTGAATTTCCTCAGGAGCAGCCTTTGAACATCATCAGGCAGCATCCTTGAGATCTCCCATTATCGAAGTTTTGGAGAATAAAACAAAAAAAAATTCAACATCAACATATTGCAGATCACAGTACTTCCCACCAGATTCCTGTGTAGACTGCTGTACGGTTGCCGCAAACGGGAGGATCCGGTTAGGCTGCGAGGCTTTGCGGTTACAACGAGAAAAGTTGCCCCCGACGTAACCGGAAGTTCAAGTCAGTTAGAGTCGGAGGGAGGCCCGTTTCTCCCGTGAATGGCATTGCGCCATGACGTTAAGCCCGGGACTGTCCGGAGCAGGGTCGTCCCGCGGCGAGAGTAAAATTTTCCGAGCCCACAGAAATTTCACTGCATCATTTCGACCCTCGTCCATATCGCCCCTCGCCCCCCTTTCATCGGATACCGTGTAAAGCCAACCACGTTATTGCGCTGTCTTCCCGCAGTTCCCGAATCACCCCGCTCCACCAGAAACTACCTTATATACAATAAATTTTACGTTTTTTTTCGACATGCGGTCGAGAGAGTTTTGAGTCCCGGGCGCACTTTTACGACAAGACACGGTAGCGTGGCTCCCCGGCGGTTTATACGAGAGCGCGTAAATTGGACGGAAGGCCGAGGACGGAAGAGCGTCATCGAGAGAGCCGCGTTGTTGGCGATGTAGGACAAACGAAAAAAAAATAAAACGCAGAAAGAAGCAAGATTAGTGGAAGGATAGGGTAAAAAAAGAGATTAGTGGAAGGATAGAGTGAGAAAAAAGAAGGACAAAGAGGTGGCACATATCGCGGCCGTTAACGCGTTCTCTTGTTCGTGCGCGGAGAGGCCGGGGATGGAAAGGGCGCCGAGAGGGTTGTTCTGGGTCTCCGTATGGGCCGCGAGGTTCTCTCTCGCCGTGCTGCTTTTCTCACTGCCTGGTTCGTCCGGGAACGCGCAGTAATTATGCCGCAGACTGACGATGAAAGTCACTTCTTCCCTTTGAAGAACCGGGCACGGCCCGTGGATGGGCGAGGAGAGCGGAGACGGGCAAGAGACGCATCGCGGCGGTCGTCGCGAGAGATTCTCCCGCGGACGTTGCTGCCTCGCAGCGGACGGGCCAGCGGCCGTTGAGCTGCGAGCGGTGCGGTAAGAAAAAAAAATGAAATAGATTTTTTTTTAAAGCGACCCATCCGGTAAGAAGTAGGAGGAAAAAAGAGCGAGGCAGAATTCGGGTCGACACTCGTCACTCGTCACACTCTCGACGGTTTGCTGTCGTGCTACTACTCGCTACTCTCGTTTCCAACGCGCGCGCAAGCCACCCTCAGTTTTTACCCGATCGACCGGAAAATGCGGCAAAGAGTGCGAGGGGTTGGAAAGCGGAGAGGTTTTTTTTTCAATTTTTTTTTTTCGTTTGTGTGCATGTGTGCGCGTGTGTGATAGGGACTGCTGTGCGACTATACACGCGAGGACGGAGATATGTCTGTCTATGCATATATATGTATATACGTGTATGCGCAAGAATATATGACACGTAACTTCTACAGCTGTAGGATAGGAGTCACGCAGCTGGCGCACTTTCCGCACATTTGGCCCGTTTCAACCCCTCAACCCACTCTCATCTCGGTGCTCGATAGTAGTATTTCATACAGCCGTTCGATATCGCGGAGGATGGCGACGGGTTTTCTATGGTATTAGGGGGGTACTCCGAGCCTCGGGAATCCAACGTTTGTCACGGAGCGGGATATACACTATCGTTGAACATTTTTTTGTGGCAATGCATGTTTTTCGTCAATGTTGTTTTTTTTATTCAATTGCACGCGATTGTGGAAAATTTTCCATTCAAAATTGATGCAGCGGAAATTCACGGGCAAAAAAAGTTGGGACCGGCACCGTAAGAAAAATTGTTTCGTTACTCTTGGAGAGTGAGGATCGCTTATAATTTGATGTTGCGGCGGCGAGAACAAAAAAATTGACTATTCGACAACAACCAACATTGAAAACACAAAACAAAAAAATTTGGAAAATTTACGCATTTTGCTATGCCGTTGAATTTTTTGGTCTCGTCGGATAAGTTTGTTATCCGCGAGCCGCTATTTTTGTGAGGCTTTGCTGAAGCAGCTGTGCCGCTGAAGCCCGCTGGAAATGATTGTTCCAACGATCATGACGCCTCTACCGTCAAAGTCCGCGCCGCATCCGTTCCTCGAACAGTTTCGCCGTAACATTTGGCAGAGGTGTTTTTTGCGCGTTTCGCCGCGAACGGGTTTTTGTCAGAAAACACAGAGAGTCCCAGTAGAGGCGGCGAATCGGCGGGGAGCGGGAAGGTAGTTATCGCGATAAAAAACAGAGGAAACGCGAAGAAAACAATAGGAAAAAAACGAAAAGACGGAACGAGGGCGCTCTGGAAAGGAGTTAGAGACCAGCTCGAAATAAAGAAAAGGGAGCAGGCCGTGTTTCAGAGTTGTACACACAGATAGAGAAGGAAGAAGAGAGCGGGTGCACGGAGCTGCGAAGCTTGCAGAGAGCCGCACAACGATACAGTCCAGAAGCCATTAACCCCTTCTCTGCCGGGCTTTTGCTTCTTTAACTTCCTCTTCTTTCTCTTCTTCTTCTTCATCGTCAACGCGCCGGCCGCTGCCTCAATTTCCAATCTCCGTTCCCTCCCCTCGCCCCCGACCCACTTCATCTTTTTCGCCTATTCTCTTCCCTTCGGTGCTTTCTCACGAAACCTACAACTCTTCGGGTGTATTCAGCGCTACTTTATACCATTGTGCAGTTTCGCTGTTTAATGTAACTGTGAATGTATTATGCGATGTCCCATCGGTGCGGTAAAAGCGTGGTCCGGGAAAGAGCCCGACGAGATGAAGTTGCGCCGGTCAATTCGGCGAGTACCATGAAAGCTTTACTTTGGCGAACAAGATAGTTAACTCTTGGCTGAACCGAGCTGCCAGGAGCCGATGGAGAGGAACGATTCATCCACGCGGTTATCCGTCCTCGCCAGTTGTTACAGCATCCCCGGTCTCGTTCGCAAAGTGCCCGGAAGTACAACGTATGTCATGGACTCTCTCTGTGTGTACTGTGGGGAACTTGGATTTCGAAGTTTGGACGGTCTGCAGGGCTATAGGGCGAGATCCGTAGCAAATTCGGACTGTACTTATCTTGCTGGAAACTCGGAGACCTTCGGTGCCAATGTTGCGCCTAACAGGACCTGAACCTACATCAGCCGAGCGTAGATCGCGCAGTTTTCGGCTGCATGGGGCATTTCTTGTAAGTTAGTTTTTTTTTCTCAACAGGGTGAACTCCCAACCTTTTTCGAAAAAATTGAATTGAAATAAAAATTTTAAACAATCGGAGACAAATTTGATTGATAGATTTATTTGTGAGAATTAACCGCAAACTGGAGATGATAATTGGAAATTCTTTTTGTGGCGATACCTAAAGAATGTCTGCTTGTCGCCGTTTTTCGTTCGCAAAGTGCCCGGAAGTACAACGTATGTCATGGACTTTCTGTGTGTACTGTGGAGAACTTAGATTTCGAAGTTTGGACGGTTTGCAGGGCTACAGGGCGAGATCCGCAGCAAATTCTGAATCTACTTATCTTGCTACAAACTCGAAGACCTTCGGTGCTAATGTTGCACTTAAAAGGACCTGTAGCTACATCAGCCGAGGATAGATCGCGCAAAGTTTTCGGGTGCATGGGGCATTTCTTGTAAGTTAGTGCTTTTTTTCTCAACAGGGTGAACTCGCAACCTTTTTTGAAAAAATTAAATTGAAATAAAAATTTAAAACGTTCGGGGACAAATTTGATTGATAGATTTACTTATTTGTGAGAATTGACCGCAAACTGGTTTGTCAACGAAAGCAGGATGTGGATGATCATTGGAAATTCTTCTTGTGGCGATACTAAAGAATTCCTGTTTTTCGCTGTTTTTTTCGTCAATTTTGTGTTGCGGAGCTCAAAAGGGTTGTTTTTTTCAACAGGATTATTATTTTTTTGCATCTATATACAAGATTTATATATAGAAACTGGCCTGGAACGCCCCATACGTAGCTCGAAGGTAGTTTCGCGATGCTGGTAACAATGAAGCGGAAGCAAAGGTGAATTAGCAGGATAAGCCGGTAGAGTTTGCCAGCATCGTATCCGGTAAATCGGCATTCAAGACCGTTCCACCCCCACTCGGAGGGGTTTATACGGTGAAATCGTTATTCACGATATTATTGCGTGAAAGGTAAGCGAGAATGTACTGGTCGGACTAAGCGATATGCAGAGGGGTTGTACGGGAGGTCTTTCTTTACCCCGTTTTGCTGAGCTTCCCTCCATTCCGGTTGCGTAAATCCAATAATAAATTTAAATCTCTTAAAGCTTCAACCCCGTATAGTAGGGGAGACCGGGGCAGAACGGGTACGTTGAGATATAAAGAACGCTTGAATGCGTTCGGTGCTACGAATCGATCATCTAATAAGAAAGAAATGAAATTCACAATATTTGTTTCGAGCATCCTAGAAAAATTGCTGCTCCGGCAATATTTAGTATTTTCCAACGTCGTCGTCCCCACAAGAACTGATATTTTGTAATTTGCCCGGATTCGGAAGCTATCCCATAGGATCTCTCAAGCGGCGCATTTCTACCCCTATCTCTCCGAGGGTATGAATGCATTTTTTTGAAAATATTTTGGTACCCCATTTTGCCCCGTGTCTGCAGTGCACTGCGTTTCCCATTCCGGTTCGCGTCCCCATTTAGTCCCGGTCTCCCCTAATGTAGGTTGCACGCAGGCTGGCATGGAAGAATCGAGCTCGTACGGAAAGATGGCTGCACCGAAACGAGACCGAGAGCTCAATATTATCCTGTATATAGCATATAGGTATCACGGATGTCAGAGATAGAGACCGAGGAAGAATGAAAGAACGAGAGTCGTCTATTCAGAGGCGTCAGGTAGAATACGTGCTCTTTTGAATTTTGATGAAAGTTTAAACGGGCAAGCTGATAAGACAGGCATAGACGAAAGCAGGACGAAAGGGCAGCGAGGAAGAATGGGAAGTTCCGAGATGGACCGAGGGAACGCACGGACAAGAGAAACTCCGCGGTCAACTGGCTCACCGAGCAAGATCTGCACTAACTGAAACCCATCGTTCCACCTCTGAAATGCCCTCTGCATATACGGTGTTTCAAAATTGAGAGCAACAGGCAGCACCGTCTTGTCCCTCGCTTCGAAACGAATAAACTTTCCCTCTGGCACATTTTTTCCGAAGCATAGTTTTTGAGATATCGGCGATCGAAGCTGCAGCCAATGAGAGCTCGGAAAAATCGGTCTTATGTCGCGATGCTCTCATTGGCCAGAACTTTATCGTCCAGTATCTCGGAAACTACGCGTTCTAGAAAATTTGACTTCAGGAAACTAACGTTTGCTTTTCGATCGTGAATAAGTTAGTGCAGTTTTCATTCGACCCCATTTTTGAAACATCCTGTATGCCTTCGATTTCCGTCGGTGGAAGAGGCGTTTTCACACCGAGTAGAACAAAAGTCTTCCAACTGACATCCCACGCTATTCTCTTCCATTTATCCCTCAGACTTTCGAAACACGTTCGATCGCCTTCCAGTTTCCTTACTAGTGTTCTTGCCACACCCCCCGATGTATTGGACAGGCAAACACTCGCCTCGGGGATCTTTCCGATAGGATATTTATTCTGAAACCAGCGCTTGTCCACTCCTTTTATGTAGACCCAGAGCTTCCTCTCTATAGGTACAGGCGAACATGGCACAGGCAAACAGAAGCTAGTTCTTACTCCCTTGTTTACCTACCCACTTCTATCCTACATGCGGTACAAAGCTAAGGGGTTTGAAGCAAGTCGTCACGGAGTAGGATAAGCGTGGCACTTATCCCTGGACTTACGAGCGAAACGCTACCCAAAGCCAAAGGCTCTCTTTCCCCACTGGTGAAACTATCTTATCGTTGGGTGGTTTGTATCTGAAAGCCAACTTTCTTTTATCGTATCTTTCTGTGTTTTCTTTCAACATACACACTATCGCTCTCGTTACTGCTCAGATTTTCCCGATTTCGCACATTAACTACGTGGTCATTCTCTGCTCTCGTGCGTCACGCTTCCGCGTTTGTCTCGCAAACGGACGGGGAAGCAACCGCACAAAGAAATAAGCGAGCTATTGGATCGTTCGAGTGTTGGAGATATACGAGACGTTACGGGTGGCAAAAATTTTTCGCAAAATACGAGCTCACGCCGCGGGAATGAATCATCCGCGGCAGCGGCACACGGACTTCTCACGCCCGACTGAATTTATGAAGGGCCTCCGCGGTATCTTCCACTCGCTGTGGGGAACGAGCCGAGCTGCAGGGATCGCGCTTCACCGCGGGCGAACCATCCTCCGATATCCTTTCGTGCCCACGTTTTATTCCGTTTTATGCGACAGCTTCTCGCCATTAGTTTTATTCGAAAACGCAAATCGATGTTTTACGGGTAGGAGGTATCAAAATAGTCTCAAAAAATTGCAGAATCGTCAAAATTTTGTCGTTGGCGAAAATAATGTTGCGAGGTGGATTTGTGATTCCCTAACATTTCCTTGATTACCCTGAACCATTTGAAATTCCTTGGCTATTCCAGGTTTTACAAGTTTGTTGTTATTGAACTACGGTACGAGCGACCAATTTGTGAGGTGGGTGTATTTTTTCCTGGTCGTGTATATTTTAGGTTACTCCTACGTGTCACAAAAGCGCACAACAGTCTCTAGTTAACAAATAACAAAGTTGAGAGCTTGTGAAAATCTCACTCACAAAGGTTATACAGATAAGTGATAGATCTAGTATTAAAGTAACTACTAATTAACATAAATATTGTATAAAAACAAAACTGTTTAAAATAAGGATCTGATTATTACATGTAATTATAGGAAGGAATACATTTCTGAAGCGATCCAGCAATTTGGCAGAAACTTTAATGAAGTTTTAGGAATTCGGACATTATTCTCAACCTTACGAATTTGCCGATTGGTCGCTCGTACCCGCAGTTAAACAACTACACTTCTGGTTCATCGACCGCTGCAATCTCATCGCTAATTTACAAATTCTCCCCGTCGGTGCCCCTTTTTGAACCAGACTAGACGAAATCTCTCTATTTTCCCGTACTATGTTCTCCTCCCTCCATATTCTACCGACGCCTGCATGGCTGATACATATGCAGGGGCGTTTTGTTTTGTTCTCTCCCACGATGTAGGCTACTGATGAGAAAATAATTGGCAACTTTGCTCGTTACGCCTCTATCGCTTTTTCTCGACGATTAATCTGCATGCGAAGGCATATTCCCGCTTCCCCGCAGCAGACTCGGTTATTTCCGACTAACAGATGTTCGCACGGCGGTAGACAGCCCGATTGGCATAAAGAGGGCGAATAGTCGGTGCTACATGCACTGCCGTTTATATTATTCTTCATTTATTCCCTTATTTTGTTCCCTCGCATTCCTCGGGCGTTTTTGCCCGGTTACGCGGATAATACTTTATACTTTAATCAAGCGACTCGAGTGAAATGAAAGTTTCGTGTCGGAACGCTGCTTCCGGCCACGGGAGATAAATTCTCTGTAGGTATATTTTACTTAAAAAAAAGAAAAAAAACATAACTGCAGTATTGGTATAGAAGGAGAGCTGGCGCAAGAAGCGAACTCGGTCGTATTTAGATTGATGAAAGAGGACCCGCGCGAGGGGAGGATCCACAGTAGACAATGAGATTAAAGGACCGTATAGAGGGAAGTGAAAGGATGAAATTAAAAAAGAAAACGCTGCGAGGAGACGCGTTTAGGAGACGAGTATCCGTGGATAATCCGTTGGAGCAAAAGGTCTCAACGAGTTTGGGAGCTGGAAGTTAAACATAAGGGAAATGTCACCGAGCAATTATTTATCACATTTTCGAGGGTGTCGGACTGAACTTTGGAGTGCCGGGTGAAATCTCTTGCCGTAAAATCTGGCAAAGGATGGGGCAAAAAGAAGAAAAAAAAATTGTCGTTGAGTTGACGAAAAGATCAAAAGCAGCCAGTCTGAGCCATGATTTGGGTTGTGGAGTATGCGAGCTGGCAAAGGTTCGATGGTCAGATGACCTGGAAAATTTGAAATGTAACGGCACGAAAAGGCCATCGAACAATTATTTATCGCATGCCATTAGCGGGCTCAACGCGGCGTGGGACAAATTTTACTTTGATTTTTTTTTGTTGTTCCTTTTTTTTCGCTCGAAGGTTCGGTAATTCGGCAAGATTGAAGGCATTAGCGTCAGAAACATGGGGAAAACTTGGGTTGCTGACATTACGTTCGACTAATCGTCAAACTTTCCGAAAAAATATAAAGGTCGACGAGCAATCATGCACCTGAACTATCTCTTACCGTGGTAGTTGTACGGTATAGTTAGTGAGTGCCAACCCACTCTTGAGTGAGCTCAACGAAGCGGTGAATAATGGGAGCAAATCCTACCCGCTGGGAATCCTCAAATCGGGGCTTCTGTTATATATTTCGCATCCTTTTGCCACTGGAGTTTAACGCTCCTCCGTCAGTCTTTCACCTCCAGATGCTTCGATAACTCGAATCGGGGCTACGAAATCGTTGAGACAGAGGATGGCCAATCGAGCGAAAGGAAATGTCATGAAATTGGAAAAATATTCGCCAATGTACCTATAGATGAAAATATCAATAACAGATTTTCTATAAATTCTTCCGGTTCCATGGCAACTTTGTAAAACCAATTTTTGCGATGGCATTTTTTCCCCCTATCCACTTTTTTTTTTTCATGTGGCTTCTCTAACTCGTTATATTCCCAATGTCGTGAACTTCGTTGTGCCTGGATAGTCGAATTCACGAGGGAGAAAGAGAATAATCGTTAAACATCGATATCCAATCGCTTCGCTCTCTGAGGGCTCTTCGATTTTCCTCTCGCATTTAGTTTCCCCTGTTCGATTAACGCTACCGAAGCGGACTATTCGCTCGGGTCACAATCCACAAGCTACAGCCAAATTTCGCGCCCTGCGAGTAGAATTGTCCCGGCGTCATTCCCGCTTCTATTCAAAGAGGGAGACCGAGAGATATACAGACACAGAGCGAGACCGAGATAGAGTGAGAGAAAGAGAGTGACTGTTAGTAGCTGAGCTGTGGGTGCTGCGTCCCGAATATCAAGTTTTGACGGTCTAACGACGTTTCTACAACGCGTTCAATCTCTATGCAGATTCGAAATGGCCTGCTAGATCAGCGAAAACGGCACTCCTCATGGCTATGCTATCGGTGGGCACCATCAGCGACGACAGAATTCAACGTCACGCGGACGTATACAGTGTCGCGAAATCCAACCAAAAAAGCCCTTCACCATCACATTAATGCTTTGAAACTGAACAAAGTTTCCCTTTGGAAAAATTCTCCAAAGTGTATAGTTTTTGAGATATAGGCGGATGAAGTTTTCAGCCAATGAGACCGCAATCGCATATGCGTACCGCACATGCGCCATGTCTCATTCGCTGAAACTTTAACCGTTCGTAATTCAAAAACCATCCAACTAATAAAAAAATTCCAAAGGCAAATTTTGTTCAGTTTCTAAGGCTGAATAAGAACCCACCATTTTTGTCGAGACTTGGAGATATCTTGTACATTGAGAGAGCGAAATATCCGATAAAAGAACGAATCGATTTCCCGACCGAGATTGTTCCCCACTCTATGTGCCTGTCTCACGCTGCAGAACATATTGGTTCTTCCTTCTTCTCCCCAGCAGTTCTCGAGTACTTGTCTATACTTCTACGGTATCTGTGCCTCCAGCCTCGTCTTTTACCAATATCTATACGCCAGGTCGCATAGATGAATTCGCGGAGTCGTCGAGCCTCTCTCGGAGGGATGGAAAGTTTCGACGATTAAAAGACATAGGGCTGTTTAAACGATCCTTCGTCTTGTGCAGTCTTGCAACCATTTTCATTTTCTACATAGAACATTATTATTTCCGTATATAAATTCTTCCTCGGGCTACCTTTATCCTCCTCCTATCTAAACCCAGACCGTACACACATCTGACATATTAATAATAATAACACAAAATGTAGGGGAGACCGGGGCGAGATGGGGCCCCTAAGCAAATAATGCGGGGCTACAACGCTGCCGGAAGCATAATTTATTGTTTTTCATCTAACAATGATATTTTCACAGGTTTTGAAACTCGTCCGAAAAAAAAAATGTTTGAGGCGGCACTAGGGCTATACAGATAGGCCGGCTTAGCCGGCTAAAATATCTTAACCGGCTAATGGATTTTATAGTTTAACTGGCTAAGCCGTCATAGCCGGCTAAACTATTTTAGCCGGCTAATCCGTTTTAGCCGGCCAAGCTATTTTAGCCGACCAAGTGCATAATTTCTTGCATAAAATCGAGCCCCGTAATGTCGCATTGTAGTTTAGGCCAAAAAGGCCAGCGAATGCGTGTTCAGCACGCAAAAATACGTCGGAATACGTGGCAGTTAATTTTTAAAAAAGAAAAAAAAATCGTCAAAAAATTGCAAGGCGGTTTTCAACGTCCTCAAACGGCACGATAAAACGATTCTGAAACTTTGGACAAGGCCCTATATTGTGTATTTTTTACCGTAGACCACGTTGGGCACCTCGGATTTTCCCCACCACCATTGAGAACCGAGATATCGACGTTTGAAAATCACGAAAATCGACGTTTTTCCAAAAGTGGCTTAGACATTGAAAAATCGTTGTTCCTTCGATTTTTTTTTGTTTCGAAGCTATATTCGATGTATTTTTTCCCGCTGATCACGAATATAACAATTATTTTACTCCTAGCCCAATATTTTCCATTTAAATCCCAAAAATACGATTTTTCGGGCATAAAATCGAGCCCCTTAATGTAGCATTGTACTTTAGTCCAAAAAGACCGATGGTTTCATGTTCAGCGGGCGATTATACTTCGAAATACGTTGCAGGTGACATTAGAAAAAATAAATAGAAATTCGTCGAAAAATGCCAAGACAAATATAGCTTGGCCGGTTAAAACGGATTAGCCAGCTAAAATAGTTTAGCCGGCTATCCATACATCTTGAGTTTTCCTACTTCTAGCTATCAACGATAAAGTTCTCAATGCAGTGACGTCATCTACGGGATACACGATTTCCGGTTCCGAGAATCCAATTTTTTGTAAGACTTTTTTGTAAGAATTTTTTAGATACTCCATTTTACCCGCTTCCCTATTCTGTCATTGCCCACGAAAGGTTATTATCTTTTTCCTTCCAGGTTTTGATTTTTATTTTTATAATTTTAGGTCGGTCCATCATGCCCCGCCTCGGCCTGATTTTTCACTACCCAACTCGCCCCGGCCTTCCCTACATTCTCCGTACGATAATCTTGCGACGTTTCACCGGGATATTGTCATAAACAGGCCACGGGACAGTTGGCGATCGGAGAGAACACAGTCTATAAGGATAATAAGGGGGGATGGTAGGTGGCATACAGTCGGTCGAGCGTTAATTAATAGTCGATTTTAGGGGGAGGCGGGTTGGACGGACTTCGGCGCACAGGACGGTTGAAACGTCGACGGTGTTCGTGCCGTCGGAGCCGACGTCGACCGTTACTCTGTACCCTTCCTCCAACTATCTGCGGGTCGATTTTGGCGTCGGGTTTATATATGTATACCTACATATATATCCTATACTCGGGACTCTCACGGCTCTGGATAGGTCGGAATGGGCTGCGTAGATTGGTGAATCTCGGTGAGCCATTGGCGCTCCCTGTACTCCAGGACGAAGCGGGACGAATACCCCTGGGCACTTGACTCGCCGAGCTAAATGGACGAGGCTAATAATGCGATCGAGAGGTCGCGGCTACCAGCTATTAACTATTGCCAATAGCCCCGTCTCTTATGGCCTTGCCGACTACGTATTAATGCAGATGCGGGCTCGATAGTTCGAATGTCGTGCAGGGAAATAGGGTTCGCACATTCGACAAGCGGATGCATTCCGAACGGAGAACAAGGGTGAGCGCGTTTCAGGAGGTTCATAGCTCGCGCTAGAGGGACGAACTCCATATCCCGAGGGCATCGACGACCAATTTTCATGGCTGGCGAGCATTGGCCACACATTCCTGGTTCGGACATCATCGAAGGGAGATCAGTCACCATTCATTTATCGATTGGCTCCTGTTCTCCCGCCGGAACCGATTGGAGCAAAAAAATGTCGGAGACGTTGCACGGTAAAAAAGATTTACATCGTACGGACAAAAGAAATTGTTAAAGAAATATTATAATAAATCGATAAAATATTTATTATAATATACAATAAAATGATTTATATTTTTTTTAATAAAAATAAATTGTGGATATTCGAGGATACGAAATGTTTGCTGAACGTACAAAATGCTTTTTGACCTCTGTCGAAATTAACGAAATGTAGCTCGATGCGAGCGTACGAAAAAACTTGTTCCATAGTTGTCCACGAGGGAAACGCTCGTCGTATAGTGGCACTGCCAAGAGTCGAAAGAAATTGGTCAATCTCGCGGGTTTATTGTGTAAAAATGTGAAAAAGATACGAGGCAGCGGAACGAGACGGGGGAAGTGAATGGAGATCGGAAGCGCGAAAGATCCGAGAGTCCGTCGGCGGAGGAGGGAGCTCGGACACAACCAGAGGAAGAGGGAGGACGAAACACGGTAAATAACGTCATTCGTTATTCCGCTGGAAAAATGTCAAGACGCCCTCGGCGCCGGGAGGTCCCCGCTAGATTTAGAAATTCCCGAGGGAAAAGTTTCTTGGATCGGTTGATGGTTTTCGCCTTGTAGACCCGCGGAAGAATCGGAAGGGAAGACGGGCCGAGCCATCGAATACAATGGCA
The DNA here is from genome assembly GCA_964017025.1 of Stenichneumon culpator. Taxonomy (NCBI): domain Eukaryota; kingdom Metazoa; phylum Arthropoda; class Insecta; order Hymenoptera; family Ichneumonidae; genus Stenichneumon; species Stenichneumon culpator. The sequence goes on along the minus strand of OZ024775.1, from coordinate 7,757,001 downwards.
CGACGCCTCCAGATTCAAATACTCAAATGCAAGGTTTTTATTTAGGTAAAGCACATAGTCGTCAATTTCCGGCGATGTTTCTTCTTCTTTATGATTTGGTCTCGCAAATGTATAATAAAAATGTAAATAAAAAACAAATGATGATAGTACGATTGGCCTCTGGATTGTTGGAAGCCCAAATAGAAGCTTTTTTTCTTAGGAAACGTACATCCTAAAAAAGTCCTGAATCCTAAACTAGTCCTAAATTTTCGGCGATGTTTCTTCGTTTGTATGGATTCGGACTCTTAAAAGTATAATAAGAGTAATACGGTTGGTACTCACGATGCACCACTCGGCCGCCGGTGGACACTCCTCGAGATGCATGTGAGCCGTGTAGTTGATGCACGGAGTGATGCTTCCTACTCCATCGTTGTATTGTCCGCATTTGTAACATCTTATAGCCTGCGTCGCGCCTGAAAATCACAGAATGCAAAATACCGTTAGTTTGAAACCTCATAAACAAGTGGCCACCCACATGCGAATACACGTTCGTAGACTCACCGAAATTCTTTTATTGAAATGTACCGGACTAGAAGTTTTTATGCAAAACTTGGTACATCAAATTTAACGTGCATTGTGATAAAAAATTGATGGTCTTCTATAGTAAAATTAAAGAACATTATTATAAGTAAACTATTCTTAAAGTTTTATACTTTACATTAATTTTTTATCATAATCGTAGATGATATGTAAAACGTGCACCAATTTATGCATAAGAACTTTCAGTGTCAGAACATTAAATTTCATACCAAGTTTTTTTTTACAGTGTAGTCTCAAAGGAGACCCTATTTACAGGATAGGTTTGCCTCGGTCTCGTCGCTTCTGGCGCTTCCAGCTTGATCGAGCTAATGGATGACGTAAACACGGTGACGGTATTGAATAAGACAGGGATAAATTTTAGAGCTTATTCTATTACGATATGATTTACGAAGTCGTTCGTGCGACATACCGTGTATACTAACACTAGAAAACTGTGCGCGGAGAGCGACGTAAAAATCGTCAAGTAAAGGTATATTATCCGCGGAAAAGTTGGTAGTAAAAATGAAGCTAAGAGGACGATATAACACTCGAGAGTTTAGCGTTGGGGACCGATGCGAACCGTGGAGAGTGAGACAGTGAGGGAACGTCATAAAATTCCAAGTTTGGAAGGGCAAGTTGTGCTGGCGGGTGTGCAGCAGAGAGCAACGAGTGGCATGGGCATGAATTCGGAGTGCAGTCCAGGCATGCAGAGCCGGTTATTTTTCTCGGCACCAGCGCGAGAATGGAGGAACACACACGAGGAGCTAAAGTGGAAAACATCGGAGTTCGGCGCGCCATTGAGTGCAAAAGAGAAAGATCTCGTGCTATTCCGAGGATCCGAGAGACGTGTGGGCTTGCACGTTCCGCATAACCATATCCGAAAATTCGTACGATGGCCCATAAAATCTCGTTTAATGCTTCGGCCCTCATAAATTGGGTAGAGAGATCTCGAGCCAAGTTCGAGCATTCGGCGGGTACATGAGAAGCAGGGGAGAGAGGAGATTCAACTGCCTCCTGCACATTCCTTCCCTATGCCGGTGGAGTGCGGGAGTCGAATTCTACCGGCGGTCACAAACCATCCACCTGCGAATGACCTGGCAAACTCCAAACATCTATAATATCTAATAGCAATCCACCATCGAGATGCTTGCCGTAGAGTTCCAAAACAGAGAACATACCGACACTCGTGTAGTCGCCGTTTACCTTTGGATGTGCCCCGTGTATGCTCAAATACCGTTGGTATACTTTTCGAACGAATGCAGTTTGGCGAAGAAGACAATGAAGCGAGAAGCGAGACGCAAGGAAGCGTCCAGAATCGGACGAGGATTGTAGATTCTTATTCGGCAACAAAAACTGAACAAACTTTGCATTTGAATTTTTCAAATTTGATGCATAGATTCGGAGTTACGATCGGTTGAAGCTTCAGCCAATGAGGCGTACTGCATGCAAGGTGCGCATATGCGCGCGTGATTTCATTGGCTGGAAACTTCAACGGCTTGTAACTCGGAATCTATCCACTTTGAAGAATTCCTCCAAAGGGAAAGTTTGTTCAGTTTTTAATAGGGAACACGATGGCAGGCTGTTGGTCGAACAATCTCATTGGCTGAAAGTTCAGCGACTCATAACGCGGAAAGTATGCATCGCACAGATTTTTTAAGGAAAAGTTTCTTCTGTTTTTTCACGGTTGTCTCTTGCGTCACTTCGGAGAGAAGCTTCGAATACCGAAAGACTCGTGGTTCAAGGAATCAAATGTCGTGGACTTGTGAAAGTCGCTCCGGAAGTCCAAACGCCCTCGAGCTTGTTTTCAATCTCCAATACCATATTTTGGTCGTTGCCCGAAGGGGCTGGCCCGGAGACCTGGCTATCTCAAAGCTTCTCTCGACACCCCCCCCCCCCCCCCTTGGCGGCCCGAATCTCTTCGATAAGCTGCAACTTTTCCAATTTCCCGTGAACCCGTACAGGACCGTCGACTCTGACTGACCGGATGTTCCCGTTGCAACTGTCCCGGAACTCCTCTACAGCTTGCCTTATACAGCCTCAAGGACTGCACGTGAGACATTCCATTTACAATCTTCGCTATTAATCTGTATGTCGTATTCAACCGGGAACAACTGGCACGCTGCGCTGTATCCGATTTCCCAAAATAGTTGCGCAAAATGATAGATTCGTGTCCGAGCTTCACAACCGTACAGATTTCCACTCAGCCAGAATGATTGAGTGATCGAATGATTGATACTCCATTGTTTTCGTAGTTGCGAGCACTCAATGATTAGTCCAACAAGCATTCATGGTAGATGGCGCCATTGATTTTGTGCCCTGATTGGTTTCAAACGGAACACAGGGGCAAAACGGACTGGTGTTCGCAATTAGAGATGAGACACCTTTTACGTATCTCTAACCTCGGTAACGGGGAACTGCGAGATCCTTTTCAAAAATGTAAATCTGGTTCGTTATCGAAGCCACAACACAATTCCACACTCCGCCAGGACAAATTTCCCTTTACACCCTGTATACGGAATTTGGTGGAATCCGGTGAAGTGCCCGGGAGTAGCAAGATGCAGAGTAGCAGAGAGTAGATTTGCCGAGATTTCCGCCCACCAAGTTCCAATTCGTGTTGCACGCATATATTCCCGTCGTAGTGGTGCTATCTCGACGAGCAACGACACAGGAGCGTCGTAGCGGGACACGTGTGTGTCTAGGTATAAGGCAATAGGTATGTAACTGCGGCGAACGCATGTAGGTTAAATACACAGACAAATACGTACGTCGGAGTAGGTGGAGGTAGATGAAGCTACCTCGTGGGAGAATCTGGAACGTACATAGACGTCTGACACAGTCGCTAGCAGCCGCATATACGATTCTCAACCGCCCCAGGCCCAAATTCTCTCATTGGTTCGAGTTCTATATCGCATATTAATATACTGAACGGTTCCCTCACTTTCCCCATGATTTATCATTTATATCACGGGAACGATGGCAATACGGACGAAATTTAGAAAAAAGGGTCTGAAACCGCCATTTTTTTAATACCATTATACTATCCAATACTACTAATTGGAATAACGAGAGGAAGGAGTCTCCGCGCGGAGAACGGACGGTCTTGAATAACTTCGGGCTTCGATCTCATTGTCCCGTAGTGCCATCTCGACCTTTTTTTCTCTTCTTTTTATGAACTGCTGAGAAAGAAAATTGTAAGGATGACCGAGGATTTTTCTATCACTGATGATAGAAAAATCCTCGGTTAGGAGTTTCGCTGCTCGCTCGTAAGCTTGAAGCGTCCACTGTATAAAAAATTGAGACGCTACCGCGTCTCTCAATGGATATCGAGATTTTAACTATCCGAATGTATTAAAATACAAACATAGCAATTCTTCGAGTTTAACGGAGACAAAAAAAGTACAGTTCAAAGTAATTTGCACATAACTTCCTCATTGATTACAATTTCGCATATAGCTTTCTCTACGAGAAAGTTCGTTTATCGATTTTGACGTCCTCATGTGCAGAAAATTTTCATAATTTTTATTTTTATTTTGTGATCAATGAGGCATCTGTGGGAAAATTCCTTTGTACCTTTTTTTTTTTAAATATTAGTTGTTTCAACCAACTATCACCTTTCCCAACCAATAATTTTTTCCAGTGCAACACACAGATTGTAATAATCAGTTGATTACCAATTACTTGACCTCAGGCAAATACATTAATTTCTATGATCCACCAATTAATCACCCAACCCAATTAGTCGTCGAATTAACCACGCAGTTGGTCGTGGCAACTAATTATTTTTTCCTTGTGTGCGAAACATCCGCACACTGTTCGGCAATTCCCATTCTTCAAATGTCGGAACAGAATGGAACGCTGGGGCTGAACGCCAGCCGGTGGAGAGCAAGAAACCAAGGCTTGCCCTCTGCACGGGGTCCGCGCGGAGTTTTGTACCCCTCCTGGTTGGCGGTGGTAGTAACGACCGGAAGTTATCAACGATGCGATTGAATTAACGGCGGGGTGGGGGGTGGCGGAACTGACGTTACACGGCCGCGTGCCCGGCCCGAAGGGTTGGAATCACGAAGAGTAGGGAAGAGAGAATGAGAGTTTGGGACAGCGCCACGAGGTCGGTACCGTTCCGAAAACAATCAAAACTTGGTCCGTGCGAGAGTTCATCCCTCGCTCTCTTCCCACAGTTGTTCTCTTCTCCTTCCATCGCGCGTACTTTAACCGACTACAGTATACTACAGTATACCGAAGTAGGGGGAGGGTGGAGCGAAGTACGAAGAACAGGGAATGTGCGGATGTTTGATCGGAGGTTCGCAGCAGTGTCGCATTTTCCTCTCACTGCCGCTCAGAGACGCGCCCAGACGTCACGGGGGAGTTTTCGGTACAAGAGAAATTTTCGTCTCTTTACTCGATAAACTTTTCGTCGTTTTCGCCCGTCCGGCAATCGCGAGGTTAGAGTTCGCATACATCTGCAGGCATAGAATCAATCCATTGTGGAGTTTTCTGGGATTGAAAGTTCCCGGTTCGTCTCTCGAGTTTCGACGATTTAAGTTGTTTCTGTACCGCCGATTCTTCCTCGGCGTGTTTTCCATCTTCTCAACCTTCGACATCTCCGTTGTTCTTTCGGTGATTCTATCTTTTCAGTCGTTACCCTAAGGAGATACAAAATTTGTTCCTACGAGGGGAAATATACCGGAAATAGTCCATTTTAGCCCACTCGTTACATTACCCTAATTTTCGGATGGTAAGCCCGATTTCGACAGGAGTTCATAGATATACCCGAAAAGTCGGGTCCTAGGGACTTCCTGCGAGGAACACATTCTCAACCTTCAACATCCTCGGTATTCTTTCGATAGGTTTATTGTTTTAGGTACCTTAAAGAGATACAAAATGTGATCCCTGGGAATAGCGCTGTACAGATCGCCCGGCTCAGCCGTCTTAGTTGGCTAATTCATTTATCGTTAATCGTGCATAAAATCGAGCCCCTTAATGTCGCATTGTAATTTACTCCAAAAAGGCCAGCGGATTCGTGTTCAGCGCGAAAAAATACGTCGGAATACGTGGCAGTTAATTTTTATAGAAGGAAAAAAATCGTCAAAAAAATTCGTCAAAAAATTGCAAGGCTACCCCTTTCGAGTCCATTTTTTGTGTTTTTCAACGTCCTCAAACGGCACGATAAAACGATTCTAAAACTTTGGACAAGGCCCTATATTGTGTATTTTTCCCCGTAGAAAACTATGGGCACCTCGGATTTTCCCTATCTCCATTGCCGGATTTTCCCTACCTCCATCACGAAAATCGACGTTTTTCCAAAAGTGGCTCAAACATTGAAAAAACGTTGTTCATTCGATTTTTTTGTTTCAAAGCTATATTGGATGTATCTTTTCCCGCTGATCACGAATATAACAATTATTTTACTCCCAACCCAATATTTCCCATTCAAGTCCCAAAAATACGATTTTTCGTGCACAAAAACGAGCCCCTCAATGTCGCATTGTACTTTAAGCCAAAAAGGCCGCCGGATTCATGTTCAGCAGGCGAAAATACTTTGGAGTACGTTGCAGGTAACATTAGAAAAAATAAATAAAAATTTGTCAAAGAATTCCAAGACTGTATTAGCTTAGCCGGCTAATATAGCTTGGCCGGCTAAAACGTATTAGCCAGTTAAAGTAGTTTAGCCGGGTACGACGGCTTAGCCGGCCAAACTATAAAATCCATTAGCCGGATAAGATATTTTAGCATGCTGTATCTGTACAGCCGTACCTGGGAAGCCGAATAAACCGGGGTTAGTCTATTTTGGGCGACTCCCTGTCCTTACCCGACTTGTTGGATAGTAAGCCCGATTTTGAGACGAGTTCGGAGATAACCCCGAAAAATCGGGCTTAAGGAAATTCCTTTGGTGAACATATAACTATACCAATGCAAGTCGCGGGAGCAGAAGAGCTTTTGAGCGCGTAACCCCCCTCGTATGCATTATAAATGTATATATGTATTAGCGACTGCACCAAGAGGGGTTGGTATCCATAGATATATGTAATGCCTGGGAAGGGGGGGGGGAGTTGAATTGTGCTAGCGCAAGCACCGGGCACAAGAGAGGAGAGAGGTTTCCGGCGGTATAATGCGGATACCAATATCGCGAAACGACGCGGTGGAATCCGATGTAGCGGGCACCCATGCAGGCTGCATTTTCGTGGAATTTCATCCCCATCGGATATCCATCGAGCTGTACTCTCTCTTCCCGGCGAAGGGGCAGAGTAACTCCCGGACAGGAGGAATCCCTACCGCATGCACACTATTCTCCTCGATACCGCCGAGACGTTGAAACACATGTTCCTCCTCTCGGATCTCCGCTTCTAATGTACTATATTTTGGAACAGTACTTTGGGATACGAACGCGAGAAAGGGGACCTTAGGAGAAGTCGGTAAAGTTGGCCGCACGAGCCGAAGGCGAGTTCTGTACTACTTTCTGTCACCAGTGCACGAGTCTCCCTTTGCGTGCCTGCAAAGTGTGCGAAAACGTTACTAGGTGTTAAAAAAAAATTCGCTAAGAATGACTAACTGTTAAAAAAAGTGTGCAAAAAATAACTACTGAGGTTTCCGTATGCTTCACTGAAAAGCGCGAGTTTTGTCACACTTTGCATACACGAAAAAGGTGACATTTGGTGAACGTGTTACAAAACGTAACTAGAGTGTGAAAAAGTAACTAGTGTGTGTGTGTGTTCCAAATGCCACACTAGAAAGCCCAACTTTCGCCACCATTTGCATGCCCGAAAAGCGTGACTTTTTGTGGTCGTTTTGTAAAAAGTTGTTTGTCTGTTCCGCCACGGACCATCGCACTGCTACTGCGGGGACATCGCTCCAGGCGCAGAAAGTCGCAGTACGGAATGAGGGAAATGAAAAAAGTTCTTTCCACCTAAATTAGACAGCGAATATAGGAATAATATAGGGTAAAAGTTGTGAATATGGGACATTCCGATTAACACGCAAATCAGCAATATTCACCACATCCACATGACAACATTTCGCGGAGGACAAAGGGATATTTTTTCACCTTTTGTTTTCACTTCCTTCCTGTGTTCAATTTCAACATCCACGTTTATTATTTCTTTTTCAAATAACAAAAAAATACTGCATTAAAAGCTGCAATAATGAGGCTATTACAAAGGCGCCTGTAGGGCAGAACGGAACAGTGTGAAGAGTACGAGGCCACAGAGAGTTGATGCGCACCACCGCTAGGTTCAAGATTCAGATTAGGCACGATCACTCGCGGCTCTCGGCTTTCTTACGTTTTTTTTTCATCTTATAACCTCCTTCACCCTCTTCCCCCCGTGTAGTACAGTCGTTACAGCACGAATGTATAGGTACAGGAGGAAAGAAACGGGAGTAGCAATAGCGCCGGCGGCTGTAGGACAAAAAGGAGAGGGAGTTGTGCGGTAGGGGCGCAGCATCTGAGCCTGGGAGTCGTTACTCGGTGGAAACTCTCGAGGTAAAGAGCGGGTGGAGAAACGCTCCAAGAAAGACGAGTGCTTAGCCAGCTAATTATCCGACTTTATTACGCTGCGAGTAGGAGGGGTCGGGCTGACGCTGCGGGCGCGCACAACACGACGGTGGGAACAATCGATGCTCAATACATGAGGTAATACCAGCGCGTATCTCTACTTCAATACTCTCTTCGACTGGTTCGGTTTGATTCAATTCCATTCGTACGCCTCCGAGCCACTATTAACAGCCGAGCGGGTTGACAGGCTTTCACACATATCTCCCCGGCACCCGTTCGCACCTTCACTCGTTTCGGAGCTTCGGAACAAAGCTCCTTTTATCTTAAACCCTGGAACGTCACACACCGGTTCGGTGGACTCGACAGTAAATCTCCATTTTCATCGGTTTTTCCTCATGTGTTTTTTTTTCGTATAAAGGTGACTTTTAAAGAAATTGTTTTCGGCGATTGAGCGCTTCTTGGTGTTTTAAGGCAGTGTCTGACGTTTTCATTTTACTACAAAAAAACCTAAAAACAAGGTTTTGTTAACGAGGTATAGAGCAGTTAATATCGTGATGAACGCGAATGCGGCAACATTTTTTCGCCCAGCGTTGACCGAGACATTGATAATTGCGAAAAACAATTTATCTTCGCCTCCGGCCGGGTGTTTCTCGCGAACATTTTCCCGCTTCGGCTGCGTATGATATACCAATCATCGGATGGTATCAATGAAAACAACCTCGATTATTTTTATACATTCCGTGACCTGGTTATTTTTGTTTTTTAGACAGATTGTATTGGCTGTGAAAACAATTTTGACGATTGTGAGCTGCGATTGAATGTCAAGTAAAAGCGTTGAATATGGCTCGATCATTAATGATTAATTCACGCGTCAATCACGGTAGGTCATATCAACCACTTTGACTCTAAGTTGATATTAACAACTTTTACCCCAAATTGATATTAACCACTTTTACCCTAAATTGATATTAATCCTTATCAATCACCATAACGTATCTTTACCATTCCATTGCAGTACCGATTGTGGTTTACGCTGGTAAATTGTTTCGAGCGTTACAACGGGCCTCGGCAAGACAATAATAATTGATTTACGAGCCAATCGGGGTAGGGTATATCAACCAATTTTACCCTAAATTGATATTAATGACCTTACCTTACCATTGAAACATGGTAACGTATCGTTACCATACAGTGAAGTAGATACCTATTGTAGTTTACCCTGGTAGAATTTTTTAACCGCTACATTGGGTCTTGACGAGCCCATAAATCACTGATTTACGTGGCAGTGGGGGTGGGCCATATCAACCACTTTTGCCCTGAATTCAAACTCTTTGAATCACGATAACGTATCTTTACCGTTCCGTTAAAGTACAGATCGTGATTTACCGTAGCAGAAAATTAACAGCGTTACATCGGGCCCTGACAAGGCTGAATCAGACCCCGAAGTAACGCTCCGAAATTTTCACCAGGGATACATACGATATTGCCTGGATGTCTCCATCCCGGCAACACGAGAATCAAGCACCACGGAGTATCCTCCTGTCTCCCACTTCCTCTTCCTCGTTCGCTCCCCAAGCCCCGACAATCGTGAATATTCCGACGTACCGCAGCTGCAGGCTGCACGTGTACGTCCGTTCCACGAGCCCATCGCTCAACTGCGTAAGATCGTTGGAGTCGAGCAATTCGAGCGGTATGCCAATGCAATGGAGGATCACAAACGCCGCCAATCCGGCTGGTCCACCACGGCTTCTCCTCGCCGTACCACCTCCCGGCAACGAATCCTCATTCCCATTCCACACCCGTAACAAACCCTCCTTCGCAACCTGCTCTGAATTTACCTAATTTTTGTTTAGCCTTTTCTTTTTCTTTTCTCGTCACACCCGGCGAGCGCGGAATACACAGGAGAATAGCTACGAACGTTTCTAGTCCACGAGCGTGACACAATTCTTTTCTTGTTAATTAAAACAGAAAGTGTTGTCCATTTTAGAAACATTTTTGTTAATTAACAAAAATTGAATGTCCGTTTTACAAAGATGTTTGTTAAACAAAAAAACACGATGTCCATTCTATAAAAACGTTTCTTCATATAAAATAAATAAAATTTTGCCCATGTTACAAAAAAATGCTGTTAATATTACAAACACTTTTTTGTTAATTGAGAAACAAAAAAATTGTGGACGTTTGTGGACACAAAAAAGTTTATTAAATGTAGAAATCCTTTTTGTTGTGTATATGGTCGATCCTCGGGTACGTTAGTTTATATTCATAGTCCGAGGGACTGTAAATGTGATGATGCTGATGCACGTAAGCCATGAAGCCGGTACCGCCGATGTTTCGAGGGAGGTTCGGGTTGTCGGGGCGGCGAATTTTCCCGCAACATGCATCGGACCGAAGGCGACCAGACGGTGGAGAGACGGAAGAGATGGTGGAGGATCGTTAAGGTAACTAGACGGGGAATCGAGTCGCGAACAGGATGAAAGAGGAGAGAGGAGAGGCGAGCTGTGGTGAATTTTGGTGGTGCTCTTTCGGGGGACGGGGACGTGCGGCTTTGGTGCCCAACGACGCCGTATCTGTCGCACGAGAAAAGGACCGGGGGAGCTGCTGCCGGTGCTGCTGAGGGCAACGTCGACCATGCGAGGCGCGCGAGAGGTTGCAGCAAGACGAAAAGGACGAAGCCACGACAGCTGGGTTGGGCAAACTGACCCAGATAGCTTCAGTGAATGCACTCGCTTCACAGCGCTTGGACCATCAGAACCGACTGGATCTTCGTATAATATAAATTCATCCGGAGTTCTCTCTGTCCCACGCTGTTCCATTCCCTGTCCTTCCCTGTCTCCAACATCACGAATTCAACGATGGGTATTTTTCTCTCGCCCTGTTCGTTATCCAAATTTTCTTCCCCGTGTCCGATCTCCCGGACAACCTGCCGATTATACTATTTTCTCGCTCGACTCGGCGAGTCCTGTTTTATATAATACAAATTTTATACAATACTGTGATCAAAGACCTTTGGTACTGAATTTGACCGAAATCTATCCAAGCGGCCAGATTTGATGAAATATTCAATGTCTGAGACAAGAAAAAAAAAATCTGAGTCAAAAGAAGAAGATTCTCGATAGCGGATTACCATTTTTTTATCCGACTGTATTAAATTATTAGTTCAAACTCTCCGCCATTTTAAATATCCTCACTAATTTTTATTTTCTCCTCCACTCTCGAGCTTCTCATTTCCAGTTTCATTTAATTTTTTTAAGTGCTTCTCTTCTATTTTTTAATTGCATTTCGTCTGTATTGTTTTTATTTGCACTTCCTCCGGTTTATTTGCCTTTCATTATACATTATTTCCGTTTGTTTGCATTTTTCTTGTGGTTCCTGCGGTTTTCTTTCTTTTTGCCCTCATTGTTGTTGTTGTTTCGAAGATGTCTCTGCGGGTTCCCAGGTTCTACTATGCAATAAATGCCCATATAAGCCCCTCTCCAGAATCCGGTAGTTTTTAATAATGCAGGATTCGCGAGAACCTCGAGCTTTAATACTGCGGTCCTCGCGTGGCATTCAGCGTATCAGGAGAGTCCCACATGTGTCCAGCCACTGGGGACGTCTATAGAGCTTACAGAGTATCCTCTGCGGGCGAGAAAGGCACATCACGAAGCTCTGTGATGTTCGTACAGAAGTAAAGCCGCAATGCTGTGAAGCTTCACGGATCCGGAATGCCGTGATGAGAGGTCACCAGTGCGAAATAACTGTGCGGGCAAACGACGCACGCCCCGACACTCTACGCTCTCTCCTTCCACACCCTCCCTTATTTCACTGCATGGCCACGGCAAGGGAAAGGGAGAAAGCTTGCCGCGGACCTGGAGATTAGCTCTTTGCCGTAGGACGATTTAATCTCCACGACCTGTTCGCCCCGCGACTCTCGGGAGGTTTGCACCCGAGAGGGTACAGGACAGAGCTAACAAACGAATATGTATAGAAATGCGGATTGAGGGCTCGTAGGCGCGCTTGGACGTAACGATTGCAGAAAAGCTGTCGTATGTGTGATTGTGTGTGTGAGTTCGAGGTGGAAGGTTACACACTGTCACCTTCCACATCGTGGAATGAACTGGAACTGCTTGTTAGGGTGAGTTTCAATGTTGCGCCATCTCGGTTTGCCTAGTTTGAGGGAGAAGCAGAGGGGTGTGCATTGGTCGCATGGAGAATCAGAGAAATGCATGGATGAAGTTACTGCTATGTAACAGTGCGATGCTCGTCGACTGAGAGAGAGAGAGTTGCGAAATTTATTCCGGTAGATGGAACGGAATAAAGGAATATCTCGAGTAGTACTTTTTATGCTGCCGAAAAGGGATAAACAGAGTCTTGAGGAGGAATAAATAAATTTAGGGGTAAAGGGAAGGAGATTGTTGAGATAGGATTCTTTTTTTTTTGCGGTTTCTGGTAGAGGGATTAAAGTTTGATTGTGTACTGTCTGTGTGAGGTGGTTGGAATGTCTATGAAGTGGGTACGGACGGGGCGGATCGGATATAAAAATATCTTGAGTAGAATCGACCCGGCGGTTGCAGAAGAGCTAAGAGAGCCTCAAGGAGTAACAAAAAATCAATGAGTAAAAAGAAGGAGGTTCTTGATATAAAATTATTTTTTTACCAATTTTCATTGAAGGTGTTAAAGTTCGACTATTTACCGGTGATGTGAAACGGGCGAAATTTCCACATAGTATACACAAACATTGCAGATCAGACATAAAAATACCTCGAGTACAATCCTTACGGCGGTGGAAAAAGAGTCACGAGAGCTTCAACGATTAATAAAGAAAACCGGACTAGAAAGAAAATATAGGATTTTTTTTAGCAATTTCCATTGAAGCCATTAAATTCCGACTACGTACCCGATACGTTAAACGGGCGCAATTTCTGCGGAGTAGACGCGAACACTGAGAACCAGACCCAAACGATTTGGCGTTTGTCAGCGAGTAATGAACAAAAAAAATCTGAGTAAAGAAGAGAAATTCTCGATAGGGGATTAATTATTTTTTTAGCAATTTCCATCAAGGAACTGAAGGTCCAACTGGCGGTTTACCTGATCATTGTCAGAGTCAGGCGGCTCGGATTTCGCGGGGCATCGGCAAGGACTCGAGGAAATCAGTGCGGGACAAGTGAGTGGGCACGTATGAGGGGGGAGCGGCGGTTTTCGGAGAGACGGGCTCGAGGAGACCGGAGCGCGTAACCTCGGCGGATTCCGCGGTCTCCGATCTTTGTGACACACGGAAAAAGCGAGAACGAGGAGGAGATCAAACGAAGTGAGAGAAAGGATCGTTTGCCACTCGAGTCACGTACAAAACTCGAGCCCCGACTGGAAAATGCCTCGGCGAAGTCGTGATAGATCGACCAGTCTCGAGAAACTCACTCTACGTTGTCGCGGATTTTTTTTCTTTCTCCGTTTGCTCTTTTCATTTTTTTTTAACCCTCCTGCTCTCGTACTTGTGTATAAGTCGCCGTGTACGGTATTCGGTGCACCGGCGGGGCACGAAATTCGGTCGAGTCTCCGGGCCGGGCCAAGATACAAGCCAATATCGAACATATGCGCCTATTTCTCTCCTCGTCTCGTCTCTCGTACCTGTGGGAAGAAATCACAAGGAACACGTGTGCCGACGGTTGAGTCTCCAGAAAAGTAGATACGTACGGCTTCAATCAGACTCGATTTATCGAATTTATCTCGCACGGATCGACCTGCCATCGTCGATCTCGGTACAATACAACACTGTGTATTTTGCATTCGGCTCTCAAGTGAACATTTCTTTATTTACATTTCGTTTAAAAAATTAACTACCAATTTTTTTTTTAATGGACCTACCGAAGTAGGGTTCAGTCCGGCTGGCCGTAACAGGCGCGCTCTCCTACCAGTGCTGGGATGTTAACTTCCGGCCTGACTTCCCCCAACTAAAAACCATTTTTATAAAAAAATTGTGGCAAAGGGATCGTCCTTTAATTTTTACGCCGAAACTGAAGTTTTCAAAAAAAATATTACCGACCACACACGTTCGATCGAATCCGTTAGAAATTTTAGCCTCGAATCAACGAAAAAAAGGTGTTCGCCATTTTAAAAAAAGTGAAATTCCTGATATTCGGTTGCCGAAAAAAGAAAAATTGGCGATAACCTTTTTTTCAAATGTGGAATGCCTAATATGCGGGTTTCTTGTGTCGTCTTCCTCCGCCTCGATAGGCGTCCCCACCCTTCTTTGCCCGAGGCAAAGAGCCAAGCCGCACCGGTGCTCTCGACTCGACGTTTGGATCTCTCGTCTGTCTCTCACGGTGGAACGAACGAACGCCGGGCGGTACTCGCGAGAGCGGAAACTAATTGGTCGCGACATATCGCGGTCGCACGGACGGCCCGAGATGTTCCCTCCGCTCGGCGGAAGGATCCGCAGACGAATGCCGACTCCGCGGTGCGTATTCGGAGATTAACGAGCTGTGCTTTAACGTTGTAAACGGCAACGCTTGTAGAGGCCAAACAGCGTTGCTAAACGCGCCGGCACGATTCCATCCACGCTGTCTCCGTCCCACTCTCACGCAGCGCTTCCGGTAATCCGAGCTGCGCGCACATTCCGAACATCTATGCAGGTATTTGGGGGTGCTTATGTGCGACAGCTCTTGCACTCTCCGAGTTCTCACTATCTTCCTCTGATGGCTCGGAACAACGGCGATTATACGCGGTGGAATCGAGATTATCCGATCCTTCGAGTTTAATGGATTCGTCGAACTGTGAAACGGTAATCCACTGGATTCTACCTCCTCGAGAGCTCTTTCCATGGTCCCGATGGCATCCACACATCGCTCCCAAGAGTACGATACCTTGTACGGCGGTGCAGCCAGCGAGTAACACGACAACCGTGCGTCACACGTCTACAATGTTTTGTCATGGACACGCGGCAGAAAGGTGTGTGTACTTTTAATAAACATTTGTGTCCAGAAATGTCCATTTACGGTCCTGAAAGGTCCATTTCTTGTCCAGAAAGGTACATTTTTTGTCTAGAAAGGTCATTTTTGTCAAATAGCTCAATTTTTTCCAGAAAGGACCATTTTTGCCATAAAGGACTATTTTTGCTTTCTCGTAGAGGAGCTTTGCTTTCGTAAAAAAATTAAAAAAGAATCGAGAATTTTTTAAAAATTGCGAGCGCTACTCGACAGCAACAGCAAATCGTTTCTTTTCAACCCCGACAACAAATTGTCAGCGATCGAGATTTTGTCGGAGCAATAAAAGACATTTTTCTCCCCCAAGCGGAACTGCACGAGTACAAAAGACGATACGCGCGCTGTAAAAGTTTTATTGCCTCACTCGCATTTGCGAGACACGGTTTTCCCTCCCCCGAGGGAAAAATCTCGAATTTTTGGAGCGATAAGAAGACGAAGAATTTCAAAGTTTCGTAACGCGGCGAAAAAATTCCAGAGCCATCTCATTTTCCGCTTCGATAATGTCGAACTTACGCCCGCACGCCCTCTTCCGCCTCTCTCGAAGACCCTTGGCAAATGTGCTCGATAGCATCATCCTTTATCCCCGCAAAAACTGACCATCCCCGACGAGGTACGAACGCGGAGCTCGGACGTTGAGACGAGCTTTATGAATAGAGCTCTCTCCTTCCCTTCAACTCGGATCCTCTGCTTCGGACGTATCTCGCACTCAAATATTTCAACGGTGTCAGGACCATGGGAGAATAAAGGGCGACAAGAGAGAGAGAGCTCCGTCACCGGCAGCTCAAATCCGAAAGAGAGGGACTCTCTCTCAAAAATATACCGTCGGTCCTGTTAATGCTCATCTTCACGGTGTCGGCCAGCTGTTATTATAACAGTAGCTCCCACACCATTCCGATCCTCCCTCATTGTCCTTTCGCCCAGTTTTTTGTCACGACCATTCTCCTCGACTCCTCATCTTTCCATACCTTTTCCTACAACTTTTTCTTCTACACTTTTTTTCCGTTCTTATTCTTCTTTTTTACTCCTCTCCTCCGCTCATCTCTCGGCTACTCCCGTACTTCCGGAGCGTATCCTCGGGCTAATCTCCAACCATTCGGCCTTTCGTGTTTCCCACCTCGCAGCCGCGCGGCTTACCACCGTCGCGCCTCCCTCATATCTGCACCCATTCTCGCCCTCCAACTTCAATGTACACCTTGGCTAAACATACACAGCAACATGACCAAAAAAAAACGTTAAAAAAAAGGCGGAAAAAAAAGAGCGCAGGAGCGAATAGGAGTGTGGACAGAGAGGGTTGGTTGTGCAGAGCCCCGAGAGACCTCGCCGGTACCCCGAGGGAAAAAACAAAAATAAGCCCTTCTCCCAACGACGAGGGCAAAGATAGTCGGGAGGAGGGACAAAGAGAGGGATGGGGAAAACTGGCGGCTGTGAATCCGAGGTTGCATACACACACATAGAGGTACATGTATATATACATGTATGTATATACATGCGGCATGCATATCCTTCGTTGCCTCGAGCGAATCATCCAGCCAAGCCAGTCACTAGCACGACATTCTCGGAACGGCTGTATATCAGCCACTACCCCCGCGGACCGTCGCCATTAGTATTAAAGTTGGATGTATGAGCAGGCTAGATACGCTACGACGAGCACCCGGTGCGAGGAAGCGCCCGAAAAGCCACCGAGCCGCGAGAGCCGAGCCAACGCTCGCCGTCCCTCGCGGCCCGCCTCGTAACGCCGGCTTCCCGATAATTACGATGCCCCCTAACAAAAGAGAAACGAAAATGGAAGATGATGATAATTCGAGGGAAATAACCGTACGCGAGCCAGAGGCCAACAGCAGGTGCTGGGTTTACAGGGGGAAAGAGTGAGATTTGCGCTGGTGTCCACGAACACGCATGTTTTTTCCATCCCTCGTACATATTGCGTATATAGATATGGGAGATTTTATTTTTTCAGAAATTTGGATTACATTCCGGTTTCAAGTTACGTTTACACGAGGGCAACGTTGTTTGACAAAAAGTGCAAAGTTATTTGATACCCGGAACTCTCGTCGTAAATTTGGGTCTCCCGACCGCACGTATTTTTCTCCTGGCTCTAAAACTCTATTTTATGAATGTTGTAAACTACAATTTTTATTTCCATTGTTCACTTTATTTATGTGTTTGTTTACGGGAAAAATTCCTTTTTCCATACGTGATTCAATTAGTAGGACACAATGCAATATCTACCGAGAAAATTTTAATTAGCAGATCTCTCGTTGCAGCGTAGACGTATCGAAGTGTATGTAGAACGGAACTTCGGGAAAAAATGGACTATCTTTACCAATTTTCAGCATGACATGGACCGACGGCGGTGGATGCGCGGTTAGCGCACAGCTCCGGTGGTCCCTAAGTCAAGCAGGATCTGTCAGTGCTTGGATGGGTGACCGCTTAGCCGCGCGCTAGTTGGCGTTGAGCGGGACGCGCTTTCTTTTGAAACTTTGGTGTTTCTGCACTTTACTCAAGTGCAAAAATACAGGAGGATCAGTAAAATATGGCCGTCTGTACCGCCACGGGTTTTCCGTAGTTTTCCCGTGTCCACGGCAAATGCGGTACAGTGTAGCTAAGTCGGCTACAGACGCATTGGAAGTTAGGTAGCTTAGCTGAGTGCGGGTAGGGAGTGATAGGGGGGTAATTGGGCTGGGGTTCCGTGAAAACCCGACAGGGTATACGGTGGAAAATGGAACAAATATATATATATATATATATATATATATATATAATATATATAAATATATATATATATATAATTATAATTTATATATATATATATAATTTATATATATATATATATAATTTATATATATCTCTCTATAATATAAAAAGATTTCGCCGCTGTCGCCGCCGCCGCCGTCGCCGCCGTGTCAAGAATCGAGGGGGGGGGGCGTAACCCCCTGCGGTGCCATAGCAACCGCAGGGGGTGGTCGCCATAGCAACAAGAGGGGTGGTCACCATAGCAACCGAGGGATGTTGCCATAGCAACCGGGGGTTGTTGCCATAGCAACCGGGGGATGTTGCCATAGCAACCGGGGGTGGTTGCCATAGCAACCGGGGGTTGTTGCCATAGCAACCGGGGTATGTTGCCATAGCAACCGGGGGTGGTTGCCATAGCAACCGGGGGTGGTTGCCATAGCAACCGGAGGGTGGTTACCATAGCAACCGGAGGAGTGGTCGCCATAGCAACCGGAGGGGGTCGCCATAGCAACCACAGGGGGTGGTCGCCATAGCAACCGGATGGGTGGTAGCTATGAGGGTTTGGTATAATAATTCTATAAAGGGGTATTATAGTAACGCTATTATTATAAGGGCACACGTCTTTTAAAGTATTTAGAATAATAAGGGTTTACGTCCAGAAAGGGTTGCGAGCGCGCGAAGCGCGCGAGCCCCGAGCCCCCCTAGTATATATATATATATTGTTACGGCCGGGCGAATGAATAACGCGCGTATTTAGTTTGGGGGCGGATATTATTAGTACAATTCCATCTAAATATCCCGAGCATGAACTGTCACACGTCTGTTCGGTCAGACGTCTCAGTCCAGACTATCTAATATGACGATCGATCTCGTATCGATCGTCCGTTCGTTCGTCTAATGTCAAACCTAACTAATACCGTGTGTCTCCACGAATAGTCAGCTACATATTCGTAACACTTGGGGGCTCGTCCGGGATCCATGTATATATATATACATGGTTTTATGTCGATAAGGGGGCACGGGTCCATTTTGCCCCAATCTCTTCCGTCCGAATTTTGAGGATCAGCCAAGCCAGCTTGGAACACTGCGCCGCCAGACCGCGAAAGAGGGCGCGACGGGGGAAGGCATAACGAGATTTGCATTCGTGAAATTTTCACGACCCGAAGAGGCAACGGAGGGAAACACCGCTGTTGGCTATTGCCGACGCTTCTGTATATTAGGCACTATTTACCGCAGTCTATAGAGCGGAGTGAAAATTGCCAGGGAATACCCTCTCCGGTATAATGGAAACACCGAAGGATCGCGGCGAACTCGCACCCTTCGTTGATTCGTTCCCGAGGCAGTGGGGTAGTAGGTGGTGGTACTGCAGTAGTGCAACTCTACGGAATCTTGTGGACTGCGGAATGCCTGGATGGTTTTGCACTCTCCCTCTCTCTCTCTCTGGATAAACTTCCGAGGAGAATCGGCTCAGAACCGTCCTAATACACCGACGAGGGAGTGGGAGGCAAGCGAGTGCGAATGGAACGATCAAAGTTTCCCGGTTACACGAAGGCTCGCTACTTTGGGAGTGGGACGTGTACTGGCGCAGTCAAAATGGGAGGTTGGTCCTCCATGAGCGCTATGCGGGGGTCCGCAATACAAAAAAAAATATGATTGCGTTACCTATGGCGCTTGCATATAGGCAGCATTTTTTTTCAAAAGGATGTGTTTTTAGCATTTTTTATAATTGTTTGTACACATTTAAGATAATGTACCGAAGAGGTCTGATTAATTAATTCGAAATTCAACACCGATATTACTTCTTGTATGTACAAGAGCCAGAGCAAGTTTCACTGCGATCCAACGTCTCTTCGAATAGTTATTGTCACTTTGAACGGGACAGACCCTCAGACTGACAGAAGTGGGAAAATGCTTTTTTCATTCTAGCACGTGCAAAAGATAATTCTGGACCACAATCTGATAGTCGAATAATTTTTTTTAATTGTAATACTTGCTCTCCTTGCATGCATTGTATGGGATGAGAAACTAAAGACAGTTAGGATAAAAGTGGCGAACACGGTCTCGTTCATGTACTACTGATTTGTGCGCCAATCCGGATGGGCCATATTCGGCACTTTTACCCTAAAGGCTTAACAATTTCTCATAAAAATGTCATTATTTTAAAATCATAATTTCACCAACGCCAAACCACGGACAAATGAAAAAACCCTTCATTTTCCCCACTGCGCAGTGATGCGCATCGGCGTTTTCCGCAATACGAGAAAAAAACGCTCCTACACGCTTCAACCGAGAGTGCAGGTTGAATGGAGAACACTGAGAGATGCGTGTGCGATTCCGTGCCTACACCATTCCAGATTCCGACGTCCGAGAGTACAGAGAGTGCAGGGCGACGGAAAGGTTGAGCTTTCAAGGGAAAAAGAAAAAGAGAAGCGAGGAAAAAAAGGAAAAGAAAGAAGAAAAAATTTCTTGAGGCCGCACGGATTTTAACGCCCTCCGGCGCAAACTTCACCGAGCTGTTCTATTTTTCAACGAGTTTACACACATTTTCACTGAAGCGTTTGAGCACGTAACACTCGGGCTCTCCTTCTTCGGGTACTCTGTCGCCTCTTGTGCCCCCCCCCCTTTCCCCCAGGAGACGAGTGAACACACATACACGACGAATGGAAAGAGGCAGGAGGTCTCGAGTGCCGGCAGTTTGGCCAACAATGACGCTGCGAAGCTCGCGCCGACGAGAGGAAGGAGAGAAAGATGTCCTCGCCTCCTCCATCTCCGCATATGCGTTGGGTACGTTGCTGTATCGAGGCTAGACGAGTTTCGTTCACCATCGGCAACCCTCGCCCCCAACCCAAAACGAAAAAGGTTGTCTCCGTTCGCTTTGCATCGCATCTCCTTTGCTCGATCTCTTTTGGGCGAGGCGCAAAGAGCAAGAGGACGAGAACTTCCTTCCGGTCCCTGTATGCGGTGTGGCCCGGGGCTTCCCAACTTCCTCTTTTCTTACTTCCTGTTCTTGTTCTTTCCGCACTCCTCTGTCCCCTCCTGCTTTTTACTCCTCAACCACCGGAGTCTTGTTCCTCGTCGCTTAGCACGTATCTGTTTCTCGACCGGGGAACCGCCTGTTTACCGGAAAGACTGTTCCGCGCGAGATGCTCTTGTCTTGGCGTCTTTTGTGTCCCATCCGGCGACGTTGCAGACTCTGTACCGAGACGGAGCGAAGGATCTATCAGAATTAACTATAAGAAAGGAGCAAACAATCTATTAGAATTAACTACCAGGAAGGGGCGAAGGATCTATTAGAATTAACTATAAATCTGTAAGAAACTACCATAATTTTCTGGTAATCTTGAACAGTATCATCATAATTTCTACCGTAAAACGAGAACTATTGACTATATTGTTAGAAATGAATGCCTGATCGAGAGCTTTCAAATGTTACCGATATTCGTTTTGTTTTTATTTAATCTACGATTTTTTCTCAGACTTTCAAAACCATCCGTTCATAAAGACGTACTGATAATTTTCTCCCAAGCTCTCGCATTTAATTACCGAATAACATATATTTTGTGGTAAAAAATTTACATTACATCTGGCACTTTGGTGCCAGATTGTGGTATAGCCGAACACTGCTGGATGACGTCGTAGTTTTTTTTTAGATCTTTCTCGTCACGCAGAAACGAAATGAACATTGTAACTTTTGTCTCCAACAGGAATGAACGGAGTATGCAATTTATGGGTTTTTCGATATGGAAAAAGAAAACTGCAGATTTGATCAAGGGAGTGTAGGTAAGCGAGATTGGTGGGATTCCAAGGAATTTTGTTGGCTGACGAGATTGGCCGATGCAACGAAGAAAAGCGGAGAGAAATATTTGCATTGCAGATATACGGGTCCGTGGTATTCGCTGACGAAGAGTCGGCGAGCAAAAATAATTGACGAGAGCCGATGTACATCGACGGGGATTCCCCGTTGGGAAGATATCAATTTTCTTTTGAGGAAATTGGTACGGAGGAATCGGTTCGGAGGTTGGATGACCGTGAGCCGAATGCGGGCATTGCAGAGACGAAAGAGATCGAGGGAAAGAGAGGTTTGACGAAGGAACACTGAGATTCCTCTCTCATCTCGGAAATAAAATCTTGAGCACGCGCCGGTCTTCGTCGCTCGTGGAATTTCTTTGCACTCTGTAAAGCCCGGGTGCTTTCTACAAAGCGTTGAACAGCTCGAATATTCAGAAAAAATTATAGGGAAAACCGGTAAAAAAAATCTTAGAGGTAGCTTAAAGTCTCGTTTCTTTGATGGCAGAGATTTTCTTGTTTTTTGTTCGAATATTTTGATACCTATAAAAAAAAGCTTGACCCACAGCACCGCGATTCCTCGTCGCATTGCCGAGAAATAAAAGTGGTCCATTCATTCAACTGGTCCAACTATGCAGGAACTCTTTTAGATTTTTACCTCCTCTTTTTTGTACTTTCTTCGAGTAAGACTCGGGACATAGGTAGAACCGTGCAACGAAAGTCAGTGCCTATAAACGAGATGGGCTGAAACGTTACCAAAGGGGGCGGAGTAGTTTAGAGGGAAAAAATGAGCGTCCGTCGCGACGAGATGGAAACGGGTAAAACGTGAGAAAAACGAGAAGATAAAAACGTAAGGTACGCTTTGCCGGTCTTTCGTTCGCTGTAGTTTACCGCGGGGGAGAATAAGCAGAGGGTACCGGTGGCGTTTGCAGCAGCATCGCATAGGAGGCACAAGTACGGCAACGGGGGGAGGAAAAGGTGAAATGAGTGGTGCGATAAAACCCGCTCGGCTTCCGCGCCAACACGTGCCCCGAATTCAAACTCCCTCCCTCCCTCCCTTGGCCAAAGCGAAAGAGTTTTTACGCTCTACCATTCGAAAGAAATGCCGCAAGCGTCGCTGAAGCTATAACGCTAACGAGAATCCTACAAAATATGAATTGATCACTTTTGATCTCCGAACTGGTTATCCTCAGAATTTCCTATATGACTGACTAAAATCTTAAAGAATGTGCGAGAAAAAATAGTACGGCCGTGTTCAGGGTTGAAAAGCAAGCAAATTTTGTCCACGCAACTTTTTACTCCGACCCGTAGTTTCCGAGTTACGAGCGGTAGAAGTTTCAGCCAATGGGCGCTAGCCAAAAGCGGTAACATCTTGCGCTGGCGTCATTGGCTGCTGACTTTATCGTCCTGTAACTCGTGAACTACGCATCGTAGAGAATTTTGCCAAAGGACAAATTTGTTCAGTTTGCGTCCGTGAATACGATCGTGCAATGTTTTACTCTCAATTTTGAGATGCGTATATGGACAGTAGCGGGTCCGTTGGCTGCAGGCGTCACCAGCTCGTATGTCCGAAACTGTGGGCTTTAGAGAAAATTACTCCGAGACAATATTTGTCGAGGCCTCGAGTACCCGGAACGGCTGTACAAATTTATCATCCAACGCTATCAACTTTCCGTAAGTAATCCTCGAAATAGCACGTCACTAGGCAAGTGCGCATGAATGTAATAGAACAATTCTAGTCTCTGATTCCGGGCCAATTGTCTCTATGCCAAGATCCGGGAGAAAATGAGATGAGCCCGGAGAGGCACGACTGGGTCTCGGTTAGAATAGAATAAGATGATTACTCATAGGATGCCCACGCTCCCGGCGTACGACTCATTAATCGCGGTGAATTTCCGGTGGTAAGGAAGAATGACCGTTGGAGAATCCCGCGGGAACGCGAAAGAAAAGAACAGCTACGTTGCCCGCTTGGACCTTCCCTCTCCCGTTTCCTTGCTAAGATAACGGATGGGGTTGTCGAGTGGTTTGGCAGCACCGGAAGCATTTCGGTGGTACCAGAGGCTTACTACCAGCGTGTGGCTATGCATTCTGCATCTCTGCACCAATTCGGACAGATTTGCAGCGGTTCTCGGTCGGCAAAGTTCTCTCTGCGGCCAGCGCGTCTACCCGTACCGTTCTATAATGCATCGCGGGACGCAAGGCCATGACTGTGACGAATGGTGAACGACCGCGAGCTCAAAATCGAATGAGTTGAGGAAGTGAGATTTTAAAAAAATAATAAAAAATTTAAAAGAGCGTATATAGGACGGAATGGTATTAGAAAAGTGGATAGACCTCTGTCGGATGAGTTATGGGAGAGAAGGGAAACGCCGATGGGAGGTTCGACGACGGCTCCGAAACTTGATCAAACTTTGAACAAGATTTTTCCCCGATGGCTCTAGATGTTTCCCCCTTTCACCACCTCTTACGTCCGCCGTACTCGAGTCTTTCGTCTCGCCTCACCCCTGCCGATCCGTGCTTTCCGCTGGCCAGGCCCGCACGGTTTCCACGTGAAACTGTGCCAAGTGCCTATAAAGTATGAGATCTATGGCCAGAGGAGGATTGTAAGTTGGTAAGGGAGCATGGAACGTGCCGAGCGACAGGAATAGCGAGTAGCTGTCGGTAGCACTCGTATAAGATATATATTAATAAATATAGCAAATCATACTTGAGATTGCCAGGATCTGGAAAAATAATTGGATTCGAAGATAAATAAAAAGCCTGAAGGAAATGCTTCTACCAACATTCCATGCCAAGCCATCTCTGTTTTTCCGATCATCGCAGGAGTAGAGGAGAGCGGGACAAAACGGAGCACCATTCGGGACAAGAGTTTTTATCCCCCGAAAAGTTGGTGAAAAACAGTCCGTTTTACATCGCTGCGCCCCAATTATAATTAAGAACCAATGGGAATCGAAAATGATGGTGTGAAATTAAAAAAAAAAAACCAAATCGAAAGTTTGCTTAACGTTGTATTGAAAGAAAACCTCGCAATTAATCTGGGCCATTTCTGGAACACCCTGTAACGTGTATGCGGCATGTAACACTGGGATAGAATTCGCGGTGTGAATATCCCCGGGTGTCGCAAGTTAATCACTCCATGGTTTTGCGCGTACGTAAGTGAATTCTCCAGATCCAGTGTTTCTCGAGAATATGCGACGTTCAGGATTAGCGGCAGATGTTACTGGCATTATTCATCCGGCGTTCTACGAAAGCCCTCTCCGGTCCCCAAACTGGGAAAATTTGTGTGTAAAGGGGTAAAAGTGGTTAACACGACCCACCGCGCTCGGCGTTTAATTAGATAATATCTGGTCCGGACCATATTCACCCGTTTTGCCCCATCATATATAATTTATATTATCACGTTTACGGTCCGAACATGTTTGAATTCGTCATTAACGCTACGCTGTTTATTTCCCGAGGTGACACGATACCGACAACTCTATATAACAATCCAACGATGATTAGAGCGTGAAAGTCGGGGCATCCTCGCACCGCGTTCAGCGAGACTCAGCCTCGACCCAAAATGCGGTGTGGGATCCGAATGGAAATGAGAATCGAAATAGTCTCCGGATGGTCGCAGCTGGCGAAAGGAACGAGCCATCGTCAGATACGAATTTGATATTCTTTCCTCTGTCTCTCTTCCATAGAAATAAAATAAAATAAAATACAAACGAATTGGAATAAAATGATTCTATTGTAACTTTATGAAATATCGTTTACTTTTAATAACAAATCCGACCGTCGTAGGGAATCGTTGGTGAGGCAGTCGCGCCCGAGTGTAGGTACATTAAAGGGCGTATCGCGGAAACAGGGAAAAGGGGTCCGTTCCGGAGAACGGGAATTCGGACAGCAATTTCTGGAGGTCCAATATCGCGGTCGTTGCAGGCGCTGTGCAGCCGTGCACAGAGCGTGCAGTGTCTGACTTATTCGGGTGAAAAAGTGAATGATAAAAGTAGCAGCAGCAGCACGGAAGACTATACACCTCGCGGTCCCTGGCTGGCTGCTGGTCAGGTCATGAGTGTGTCGTTTGTCACGGCTACCCGCTGTGAGAAATTGAAAAGCGAGCTTTGACTTGCCGCTCACGTGGACCTCGAAGGGAGACGATGGCCGTACGCCACTTTTGCCTCGGCGTACATTCCTCACCGATAGCTAATATAGCACAAACCGTTTGCTCGTCGGTTCGGACGTACCTATGTACACTCGTTCGTCCAGCGACTTTTTTCCCCGAGGGTTTTCTTTTTTTTTTACAACACCGGTTACCGCGCACGACTAAACGTCCGACGAGCCATCAAATTGCTATCTTCATTCTGAGCCCTTCCAGCGTTTCCTCTTCCATTGTTCGTCCGTTTCGGCCTCCAGCTGTTCCGAGTTTTCATCTCCGAAATGAATTTTTGCGTTTTTTTTTGTTCAAGAGCCACGATAAACGATGCGCAAAAATTTTAAATGGTAATTTATGAAAGTGAGCGAAAAATTATTAAAACGAAATGCAACAATAAGCATTTTCAGGAATTTATATTCAATGTCGCGATGAATGGACAGGCAGTTGCAAAGAAGACTTAAAATACGCTATTGTTGGGAGGATTTTCAAACTATATCCTCGCGCCGGTCAATCTAAATTCTACTTTTTGGGCTATTTTGGACTTTTTAAATTAATTTATTTGTATTTGTTTGTTCAATTTTGGACCATCCTGTACAGGTTGATAGCACATCTCATCTCCACACCTGGCACTCCCGTCGAGATAGCCCACAATCTCCGTAACTCTGCGGTCCCAACAGCCTCGTATAATCGCCGGGGCTTTCTCGTCGAGGGAGATGAGAGGGCATTGGGGGGAGGTGGAAAGGTGGGAGGATGGTACGCCAAGCGATGCAGATAGTTTGATGAGAAGGGAAGTTTCAATCTCAAAGTGGTGGCTCGTTAAATCCGCAGCTCTGGCCCTTCGAAAACGTCCGCGATGTCTTCATGGATCGCTCGATGAGAACGGAACACGCGAATTACCATGGCTTAAGCCGGCTTAACTACCCGCGCGGGAAATTTTACAGCCAATCGGGGTCGCGAGCGCGCGTGATGCGGTAAGTGCGACCAAATTGGAGATAGCGACGATATCCGAACGGCCTAACTTTATCGGTTTGAATCTAATACGCGGGATCATTGGTAGATCGGAAATGGAAGGATGAGCGTCCAGAATCGCGAACGGAAGGATGAACGTGCGAGGTCCATTAAGGAGCAGAGATCAACACTTTAATGGGCCCAAATGTCGAATTTGACGATTAACGAACCGAAATTAAGTAAAAATTTAACCCTTCATAAGTCACACCTCTATCCCCACTCTTAGGCGCTATCGTAGCAACGCTTTGCTCCCACTCCGCGGCCGTTAGTCCTGTTTCGGTACGGTTTCGGGCGTCGTGACTTATAAAGGGTTAAGTAAATAAAAATTGCGAAAAAGTTGCCGGCATCCAAAAAGTACAATTAACGTTCTCTCATGCTTACTTGCTCAATCATAGTTACTCATACTTGAGTAACCTCCAGAGTGGAACGATTCCCACTAACGGTAAAATTAGTAGGTTCCGTCGCTAATAACCATACACTGAAAGATGGATATAGTAAATATGACCATATCACTCGAGAGATATTACCATAGCACATGGTTGTAGAGAACTAGGACGTCACCTACAGTAGGAAGTACCGGATTTATAAAACTTTTTCGTAGAAATTATGGGAAAAATTCTTGGAAAATTAGGTACTTTCCGCCATAGGTGGCGCCCTACTTCTCCAGTACTATGTGCTATGGTAATGTTTCTTAGATGATCGGTAGTTTTTACTAAAAATCCTACTCTCAGTATAGCAGTTGATGCCACGTTAAATAAATACAAATAAAAAAATTAAAAAATTGCAAACATAAAGGTGTCAGCGTCAAAAATTTGGATCGGCCCCGATGCCGAATTTCAAACCGAACGAACCGTCGAATGTAGAAAGACCAATCTTACAAGACTCCTTGAAGTGACGAATAAAAATCGCGAGCGTTAAGATGTGACAACAGATTGGACAAAATTGCAAGTAGTGAAATATAGAATTGATGGAAAGTGTTCAGATAAATCATCGTTCGGTGAGACCAGTTTTTAGACTTGGCGATCGGTGCGGCCGTAAAAATTTCGGATACCTAATTTTTCGTTATTTTAACAATGGCAGTAATGAAATTTTGAAATATCGCTCGTTACAGATTTGGTTCGACCATACGAGCGTACGATGGCGGGGGAATTCAACCGTACGAGGCTGCGGTGCGGCAGTGCCGTTTACTATTGCAGTAATCACGAGACTATTTGCTAAGCAAGCTGTTACATCTCTATTATCGATGCTGCTCGACTGCGTGCTCCGGCTCGTTACCGGATTGAACTATTAACGTTCGGCTCCGACCGACGCACAGCTTCGCTCGCCCCTCGCCCTCGTGTTTATGATACCATCGAGAAATTTACTCCATCGAGGGGCAGCTCGATGGGAGATATACTACCGACGTATATCCTCTCGCGTCCCTCTAAGACCATCTGGACTGCAGGGTGTCTTTATCGTCGGATTACTCCGACGTGAAGCAATATTTATTGGCTTCTTGGTAGCGTAACAGATACGAGAGGATGTAAACTAGATGTCTGGTGGGTTGAAATATCGATATTGTTCGTGGTGGGCGACAGCGAGGCAAAATGAAGTGCATTTTTTATGGTGGGATTTTCTTTTTGGCGCGCGAAAAAACTGGTCATGGTCCATTTTGCCCCGGGGTCGTTTATACATGGTGATAATTGGTGCCGTCCCGGCACGAGGTATGCAGATGCTGTCCAGCAATAATCATTTCATTCCGGTGCATGCCATTTTTTTTCATTGTTGACGAACCAGTGCAAGTAATGGCTCTAACGAGACGGGAAATCATGCAGGTAAATGAAGACTTGCATCACGCAAAACTTGTGACAAGCAATCCGGGTCGCATACCGTGGGTAAATTGATCTCACACAGGATTTTTCCGGTATTCCCTGAACGCACGAATGGCAGAGACGGACGTATTTTCATGTATGCGAAATTGATATTGCTCGTGGTGGGAGAAGAGCGAGGCAAAACGGAACAACGGCGCTTTTGAGTTTTTTTTTTTTGCAGCGCGAACAATTAGTGATGGTCCGTCTGTACGAAATATCCAGTTGCGGTCCAGCAACACTCATATTTTTTTTGCGCAAAAAAATTGATCTTTTTGCACCGACGAAGTGTGTAATGGGTCTGCTCTAACGAGAACGAGGAATCATGTAAATGGAGTGCAAAACTTGTGCTAAGTAATCCGAAGAGGAAACCGTGGTAAATTAGTCTCGCAGAGCATCAGCCCGATATTGAATACACGGTAGGGCGCGAACGGGAGAGACGGGTGTATTTTCATGTACGATCGTTGTAAATCACTCTTTCGTGACTTTGACGGGAGACAAAAGGGACGTGTGTTTCGAGCTGCAAATGCGCTACACCGTGAATATGGAACTTTATGAGGAGCCTTATGAGCAGAAACGGAACGGATGGAGAGACTAACTCGTGGATTACCAACAGCGAGCATTTCATCAACTCTACACACACAAGCCTTGGTTTGCACGAATCGTCGCCCCCCCCCCCCGCCCCCCTGTAGTAGAATTAGCCGTAGTTATCAGCTCGGTCGTAAAGCGATATAATGGAGATACATATGCAATCGAT
Source organism: Stenichneumon culpator (assembly GCA_964017025.1). Lineage (NCBI taxonomy): Eukaryota > Metazoa > Arthropoda > Insecta > Hymenoptera > Ichneumonidae > Stenichneumon > Stenichneumon culpator. The sequence continues at coordinate 7,727,726 of OZ024775.1, read as the reverse complement.
CGATTTACTTGTACACGCACACAACCCGCTCGATTTGGTCATTGATGCTGATGGAATATTACCATAATTCGATCGGAAATTTCACCGCCCATCCCACGAAGCTCGCGGACGGAACTATACAACACGACTGATAAAGATCCAATTAATTACGTTCTGATTATTTCTCGATATTCCGAAAAAAATGTATTTATTTGTCACTTCGGAAGTTCAAGCTGTATCGCATAATTGTTTTTTAAGCCGACGATCCCATTACCCACTGTTAAAAAGATTTGCAGCTGACAAACATCTCTTGTGGACAAACATACGGAATGTTCCTTTTTTGTGCTACTTTTATGATGTTCTTTTTTTAATGCTGATCTACCCATTTTTTTAAGTAAAAAATACGATGCATTCACTTGAAAATGGACAGTGTTTCCTGCCATAACGAATAGTGCAACGTCTATATCCAGATTTTCAACACCGTTTTGCCGAATTTACCATCACCATTACAATCCAAAAGTTATTAGAAAATTGCGTTTTGTCCCTATTATCCCGTTTCGCCCCACTGTTCCATTTTGCCCCGCTCCCTCCTAGGTAGTTTCTGGTAGTGTATATTCAATTGGTTACACTGTGATTACGCTTGCAACCATGACTTTTTGTCATTGTCGTAACTACAAAATGTAGACGTTCCCTTTGGGAACTATTTTTTATAGTAAAAAGTCAGTATTATTGCTTCTACTGTGTAATGTTTTCGCAGTGTTGATGAACAAAAATGGTAAAATTGACAAGAAAGAATAAAGCAAAAAAATGTGTACCTTTGTAGACAAGAAATGTTTGTCATACGCACAAACTTTTTTTACTGTGCCTTTGCGTCTCATTGTAATTTTATTATCTTCATTATTATTATTATTATTTTGCACCTCCGTCTCTTAACCCTTCTCATACAGAATCCTTGGTCAACGGGTACCTCGAATTTGCCAAGACGCAACGTTCGACAGATCCGAATAACAAGTTGATGTGCTAAAAAAATCTGTAAAAATCCACAGACGTACCTTGAAGTGTTGTGTCTTTCATAACGGAGAAGAAAATTTATTACGAACATCCGTATCGTCTTTGTGCCTAAAAGAAGACAATGGTCTCGGCAAAGAGACCCACTCAAGCGTTAACGCGTCTCAATTTTCCTTTTCCGTTATTAAAATCTCCATCTCATGGATAATTTTTAACGATTCACTCTTCCATGCTCCCATCGTTTCTCTTTTGTTTTTTCGGTAATTCCCGTTAACCGCTCAATCAGTTAATGCCGCTAATTCATAAATCCCATGAGCTCGCGTGGTCGGCTCGTTATAACACTGTATACGCGGAACGTTTCGGCCTTTACTATTACGCAAAAACCCCACGGTGTTTCAATTCTCTGTACCGTTCCGAGCATATTCCATTATCCTGCCGCAATTTTCCGTTCCGCCTGGAGGCATCAATGCCGGAATAGCGGTATCAGGACTATCGGGAGTGCGAGAAGAAGCGCGCCCGGTGAGGGAGGACGAGGAGGGATCCAATGAAACACCAGGCAGCTGCGCTGTGCAAGATTTATCGAGATTTCCACGAGTGCACCGCACGAAATGAGTAAGGGGGGGGGGGCGGAGGGGGCGCAGGGGGAACCTCTTCTCTGTCTATCTTTCGCGTACACGGAACCCCTCTTGTCCGGCTCGAATCCACACAATATCGATACCGAAGCGTAAAATCAACTCGTGGGCTCAACAGCGACACAAACTCGAGGGCAAAGTGTGTGCACGCTCGCGCTCTTGTGCCGTTTGTAACACGATGTACCTCGGCTCGGGGGCACCGCGATTTCCCCGGCTGGCACGTATCGCGAGCTCTGTGGCAACAGCAATTAGGAACCGTGGCAAATGTTGCTCCAACAGAAATCATCCATCGAAAAGTATCGCTCGATGGTTGCAAATGAAACAAACGAATTTGCCGGTGTAACAAAAATTTTATTTCTTTATGAAACGTCAATTTTTATTATGATTATTTTTTAAATTTTTGGACAACTTTTTTTTGCTAAAATTGCAATTTTTTGGAATGACGGTCGAAAAAAATGAGACTTTCAAACCGGAAGTGACGCCGCAACAAAATTTTTCAACAAATTTCTCATTTATTTATTTGTTTCGATGGGATTTAAAGAATGAATTATTTTTAAAAATATTAGAGTTATCGAAGATCATTACGAAGATTAAAAAGATGATTATCTTCCATTGCGTTGCATCGTTGCATTGCTGATTCGTTAAACAATTTATGGCCATTGAAATTGGTATTCAATAAGTGCCGATCGGTTAAATACGATTATCGTTTTTACTGCGTAATTTAATTATTCGATGACTAGTATTGTTAGGCGATCTGACAATAAAACATGCGTAGTGTCCTCCATCCGAGGTTACAGCAGATGAGCACGTCCGTAACGTTGGAATAATAAAATTCTATTAATTAATTAGATTCACCAAAACGCGTTGGCAGCCACACAACTTTCTGCCATAATTGCAGCACTTTATCATTTCGACGCACGTACATGGATTATTTAACGATGATAACCTGTACACTCATAGCATGTTGATGGCTTAAGTCTTGAGTAAATGCGCAGTGCAAAACAGCGCAGATATGAGTAACCAGCAAATATGTACACCATCGATTCTTCAAGTGTTTTAGTATTTTCTATTCCACGATTATAGACAAGAAGGTTACCGATAAGTGCATGATTCTGAAATAAAATTCTGAGTAACAATTAAAAATGTGTACATCTCATAAAATTGAAACGGTCAAAACGCCAGTTGGGAATTGTATTTCCCGATGTTTTAGACTGTTTTTCCGATACTCTGACAATAAATTCTCGCATTAAAAAATGAAAACATACCTTGCTGTATGGGGAAGAAAAAAAAATGGTAAAATTACCAGACCAAAAAAATGAATTTTTGGTCTGGTAATTGCTTACGTTGGATGTACAAACCCGATGGCACGATATACGATGGCACTATATCGACCTCGAGGTTGTTCCATCACGATGTTTTTTAATAAAGTGACTTTTTTTACGGTGTAATTGTAACTTTTGCGATTGCAATAAAATGTTGAGACTTTTTTTGTGCGAACTTCCGTTGGTGATTCAGAAAGAAACCTTCGAATAACTTGGCTCTCCGGGGATTCAATCCCTTCGGTGTGTTGCTACGAAGATAGCGAAAGCTCGGAGAGCAAAATTCGTTCGCTCGGATTAACGCGAAGTTTGAAATTAAAAATTCGAAGAAACGATAATATGCGAAGCTTGTTTCAACACATTAATATGTTTTTTTTTCTGAAAAGTGAAAATCTCGGTTTGTCGGCGCAGAAATATACAATGCTGGTAGATATTCGAATGAAATAAAAAATGACTATTAATTTATTTCGAGATTATTTCGACTCTATTCACCAGGTAATAATGCTCCAAATTAACAAGAGTAAATTGGATCTTAGCGGATAAGAAACGCTTGCTAGATGTGCCAACCCTTTTGTACTGTGTACGACGGGCAAGCACAATTGGACACTGTGTCAGCTTCGAAGTTGTTCTATTAGGATGTTTGTTAATAAATAATTATTTGTTTCCGTGCAATGCAATTGAGTACTACTAGTAGTAGTAGTAGTAGTAGTGGATTTATTGACAGTGTATAACATGGAACAGTTTTCAATACATAGCAGACTTCAATCACATATATGCTGCCAATTGGCCATCGACCGAAGTCCTTCAGCCACGGTTTTTCATTTTTCACAATTTTTTAAAATATACTATATTCTTTTAAGTATTGATACGTAAAATTAAAAATTAATAATTAAAAATGGCAGATTATTTCTTCATTGCTCATTCGTTCGAGTTGTTGATAAGTTGTGAGTGTTGGGTGTTTGACTGTGTATATTATGTTTGGTGTGGGTTGTATGCATAATGGTTTTATATTATCTATTTGGGTTGCGGCGAATCCTTTGGTAAGTTCTCTGCTTCTCGTTCTTATAGGTGTAATTCCCGTAGCTTCATAAAGCAGAGTATTGCGAGGGTTGTGAAGTGTATTTTCAGGATGGCGAATACGTGTCAGACGTCGAATGGCACATGTTTCTGCTGTTTTTATTTTTTTGATCGCTGTTTCTCTGCGATTTATGAAGATGGGATGGCCGCATTCTATTATTGGTCTGCAGATAGATTTGTACATTTTTGTTAGGTGTTTTATATGTATAGCGCGTTGTTTAAATGTAATTTTCCTGAAATGTGAGGCTCTTTTTGTGATTTTGTTTTTACATTGTTGTAGGTCGTGATTGAAATTTAGTTTGTGGTCGATACTTATTCCTAGGGATTTAGCGTTGGGTACGGCTGATATTTCAACATTGTACAGTATGATTTTAGGAGATTGAGAGCCGATTTTGTGGTTGAAGATGAGTAGCTGTGATTTTCGTTGGTTTGGTTTAAGTCGCTATTTATTAAACCATTCTGTTATGTTATCAGTGGCGCTTTGCAGTGACTCTATTGTTTTTTTACGGGTTGTTTTGATGGGAAAATGCAATTGATTTTAATAAAATGTTTAAATTTGTTTAATAACGCAATGTGAACTTTGAATGGTGATTTCTTCGTCATCCTCGGAAAGTGAAATACGTCGAGTCGTTTTCTCGAAATAACGTGAAGTTTTTAAAATGAAAAATTCAACGAAATACGATAATATACAATGCCCACTTAGACGCATAAATATTGTTTTTTTTTTTTAGTAAAAAAAGAAAAGTTGTTCGGCACAGAAGTACACACATAAAATGCTGGTAAATACAAAAATCCTATCCGAGATTAAAATTAAACCCAAGATTAAAATTTATTTATTTTGAGATTATTTTCGAGCCCATTAACGGTGCAATACGCCCCACACCGGTTTCACTTTGCGGTCATTTTATGTTGTACGTATCCGTGGGTAAAGCGAACATGAATTACATTTACGTTGCGCACAGGCTCCGGAGGCTCTACTATCCTCCCAAAGCTGCTTCCCTATTTTCCTACCTTCCTTGTTATATGTAATATTATTTCTCCGCGGTTGTGTACAAGAACGACAACCCAGCGGCGCTTCTCGCAACGCTTCGCTAAAACGCATTGTCTCATTGGGCTCATTCTGCTCGAGAAAACAATTCCACAGTTCCAACGGCATCCACTCAAGTAAACAGTTATTAAAACCTTGCATATCGGACGCGCCCGCTGCGATCCTGAAATTTTCATTAAACTCGTCTCCGCAAGGTTTCCTCACAGATCTCGCGGACAAACTTAGTTTATGCATTTTCCTTTTCAATTCTTATAAATTATAAAATTTCACATAATTTTTTAATCCAGCCAGTAAAAATATGAGAGAGGAAATTTGACCTCCGCCTCTGCGTGTAAAATTTTATGTTCATCTCGTTTACTTGACGGCCGCGTAGTTAACCAACCAGTGAATGCTCGTAAACGCAGCGAGTGGCTCTTTGTTAGCCCTGCGGATCGTCCGACAACGGTATTCCACTCGAGTACCGCAACCGCAAATTCGTTTATCAAGGGGACGCTTAAAGCTAGTCTAAGCAGCTACGCGAAAATTGCACGTCGAATACCGTAAGCCGAGAGAAAAAAAATTAATTTGTCCAAAGCTCAAAAATTGATCGACAAAAGTTACCATTTTTTCGACAGCATTGCGAGGTTCAGGTACGGCCAGAAATCAAATGAATTTCTCAAAACCTTGTACCTATTGTGAGAAAAAAAAATTAAATACGAAGGAAAAAAAGATTAACGATCACGAGAGTGCTGACAAATAATTTGACGAAGCGCCCGTTTAATCAAAACTCAAATAAACTTTTGTAATCGTGTTAAGCGAGTGTGGCAAGACGCGCCGACAGTGAAAAATTGAAGCGAGGCTGGAACGTTTCCACCCTTCCAGCTGGCAATAAGACTAGACGTACGATTAATTAAATTGATCGATCGACCTTGTTCCGTCCGCCACTACTCCGGAGGACTCTCTTGTACATAACAGATTGAACTAATAATAGATTTGAGCGGCACCCTATAGCCATACGACGAGTCGATATTTCATCAAGAACGAAGAAAAAAACGGACAACAAATTGAAGTCTTAAAGAAAAAAAAACGAAGGAAAGCCTTGAGAAGATTGTTGAAAGCTCACCGATGCATAGAACGAGGACGATGACGAGGGTGGAAATAATGTTGATTCGCGTCGATGCGATCATCCTCAACGCCATTGTGGTCCCGTTTGCGTTATATCACACCCTTTATTTAAACCCGAGGTATCTTCGATCTTGTTTTACCAACGATACTCGTTCCTTCCGGTTTTCCACTTTCGCCTCAACTTCCTTCGAAACGATTTTATTTATTTTTTAAAACTTTTATTACCTCTATTACTCGAGTCCGTTTCACGCGATCGTGCACTTTGTGTTTTATAACTAAACACAGTCGCGATTTCTTTTTTTAATCACTCGAATCGTCGAAAAACGCTTATTTCTCCGGTTATTAAAATCTTCAATTAGCCACCTTCTCGATCCACGATATATTCTCAAGGATTAAAAATTATTTGCAAGAACCGAACGACCGATTCCTTTTTGTTTGTTTTCCCGTTTACTTAGCGAGTCCAGAGCGAATGGGACCGCGCCTAGCACACTCCGCCGCTGCCAAAGTTTCTCACCTCCCGCGCGCTTCGGCACACACCTTTTTGTTTCAATTTCGTGTCGTCTACAGAACGATCATCGATACATCGAGCCGCATCTGGCGTCGAATCTCCTTGTCGTACTCTCTGTCCGCGAGAAAAACTAAAGTGGCCTTAAATATCGTCTCTTTCTGTTGTGCAAGTACAGTCGGTTCGACCAATCGAACGGCTTCGATTGACGCTCGTTCGTTCTTCGTGTCTGTAACCTCCTTTCCTTTGTCCCTCTCGCTGTCGGCAACCGCGTGAGCCGACCGACGAGTTAACCTCTTATTCTCTATTCTTATACTCTCTCTGCGATGTTTTTTTGATGGTTTTGTTTTCTTTTTTTTTTAAGCGGAAAGAAGTAGAAGCGGAGATATAGCGTAAGCGATCGACAAGAATAGAGTGGCGACTGTGACGAGAGAAATTTTGTTATTGGTGCTTTTGTTTTTTATTTGTTGTGTGTTCGTTTATTGCGGCGTGACGCGAGTCGCGGAAGGTAAATCGAAAGATCGACGTGTACGATCGTGAGAGCTACGAAGGCACGTCCTGCTGGTGTCGGTTCGTTCGCTCCGGCGTCGCCGTCGAACTGACTCCTCTGTACTACTACTCTTCTGGCTACCTCTGCGCCCGCCCTGTCCTATGCGGTAACGCGCTCCCCGCGCGCAACGCGCGAACCACATCACGCTGGGACGCCCTCGTAAAGCTTTTGGAAAACTCGAGCCTACTCTCTATCCCCTTTTCTATCCTTCCTCTTTCATCCCCGTCCGTCTGCTCGTTCGTTAAACCCAAAACGCTTTTGCCTCGAATAAATCCGAGGGTGTCGAAAATAATTAAGCGAAAAGTAAATGTGATATCGTATTAACGGTCGAGTGAAGAAAATCTTTTCTCGGGCAGATTTCGCAACTCGATCCACGGTTACCGAGTTACCGGCGGTTGAAGATTCTACCAATGAGACGCCGAGCTGACGCGCCCGGACGGCGCGTCATTGGCCAAAATTTCGAGACCTCGTGAATCGGAAGCTACGAGCTCTGGGAAATTTTGACAAAAAGGAAGTTTGTAGCGTATACGATGGAGTACAAGAATATTCGCTTGTTAGTGGCAATCTTCATCGTGCATAAATTTATATCGATCGCTGAGAGATAAAATTATTTTTTAATAATAATGACTTACTCCTTTCGTAATTTTCTTCTCTGGCCCATTCCGCTTCCAACCGCATCGGAAACCATATGAATTATATGCCGATAGGTTTGGAATTCCGTCTGGAATTCCAAAAATGTCAGATTAACCATCGGAACACGTCCACACGAGAAACGTGCGCGGACCACGACCCAGTATCGGCCGGTCAAACAGAAAATACCGATATTTGAGAGAAAAAATTTAGATATCGCATACCGACTGCCCTCTCCCGATTGTTCCCCACCACCGCGTTGAATTCTATTCAATAGGGTTACGAACAGCGTAAAAAATGTATTGAGCCATGCGAAACATTCTTCCGTCCAACGACACCGCGCTCGGTCGGTAACAAATCGTTTTCCATATTGTCTTCGAGACTGTTAATATTTTGTGAAACAAGCTAATTAGGATTTCGTAGGCAATAGGTAGAACGAACTAAAACCCAATTTGCTTCCGTCCGAAACATCCTTCCATCCAACGACCTTGCGCCCGGTCGGTAATAAATCTTCCCTATTTACATCTAGGATTTCATATTTTGGAAAAAAAGGAAAATAGGATTTCGTAGACGATAGGTAGAACGAATGAGAATCCAATTTCTTTCCGTCCGAAATATTAACGGTTTGAGTGAAAATAAGGATAGCGATACGTTACCGATTGATGGTATTACAGATTCCCATAACAGAGACCTGCGTTTGATATTAATTTATGAAAATTAGATCGTTTCTTTATCCCGTTAATATTTAGCAGTTCGACCGACGAGCCACTAACTAGATCTTGTGTGTTTGAACAATCAACAGGATTTTCAAGGTATACTTAAAAGCGGTCGAAAATCGAGCCAACATGACGATACCGACTGTATTGTTCTCGTATCTCTATAGTGGATCCATTGTATTCCGAACCATCCGGCACGCAATGCCTATTAGCCTTTGCATTAATGATAATCCACTCACCGTGGAATGTACTCGAGTACATATATAGATCAATAAAAAAAACCCACCCTTTTATCTCCGAATCGTGCCAAACACTGTGAGGAGATACTTGTAGAGCCAAAAACATCGGTTGGGAAATTGTCTAATTTAATTCCAACTTCGCTAGCAAAAAGAAAACACTAGAATGCTCCAATTGAAAAATACAATTAATGAAAGAAAAATACAATTAATTAAATTCTGTATTTTTTTTATTGTAACATTAAAAATTTTTTTAAATAGATGCATTTTAATTAATTTAATACTGTGATTTTTTTTAAAAAGGTTCTGTGTCGATTTCTTTAAAATGAAACCGCGATATGCATTAGCGTTTCGATTTTTTTTTCTGTTCCATTGAAGAAGTTACACTTTGAGGTGGCTGCGTGATTTTTCGTTTATTTTTATTTTCTCGTAAGTTTATCTTATTTAATAATAACCGAGTGCGGAAGGGACTGCGGTATAATCGGATGAACGCAATGCCCTGGGACGATTGGCACGCGCCGCCAACAAAACGACCTCGTAGAATTTTAATTAAAACGCACAACGCGTATTTGCATAGCCCTTATCCGCGATGACTCTCGCGCGGCATCCTCCATGCAGAGTGAAAATTCACCCTCTGTTTTTCTTCGTTTCTTCTGGTGGATGGGATATAACTATATATACGTCATATAACGCCAACGAGGGACTTTTTATTTCTCTCGTTTAGTTTATTATCGGTCGTTTATTGCTGGAAACGAGAAGAGAGGGAGCAGTCAAACGATCCGTCGACAGTATTCTGAATTACACCGTGCGAATGCTACGCTATTCTCGTTACTGAGACACGCGATTCAACAACCGGCATTGCGGCGCTGCCTTCCTAAAAAATATAAATTCTAATTTCATTTTTTAAAGTTTCGTTTTTTAAAGTTTAAAGTTTAGCATTTGAAACAAAAATATATATAACGCGATCGAAAATTGGCATATTAATTGACAAATAATACGAATCGAGAGTTCCCATATGTATTCATTCAATTTAAACGATATTACTGGGAGGATTTATTGTTTCAGGGATTACGAAAATTAATTTGATTTTAATCTTCGAAATGAAACGGGATTGATATTCGTCGCGTGTATAACTGAGGATTAATATTTGCGTGAATTGAAAAACAGACGGGGGAAGTACGAATGGTGGGGGGAAGCATTGAATTCGAAACGGATAAGAATTGATTATGTGGCGATAGGACGGATTATATAATAACAATAGGTTGATCGACTTTTATGAAGTGTGACGCAATTGTTAAATTTGCGCAGGTAACTCCATCGAGACGATGGGAGTTCGCACTACCGCGGCTTACTCGAATCGCGCCGCATTGCTACCGACAGCTGCGTTGTGCAACTTTCCTGGGGATACACTGTTGCCCAAGATAAACTACCGATTGTTGATAAAAAAAACATTTTATACCAAATTTACGTGGAGTAAAGTAACTCGCAGATGGTGAACAGTTTTAACCACCGATCATGATAATTTTTTCATTTAAAAAATAGGTGATAAAAGGCGGATAGTAGCGAAGTCGATAATTTCTATGTCCCATTTGAGATGAATTTTCATTTTTTTTGTTCATTTATTGCGATGAAAGTCCAGAATCTTGACTATTCTGGGAAATCCACGTGTCAAAGGTATCGATCATCTGTCGAGTCATTTGCTGTTTCCACTGATCCTTCTCGCCACTTCTCATGAAAACTCCATCGGCTTCCACGAGATTGTATTTCTTATTTATATCGACAGCTTCCTCGTAGTTCACAGCCGGGTTCGCTTTCATGCTCTCGAAACTGAGATGTTTCATCAATATCTCAACGCTGCTGCTGTCGTAGACACCGTCGACGGATTTACCGAGGAAACCAGCGGTCTTTCGTATTACCGACGCAAGATCCTGAAAAAAGAATTAAGAAATTTCATTCACATTTTTATTACTCACAAATTTCATTTAAAAAATCAAAAAATCTCGCTCTCACGACTTTCATGGCGTCGTAAGTGAGGAACAATATGTTTTCATCGTTTCTCCGACTCGAGAATCCAAGTACGTGCTTCCAAAACGGCGCGTAGCAAACTAAAAGAAATATAAATATAATATAAAAATAGATAAAAAATAAATGTATTAAAAATAAACAAACAATAAATTCTCGTTACCGTTACGATGAAATTTCATCGTTAGCGAGACTTACGTTTGCCAGCGATAAAGAGACGACAAAAATCGTCAAAGTCTCCCCGATAGCCCTCCAGAAGCTTGCAGTGATTGTAGTAAGATATGCACGTGTCCTTTGCGTTTCTCGTTACATAAACGATCTTCGGTTTTTTCGTACCGTCGCGGATTTGTCGCGGTAGAAGATCGTACGGCAAATGACATTTGATGAATCTTGGACTCGGCAGTTTGCTCACGTAGGACACACTGTCCAGTACGTACTCCGGAAAGTCGGCATCAGGATTTTGCGAAAGTAACGTCGTGTAATCAAAGAGTATCGAGTGACTGCAACAAACGATTAGAGATCTTACACCAGCAATTTCATTTTTTTTTTATTTTTTAACGCTCATTCATAAATAGAAACGATGAAACTTACTCGAGGAATGGAAACCTCTCCGATAAAAGAACTTTGGCTTGCTCGAAGTTGAGATCATTCGCGATACACCATACCATCTCCTGTGTCCAAGTTGTACCTAGATTAACGAAACGGAACGGAAGCGGATTAACAAAAACGAATTAACCTAATTCCATAAGTTCGCAAGATTAGAATTAACGTTTTGCAACATAAAAAAAAATTACAAAAATCATGGTATTTAATGAACTAAAATTTACTTACCAGTTTTCGGAAAACTGCAGACCCATACATCGTCGTCACGGACTTGAAAATTTTCTATCGCATCGTGAAATTTTCGATAATATTGCGGCAGAAAAACACCATTGACACTGATGTATCCAGTACGAAAATCGTTGGTGAATTTGTCTCTCAGAACACCATCCAAATATTCGCTCTCTTCGGTCTCTCCTGGCATCTTTCGACCGTGGATTTTTTATCCGGATAACTCAATCAACTGATCGATTATTCGCATCGATCAATCGATATAATAACACCCCTGCGATCTCGGTTACCTTATCGATATATTTTCCATCGATCCTGAATAGATTGGACCGGTTGAACTGTGTTTCATGCGATCGGTGGACTATCGACTCCGCGCTCCCGTTTACATTGTTTTATAGCCAGGCCGAGTCCTCGGTGTGCATTACCTGCGCGACCTCGGGACACGCCTCGCACCAGTGACCAATTATTTTTCATTAGTTTTTCTTTTTGCTCAATACGCTTTTTACTTCCACGCGGACAAGGCTGATAGTCATTTTGCGTTACGACTTTTTTCTATCATTGTCACGTTAGAAATACATTTTAACTGCGGGCCGTGAAAGACGCGCGTAATTGACGCTCGCGGAATTTTCTCTCGTTTGCTTACAAAGTGTCTCGAGCGTATTGACAATACAGGCGGAAAGCGCCGAAGATTTCTAATCTTCTCTCCATGGTCAAATATCGATCGAAAAAATAAGCGATGAAAAAAGAGGGGTAAAAAATAACTAGGTGAATTCTATGTTTCGTTCACCTTAGATTTTTATTGGTTTGTTTGTTTGTTTTTTTCTTATCATTTATTGCGACTCAATAGAAGTTCCTTGAGTGTTGTGCGAAATCCACTCGTCAAAGGCATCGATCATCTCGCGAGTCATGTCCTGCTTCCACTGATTCATCTCGCCACTTCGTATGAAAGATCCCTCCGGGTCAGTCATTTTTAATGCCTTCCGAGTATTGACAAGAGACTCGTAGTTCACAGCCGGATTCGCTTTCATGCTCTCGAAACTCAGATGCTTCATCAACATCTCGAGGTTTTTACTGTCGTAGACACCGTCGACCGATTTCCCGAGAAAATCGGCGACCTTTCGAATCACCGAAGCTAAATCCTGTCGCATTGAACAATTTTCATTGGCACTTGTTAGTATTAAAAAATTTGATTGAAAGCAAATCTCCGACTCACGGCTTTCATGTCCTCGTAAGTGAGAAACAACATGTTTGCATCGCTTCTCCGACTCGAATATCCAAGCCCATACTTCCAAAACGGAGCATAGCCAACTAGAATAGAAAAAAAGAAAACATTAATAAATGGGGATTCGAGCTTGAATGACGATCAAATTTTATCTATCGTTGCTCACTTTTGTCAGTGATAAAGAGTTTGCAAAAATCGTCGAAATCTCCCTCATAGCTCGTAAAAAGTTTGGAATGATGAAAGTAGGATATGCACGTGTCCTTGGGATTTCTAGTTACGTAAACGATCTTCGGTTTTTTCGTACCATCGCGAATCTGTCGCGGCAGAAAATCATACGGCAAATGAGATTTAATGAATCTCGGACTCGGCAGCTTATTCGTGTAGGACACACTTTCCGTTGCGTATTCGGGTACTTCGGGGCCAGGATTGCGCAAAGTTATAGGCATGTAATCGCTGAACATCGAGAATCTGTAATAAATTATTATCGACCTTACTCTTCCAATATTTCTCGTTACATTTGTGTATATCAAAGATCAAATTTACTCAAAAAACGGAAATCTCTCCATTAAAGGAACTCTGGCCCGCTCGAAGTCGAGATCGTTCGCGATACACCATACCATCTCCTGCGTCCAAGTCGTACCTAAATATCCGGCGGCGAATTAAAAACAAAATAAGATGAATTCTGTCCAAAGACGTTCGAGCATTGTTGCGAGATTTAATGCGATTTGTTGCGAGATAAATAGTTGTGATATTAGTAGTAATGCGCATTTATTAGCAACATGTTACATTAGTTATCGATCTTTCCAGTGTGTAACAAACGTCTTGGTGATTACATGAATATATAGTAACAATATCTTCTAGCGAGCCATCGACCTTGGTCCGTCAGCTCGAGAATTTCTTTAGTTTATTTATTTATCTGTGATTTATGAGAACAATGTGAGTGCGAGTTTGTGTATGTATGTGGGCAGTATTGAGTTAGCGTTTAAGCTTGGTTTTCGTTGTACATTCTCTGGAGGGTTTCGTGTACGGTGTGTGTAGGGTATTTATATGTGTAGTGCTGATGTTTGGTGGTCGTCGGATGCACAGTCCATTTGTAATTGGTATTATTCCGGTTTTTTCGTATAGAAGAGAGTTACGTGGATTGAATAGAGGGTGTGCCAGTTTGCGTATGCGTGTGAGAGCCGATAGTTGTGATTCTACCTCAAGTTGAAATAATTTATACCTTTCTTCATAAAGGAGAAATTACATACCAGACTTTGGAAAACTGCAGACCCATACATCGTCGTCTCGTACCTGAAAATTCTGTATAGCATCTTCGAATTTGCTATAAGATTTCGGCAAACAAACGCCGTTGAAGCTCGTGTATCCAGCTCGGCCTACGGTAACAAATTTGTCTTTCGGTACGCTATCCAAATATTTGCTCTCATCGGACTCTGCTTGCATTTTTCGACTATGTTTCACTGTCCAAGAACCTTAGTCAAGTGGCCGAACTAGACTTCGAACGATGATACACTATCGGTGCTCGGCGACCTCTCGTTTACAAATAGATTTAGGTAAACGGCATAACGATAAGATTATCGTTATTGCTTTACACTCGCCTCGGTAGACAAGCGCCATGAAAAGGACGTGGTTGGATAATTGCGACACGTACAGCGCATATCGCAAATGTCGCATAAACTACGACCGTTTGTGGGACGAGTCTACCTGGGTGGGTTTACTGATCAGAATTTGTTTCCACTGTTTTGCAGAATCGATTGATCTTATTAAAAACTACAAAAATTGCTTTCACCGTTTTGGAGCAGAATTGTTCGCTTGTATCAATCTTATACTCTCGAGGAAGTAGAATGGATTCGGAAATTATTCGCGAAATAGCCATGCGGATAAGTTTAATAGTCATATTGCGCTATGACTTCCTTCTCCATCATTGTCATGTTAGAAATGCGTTTTAAGTGCGAACTGTGAGAGAGGCGCGTAATTGACGCTCGCAGAATTTTCTCTCGTTTTCTTGTAGAGAGACTCGAGCAGGTGTCGGGAAAATTTACGAGGTTCTTGCCTTCTCCTAAGTCGGCCGGGCGTGAATTGTCCTTAGATTTCAAGACAACAGAAGAACAATATATTCTCTCCTTGTTCGTCTCTAGGGGTCGATCATACGGTGCTGTTAGGGATATTAGTTTAAGTAACCCTTGGTGTTTTTCTTTCAATTATCCGCGAGACTCAATTACCTTCATTAATATACTTAGATCAGGGCATATAGGCACTAATGACCACTGTTCTGTTTGGTTATTCGAAGAACTTTATTAATATCCGAAACATAACATCGATACAATATATATGAATATCTGAACGATCCGAGTCCCGTGAGCTCCTCGGAAAGACTACTATCGTTGCCAAAACAAGACAGAAGATACCCGGTTTTCCAGACTGTCATAACATGGGCAACGCGTCCCGACTCGGATACATAACATTCCTCCCTTTCTACTTCAGTACATAATCCCTGAAAAATCGCGGAGGGCGTCTGATACGAGTCGGCCGATCACTCGTGTTACCCTCAGGTTGTTGTACGCTTTCCAGCGGCACCTGAGAACTTGAAGAAGGTTGGAATACTGACGATTCCCCGGAACCCAATGGCGGACCAGTTTTCTGCGGACTCAATGGAACGCTTCCTAAGTCCTGTTCTTCTTGTGATGGCGCCAGTACGACTGGTGCAGAACGACCTGGGAGGCCGAGGCATTTTCAGCTTCGGGCATGCGAGCTCGCAGTTGGTCTATGTGACGGCGATGCTTACACCCATCCTCAGTCTGAACCCGGTATGACAGTGGTCCCGTAACCTCCGATATCTTTGCGGGAACCCATTTCGGACCCGAGCTATAGTTTCTAGCATAGACTGTATCTTCTTCTGTGAACGACCTCACTTTCGCAGACGCCGCAGTCTGTCTTTCGAACTCGTTCTGATCCATTGCGCTCGCAGCGCTCATTAACGGATGCAACACGTCCAACAGACTCCTTGGCTTTCTTCTAAGGAGAATCTCTGCCGGGCTAACACCAGTGCTCTCCTTTGGCACCAAGTGTTGCTTAGTCAAATATCGTGCCAACCGTATTTCCCAGCGCCCTTGGACGATCGACTTGAGAGCGTGTTTCGTATCTTCCACCATCCTCTCGGCTCGACCGTTGCTGGCCGGATGATAAGGCGCCATCGTAATGTTACGTATAGCGTTATCCGAACAGAAAGCTTGAAATTCCCTCGACGTAAAAGGCGTGCCATTGTCAGACACTATAATATCTGGCAATCCATGAGTCGCGAACAATCGAGCTAGCTGATCGATCATTGTGGTGGAGGTCATATTGGGTACAGTTAGCACTTCCAACCACTTTGAATACGAGTCCACGACAACCAGAAAAATATGCCCCTCAAAAGGTCCAGCGAAATCTAGATGGAGACGCGACCAAGGTTTTTTCGCACTCTCCCACACTCGAATTGGTGCTCGGGGAGGCGCTGCTCGACTCTCCTGACAATCCTGACACAGCTTTACCGTTTCTTCAATGTGCCGATCCATATTTGGCCACCAAACGTAGCTTCGAGCCAACGCTTTTGTTTGCACTATACCGGGGTGTGAATCATGCAACAATTTCAAAACTCGCGACCGTAATTCCTCCGGAATTATTACTCTGTTTTCCCATAACAAACAGCCTCGCTCTGTTGAGATGCAGCCATGCAGCGTCTGAAATTTGACCTTTGAAAGAACAGGGTCCTTTTGGGTATATTCAGCTACTTGTTTAGCTTGCAATGGCGGACAAGGAAGAGCGTCGAGCATTAACACCGGAAGCACTTCTTCAACATCCAACGTCTTGACTGGCAGACGACTAAGACCGTCTGCATTCCCCAACTTGTGCCCCGGTCGGTAGGACAACTCGTAGTCATAAGCCCCGAGACTCAGGCTCCATCGCAGCATCCGCGGCGAGATCATCTGCGGAAGCTGTTTGTGCGGGTGTAACAAACCCAACAACGGCTTGTGATCTGTATAGATCTCGAAATGCCGGCCATAAATATAATTATGGAATTTCTTGACCGCAAACATCACAGCCAACGCTTCCTTGTCTATCTGAGCATAGTTCCTTTGCGTCGACGACATCGTGCGACTGGCATATGCTATGGGAGCTTCTTTACCATTTTGCAAACGATGGCTTAGTACCGCTCCAAGCCCGTACGGTGAAGCATCACAGCAAACAATTAGCGGCAACGTCGGATCATACGGCACCAACAATCCCGATGACCTCAGAAGGCTCTTGGCCTTGTCAAATGCCTGCCCATGAACGCTTTCCCATTTCCAGTCAGTATCACGATCTAATAGCCGATGCAATGGCTCCAGAATCGTGGCACAGTCGGGCAAGAAGCACCGATAAAAATTCAGCAGCCCCAGAAACGCCTGAAGTTCTTTTTTGCACGTAGGCGTAGGTGCCGCCCGAATTGCCCTGACTTTTTCATCCGTCGGACGTATCGATCCGCCGCCGATGAGGAAACCCAAAAACTCAAGTTCCGGAACAGCCAAAACGCACTTTCTTTTATTCAGTCGTAAGCCGGCTTCTTTAAGCCGCATCAGCACCTTTCGGAGAACGATGTTGTGGTCTTTCTTGTCCTGACCAACAATCAAAATATCGTCGAGATAGGGCTTGACCCCCTTGATGTCACCCAACCATGATTCGATAAACCTCTGGAAAATACCAACGGCTGAATTTATTCCGAATTGAAGGCGTTTTACCCTCATCAGACCCTTCGGAGTGTTCAAAGTCAAAATATTAGCTGTCTCATCGTCGACTTTGAGCTGCTGATATGCTTGAGCCAGGTCCAGTTTGCTGAAAACCTTACCACCGGCCAATAATGCCAATACGTCCGAGACGGTCGGAAGCGGATACGTATCCATGACTGTGGCCGTATTAACGGTGCTCTTATAATCTCCGCAAATACGAAGAGAATTATCTTTTCACCGTCACAATTGGTGTAGCCCATCGAGAATAATCGACCGGTTCCAGGATTCCCTGCTCAATTAATTTGTCGAGTGCTTCTTCTACTTTCGGTCTCAACGCGTAGGGTACCGATCGACATTTAAGAAACTTCGGTGTTGCTGATTTTTCGATTTCTATCCTCACCAGCGGTCCTTTGTATGCGTCGATATCCGCTCCAAAAACTTCATCGAACTCTTCCAGAATCCCGCTTATCTCGTCCTCTTGTACTTGATGAATGCCTGCAACTCGGATTGCCAAGGCATCGAACCAACTTCGTCCCAAAAGACTAGCGCCATCCCCCTTTACTACGGTAAGCGCCAACAGTGCCCGTCGACCTTTTGCTGACACCTGAACCTCGCAAATGCCGACACTCTGCAGAAGCTCTTTTGACCAAGTCCTCAGTTTCTTATCCGGTGAACGCAACGTAGGTCCTGACTCTAGCCATAAATACCTGTACGTGGTCTCACTTATGATACTACAAGCCGACCCCGAGTCTACTTCCATGGTTAGGGTACGCCCATCCAAATTAACATCCATATATATGGGGTCATTTTCCGCTGATTCGTTGAATAGTACGTAGAAACCAGGTTCGTCATTTTGCGTTACATCCGTATCATTTAAGACCGTTTCCTCAGTAACCGCATGTGTCCTCGCACTTTTCGAGTCTTTTCCTTTTTCTTGTCTTGCTGCCTTCTTCCCTTTACAGACGCGAGCAATGTGTCCAATCTTCTTGCAGAAATTACACTCGGCCTCCGCAAATCGACAATCCTGCGGCGAGTGGCCGTATCCACAACGAAAACATTTAACCCCAGGTCGACCAGGGGGCTCATCCTTTTCTCCTCCAGAACTGATACTGCCTTTCCCGCGGTCTGAGATTCGATTTATCGACGTCGTCTCTGCGGCCGATGATATCTGCTGCCGAAGCTCCCTTGCGCGACAAGCTGCGGCCTCGGAGGCTAATGCGCTCTTCTGCACGCTTTCAAAAGTGAGTGTCGCCTCGGCGAACAACCGTCGTTGCAATTGCTCGTCTCTCAACCCGCATGCTAATCTGTCACGCAACATTGTCTGAAGATTTTCGCCAAAATTGCAGTGCTCTGCTACCCGACGTAATTCAGCTATGTAGTCAGCGACATTCTCGTTCGGTAACTGATCTCGCTTATGGAAGTGAAACCTCTGCAGTATCTCAGACGGTGCTGGATTGAAATGTTCCTTCGTCTTCTCCACTATGGTTTGCCACGGAACTGTTGACGGTGCCTCGGGTGAGAGCACTGAACGTATCACACTGTACGTATTAGCTCCACACACTGTGAACAGCACGGCTCGCTTTTTAACTTCCTCAACTATTCCATTGGCCGCAAAATAAAATTCGAGCCTTTCTAGATAGAGGTCCCAAGCGCTTCCCTTAGTCATGTCGAACTCTCCAATTGAGCCAATTGCTGTCTGTGTGGCCATGACGATTCCCATAAATGGTTCTATGACCTGACACGTGAAAATTCTTAAATCCTCGTCGCCAATGTTCTGTTTGGTTATTCGAAGAACTTTATTAATATCCGAAACATAACATCGATACAATATATATGAATATCTGAACGATCCGAGTCCCGTGAGCTCCTCGGAAAGACTACTATCGTTGCCAAAACAAGACAGAAGATACCCGGTTTTCCAGACTGTCATAACATGGGCAACGCGTCCCGACTCGGATACATAACAACCACTTATATAGGATAGGTATGGTGGATAGTCCGGCATGTGTATGTAATTCGGCAGTTCAATCGCTACATCATATTTTCTGGAATTGCAAAGACTGATGAATTTACGGTCATTCTAGTCAAAGAGCTCATTAGTTTGGGCTTCTGCCCTCCGTATGAAGTAATAAGCCTTTCTTTTTCGGAATCATCCAAGATCTTACACCTTTTGATTAAGTTTGACTATAACATAAGAGAAGTTTGCCTTCTTACTTACCGTTAACTGTTTTTATGACAGTTATAAAAAAAACGTCGACCTTGTAAGACTGAGGATTTATGATATTTAGAAGATAAGGTTTTGTAGCTTTATTATTTCTACCATTTATGTGCTCCCAACGCAGCTCGGGGGATCAATAGGTGCTTTTTCTTTTATTAATTTGTATTTTTTACTACCAACCTTCCAACTCAATTTGCATTCAGTTATGTGGCTACAGTGTCATCTTTTTGGTGACAATTTCACACGACGCCAGTAAAGGCGATTATATAATTTCTCTAGTCATCGTAATTAGAGTAGGCAGTCACGAAGCCTCTCTTAAACATCCCGCTACTTTCTCGTTGGCCGACACATTCATTCTGGTGGCCATACTGGGCGCCTCCTATTCATACGTCAGGGGCTCAATTCTCGAGTTCGCTCGAGATTCGTTCCATTCGAGACTCCCTAGATTGTCGAACGAAACTGCTTGACAGGCATTCTCGAAATTTCACCGGCATCTCACGATCGAGATTTTTCGAACGAAAAGTACGAGTGAACTTTAGCGTTCGACATTGGAATCTCGTATGCAAGATCATAGGGAAAAGTGACAACTTTACAGTTTGAGGTTATATTTGTGTTGTTATGTAGAGGGGAATAATATCAAGAGACGTTGTAGCGTCTCGACGTCAAGTCGTTAAAAAAATTTGTATTTCGCGACTCATGAAACATTTCTTATCAATCATGGCCAGTTTAAGTGAAAGAACGGTATGTACTTATTTGTAATAATTCATAATATAATAGGAAATATGGGCTCAAATTAACGAAGTACATAACAATTATAAAATACTCCGCAATATCAATTGACATACGTTCACGTATTTTTGTTACAGACCGTTGTGATGAATAATAATAATTTCTTCGTGTAGAACTTAATTAATGCAGTTCAACGACATAATGAACGAGAAAATAGAATTTTACATGAAAGATTGAATCCGTTTGAGTTGCCAGATCGACAGTTCATTAAGTTGTTTCGTTTAAATAAACAAACAACAGAAGAACTGATGGATCTGATGAACGAACATATACCTGATGCAACACGGGCATCAGCATTAGATGTAACAACAAAGGTAAATTTACCTACTTTTCGATGTTATCTTTCAGCACTTGAATAATTTCTGTTTATTTCAATGTGTAGACACTGACAGCCCTCAAATTCTTCAGCACTGGAAGTTATCAATCAGATATTGGGCATAATTTATATACGTCAATGAACCAGTCTTCCGTAAGCAGAAGCATAAAATAGGTTATCGACGTTTTAAACGGACGAGAAATGATGGATCGGTGGATTCGGTTTCCTAGAAACATACAGGAAATGCACGAAATCCGTGACAGGTGGGGAATACGTTTTATAGAAAACAATTACCAATCCAGTTCACTATGCTACAAAAATGTTAATTAATTGTAGGTTTTGGGAAAAATACAACTTTCCAAACATTGTGTGCTGTATTGACTGCACTCACGTGGCTATATTTCCACCTCCAGGAAACAATCCGGATTATCACATTTGTAATGTATTACAATCACACATTTGTAATGTATTATAATCTGATTAAACGAAAAATCAGCAATAACATGACATTTCTTTTTAAGTATCATACACCAAACATGTAACCGACTTTGAAGATAAAAAACGTGAATAGTATTGAAGCGTCGCATCTCTTAATCAACAGTCAATGTAACTAATACGATTCTTCTGCTTTGAAGCCTCCGCGCTTTTTTAAACAGCTATCTTTCTATTAGATTAGGCTGTTGATTGGCTTAGCAGTAAACAGAGCAACTTGGCAATACTGCATACAAGTCGCATACGAGATGTCGTTCGAAAGCCATGTCGAACGAACTCAGGAATAGCAATTCTTCCTTTCGTTCGACACGACTATTCGAACATCTCGAGCGATCGAGCGAATCTCGAGCGAACTCGAGAATCGGGCCCCAGGTGGCCCAGTAGAATTGAGAAGAAGAAGAAGAAGACTCGAGCGTATCGACAATATAGACCAAAAACGCCAAAGATTTTCATTCTTGCCTCCACGGTCAACGGTCAGTCGAGAAAATGAGTGATGAAGAAAAGAGGGATAAAAAAATAACTAGGTAAATTCTATGTTTCGATCACCTTATATTTTTATTGGTTTTTTTTTTTTTTTTTCATTTATTGCGACTCGAGGCAAGTTCCTTGAGTATTCTGCAAAGTCCACTCGTCAAATTTATCGATCATCTCGCGAGACATTTTCTCCTTCCACTGGTCCTTCTCGCCACGTCGGATGAAAGATCCCTCCGAATCAGTCATTTGTGATGCCTTCAGACTATCAACAAGAGACTCGTAATTCACAGCCGGATTCGCTTTCATGCTCTCGAAACTCAGATGGTTCATCAACTTCTCGACATTTTTACTGTCATAGACACCATCGACGGATTTACCCAAAAAATCGGCGACCTTTCGTATCACCGACGCTAAATCCTGTTGCATTGAATAATTTTTATTGGCACTTTTTAGTATCAAAAATTTAGTTAATGCGAGGTGAAACAGACTCAGCCGGTAACAAAAATTGTGCTGAATGGCATTCGGAGATAGTAGACATTTAGCGGAAAAGCAAAGTATTAGCGGATCTAGAATTCAATACCGCGTCCGATGATCCTTCGCTTTTATCCTAAATGTCAATGATTTTTACATGGCATTGATTCGAAAAATGCAGCTATCTCTCTTACACTCATATGTCACATGGTACATGTTTCACCTCGCCTTAGAAGCACATCTCCGACTCACGGCTTTCATGTCCTCGTAAGTGAGAAACAACATATTTTCATCGTTTCTCCGATTCAAATATCCAAGCGCGTGCTTCCAAAATGGAGCATAGCCAACTGCAATGGACAGAAAAAAAATTATAAATGCCGCTTGCAGCTTGAATTACGATCAAATTTGATCTACCGTTGCTCACCTTTGTCAGCGATAAAGAGTTTACAAAAATCATCAAAATCTCCGCGATAGCCCATAAGTAGTTTGGAGTGATGGAAGTAGGATATGCACGTGTCCTTCGGGTTTCTCGATACGTAAATGATCTTCGGTTTTTTCGTGCCATCGCGAATCTGTCGCGGTAGAAGATCGTATGGCAAATGAGTTTTAATGAATCTCGGACTCGGCAGTTTGTTCGTGTAAGACACGCTGTCTGTTGCGTATTCAGGTATTTCGACGTCAGGTGTGCTCAAAGTTGTCGGCATGTAATCGTGGTACATCGAGTATCTGTAACGCACGATTCGCGACCGTATTCTTACAATAGGTTATGTTTTATTTGTCAATATCAAATATCAAACTTACTCCACATAGGGAAATCTCTTCGGTAACATGATTTTGGCTCCCTCGAAGTTGAGATCGTTCGCAATACACCACACCATCTCCTGCGTCCAAGTCGTACCTAAACATCCGGCGGCGAATTGATAAACGAAACAAAATAAATGCTGTGCAAAGACGCTCGAGTCTTGTTGCAAGATGAAAAATAATAAAAATCATCGTTTAAATATTTCATACTTTGTTTTTCATAACCAAGAAATTACATACCAGCCTTTACAAAAGTGCAGACCCATATATCGTCGTCTCGTACTTCAAAGTTCTCTATAGCATCTTTCAATTCGCTATAATATCGCGGCAAATAGAAACCATTGACGATGCTGCATCTATCTTGGGAATCGGTTACAGATTTGTCTCTCGGGACACTGTCCAAATATTTGCTCTCTTCGGACTCTCCTGGCATCTTTCGTCTAATGTTTAACTGTCTAAAGACTCGAATCAAGTGGCCGAACTTTCTTCTGAACGATGTATGTACAGTACCGGCGCTCCGCGACCTCCCGTTTAGATAAACGGGAGGTCGCGGTAACGATAACGATAAGATTAAGTATCTTTATCGCATTCGTCAGTTTGCACTCGAGTCCACTGATCAAAATTTTTTTCTGCTGTTTTGCAGGATCGATTGATCCAATTAAAAACTACAAACAATTGCTTTCACCGTTTTGGAGCTGAATTGTTCGATTGTATCAATTTCATACTGCCGAGGAAGTTGAATGGATTCCGAAATTCCATTCCATATGCTATAATTTCAGAATTATGGTTTTTATGACATTCCCAAATTCGTCAATTCCACTCCATACGCTATAATGTCGGAATCGCGATTTTCATAACATATGAAATGGATTTCGAAGATCAGAGATTCTACTGCATCCGCTATAATGTTGGAATTACGGTTTTTATATCATATGGAATGGATTTCGAAATTAAAAAATCCCATATCACAGTCGGATGTTAAAAAGGCTGTTGCTCATCGTTCGGAAGCCGGACGATTTTGTGTGTGTTACTCGTCCGGAAAATGATCAAATCTATGCTATATTTGCTTACTGTTAAATGTCGGTAATATTAAAGTATCGTCAGTTAAAATATCGTTAGCTACTGGACGAATAATATACGAGTATTCATTCACTTTAGTTATTAAAAAATCTATCACTCCATATTTTTCGCCACGTATACCTACTAGACAAAGGTGCTGAAAATGGGGAAAATACATAATTACATGTTTCCGAATCGACACCACTCCTTTATGGTGCTTCATAGTGTATTTCGTTCGGCATATTTCGTCATGAAGGGAAATCTGAAGAATGGATAGGCTTACGGAAGGACGGAGCTGGATTTTGCTCCCACACGTTTCGGAACAGGAGGGAACATATTTTCCACTTGTTTTTATCCAAAGTCACGGGACAAAATTTGGTCATGTTCAAAAAGATGCTACAGTTGGCGTAAAAAATAGCGCAGGAGTGACGAGCAACGCGCGCGTGCTATTAACGAGCCGGCCTCCATATGAGCATTAACAACGTTTTATCGATTATTTTTGTTTACAAGCTCGCTAATTCGTATCGTCATTTGAGCGCATTTACCGATTGAAGGTCGAAGATCGTTATATTTCGCATGATATCTTCGACAAAGAGATAAAAAATTGCACAACAGTTTTGGTGGAATCGACAAACGCGGGCCTTGCGGCCGTTTGTTTTCATCGGCATATTTTGTCGCGAAGGACAATGAAGTAAAATACATAGAATAACCGAAGGGCGAATCTTGAGTTCACGTCCACAGGTTCCACGCGGCTTCGGGAGCAAGGGAGGATACTTTTTTCACTGGTAAATATTTTCCATCCGAAGTTACAAGTGTAAATGCACGAGCGTTTGAAATAATGCTGTTGCCGGCGTCCAGGATTGCGAAGATGTGATGACGAGCAACAGGCAGTGGGCTGCGCGATAGGGTTCTGCGCATCTCTCTCCATCATGTTTGCCACTCGGCGAGCCTTTATCGATATTTCTGAAACTTATTGCATTTATCATATTCTCGTCGGAAAGAAATAACCAAAATACTAATTCCACATAAACATATCGCATTCATAAGAATAAAAACATAAACTTTATAGAAATTAAACTTTTCCACCTTCCGATCATAACCGGAATTGACCGGAAGTAGTGAACACGACCGATCGTCGGTGCTGCCGCAGACGGCATACTCGAGGTTTATTGAAATCAACACACGTGAGCCGTGGCATGTGCGTCGGTTAACCTAAGTATCGCAGATATTAAACGTCCGGCAAATAAGTGAAATAAAAATCGCGTTTAAATTTATTTAAAAAAATGAAGATCAAGACGTTGCGCAAGAATCCCTTGTGTCGTCCGAAACCGAAGAACGACGAGGACGAAGTGAAACAGGATGAGGACGTGGATGAAACAACCGAGGGTAGCAAAACCGACCGAACACACTTTCCCTCGGACACCAACTTCAATCACATAAAGTGCAAAGCCGTAAGGCATCTCAAGGCTCAGAAACTCAAGAAGGAAAAGAAAAAGGCGAAGAAAGAATTGAGAAAGGAGAGGATTAAGGAAGGCGCCCCGAAAAAAGTTCCCCACACGATCGAAAGCTTGAGGGAAAAAGACGAGACTACGATACAGGGAGCACTCGACGACGAGGAGAACGCCGAGGTAAAACTCGAATTCGACAACGACGAATTCGCGGCCTACTACAGACACGACTACGAGCCGAAGGTTCTCATAACTTACTCCGACAATCCGGTAAGAAAAACGAGAATATTCGGCAGGGAACTGACGAGAATAATACCGAACTCTATATCGCTTTATCGCAATCGTTCGGGCGTTAAAAAAATGGTAAAATCGGCCGTGGCCAAGGGATTCACGGATTTGATAGTCATCAACGAAAACAGATCGCAGCCCAGTATCCTTTTTGTTTTCTATGGTTTTTCCATGTTTCCATGTTTGTGTGATCATTTTTGGTTTTTCTGCACATGCATTTTTTTGTGTTGTATTTTTCCTAAGCATTGATTCACAGATGGAATGCTCGTTATTCACTTACCAGATGGACCCACCGCTCAGTTCAAACTCAGCAATGTCAAAATAACACCGGAGCTCAAGAGAAATCACAAGGAGATAACCGAGCATCGTCCGGAGGTTGTTTTAAATAATTTTACTACTCGCCTCGGACACACGGTCGGCAGAATGCTCGGTGCACTATTTCATTACCAGCCAGAATTCAAGGGTAGAAGAGCCGTGACTTTTCACAATCAGAGAGATTACATTTTCTTCAGACATCACAGGTAAATGGTCTGAAGAGATGGCGTAGCTGTTACAGTTTTTCTTTTTTAATGCATCTGATCTATAACCTTTATCAATTAATTAATTTGTTTATTTATTTACGGGAAAAACGCCTGTCACAAATATAATTGGTATCAGATAGAGGATCATAAAAAATAGAATTTCATATAGAACGTGCGATTAATTGAAATGTATTTCTCCTATTCAGATACGAATTCAATCTCACAACGGGGAAGCCAAGGCTCAGGGAGCTTGGACCCAGATTCACGCTGAAACTGAGGTCTATGCAGCACGGAACTTTCGACAGCAAGCACGGAGAGTACGAGTGGATAATTCAGGGACGTCGTCACGCGATGGAGACGAGCAGAAGAAAGTTTTTCTTGTAAAATTTCGTCAATTTTTTTTTTGGAACTCAACTACTACCGTCATAAACGAAATTCACGAAAAGTTTCGGTTACATCTCTCAATTACAATCTGTCGTCAACTTTTGTTTCTGCAGAAGCTCGTTTATCGTAAGGGATTTATCCTTGTTAGAAATTATCCGTCAGTCGAGTTTCTTTCAGCGGGTAATTTGCATCGGTAAAAATTACCACGGAAACGAGCAGAGGGAAGTTTATACTGTTTAGTTTAGTTTAGTTTAGTTTATCCCGTGAAACACTGTTTATGCACTCTGCGAACTCGGTTACTTTTTATTACAAAAAGAACGAACATAATGCTCGAGCTAATGGTTCAAGGTCACGTTTCATACGACGGTCGGTAACAAAAACGGTAATGCTATTTTTTTTCGACAGTTATGAAACATCGGTCTCAGAGACATAAAATTCCACTGCGGAGCTGATGGACGCGGCGGAATTCAATTTTCGTTCGAGCCCGGGCTTTCGGCGTACTTAAAAAAAATAGCATTACAGTTTTTATTACCGACCAAGTCCGTGGCAGGCGGTAGTGAAGGGGTTCCTTCGGGTCGATCAGTCGTCGGCAGTTCCCTGTACATCGGCTTCTCTATTGGAAGACTTTCCCGTTGGCCTCGTTATAAATTGTTCGTACGTCAAGTTCGTTCGTTTCAGAACGTAAACTGCAGCGTTTAAACCGCCCATATTGACTCCCAGCATCTTCTTAACGCGGAACAAGTCTTTCGACGCCTGAAGAGCCTGCAATAACGATTCACGGTCGAACAAACAAGCCGGATTGATAACAGTAAAAATTCGTTAGATTTCGTAAACTCACCACGCTAATACTGCGTCGGTCGTATGTCAGGAGAACCAAGCGGCCGTTGTTGAGCCGAACGACTCGCG
This sequence comes from Stenichneumon culpator, assembly GCA_964017025.1. NCBI lineage: Eukaryota > Metazoa > Arthropoda > Insecta > Hymenoptera > Ichneumonidae > Stenichneumon > Stenichneumon culpator. Next base: position 7,699,935 of record OZ024775.1, on the reverse strand, counting down.
CCATTTCTATTAAATACGTTTTGTAGAGGACTCTATTGTCCGACATCGTTCCACTTCTTTTGCCGAACGGCTGTGAACAAATTATTCTTTAAATTTATCGGATCGAAACGAACGTTTCGTAAATCACGCATCTTTGCACACCATGTCCGTGACGAATACATCGATGTTGGAGTCCTTGAACGGCAGCTTACCGACGCTCCACTTGACCAAGTCAGTCATGTACCTCTTCGGCAACGCTTCAATATTCAATCTCGTTCTCTCAACCGCCTTCTCGTGATTGTCCCCGCACAAGACGTACGTTTTTGGAAATGCCAGGGCTGCCTGCGAATTTAGTTTATCGTTAGATAGACGGCCACGGGCGGATAGTCTCGGAAGACTGGAATTAACAGTGAAATACAAATTGAAATCGAAGTTGTGCCAGGGTCAAATTTAATTGTCATCCTGTGTGCCGAAATTTGTCCCGTGTGAATTTCACCTCAATGGGAATCGAGCCACCGCCGCACATTGGATCGACTATTACATCTCCGCTTTTCGGGTGCGCGAGTCTTAGAAGATTGTAACAGACCGTTGCCCGGAGTGTGGTAGGTCCGAAGTAGGTGATGTTTCTTCGATGCTTGGATTCGTGAGTGACTCGCAAATTCAGCACCATCTCATCTATAAACATCGCCAATATTTATTGTTACTATCTTCTTATTTTTAAAAAAGTATGGTAAAAAATGTTTTTTTTTTTCAATAAAAAATAGACTATAAACGAAGCTATCTATTTTAAATAAATAGAATGCTGTAATGGAGTAATTGAATGACGGACCTTGTGTGACTTTGCAAACAACTTCCAAGTGATACATAGTGAGGTCAACGATCCAGTTGTATTTGTCCTGAAGTTCGCCGCCAACCGCGGTCGCGACTTGGCTGGATTCGAACGAGTGTTTGCCGGTTCTTTCGCACGTTACCCTGTAAGACAGAACACTGTGATCCTCGGCGAGAGACGGATCACAGCCACGTTTTCGCCCCTTACTGCAAGCACCATCCTGTTCTCTGCCACCGACTTGGTAATATTCCACAGCTCTTTTCCACTCGTCCGCAGTTGGATACACATTGCCGGGAAAGCGCGTAACGGCTTTCCAAGCGTTCAAATACTTTTCGAGATTCATATCCTCGATAACGGCCCTCTTTACGAGAAGAAGATCCGTCTCTCGATCGGACGAGGTGAACGGAAATTTACGCACATCGCCGACTATAAAAATATTGTCGATCGATCGCATCTCTTGCACCTGGTTGAGAAAAAAAAACATCGACATTAAACAATTGCAAAGTGGTAACATTAGTTCGTAATATAATTCAGATTTTTCAAAAATAGCGCCATTGACAAGTTGTTGGAAGAATCGCATAAAATTAATCGATCCAAGAATGGCACTAATGAGCCTTACTTCAGCTCCCGACAAGCGGAAGGATTATTCCCGTACCTTGTAAAAATCACCCAGGGAAACATTGAAGAATATTTTGCCGCGTTCCTTGACAACGCGAATGCCCGAGTCCAATTTTTGTCTGCACTCGTCGACGGCCTGCCACTCCAGTCCTGCACGAAACGCCCCAAAAATCAGAGACGCACATTTTAGGTTAAGCGTCGATCGTACATTCGACACGTTGAAATTCGATGATGATCAAATACCCGTGTCAACGGTTGTCCCGACGGTCAATATATCGTTGTCACATTTCGTCACCTCGAAGAGCTTTAACAGCTCTGAATCTTGCGCTTCCGTCATCTTTGGAAAAATTTAAGTTTCTCTACCATGAGCGCGGATCGACGAACGGGTGATCAGCTGATCGGCTCGCGGACCATCCTCGGCGCTCGGTGAGTCGCCATAGCAACGTCGCGAAGTCACGTGAGTCAATGCCACGTGTCACGGGTATTAGCAAGGTAAACGAACGAAAAAAAAGTGCAATTTTTAAGGTAAAAATAATTTATTTACACACCCCATCTCATACATACCCGCATATTGTTATCGACCAGACGACACAATGATCGATCTCGTTATAAATTACATTCCACATGTAGGATTTTCCTGTTTTCTTTTCTATACGAATCACTTAAATTTCAACACTATCCAAAGTACAAAGAATACACCTATTGAGAATAGAAATAGATAAAGAATGTAATAGTTGTGGCCGGCCTTGGCCATTCTGATTACTCGGGACACAGAGGATGTGAGGGATCCGCTGGTTCGCTCAAAGTCTTCGTCCTGAAAGTAAATAAAAAAGATAAAGACTGCGAGGAAGAACAAAAATATTGGTAATCCTGCTACGTGCATCGTTGTGAATGCCAAAACTGTACCATGTCGCCAAGCATTTTGTCCTGGTATTTTATTTCCGTTCCGATGTCGATGGACAAAGACTTTAGAGCATGAACCTTGCCCTGAAGATCCTCAGCCATCCGTTCGTTCTCCTCCTCGAGGGGATCGTGTGACGTGCTCGGCAAAGGCTCGTAGCTGTAGCCAGCTGTGAATAAGATTTTCGGAGTTACGAGATTTTTCGTCGGGTCTTTTTGCCAATCGTCTTTAACGCTCACCCCGCTCACCCGAATTAGAACGCCTCATCTTGCTGACGATGTTGTGACTCAACCGGGTTCTTCGATGTGCAAAAAAACTAGATATTCATTCTTCGTAGGGCCGAAGATTGTAGTCGACTCCAGTTTAATCGAGAATTAACTTTCCCGAAACATTTTTCGACGCTGGACGGCAGTTGCTACTTTGTCGTGATAATCAAGCGTTCCGGAAAAATGCACTTGTCAAATTGACGTGTTTTGCATGACAATACAGTCCACGTTACTCCTGGGCCAGTATAACGCCAAATACAGATGAGCCAGTTGCAATTAGAATGAAATGTGGAGCGGGGATCAGCTGATAATGGGCGCACGGCCGCCCTCTGTAACGAGTTTCACGGACTGCGCATGCGCTCGCCGGTCAGAATTTGCCAAGAGCTGAAAGCGAGCACAGTGAAAACAAACTCGCCAGCCAGAGGGGCTCCTCACTGTTATTTATTTACTCGTACCGGTTTCTTGAGTCGACGAATTGATAAATAAGGTAATAAAAACATGCGTACTTATACTAAAGCAAACAACACTGTATGAGATGGACGATTGCGTGCGAACAGCCACATCGTTTATTAATATTCATATAACATGTTACATGTAAAGGCACAAACAATGAGAAAACATTTTTTTCCTTCTATCATCGATATATAGATCTCTAAACATCGTTTTATCTTTCATTCCCAAACACTTTTTCCACGATCAATATATAATTCATTCATTTTCGTTAGTTAACATCGTACAATGGGTATAGATTTTTCGTATTGTGTTTATATCGGCATAAATTTCTATTTTTTTTTCATTCCTTTACTTTTTGTTCTCCATAACGCCCCGCGAGCATCCGAAACATTCGCTCGAGCGAACGTCGAGGGTTGAAACTTAAATAACTTAATTAACTATTCACAAACCCTCTCGTAATAAAGTTTTGATATCGTCGATAATCGACGATTATACGGTTACGTGCAGCCGAGAGGAAAAAAAAACTGACGACGCTTAATTTACTCTCATTCTCTCTAAATTGACTCTATTATTTTTTTTTTGTTTTTCGTTGACGCTTTTAATGCTTGTCGAATCGTTATCGTTTCAACGCAATATACCTGTATCGTATTATATCGGTGCACATATGTATATGTGTATATATATATATATATATATATATATATATATATATATATATATATATATAAACGCGTACTCCCGAAATGTATTTCTCGTATAGATAAGACACTGTATACGCTACCACGAGTTTACACATATCCGTATACAACATTAACACTTTCGCTATACGATCGCTTTCTAATCGGGTCGTACCAACCGGGCCTTCAAATTTGAAAGAAAAAAAAATCTCGATAATTCGTATCTGGTTGCTTTCCTCTACGAAACTTTCAAGAAATTTCTGTTTGTTCCCCAATGTGTGTGTGTGCGTGCGTGGACAATGCGTTTAGGCCTATCTGCTGTTCAGACTACAAATTCATTTTTTATGTATTACTTTTTTCGACAAAAACAAATTTATTTTTCGTATAGTACCCATTTTGGAATGTACACTGTTACGTTTAAACGAAGTTATGAAAAGAAAGACGAAAACAGGTCGATCAGCCCAACGCTATTTGAATACAGTCGATCGAACTCAATTCCAATGTTCAGCACCTGAGAGAAAAAAACCTTTTTCTCACTGAGAAAGAAATAATTTTTGTTATTTCTACATTCACCAGCACTAAAGCGATTATTGTATCCGTTCGAGAAACTTTGCCTTTTCATAAAAAATTGTTAAAGTACAAAGTAAAGGTATGTAGAAAAATAGACGTCAATTAATCAGTTTAAGAAATTGTTTTTTTTCCTTTTCTCATCTACAGTCGATATACTCATAATTTATTTTTACATATTAAAAACCACGCTTGTTACCTACGATTCGTCGAATTTCAAAACGCTAATCAACCATTTTTTAATTCTTTCGTAGAACTGCAGCACCGTTTGTATTAACTTCTTTCTATATCGAAAAAAATGTATATATATATATATATATATCGACTGTTCCCGAACGGTAATCTCTGTATTTGTATAATTCAATAGTTAATCGAAAATGTATGCCATTTTTTTTCCACCTCATACACATATCTCTCTCTCTCTCTTTCTTTATCGCTTTCTCTTCCCCATCTCGAAAAATCGAAACCATCAATGTTTAAACAACGAATATTTCTCTGTCTCGTCAACGCTACTATATATTGAATCACAGAATCGCCACGATTCCCCTTAATAATAATAATGTCTCGCGGTATTGATTTTTTTTCATTTTTTTTACTTTCCTGAATACTTTGAAGTATTGAGAGAAATTGTTGAGGAGTTGAATCTTCGAGAGGGTGCCGGGCTGACCGGAGCCGACGGCGACGCGCTGGTCGGTGTCGTCGGCTTTGAACCTCTTCGGCTTCTTCTCATCGACGAGTACGGCGATGTGCCGCGATTAACGTGCTCGTGCGCGTAGAGGAGTACACCGATATCACGATTTCCTGCTTCCAGGGCGATCTTCAATGCCGAACTGCCGTCGACGTCGACTATGGAGGAGTCGCATTCAGGATGTGCCAGGAGGAGTCTCACGATGTCCGTGTGACCGTGCTCGGCGGCGCACATCAACGCTGTGCTGCCGTCCTCGTCCTGGATGTTCACCGCTGCACCGGCGTCGAGGAGAAGCCGCGTCATGTCCTTCCGACCGTGCGAAACGGCCAACATCAGCGCTGTCTGTCCATGCTGGAAGGGTAAAAAGTATGTAGACAACTTCTAAGCGTCCCGGTGGGACCTCGGAAATTCAACACGGCACGGAGTAGTCACATAAAAAAATTAATTAATTCTTTTATTTTTTCAGATTTTCAGAATTTTTTCAGATTTTTTACTCCAGAATTTCGTCAATCTTCAAGCTCCTTTAAATTTGGGAACTGGCCAACTAGCCCTGCGCGGTAAAAAAGCTTTGTACGTTAGACGAAAATTTCTTATCCTTGAAGCATCCACAATTTGTCTTTTTTCTATTTAAGAGTACGGTTCAGTTATGGAGTAAAATTGTACAATTCATCGAGAACAACATTTTGGAGCCGTGTGGACAAGAAACTTTTGTCAAAGTTATAAATCTTTTTTTTACCGCGCACATAGGGAATTACGTAACATGAAATGAGCAGCACGGTATAGATGAAAAGAAAAAAAATTACCAATTTCGCTCGGATATTAACGTCGGCGAGTTGAAAGAGCCTGTTGGCGACGGAAGCGTGAGTCGAATTCCTCAGATCGGCGAGAGCGGCGAGCATTACAGCGGTGTACCCAGCGACGTTCGCCCTGTTTATGTCGCAGACTTTGGAATCCAGGAGTATGGATACGACGTCGAAATTGCCATGCGAGACAGCGTAGTGCATCGCCGTGTTGCCGCTTGAGTCGGTCATGTTGACGATGTACTCGAGCAGATAGCTCGAGAATTCCTCGAAGCAATCGAGATAGTCCTCGACGTCGAGGGGATTGGCCGTCGCGGTGCTCGAGATCTTGAACCATTCTTGCTGTATAACGTTCGTAGCGTTTTTCGTCTGATGCGAGACGTTCTTGCTCGGTGATTTTTTGAGATTGTCGTTGAGGACCTTTATCGCGGCTCGCATTTCCTTCGTCGGCTCGACCTTCTCCCGGGGCTTGTCCTGTATCGGCTGGAACAGGGCCGAGTCCGGCAGAGCGTGCTTCTCCGCGGCGTCGATCTCTTTCTCGTGAATAATCGGATCTTTCGATTCCTTCCTCTGGTTTCTATCATCCTCTGCCTCCAGTTGCTGGAGCCTGGACGTGGGAGGAAAAACAGAAATACGGTCGATAAATCTCATCGATCACTCGATGACTTCGAAAACGCAATCTCTCACAAGGTAATTAACAATATCTACGAATTACGCTTTTTTATAAATAGAATATTAATAATTAATATGAAACTGTATCTGGAAAACGCAGTACGCTTTACTTCAAAACCGAATCATCTCTGCGAGTGATTTATTTTGTAGAAAGTTTTTATCCAAGATACATATTTTTTTAGTAGATCAAACATTAATAATTAATTTGATATTGCAGATTGAGAACGGGGTACCTTTTTCTGCAAACCCCAATATTCTAATATAATCTCGGCGAGTGATTTAATTTTTAAGGATTATTTATTCAAGATATATTTATATATTTTTTTTGTAGATCAAACGTTAATGATTAATTTGATATTGCAGATTGAGAACGGAGTAAGTTTTACCCCACATTCTGTTACATAGACGAATGACGTACACTGACGTCACTCATCAACTACGGGATTACCGTTCACCAGCAAAGCAAGGAGATTCGATTCTGATGATATCCGTGCCATTGGAGATACGACAGCTGAACTGTTGCTGTCGAAGCATCGGGTGAAATTTTCACGGATGCGGATAATCCAACACTAAACATCGACCATGTCCGAGATCTCACGCTGTGCAACACCACTGACCGACGAGAATATCCGCGAAAGGTTCGAAAACTATTGCGTGCGACCGATCGTCGAGGATAAACAGACTCCGGGGGACAACCGAAAACAACCTGGCGTTGCACGAAACATGCGCGTAACAACTCCAGCGGCTTTGTACTGGCTCTGCTTGGAACATCGAGTCCAGGTGCCCCTTGCCCGATTCTATAGAATTATCGTGCAGCTGCCGTTTCGCGCATGCTCATCGAGCCCTTGTGGTTCATCGTGCACGCGCGAGAGTTCGAGCTACGTGGGGAAAAATTCGTATTCCGATTGCTTCGACCCTACGCGTACGTGATTCATGTTTTACGAGGAACAAAAATTTGTCGATCCGTGATTTTTGTAACCGTTCGAATATTAATGAATCGCAGTAAAAAATTAATTCAGAAAACTTTCATAGACGAAGCTTATTGTGTAGACTCTTTGAGGGATGTGAAAATAATTTGCTATACATATCCGTATCGTATTTGTAGATTAAAAGAAAAGAAAACCGCTTAGTCTCGCGGGGGCGGGGGGGGGGGGGGGGAGGAGTACGCGAAGATTAAAAAAGCATGTAGCGCTCTAACTTACCGATTATTCGTTTCGTATTGATCCCTGTTATCGGCGTCGTATCTGATGACCCCGGAGGCTGGAATTTTCGTGTAGGTGTCCTGTCTCTTGAACTGCCTCCTGGAGTCCGGTGTGTTTAGACTTATGTGCGAGGGCCTCGGTATCCTCGACACGACGTTGGCGTTCTCCTTGTTGCAAGTAACGTCCGAATTGGTCGAGGACATTTGTTTGGCAAGATTTTTAATGGTCTCTTTGCAATTGTCGCAGTAATTTGCAGCGCAGGAGATGGCGATATGCGGCTTCAGCGAGTCACCCACGGACACGTCGACGAAGATTTTTTTCATCGGCGAAGTACCGAACTCGCGTTTCTTCGGAGCCAGACCGGAAGTGTCGGTGCTTCGAGCCGCCGTTTTCACGAGACCCTCCGTCAGAACACCAACCGTCTTAGTCGTCTTCCGCTTGGGCTTCGTGTCGCCGTAGTTGAACGAGTGACTTCTCGAGTTCATGGAGTTCAGCGATATGGGCTGCGTGCTCACCGGATCCGGGCCTACCGCTATCGATCTCGTTCCGGGCCCCGGACCGACCTCCGTCCCGATCTCGGCGGTCCTCGGCTTCACGTTAACACCGACGTTGGACCTCATCTTGAAAGGCTCAGAGACCTGGATCTGCTGGTCCCTCTTCTCAGGCACTTTCGGCGTTTCCTCGACGCACTGAGTTCCTCTCGTCGACGTAATTTTCGTCATGCTCTGCCGATAAATTTTCAACGCGTCTTCCACTATCAGAGCTATGTCGTCGGGAGTCTGAACGTCTCTCATACTTAGCTTCGTTTCCGTTCCGAAATTCCTCGTTCTCACTTCACGGTTGGTCTCCGCGGGCTTCTTGTCGAACACGGTCGGCAGGATTTCCTCGAACCGGAAGTCACTGCGCTCGAGACTCTTCGGACTAGATTTTTCGGTGTTCGTACCGAAATCCTTGCAGGATGAGCGCGTTCGGTCGCCGTAAGAGAACCCATCGGGAAGTATAGTCTCGAACGTAATCGGGCTCTGTCTGAGATTCAGAGAATTTTTCGTTCTCGACAGACTCGATAAATTCACGGGACGTCTGCCGAGACACGGTGCGTTTTGTTCTCTCCTTATATCTCGTTCAAATTCTTCTTCCTCTTCGCTGTTGTATCTTCCCGGACTTCTCGTGATCGACGGTGTGTCGTAAGACGTGAAATTTTTATTGTTCAGCGGCGTTGTCTCGGCGACAGAGTTCTTGGTCTCGTTGGATCTCGGCAGCGGAGTGCTCGTTATCATTCCAACGTCGCGGGTTCGAACCTGATATAGAAAATGGGTTCGATTGAAATTTTTGCTAGGAGAAAGTAGATTGGGATGTAACTTTTATTGTTGAAGAGCCCCGCCGAGGAACTTATACAATAGATTAGCTGGGTGTTGCTCGCCGTTGTAAATTAATGTCGTAATAGGGTGTAGAAGTCGAGAAGGATGAAAGTTAGAAAGTGATTAACCCGACCTTACTCACTATGTGAACATCGTTTTCACACTATTCCTAATTCCATTTACCGCTCTGCTTTCTCGTTTTAAATGATTCACGGTGTAACAAATTTTTTGACGCATCGTAGCGAATGATTTTACGTTCTACAAATTTTCAAATCGCAACTATTATCGCATTTCAACGAAAATGCTATTTTAACTCCAAGCCATTGTAAGTTAAAAGTTCAACAACTGGCAGAAAGTTGCTGTGAATTATAAAAATAATATGTGCTCTCGAAATTGAAGAAAAAAAAAAATCTTTAAAATCCAATTCAATACACTGGAGGATAAGCGAATGGTTCGAACAGATGAATCGTTTGTCTTACATTATCATGGGTCGAACATAAATCCAACTGTGGTGAGAACGAGCTTACCTGTTGATGGGAAACGCCAACGTCTCTGGTCATGACGCCGCACATTATTCCCATGTCCCTCGTCGGTACCGCAGTTGTCTTCGCGCTTTCGTCGTACTTTCGTTGTCCAGACAGTGATTGACTCCGATACCCGTGCGCCTCTGCCTCCTCGTCCCTCGTTCTCGTACGGTTGAGCTCTTCGACTTTCCGCTGAAGGCTGCGCTTCTCCTCTTTCAACACTGAGACTTGGACCTGACGATAAACAGCTTGATATTATCCATCGACGACACCGCAATCGAGCTACGCTCATTGTAGAAAATTATATTCGCCGCCGGTACCAGCCGGTTACTGAAAGCTACATGGAGCTCAGATTTCGTTAGTAGCGCTGAAAAAAAAAAATATCCCTCGTGGCGCGACGACGAGGGAAGCAACCAAACTGTCGCGGGTACTGTAAGCCAAAGCGACATCACGAGGGTCTCTCCCAGTCACGAAATTTTTCCACGTGCTAACGCTACGTTTCTTTTTCCAGGTAGCAGCCACAACACTTGACGTCCAGCGTCGAGAACCGGTCAATGAATTTCAGTTTACTGTCGTCGGGCGATGGAACTTTCGGGGATTAGTTATTCCCCCGGCTATTCGAGGAAGTTTAGTAAAGGCCGAACGATCCCGTACCTGAGGAGAATCTTCGACACTGATTGGCTACCGGCTTTACCGCTAGAGTCGTTCCGGACGCCCAGCCGCATGCGATTAAATTTACAATCTAGCTTAATACACTCCCGTGAAAAAAACTTTACCTGCAACATCGGTATTGCTTTCACTTGCTCCTCGAGCTCTCTCATTCTCTCCAACGACACGGCCATCTGCTCCCTGATGCTCTGAAATCGGATTACAGAAATTTTGATTATAATCCAGTTGCTGTGAACATTTACATTCCTGGAACCATTAGTTTAAAAAAATGAGATCTTTTTTTTTCTTGTCGGGTAACTTCATTGTTGAACTTTGCCGATGGCATTTTATCGTAAATGAAAATTTAAATTTTGCTACAATAAGATCTTACACCGACCCCAAAAATTGAAGTAAAATCAACTGACCTGTAGAGCACCTGTGCTGAGATTCGAATTGCCGCTGCCGATGCTCGCATTGTCAAAGTCCCCGACCAACTCCGTTTGAACATTGTTCTGTGCGTTCGTCGTGGGGTTAATGCCATCTGCTGAAATTAATTATAAAGTTAACAAACGTAAAAAAATGGCATGTTTAATCGTAACTGATATTTATTCACCCACGCCGGTATTAGGAAAAAAAACCGGTCTGTTTTATACGAGTGGGCGTTACGTTTCAGATGCTCTGGCATGCGAAATAATTGTTTTGTGTAATTGTTAACGGTTGCATAATGAGCACGGTAGGGAGAGAAAGAGAGAGAAAAAAGATATCCACAGCGTTCGCGTGAGACTACGCAGCGGTTACCGCTGGAAACACACAAGAGCGCGTATTATAATTATTTCTTTACGACGAGCCTACCTCAGTACGGACACTCTAATTTATTACCGCTCTCGTCGTCCCGTATGAATAATAATCGATACAAGCATCCGTGAAATTCCGCTCAGCGCTCGAAGCTCCATTATCTATTTCTTCGCGTTACGAGCATGTGGATTAGTCGGATAATAATTCAGATTCTTATAATTAAGGACCTCTCGGATGGCAACATCCTCGTTATTTTTTCTCGGCCCCGCGAAAGTTTGAGATCGTCGTGCGAACCATCTTCTTCTCTGTTGACCGCCTCATCGTGGCTGTTATCGGACGTTCGGAATTTACGAACGATCCTATCTCATTCCCGTATCGTTACCGACGGTCCGAGTCGAACCAGAACGTTGTAGAAGTTTTATTCTCCAATTTGCGATTTTTTTTTCAGTCTTAATAAAAAATTTTGTTCGAAATAGTACGTCAGCTAAAATAGTTACCATTTTTTCAAAATAGTATAACGGCTATGGTAGCTGTATAGCAGGTTCCTAACATCTATAGACTTTTTTCTATTTTTCTATTTTAATTTTTGATCTTAACTACAAACGAACATAATTTTTATCAAAATATTATATAAAAAAACAGTGCGCAATGCATGCAGTAGATCTGTTATTGTGATATTCTGGGCTTCGGTATCTATGTAGATGTTAGTTTTCGAAAAAAAACGCATTTGGTTGCTCGATTAAACAAAGTTCGGCGAGGTCGAGTGTCGGCGGGAAAACTAGCATGTTCGATAATGAATTCTGTTTGTTCAACTCGAGATAAAACCCCGCGGTCAAGTCAACTTTGCCCTCTCGGTGACGCTGATGGGATAACGAGCCGCGCAACATGAAACATCCGACATTGCACCTTTCCTTCGTGCGGGCCAGTAATCGATTGACAAAAGCTTCTTAATAAAGGACGAGCTTCGAAATTTTATTTTTTTATCTTTACATATATTTTTTTTATCTATTATCACACGCGTCCGGGAGGAGTAAATTACTATCAGCTACGTCGCGCACTATGGCCTTATCGCAAATTTGATTATAGACTGCGACGCAAGTATAGATATCCGAGCAAATTTGCCCACAGAAATGTTCAGCTGCGCGTCCTCCAAAGTACGTAAAATTAATTGCTAAAAAAAATCACTCGGTGAAACTCACTGTACTTCCTCTTCATCTTTATCTTGCAGAAGGGCAGTCGCTTCATAATAAACTTTCGGACACCCATTTTTAAGAACTTTTTTTTGTTATTTTTAAAAATCTTAAATAAATAATGTTAAGTTAATCGATTAAACATCGGAGTATCATGAGAGTGTCTGCACGTGAAGGAACTGACTTATCATCACTTGTTTATTCAGACTTATTAATTTTAAGGCACGACCAAACGCGCAGCGAGGAGTGCATCGTTTATTTTTTCGTTCAGGGATGTCGCCAGCGTTGATAATCAATTTAGCTTATCGAACTTAAAGTCCTTCGTCACATTTTTGCGGTTTTATTGATTACCCTTTTAGGTTTTATTTTTGTTTTTATTTTTTTCAATAACACGATTTGTTTTTCTTTGTTTGTTTCAGAGCGGCGAAGATAGTGTTTTACCTCGGAGCGGTTGGGTTTGACTGTGACGCGAGGCCGGCAAAACTGTACGAGCGAGAGACTTCATCGAGGTGAAGGCAGCGATCGAGGTGGGGGAGCTCAGAAATGCCCCCTTACAATCCACCAGCTCACTGATATACCCCCCTCGTTTATTAAACGAGAAAAAGTGTGGCATCGTCGACGCCTCGACGATGCCACACTCGCACCCGGAGAAGCCCACCGCTCGGTGGTTCGCAACAACGGCGTAACTTCCTGATTGCTTTTACCGCAATTTTATAATCATCCCCACGTTCGCACTTCGAACAACGTCTGATCACCGCGGATTTACGATCTTTCCAAGTTCAACGGCCTCGTTAAATTTGAGGCTCCTTAAAAAAAAATTATAATGAATGAAAAATATTTAAATACATGCGGTACGTGAGAAATTGTTCTTGTCGATGGGAAATGAAGCGAACAACGCTACGCTCCGAGTGGAGCCGCTTTGGAATAGAATTTCGTTTTTTTTTTATACGGCACGCTTCTGAAATAGTGGCAGTTGCGTGATCGTCCAACAGCAGGTGCAACTCGGGCGCCATATGCGGCTCACCGGTGCAAGGTTGCTCCAAAATTGTCCCGAGTGATCTCGATAGCGCTCGGAGCATCGGTGAGTTTATCTAGCCGCGAGCCGATTGATGAGATCTGTGCCCACTCGAGTCTCTGAGATATCTTCGACATCGAATAATAAAATAAAATCAAGGAAAATAAAATAAAATGAAATGAAATAAATAAAAATAAAACGTAATGTACCAAGCTCAAATGTCAAACACATTACGTTAAAAACATTGCTCTTCAAGGACTGTTTTGCGAGTGTAATACCGTTGTATTCCCCCGATATTTTGTTTTCTGAGCTTCCTCGTTTACTTGGCTCGCAGCTGGAAAAAGATCCTAGATTCACACAAAACGGTATCGCGGTTGTGTTCAGCGGCGCGAACCTTCTGAAAAGTAACTTCCCGTGACCGTTGCGAGCCCCGATTTTCAGTCTCCTGGAACTGGTCGTTCGGTTTCAACGGTTTCGTACAATTTTTTTTTTTTGTTACTGAACCGACGGTCTCGAGAGCCGCGGATCGATTCACGACGCTCGAACGGTCGTTTAACGTTTGCACGTAGTGAAATTGGTGGGTGGAAGTCAGGAGACGCCGGTCCGGAGTCCGGCGGTGTGTGGAGCAGTAGGGAAAAAAACCGTAGGGACGGTGGACGACCGGAAACAGGTGGTTCCAGCCACGCACTGCTGATCCCAGTGCACTCCGTGAAACGCTGTTCCTTTCTGTCCCAGGGCACATGAAACAGTCCTACAAAGGACCTGCTGGATTGTCAGCGTCGTCAACCCCGTCCAGGGAAACACAAAAATTATACAACCTGCCGGTCGGTGGGGTGAATAGATTTATCATTTGATATGTATATATTTATACATATAATTTTTGAGGTATATATAATATACCTCAAAAATGTATTCGTCCTCGAAGGGATTCATTGATCGCTACTTGCGATTGAAACTTCGGAAGTAACGTCGAATAATTTTTTTCACTCGACGATAAAATCCCCAACGTAAAGGGCACATCCGAATTAACGTTTGGCTCGAATTTACTCCGCGAATTTATTCTAATATTAAACTCGGCGAATATATTTTAATATTATTATTTTTTAAATATGTAAATATATAATTAATATAGAATATTTTTAAAAATTAGACAGGTATGATATTATAGCTTTGTCAAACTAGTAACTTTTTATATAAATTTATTGCGATTTAAAAAAATGACCAGTCTGACAAGCTGAGCGTTTATGGAGAATCGACGCATTTGCGAAGAGCTCGATTTTGCTTTCAGATAGTTATGATGCGGAGAGCATTACGTTCTCGTTAATGGAATATTTTTTTTTTTATTATAGAAGAAATTGACGATCGGAATTTAAACGCGCGTGCTTGATGTGCTCGGAATAGTTCCAACGGTAGGAACTTGGGCATAGCCGAATTAATGCCAAACAAGATAAATCAATCGCCGTAACTTCCGGTTTGTTAGATTGATGGAAGATATCGTCGATATGCATTGTGCATGCTAATGAGGTAGCGCGAGTGAACGGTTCATTTAATGAGTTAATTAGCATTTCGAGGGATAACGAACGCTCGGTGAGAGTCCGCGTGGAAACGGGAAATCGGAAAACTCGCATGATACACGATTGTTCCTCCTTTTTTTCTCTCGTGTGAAGAGAAGCGATCAGCTGAGATCTTAACTGCCGGTTGTTGCTTCGTGAGAGCTCGGAGATAGTGAACAAAAATAAAATAAATAAAAGAATCGCTGAACAAGCGAATTGCTTCGTTACGAGAGTTCTGCCGAGATTCGCAGATGCGATTTCGTGGAACCTTCGTAAAACGACTCGTGGATAAAAAATAAAAAATAAAATTAACAAAGATCATCAATCTCCGCGAGAACGGAGCGTCGAGAACGATCCACCGTCTTGGATTGAATTGGATGCGATAAACTCGACTCCCCGAGAGCCGCTGACGGCAATGAAGAATAACCCTTTCTCGATGGAACTCGAGTCCACGAGACTCCGTCCGTGTTACCGGTCAGAAAACCCGCGAACAATGCTGGGAACTCTTAAGCGTCGTTGCTATCTGCAGAAAGTTTCCAGAAGTGACTCAGTCCCGAAAGATTAATTTAAAAATAGAAAACAAACAATTTTTTTTTTTTAACAGAAAGTCCGATTTACAATTTATTTGTATATACTCGAAAGCCACTGTATCGAAGACATTTCTCTTTGTCGAGAGAGAACTGAGGTTCAGCCGAGTGAATCGAGCGTGAAACGAAAAGAGTGTGGAATTCAGCGCGAGGCGGGCACACACGCGTGAAAATAATTATTGTGAATTTCGATCGGACTCTCACCGACATACTTGGCGATAAAAGAGAATCTTTGCGACATGATTTTTTTCAGTGGCTTTATATCATCCCGAAACGCAAAAAAAGAATAAGTCGGTTTTCAGAATTTTTTTTAAATGCTGATAATTTGCCATTTACTTTTTATTATCACTTCGCAGAGCGTTGGTACATGTGTTAAGGCTCGCAAGGAGTGTTTTTTCGCTAAAGAATATTAGCAATTAGCGGAGATTTACGCTTTGTGGCGCGTGATACATATTTCTTTTACGTCTAAAAGCGTGCATCTCTGTTAATTACTAATATTTTCTAATAAATAACTTATAAACAAAAAAAATGTGTGCGCCCAAACGCATCTTCTAATCTTGTGCAAAACGTTAATGAATAATAGATAGCGGATCAGCGGTCAATAAATTTCTAATACCTACTTTTTTTTGCCTATCAGAACGGTGTAAAGTTTTAACTAAAGAGATTTTACGATATTGTCTCCCAAAGCAAATGAAAATATTTTAAAATTACCTGAGAAGGAGAAATAAATTTCTTAGAAATTGCTATATTCGCGAGGATTTTCGGACCGACAGATAGGTAACAACTAAACTCACGGATTTCAGTATGATTCCGTCGTTCGGTAGATTTTGATGGTTTCGATAGACGACGAAGTGTCGCTTCGAAGTCGCCGACGACATCGCTGAGGTCCAGCGCCGGTGAATGTTGAACGTTCAACGGTCTCGTGTGACTCGACCTCGGTAAGGTCGTTACCCCGCTCCCCGTTACCGATTCTTGAGGTATTTCGGTTAATTCCGATTCCAATCCGGCGAGGACAGGGTCGACCTGCGACGAGAACAAATAAATTAAAAATCAAAATATAGGAACATTTATTTAAATAACTTTTAAAATAATTGAAAATGCAATCGATAAAAATTAGGCATACTAAGCGCATCAGAATTGTTTGTTTGTAAGAGACGAGTACTGTTAGTAGCGTTAATGAGGGGAAGCCAAAGATGCAAGGTAAAGATATTGTTTATGTGGTAAAACCGAGTTTATGCTTAGGGGAGAGCGGGGCAAAATGGAACAGCGGGGGCAAAACGCAATTTTCCAATAATTTTTGGATGCACTATTTTTGTCCCAAAGATACATCCGGAGTTTCAATCCCGTTTTGCCCCACTTACCACCACCGCCACCATCCAAAAGTTATTGGAAAATTTGTCCCACTATCGCGTTTTGCTCCACTGTTCCATTTCGCCCCGCTCTCCCCTATGTAATTCGTGTGTAAGGGAAGGAAGTGCTGGGGGTATAAAAGACAAAAGCCGTACAGTGGAAACAAACATTCTATTCTGTTGGAATCGTGAAAAACTGCAGGATGACATCGTCAAAAATGTATCATGACGTACCAGACCGAGAAGTATCTCCATGGATTGACATTGTCTTCGTCTCTCGCGTTTCTTCCGCCTCTCGATGGTCGATTTGTCGGCAGAGGTATCGGCAGCGACGGCCTCGCAGTATCGCACGAAATCCAAGTCTATGTGGTAACCGTACGGGCAGCACAGACACTTTGAGCCCGTGGAACCGGAAACGAAACCCTGCTTTCCCACTAAAAAAAAAAAAAAAAACCGAATCGTCGCGTTCATTAAAATTCATTGTGCCGAACGAGTCACCGCTCATCTGCATGTTAATTGACAGTAGGATGTTTTACGAATTTATACGACACGAAATTCACAAGTACGACTTTACGACTCTAACCGTGTACTACCTACTACGTTAAGTTTCCTCGTTATCGGACGGTTGGAGCACACATGCGGCAAGTTGGGACAAACTTTACGAGCTAGTGGGATAGTGCTCTCGTTTCTCTCGTCGCAAGATAACGAAATCGTAAACGTCAAAGGTAGCCTCGGAGTACTTCAAACTTGTTACTATGAGTCACGGACTTTACCAGCGGACAATCATTTCCGTCGATCGTGCAATACTGGTAGAAACGATTTACTTGTTTCCTCCTCTTTTATATAATTTTTGTTAATAATTAAATTCAATTATATAAATATGAATATATTCCTTAATTTTTATATTGAATAATAATAATATTTTTTGCTTAATATTACTTCATTCAAAATTTGATAAATTATTTAAAATACATATAATTCGATTGTCGCACGCATTGATAAATAATTCGCCTTGCCGATGGACAAGCGAGAGGCACAAATTTATTTCTGTAAAAAAAAATCTTCTCTACCGATTTGGCCGAACGAATCATTAATTTTTTTTTCTGTTTGTTTTTTAAACCCAAACAGCATAAATCGTACAAAGTGTCCGGAGGTACAAACGAAGTCTCGCGATTATTCCAGAGGTTAACGACCATCCGGTGGGTTATAAAGGAAAATATGTTGTAACCATTGGCGGCCATCCAGGGAAGTCTGGTAATAATAATCCGGCAAAGTTCGTTAGCCGGGAGAGCCACGGAGAGATGTTCGTTTACGCGTCACGCAGGCTCCACTCGCTTATTTGCTCTCAGGATGATCTTTCCGCGAGTTGTTCGAAGCCCCTCTCGCGCGCGAGAGAGCGTCAGCGCGAAAGAGTAGAACGAATAAGAGACTGCACCACGCACACCCGACCGCTCTACGGCCCGTTGCACCGACGAATTCGTTACAAGTTACGATACTCGAGACCCCGTGACGATTAGAATCTCGCGCAATTAAGCCCGAGGGTTTCCAACGTTAAATTATCACCGAGAACCCTCGCAACGGCAAAAAATATCACGCTTCGCTGAACTCATAGTCAAAGCGCGTCGATATAGATTGCTCAACTCAGAAGAGTCGTGGAAACGATTTATGCGCGAACGTATGCACGACGATTATAAATCTTCGACAATCTACCACTAATTTCTAACCCCCTTGACCCGGTAACGTCAAATTAAATTACATTGGTGATTGTACCAATGGTGCCGGTACTAATAATAATACCAATAATGATATAATATAATGGTACCAGTAATAGTTGAAAAGATTCAATTTTCCAAAACTGAGTCCCTTTCATTTTTGTGTTTCAATTTCTTTAAATCTTTTCTCGTGAATTTGTTTTATTTTTTTTTTTATCACTTACCGTTTCCATTGAAAACGCGGGGAGAGGATACGGTCAGCGCCATTTTCGTCGGGTTTCAGGTGTTCGGGTCAATTTTCTTCTCCTCACGAATTCATGCCACTGCATCTGAAACAATAATAAATCGTTCGGTCAAACAATTTGCACGTGACATCGTCAGGTAGGGTAAAACTGATTAATATGCCCCACCCCGATTAGGTCGCGAATCAATGATACATAGACCGGGCTATATTCACCCCTTTCACTCTGTGTTTACTCCATGTATATTCGAATCCGACCGCAGTCACGCGGATGTATTCTGCTTTTCAATTTTTTTCTTTTTGCATTCCTTTTATTACTATTTTGTGTACTATTCTATTTCCCGCGTACGGTGTCCTTTACGGTACCCCCACAGTATTTTCTACGCTATGTCACTCGCTCACAGGTCGGGGTCTAATTCCGTAGCCCGGATTTCTGGTCTGACGACAGTGCGTGCTCTCTCGACACGGCAATACCGCTGCTTCTTCAACGCCCCATCTCGTATAAACTCTTGTTCTTCGTTTCTTTTCTTTCCACCCGGTTCTTCCCACACGAGTTCCTACGGTCACGGAGCCACGCGTTTTCTTTTTTTTTTTTAGTTTTTATTATATACTCGCTTTCGTTACGGCTAATTTACTTCCTCAGCTTAAGAGCAATTAAAACAAAAATTGCCCTTGGCATCTCCTCTCCCCTGCCCCTGTTTCGACGAAGAAGTTCAAAGTCGTTAGATTTTTCCAGGTACCATCCGATGATTTTTGTCTTCCTCATTGATGAAGACTTCTCACAACACAGCTTCCTCAATGAGGAAGCTTTGTTATGGTGAACAATCGGTGCGTATAGTTTTCACGGGATCAATGAGGAAGCTTTGTTTTGGTGAACATGTAGCGCGTATAGTCTTCACGGGATCAAGAACGAAGGAGTCACAGTGGTCGATGGGCGCGCAAGAGTTTCTTTTCATTCCGTTTTCTTTCTGTTTTCGTTTGATATTAAAGTATAAACAAGCGGCAGCAGTCCCAGGCTCTGACATTAAGGTTCCCCGACCGACAAAGTAACTAGTTACAATCTACTCACGTATAAGTACGGTGGCAAACGGGCGGCATCGTTGAATGGAAAGTAAACGTCGGGAGTCTTTGCTCTCCGTTGTACGGAAAACCATGGCCTGATTCCGTGTGGGTTACCCGGCAGTGAATGCTTGTGTGTGTATATGTATGTGTAACTTTGTGTCAGCGAGTCTTCACAGGTGAAATAGAAGCGATGTTTAACCGCGGAAGACTAATCGACACTGAGGAGGACGAGCGGTTGTCCGAATGCTTTGATGGTTTGGTGTAAAATCGATAGAATTTAATACTCGACCAAGAGTATAGATAAGAGTTCCCAACCGATAACGAATTATCTGCTATCACTACGTCGTAGTTCGTAGAAACACCTGTTATGCATTGATTGGAAAACTCAGGCCTAACGACTCAAACTTCACCCACTGTTTTATGCAATTTTCATAATACGGCGAACGGTAAAGAAGTATGTACACGCGAATATATATTGGACATTTTGTATATGCCAAAAAAATATATTAAAAATATACGAGTGTATTTAATATATTTGAAATATCAACATTTTCGCGAAAAAAATTCTTTATAATTATGATAAAAGATATAAATCTAAAAAAATATATTTACCCCGATATACTCGTCACATATATCTGGTACCTAATACGTAAATTATATATAATTTTTCAAAGTATTTGAAATACAAGAAAAATATACTTCAGCGTGTACTTTTTTCCGTGGGGATCGCTCTTCATACTCTTTGTCGTATAACGTAATTTTTATAATAAATCTTCTACCCCAGTAGTGCAAAGTGGGAGCGCCGAATTAAATTACTTGAATGGCCTCTCCCAGGGAACCAGCGATATCACATGTCGCATGGGACATCGCTGGTTTCTATCTTACATCGATGTCACGCTATGTGCACGGAAGTTATAATTCTTTTCATTTATTTATTTTTATTTTTTATTGTTACAGTATAATTCGTCGACGGTGATCGGCAATTACAAACTGTCCGTGCGCAGAAGCAAGATTCACGATATAACTTGATACCTACATAATCCAAGTAGGTAAAATGATCATTGTCAACTTTGATTGTATTTGCAGATTATTATTACTCATCTTTTCATTTAATTATATTTTAATGCTGGAAGATTTTATTATGTGTAGTCTATACGTATCGATCTAAAAATGATAATTGTCTAAATATATTTCTTATTCTTACGGTATAGTTCGTCAACAGTGATCGCCAATTACAAAATGACTGTCGCACAAGCACTATCCGTGATAACTTGATATCTATATGATCCAAGTAGGTAAAATGATTATTATCAACTTTTATTGTACCTTCAGATTTTGATGACTCATCTTGTATTTATTTATTTATTAACGGTGGAAGATTGCATTATGAGTAGTCTACGCGTATCAATCTGAAAATTGACAAGTACAAGTCGTTCGAGTGGATTCGTCACGGCCGTTTTGCACAGTTCCGATCAAGCAACATAGATAATCATACGTGAGCGTTAATTCTGCACAGGTGTTTTTTACTTGGCGAAATTCTATTGAAGTTGCGTATGCCTATTGTACGAAGATGCAACGGCAAGCGAAGTAGAAACGTGCTTGGTGGGAACTCTCGTTCCCGCGGCTTTTGATCCTCTATCGGCAGCAAGGCCGTTACAATGGCTCGTGAATAACGCAGCAGCGGCACCAGAGGCGGAGAGCTTCTTTTAGGAACGTGCCACTCGTTCTCTCGTAACAATATTCCACGGGCGTCGAGTCACGCAATTTGTCAACGTTCAGTGGAAGCGGTAATCGTGAGTACACTGTACATATATTTCCATACACCATGTTACATGTCTCGGCAATAAAATTTGACCCTTGACTACCACCGAGGTGCGCTCCGTCGAATGTCCCGATGCGTGGCTTTCGAACATTGATGTACTTGAGCCTCAGATCGATAAATACAATTTTACCGCTTGCTGCCAAAAAGTACGCGACAATATATTTTTCATATATCAAATATACGTTTCACGAAGATTTTTATATAAGTGATATTTTGGAATATCATGACCGATATATTACATCCGAAAATAATACGATTTTACCGCTCGCTGCCTTCACGGAAAAAAATATATGGGAAAATATATTTTTCATAGGGACATATTTTTCATAGGGACAGCGGCCTGCTATAGAGGTGCACAATGGGCCGTAGGCCTAAGTGTAAACGCAGTAATGCCCTCTATTAACTACTACTACTACTACTACTATTTTTCATATACTAATATAATTAATATTTTGAGATACGTATGACTGATGCATTTTGGCCGATATTGTTCAAAGAATCTATTATAGTTTTTTATTACCGATCGCGGTATTTCATATGCTCTTGCGTTGATGATTGAAAGTAATGCCGGTTCCGCGCTCAACGCGCAGAAATAAACAAAAATAGTACGCCGAGTATTTTACAGAATACTTCACGGGACATAAAAATAAAAATTCTCGTCTCAAATGAAGAGCATCCGTCCGTTTTGCCCCGTTCGCCCCTTCGCTCATTTATCGTCAAGCTTTGCGGTAAAACCAGCAAAAAAATCGAAAGAAGTCCAAGATCCCGCACGATTTAACCTTCACAGTCCTTCAATCCCTTCAGACATCAGAATTCTTGTCTCTTAGACTAAACAATGCCCGAAACGGACGAACGAATTATCTCCGCCCGGCGGGAATTAACATCGCGAGAGTCACTTCGCCTTGTATATTTTCTTTCAGCTTTCTCCTCAACCCCGCCGACCCGCCGGCAATAGCCCGCGATATTTTAATGAGTCTCACTCACCGTACCCACGGAAATAGTGTGAAGAACCAAAGCGTGGCGGTCACAAGACGATAAAAAAATAAAATAAATAAATCAAAACAAATCTGAAAGGCTAGACTCGAAACGCGAATCGTAAAACATCTTCAAAAACTCGCTTCTCCCATCTGGTTCTCCGAGACTCGTCTCAGAGCGAGGAAAATATTCTTTATCTTTAGAACAAATTTTCCTTTGAAAGCCCACACTATGTAATGTTTCTATATATTTTTTTTCGCTATACTTAGAATGGTCTCATCAATTTGTATTCCTGTGGGAGGAGTCGCGGACGCCGAGGATCGCTTAATCGTCGTCAAAACGCTGACAGGAAGTGTATATATGAAAGCTCGTAAATACGTGAGCGCGCTGAATCAAAAGGGTTGTATAAGTGTCCCGAGCGGTTCACTTTGCTAGGCCATTAACTCTGTTCCTCCTCATGTTATATTTTTTTCTTCATTTTTTTTCTCGGATTTTTACATTCCAAAAATGCTCCACCAGAATAACATCCGGAACCGGATACGGTGAAAAAAAAAGTAAAAATGAAAAAATCTTCCCCCGTATTTTCGTCACCTTCGCGTCAAGAGATCGCAGGTTCTCTTCGAGCTCGACGAGACGCTCTCTCCGATCTCCGCGCTTCCGAGTCCATGGACCGAAACAGGAAGACCCGAGAGTTGTGCTCGCTCTTTGCGGCGGTGCTGACGCGATGCAGCTCTCGATGCAGCTCGAGCGTCGCTGGCTCGTTACGATGCGCCCTGCTCGCGTCTAAATTTAGTGAAGTACGATTGTCTCAAGTCTGACTTTGACTAGAAACATTCGCTGGACCGAGCGAAGCGGTCCATTCATTCTTGGCTAGTGAGCAATAATTTTTTTTTCAATTTTTTTATTTATTTTTTCGCGTCAAAAGACTTTGTTTGAAATGCCCTGTAGATCCGGCGATCGTCCAATCTCGGCTTTACTTGAAAGGTTTGCGTCCCGATGCTTCGCCGCTTAAGCCGGCAATCTGGATCGCAGACCCCTTAACGATCGGTTGTGATCGGCTTGCCGAACCAAATACCCTTCGATCATTCGTGTATTCTTTTAAGAGCAGGGGATATTTCACCTGCTCTTAACCGTGGTATTCCACGGTCGTCAATAAAAACTGTGTTTCGCCACCACGTTATCAATTTACGATGTTTGATTCGGCTGTGAGATATTGAAATCAGACCCGACTCTCTTGTGAGCTCCCGCGTTCAATAAAATGCTATCTTATACTGAATTGGTAAATAAACTATTTATTTTGATAATTTTTCCAATCACGTCCGTTCAAACATCAATGAAAAAACCATCTAAGCGATCAACGAAAACGTCTTCAAGCACCCAAAAAACAATTTGCTCTTTCGCTCGTCTTCCGCCTAGCTTCCAGTCGTTGTTCATTCGACAACAAACTGTAATTCACTTTTTCCATAGACGGTCATATTTAAGGTCAAAAGAAAAGTGTTATCGAAGATGGATTACATGATACTTTCGATGACATTTTTCTTTTGTAAATGCTAGATTCCTAAAAAAACTTGATCATAGTTTTTGATACCCACTGGGCACAGAATGGGTACGGAGAGGAAAAAAGGTTTCGCATGCTCTTAAGAGCAGATGAAATACCACGGTCGGTAATAAAAACTGCAATCAACTTTTTTCACGGATCGTGGTATTTGATCTTTCAAAAGTTGTCAAGAGTGTTATCGAAGACGGATTGCATGTCAGCTTTCAATGACACTTTTCTTTTAACTAGGGCTGTACAGATAGGCCTGCCTAGCCGGCTAAAATATCTTATCCGGCTAATGGTTTTTAGAGTTTGGCCGGCTAAGCCGTCTTAGCTGGCTAATTCGTTTTAGCCAGCCAAGCTACTTTAACCGGCTAAGTGCATAAAATCGTGCATAATTTCGCATAAAATCCCTTTAATGTCGCATTGTACTTTAGGCCAAAAAGGCCATCGGATTCGTGTTCAGCGCGCGAAAATACGTTGGAATACGTGGCAGGTAATTTTCAAAAAAAGGAAAAAAAACCCCTTTCGAGTTCATTTTTTGCATTTTTCAACATCCTCAGACTTCACGATAAAACAATTCTAAAACTTCGGACAAGGCCCTATATTGTGTATTTTTTTCCGTAGAACACGATGGGCACCTCGGATTTTCCCTACCTCTATTGGGAGCCGAGATATCGATGTTTGAAAATGACGGAAATCGACGTTTTTCCGAAAGTGGCTCAAACATTGAAAAATCGTTGTTCATTCGTTTTTTTTTGTTTCAAAGCTATATTCGATTTATTTTTCCCGCTGATCACAAATATAACAATTATGTTACTCCCAACCCAATATTTTCCATTCAAATCACAAAAATACGATTTTTCGTGCACAAAATCGAGCACCCTTAATGCCGTATTGTACCTTAAGCCAAAAAGACCGGCGGATTCATGTTCAGCGGGCAAAAATACTTTGGAATACGTGGCAGATAACATTAGAAAAAATAAATAAAAAATCGTTAAAAAATGCCAAGACTGTATTAGCTTAGCCGGCTAAAATGGATTAGCCGGCTAAAATAGTTTAGCTGGCTAAGACGGCTTAGCCGGTGAAACTATAAAATTCATCAGCTGGATAAGATATTTTAGCCACTAGGCCGGCCTATCTGTACAGCCGTACTTTTAACCGTGAAAAAGATTGATTACAGTTTATGATACCAATTGGGCACGGGGTGAGCGGGCGATTTCACATGCTCTTAAGGAATCTAATCTTATACACTATTAAGGACGCTGCTCTTATACACCTCGCTTTAGTGTGAACGCTGCTTCATACACGTTATCCTGCCGTAATCTCGTCGGAAAGGAGGGGGTGGATCGGACGAGGGGAAAGGGGGTTAGGCCTGATGCAACGGTCCTCGAGAAGGCGTTCATCGCGTAGGCGTTATTTCTCTCCCGTGTGCGTGTAACTTTATATAGTACGAATAATAATATAAGCTCGAACTACCGTAACATCGATATCGAACGTGACCGTGTACGAAATATACAACGCGTCTCGAGAGCGATTGTGTGGGCCCGCGGGGCACACGTGGGCCTCGCCGCTCTGACCATCGGACCCTCGTCTCCCACGCATTCGACACTTCTCTACGCGCATGCGTAAGGCGTCCGCGATCTACCGAGCGACACTTTTCACCCACAGGTAGAAATATCAGTTTATCCGTTGCGATCAACGAGATTCAAGGATATAGATTCGATGTTTCAACTTTTTCTTTTTTCGAGATTTTACGAGATGTTTTATATTATGAAAAAATAACGGGAAGCTCAAATCGAGCGGCTCATGTTTATAGGACCTTTTTGATGATAAGTCCGAACCAAAATTTTGTTTAGACGATTGGCCCTTATCGCCCGATAAATACAAGACAACCCAAGATAAATTGGTTATTCCCCTCAAAACTGAATAAGTAAATATATAAATAAATAAATAAATAAATAAATAAATAAATAAATAAATAAATAAATAAATAAAAAATAAATAAATAAATAAATAAATAAATAAATAAATAAATAAATAAATAAATAAATAAATAAATAAATAAATAAATCATGGCTGAAGGACTTAGGTCGATGTTCAATTGGCCATATGTTCTCACGTGAATCTACGTCATGTCATGATATGTTTAAAAAATTGTACCATCTGGCATATTGTCAATAAATCGACTATTACTACTACGACGACTAAATAAATAAATAAATAAATAATTTTTTTTTCATATTCAGGCCCAGATATAGTTTCGAGCTAATTTTCTTCGTTAGCTCCGAAGATTCTGCACTGCTTCTTCGTCCTCTCCGAGCACGTTCGAGCCGGGGTTACAGTACCGGTGTGTTACCGTCCGCGGTCGGTGTCTCACTCTCTGTTTCTCTCAGGAGCACTTTGCCTTCGCCCTCTCCCTTTCTCCCTTCGCGCGAGAGAACGGGAGAGAACGATCGAGTCATCGTTCCGGCGAGAACCGCTCACGGACTGGTTTTTAGCACGTTTTTCCATCCGCGGGGCGAATCGGTAAGACGTGTTCGAGAGACGACTCGAAGAACGAGCTCGTCGCAGGACGTACGAGTTTCCGGACTACCGCAGTCCCGTGGCAGCTGAATCACCGGCGAATGCTGCAGAATTCACCGGCCGATGAGAACTCTTACGTACAATAGGATTAATAAGATTTTTTTCGCGCAAAAGGCTCTCGGTACTTCCGGTAGCGAGATCTGATTACCATCCGCTCCAGTTACGACTGCTGTCGCGCCTTCGAGCGTTTAAATTTGTTCTCACCTCCCGTCTTGTCCCTCAGTTATAAATTTTCATTCTTTTCCGGTCCCTTCTTCGCTTTTTAATGATTATATAATTTATTTTAATATTATGTACTTTATTTTACGAGTCTAGGTTTTATTTTATTATTATATATTTTATTCTATTTTGATCTTCATGGATATTACACTTGATTAATTTTATCGAGCACAGTTCAGCGCAATTCTAAGAAAAGAACCCTGGCATTGATTTCAATATCGCCGCTCGACTGATTTTTTTTTTATGTCTATTTCTTTTATATCTCACCGCTCCAGCGATCAAATTAACTTCGACATGCTCGCCGATAAAAAAGTGTCAATCACGACCTCGTTGATTATATTATACATCACGTTCGTCTCGTAGTGTCGCGTCTCGAGCGCGGTACGTGTCTTATCTTCGGGTATGTCGCGGCGTCGTCGGTACATCGAAGCCGCCAAAGACGCGTCCAAATAAAAACCCCTCCCTCCGAGGGATAGACAGTTTAACACCCGCAGTGTCAGGAAAAAAAAAGAAAAGAAAAGAAAAAAAGATGAATCAATAACTGGCCGACGGTACCGGACAGGGCGAGCCGAGAGTTTATGCAATTGACTATAATTGTTTGGTCAAATCGCATCGATAAATACACAGCCGGAGAATAGATATTCTAACAACTTCGCTAATCATAAGGAACACGCAACGGGTAACTGCTCATCCAACCTCCGCTCGTACATCGTACATCCATATTTCCATAGCAGGTGAAAACATCGAACTGCGTCATCCTCCACTGAATCGAATGATGCAGAGTTGCAACAAAAAAAAAGAAGATGTGTTGCGCACGGTCGGAAAACTGACGATGGGCTTGGCGTTCTATACAGGCGACGCATTTGCCACAGAAGGCAACTCGCTGAAGAGCGATTTAACTTAACGCAGCTCCGGTCGAAGAATACTCACTGTCGTCGGTTAACTGTAACCCACGGCGCAATTGTGTAATAACGAAACTCTCGCGGGCGCTCGCGCTCTCGAGCACACCGCGGCAAGGTGGTCTTCGAGTCTCGGGCAGCGCTCTGCCCACTTTTTTTTTCTCTTTTTCACGCGACTCTTTTCCCGTCGAACTACGCGTTGCCTTTTATAGATCGTCGATGCCGCGATAGTTATTCATAAAACACGATAATCATCCAAACTAACGTAATACAATCTGAATGAACTTTGACTTTCCGGAAAAATAGTAAGATAATCAATGGTGGAATAGTTAATAGTTAAAATAATGTTTGATTAAATTATTTTAGGAAAGTAGTTAATAGTAAAGAATAGTTACAGTTATTGGTATGACAAAAATACCAGAGGAATTTTATTACCAGATTTTCGATTGCTCTAAAAATGCCTTTTTGCGCTCTGTAACGATTTACGAGATATTGGGGCAAAAATAAAGTTTAACAAAAACTGACTAACGTCGATCGACGATCCCTACTGAATTTAGCAAAAAATCTATCTAACCGATCAAAATTTTATTCAATAAAATATTTATTTATTTCATCAAAAACGAGTACTTAACTTCACCGCCGTCCTAGAGCCTGATAATAAATAAATAAATAAATAATAATAGTAATGATAAAGTTTTTCAATATTTATTTTTTAGTTTCGTGAAATTTCCATCAAGTTCGTAATCAGTTCTTCAAGTAAGAACTTTGTGAGTGGTCATTAGCGATTCGTTACAGGCGAATCCGATTAGATTATTAAAAATGAACGCACGTCTCACGAACCTCGTTGGAGTGACCGTGAGTAGTTTCCATTCTCAAAGGCGCTTCGCTCCGATCGTTCACCGTCATCGGTAGCGGCGCGTCATTTGTAGGTATTTTATTCCCATGATCACACGACCGAACCATCGTCAGAATTTTACACGGAGCATTTTTTTTTCGAAAATTCCATCCAGCCGACGATCTCGTCCGTCCGAGTGTCTCCCGATATTCTCGACTCCGTAGAAACCTCACCGACTAATAACTATGATAATCATGACATTTATCGATCCGTCATATAATTATCGCTCGACGAAGAGTCCTCCAGGCGTTGTGTACATAATTCCGTACTCTCGATCACGTGTTAATGACCGTTCTCTCACGATCTCGCGATATATATAGGAAGAGGTATAAAATCCGTGGGAGAGAAAGTAATGCGACAATCCGCCCGTCCCGGCTTCCCATCGCGGTGCAGCGCAGTCTCAAAAAAAAAAAAAAAATCAAAGGAGATGAAAGTACGAGGGTATGAGATTACACCCGCGAGGCGAGTGTAATTTATATGTCGGGTAAAATCGAGAATGCCCGGCGCGATCGGAGAACCTTGAGACTTGCGGGGATCGCGAAGGAACTCCGCGCACCGAAACTTCGGATGGTCCCTGACACATTAAAGATCAACGCACCGAGAAACCTTCTCCGGGCGAAACTGCGAGCATACAAATATATATAGCGCATAAATCTCGTGTCTACCCTTACGAGTGCTCGAGGCGGAACAAACTTCCTTGATAATATTCCGAAGGACAAATCATCGGCCACAATGGCGATGGCTTATCCGAGGGCAAATACGGAACGTTTATTCTCGTGAGTATCCGAGATAAGAGATGCGGAGTCTACTCGCTAGATTTCTTCTTTTTTTTTGCTTACTATAATTTTATAACACTTGTAAATCTGGCCAAGTTCTCGGTTTTATTAATTTCCGGGTCAAATTCGAAAGACTTGAATTTTTTATAAATGATAATTTTATTACACTAGACGAATCGCGCGCGATTGAAGTTCGTCACCACGAATTCCTTAATTCACACTTTTCTGGGAACTGGCTGCAATTCGGTAGACACTTTCGGATAAAAGTAAAAGATATTCTCTTTAACGTCACTTCCGGTTTGAAAATCTCACTTTTGAACCGAAGGAGACTTCGTACGGGGAAGCGTCACTTCCGGTTTCAAAATCTTGTTTTTTTGACCGGAAGTGATGTCGTACCAGAAAACGTTACTTCCGATTAAAAATTTCAACTTTTCAACCGGCAGTGACGTTTTTCTGTATGACGTCACATTTATTTTCAGCATGACAATTCCCGTTAAAGAGAAAATTGTAATGGAAAAAAGCGGATGCCGAAGGGGGATTTGTGTAATCGGTACGAGTGTATACGCACGTGCGAGCTGATATTTCGCGAGACGCGATTCCCTCACGTAGCGCACCTGCGCTCTCCTTCGGGCGGAGGCTTATCTCGAGCACACTCACGGCGGTCGGCACTTCCCACCGTTTAAGGACGAGCCTGCTTGTGAATTCACTTCCGCCTCCACTGGATCTCCGATAGCATCGGGCGACGTTGTGCAGTCGGGCGGGTTTCAATTTTTCGATGTCGGAGACAAATTCAATGAGGGAGATCGGGGTGAAACGGACCCGTGCACTCAATTTAAGACGTAGCCTTTACCTGGTGGAACAAAAAATCAACAAAAATAGTCCGGTTTAGGGTTGTACAGATAGGCCGGCCTAGCGGGCTAAAATATCTTATCTGGCTAATGAATTTCATAGTTTGGCCGGCTAAACTATTTTAACCGGCTAATCCGTTTTAGCCGGCCAAGCTATATTCACCGGCTAAGCTAATACAGTCTTGGAATTTTTTGACAAATTTTTATTTATTTTTTCTAATGTTACTCGCAACGTATTCCAAAGTATTTTTGCCCGCTGAACATGGATCCGCCGGTCTTTTTGGCATAAGGTACAATGCGACATTAAGGGGTTCGATTTCGTGCACAAAAAATCGTATTTTTGGGAGTTAAATGGAAAATATTGGGTTGGGAGTAAAATAATTGTTATATTCGTGGTCAGCGGGAAAAAATACATCGAATATAGCTTTGGAACAAAAAAAAATCGAATGAACGATTTTTCAATGTTTGAGCCATTTTCGGAAAAATGTCGATTTTCGTGATTTTCAAACGTCGATATCTCAGCTCCCAATGGAGGTAGGGAAAATTCTGGGTGCCCATCGTGTTCTACAGACAAAAATACTCAATATAGGCCCATGTCCGGAAGTTTTAGAATCGTTTTATCGTGCCGTTTGAGGACGTTGAAAAACGCGAAAAATGGACTCGAAAGGTAGCCTTGCAATTTTTGGTCGAAATTTTTTTTTCTTATTTTAAATGAACTGCCACGTATTTCGACGTATTTTTACGCGCTGAACACGAATCCGCTGGTCTTTTTGATCTAAAGTACAATGCGACATTAAGGGGCTCGATTTTATGCACGAAATTATGCACGGTTTTATGCACTTGGCCGGCTAAAAGGAGCTTGGCCGGCTAAAACGAATTAACCAGCTAAGACGGCTTAGCTGGCCAAACTATGAGATCTATTAGCCGGATAGATATTTTAGTCAGCTAACACGGCTTAGTCGGCCAAACTACAAAATTCATTAGCCGGATAAGATATTTTAGCCGGCTAGGCCGGCTTATCTGTACAGCCCTTATCCGGTTCGCTTCGGCTTGTCCATACTTCGACATCAGCTCCGATAATTTTTAACACTCGGATGAATTCCGTAAACTGGATTCCTCCTGAATTGCGATAGAGGGAGAATCGCTTCATCATAGAGGAAGCTCTTTTTCTTTTTTTCCCCTCTTATCAGTAATTGACCTGGAAATACACGTGTACTCCATTTCAAACGGAGTCAAAATAGTCCGTTTTGCCCCGGCTCGTCCCTACTTCGATATCAGCTCCAAAAAATGTCAACACTTTTTACAACTTCCCCCTCTCTTTTTACCACCCGGAAGAATTCCGTAAACTGGATTCCTCTTAAAATCGCCATAGAACTTGTGTACAATTGTACCAGACCGTTGATTTTTTCTTCTTATTTTCCCTCTTATCAGTAATTTACCTCTAAATAAAATACCCATGTACTAGACGAAACCATCTCCCAGTGTGAAAAAAATCGACAAAAATAGTCCGCTTTACCCCGACGCTTCCCTACTTCGATACTTCCCTACTCGGAACATTTTTAACACTTTTTACGATCCTCCTTCTCCCCTCCCTTTTTTTACCACTCGGTTAAATACTGTACACTGGATTCCTCCCGAATCGCCATAGAACTTGTGTACAGTTTTACGAGCCCGTTGTATTTTTTATTTGTTTTTTTCCCTCTTATCAGTAATTTATCTGCAGTATCGAGGTACCCGCGTGCCCGGCCAGTTTTAATGTTTTATTCAAAACTCGATGCTGCGGGCCGCTTCGAACGTGCGTTCGAATGAGAGCCTCGTTCGCGAACTCTGCATGCACCACGCCCGTTTGATAGTCCGATAATTGTTTACAATTACCTACATACGCGACATATGCGAGGCTTCAATTGAGACGAAGATAATATTAGATCCGGAGCTCGTTGATCTCCCGTCGTTCCCGGCTTCCCGGCTGCGTCTTCGGTACCGCTCGCAGAACGCCGCGAATCGTTTCCGTTCACCTCTCGAAATTCTTATCCCAACCCAACGAATAATTCGACCAAAAAAAATAGCAAGAAAAAATGGATAAGCAACAACTCCGAGCGTCGACAAAACTGATACTATCTTCGCGAAGAATTCGCGACGACGCTCGATCGCGGAACAATTGCAAGACCGCGAGAGAGTGAGTGGGACGTTTTGAAAATTTAATGACATGGCACGACGTTTTTTTTGCTGAGTCATCGTGTGTATGTTCGGAGCGAAAAATTTCATTCACGATCGAGCGCGTCGAAGGCGAGGACCGCAGGAATCAATAACGATGTCAATCGATTCGATCGGTCATTCATGATATCGTGATTCAATGAATGTCTTGTGTCACTTGGCTCTCGTATTACTCGATACACCGTGATAGATCTTCGAAGCTATGGATCTAGTTTCGAGCTGTCCGAGCTCCGGGAAACAATTTTCCCCTCCAGCGGCATCGCGAACGTTCGGGAAGTGACGGGTATTTAAATGAGCGAAGATAGGATCGGTGAAATAACAGATGGGAGTCTGGAAGTGTCACCAGATGCAGGTCGGTTTATCGCTGAATCCCCGTTAGACGAGTATTATCGATTTAAATCGACTCGCGCACAAAAGCGAGATTGTACAGTGCGTTGCGCACGATGGGCGTTACAGTGGCAAAGCGAGTCGTTTGGACTATTCGTATGTGCAGAATTAAAAGGCCTAATTGGCACAATCAATCTCTTTGCGTCAGAGAAGAAATCGGTCGTCTCGAATGTTTGATTGGTTTCACAAACGAATCGATTGGTTTGCAGCCAAACAATTTGTTGAATTGACGATTTTATGGTCGGGCTCTCGGAACAGTTAGAAGTTAGTCTCAACCATATAATAGATTGGAGCAATTAATTAATCGGTTTGCAACCAACTAATTTGTTAAACCATTGAATTGATCGACTCAAATATTCAATTATTCGCCTCGACCATTCAATCGATTGTCTCAACCATTTTGGCTGGAACAACCATTGAATTGGCTGGTCCAACCATAGAATTGGCTGGACCCACTATTGAATTGGCTGGTCCAACCATTGAATTACCTGGTCCAACCATTGAATTGGGTGGACTAACCATTGAATTGGGTGGACCAACCATTGAATTGGCTGGAGCAAACATTGGATTGGCTGGACCAGCCAACGAAATGGCTGGACCAGCCAACGAAATGGCTGGACCAACTATTGAATTGGCTGGTCCAACCATTGAATTACCTGGTCCAACCATTGAATTGGGTGGACTAACCATTGAATTGGGTGAACTAACCATTGAATTGGGTGGACCAACCATTGAATTGGCTGGGGCAAACATTGGATTGGCTGGGGCAAACATTGGATTGGCTGGACCAGTCAACGAAATGGCTGGACCAACCATTGAATTGGCTGGTCCAGCGAAATAATTGATTTCCAACAGCTTTATCGTCCACGAACACTAACAGATTAGCCGGGCCCACTAATTATTTTTTCACTGCGAGATGAATCCAACGAAATCGTAAAATATCGAATCGATATACATCCTTGCATTAGTTTCCATCGACCGAACGCACTTCCGGAAACTCGTCCTTCGGGGACTGAAATGAGATCATCGTGGGTGTTCGATGAACGTGTCGTTAATGAAATACAACGGCAGGCTTTAGAAGATTATCATCTTAATATAGTGACAAGAAATCGAGATCGTTTTCTTTTTTAATCTTATTTTTTGTTTTACTAATTTGCATCTATAATGTTACTCAGTCGCAGCGAAATTTCCAATGAACTTATTTACGTCTTCGCCTTCCCAACAAATTGTCCGAATCGACGATCATCCATTGAAATTTTTATCGGAGCATCAATAACCCTCGCCCCGTCGGCTGATAATTTTTCTTTGATCACACTCGGCAGGCCACACGCGCTCCAAATCAGCGCGGTTAAAAAAACGACCGGCGAGCTTAATCCAGAACGCCCACATCGAACCGATTCCACTCTCACCTCAGTTGTGCGTCGGGTAAATAATCCAAGAGGCAACTTTGATCACTTGTCGTCTAAATAGCCAACCAACCGCTAA
Organism: Stenichneumon culpator; assembly: GCA_964017025.1. Taxonomy (NCBI): domain Eukaryota; kingdom Metazoa; phylum Arthropoda; class Insecta; order Hymenoptera; family Ichneumonidae; genus Stenichneumon; species Stenichneumon culpator. Next base: position 7,665,606 of record OZ024775.1, on the reverse strand, counting down.
GCTCGCACGTGACATCAGCGAACATAAACCAATTTGCATGTAATCTTGGCAAGCCCCCCTGAACACGCCGCTCGAGTAAAACGGTCGATGAGATGAGGAAAAAAAAGGAAAAACATATGAAAGGATAAAAACACCGCCGGTAGGTTGCAGGACAATTCCATTCACGGCAAAATCGTAGAACGCAGGTGCGTAGAATTCAAGGTCGCGGAGATTACTACGAAAAGATAAGCAAATAATATCGATTTCGCGGAACAGAACGCCGATAAATCATCGACCAGTTGCATTTTAATGCATTCCGCAGAAAGATATCGATAGGAATTAATAAATAGCGCATTGATCAATCGGGAAACCTACATTCTCTTTCCACCGAATATCAGCGCCCTAAACAATTTAGGAAAAAATTGATTAAATAAAAATAAATCAAAATAAAATATTATGAATAATAATATTAATATATAAAATATATATTATTAAATTATTAATATATATGATTATCGAATGCAGCGACACAGGCGAACCCGCTAATAAATAATTATTGACCCTGTAAATAATCAAAAAAAGGATAATCGCCTTCGTAACTCTGCTCCAAAAAAAAAATTTAATATCTTCACGATTTGCTTCAGATAAAATATAGTCTCGAGACACACGAACCTGATCGTCATTCGTTCTGGGCCGGCAGGATATCCCAGAGGCCCATGACCGCTGACCCAGGCCGCAATAATCCCGGTGCTTGCACCGGAAGCGTAAGAGGATACCCAGCGGAGTCCGTGATCGTACAAGCGTAGCCTTGCGAATCTCAGGCTCGCTTCCCTCCCGTTTACTCTCGCACAGTAATCACCGAAAAATAATTTTTAAAGTTCAATAAAAAAAAAAAAAAAATTGCACTCCCACCCCACGAGGACGACTCTCGGGAACTACCGAAGCGCGGCGTTCCGACCCTCCGCGTTTAACGAACACTCGAAGAGTAGACTGTGGATTCTGAGGTCCGGTCCCGAGGCTCCGGTACCAAGCCGGAGCGCGACCGTCCTGTTCGACGCCCCTCCTCCTTCGGAGAGCATTTCTCCCCACTCGCGGTACAGAACAGCGTCTGTCGGGAGAGGAACTCCGGAGGCTGCGCCGGTCGGTACAGAAACGGCGACAGCGGCCTCGTACGAGCGGCAACACACCGGGGCAGGTTGCACGAGCGTCTCTCCTCGTTGCTGGGTAATCCATCTGGAGGAGCTCCGCGCGGTACGGGGAGAGACCGGGGGCTTTTCTCCGTGGGAGCCCCCTCATTGGGACCAAGGTCCCACGGATCCAGTGACCGACGGTCAGGTAGGGTCGAGCCCTCCGTCGGACCCTCAGGGATCTCCGGCGAACGGGAATCCTTGGCGCGAGGGAAGGGAGGGAATTCTTTTATTTTTATCCCAGGGAAAAAGGCCAATTTTTGGGTCTTCGCTTCTCAATTTTACACAGGCAGGTGTTTCTTCGATTGGACGGCGCTCCGGTGTCCCGAAGCTCAGGGCGATTGATTAATTATTTTTCTAACTGCATGTTGAGACACCTTGGTTCCATATGTGCAGAATTTTTTAAATTAATTAAATTAAAAAATGCATTAATTGTGCGACATTTAATAAAGATACCATTTTTTTTTTCTAAGTGACTGGGGCAATAAAGGATCCAGTGACCAACGGTCAGGGAGGGTCCAGCCCTCCAGCAGACCCTCAGGGATCTCCAGCGAACGGGAATCCTTAGGGCGGACGAAGGGAGGGAATTCTCTTATTTTTATTGCAGGGGAAAAGGGGGAAAAGGGGGAAAAGGTCAATTTTTGAGTCTTTGCTTCTCAATTTTATATAGCCAGGTGTTTCTTCGATTGGACCGGCTCCGGTGTCCCGAAGCTCGGGGCGATTGATTAATTATTTTTCGAACTACATTTTGAGACACCGGTTCTATATGTGCGGAATTGAAAAATGAATTTAAAAAAGAATTAATTAATGGTGCGACATTTAATAATTTTGCAATTGCAATTTTTTTTTTGTGACTGTGGCAATAAAGGATTCAGTGACCGACGGTCAGGTAGAGTCGAGCCCTCCAGCGGACCCACAGGGATCTCCGGTGAACGGGAATCCTTGGGGTGGGGGGAAGGGAAGGGGTAGGGTGGGGGAAAATTCTGTTATTTTTATTTCAAGGAAAGAAGGTAAATTTTGGGACTTTGTCAATTTTACAAAGGCAGAGCCATCGATTAATTATTTTTCGTATACAATTTTGATGCATCTCTATTCCATGCTTGCGGAATCGAGATTTTTTTTTTTCAATAATAGTTCAATAATAGTATTTTTCCGTTAATAGTTCAGAATTTAATAAAGATTTGATTTTTTCTTTGCTTCCGTGAGAGGAAACAAGAAAAATAGTCCATGTTGCTTCTCTTGCTCGTGTGGGTCGTCGAGGATTTTATGTCCTCGAGCCTGACCGCAGGTCATCTTCGGAACCACGACGGAAGACCCAGAAAAGAATCTTTGACTGCGAACCACCTGGAAGCTAATGAAAGATCTCACGAACGTGCTATTACGATGTTCCGTGTAATATAATGAAAAAACAGCTCGTACCCACGCACGACGGAAATCTACAGAAAAAAAGAAAAATATTAACAACGATGGAACGAATCCTCGCTACCGTGGAGGCGCACAAGCGATAAATTAAAATTCCTCGGATGAAAACAAGCGTGGGCGAGGAAGGCATGTGATTTTCTCTGCTCCGCAAAGTAACTTCCCGTCGTTCCAATTGCAAATTAACTGATGATGTTTCTATGTTTCTTCTCGATTAAAATTATAGATGTGGGATTATTTATGGTAATAGATACGATTAGCGGAATCTTCAGGTGAATCCAACCATGCTCGCTGGAAACTCTTCTCGAGTTTGATGGAAAATAAAATAATTTTTTTAAAAGTCTTATATTATTATTTCTTTAAACATGTGAAGTGATCAACAAACAGTGTATCGGAGCTTTCTCGTACGAGTGCAAAAGTTCCTACGTTTCTTCTCAATTAAAATGATAGATGTGGGATTTATGGTAATAGATACGATTAACGGAATCTTCAGATGAATCCAACCTCGCCCGCTGGAAACTCTTCTGGAGTTTCTTGGAAAAATAATAGTAAAAAAAATCAAAATTAAACATTAAAAAAACGTTTTTTATTCAAATTTTTTAAATACCAAGTGCGCTCAACAAACTCTTTATCGGAGCTCTCTCGTACGAGTGCAAAAGTACATTTGCGTACGAGCAGCTGGCGCACTTCTGAGAGCCAACTGGCGAATCCGCCGTTGTATTTTAAGCCACCACTTGTGACTCGCCATCACTCTCCGGAGATAATTAAATTGAAATATATCTGCCTCATCGGTCATGCACCCGTCCTTGAAAGAAAATTGAAAGTTGTGACGCTAGCAGGATCGCCGGTTGCCCTTCTCCGCGCCCCGAGATCGTAAATCGCCGGGCTCGATGGATCTCCGATATTTTCGTGATCGCGAAAGCTGAAGATCCGAGTTACCCGCCGGCTCTCGTCGATGGTCAATGGGGTAAAAGGAATTCGTTGTGGGTGGACTCGTTTCTGCTCCCCGAAGATCTGGGCCTGAAACCCACCTTCGTGGCAACAAATATTATTTCACGCAAAGACAATTTTGCTGGACGTTGCGACTAAAAAAAAAATTCTTAAAGCTAGAAATATATATTTTTTCTTCTCACACACAGCATAATTTTATCGAATAATAATATGGAGGTAAAATCAGAAAAAATCGAACGTACTCTTGAAACGAGAAAAAAATCGTTCGACCTATTTGGCGAAATTTGATGATTTTCGGTACTTTCAAAAAGCGATATATGTTTGCTTCCCGACGGTATATCAGGGAAACCAAGGTTCCTGGTGGGTTCCGCGAGGAAAAAAATACACAAGATAGGGTACTCGGCTGCGTTTCAGAACCGGTTTTTCGAGCCGTTACAGGGCAACGAAAAACGTTGAAAAAGTGGGACAAAGGCGAACCCTTGCACTTTTTTTTCTTTGCATAATTCATTAAAAAATTTAATTGTACCTAAAAATTGTCTCGGTCACGTATATGCATGTTTTGTTTTTTTTTTCTTGTTCTAAATACGAATCCGACAGTTTTTTTTACGTGAAGTCAAACAGTATATTAATAATGGCCAGAAACATTTTTTTTTTTGTTTTCAACACGGGTTTTATGATATTGTAATAATAATGAATAACATGTGGTAGAATAAATATAGGCGATGCATTTTTTTTTACAGTATAGTACTCCGATTTTCTTTTTATTAAGCTCAAAGCTTTCTGTGCACATATTCCTAATTAACGATCGCTTGTATAACAATATACTGATATTGATCGAGTCTGAGGTATTCGATATACAACACGGTAATATACATACTGTAATTTACAATAAACTTGTCGCTTTTTTCTTTTCAAGCATATTTCTTTTTCTTTTTTTATTTATTTATTTAATTATTTTTTTTTGTTAACACTCCGTCTGAGCCGACAAGTTCAAGCCAACATCAGAGTCACTTTTGTTAGATTATTTTTTTTATTTAGAGTGTAACAACGACCGAAAGTGTGTTAATATTTTTTTTATATAATTTCCATAATGTTCAAATTCTTTTGTATTATTCGAAATATGATAAACGACGTTGAGATATCGAGAGTTTAAAAAATGTATTTGGATAAAACGTCACAGCAACTATAAAGGGAGATATTTATTTATTGGTTTACCGTGGAAGAAGACTAATGAATTAATCGAATCGCGGCATTGACGAAACGAAACTCCTCGATGGCGATAAACTGTTGTAAAAAAATCTTTTGAATGTATATTATGCAATATAAAATGCATGCATATAAAAATCGGCTCTGGTCTGCAAGGTTGATCAGAGGAATAGTATTTTTTTTCTTTTTTTACTTCCGGTGCTAAATTATCTTTCATCGTTTACAGAGACACTTTGCGTTCTATAAAAGAATTGTCAAGGAACATTTGCAGTTTCAAAATCTCTCTCTGTCTCTATCTCTCTTTGATGTAAATCGAGTTATTACGTTAATTATTTTTTCTACGATCCCTAAAGTTCCTAGCATTGTATTATAAGGATCAGGATATAACAGCAGAAGAATAGCGGGTGTATAAATGAAAAATCAAGCCAACAGAAAAAAAACTCATAATTTACAAATAAATATAAAAAAGTGTATTTTAAATTAAATGCCACAAGATTGTTCATGTTTTCTTCAATAATTCCTTTCCTCTACCGGGAAACGTTAGATCGCGTATAGCTTCACCCGGAAAACACTCAGTTGTGTATCATTTTTTCTTCGTTTTTAATGCAGCTCGTCTTTCGAACTTGAGCGGATTTTAATTTAAAAAAAACAAAACAAAACAAAACAAATCGCGAACACGTTGAACACAGAGTAAAAAAATAAATGTTAGGGTCTACGTATACGTGCTACAAACTTCACGATTTTCTTTACACACGATGTTTTGTTTTTGTTTTACGTTGTTTTTTTTACGTTACGTTCACACGTCTGACACAGCTATTTACACAACACTCCCATCCTATAGGTATTACGTTCACATACCTAATAAAAACATACACATATGCATGATCTACCGAACCGACAGTAAATGAAATGGAAAATTCAATCAATCAACCAATCAATCAATGTGTATCATGTCGTCGCGTTTTTTAATCATCAGTCTACTCGATTAGTTTGTTTCTTATACAATTCTTAGAAGCTAAATGTAGATATACAATTATTTGGAATCGCTCATGCCTTCGCGCGAATTACGAACTATCGTCGTCGCATTAGTCGTGTATGTGGCATGCGTCGACAACTTTCTGTCAAGACTTTTTTTTCTCATTCTTTACCGCGAGTTTAAGTAATGCCGATCGTCGGGACGATTAATGTATCAGCGTGTACGCGAGTGCTTTTCTTCCTCCTCATCATCTTATGTCGTTGCGTACGCACGCTCACTTTTATAGCCGGAGGATTCTCGCCTGCATAAAAAAAAAGTTGGCAGAGTATTCTATCAGTACGCTACTGAAATGAATAACTGAAGTAATTACACACTCGTATAATACTATTTTTTTTCTCTCGCTCTCGCGCAGCACTCAGACGTTCTTTCGAAGAGACAAACAGGAAGCACGACATTTCGTTACGATTATTATACAGTAACAAGTATCGAATTCGCTCAATTTTTTTCACCTAAATTTTACTATCGTAGATCTCTTCTTTCTCCGCTTACAATCTTGGCTATCGTCGTTATTATTTTTTCGCATTTTTCTTCGATTTTTTCACACTCTAGTTTCTTCGTTTCGGGAAGAAGCTAGTTTTACATATTTATATATATATCGTATGTATATATATATTCTTGAGCCCTATCCTCGCGCACGATGCTACCTAACTAATCTTAATTTACGAGTTAAATATCACAATCTATGATAAAGAGAAAAATTCATTCTTTACCCAATGGCCGAGGCCGAAATCGGTATCGGGAATTCTCATTCGCTTCAAGGAATACACGTCGATTATGAGGCAAAGAGTATCGAGGTATTTGGAAACCCAGGTTGTATAGAATATTATTAACATTCAGATATTCGCACGATTCTTCTTGTTATTTTTTTTTCCATTTTTTCTTTCTTTTCCTTAGAGTTAGACACACCCAAGTTGTACACATCACACGCACATACGTAAGCGTACGGAAAATACGTTCGTGTCCAGTGTACAGCGATTTTTTTTTCAATTTTCCATTCATTCCCATTTCTTTCGTCTTTGTTAAACACTGGCCACGAAGTACAGAGCAGTCTTAGGATTAATCCGATTAACGGTTATTATTATCATACAACACGGTATACGCAAACCTCTGGCGAAATTTCAGCCTTCCCTTACTTACACATTACAGCGCTTCGTCTCGCTGGTGCAGGTTTTTTCGACGCAACAAAACGCAGAATAAAAACCAACTGTATGGTATTTTTATGCGTTCTTTTCAGACCTCGATTTTATTGCCATTCTTCAAAGTTTCAATCGAGCATAGTTGAGAAACACAGGAAACACTCGATTCCGAGCGTAGTCTAATTCGAACATTATCTTTCGTCGATTGAACTAATTGTTTCTAAACGAGTTGGCAGCGTAACGCGGAAATCTAAATTCTACGATCGAGGCTCTGTTGCGGAAAGGTTGAGGTTTCTTGTGATGCTCCATTTTTTTGTCTCGAGATATCAAGCGTGCAGCGATTCGTACAATATTAATTGTACTTTCATTTTTCCCGTCCAGGACGACGTTAGATCAACGTTAATTTCTTTTTCATTTTTTTTTCGTTTTTTGTTTCATGGAGAAACGTCAAGAAACGTTCAAACCTCGTGAGAGTCAATATCAATTTATCCACAAATGATTTGCAATGTTTTTTTTTATACTGATACTGGAATCTAACGATATGAGCCTTACACATCCCAAGTTACTTCGTCGTCAATTCTTATCTTTAGGCAAGCGTTCGTTTATTTTGGGACTATAATTAGTTTTTTCACTTCTCCCTTACGAGGATGAGACCCAGAGCTGGCCTTTCTACCGATAAATTGTTGCTATCGCCAAACGATACGTCGTTATTTTACGCTCTATTTATTTTCATGGTTTATCCTGCAACCCAGTCTTTGAGAAATTTGTCTATTTAATGCCCGTTAAGTTACTGTTGCGAAACTATTTTAGCGACAAACGCAGTTAATCGATTGAAAGAAGATGAAAAAATACAGAAGTTAACGGCAGTTGGGAACTCATCGATCGTTTAATACCCGTATTCGCGTTAACTTTTTTTTTCTTTTCGTTTTTTTACCTGCTTCGCGATCCATTAGTCGTTCAATTAAATATGAATAATATATAATAAATCTTAACCTTACTCGTATACGCGAAAAGTAAGAGATCCATCGAACGGTTGATTTTTTTTTTAATATACATAAACGACGCGCAATTCACTGCGGTGTGTGACAGGTAAAAAAAGTGTAAATTGAATTCAAAGACTAAACGAAACAAAAAAAAACATATTCTTCGATAGATTCGCGTCGGCGTCAACACAATTTGTAATACTAACGACGGTTGCTATTTACAGTTTAAAAAATCTAAGGATCGTCGGGACTCGTCCATCGAGACTCGACAGATCATATTTTACGTATGTACACAATCACCATTGATCGAATCGAAACTTTGACGATACAACTTACGATTGACGAATAGTTTCATCAGCAGGCTGTCGAAAGCGCAGCAATATCATTATTTACAATTAAATCCGAACTTTATATCTACGTTTCTACTAAGATTTTTTTTGTTTTTCTTAATTATTATTCTTTAGGCTACGAGATAAGTGCACTCGCCATCCCACGATCAAAGCATATTAAAGTCGTAAGATCGGTTCATTTACTCGTCGACGAAAAACCAAGCGTAATTTGTTCATGTGTGTGTGTGTGTGTGTGTGTGTGTGTGTGTGTGTGTGTGTGTGTGTGTGTGTGTGTGTGTGTGTGTGTGTGTGTGTGTGTGTGTGTGTGTGTGTGTGTGTGTTCGTGCCCCCCTTTGCACTGCAGTAATGGACAAAATATAATTCTCTCGTTGCGTCAACAAAAAATAAAATAAAAATTATATAATCGTTTCACCAAACGATAAGTCAAGTTATTTGAGTTTTGCAAAAAACGAATAAGAAAATTAATTTATACCCATCTCTGCACTCTCACTCTCACTCCCTCCGTCTCTATCAAGCAAGCCCTGAAGAGATATTCGACAATCAAGTCTCGACAGCTCAAATTTTTCTGTACCCAACTCGACAGGCTTTGGACTCTTGGCATTTGCGTGAACGTGATATCCGAACAACTTATAAAATACCAAAGATCGAAAAACAAGTGTGGACGTGAAAAAAATTAAATAGCAGAACGCTGACGAACCGACAGGGGCGATAGGTCTTGTACATCCGGGCATCATCCCTGAGAGTCCTCAACCTGGAGTGGGTGGGGTTTTATGTCAGTGAATGTTGAAGTTGTATTGCTTACGGTTGGACGTGATGCGCAGCCACCGGCTGACCGCAAGTGGCTCAGGATGACAATTTGACCAAGCGATGTCGCTGAAGTGCGGATAAGGCGTCGACGTCGTCGTCGCCTCAACCTGTATCGACGTCGAGAATTCCTGACGAAAATCGTGCTTGCTTCTCTTCGCGTGCCGACTAATGGGACTGAGAAGAACGCTGTGACTATTGTTGAGCCTCTTTCCGTTCGCCAACTGTTTGGTGTGCTGTTGCTGTTGTGTCTGGGACTGCTGTTCGATCGGTTCAACGGGCTCGAATATACTCAAGCTCGGCATCGACGCCTGCGCCTGGTAGTTTCGCGGCGATTGAATGAGACTGTTGCCCCGCGGTATTTGCACGACGATCTGCGACTTGCTGTCCTTGTAGACCGACACCGGCGAGTAGAGCGTCATACTCTCGCCCGTGTCGACTTCCACCGGTGTCTCGCCCTCGAGAACCGCACCGGCGATCGAATGCGCGGCTGGCAGTGAAGCTGGAACAATCGGCACGACCGGCGAGATCGTCGCGGGTATGAGCGTCGCGACGCTCGCGGCTTCGCTGTTCGAAGTGATCGGCGACAGAGACGGTAGAACGACGGATATCGGTGCCATCATCGATGTCGACGAACTGTTGCCTCCGGCGTTGGCCAATGCTGACTCCAGTCTCAGCTCCTCGTTAACAAAATCCTCCTCGAGTTTTGTCTAAAAGAAGACAAATAAATATCGGTTAAATGATTCCGGCTGCGTTGGAATTAAAGACAACGAGATATATGTATTAAAAAAAAGGCGAGTGGGAATTTGAGATCCCAAAAGAAACCATGCCTTACAGGTTTAGTGGAGCCATGCGGGGCCAGACACCGATAAAGCAAATCAACGGCCTGTAATAACAAAACAGAAAAAGACAAGTATCAACTGAAAAATCTCATTTTACTCTTGTTTTTTTTCTTAATCGTGAACTGAACAATGACTCGAATGGCTCGGTGGCATTTTGTTTTCGGTGTCTGTTTCTTGCGTGTTTCACTTTTGTTCTTAAATATTCGTACACACGTAAGGAGGACACTCCGACGGTCGGTGAGAGACGATACAAATAAATAAAACCCCCGACAAGGTACAGGCAAACGGAAACGCGAATGGTTTGTATATCACGTTCACGTTTATATGTACCGAGAGTTGAGCATTTTTTTCTCATTAACGATTATTGTTTTTAATTTAACAAATTTCTCATCCACCCCTTTCTCGATATAAAACGAATGCTCCGCCGAAAAATGCCCAACTCTCCTGCAATTGACGACAGGCAAAAAAAAAAAAAAAAAAATCTTAGTTCGACGATCAGTCTCGAAAGACTCTGGAAGAAAATTTGTCGACGGGCGGGCGTTCTCACCTTGGGCAGTGGATAGGTATCCGGCAAGGACAGTACCGGCGGCGAGCCCGGCGCGGGGTCCGATTCGCTCGCCGAGATAGGAGTGTTCGGTGCTAGAAAGGAATTTACGAGTCCCGAGGAGGCCGCCGTCGAGACCGTTACGGTGCCGGTCAGTGTTACTTTCGACGTCCGATTCGGGAACTCCTTCGCGGCCCTGTGCTCGGCGAGGAGCTTGTCGAAGGTTTTGCTCCGCCCGATGACCGTCCGTCGTAACGAGACCGTGTGCGCTTTGCACGTGAGCGAGCGGGTGCACGGCTTGCCGGTCTCGTCGTTCCATACGCCACAGTGCCGGTCCGGATCGTACTCCCGATCTTTGAGAAGCCCTCGGTCGGCTTTGAGCCTCTTTCGCCTCGGTTGACTGCTGTTGCCGGGACTCTTGACTGGCGACGACGGCACCACCGAGGAATTCGACGACTGGACCGGTATCGACTCGAGCGGCGAACGCGGTGACGATATGCTCTGCAGATTCGCCTGCTCGGCCGAGCGTTTTATCGACGAGGCCGACGACGTTGCGGAGGACGACGACGATGTGTGGTTTATCTTGCCGGACGATTGTATCTGACCGGACGACTGGGTTCTCTTGAGCTTCGATACTTTGCAGTACGGAGTTTTCACGGTCGGCTTGACTATGGGAGTCGGAGGAGGAGGCAGATTCACCGTGCCGGAAGAATGACGACTCTCTGTGGAAGATAATTAACGATGTTATTAGTACTCATAAATTTACGTGCAATTCGTTTATTTCTTTTTAATAGATTCAGCTCAAAAAACAATCGCGACCGACTTACCCATGTGCTGGATGAGGGCTTGAGGCTTGATAATCGCGTTGCATATCTCGCACACGACGCCGTAAAAAGTGTCCCGCTCCGGACAGAATCCGTACAGATCGATGTCTGGAAAAAAACGCGCGTTTTATATGCGGTAGAAAGACATTGTTTTTCTTAGTCAGATTTGAAATACGATAATTAAAATTTATCACAAATATTATGAAGAAGATGTAAAAAGGATGTTTGAAACATCTCAGTTTTTTTTTTCAAACAGGATGTTTGAGGCATCTGGGAGTTTCTTTTCCAAAGCCCGTAGTTGGGGCTGTACTGGTTGAAAAAAAATATATAAAATTGGAATTACCATCTGAAGAGAGTCTTGTGACGGAACTCGATGGTTCAGCCTCTGTTTCCTCATCGCCTGTAACACAAGAATCTAATATAGTGGTAAAAAAAAAAAAGAAAAAAAAATATCGGGTTGTGCCTCGAATCTACGATCTCATGTCTGTCCGTCATTCGTCGTTGAAACATAAATAAAAACACAAATTCTATAGTGAAGGTATAAAAATTTATTGTCTCCATAGATTTACATGACAACACAGAAAAATGTTGAGTAAAAATCCAAGTCTCGTACATATTCGATTTCAGCATTCGCAGTGTGAATCTACGAGTCCGTAGCACCCTGTTTTTTTTGTTACATAAAACTCATATCCAAGATATCTTTAGCTCTCCATCTCCGCAGTGCGAAGTCCTAAAATTGGAGTCTTTGCGTATAAAAGAAATCTCAGTATAATTATGTAATGGGGTGGGTCAAAAAATGTTGTCCCGAAGCTAAAGTCTCGTTCAATCGATCGACGGAAACCTAAGCTCGATCGACTGATCCGTGAGGCGACATTACATCGAAATTTCAGTTCAACCCACGGAGCTCGTACACCCGTCGGGCTTCGCCGCAGGACCGAAAAGACAAAGAAGGCTCGCGAAGATTGAGGTTATGTTCGCTCGGTGGACGCTCGCGTTATCGTCCAATAATAAAAACTCGATAATCGTTCGTGTTTGGTGATAGATAAAAATTTTCGCGATTTATCGTAACGCGGTGACAAACTTACTCAGTGGTTTGTCCCTTCCGATTCTTTCGATCCAGCTGGACCACGGCTGACCGTGAAAAAATGTTGGGCTGTCACTCCCCGACATTGCCGCACGGTGCGCGTAACGAGAAGTGAATGAGAGGTGAGAGAGACTATAGTGGAGAAGACGCGAGAGCCCAGAGCGTTCTGTTGTGGGCTCTCGATTGTTGTATCGGCTCTCGATGTTTTTTTCAGACCTTTTAAATCGATTAGATCAGTCAATCAAGGATGAGCACAAGGCCCACGAGGAGGACGCTCGCTCACCTCGCGACTTCGCGACGATTTTATATTATTTATATATCTTTTATTTTTATTTTTATTTTTTCTTCGTAATCCCACGATTTTAGGAGCAGAACAACTCTGGCCGGCTCTGCTCGGACGGGGATGGACAGCTCTGCGTAAGCGGTCGGCAGACCGCCTTCGTACTACATCCGGTTTAAACCCACGATTCCCCACGATTGATAAAGAATATCTCCGCTGTTCGCGATTTGCGGCTATAATCGCGGTCGTGCGGAAAATCACGCTGTTACTGTGTCGCGAGGACGTAACTCCGGGAAAAAAAGTCACCGGGACATCTCAAGTCCGCGAGTGATAAGCGGTTCTCTCCGATATTTTGCTCGTGCAGCGCGAGGGATATTGTTACAATTACGCTTATAATCCTCGTATCCTGTGAAAAAAGTAAACAATGTTGGATTTTTTCGCTTCATCCCCTGACGAGCTCCACCCTTTTATTCAGGATAGCCTGGAAGGATGTGACCGAAGGAGCAACATCATCGACCGAAGCCCGTTATGGCTTCGGGGGCTCTTCGCCGCACAACCTGGCAGGAAGATCGGGCCACGCTTGCGTACACCTCTCGAAAAAAATCCAGTCTGTCGCGTCGAACCAAACACCCATAGTAATGTACGCGTGAGCCTCTCTCACCCCTTCTCTCAGACTCGCTAGTCCCTCCCCCCCCCCCTCTACTGCTACACTCCTTCGCTCCCTCACTCTATCTACGGGTCTCAAATAGTTGTTAAAATTAAATTGGTTACGTTAATTATTACAGTTAGTTATTGAATAAATTTACGACCGCTAAAATATTTAGCAGCTGCTGTTATCTTACCGGTTATTTTACCTGCTCGTATTTTATTCCGAGATATGAGGTGGGAGTTATAGAGATCATTAGGCGATACGTGAAGGCGCCGCCGGTTGAATCGAATATACCGATAAAGTGTGTCTGTATTAAACGGATATACCGACCGAGCATGTCTGGTTTGAACGGATATACCGACAGAGTATGTCTGTATTAAACGAACATACCGACAGAGTATGTTTGCAAAAAATTATTTCGATATACAGCCGGCTCCGTATGATTCTCAATGTCGAACCGGCGACACTCAGCGCCACGTTGTTTTGATTACCTCCCATACGACCAATGTATCTCAATCGTGCTACCGACAACAGAGCAGCATGTGACTGACATTGTCTTGTATTATTTTTCTTTTTTCAAAAAGTACTTTAGACATCGAGAAATAATGGACGTTCCAAAGAACGAGAACGAGGTGACACTTGTTTTACGAGGTAGTCGCATAAAAACTCAGAAAGACATGCTCGCTCGTAACAGTCTGTACTTCGCGGCATTGTTTTCGGCGAATTTCAAAGATCATCAGCAAAAAGAGTTCGACATTAATTACGATATATCGCTAACAACACTGCAGGTTGGTGCCAAATATTCACGCAATCGAATCAACTGTGTGATAATTCTTTCGAAATACAATTAATATGAACAAATATGAAACTACGAAGTATTATTTACCAAAGCGAATGTAAAAATTTTACAGATAACATATAGTTTTTTTTCTTTTTTGTCGGTTCAGACTTTCGTCAACTGGGCGAATAACGAAGGCGAACATGCCAGGGTCGTTCATTCCACGAAATATCATTTCAATGTCAGAGTCTCGCTTGAGAAATTTCTAACAGGAAATCACTCGGAATTTCTGGAACTGCTGAATTTCAGTGTAGTGTTCGCAGCGGAGAAGCTTACCGATAACATCATAGAGATGATCATCCATATGCGACTGCATCCCGACGTCATGTCTGAAGTATGGCTGTTGGCTGAAGATTTGGAGTTAAAAGTTCTCAGAGACATAGCCCTCGCGAGCTGCTTGGACAGATTTGAAGAATTATCGCTGACGTGTCTTTTAAAATTATCAAAGGAGAACTTTGTCAGACTCGTATTCAACAGAAACATCAATAGTTCCTCGGACCACGTGGTATTCGTCATTCAAGAGTGGAAAAAAAATAACGGAGGCATTAATTCGTTTGTATTTCCGTTCCTGCTCAGTACCGCACAAGCTGGTCAGGTTCAACAAATCAATCTACCTGATTGGTACTTCTTCTATGACAAAGGCGAGAGCACAATTCCTGTTGATCCTGACAAGGTAGTTATGAAACATATATATAGTATTATATTATATATAATACTATATATCTGTACATATAATATTGTATGAAACATGCCTGCCATGTAATTCAAAGAAAAAAAAAATTTCATATTTTAGTTACATTTTTTTCCTTAATTTATTTTACACTTTTTTGTAGATTTTATGCAGTGATTCAAACTTTGTGAAGAGACTCTATGAAAATGTAAGACCATGGTATATGTCGTGCGCTGCAGGACGAGAATTAGACAATACTGTTTTCGTTTGGGCATGGAATGCAGCAAACCGTAAAATTGAAGAAATAGTAAAAATGACCAATTCGCAAATGCACACGACACTCGTCGCTAATGGGAAGGAGATCGTGGGGAGGCAAGTTATTGGAAGAGGTGAGAATCTGTTTGAATCTCGCGCCAAAGCTATCTCGTGTTTTTGATCGGCCGGTAAAACAAAATATAAAATGCCATTCAAAGACTAATGTCTCATCCCCTTAAGCCCGCGTCCGGACACCTTTCCTTTTTCGGAAAATTTATAATCTTACTTATTGCGATGTTTATGCTTTTTTAGCTTTCAGTATTTATTTGATCGGCGGCGAACTGGGATTAGGCACCGGTCGTTTCAACACAACACTTTGGCGTTATTGTCTCTTCTCCAAAAAGTGGTACATCGAAACTGTGTGGGTAAAAACTCAGTCGAATGTCGATAATGACAATTTTTGAATAATCGTCTATTTAAATTGTTTTCAACAGATTGCCTCGGCCACGAAGGCATATGGCAGTAGCCTTCCTGAAACATAAATTGTACCTCTTCGGTGGTGTAGGTCGTCACCGATTGAAGCTTTCCAGTGTCGACGTTTACGATATTCATACAGGTACATTCACACTGAAAAAAGGGTGATCATATTTTCAAGACCGTATTACTGACGAACAATATGTTACAGGAACTTGGTCTCAGGCCGCCGACATTCCCGAAACTTTCACTGAAGTGCCTGTATCGTGCGTGGGGGATGGCAAGTTTTTTTATTACAAATCTTTTTTTTACATTTACGATCCGATATCCGACGAGTGGAAAAAATGGCACGATGACGAAATCGGATTTCCGATTCAGTGCATGCTAGGATGTGGATCGAACTTCGAACAAAAGCCTTTACTAGTTTTCAGTGGTAAGCAATGATCGAATTACACACATATTCGGTTTATTTTTATTTGTCCATTATCAAGAACGATTTTATTCATGTTATAGAAATACTAAAGAGCACATTCGTAACGAATCGGGTGTTTAATCTGGAAATGACTCCCTTTGCACATGATCGACCTTGGAAGCCCAAAGAATGTTTCCTCACTAATTGGTTCCTCCACGACAAGTCGGTGTTTTATCAACAAATCTGGAATGAGCCATGGTTGGTCAGTTTCGGGTCTATGGAAAGCGAACCCTATGTTGAGGTCGCACATTTATACGGCAAGTTTGGCGCACGACGTTCGGACGCGTCCACGCAATTAAAAGTGAAAGGATGTCCTAAATCATATTATGCGATTCGTGAAAACCTGACGAACGTGCCCGCAGACTGTTTTAAGTATCGTCTAGGATGCTTCAACATCATTGATCCTCAAACGCTACATCGACCAATTGATGCATTCATCTTTGAAGCCTGCAGGACAATATTCTTCAAAGCATGTCTCGACACCCAACCGAGCACGCTATGAGCTTTTTTGATGTCCCTTTTTTTTAGCCAAGAAAGAAATATTTGCGCGGATGACCAAGTGTTCGTCGCCGAGGATACAAATATAGGACGACAATAACGGCTTCATCTAGATTATGAGATTTTTCTATACGCGAGTTTATATATTTACTTATTCTGATAAAAAAAAACTCGGAAGACGAGCAACTGAAATCGGCCCACTCTTCTATTTTTGTTTCCTTCCGAGTCTTCCGAGTACGACTGTTTCAAGGACCGGATAAGAGAAGGTCACGAACCACGACGAGCAACCACATCTCGGTGAATAGATAAAGATCACGACCAAAGAACATTGGAAGAAATTATCTAACAGTTCCGCGCTCTGAAACCGAAAGCTTGGAAGCTTCCTCGTTCGCGGTGTCGAGCGTGCGTCGGAAGAACCGCACATACTCACATGATTCAACACGTCTCCGTGGAGCCGGCTACCGCAGATTCGCGGGATCGATCAGTTTACACCCTGGTCTCACTACAGACACGCGTGTCGCGCGAAATTTGCAGAGCGCATCCGATCCACAGTACAACGACACGCTCTCCCAAGTAACACAAATTTAAAATACCGTAAGTCGTGAGTCTTGGTCACAATGGAAAATAAAAGCTCCGATCGCAGCGAGAGCGTGATACTGGTTTTGGGCGATAGTCGAATAAAAGTGAATAAAGAAAAACTGTCGCGTTACAGTCTGTACTTCGCGTCATTGTTCTCTGAGAGTTGCGAGGAAGACGAGCAACAAGTGCTGACGATAAACTACGAAATATCACCGGCAACGCTACAGGTTGGTGGCGAATACATTTCATTTCAAAAGATGAGCGTCGTGGCTTCGAGCTAAAAAGCTGCGCAATCGAGCGGACTCATGCACCTACTCTTATAGTTCTCGAATAAAGTTAATCAATAACGTCCGTGTCATGTTTTGTTCCGAAAATAGACTATACTTGTCGCACGTGCTGTGTTCCGTCACGACCCATATTCTCATTCTTCGAACTTCACGATGTCCTTACATTTCTCACCTCCGTTAGAGTTGACTTCCGTAATTCGGCGTATTTTTTACTTGCATGATCTTTGATAGAGGCAGTGATTATTAAAATAATATTGCAAAATGTTATTATTATTATTATTATTATTTACAGAACGAAACTTCACAATTCATAGTATCTGCATCATGTAAATAACATTACGTAGAAAAGTGTTTATCGACTTTATTTTTAAATTGATTGATTGTCTCTGATTCGATTATTTCGGCTGGTAATGCGTTCCACGCACTCACAACCTTGTTCGATAACGTGTGTTTCCATGGATTTCTTAGGTATGGTCGGGTCTCCAATTTCGTTCTATGTCCACGAAGTTGTTTTAATTAACATTTTATTTAATGCTAAAAATGTTTAAAAATGTTACTTTAATTCTCCAGAATTTTATTCACTGGGCCAACAATGAAGGTGAACACACCAGGGTCGTGCACTCGCCGAAGTATTATTTCTTCGTCCGAGCGTCGTTAGAGAAATTTTTGACTGGCAATCACGTGGAACTTCTCGAGTTGCTGGAGCTGAGCGTCGTCTTCATGGCTGAAAAATTGACGGAGAATATAACCGAAATGATTATCTGCATGCGGCTTCCTCCCGACAATATGTTGGAGATATGGCTAATAGCCGAGAACCTCGGCTTGAAAACTCTCAGGGACGTTGCTTTGGCGATATGCTTGGACAGATTCGAGGAGTTGCCGGTATCGTCCCTGATCGGATTGTCGATCGAGCACTTCGCGAAGCTCGTATTGAATGTCAACGTCAGAAGCTCGCCTGATCGTTTGCTCGTCATAAGAGAAGAGTGGAGAATCCGTAACGGCGTTCCAGCGAAATTACCGGATTCACTTTTGCAGGTATTGCACGACGAATATGTGTCTGTTGAAATTTACAAAGTACCACCGAGGCATTACCGTTCGTTATTTCATCTTAAGTTCCTGAACTGCGAGGCGGACGACATTGAGACGGTTCTGGCTAAAAAACGGTCACACTGCGTGCAGTGTGTGGTCGGTCAAAAATTGGACAAATCGATCGTAATTTACGGATGGAACGGACGAACCCTCAAAGAAATCACGGTGATGACGGATTCCCAGTTGCACACAACTTTCTCCGATAACGGAAGGGATTTAGTGGGCTGGCAAGTTATAGGTAGAGGTGAGCATTCGCGATGGACCCCGCGTCTTAAAGACTGACTCGTATTATTGATTTCCTTTTTTATTTTCGACAATTAAACTAATAGCTTCTTTTTAACTTTTAGGCTTCAGTATTTATTTGATCGGCGGCGAACAGGGATTGAATTCCGGTCATTTCAACACGGCTATTTGGCGTTACTGTCTCTTCTCAAAAAAGTGGTACATCGAGACTCTGTACGTACAATGTCCCCCGTCGATAATTCGTCGAGGCAATGTGCAACTGCTCGGTCGGTAACGAACCTGTAATCCTGTGATAAAATCCTTTGAGATGATTAATTTTTTTGTTTTGAAAAAATCGAGAACAGTAAATCACTCCTAGCAATTCTGCAGTTCTCTGTTCTCATCGTTTTCCCGACCAACTAACATTTCAGAAAATGTTTGCTTCCCAAAATTTCAGTAATCTTTCTGTTACTGATAGTTCTTGCACATCGCCCTAACGATGAATAGCGTAATACTATATTATTATTCGTCTTCTTAACGACCCAAGAATGCCCCGGCCACGAAGACACATGGCAGTGGCCTTTCTGGCGAACAAATTGTACCTGCTCGGTGGTGTAGGCCGTCACAAATCACAACTGTCCAGCGTCGATGTGTTCAACGTTCATACAGGTAAAAGTTCTTAATTTCGTATTCTCGTCGTCGTCGTAGTTGTTTTATATATCCCCATTGGAACGTTCATTGCAGGTATTTGGTCCAAGGCTACCGAGATACCCGAAAATTTTGGGGAAGTGCCTCCATCGTGCGTAGTTGATAGCAAATTTATATACCACAAAAATCAGTGCTACTACGTGTACGACTCGAGGTCCGACAAGTGGTCGACTTTCTATCCGAACACCGAAGAAGCTAACATTGCGGATGATGTGCAATTTCCTGTTCATACGATAATCGGCTGCAGAACAAACGATTGTCACGATCCCGTCGTGTACGTCACTGGTATGTAATCGTCGAAGCGAAACAGATATTTTAGTCACAGCGATCATTTGCTTATGCGTGGTTTTTATCTATTTTTTTAGATGCAAAACCAGACGTCGATCGAACGTACCTGCGAAGATGTACGTTCGATATGTCTCGTTCCGAATCGACGGTCGACTCTACGACGATTCACGTGTGGAAACCCGGCGATGGTCCGAGCATGTTCCATCAACAATTAATGAATCGACGATTTGTATTTTGTTTCGCGCACAACGACGATCGAGTCACTATCGAAGTTGGTCAAGTTAGAATTAGCAACTCGTCGATGGAGCCTGCGGAAAAATCTAACTTACTACCCGAGGAGACGTACAGGCGATTGAGGACGTACAGTAAGACGTTGAGCAACATAACTCCTGACTGTTTCAAGCTTCGCCTTGGTTGCTTCAATCTGATCGATCCTAAGAGTCTCCACGTTCTCATACCGTTGCCCGAACAGGTACGATGAAAATTTATTTATTCGATTTATTAACAATTTACAGAGAATACCGTTATTTTCAGGAAAGTATAAACGTGTGAATTTAGCAGCTTCCGGTACAGCCGCGGAATACACCGAGAAAAAATATGAAAATTGAGAGAATGTGTTTGAAAGTCAAAACTTAAGTCCGAATACCGAATTTACGTATTTCATCGATGATGCCACAGGAACGATGTTCAGGTCGCGGGAATTTATGTCTCTGTGTTATTCAATGAATTTCTCTGTATTCCGGTGTTCTCGTGATATTTTTCTGTCGTTGGCTACGTTCGTAATGAGTTCCATATACACAATTTGAGACATATCACGAACGTTGTTTTATTGACTTTCCTCAATTCACACTTTTTCGTCACTGACTGCATTCGAGATACATTCCAGAGAAAAATGACGAATTTTCTCTGTAACGTCACTTCCGAATGGAAAATCTCACTTTTAATCCGGAAGTAACGTCACGTAAAATTTTTTGAAAAATTTCGCAGCGTCGTCACTTCCAGTTTCTAAAATCTCAATTTTCGACCGGAAGCGACTTCGTAAGGGAAAACGTCACGCTTTGAACCGGAGGTGACGTATTTCCAGTCGAAAAATGAATTTTCTAACCGGAAATGACGTTTTTAAAACCGTACTAGACTATAATGCGCGCAATATAGTCCAGCTGTTATAAATAACAGGAGTGTATCGGACGAATATAATAAGGACACAAAAACTATATTTCATCTTGAATCTTGAAATTTTTATTAATAGTACATGTTGTAACGGAAGCAGTCTTCAAACAAATCTAACACGACGGATCGTATGATAACATGGAATAAGAGATGCGTGTCGTCGCTTCTCGTCCAGAGCATAATCGCAGTCGCGGGAGAAACTTTTACACGAGAGAGAAATATATATATAGAGAGAGAGAATTTTATTGAACGCGCGGTACGCGCAGGAACATCTTGATATAAAGTTCGTTGCGAGGATGCTGGGGATGTTCCCGCGTGTATCGCCACGCGCGAATCTCCCGACGGTTGCGACTTGACCTTGGAATCGAAGCGAGCGGCACGTGCCGTCGTGTGCTCAAACGCGGGCGATAAGAAGCGCCTGGTACACAGCGTGAAGCTCAAATTAGCGTGCAAGAGAGAGCGTGTGTCTGCTATCCGATTCATGCGCGATATGACAAACACACGGAAAAGAACGAAAGAAACAATGCTTTGTAACAATAATAATAATAGTAATAATAATAGGTAATAATAAATAGATGATTCTCTTAGACTTTTATACATGAACATTTAAATGATAACATTATAATGATATATCGCGAGACTAACCCGCCCTGTCCGCCTTTGGTGTCGATCAAACGTATTCATTCATTCGTTTTCGTATAGTTTGATTCGTTTAAAAAACGGTGGACATTCCTTCGACGCGAAACAAAAAAAAAGATGCGGGTCGCGGGTTAGCGGTTTTTCATGTCTCGCTATCAACGAGGCAAGTCCCTCCCCCTCCTCGTTTAGTCGTTGGACAAACCTCGTAGTCGTAAGCGAAGTATCTCTTGTGATTCGTTATGATCGTAGAAGTAAATAATGAGGATGTTCACTGATCGTTGGGACTGGTCACGTTGAGTGCGAATGCCGCGTTCGTTTCGCCCTTCTTGCCGATCGCCCGTGCCGAGTACTGACCGATGTCGCCCGCCGTGCATGACTTGATTCGCACCTCGAACGACTTGTCGCCGTCCGAACTGAAGAGATATCTGCTGCTTGACTCGTCGATCGGCTTGCCGTCCTTCAGCCACGTCACTGGAAGAAGAAAGAAGCGCGGTTTTTTGTCAGATCGATCGTCAGTTTAAAATCGGTCGCGAAAATTGGAGAGCGAACTTCCGAAATTATAGAATGGAATTTCCGAAATGCATTCTGTATTATATAAAAATCGAAATGCCGAAATTATAGCATATAGAATGGAATTCCGAAATCCATTCTTGGAAAAATCAAATATTTCGTACCTTTGAGCGGCGCGGTTTCAGTCTGGCATGCGAAGCTGACCATCTCTCCTTCGCTCACGGTTGCCGACTGTGGGAATGTCGTGAACACTGGGCTCTTCGGCTCCTCGTTGGGAACTATTCGTATTCAACAAGAGAAACAATGAATGATTAAGTCAACGATATTGTGCGATTACAATTTGGCTGAGGGCGGAACGAGGTTTATCTTACCCAGAACGTTGAGCGTGCAGGAAGAGAAGCTCTCTCCGGCATCGTTGAATGCCTCGCACGTGTAAGTGCCAGCATCTTCGGGGAAGATCTCGGCGATGTTGAGCTTGTAAATGTTCGCCTCGTTGGTGTACTGGAAGTCCTTGCTCGGCTTTATCTCTTTGTTGTTGTGAAGCCAAACGACGTCGAACTTCTTCGCGCCGATGATTCTACAGCTCAGAACTACCGCCTCGCCGTCCTTTACGAAATTACTCTTGAGATGATCGACGATCTTCGGAGGTTTGTCGCCGCCCTTCTTCTTGCCAGAGGCGTCGGACATAGCTGTAAGCGAAAAAAATCACCATCTTTTTATTTTTATGTTCTTATTTAAATAATTTTTGCCATAAATAATAATAAGATATACTCACGTTTGACGGTCAGTCTGCACGACGTCGAAGCCGTACCGACGCTGTTCGTTGCCTTGCAAATGTACTCGCCTTCGTCTTCAGGGAAGATTTCGTTGATCACCAAGGTCGCTACACCGCCTCTGTACTTCAAGTCAACTACTTCCGAGGAGCTCAGAGTCTGAGAAAAATTCGGATGTGTACAGATTCGGTAAAAAAAAGAGAAAAAAAATAGAAACATCATTTCGTGTATAGGATCTTTGTGGTAAGGAGTAAATACCTTTCCACCCTTGGACCAAGTGATTTGCGGCTCGGGGTCACCGCCTACTTTGACGCACAGCTCCAATTGTTCACCGTCGTTGATGGTAAGGTCGTTAAGTTTGCGAGTGAATTCCGGCGGCCTCATGGAATCGTCCGGCGGATCTGTTGAATCGAATCGTAGAGTTATATTTTTGCTGTTTGAAAAAGGGGATTTTTTGATCGATTTCTTACGAATTAGCTCTTTGGTCGTGCTCCTCGAGCGCGATGGACTTCCGGTTGCATCAAGTTTGGCGCCGTATTTCTTGACGTTTCTCATATCACTCAGAGACGAGTCAGCCTTAAAGGATAAATTTGGTCGTAGATTTTTTTTTTGTAATGAATTTGGATTAATAAACCGGAGGTTATAACGTACCCTGTATGAAGAAGACGTGGTAGAATTGTTTTTGGTTACCGTGGACGACGACGAGTAGTTACGCGACGACGTGTTGTGGCTCGTGTGGCTGCTGTAATCCGTCTTTATGACTATTTGTTGCGGTGCTGGTTTCAGTGGCTGCTCGATGTACCTTCGATCTATAAATACAATCGCACGCAATAAAATATCAATGTATCGACAGATACGTGACGGTTAGATTATTTCTCCAGGCATACTGGAAGAGAAGTGTACAGAGCGGATCCCTTAAGAATGCATGACACATACATTATCAGAAAATCAACGAATTCATTTGAAAAGAAAAAAAAACGGTTTACTGATTATTTGATGAAACATTTTTTGTAGCCATTTGTTAACAACTTTTTGACAGTATTATTATGCAAAATCAATGTTCTTGGCAACTTCAATACAGTTGATTTTTTCAGATTTTTATATATTAGGATGTGATTAAATTCTCATTGGATCTCACTTTTGGTTGGGAATGTACGTGTAATGCATTCTTAACAGCTGTTCTACTTCGACCGATAAGGGTGGTATTTAGCAGTGGTGTCACAACACCGTACGAATCGCCGTACTACAACTACTGCAGCAACAATATAACACAAACTCGGATACTATGGTATTTTTTTTTCTATGAAAGCATTACGGCCTGCCGGTTCGGATGTCTCAGCCGAGGGTAAACAAGGTTCATGAGAGCATAACAAAAATATATATACATATATGTATGTAAGAGCCCAGCGTGTGCGGTCGGACGTGATAGAAAGGGGAGAAAATAAAAAGAGCTGTGGTGAACGAGGGGTGGGAATAAAAATCGAAGGGGTCACGCTAAAATAGCTCTACCTCCGGAATGCAGAATGTGGTCTGCTAACTTCGCCTGTTCATCGGTCTCACCCGTTCCTATAACGTAATATTCGACAAGGAATTAATTAATCGTCGAGGAAGTTCTACGATTAAATTTTACCCAGCCTCCTCCGTCGTCGATGTGAATTCTGTCGATGGTGCGACAAACGAAGGGAAACAAAATTTGTGTCAAAGATATTTTGCAAGTAAAATAGGTCGATAGTTACCTTCGACAATGACGACGCAGCTTGTCTCGTCGGTACCGTGGCAGTTTGTAGCGACGCAACGGTACTTGCCGCTGTCCTCGGGTTTGCAATCAACAATTTCCATGAACACGACACCGTCCGCGTGGGACATTGTGTATTCGTACTTTGAGAGTTCCCTGCTGTCCCTGAACCATCTGACCGACGGCGGTGGTTTGCCGCTCAGGCAGCAGAGCAACTTGCACGTTTGTCTGATCTGCATGACGCGAGGTCGCAGCAGGAAAGTGAAACTGGGAGCGCACTCGGTCTGTTCCATCCAGCAGTGATAGGGGAGAGGCTCTCGTCTTCGGACGGGATGAACTTCCGGTTTGTAGGGAGCAAACTCCTTTGGCACGGCTGCGTGACATAATAATAATAATAATACATTAACTTAGACCCAAAGATTTATCGAAGACAATGAAAGCCTCTAAAATGTTATCTGTTACGATGAAACTCACGTTGAACATTTAGGAAGACAACTTCCTCGCGATATCCGTAATGATTTTCGGCACGGATAATGTACTCTCCTCTGTCCTCGAGCTTGGCCCGGTTTATCACGAAGGTGTAGTCATCGCCGATGTATCGCTTCATGAACTTTACCGATTGCCTGAGCTCCTGGTTGTTGTGGTACCACGTCAGAGTCGGTGCTGCGATCGCGATAACTCTGCAAGTGAACTTTACGCTCTGGCCCTCGTAAGTAAACGCGCTCTGAGGTTTGATGACGAATCTTGGAGCAGCTTGTCTGCGATCTGTTAAATAAGAAGGAAATACAAATGCATTACTGAAACGATCGAACATGTGATAAAGAAAAATGTAACGAGTATTACGAGAATGACATACCGAAGGTAGAGTCGTAAATCTTGTACTTCTCGATGAGCAGTTTTCTGAGAGCAGAGTATTCGGCCAGCCGACCGATGGGCAAAACGTATTTCGACCAATTGTCGTACTTGGCGCGAAGTCTGTCCCTGAAGCTGACGTAGCGACTGCTCGAGATCCTGCGACTCCTGTCGCTGTGGTCACCGGTCAGCCAAGCGTGGAGCAGACACTCGTGAGCGGTCATGCGCTTCCTGAAGAGAGAAACAAAGTCATCGCACGTTAGGCATTTTTTTTCCTAGAAAAAAAACTTTTTGAACGTCAAAAAATGTTCAATCGACGTACTCTTTGTTCTTCACGAGCAGCCGTCTGATAAAGTCCTTTCCTTCGTCAGACACGTCGCGGAAGGTTTCCTCGTCGAAGTCCCAGTCGCAAGCCTTCACGTTCTTGAGGGTCTCGATGTCGTTGTCACCGGCGAAGGGTGAGAGACCGCTGAGTAGAACGTAGGCGAGAACACCGCAGGCCCACATGTCGGTGTAGAAGCCAACGGGCTCGCGCTCGACAATCTCCGGTGCGGCGAACTCCGCCGTGCCTGTGCTTATCTTCACGACCTCGTTCGGATCGAGCTTCGTCGCCAGGCCGAAGTCTATGAGCTTGACGTTCGTACTGTTTCTCGTCTGGCACATGATGTTCTCGGGTTTGATGTCTGAAAGAATTATTACGAGAAGGAATTTATATATCGAACGAAAAACATTTAAGGATTGAGGAGTAAAAAGATCGATAGAGAAGTTCGACTCACCAAGATGAATAATATTCTTCTCGTGCATATGCTTTATCGCTTCGCATATCTGCCGCATGTAGTTTATGACTTCGGCCTCGGACATCGAGTAACCCTCGGCGGTTATTCTCTCGAACAATTCTCCACCGGACAGGCTGCAGAAGCAAAACGTAAAATATCAAGATCCACGCCACATCGAATTATTAATATTTGTTTACAATAATTTCTGCTGATCTCCGAAAGCGGAAGAAATTCGACTTACAATTCGAAGATAAGAACCATCTCGTCGTCGTCCTCGAAAGCGTCGTGGAGGTTGATAAGCTTGGGATGGTGAAGCTGATTCATTATATCGATCTCTTTCCTTATTAGCTCCTTCTCCATAACGTGAGAGACCGGGATGAATTTCGCGGCGAAGATGTTACCGGTCGCTCTTTCGCGACAGCGATGAACAACGCCGAAGGCGCCGGTGCCGATTTCCTCGAGGATGTCGTACTTGTCGTACACCGACGTGGTCTTTATCTCGACCGGCTGCGGCACATACTTGCTGTATATATCGAATACGAATTGATCGTAGTCGCGAACTTTCTCGTCGCTTGTTCCGCGAATCTTCTTGCCGGTCTCGTCGACCTTGTACTCCCTCTTTTTCAGGGTCTTCTTCGTGCTTCCCTTGGTGGTTATGAGAGGGGTCACCTCGCTCGGGTCCGAGCGTCCGTAGACGTTCTCGGCCGAGACGCGGAAGTCGTACTGATGTCCGGGACTCAGTCCGGTCACAGCGATCGAACAGAATCTCGTGTTACCGACGCGTATCCAACTGCTCATAGGATGCTCGCGTTTCTCGACCAGATAATTCGTGATGTTGCTACCACCGTCCCATACAGGCGGTTTCCACGTAACAGCGAGTGAGTCGTGACCGATATTCTCCACCTGCGGGAATCTCGGTGGATCCGGACGATCGCTTATCTGAATCTTTATAATAGCACTGTCCTGGCCGAGCTCGTTCTCCGCGGTGATCCTGTAAGGTCCCGAGTCGATTCTGCTGCCGTCTCTGATCGTCAGAATGGCGTGTCTCTCCTTGAGCTCGACGGAGTAGTGTCCGCCAGACTCGATGGTCTCGCCCTCCCTCACCCACGTGATCTTCGGCTTCGGGAAACCGGTGAAAGGAACTTTGATAACGACGTTCTGACCCTTGTCGCAGAAGGCAGTGTCGCGGAATCTTGGCGGTACGTTCAACTTCGGTGGTGTCATTATGAACAATTCTCCCTTGGTCGACTTGTGACCGCCCTTGTTCGAGGCTCGGCAAACGTACTCGTCGGCGTCCTCGCCGAAGACGTCGTGAATTATCAACGTGTGACAATCGCCGTCGGAGTAAATCTCGAAACGGCTGCTGTTCATTATCTCCCGTGCGCCCTTGAACCACGTGATCGTCGGCTTGGGATTTCCAGTTATGATACACTTGAAAGTGGCGTTCTGGTTCTGTATGCAATTGACGTTCTTCAGACCCTTCATGACTTCCGGTGGTTTCGACTCCTGAGGATCCTTGATCTTCACCGACGTCGAAGCCGTCGATTCGGTGCTGAGACCGGCCTCATTCTGGGCGAACACACGGAACTCGTACTGTCTTCCCTCGATCAGATTGCTCACGTTTATCTGGTTCGTCGGGCAGATCGCTGGATTAACGCGTTGCCAGGCTTTTCCGCCGACCTCGCGTTTGTCTATCCAGTAGCCCTGAATCTTGGCGCCACCGTCGGTCGCGGGTTTGTCCCATGAGAGATTGACGAAGTCACCGCCGATCTGGAGAACACTCGGTGTACCCGGCGGTCCCGGTGGATCGAAGGGCGCCTTGGCCTTTATTGGATTGACGCCCTCAAGTGGCGGTGAAACGCCGTTCTCGTTAACAGCCATCACCCTGAACAGATATTCCATTCCCTCGGTCAGTCCCTGCGCCATGAAAGTGATGTCCTTGCAGAAGCTCGACACGACCAGCCAGTGTCCGTGGGTGACTTCGCGACGTTCGACCTGGTAGTGGGTGACGCGAAGACCTCCGTCGAACTTGGGCGGATGCCACGAGAGCGTGCAGGTGTGTTTGTCGATGTCGGATACAGCGAGTGGTCCGATTGGCGGTCCGGGCGGTCCGGTGACGAAGGCTCTGAACGAGCCGGTAACGCTTCCGCTGTCGTTCGATATGGACAGCTCGTAGAGACCCTCGTCCTCCTTATTGATGTCCTTGATGAATATAATGAGATACTCATCGAAGACGGTGTACTTGATGTGTCCTGATTCGATGACCTTCGAGCCGTCCTTCTTCAGCGAAATGTCCATCGGTTGATCGCCGTTGTAGAATATTTTTATCTTGGTGTTGTCCTTCTCGGGAAGATAAAGTACATCGGGTATGCGCTCGATACGCGGCGGAGTGCCGATCTTGAGTCTCATAGTCGTCGTGGCGATGCCCAATGGATTCGAGGCTTGACAACTGTAGTCGCCTGTGTCGGCCTCCCATACCTCTGAGATCACGAGTCTGAAGAGACCGTCGTCGCGAGTCTCGCTTCTGAAACGACCGCCCATCGTTATCTCTCGGCCGTTCTTCAGCCACCTCGGCGTCGGCATCGGCTTGCCGGTGGCTTCGCACTCGAGCACGTAAGTCTTGCCGAGAGGAACTCCCTGGCTGATCGGCAGGGATTTCGTGAATTCGGGCTTCGCGCCACCCTCGACCTCGCAGACCTTGACGGGAGTCGTGCAGGAGCTCGGCTCTGATCTTCCGGCTGCGTTGACGGCGAATATACGGAACTCGTAGTCACCGCGCTCGATCAAGTGAAGCACCGAGTATTCGCAATCGGTTACGTTGTACTCGTTACACTTCAGCCATATCGCCGAGCCAATCTCGCGTTTCTCAATGATGTAGCCGGTGATGCGACTTCCACCATCCGAGGTCGGAGCCTCCCAACGAAGATCGACGTAGTTCTTGCCGACCTTGACCACCTGCGGTGTTCCCGGCGGTGAGGGGACGTTGAATTTGCTGCGAAGCTTGAACTGTATCGACGGTGGACTTGGCCTGCTGAAACCGGCCGCGTTCATCGCGCGAATGCGGAATTCGTACTCGTGGCCGCTAGCGAGTCCGTAACATATGTAACTCCTGTCCTTGACGAGATAATCGTTCGCCACGCGCCATTGACCGTCGTCCGACGGATCGCGGAACTCGACCTTGTAGCCTTGGATCCGTGAACCACCGTCCGAGTGCGGACGATCCCAGGTAACTGTTATACTGTCCGAATCCCAGTCCACCACACGCGGTTGACCCGGTGGATCCGGCACTACGAATGGGAACTTGGCCGTTATCGGCTCGTCGCCGGTCAGAGGCTGCGATACGCCGTACTGATTTTCTGCACGGATACGGAAGTTGTACTTCTTGTTCGGTTCCAGACCTATCACGTCGTAGTGCGTGTTTCGCACGAAGCTGCTCAGTTTCACCCAGTACTGTAGAAAAAAAGAAAAAACAATCGTCAATGAGGTTGAGATATTTTTTTCTCCCAAAAATCTTACGTAGATACAGATTTCAAAAAAATAGCAAGTGTAAATTACTCACGTTGCCCGGATCCAATTTCTCGACGACATAATTCGTGACTGGTGAACCACCGTCGTCGAAGGGAGGCTTCCATGCCAGCGTGCAAGTCTCCGGAGTGATGTCGGAAACGTCCAGGGGTCCTTGAGGATGCGATGGTTTATCTGTGCACAATAAAAAAAATTGAGTCGACGAACTTATAGATATAATGATACTTTGGCTGAAGAGATAAGATACTGACCGACTACGAGGACCTTGCAAGAAGCAGAGTCCGAGCCAATGATATTCGAAAGGTGAATGGTGTAGTTTCCGGTGTCTGTTCTCTTCGCCTTTCTGTTGATAAACTTCGAGGCAATTTCGTTCGTCTCGAACTTTATCCTCTCGTCGGTGTAGATATCCTCGCCGTTGACCGTCCAGCTCGGTTTTGGTACCGGATGAGCTGTGTACGGCACAGTGATGGTGAAAGGCTCTCCGGCTATCACTGTCATGTCCCGAATGCTGAGATCGCTCGTTATCTTTGGCGCGACTGTAAAAAAATCAAATCGAGCAAACCAATTATAATCTTGGTAACGGAGGTTTTCCATTGCTCAGTTAAAAATATCCTTACAGTACGGTGCTGTAGCGCGAATAGCATCGGAGCTCGAGCTCCAAGGTCCCTGGCCGGCAGCATTGACCGCCGCAACGCGGAATTCGTAGTCCCGATTTTCGATGAGACCTCCGACCTTGTAAGTGAGATCCTGAACGAGAACCTGCGTGGCCTTGATCCATTTGTCCTCATTGAAGAGACGCTTCTCGATGACATAGCCGGTGATGGGTGAACCACCGTCGCTTCGCGGTCTTGTCCAGGCAATGGTGATGCTTTCCTCGGTAGTGTCGACTCCGCGAGGCTCTCCGGGTGCTCCGGGCGTGTCGAAGGGATGTCTCGCCTTGATCGGATCCTTGGTCATCACCGGATCGGACGTTCCGTACTGATTCTCCGCCATAACGCGGAACTCGTATTCCTGATTCACCGTCAGATTGCGCACGCGCACGAAGGGCGTCGTGACATAGCTGCTTATCTGTAAAATTGATAAACAAATAGTTGCAAGAAAGGATTTTACAACAAATTTATAAAACGGGCTTGTAAATATATGGACCGAAGTAATTAATTTAAACGGATGAAAATGCCAACCTTCGACCACGTCTGTGCTCTGGGCTCGCGTTTCTCGATGACGTAATTCGTTATCTCAGCTCCACCGTTGTCCTTCGGCGGAGTCCAGTAGAGCGTGAGTGCATCACCTCCGAATTCATCGGCGCGGAGATTCTGTGGTGGTGCGGGACGATCGAGAACTCGTACGTTTATCGTGGCGGTGTCGAAGCCAGACGAATTGCGAAGCTGGAGACGATATTGTCCACCGTCGGAACGCTTCGAATTCTTCATTACGAGACTGAAAAAACAAAAATAATGGAAAATCAGATCGGGCGATCCTTAATTGAATACTTCAATTGGTTCGTTTCGGTAGATTTGTTTACCTGGCATAATCATCGGCCAATTGCAAGTGAACTCGTTTATCGCTCTCATCGAGAACGACGTCGTTGGCCAGCCAGGTAGCCGTTGGTCTCGGGAAACCGATGTAGGGTACGTGAATAGAGAAGTCTTCTCCAGCGCGTACGGTTATATCGCGCACTCCACCGAGGTCCATTATCGGTTTGTTCGGCTGTTCCGTTATTACGATCGGATTGCTCGCGCGACTAGGATTACTCTTGCCGATGTCGTTCACCGCGATAACTCTGAACTGATACTCGTCACCCTCGTTCAAATTCGGCACCGTGTACACGTTTCCGGCGATGATAGAGTCGTTCACGTCCGACCAGTCGGGCTTGTCCTTGTGCTTCATCTGGATGAAGTATCCGCGGACCTTCGCACCGCCGTCGTTTCTCGGCGGACGCCACGACAGAGTCACGGAATCCTTTGTTATACGATCGGCCTTCGGTGGCTCCGGCGCGTCGGGACGAACTGGATTTTTACGGAAAAATTCATATAAATAATCGAAATCGCAATGTTGATCGAAGTATCGTTTGCGATGAACTTCGGACGGTATATCTAGTTTGAAAGTTCTACTCACGTCGTTGATGGCCAGCCACGATCGGCTCGGTAGGTCTGCTCGGATCTCCAGGACCAGCTTCGTTAACTGCTATCACGCGGAACTCGTAACGAGAACCGTCGTGAAGATCCTGCACGGAGAACGTTGTGTTCGGAGTGGCGTAATTGTTGCACTTGAGCCATTCACCTCCCCTCTCGCGTTTCTCGACGTAGTAGCCTGAAGAAGATTAATCGCGTAATTATTTTATCGACCACAGGCAAAATCTACATTGCTTGTGTATGACTGTTATTTATATTTTCGAAAACTGTGGATTTGTTTGTTGGATTCTCTATACTTTCGAAAAATCGTTTCTTTCATAGCATATGGAATGGATTTCGGAATTCCGACATTCATTCCGTGTGGAATGGATTTCCACCTGCGAACCAACATTATGCTAGTCAAAAATAAAACAAAAAATCTTACCGGTGATGGGCTTGCCTCCGGTATTCTCCGGTGGATTCCACACCAGGGTACAAGTGTTGGGAGTGTATCCCAATATTTCCGGCTGACTCGGAGCGCCCGGTGGATCGAAAGGACTCTTCGCAACGACGGGCTTGCCGTCCAACGGTTCAGACACTCCGTAAAGATTCTCCGCGCGGACTCTGAACATGTAACGTTTTCCCTCGCTGAGACCACGAGCCGTGAAACCCACCGTCGGACAGTATCCAGGCACTTGTCGCCAGTTGTCCGAACCGAAGTCGCAAATTTCCACGATGTAATTCGTGATAGCTGCACCACCATTGTCGGTAGGCGGTCCCCATGAGAGGGCGACGGACTCGTGGGTCGTTCCGGAGTACAAGAGCGGTCCCTTCGGCGGTCCCGGCTTGTCGACAACGATAACTGTGATGTCAGCGCTATCGGAGCCGAACTCGTTGGTCGCAGTGATCGTATAAATTCCAGCATCTTCGCGAATAGACTTTTCGATCTGGAGTGTCGTACGATCGTGCTTCGTCTCGGTCTGAAATTAATTTGAACAGAACATAATTACTAACTGCTTAATTTTTTAATTTTGACAGCGAAGTGAAAAAAACCTGATCTATTAACTCACCGTGATGCGGTAATTGGCATCGAGTCTATCGGTGCCTTTGAGCCAATCGATTCTGGGCGTCGGCGCTCCGGACAAGGGAATATCTACGTTGATCGGTTCTCCAGCTCTGACCTTGATCTTCCGTCCAATAAGACCGTCCAAGTGAAGTTTCGGTTTTTCCTTCATAGGCTTGGCAGTGAACACCGATGAGGTTTCGCTTGGTTTTCCAGCGCCCGCGGCGTTCACAGCGGAAACACGGTACTCGTATTGATGACCCTCGGTCACGTGCTCGTCCTCGAACTCGAGTCCCTTCATCGGCTCTTTGGTCAGCCTTATCCAGCGTCCGGTAGCGCGGTCGCGACGCTCAACGTCGTAACCAAGGATTTGAGATCCCCCGTTGCTGATCGGCGGTGTCCATTTTATCTTGATGTAATCCTTGTTCGCGTCCACGCACTCTGGCCGTCCGGGCTGTCCGGGCACAACTGCGAAGGCATCGTTGTGTTATTTCCACATGTCGAAAGATAAAGAAACCGAACTCTGAAATAAACTTACCGAATTGATTCTTGGCCACAACAGCGCGATCGGTCTTCAGTGGCTCCGAGCGTCCCTGAAGATTCTCAGCCGACACACGGAACTCGTACTTTGTACCTTCCAGAAGACGGGGCACAGTGGCGTAAGTCAATTTCGGATTTACGTAATTCACGGCCGGTACCCAACCACCACCGTGAGTCAAATCGCGCTTCTCGATGACGTAGCCACTGAAAGAGATACATTTTTTTTTAAATCCATCCCAGCAACTTGATCGACGATCGACTTGATCGACGTGGAACGAAGACTCACGTGAGTTCGCTACCGCCGTTGTCCTTCGGTGGCTTCCAAGAGAGTGTAACGGACTGACTCGTGATTTCTTCGTACTCGAGCGGAGCCTCCGGTGGTCCGGGCCTGTCGAGGACGATGACATTGAAGCTGCCTTCGTCCACACCGCTATCGTTCTTCAGCATAAGATTATAAACTCCGGAGTCTGATCTCTTGGCGTTGACGGTGTGAACTATCGTGTGATATCCGATAGACGTGATGGTCGTACGAGCGTTGGTCTCCAGAGGCTTCTTGGCCGCGGTCCAGACGACTTCGGGTATTGGCTCACCGACGAAGTCGATGTCGACGTGGAAAACGAGACCAGCCTTGATACGAATGTCTTCGAGAGGCGTCTTGATCTTGGGTGCAACTGCAAAATTACGAATAACGATATAGAAAAAAATTAATAAATGAAGTTGTGCTTTCGAAGCTTGAAGACGGCAATTTGTTAATTTAAAAAATCGTAGACGCCCTTACGGTATCGAGTCTTGGCAATGACAGCGTCGCTCGGCTCTGACGGCTCCGACTGTCCTGCAGCGTTGACCGCGATGACACGGAACTCGTACTCCTGTCCCTCAGTCAAATCGGGAGCCGTGGCGCTGGTCTGTCCAGATGGCACGTGAACGGCGTTTATCCAGTACGGACTTCCCTTCTCCTTCTTCTGAACGATGTATCCGGTGATCGGTGATCCACCGTCGTTCTCCGGAGCCGGCCACGACAAGTCGACGTGATCCTTGTCCCAGTCTGTGATCTTCGGTCTGCCAGGAGCGTCGGGCTCGTCTGCGTACGCAGTTCAATAACATCGAATTAAGTATGGCTCTTTGTATAGAAGAGAAAAAAAATTCGAACAGTAAAAAAAATGTATACTAACCGAATTCATTCTTAGCAATGATGCTCCTGGTAGTCTCGAGCGGCTCTGACTCCCCTACGTGGTTCACAGCCTTGACCCGGAAGTAATACTCCTTTCGATGAGTTAATCTGAAGACATCGTGATTTAAGGTCATGCTCATACCAGCATCGGACCATGTACCACGCGAGACGTCCATTTTTTCGATGACGTAGTGAAGTATCGGACTACCGCCGTCGTCCAGTGGAACTTGCCACGAGAGATGGCAACTTTCCTTGGTGATTTGACTGACCACCAGAGGTTTCTCCGGCGGCGACGGCTTGTCGAGCACAGTCACGGTGGCACCAGCTGACATCTTGCCGAGATCGTTGACCAGAGTCAATTTGTAATGACCGCTGTCGCTTCGAACCGAGAACGGAATCTCGAAGGTGGTTCTGGTGGTCGTTGTGAAAATTTCGTGGCGAGTATCAGCCTCGAGAGGCGTATCGTTGCACGTCCAGTACGCGGTGGGCTTCGGGGATGCCTCGATGGGGAGGTCCCAGGCGATCTTTTGGCCAGCCTTTACCGTCAGATTCTTCAGCAACAGCCTGTCGAACTTCGGAGCCTCTGTGGATTGAAACAAATTATTCGTCAGAGTCGCTGAAAGGATCTACCTCGAATCAAGTGAAATATTGATAATGGACAAAAAGAAATTGGTTCCTCAATCGTGGAAATTAATTCTCATGAGCACAGCGCGAGCCCGTGCCTGGTACTGTAAAAAAATGTAATGTTCCGGACTGAAAGTTTTTATGCAAAAACTGGTATATTAAGTTTCATACATTAAATTCTATAATTTACGTTATTTTCAATGAAATGGTACATTAATTTTTTACCATAATTGTATATCAAATTTAATGTACCAGTTTTTACATTAAAAACTTTCATTGTGGTACATTAAATTCACAATTTTTTTACAGACCCCTCTTTGGCCTGGTGAGTTTACGGATTCGATCGATAAGAAATGATTTCGTATACTCACGGAAACGTGGTTTGGCGATCACCGGAGCCGAAGCCTCGGACGGATCGCCAGGACCGCCCTTGTTGACGGCGATGACTCGGAACTCGTACTCCTGTCCCTCAGTAAGGTCCGGAACAGTTCCGCTACATGCTTTACCGGTGAGTTCAACGGCCTTTTCCCACTGTCCGAATCTGGGCCTCTTCTCGATGATGTATCCAGTGATCGGAGATCCTCCATCCCTCTTCGGTGGGGTCCATTCGAGATCGACGTGATCTTTGTCCCAATCGGTAGCGACCGGTTGTCCAGGCTTGTCGGGCTTGCCGAACGGATCCTTGGCAGTGATCTGGTCGGTTCCAGTCAACGGCGCAGATTCGCCCTGCTTATTCACCGCCCGCACACGGAAAGTGTAGTCGTGTCCCTCGATCAAGTGATCAACCTTGCAAGTGCAAAATTCAGCCTCGGCGACAGGAACCCAGCGCATACTCTCGGCGTCCATTTTCTCGACGGCGTAGTGGAAAATTTCGCTGCCACCGTCGTCCTTCGGTGCTCTCCACGTGAGGGTGCAGCCGTTCTTCGTGACGTTGTCAGCCTTGAGAGGACCTTCGGGAGGCGATGGTATATCCAGTACCGTAACGTTCAACGTCGCGGTGTCCTTGCCGTTTCTGTTGGTGGCGGTGAGAGTGTAGACTCCGGTGTCGGAACGATGAGCGTCCATGAATCGTACTTTGGTGTTGTAATCGGTGTTAGTTATCTTGATACGATCGTCGTTGCTCACCGTGATACCCTTGAGATCCCATACTTTCTGTGGAGGAGGTTCGCCAATGACGGGAACGTCAAAGTCGAAGAATCCACCGGCGCGTATCTTAACGTCGAGCATGTATTTGCGATCGATCTTCGGCGCAAGATTCTTCGGTCTCGCGATGTGGGGTTTCGTGGCGTCGGAGGGCTCGCCGGGTCCAGCTTTGTTAACAGCTCTGACGCGGAATTCGTACTGCGTGCCTTCGATCAGGTCCGGCACTTTGCCGGTGTTAACGTTACCCTCGACTTCGGCGCATTTCTCCCAAGTGGGACTAAACTTGTCGCGTTTCTCGATGATGTATCCGGTGACCGGTGAGCCACCGTCCTCGCTCGGTCGATCCCACGTAAGTTCGACGAAATCTCTGTCGTAGTCGGTGATCGCCGGAGTGCCGGGCTTTCCGGGCTCGTCGAAAGGATTCTTCGCCTCGATGGCCTGAGACATCGTCAACGGTTCGGATTTACCCTGCTTGTTGACGGCGCGAACGCGGAATTTGTACTTGTGGCCTGGAATGAGGCCGTCGACGGCCAGGGATGTTTGGGGACCGTCGGTTTCACCCGCGGGCACCCAGCGGCCCGTTGCCTCGTCCATCTTCTCCACGACGTAGCCGTCGATCGGTTGACCACCATCGTCCAGCGGCGCGTTCCACTTTAGCGTGCAACCTTCCGCGTGAACGTCCGACGCTCTCAGGGGTCCTTCCGGCGGTGCCGGTTTATCCAGCACGATCACCGTCACGTATGCAGTATCCGTGCCGCTGCTGTTCTCCGCGTATATCGCATATTTACCGGACTCCGCTCTCGTCGCCATTCTGACGTTGAGACTCGTGCCGTATTCGACGTGCTTGACTTTGATGCGATCAGTCGACCGGACGTCTCGACTGGCCAATTGCCAGCTCGTCGTTGGTGGGGGCTCACCCGACACCTTGACATCGAAACCGAAGTTTTGTCCAGCCTTGATCTTAATATCTTCGAGATTGGTACGATCAATCTTGGGTGCAAGATTGCGAGGTTTCGCAATAATCGTTGGCGTCGCGTTCGACGGTTCACCGGGGCCTGCCGCGTTTACCGCACGAACACGGAACTCGTAAGGCTGTCCCTCGATGAGATCCGGCACCGTTGCGGTAGTCGCATCCGCTGGAACCTCGACGGCTTTCTCCCACTGGCCGTACTTGTCCTTCTTCTCGACTATGTAGCCGGTTATCGGCGAACCACCGTCCTCCGTCGGCGGCTTCCATTTGAGATCCACGTGATCCTTGTCCCAGTCAGTTGCTTTGAGGTCTCCGGGCTTCCCTGGCTCGTCTGTTTCGACGGGTGGAAATACCAAGAGTATTAGGAAAGTTTGTCGTGAACGATAATAAACTAAGGCGCCACTACTGTCGCAACCGAGACGGTGTTGGCTTACCAAATGGATTCTTGGCAATGATCGTCTCCTCGGCGACCAGTGGCTCGGACTCGCCTTCCGCGTTCACAGCCGATACTCGGAATTTGTATTCTTTTCCAGGTACAAGGCCGGTCACGTCCATATCTAAATATTAGCAGAACATTATTTTAGTTTGTTTCGCTGACAGCAACGATTTTACTATCATCTGTAAAGTAGTTAACGCGCTTACTCGGCTCGGTGGAACGTCCGCAAGGTACCCAGCAACCGGTCTCCGGGTCCATCTTTTCGGCTTGGTAATACTCGATAGGAATACCGCCATCGTCGAGGGGACGTTTCCATTTGAGCTTGCAGCCCTCTTTATGAATGTCGGAAATCGTGAGAGGACCCTCCGGTGCGGTAGGCTTATCCGTGACCACAACGTTGACGGTTACGCTATCCTTTCCGGATGAGTTAGTGGCAACTACAAGGTATTCTCCGCTATTGCCGCGAGCCACTGGACGGATCACAAGCTTCGTCTGGTAAGGCGGATTATCGATAGCAACAGTTTTGCTATTGACCAGAGGAATACCGGCGCAACGCCAGTCCACGTGTGGAGGAGGCTCGCCAATAATGTTGGCGTCGAACTTGAGTGTCGAGCCTGCCGAGAGGGTAACGTCCCGGAGATTCCTTCGATCGATCTTCGGAGCCACTGTGGATAAATTACATGTAAACATCAATTGATGAATATCAGATCTTTTTTTATCTAAAAAGATTTTAATCTTTTTAAAATTATATTTGTATCTACGGGCTTCTACGAATAAACAAAATAGTAATGAGCAACATTGCAAATAGTATACTCACGGAAGCGTGGTTTAGCGAGGAAGGTCTTGCTGCATTCTCCAGGCTCGGATTGTCCAGCTTTGTTTATCGCTATAACACGGAACTGATACTCGTTG
Source organism: Stenichneumon culpator (assembly GCA_964017025.1). Taxonomy (NCBI): domain Eukaryota; kingdom Metazoa; phylum Arthropoda; class Insecta; order Hymenoptera; family Ichneumonidae; genus Stenichneumon; species Stenichneumon culpator. The sequence continues at coordinate 7,627,002 of OZ024775.1, read as the reverse complement.
CCTTCGATCAGTCCAGTGATGAGAGCCTCGGTCTTCGGTGTGTTGGTTTCCAAAGCTTTTTCCCACAGAGTGCTGTACTTGTCTTTCTTCTCGATAATGTAACCGGTGATGGGTGATCCGCCGTCGGTGAATGGTTCCTTCCAGGCGAGATCCACTTGGTGGGCGGTCCAGTCGGTCGGTTCCGGTATTCCAGGGGGGTCGGGTACAGCTGATGAGCAAAGTTACGTCGCGCGTTAAAAATCGAACTCTGGGAAATCGTTGCATTATGTGACTACGCGTACGGGAATGATATCTTACTGAACGGATCTCTGGCGATTATCGAGCCATAAGTTTCCAATGGCTCGGATTCGCCCTCGCTGTTGATAGCCTTGACGCGGAATTTGTACTCGTGACCCGGCGTCAAACCGTCGACCTTCATATCTGTGCCCATGGTTTTGCCGACCGGCAACCATACACCGGTGTCGGGATCGTACTTCTCGACGAGATAGCACTCGATGGGCTCGCCACCGTCGTCCTTCGGCTTCTTCCACTTGAGCGTACATCCGTCCTTGTGGATGTCCGATACGTCCAGCGGGCCTTCGGGCTTGGATGGTTTGCCTGCAGCAGACACGAATCGATCGATAAAACTCGACCCCGAAGGTGATCATTTTTTTCTTCATCTCCGATCCGCTTTAAGCTCATACTTACAGACTACGACGACCTCTACTTCCGCAGTATCGGTACCGTACTGATTGATCGCAGTTATCTTGTAAATGCCAGTGTCCTTGCGCTCGGCTCTGTCGTTATAGAATTTCGTGTTGTAAGGCTCGTTGACGATTCGGCGATGAGTCGTTTGCTGCACGCTCTTCTCGTCGATCACCCACGTGACATCCGGAGCCGGTTCGCCGGACACTTTGATGTCGAAGTGGAAACGCTCGCCCTCGCGAACTTGGACATCCCGAAGATTGCGCCTGTCGATCTTTGGCGGAACTGTAATGAGACAAAAAAAACATTGATCACACAACACATCGTACAAAGAATTCTACGATGTATAAAGAATTTCGGATACATACCCTTGCGACTCTTCGCCACGATCGGTTTGCTGGCGTCCGAAGGTTCACCGGGACCGGCAGCATTTATCGCTCTAACGCGGAACTCGTACTCCGCACCCTCGTCTAAATTCTCGGCGCGACCTTTGCATTCGTCGGGTCCAGTCTCGCCAGCTTTTACCCAGCGTGGCGAGCCCTTCTCCCGTTTCTCGATCACGTAACCGGTGATTGGAGATCCGCCGTCCTTCAGCGGCGGAGTCCATCTTAAGTCTACGTGATCCTTGTCCCAGTCGGTTGCCTCCGGACGGCCAGGCGCTCCAGGTTCATCTACATTAAACAGGAAATCACGAATTATTAACAAGGAAAAAGTTAATTAATGAATGAAATGATATTCGCTCAACGATCACTCGTTAACAATTTCTGATAACTACCGGAGTAATTTCAATGTACAAAAATCCGAAAAAGATGTCTCACCGAACGGATTCTTGGCGATGATGCTGTGATCCGTGACGAGAGGCTCGGACTCTCCTTCGGCATTGACCGCGGCGACTCTGAACTTGTACTCCTGTCCAGGCACGAGATTCTCAACCTCGAAGTTGTTGTCCTTCGTTCGTCCCACGGGCACCCATCTACCGGTCTCGGTGTCCATTTTCTCAACGACGTAGTGCTCGATCGGCACGCCTCCGTCGTCCTCCGGTGGATTCCACTTGAGTGTGCATCCTTCCTTGTGAATGTCCGATACCTTGAGGGGTCCCTCGGGTTTGCCGGGCTTGTCGAGAACGGTTATTTCTATCGACGCTTCGTCCTTGCCGGAGCTGTTCTCCGCCTTCAGTGTCAAAGTTCCACCGTGAGCTCGCGTGACAGCCGATATCATGAACTTCGTTCGATAATCATCGGTCTCGATAGTGGTGATGTCGCGATCCTCCTGCTTAACTTTGTTCAGCCACCAGACCTTCGATGGAGGCGGTTCACCGCTGACTTTAACGTCCAACCGTATGTGATTACCAGCTTTGATGGTCATATCTCTGAGATTCGTTCTGTCGATTCTCGGCGCTGCGTAGCGATCCTTGGCCGTGAGAACGTCGCTAGGATCGCTGGCTGGACTGACGCCGCCCTTGTTAACGGCTTTTATGCGGAACTGGTACTTCTGTCCCTCCGTCAGATCCTCGACAGTTCCCTGAGTCTGATTTCCAGGAACCTCGGCGGCCTTCTGCCACTTTCCGTACATATCCTTCTTCTCGATGATATATTTCTCTATCGGCGCTCCGCCGTCGTTCTTCGGGGCTTTCCACTTGAGATCGACGTGGCGTTTGTCCCAGTCGCGTAGTTCCGGCTTAGAAGGCGCGTCCGGTTCTTTGAAGGGATTCTTCGCAGTCGTGGGCACGTCGGTTTCCAGTGGCTCCGATTCACCCTCGGCGTTAACGGCTTTGACGCGGAACTGATAGTCCTTGCCCTCGTTCAGACCGGTTATTTCGGCTTCGGGAGTCTTGCTGGTGCCGCAAGGCACCCAGCGGCCCGTGTCGACGTCCATTCTTTCGATCAGGTAGTGCTCGACGGGTTCGCCACCGTCGTCCTCGGGCGCTTTCCACTTGAGCTTGCATCCCTCGGCCGTTACGTTCGAAACGTCCAGCGGGCCCTTCGGCTTGCTCGGTTTGCTCATTACCTGCACCTCAATGTCCACCGAGTCCTCGCCGCTGTCGTTCTTCGCGATGACGGTGTAGGTACCGGCGTCCAGACGTTTGAGCTTGTTGAGAGTGAAGAGCGTGTGGTACTCCTCATTCTCGATGGTCAAACGATCGACGGTTTTGAGGATCGTGTCTTTGAGCTTCCAGGTGATGGATGGAGGAGGTTCGCCCTGGATGGCGGCCTCCAGTCTCAGCATCTGACCGACCCTGAGTACCTTCTTACCCAGGTTCTTGCGATCTATACGGGGAGCGAGGAATCTTGGCTTGGCGACGACGCTCTTGGACACGTCGCTGGGGTCGCTCGGACCGGCCTTGTTCACCGCTACTACTCTGAACTCGTACTCGTGATTGGGCTCGATGCCCTCGGTGACCTTGGCGTTCGTACGGTCACCGACCACCATCGCAGCGTCGACCCACTGCCTTCCGTCCTTGTCGCGCATCTGCACGATGTATTTCTCTATCGGTGCACCGCCGTCGTCGCTCGGTGGTGACCACTCGAGATCGACGAAGTCTCTGTCCCAGTCCTTGATCTGCGGACGTCCGGGCTTGTCGGGCTCGTTGAACGGATTTTTCGCTATTATCGATTTGTCGGCCTCCAATTCCTCGGACTCGCCCTCCTTGTTGACGGCTTTAACACGGAACTTGTAGGGTTTGCCCTCGAGAAGACCAGTTATGTTGGCCTCGGGCTCGGTAGATCTCGCGCAGGATATCCAAGCTCCGGAAAGCGGATCGAGTTTCTCGATTTCGTAATACTCGACCGGCGAACCACCGTCGTCCTCGGGTCTCTTCCATTTGAGCTTGCAGCCGTGTTTGGTGACGTTCGAGACATCCAGAGGACCCTTCGGCTTCGTTGGTTTGCCGAGAACGGTGATGTCTACCTCGGCCTCGTCCTCACCGACCTCGTTCTTCGCCTTCACGACGTACTTTCCAGTGAGAACTCGCTTGGCCTTCATTATGAAGAATTTCGTGTTGTAATCGATGTTGTCGATGCGATAAGTGTCGTCGGTCTTGATTTCGGCGTCCTTGAAGGTCCAGGTAACCTTTGGAGGAGGTTCGCCGATAATGTTAATGTCCAAGTTGACTGTGAGACCTACTTTGACGATGATGGGTTGCAAATTCGTGCGGTCGATGTGCGGCTTCAGCCAGCGGGCCTTGGCGGTGTGAGGATTCGTCGCCTCGCTCGGCTCGCCAGGTCCGGCTTTATTGACGGCTCGTACGCGGAACTGGTACTGATTTCCTTCGACCAATCTCGGTACGATACCCTGACACTTCGGTCCCGAAGTTTCAGCCGCCTTGACGAAGGTAGTGCCGAATTTCTCTTTCATCTCGAGAATGTAACCCGTGATAGGCGCACCTCCGTCCCTTATAGGTGGTTCCCACTTCAGGGTGACGCTGTTCTCCGACCAGTCTATGATCTCCGGAAGTCCCGGGGCGGCGGGTGCGTCGTAAGGGTTCTTGGCGATTATCGCGGTATCCGTCGCCAGAGGCTCGGACTCGCCTTCCTCGTTCACGGCTTTCACTCGGAACTCGTATTTGTGTCCTGGCTCTAAGCCCGTTACCGCGTGCTCGGTTTTCTCAGGATCGCATATACCAGCCGGCACCCAACGTCCCGAGGTCGCGTCCATTTTTTCGATGACGTAGCTCGACAGCGGAAGACCACCGTCGTCCTTGGGCTTTTTCCACTTGAGCTTGCATCCCTCTTTGTGCACGTCGACGACCTCCAGAGGGCCCTCGGGCTTTCCGGGCTTGTCGAGAATTATTATCTCAACGTCGGCCTCGTCCTCGCCGGAGTCGTTCACGGCCTTGATCGTGTATTTTCCCGTGTCCTTGCGAGTCGTGTGCGACAGCATCAATTTCGTGTTGTAGTCCTCGTTCTCGATCTTGAGATTCGGCGTGTTCTGAAGGACCAGCGTGCGGAAGCTCCACGTTATCGTTGGAGGAGGTTCGCCCTTGACGTCGACGTCCAACTTCACGTGCTGGCTCGCTCGAACCTTTACCGTCTGGAGCTTGTCGCGATTTATGTGGGGCTTCAGGAATCTCGCCTTCGCAACGTGCGGCTTCGTCGGGTCGCTCGGCTCCGATGGACCAGCCTTGTTAACCGCGCGCACGCGGAACTGATAGGTGGCTCCTTCCTTCAAGTCCGGAACGCGACCCTTCGGCTCCGAGGAAGTCGTTACAACGGCCTCCTCCCAGTGGGTCGAGAATTTTTCTTTCTTCTCGATAATGTAACCGGTTATTGGTACGCCACCGGTGTCCTTGGGCGGTGTCCACTTGAGATCCACGCGATCCACGTCCCAGTCCTCGAATTCCGGTACACCGGGTCGTCCGGCTACGTCGAAGGGATTCTTTGCTACAACGCCACCCTCGGTTGTCAGCGGCTCGGATTCCCCTTCCTCGTTGATAGCTTTCACCCGGAACTCGTATTCGTGACCCTCGGTCAGACCCCTGACGTCCATTTCCGTGTCGTTCGTACGACCGACCGGCACCCATCGGCCTGTAGTCTTGTCCAATTTTTCTACTTGGTAACCCGTTATCGGTTTTCCACCGTCGTCCTCCGGCTTCTCCCATTTCAATTTGCAACCGCCCTTCGTCACGTCGGAGACCTTCAAGGGACCCTTTGGCTTGCCAGGTGCGGCTGGAAAATTAACGCGTTTTTCATACAATTGTGTCGACGATAAAATAACTCATTCGTTATTTGTTTGATAACTGGAAACTTACATAGTACGGTGACCTCTACTTCAGCCTCGTCCTCGCCGGACGCATTGACGGCCCGGATCTTCCAGACTCCCGTGTTCTTTCGCACGCTGTCGGTTATACTGAGCTTTGTGTTGTAATCGACATTCTCGATGCTGATGTTACCACCGTGTTTCACCAGCTCTTTGGCGTGGTACCAAGTGATCTCTGGAGGCGGCTCACCGCGAACGTCCACGTCGTACTTTATCAGCTTTCCAGCCCTGACGATTATCGGCTTCAAGTTCGTTCTGTCAATTCTCGGTTTTACTGAAAAAAATAGAAACTCGGTTAACATTTTTCCGTCAGACCCAAAGCATCGGACGGTTTGAGGATTTGTTTAAACTCACGAGCTTTGTGCTTGACCATCTGCATCTTCGAGGCGTCGGAAGGTGGCGAAGGACCAGCTTTGTTCACGGCGATAACTCTGAACTGATATTCCGCGCGGTCCTTCAAGCCCATGACTCTGGCAGCAAGTTCTTCGCCGGCGGGAACTTCCATAGCTTTCTCCCAATCAGGCTTGTATCGATCTTTCTTCTCGATAATGTATTTCTCGATTGGCGCACCGCCATCGAAGTCCGGAGCTGTCCATTTCAGACTCACGGACTCGTTGTCGTAGTCCGTTATCAACGGAGTACCAGGCGCATTGGGCTCGTCTGCAAATAATACGATAATATAAATACCATTAATATTCTGCATGCTATTGCGCGTATAACGACCGATAATTGTGCATCGGAACCGCTCTAACCAAGTTTACGATTGTTTCTCGTCTCTAACGAAAATGAATCTTAAACTTGGTGTTCATATATATATTTTTTTTGCTATCGATAATCTCACCGAAAGGATTCTTGGCAACGACAGGTCGCTCGCTGGTCAGAGGTTCGGAGTCTCCCTCGTCGTTGATAGCGGTAACTCGGAAGAGATATTCGCTTCCGGGATTCAAGCCTGTTATCTGGAACTCGGTGTTCGGCGAATCACCGGGAACCTTTCCGACGCGCACCCACTTTCCGGTCTTCGTGTCCATTTTCTCGATCTCGTATTCCTTTATCGGCACACCACCGTCGTCCTCCGGCTTCTGCCATTTGACCTTGGCAGTTGTATTCGTGACGTCGGATACAACGAGCGGCCCCTTGGGAGCGCTAGGTTTACCTGTATTAAAAAAAAATGCGTAAATTTGCGAAACAGAAAAAAACATTTTTAACATTATTAATTTTAGATCTGATGGTACGAACCTAGGACTGTTAGCTCGACAGACTCCTCGTCCTTGCCGTTCACGTTCTCAGCTGTGATGGTGTACTTTCCGGTATCTTTGCGCATCGCGTTAACGATCGAAAAGTCAGTGTGGTAGTCGACATTGTCGATCTTTATGCGATCGGTCGTTGTCAGGGGAATATTGTCACGCCAGATCCAGTTAATTGTTGGTGGCGGTTCACCGATCACATCCACTGACCATTTGTGGGTACGGCCGGCCTTGATGATTACCGATTTCAAATTTGTACGGTCGATCCTCGGTTTCACTGTGGAAATTTGACGGTTAAGAATTTATAATCTTATATACATGACCCTAATAAAAAACAACAAGACCCTTTCGCAGGCCCTGATTATTCTAAATACTCGTCGAAATGAGATTTTCAAACTGAAATGACGTATTTCCGTTATGACGTTTCTTCTGGTCGAAAAATAAGATTATATTATTATTAAATGGCACTCACGATTTCTGTGCTTGCAAATATGATTATCCGTAGGCTCGCTGGGTTGCGACGGTCCAGCCTTGTTGTGAGCGCGAACACGGAACTGATAGACCATTTTTTCCTTCAATCCCTCGACTTTCACCTCAGGATTGGCATCGGTGGTCTTCGTCACCTCCACCCAGTCAGGTGAAAATTTGTCTTTCATCTCGACGGTGTAGTGGGTGATGGGCCTGCCACCGTCCTTCTCGGGCTTTGCCCATCGCAGTGAAACGCTCATGTTGTCGTAGTCGAATATTTCTGGCTTGCCGGGCTTGTCGGGCTCGTCTGAGGGAGATTAAACGATTTTTGTTAATAAAAAAATATGCTCACAGCTGAGGTTGGCTTTTTTTCTGCACATTTCGATCGACAGTAATTTGCATACCGTAAGGATTCTTTGCGACGATAGATTCGTCGGTGACGAGTGGCTCGGATTCGCCCTCCTTATTAACGGCCTTCACTCTGAATTTGTATTTCTTGTTCGGCGTGAGACCGCTGAAGGTGAATGAATCCTTGTCGGGTCCCACTTCGCCAGCGGGTATCCACCGTCCCGTGTCGACGTCCATTTTTTCGAGAGTGTATCCGGTAATGTCGGTACCACCGTCGTCCGATGGCCTCTTCCATTTGACGGTCACGTGGTCGGCACGTACCTCCTCGACCTTGAGGGGTCCCATCGGAGGTGATGGTTTGTCTAAGTAAAAAGAAGCGAAAAATACAATTATAATGAAATATTCATAAAATGAACAAATGTTCATAAATAAGCTTTGTTATTATTTTCGTTTACTTTTAATTCTGAATTTAATTCATATACTTTTTGCTCTGATTCTAATCACGTGTACTTGGGCTTTGCTCGTTTATTCTGAAATAAATAAAATAAAAAAGAATCGATGAAATGAGGACCGAACAACTTACCAAGAACCACGACATCGGCAATGCTCTCGCAAGTTCCTGATCCATTGGTCAGCACGAGTTTGTACTTTCCGGAATCGGGTCTCGTAGTTTTTCGAATAGTAAGAACGGTATTGCGTTCGTACTTGTCGATCGTTATTCTCTCGGCGGCGTCCTGAAGGATTTCCTTCGTGCCAAGGAACCAGTGTACCTCCGGTTCCGGCTCACCGCCGTATTTGATATCGTACTTGATGACTTGTCCCTTCTTCACTACCAGATTCGTCAATTGATCGCCGACTATGAAGGGTTTGACGAAACGACATTTGGCGATGATCGGTTTAGTCGCGTCCGAAGGCTCGCCAGCGCCTCCTTTGTTCACAGCGCGAATTCGGAATTCGTATTGGGCACCCTCTTTCAGGCCATCGATCGTTGCTTGGGTAACGTCACCCACGATCTCTTTACCCTTTTCCCATTCCTTGCCGAATTTCTCTTTGAACTCGATTATGTAGCCTGTTATCGGTGCACCACCGTCGTTCTCGGGCTTCGTCCACTTAAGATCCGCGTGATCGACATCCCAGTCCGTTACCTCGACGTTCGTTGGCTTTCCAGGCTCGTCTGTAAATCAATCGAATTTTTAGCAATGCAACAATCACACAAATAATTGCGAATGTAATATGCGCAACAATTTCTCGCGTTAATTTCTTTCTCTCCCCTTTTATTTTTCGTACCGACGAGAATTCCCGACTAGCTGCTGTTTACGATTGCAAGAAATTACATTCATCGGAAGCTACCATTTCATTTAAAAAGATAAATAACCAGAATATGTATGAGAAATATAACGGAAATATGCTTACCCCAAGGATCTTTAGCCAGCACCGGTTTGCCGAAGAGGGCCGGCTCGCTCTTGCCCAGCTTGTTGACAGCAAGAATGCGGAATTTGTATTGCTTCTTAGCAATCAGGTCTTCAACCTTGTACGAGCATTTTTCGCTGGGCATAACTTCGCCAACGCTGTCCCATTGGGACTTGAGGCTCATGTCCAAACGCTCGATAACATATTTGACTATCGGTGAGCCGCCATCGTCGGCGGAAGGTTTGAAGGACACTACACACGACGTAGCAAATACGTCGGTCACGTCGACATCCCTCGGGGCCGAGGGAACATCTTGCATCACGATATTCACGTCCGCCACCTCTTCTCCCTGTCCGTTGCCGATCTTCAATTGATAAATGCCCGATTGATCTCTCACCGGTTTTTTGATCTTGTATGTTATCTTGTCCTCGCCGACGATAATCTCCACGTCTTTGGGGCTCATTATTTTGCCGTCTTTCATCAGCTTCGCCTCGACCTGAGTCTGCTTCGTACCCTCGACTAAAAAAAGCATATTTTAGAAAGGAATCGAAGGGCTGGAGGGAACGGGTATAAACATGGGAATCAGCGATCCTTACTCTTGAAGGGTATAGTGAATACCAGCGGTGCCGAGCATGGTCCTTCAATTTTGTCAGGAATCTCAGGAATCGGTTTGCTCTCGCCCTTCTTCACGGTAAGTTTGCAGCTGCTCGTCAGTTCTCCACTGGTGCAAGTTATCTCGCCGTCGTCAGACATTTCGGTTTTGTTGAATACAAGCTGATGCTTGCCACCGCCGAGATTCTTTATCTCGATCCTGTCGTTCGGCTCGATCGGCTTGCCGTTGAAGAGCCACTGGGCTCGAGCCGTTTGATCCTGAAGCTCCACGTCCAGGACCAATTTTTCACGCTCGATCGCAACTGTGTCCTTGAGCTTCTTGTTGAAGCGATTTGCATCTATTTGAAGAAACGGAACGAGTCATTAATATCGATGCAGTAGTAAAAAGAATAAATAAATAAGAGAGTATCGGATCTATCGCAAGGCGACTCACAGCTTATAACGATCTCGGCTTCAGTTTTATCGGCGTTGCTCACGCAGGAGTACATTCCGGCATCGGTGACCTTGGCGTCTTTGATTATCAGCTTTCTCTTACGACCATCAGCCTTGATTTGTACACTGCGATAAAAAATACAATTGATTTATGATCGCCGGAAGTGCGAAGACAATATCGCTAGCGTTTGATAAGCGATCGTACCGTTTGTCAGCGGTTATTTCTTGATCTCCCTTGAACCACTTGACCTCGCCACCCTCGTCGTCGAGCTCGCAGAGCATCGTCACTGTTTCCTTCTCCACGAGTTGTTGAGATTTCAGTACCTTGACGAATTTGTATGGGTATTCTGAAATTCGCAAATTTACAATGAGCATCACTTCCTCTCGAGTTCAGAGACAGTTGATAGAATCTTTAGGTAGACTTTGGTTTTTTTTTTTTCACACGTACCCACTATGGTGAGTACCGTCTCGGTCTTATCCGTCTGCTTGTTAATTTTACACGAATATTCGCCACTGTCCTCCAATTTGGCGCTCTTGAAAGTCAAACGACACACTCCGGCCATATCCTTCGAGATGCTGATTTGATCGCCATCCTGTGCGAGCAAAAAAAAATGTAATTACCATTCACAGTTAACGCGGAGTTGCGATTGCTCGTTTTGATAAATGCTCACTTCGAGTTTCGTTTTTCCCTTGTACCAGGACACAGTGGCCAAGTTCGAGCTGATTGTACATTCCATGTACGCTTCGTGCTGGGCAAATCCGCTCGTTTTCTTCGCCAGTGGCTTCGTGAACGTGTAAGATGGATCGGGCTCTGAAAAAATAATTATAATTTTTATTAGCAACAGATACACCTTTGAATTGAAGCCAAAAAAAATTGGATGACAGTGAATTACCGTCGACGTTGAGCAAGGCAGTGCTGGAAACTCCGCTGATCTCGATCGTGTACTTTCCGGTGTCTTCGACCTTCGGTCCTAAGATAATCAACTGATAAGAATCCTCCTCGTTCTTGAACTTGTATTTCGCAGACGGAAAGAGTTCCTGTAAATAGCGCATAGACGGTAAGTTGCTTTTGTCTGAAACATTCCGGTACCATATTATAGATCGTTTGAGCAATACTTACGTCTTTGCGGAAGAGCCATTTCGGTTTGCAATTCGGCTTTGAGAAGTTGCATTGGAAGACGACCTTCTTGTCCTTTCCCTCTTTGGCGTACTGGTCGACCAGCGGTTTCAGGAACGAATCCACCTTCTACGATTGTCAGGAACAAAAAAGAAACAAACAAAAGATATTTCAGAAACAATTCGTGTCTGGCGTGAAAAAAAACGTACGATCTCGTCACGAGAATCGTTGCAAAAATCGTTCTCCACCTGTGTGCAGCGAAAAAGAAAAGAAAAAAAAACTGGTACCAAAAAATCAAAAAATAGCGTCTCCCCTCCTCGGGAGAGATCGCACCAAGTAAAACCGTTGCGCTGGTTGCACGTTTGCCAAAAAAAAACCTGGAACGTGCCTCCGACGTCGATCCACCGAAAAATCGTGGATCGCCGATCGGAGATTAAAAGAAAAAAAAACCAGAGCTAAAAAAAGTACCTTCATAGGTGAGAAGTAATCGCGAGCCCGAAAAAAAAAACGCGCTCGTGTACGAGACAAAAAATAAAATGCACTTGAAACAAAAAATAAAAAAACACGTCGCCGTACGATCGAGTACCTAAATGATCGAGGCATCCTAGATACACATGCTCGATGCTGTTAGACGAGTCAGACAGTTTTAACGTGGGTTGTGAGGCTGCTTTACGTGGAAAAAAATCATTAAGAAGGGGACGACGAGCGGGGAAGATATCCTCTCGTGTCTCAAAGTGTATACGAATCCCTCAAATAATCGTCAATACATCAGCTACGAATAATAAATTAAATAAATAATAAATAAATAAAAAAGAAGTACATCGTGCGAGAAGCGGTTGCAGCTTTAGATACGGGATGCGGCTGACGCGACATGTACGAGAGACAAGTTTAGATAAATATAGAAAATTATTGATCGAGTCACTAAAAAAAAAAAAATACACCAATATTAAGAAAGAGTACATCAAGAGGAGCAAAATTTGAAGTCTTTGTGGGCAATTGAGTCGATAGCTGTTACAGTTCAGATAGAATAGTGGCAATGCATTGTAGACGAAGAGATAAATAACACATTTTTTTTCTTATATGAACAACGAGCGTGCAACATCGACGATCGAAGCTCGAAGGCTGGAAACATTTTTGTCAGAGTACAACATCGAGACAGAGTTGTGTTACGACGTGTTGAGAGTAATACGGGCAACTACTGAGAGTAGTCCGGTAATTTTACGGCTGTATGCTCCAACCTCCGTCTTGATGAAGTGATGAAGAATCGGCCAGTCGGGTATTAACTCGGCAAGGGAGAGCCTACGCGATCCACTATTCTAGAAATAAGAAATTCCGTACCACGTTCATTTAATCTTTTGTCCACGAGACGATGGATTAAGAATGATAATTACTCCGGACTACACTAATCGATCTTAGTGTAACAGAAGTAACAAAAGAGTGAAGAATTACCAATACCAATAACGTCGTTCCAATAGTCTTGACTCGTTTCGTACGGGAGCATATGAACGTCGGAGGTGATATGGAAATAACGAGATTCACGTGCCAATTTAATGAAAACAAGGTCTCTTGTGTGTCATTTAATGACAAACCGTATTCGACGAATGATCTTGCGATGGAAGCGAAGCCAATTGTGACACAAAAAAAATACCATAACAAAAAACGAAACCACCATCCAGGGACGACTTCTCTATCGGGTCCGACTCTAGACACTGCAAGAGTCCTGCATGACATTCACCAATTGGCATCTCGGTTGTGGAGTGCAAATTCGTGAGATTGTACACTCAAAAAATGCGATAGAAAAATGGAAATAAAATCTCGAAGATTTGGTATTTCATTTATTTTCTTTTTTCTATCATTTTTTTTGTTTGAGGCAGGAAATAGCACTACTACGTACTTTCATAGTAACTACTCAAAGATAGTGTAATAGCGTGTGTACGTATGGATAAAAGGTACAAGACGACTTCCTCGAATTGCGTAATCTCGAATATTCTATCGAGGCCTCGACAATCGACAAGCGGCCTGCGACCGATCGGGTTGTTGTGGCCTGGCATACAAAATACATTTTCGTTGTGACAAAAAAAAGCACAAGTGTCGTTGTTTTCTTTTTTTTGTAGCTTTTACACTCTGCTTCTCTCAATCGTTTTTTTTTAATAATCGAACCTTCTCTTTGACCCGGACCACTAGCGTCGGCCAATCTTCTATCAACTCCTGCAAGCTCGGCCTGCGCTGAATGTCGAAGACGTCCTGCCGTCCGAATACCCCGGGATACGTCCGCGCACACAAAGATACGAGATATTAAAAATTAAATGAAAAAAAGACCAAAAAAATTAAGAAAATCTATTTAACACGCGCGGCAAGGGTTCACCCGAGTAGAAAAATATAATTAAAAAAAAGTTAGCGATGAGCATCCACTCGTCCGACTTAGAGTTTCCCTGCCTGATTGACTCGTACTACTGAAAAGTGACGTGTCGCATAAATACCCAAGGCATAAATCGCTGGCATGACAATAAAAAGGGCCTCGAAGTTCTTCTCGGAGGACTTAGTTCTTCTTTGACATAAAAAAAAAACCAAAAGGATTGTAATTGGGGACACGATACAAAAAGAAAAGTAACGTTGACAATGTACGTGCGGACGATACGATAAAAATTGGGACAAGGTGAACTGTCACACTCGAACGAGAATAGAACGAAATGTGTATGCAATCGGGACGAGACACAAGTGTACAAATAAAAATTGCTTTCAATTGCGTAACGTCTTGTCGAACGCGGCGATTAAACAGGGCGATAATATAACTGTGGAGGCTCATCGAGTGAACAACACTTTTTAAGTTGAAAAATGATCTTCCTACTGCGTTTGGAGTTCGGGTGAGTATTCGACAGTGTTTAATATATTTTTTTTGTAATTTGATTTCATTGATTGCAACCTTTAGCCAGCTCCAGTTAGCCGAGCCTCTTCTGCCTAAGGGTATTCGACGATCGGGCTCGCCCTCGGTCATGATGACTATTACTTCGCCGTCTTGGTACCAGCTCTTTCCGTGAACGTCGATACCCTCAGCGCCCGCGGGCAGCGGCTACGGATAGACCGACGGTGAGCCAAAGCGAGATTTATTTGACTAACTTTCATCATTCATTGTAAAACAAGATGAACAAAAAAAAACCTAAATCGCCTTTTACGTCGAGCGCCGATAACGAGACGTTACGAACGTTGATAAACCAATCCACGTGCCAACATGTAGCAAGATATTAGTCACTTCTAGATCTTTCTCATACTCGTTAATCACGGTTGACGAATCGTACGCAACGAATAAAATAAAGACATTGGACTTGTAAAATGGACGACGTGAACGAGACGATGAGAAATACAGAATTCAGGTGTGTATATATGTATACACGTAAATGCAACGGACTTGTGACATTTGTGAAACAAATACGACAGTGAGAAATCCTTAAACGGTAAGATCTCTCACTGCCACACTTACTTTTGTTGTCACGCGTAACTTACATACTTATAAAGACAGGTCGTTGTTCACGAAGAACTGCTGGCTATTCGCAGACGATTGAAACGAGATAAGAGTGCACAGGTAAAATTTTTTTAGTATCTTCCGTCGATGACGGAGGAATACGTACCCTCTCGACTTTCTTTAGAGCTGGCATCGGCTTCTCCGTTTCCTTGAGGTCGACTTTCGGTGCTTCGCTTTCCTGTTGGCCCCACTTTTGGTATTTTCGTTTTTGGAGCATGGTACGGAAGTCCATGCCACTCGCGTCTGTAAAGATTTGTTTATTATTAGTATCGAATTATTTGCTTATCGTGCTTAGAATATTTCTGAAGTGACCATGGATGTAGGCAAAGCAGGTAGAATATCGTACCGGAAACGTAGAGCGTCATCTCGGCCGAATCCTCGCCGTGTATGTTGCTTATGACGAGTTTGTATGTTCCCTCATCGTTCGTCTTTGTCTTCCTCATGCAGAGGGTGATCGTGTTGGTCTCAGAGTCCGTGAGAAACTTGAATCGTCCACCCTCGATGATCTCGGTCATGCCCTTGTAGAATTTGAACGTAGGTGCCGGGTTGCCCTCCACCCCGATGGTAATATAAGCCGTCGAGTCTGGAGTGGAAAAAAAACAATTCAGTCAAGAAATAGAAATAGTAAAGAAAGGGTACAGCGAGACTGCTAAGAAGAATTAATAAAAAATAATAATAATACATAATATATTTCACGCACATCCCTTGTTGAAAAACTTCAACAATTGCCCATCGTTGACCTATTTAGCCCTGCCCGTTTGCCAATCGTATCCCCAGCCTATCCATTCCGAATTCCATTCCATATGCTATGAAAGTTGATTTTCCGAAATTATAGCGTATGGGATGGAATTATATTAATTTCAGGCACGTCTCTCGTGATAAATAATATATATTTCAAAAAATGATAACTTAAGTTGACAAAAAAAATGGAACGAATAAATGAATGAAAGATGGCTTACCCTCGACGGCAGAATACCGATCTTGCACATCGACGATCGAGGGTGGACCTCCGGATCCAACATCTCGTAGAGGTGTGCTAGGCTGGTTGATCTTATTTTCAAGGTCCGCCACGCTGGGTCTCCTCACGTCCGTGCTCGGACGACGTCGCTGCACGAATCATCAGAAACATTTCGCCATTGTCAGAGATAATATCAATAACACCTTTGAGTCATTAATTTTTGAAGCTTTTAACCATAAACGCGAAGCGATGACTTTCGAGAATTCTTCTTTACATTCACATCTTACCTGCATCCATTCCTCAAAAATAAAATATTAACCTCTGTCTAATAAAACATCAAAATTGATCTTACTCGATAAAAAAAAATAACATAAAAAAATATGTACTCTTCATCTACAATCGACATAAAAAACGAAAGCCATCGCGACTCATCTGTATCAATATAGTTAACCGTTATGTCACAGAGTTAAAAAAAATAAAATACAAAAAGTAAAAAACAATAACGTTAATCACAGCGTTAGATACATTGAGAGTTAATGAGACAACGTGAAGTATAAATCAACATGTATTATCGACAACATTTATTTAAAGATTGTAGTTTTTTTATCTTTCGTTTTTCAGCATTATCGATGTATTAAAACAGTTACGAACATAGTGGGAGACAATAGGAGCGAGATGAAATATTAAAATGTGACGATGCATAGTGTTTAACATTTCGTAAGTGTAAATACTGTGTTTTCTTTTTGCAGTGTAAATAATGTCATTATAAGTGAAGTGTGAGTAAACATTGAGTATCCGGGCGCGCAGAATGATCGATGATTGATGACAATTAATACACATAGTACGAAAAAAAATCATTAAAAAATAGTATACACATAGTTGTAAGAATAATTAAATGTGATTGGGCGATTAGATAGTTTATCGTACAAACAGTGACGATTTATTGCGAGCATGTAATAAAACGGTGAATCACTGTCAGCAACGAGTTAGCGCGACGTTGTAAAATAGCGCTCGGGATTGTTTGCCGAGAAATCAATGGATACGTTGAAGTGGGAGAACGAGGCGCGAACGCTTCGAAACACGTTCGCGGAAAGACATGAGGTAAAAACGGTGGTACGAAAGGCAAAATTGGGATTAAGTCCAAGCAGCCGAGCTGGAAGTTAATCAAAAAGTCGATCTTAATATCTTGGCAGTGTTTCAGGTGTGAGTTATACGTGAGGATTGGAATTTCATTAGATAAATCAATCTCCCGAGGAATTTCGCGAGTTACCGAATAGTTTTCTTCGATATAATCTATATTCGTCGAACGGTGCGCGAACTCGTTGAAAACAGGCCTCACGGAGTGTGAACGAGGCAGAGGATAGAGTACAGTAAAGTGAACGAAAAATGGAATTGGTGTAGGGTTTTCGATTACTACGAGAGAAATGGAGGGGGAAACAATGTGATTTCACCGCCACGCATCCTTGCTGGGTAGATTGGTGGTGTTGGTAAATACATATGTTCTACTGGCAGGTAAATAGAGTATAGTATAGTATGTACACGATCGTCGATGACCATGGGCAGACTCCACGTCCGCCGGACTCATCTCTCTATTCTACGACATTTGGATTATTTACAGTGAATTTTTGTTGTATGAAGTTCCGGTGGGATAATATTTACATAGCTGTCGGACATGACGGGCGGAGAGTCATCAAAAATTGAATTGTGCAAAAATTGTCGAGGGAAAAAACAAAAAATTGTTTCTTCATAGACGAAAAAGAAGAAAAAAATGATGATCGAAAAAAACGCAGCATCATGTCCGTGGCAGCGTTTTGGGGCGCTAATCTGTACAACGAATTGGTGTGAGCACGATTTAAAAAATTATGTAGAATTCATACGCTACTATGTACAATGTCGTATTAAGTCTACTGTACACGAGCCGCCTTCGGCGTGAGTAAACACGCCTCGACGCTCGAAATTAAACACAATGAATAAACCACGTATAGAAACATCAAAGTGTAAACATTTAGATATTTATATATATGACGGATGTAAGAAAAAAATGTGAACAAATTTAATAAAAACACGTTCAATAATTAGCGTACACGTGTCAAAGTGTCTAACCTGTTTGTCTTGCACCTCACCGGGGCGACCGAGCCTATTCTGCTTTCCCAGGAAGAACAAAGAAACAAAGATTCGTGTAATGATACACCTGACAACTATACAGACAACAAGATTCGGTAGATTTTTGGAGGGATGATACGTGAGTGTAGAACATTTTTAAAAAGGAAGAATGAAGAGATAGATAGAGAGAGAGAGAGAGAGAGAGAGAGAGAGAGAGGGAGAGAGAGAGAGAGATTGTTATATCGAATGTAAAAAATTGATTATAAAAGATAATGAAGAGAAGGTATGTGAAACAGAAGAAAGGGAGGAGGGATATTTATAATAAAGAAGTAAATGAGAGAAGAGATAATCAATAACAGAAGAAGAGAATGGTGAAAATAACATCGGATCGGTAATGTTTCAGCCGGTTAAAATAATCGTGGATAAAGTAATGAAATATAAGTTGATAGTCGGAAAGAATCGGTTTTTTTTTTAATAAAGAATTATTTAGGTAGTAATAGCGGTATAGCGGAGATTGGTATAACAGCGGCAGCGGCAACAGCGTTCAGCAACAGCAGCGTCAGCTCCACAAGATTAGCTAAAAAAATCGTAGAATTATTGATTATTGTTTGAAATTATTTAATACATTATTGTAGAATTATCCGGCCATCCTTGCCGATGGTTACTGTCGTCGCTCGATCGATTCATTTTGTCGTTGTTTGTAATGGAAAAAATAAATAAAAAATAGTGGCGGTAAGAAAAAAAAGAAAGATCAACGATTATTGGGATACATAATCGGTGCGTGATGGTCGTTTGTCGCTGTCCGGATATCGATGGGTGGCGTTTTGCGTGAATGACGATGATGGGTGGATGTGCAAATATTACTCAGGGGGTCGATAGGGGGACCGGTGAGAAACATGAATGAAAAAAAAGATTGCCGGTGCTCAGGGGGTGGGTTGGTGATGATCGTGGGAAGGTAAGCTTTGTGTTATAGGCGAACACAAATCTCACCTTGGAGTCAAGCACCTCGCCGGGTCGTAATTTTCCCGCCTGCAAAAAAATTACAGAGACATGGCATGAGGCATCGGGAACATCTAATTGTTCTATTCAACTCGTGATGCGTATCTTTCGTATACGCACGAACAAAACGAAACCAAAAAAAAACGAAGAAAGAAAAAAAGGAAAAAATGGTATCTTCTCCTGTGGAGTAAAAAAAAGGTCGCATCGATTCTCGCTAAGAAGATCGATGGAAGAAATCGAGGTCGGAGAAAACTTATGCGGATGATCCGGATCGTATTAATGTAAGGATTGGATGAGACTGTCAAATATGGAACGGTCAGGAGACATTGTAAAAAAATAAAATAAACATACAAAATTGAAGTAAAAAAGAAAATTTGAAGATAACGAAAGCGAAAGAGTTACGAGCTGTCGATGTACAGTTTGATCTCCCAAGAATTATTTTCGACCAGCTTGGCTGTCGCCGTTCGTTCGATCGGCTGACAATGGAATTTAAGTGGAAGAACCGAGTCCCGTGAGAATCGGTACGAGTAATGTGTCTCGTTTAAAGCGGACAAGGATTGCCGACGACGCCGGAGAGTACGTCAGCGCTGACAGAAGACGAGACGTTAGGAAGGCGTCATGCGGCATGACGTTTAAACGAATTGAAAATCGTGCGTGTTTCATCAGCAACGAGATCTCATTTCGGGAGAGGAGGAGGGCTTTTACAAGCGTCTCGGAAAATCAGTTCAGACATCTAGTTAAACTGTTAACACGGCGAGCGATACACCGTCGAAGTGGTGGCCCATTCTTCAGGCTTAATGGCCCTTACACACTTGGCGATTCGAGCGCCGAGCTAACACCGGGCAGCCAGCGTGCTCATTCTCATTGCCACCCTCCGAGAGGATGAGGAAATCTCTGTCAGCCGGAGTCAGAAACAAAAGCGTTCGCATCTGCCAGAGCGCTGTTAACGACCGTACAAGGCCCTCGTTAACGATGACGAGATTGACTATCGTTATAGTATATCGTATAAGAAACTATCGTTTCTTCGTCTGGAAAACAAAAAAGAAGTCAGAAAAAATCAAAATACACAAAAAAAAGACGAAAAGAACAATTTCTCTCGACCAGTTCGATGACGTATTGTGTAAATTTGGTGCGATATATCGGAGATGGGCATCGTCAGAGCCACGAGAACAAGTGGGTTGAATCGTCGACCGGTGTGTCTGTAACGCAATTAGAATCGATGATTAATGGGGTCTCTCTCGTGGTCTCCGCGCCACGGAATCGTACTTCAATTTTCTCGGTTATTATAACAGAAGATGAAGAAGAAGCTCGTGCCATTAGGGCATCGAAAATTTGCCGATGGGAAGGCCGGGGAGGCTTCGGCAGTCCCGAAGAGAGACTCCGCACTCCGGTGTGGCTTCGCTAATATATTTCTCTCCTTAGAGAGAGCGAGAGGCAGAGAGAAAGAGCGGAAGGTGCAAAATGATTCACGGTACATCGCAAAGGTAAAGAAGATCGACCTGCCAGATGCCAACTGCAATCTCGGACGACGTGCGCTCACGCGCCTCAAAACCCTCTCGTCGTCCACGTACTCGAAGATCTCCGTCCGCTCTTCCAACTATTTTAGAAACTATATTTTAAGAATTAATTACCCGGTGGTTGTGGCTTATACTCCCGAGGCGCTTCGGCCCGCCAATTCGCCCCTTCTTCTCTTTTTCATCTCGAACGCTCTCCCGATCTAACTCTTTCTATCCGTTGCCCCCTTTCGATACCCACCCCGCGAGATATTTCGAGAACAAACTTTTTCCACAGCTCGGTCCCTCTCTCGCTTGATCGTCGATTATTATTATTATTATCATTATTATTTTAATAATCTGCGAATGGATATTGTAACTGGCATATCATCATTATAATCGTACTGTCGTCATCGTCGTCAGGGGCACGCATCATCGCGATTTAAGTGTCATCATTATATATAGTATGTATATATTGCATCCAATTTTGTTCATCTATATATATTTAAGTAGTGCATAGTGCGTACTTGCGGCATGCGCTTATATGTATATCGCGAGTGCGAGCCTCTATCACGGCCGGTGCGCTCTTTCGTGCCAGATGCAAGTTGCATTATACTCTTGTTGCTCGGTCACATTGATCGATCGTGGGGGCTCGTAGGACTTTTGCCGCTATTCGAGTTATCATTTTTTTTTTTTTTTTTGGTTGATTAAACGAGGCAAGGAAGACATTTAGGTGAAACGAGCTGTGCGACGTCCCCGAGGGCTCTCTGAAATACGAGCGAGAATTTCGTCACTCAGCTGTCCGTTTGGATCGACGAGAGAGAGAGACTCATTTAACCCGACGATAAGAGCATGTTGAAACGATTATTAATATCCCTCCCTACTAGAGCCGCTCGGGTGTCGCGAATTCTCGCTGCCCGTCCCAATTATGATACTCGCGATACTCGGAGTTATGCTTTCTCGTCAGCCGGACAGCCATACTGCAAATAGCACCGAGCTGTATTATTGATGATGAGGATTTTTTTTTATCGATCAAACTCGATGACCAAATTCGATTAAGTCCTTCGTGCCCACAACGATGTTTCACGGTGATTACAGAGCCACTCGAGGGTTACGAGCAGGCAAAATCGCTCCGGAAAAGCGTTCACTTCGCCTCGAAGGTCTTTCGATGAAACTTTGATGTAAAACCCTTTTTTCTGATTTTTTTTTATCCTTCGAGATCGCGGCGACGCTTCAACGTCACGAACGTGCCGTGAGTCTGTGCATGAGTGTGTGCGGGCGTGCTCGTATATGAGAATAAGTAGAGAAAAATTACAGAATACAATTAAAGAGTGAAATTGTAAGTGATTGAATAGTTTGCA
This sequence comes from Stenichneumon culpator, assembly GCA_964017025.1. Lineage (NCBI taxonomy): Eukaryota > Metazoa > Arthropoda > Insecta > Hymenoptera > Ichneumonidae > Stenichneumon > Stenichneumon culpator. The sequence continues at coordinate 7,605,498 of OZ024775.1, read as the reverse complement.
GAGCGTTGCCGAGTTCGTCGATCAAAATTCGATGGAATTAATCGGAAGACACGAGAACGTCAGTCGACGTTAATTTGCCGTTAATCGACGATCCGTTTGTTTAAAACAATTTATTTAAAAAATTATCAAAATTTTAAGCAATTTTCCGATTTACCCTTTGGTCGACGACTTCTCGTTCACGGCTCTGCGTATTGCGTGTGCAATGAGAGTTGGCGTTGATACAATTAGAATTGTAGAAGAAAAAAAAGAAGAAAAAAAATTATAGTAGTGCATTTTGGTAGTCGATAGTATATTATAAGTTCGCAGAGCCATTCGCATTTCTTTTTTCGCTCCTCTCCATTGCCCGCCGGCGTATCTCACCTTGCGATCGTCCAACACCTCGCCGGGGCGCAGCTTTCTATTCTCCTATGGACCAAATCGTTATTGTATAAAAAAAAAATCAATGTTGTACTTGTGCGTGGAGAAAAAAAAATTGTATCTGTGTTCGTGTGGGTGTTCATGCTCGACCCTTCTTATCTCAATAATATCTCGTCGTCAAGAGTGTAACGTTGAAACTGGCGCATTTTTTACCAAAAAAAAAAATGTCGATGCTAACTGTGAATCGATGATTTACAAACGTTGAACACCAGGTTCGATGTTACGGGAGTTTATAGTTGCGAAAAAAAAAAAATCAATAGACATCTTCTTCTTCGCCTTCGTGCATTTCCATTCGATAATTTTCACGTCTCATTAGGATTGCAGCGTTGTCCATGAAAATATCCTGTGAATGCGCAAATAACTCGTTCCCGGGAGTAACCGAGCCCTGGGGAATACCTTGGAAAAAAAATTGTCGCGACGACTGGCAAAATAATCGACGATTGTGTCTGCAACAAGACACGTATTCTCTCTACTACTCAGGATTATAACACAATGGGTGGTCTGTGTGTGGCTGAGGTTGCGGAATGAAGTATTTTCACAAAAAAGAAAAGAAAAAAAAAATTGGGTTCTAAAGCTAGATTTGCTCATCACACTGTGTGCTAAAAAGTTCTAAACGATGAAAGATAGAGAGAGAGCGATAGAAGTGACATACAATGAGTAGACAATAAAAAAACACGAACAAAGGAAATCGACTCGGGGGTTTGGGGTGAGATCGAACCGGCACAAATCGATCGCAAGACAGGACGTACTGCGAATTCGATGCGTAAAAAAAAACTCTACGTCAATCCTGACAAAAATCATCATCATCCCTCTTCGAAACAAACTCTAGGTGAAACACGCAAAAAAAAGTAAAAAAATAACATGAAAATAACAGACGCACGAACGATAAATAACTGCAAAAAAAATGAAATTCTAGGGTTTAAACGCAGGAACGAGTATTTACAACATGACTCAAAATTGAGCGTTGCTGACGCAAGAGACAAAAATAAATAAACATCACGATCGTGAAAAATAAAGGACCAAACCTTCGACCAGGGTAACTTGCTGGAGGTGCGGCTGCATAGTCGATCCTCATCTGCTGTGATTTATTTCAGCCGTACGCTCAATAGACGTTTCTCCATGACTCGTGAAAATTTCATTGCCAATCAAATTGGAGCTAACCATACATTTTTTTTATTGGCTCTTATTGGAAATTTAGAAAAGATCAAATTGGAGCTTATTTTATACGTTTTTTATCAGCCAATTTTGACTATATCCGACCTCCAGCAAAAAGGCAGTCTATATACCTGTGACACATGAAAAATCTCCGCGGAACATACCTCGTCGCTGATGATAAGACTGGGTCTACGGCCCAATTCTTCGGGGGGTATGAGCGATCCCCTGCGGCTGCTTGTACCACTTCCCGGTGCGAGTGACGGTCTTCTGCTTCCGACGGGCGTGGACTCTCTGATAACTTCGATCTTCGGTGCGTCCGGTGCCTTTATCTCCGGTGTTTTAATCTCCGGTGCATTGATCTCCGGTACTTTGGGCTGAAATCGTTGAAACGTTCGAGTATCACCGTGAGCTTATCGAGGCAGATCCTCGGGCGCGAAGCATTCGTCCTCCTCGGAGGAGAAGAACACCAAAAACAAGCGAGTCAACAGGCGAGCGAGACGTTTCAGCGGCAATTTTTTTTTCAACTTTCCCTCACGGACAAAACGGGAAATCTCGCTTAACGTACAGTCGTCGCGACGCAAAACGTGGATTACGTCAAAGGGATTGTAATAACCGATCACGGGAAAGCACCGAGCCCTCGACTGGCCCGAAAATCCATGACTGACCACTTACCAGTAAGCTATCTGCCAGCGGATCAGGCTTTCTTGGTCTCTCTCTTCTACTCCTCTATTAATGCGTGTGTGGACGTAATGATCCCCGAAAATAGCAAACGTCCCTGTCTCAGATGGCTCGGTTTTTGGACAGAAGTTGAGTGTGAGAGAGAGAGAGATTGAACGGCGGGGGGAGGGAGAGGGGGGAGCGCACACAGAGGCGACAACTGAGGTAACGACGACGTTGGGGATTGTAAGAGGTAAGGACGGCCCCCAGGGAGAGAGATCGAGAGAGAAGGATTTCCGATTGAAGCTGGTATAATAATTCCACTCGTATATAGTTTCGCTTGGAATAGTAGGCGATCCCCTCGTGTGGTAGTGGCAAGGTGGAAACGGCTTGAGGTATACCGAATTCTAGAGATATGGCGAGGTTTTTGCATGCTAAAATAGTTTTCTAAGCGTGGCATTCATCGGTTGCCAACCAGACCGAAGAGTCGTAGCTGTATGGGTCGGATAGAGAGGCTGATTAATTCGAGCGATACAGGTGCTTTCCCGGATATCGAAGGACAACGCGACGTCACGAGTATCCTTAAACGTCGAGGCGCACTCGTGGATGTCCCAGTCATTGGCCATTCGCTCTTTGTAATTTTCATCGTATTATAATTGAATAATTATAATATGATTGGCATTATTTCTAATTGTGTTTTTGTGTTCGAATAAAAAAGATGTATAGCCTTCGAAGAAATTGGCTCAATGACTGAAACATTCGTCCGTCGGACGAAGAGCGGTTTGAGATTTTGTTTTTTTGTGTGTGTTTTTTTTTTCTTTACGTATAGCAGAAGCGATGAAAAGCTTTCGTGGTGACTGGAGCGGCAATGAAGGCGAAGCGAACTCTCTTCGATCTGACGATACTTTCGTAACTCACCTTTGACTCGATCTTCTGCAGGGACACATGAAAACGAAAGACATTTTTAAAAAATTACAGACACTGGGACTAAAAAGGCAATGAGGAATAATCCACAATGAGGAAAGGAAACATTTTTTTTTACCTGGCTCGCAGGTCTCTCCAGTTTGGTTTTCTCACGTCCGGCGTATTCGCCAAATTCGAATTCCTGCGGTTTCTCCAGGACGGCGCGTTCGTAATCTGGTATCTCGGGTAGCTCGTAGCTTGACTCCTTCGAAGCCTTCGATCCCTTCATCTTCTTCACCTCGAGTTTTTCACCCTTCTCGACTTTCTGCGGAGTACATAGACATACGCTGTAATTTCTATGTAAACAGGTGGATTTTTTTAAAGAGAAAACGTCAGTGAAATATTAGATAAGAATTTCTCATCGTAGATCCGAGAAATTTGTATACAGTGGAACATCGATTGTTATCGTAGAGATGCGTTGACGAGGATGGTTTGTCGATGTTGTGTTACGTCGATTCTTTTAGACTGATGGATGTACGATAATAAATTATTCGCAGTTATCGTGTTAATTGTCGATCGATTATTACGATGGCCAGTACAGTGCATGGAATTTTAATCGGTGTGATCGATGGCATTGTTTTCTACATTCGATGCAGCATTATGATTTTCTTAGGGTCGACTTATGGTTTGCGTTTATTGCGTAGAGTGCAGATTGTGATGGATGCAAAATAGATTATAGAAAAATTATAGTTCCTGGAAAATAAAAGAGACGGAAAAAGATAGAGCGTCGATGTCCTTCCGATAAATCTCCGAAGGAGCTGTTAAAGTAGTTCGACGACAATAATTAAACAAGCTTTCGCCATAGTACAGAACAGTCAAACATATAAACGAGATTTAACAGAATAGATCGAAACACGTTATAGAAAGAGAATCGAAGACCAGAGACGGCGCAGACGTAGAAAAGACGAGGAGAAATGTACCGCTAAGTACGGAAAGATAAGATAACGTACAGAATCAGATTGGAAGTGTTCGTAGAGAATAAAAATGAAAAAAGAGAGATTTAGATAAAATAAATTTTGACCTCCCGCATATCGGGATACCTTCAGCGACATCGTGCCATTCTCAACCTTCTCAGATTTTTTAACCGTCTTTACGACGGGTTTGAGCTGTATCGCTTGGAAATTCTCGACTTTAGCTTGCTGCTTCGGAGGCACAGTTCTACGCAGCTTTGGTTTGGCTTCTGGTCCGTCTGTAGGCTGTATCAAGATATTCGATTGTTTTTTTTTGTTTTTTTTTTGTTTTTTGACAATTGCAATACAGCCGATGATTCCGATGTAACGCGGAATTTTGGAAATAAATACAATGATTTCAATATGTACAGTGAATCGTGTATGACTCTTTCGTAGTAATTTACTGAGGTTGTACGCGATAAGCTCACCTTGAGTTTCAACTTGTTCACCTCCTCTTCCTCCTCTTTGGTCTGCAATCAAACAATGCAAAATTGCGTCAAGTATAAACTCAATCGAAGGATAGCTCGATGTATATTACCTTCTTTGCAACAGGCTTCAAGGAGAACTTGCTGAAGTCTTCCTTCTGCGAACAAAATAAAAAAAGACATGATATTAAAACCCCGTTAAAATTGCACACGTGCACCGTGATCCGATATCCGCCCATTCCTGTTATCCCGTTATCCTGTTACAAAAATTAAACAAAAGTTAACAAAAGTTAAAATACATGTGATCAGATGATTGATGATTAGATTTATTATGACAACAATTTTTATGATGAGACATATGAGCGTAGAGCGTGAGTAAGTGTGATCGTGTATGTGTACCTTTTCGGGCTGACCGAGGGTGTTATTAGCGTTCGGGGACTCATCGTCCTCGTTCTAAAAAAAAGAATAGTTTTTTTTTTGTACAGAGAGCGTGAAGCGTGTAATGAATTTTTCTGTCTCATTGTATCGCAACAGTGTGCTGTGTACCTTTTCTTCGGGCTTGCCGAGGGAGTACTTGGATTTTGGAGCATCCTTCTAAAAATGTTTTAAATACGGATCAGTGTTTAGGAATAAGAAAAGAACGAGTGCTAAATTGATGTTTCAATGGATGAAAACGAGTGTAGAATTGTTTCGTGTACCTTCGCCTCTGCAGGTTTGCCGAGTATCGGTTTCGGAGCAACGTCGTCCTTCTAAAAGAGTGTACAATTTTTAGTTTGAGTCAAATTGATCGAGGCAATTAATTTTGAATTAACGTAAATGTTTGGTTCGTGTTTGTAGTGTACCTTGACCTCTTCCGGCTTTCCGAGAGTCGATTTCGGAGCAACTTCGACTTTCTAAAAGAGTGTACAATTTTTTGCTTGAGTCAACTTGATCGAGACAATCAATTTTGAATTATCGTAAATGTTTGGTTCGTGTTTGTCGTGTACCTTGACCTCATCCGGCTTTCCGAGTGTGGGCTTTGATTTCGGAGATGGTTCGTCCTTCTAAAAGAGTGTATAATTTTTCGTTTCAGTCAAATTGATCGAGGCAATTAATGTTGAATTATCGTAAATTTTTGATTCGTGTTTGTCGTGTACCTTGACCTCATCCGGCTTTCCGAGTGTGGCCTTAGGTTTCGGAGATGGTTCGTCCTTCTAAAAATTATGTCACGTTTTAACTATCTCGGTGTTCTCGAATTCTCGGTATCATCAGATAAATTTACATTCGTTCGAAATGTTTTATGTTATACCTTGACCTCCTCGGGTTTGCCGAGTGTCGATTTTGTTTTCACAGCCAATTCCTCCTGTAAAATTTTCGCGTTTTTCGTTTCAGTAAGTCTTTCAAAGTCGCTAGTGTCACGGTTTAGTGATTCGTGTACCTTTGATTTTTCGACATTAGCGTCAACGGTTTTCGTTTTCACTTCAGTTTTTTCCTACAAAATGCAAAGATTTTTTTTTTATAGCACAAACTTTATCATCGAAGCTTTCGAACGATAGGCGACAAATGTTACGAGTCTCTACCTCTTCGTCCTTCTTTTCGACCTTCTTCTTGACCGACAAACGTCTCTGAAAGCGTTAGTTTTCGATATAGAACGGTGTTTTATCATTTCGATAACGCGTTAATGAGTTTCGATGTGTTATCGGTGTGTTAGTGTTATCGGTGTCTTAGGGTATGTGTGTATGTGTAATAGTGTACCTTCGGCTCTACAGGTTCCTCTACAGGCGGTTTAGATTTAGGTGCCTCCTGAAAAAAACAAGACGATCGAATATCGAAATTTATAAAAATTACTGACGATCGTGGCAAAACCCTCGTAGTAAACGCGAGTGAATAATTTCAGATATGTCGCATGTACCTTCTTGTCCTCGATTTTCTCCGGTGCCGCCTTACCCTTTACTGACGGTGTCTTCTAAAAATTATTTTATAAATACCCTCTCTATAGAAATTATATCGAAGTACCATTTCTATCGTCACACTCATGTTTGCCATGAACACGAAGTGATATGATCTACGGTATTTCATTACCTTTTCTGCGATGGAAGTCTTCCTCTCCATCACGGACGAACGTCTACTCTCGCTCTTCGATTCCTCTTCGAACTAGATAAATAAATTACAGTATAAATTTTAACTCATTTCATGAGACGACGGATATGCGTTAGCAATTCGTTAGGCACGTAGAATCTGTCATTAGAATCTATAATTGAAGCCTTTCTCTACGAGGACTCATCCAGTGTGTTTGCGCGGCCACAAATTGGCGCATCTCCTTTACTTCGGTACAACGGATGCCAATTATTACCCGTATCCAATTGTTCGATCGCGTTTCCACGATATTACTTGTTCTTTTTTGTAATTTAGTGCAGACCCGATCTGCGACGAGATTTCTTTGTTTTCTTTTGTGTACCTTCTGTATAGAGACGCGGCGACTGGAGGGCGGACTGTCATCTTCGGAGATCTACGAGCGAGGGAACATTGTGAGGAGATTTTAGTATTTATTATTATTATTTTTTTTTAAGAAACAATGCAATCTACTGTTATTGCGAAATAAATTAACGGTGATTTACCGTTTCCTCGGTGGACACCAGCGAGCTTCGTCGGCTTTCCGTTCTCAATTCCTCTACCCTGCTGACGGAAGACTTGCGAGTGGTGATTGTCTTCTCGGGTTTCGGTGTCGTTTCGCGAGAAACCTGAACATCAAATAAACGCGATCATGAAATAGCACCGATACAAAATAATTAAAAAAATTAGAACTCTCAGATATTTATTGCGGTCACTTACGTCCTTTGATTCGGGCTCTTTCTTTTTCAGGGTCTTCTTCTGCAAATAATTAGAACATAGTTATCGCTGTCCTCAAATTTTTTTAAATGTTTGCTAATCGACAAAACTGCGTCTCACCTTTTCCGGTTCCTTCTTCTCCTCGATCTTCTTCTCTTCTACCTTCTTCTCCTCGACCTTCTTCTGCATTATAAAAATAATCGTTAAAATTGCAAGCGATTGTAACAAACTCCAAATAAGCGTATTGTGCCGAGAGTCAATACCTTGATGGACTTTCGTTCTTCGACCTTCTCAACATTATTGACAACTTCCTCCTCCTTCTTCTTCTACGGATGACGTAAAAAAACATTCAGATATGTGACATAAAGTTCGAAACAGTGAATCGTTCATTCAATGACATAAAACATGCAGTGCAACGAGTAACACAATCAGTGGAATGTATGCAAGTAAACAATTATGATTTTGTCATGCAGATTGCCTCCGTGATAATCGTGAGCTCCAGAGACATTGTTTTTGGAGATTGGGGATTATTGCCTGTTTTGTGATTTTCTATGCCTTGGGCCTTTAGTGCGACGTCGCTACGGTGATGTAGTATTCGAAGCATACGACTACTATCGTATAAAGTAACTTTCTCTATGAAGCTTAAATTAACGCTGATAGCTGTTGCGCTGAGGAGTAAAGTAAATAGCATGATTGAAGTAAAAAGCAGGTATAGTGAAAGAAGCGTAGTGAAGAGTAGAGATAGCGTGAGAGAAGTAACAAGCTTGTCGTCGTAAAAGAAAACTCAATCCCTAGGTGTAAAATCGATCTTTGCGATAAAAAATGTTGTCGCTTTTCGTCACAAATTCGATTCCACGACTAAAACGATCGAGATAACTTTTAGATCCTCGACTCACCACGATCTCCGTTTTCTGAAACGAAAGAAACAGCGATTAATCGTCACGTCGACACAATTGTTAACATAGAGAAAAAAAGTAGAATATCTAATAGACTGCCAGCGAAACTACGTAAGCGTTTACGTAAAAAAAAAAGTAATTTATTTTACTCGAGGTACAGTAAGGATTTGTGACTTGGAGGAAAAACAGAGGATACGAATGATGAGATCGAACAGAGGTGAGATTCGCGGACGAGTGGAAAACACATAACATATATTTCGAAGATAACGATACGTCCATAAATCGCGAGTGGAAAGTGTGAAATACTGTTTGTGTTGTTACGATCGAAACGGAAGAAAATGTTAAAAGTATAAGAGAGTAAAAAAAACGTGTATTGTGCGTTACCTTCGGGGCATCTGGTTTGTCGATACCGTTCGTTTTTGTGTCCGGTTTGTCCTTGAAAAAATAAATAAATAAATAAAAATATGTGTGAGCGAAACAAGATCTCGGAATAAAGTCCATTCGAGTTGTCTCATCGGACGAGGACGAAGAGTAGAGATGATCGACGAAGAGAAAAAGTGATGAATAAAAAAAAACTATGAGTTGAAGAAAATGTCCTTGCGGACTCGTTCTTGATGCTCGAGGGATTTTGAGCCAAGTGTGCGTGTTAATGTGTGTGAAGTATATGAGTGTGAATGTAGCTACGTATAAAGTGTAGGTGTAAGGTGTACCTCAACCAGTGAAACGATATCGGAAACTTCGGACATTGGTTCTTCGACAATCGGCTCGGCGACGCTGGATTCGACGACACTCACCAGTTCGTCCTCTTCCTCCTCTGTTTCTTCACTATAATCCTCATCATCATCCTCCTCGTCGTCATTGACCGAGTCGATCACCTTTCGCGTTGCAATACGTTATAGGTTTTTGTTTCGAATCAACGGACAAACGTGGCCAAATATTGAGATTTTTTTGTTCATATGTTAGAAGGGTAAGTTGCGACTCGGAAGCATTTTCCTAAGGACTACGATTGTTAGTTGGGTCAATTGTTCGTAGTAGAAAGATTGCTTGTCGAATCTTCGCTACCTTCTTCTCCTCCACCTTTTCTTCCTCCTCGACCTTCTTCTCCTCCTTCTTCTCCACCGTCTTTTTCTTCTTCTCCTCTTCCTCCTCCTTTTTCTTCTTTTCAACGCGCTTCTGCAATATCGAGGTGTGAGGGCACATGCGAGATATTTTCGCGAGGGGTTGGAATGGGCGGAGTTAAAAAAAATGGAGAACAGTTTTAATCACGTGGGGGTCACGAGTATCTGGGTACTTTGATTGAGACTAGGGGGTCAATTTGTACCTATAGTTTCGCGACTTTTTTTCCGTGGCAGGGTCAATGATACTCGTACAGGAAGAATATATATATCTCGAAGCTAGTCAGTCGACAAGAATATAGTCGTATTTGTACATCGAACAATAATTGATTATAGGATCTCTTCATCGAACTTACCTTGACGGTTAATTCGGCGGAAGACTCGTCCTTGCCCATTTCGTTGCTGACGACCACCTTGTAAGTGCCTGAGAATTCTTCCGTGGCTGAGTTGATTGTCAGCTTCATTTCGATACCATTGAACGAGATCCTGACCTCCTTCGAAGCCTTGATGATCGTCGAATTTCTGAGGACACATTTCAATTAATAGTTGCCCTTGAGACATATAAATTGATGCGAAGAGAATATTGTAAATATACGTACTTGTACCACTCAATGGTGACCTTCTTGTCGGACTGCGCAAGCGATGCCGTGAACTCGACGGTCTGACCTTCCTCGACAGTCTTCGCAAAATAATTTTTTTTTTTCATTAACAAATTAATTTACAGACTTGCATTCTTATCCGTATTGGGTCGATTTAAATGATAAAATAACTTACGACAGTCTTGAGGCCGGAAGCGATCTTCGGTTTCTCGATCTCTTCCGGTATCTCCATTATCTCGACGACTTGAGATGTAGCCTCGCCCTTCTCGTTTCTAGCCACCAGTCTGTACTTGCCCTTGTCGGCTGTCGATATCTTTTCGATCTCGAGTTTGACAACAAATTCGCCCTGCGAGAACACGTTGGATCGTTACCGTTAATGTTGAATGTCAAGTGTTTAGATGTTTCGAGAATATTTTATGGTATCGGGACATACTTCTTTGACTTTCTCGACGTGCAGCGTGTGTCGGCTGTCTTCCTTCACCGCCTCGCTCTCCTTGAACCACGTGCAATTCGGCGCGAATTTGGACATGACGTGACACTCGACGATCACCGTCTTCTTCTTCACTACCTTGACGACCTTGGGTTTCTCCTTGATCACCGGTATAACTGAAAACAAAAAAAAATACGTTAATGTGTTGAAGAAAAGAAAAAAAATGTCCGCATGGCAACACAATTTTTTTTCTTACTTTCAACGTTAAGGGTGAGATTCGCGTTGAGTTCTCCAAGGGCGTTCTTGATGTTACACTTGTAGAGGCCAGAATCTCCCTCGCCCGGATCGTTGAGCGTCAGTTTTATGTAATAAATGTCCTCCTTCTCCTTGACGATGCTGATAGAAATTTTCGACGACTCAGTGACCACTTTTCCAGCGTGGGTCCACACGATCTCGGGCTTCGGCTTTGCCTTTACTCTGCAATCCATTATCACGAGTTTTCCTCCGTCCTGCGACTGGATACGCGGCTTATCGACGAACGTTGGACCGTCGCCCTCCGGCTCGGGCTCAGCTTCGATGTTCAGGTTCAGATTCGCGTTGCTCTCGCCGAATTCGTTCTTTACGTGGCATCTGTAAGTGCCGCCGTCCGGTCCGGTAGGATCCTGAAGCGGAAAGGAAAGAAAATAAACGTTTAAATTGTATTCTACGAAAAACAAATCGTCGTCTTTGGAAAAAATTACAAAAATTTCCATACCTTGATCTCGAGCGTGAGCTCGTAAACGTCCTCCTCGACGACCTTAGTTTTTATCGAGATCTTCGACGTCTCCTTGACAACAGTTGTGCCCCGGAACCAGGTGACCTCGGGCTTTGGCTTTGCTCGACACTTGCACTTCATCGTGATCAGGGTACCGCTCTCGTTCGGAATGATGCGTGGCTTCTCGACGAACGACGGCGCGAAGCCAGCCGCGTCTTCTGCGTCTTGGGAAGATCCACGATTAGACAATAAACTTCGTTGCCGATTAATCCTCCCTCCACCCCGTGGAGGAGTGCGCTGCGTTCAGCATTTTTTTTCGAACGCAATTTACACTTCCGATTGGAAATGCGAGCTATCGAAGAATTCGATTTACATTTCTCTACGCCGAACGCTCACGCACCTGAGGATTATCCTGCGTCTCGTATTATTCAGGGGATTACATAGTTAATAAAGTTTTTGGTTCGGCACTATTGTTTGATATTAGAGAAGCGATTACAGACAGAGAGGCTTTGAACGATCAGAGTTAGATTCGGCGCGTTATACTTACCCCTCTTTCGAGTATTTCATACATCTTACGAACGATTTACAATTTTCGACATGTATATGTATACAAAATGTACATGCTATCTAACCGGGACCCACGTGAACGTCGAAAATAAAAAATGGAAATCATGAAAACTGGATGTGTACGAACGATTTTCTTCAAGACGAGCAAATGTTGTTGTTGTTTTTTTTTAACGTGGAAACATAGTGCGATATCGTTGATGAAACATTAAATACAGTATAATAGATAAAAGACAGAATAGAGGAGACAATGAAGAAGTGAAGATGATAGTTGAGAAATTGGTGTGCGAGAGACAAGATCGTGAAGGTGATCGGGTTGGGTATAAATTGATTTTTTTAATATATCCATTGGACGTTCGTCACTTGCCTTGGAAGTTAAGGGCGATGTTTGCGTTACTCTCGCCGTAGTTGTTAAACGCGTTGCACCGATAATTTCCACCGTCGGCCTTGGTGGGATTCGATATTTCCAGGGTGAGAAGATAGGTGTCCTTGCCGGTTGCCTTGCGGGACATTTTAACCCTCGAACTGTCGCTGATCGCCTTCTGTCCCTGGTACCATGTGATATCCGGTACCGGATGGGCCTCCAGGATGCACTCCATTATAAGCAGATCACCCTCTTGACGTATCGTCGGCTTCTTCGGGAAACGCGGTGCCTTACCGTCCGGAATTCTGCGTATAGTCGATTATTCGTATTTGTTTTTTTCGAATCTTTTTTCAACTCTCTTTCCTTAACGAACATTCTCTCGAATCGAAGGATCTCTCCATGCTTGTAGATCACTCCATACGTATGCAGTTCCAAATGATCGCGCATGCGGCATACACGGCGAGGATTCGATGAACGTAGCGACAACAGTAATTTTCAACAAATTTTTTAACGCTCAAATATAAATATCAATGTTTCGCAATTATTCCATAAAAAATGAAAATAAAAATTGACTTGATTGGACGTGGTTCGAGCTTCGAAAATTGATTGCGAATTACTGGACAGTGCTACGAAAAATCTTCATTAACATGCTCAATATATTGTCTGCCTTTTCTGTTTTTTTTTTTTTGTTTTGTTTTCGTACTTTGGTTTGTCGCCACCCTCGAAGTTCAGATTAATCGTCGCCGTTCCTTGACCGTGCTTGTTCTTCGCGCAGGCTCTGTACTCTCCACCGTCTGCCTTCGCGACGCCGCTGATCTGCAATCTCGCTAGGTAGTAGAGCTTCTGATCGAGCTCGAGGGACATCTTGAACCTTCCGCCTTCCTTGATCTCGTTGTTCCCGTGATACCTGACACCCAGCATCGCGCATGCACGCGTCACAGTGACCAATTCTTTCTTTTTTCAACTCTCTCATTATCCTCGACGACGCTCGGAGTGGACGCTTCTCAACATTTTCAAGGTCTCGAGACAAAGGCAAAGAAGCAATGTGGCAAAACAAATAATGATTCGATCGACTCGAAGACTTGAATTGTGAAACGGATCAATTTTTTTTTGCACTCAAATTTCAATCTAAACGGACACTATCGAACCAATTTGAGGTAGCTACTGCACGGAACACCAGTGCTAAATTTTCACAATTTTTTATCCAAAATGTTGTGCATTGTATAAATTTACTGTTTATACAATTTTGGATGAACAATTGTAAAAACTTAGCACCCATTTGACGAGTGTGTCGAGCAGTACCTTAAGCACCAAAAATTCGTGCTGCCGAAAGTTGAGGGTTCAAAGAGAAAAAATATAACCGCTAGCGTCCACTTCGTTCGGTCACCTTACCACTTGACACTGGGTTTAGGATCGCCGACGCATCGACACTCGAAGGTGATGGTGTTGCCGTCGTCGGACTGTCGAATCAAGGGTCGTTCGGTGAATGTCGGTTTGATCCCGTCGTCAGGTACTGGTGCCTCGTCGCCTAATAATTTCGCACAAACGGGTATCCACAGCTCAGTTAAATTCCGTTTGCGTGCAGAAACGGAGAGCGACGTATCGATCGAGACGATCTATATACGTCTACGCGCGATTATTCGAGTCAGGCGGAGGGGCGGAGGGGGGATGATGATAGTGAAGATGACGATGCAAAGGTATCGTTGAAGGTTTGATGATAACGAATAGTTTTGAAGAGGAAGAATTCTCGACGACGACTGCACTGCAACTGCCGACCTTATCTCATTGCTCAGTCGAATAAATGATATTTTTTTGTAACAATAAAAAACGAAAATGATCGCGAACACGACGTTTGTTCTTTTTTTTTCCATCACTCTGTCATATAAACGTATTTCTACGCAACATAATCTACGAAGCGGCTTTAATGACATGGATGGTTGAGAAAATGAAAAAGAAATGAAAAAAAGAGAATTCGCTGGAAACCTCGTAGAAGTATGTACAGCGAGTTAGGAATCGGCACACGACAAACACGTTGAAACAATAACATAGTGAGATAATTCACCGCAGCAACCTCTAGTGAAGCGTCAGCGTCAGGCCAAATTGGCGATCATTGCCACAGCGTTCAACGATCGAACGAAGAATTATCATGGAATCATCTTTGATTTATAAATCAAAGACAAATAATCAATCGTTCGATCGATGAGCGCGATGCAGGATCGAATTAATACGTCATTTATAGAAAGCAGCAGTGGGGCATTACATTATTGATGTTCTCTCGCGTTCTACTTGATAATCCCGGGCCTCGTTTTCATAACGTTTTGTCAATTTTGGCTATATCAAACCGCGGGCTGTATATCGTGACATGGACCATTTTTCTTTCTTTTGGTTACTTTTTCTCAATCTGTTCTTTCCTCTTTCGCGCATTTTACTTTTTTCAATCTCTGCCGTTGTCTTTTTTAATCATTTCCTTTTTTCTTCGTTGAACCGATCGATACGTGCTCCTCGACGAGAGTAAATGATATACAATTAAACATAGTATGAAGAATAAAAAATAAAGAGTACTGAGGGAAAGGTACGTGATTAACGATCGAACCAATCGTATGTCGAAACAATGTATCGTGAATGAGAGACGTTGTGTTTGAATTTGAATAGAAAATAAAAACGATTTCGTTTTTTTTTTGTAACGGAAAAAAATAATAATAAAAAGTAGAGGTCGATGAAGGAAGATCGGTGATCGATATACATCCCGAGTTAGCCGGGTGGGGGGCGGGGCGGATGATCGATGATTGTTGTTGTTGTTGTTGTTGGTATTATTGATGAGTTGATGAGACGCTCAATTTTAATCAATTTGTGCATACTTACTGTCGAAATTCAGGGATATCGTGGCATTCGATTCGCCGAGCTCGTTCTTCGCCGTTACTTTGTATTTTCCAGCATCCTCAACTGTGACGTTTTTTATTTCAAGAGTGGCGAAGTACGAGTGACCATCTTTATCAACGGTCAGCTGTTAAAAAAAAAAGAAACAAAACAGAAATATAAAACAATCACCTTCGAATATGTTTGAATCACGATTTATTTGTTTATTCGAATTGCATTGACCGACCTTGTGCCTTGGCGAATCTTTGACGACGTTTCCATCGTGAAACCATGAGACCTTCGGGGTCGGATCGGCAGTGATGCGGCACTCGAAGAGCAATCGTTTTCCATCGTCCTCCTGCCTGATCGCGGGCTTTTTCGCAAAAGTCGGTGCGATACCGTCGATTTGTCTGCAATATTGAATATATTTTTTATAAAAAACAAAACAAAAAAAATCTCGAGTTTAACAGCGGAAAAAATTGTTTCGACGATAATAAAGGCATGAAGTCGTAGCTCGGAAGGATCATGAAGATCACCGACAAACATACGGAGTTCGCCGCTAAGTTTAGAAAGAATAAGTAGGCTGCAGCTGTTTTCCTCGATTCTGAGAAGTACTTCGATACCCCTTCCGCCATCATCGAGCTGGTGAGCTCAGAACAGCGAATAAAAAAGAATCTGCAGGAATTGTAATTCGTTGACCCCAAGCTTTTTTGTTAAAAAATTACCGTCCACCGCAGCGAATTGAGAAGCTATTTTGTCATGCAGTATTTATACGCGGTGTCAATTAGCTCAAATGAGTAACAAGTCTCGAGTCTCCTTGACGATGTTCCATTGTCGAGCAAACCGTTGAAATTATGAAGATTTAACACGAGTAGCCGACGAGAGTACGAGCGAGCACCTCTTATCGTCCATTTTCCGCGAGTACTGCGCCGAAAATAGCGGACATTCCGCGCCGGTTATTTCCGTCGACTGGTGATTGAAGCGAATCGAGTTGAACATTGTCAACACACCGACTCGGGCTTCTCTACCGGTAGCATCGAACTCGGGATATCGAGTGCACATTGGTGACGCACGATTACAAAGAGGCACCCTTTCTTCTCGCGTCGATCGATCCGTTGAATCAAAAAGACCCATGTCGAAGAAAAAAAAAAGACATCGACACACGTACAAACGTAGTCGTTCATTACACACTTCTTTTTAATTTCAAAACTTGAAACACACAGAGAAAAAATCGTTAGTAAGAAACAAACAAAAACAAAAAAATGGTGCCAGAAGCACTCACCGTTTCGGAAGTGGCAGGATAGCTAAAATCACAAAAGTGAGGGCGTAATAAGCGATGCAGCGAAATTGAGAAGCTTTTTTTATGATCTTCAAAGTAAAGGTAATAAAAGTAGCGATTATTTGCGGGAAAGTTTCATTTAAGGCTCGTCACGTTAAACGCACAACTGTTTTCCAAGTCGAAGAGGAAAGCGAGTGAACGAAGGAAGAAGAGCATAAGAAGAGAAGAGGCTCGAGTTACGACGAATCAAAGAAGAAAAACTGATGCCTCGCGAGCAGAGAAAGTTTGAGAAGCAATAGAAGCGATAGAGATAGATATAAGCGAGAAATAAATAAAAAATCGTACATTCGTCTCGCGTCACTCTCAGCAGCGTCTAACTTACTTTTCTCTAGGCTCGTCCACGGCTGTAAAAACACAATTTCTATGTAACACGTGTTTTCCGATAATTAATCACTGACGCGAGTTTCTTATTATCAATAACTCCGTGCGGGCATCCCGATTGCAGGAAAGAGCCATCCGGTTCTCATCAGACTACATTCCAAGAAGTTTGAAAGTAGAGAAAAAAAAAGAAAAAACACGAATCTCTTACTCGATGAGTAGTCTAATAATTCAATTGCACGCTAAGTATAATCGTCGATGCCGAAGAGGCGAACTGTCCGAGCAATTTCGCGTAAAGACGCGTTGATGTACGATGCTAAATCAGCTGTAACGTTCGGGTTCTCGCTAGGCGATCATGAAAAAACGGTTTGGAATAACATACGCCGAGTAAAAGAAACACAAAAATCGCGGAGAAAGCTGTGCGTGTGTGTGCGCGCGCTGAGGATCGTAAAAAGAACCAGACACCTTTATAAACAATTGTTCCAGTCTTATTTTATCGACGGGATCGTTGAGGGCGATCCTCGGAAAGCCATCTGTAGGCAAAGTATATTCTACTTTGTGCGTATGAGTAGAGCGGGGCAAAACGGACCATTTTTAGCAATCCTCAGCGTGACATAAAGAAAAAAGGAAAGTCTCATCTCGAATGGAGGACACGGGTCCATTTTGCCCCGAGTTCTTCCAGAACAAATGAATTCTTTTTTAGGAATGTTGATAAGAAATCGATCAACTCACGACTGAAGTTAAGGTTGATGGACGCTGCGACCTCGCCCATCTTGTTCTTAGCCTTGACCTTGTAGAGGCCAGCGTCGGTCTCGATGACGTCGTCGAGCTCGAGTACGACGAGAAACTTGTTGGTGCCGACGCTCTGTATCTTGAAGTTGGTCCTCGCATCCTCGCTCAGCTGTGTCTCTCCGCGAAACCATGATATCTCCGGTTTCGGTGAGCTCACCAATTGGCATTCGAATATTAGCCTGTTGCCCTCGTCCTCCTGACGAAGCTGTGGCTTCTGGGTGAAGCTCGGCGCGAAATCATCGGCGACCCCCATCTTTACGGGGTGCCCTGATTTCCCTTCAGGATTACGCCCGTTTCCAATCCGCGAGAATCGATTATTTTTTCACGAATTTGCGGGCTCCACGGGATTAAGATCCTTCTCCACTGTCCTCGTTCACGGACTCACTCGCTATCCGTCCTGCGGCACCATTCAGCCTCTCGGCGTCGATCTCTTCGAGGCGAAGATCCAACTAATCGCGTCGCTGCCACGACAGAGACACGAGAATCCTTTTCAATCGACGGTGATCTCTGAAAACATACGAAACATTATTTTTATACGATCGTTCTGTTCATCGAATTTTTTTTCCTCTTCTTACTTCCAACGAAACATAAATCTTTTTTCTTCGAACTGCAAGTGCCAAAACATGAAAATTGATATTAAACGTAAATTTGTGCCAGGCGCGTAAACAAAGTCTATTAATAGGTCGAAAAGTCCGAGTTCAGACACTCCGATGACTACAAAGTGTAAAATAACTTGGACGGTATGTTGGCCACATGCGTCAGACAAATTTCGTTTCGTCGGCGACATTCTCCGATTAGCTCACACTCCACCTCTCAATTCCCAAATGGCATAATCGTTTAAAACGAATTATCGTACTTTGGATGATTTGACAATTTCTAGATAATTTTTTTTTTCAGAAGCAACTGAAATTTATTCGAGCGTTAATTTACAGCGACGTTCCTCATTCATACTCGTGCGGTATTCACCGCTACTAAAAATGGTTCAGTACATAAGCTAAGCCGGAGCGGGTGTGACGCAAGAGATCCTATTATTAAAATGCCTCTTCGCTCGAAATAGACGGCTACTTGCTTATCTTAGTAATCGGTTATTATGTTTAGCGTTGTGCGTTCGTATGCACGGGCGATCCCGTGTGTTGCACATGTACGTAAATAATTAATATATATTCGCGTACATAGTCGCGGACCCTCGGTCGGAAGTTCGATCCGACGACGCTTCGATCGATGAGATATCATCGGTTATAGATCACGCTTTGCCGGTGAGTGTGCGAGCTCGAAATAATACACAAAAGTATACAATTACCGGGATTTTCGCGAAGCGTTTTAATATAATTCGTCGAGTATGCGAGAAGACTATAGGAGCTCGTTTCGTAGAGCTTTCGCTTGCGTCAACGGGTATAATCGCACACGGGAGAGAAAGAGTGTGTGCGCGCGGTGATACAACGCGACGGTAAGAGTTGGCATCACGCCCCGAGAATACTCGAGATCGCTGCCCCTCGTAATTGTATTTAGCTTTCTTATTCCTAAGAAATAAAATAAAAATAACAACTAAAAAAAATAACAACAAATTAAGATAACAACCAATATCTCGCCCGGCATCGTCGAATGAGAAATACAATTAATTTTATCGTTCGATTCGGAGATAATTTTGATAATACGAATTTCATCTATATCGTCTCGCGTCGCTATGTTTAGATCCTGAGTTAATTCTATTTGCGTCGGTCGTTTGACCGAAAATCTTCAGGGTTGCGAAGCCACACCGGTACATATCAATCGTCGAGTCTTGAGGGTACGAGACCTCAAAATCGAATTGGCATGAGTAATTCGTGGCTCCTCTCTGCAGCGCCGTCGAACAGTGAATAGGCGCGGGTTAAATGCCCCTTTTGCCCTCGAGCCTTTCTTCATCGTGGCTTTCTAAAGATGCTTATATTTCTGGCACCCCGATCGAACAAGCGAATACGCATAATTTTATGATCGGCAGAAAAAAATGTTTGAATTCAGTGTGAAAAATGTTAGATCTCTTTAAAAAAAAAAGCTTGTTCGCCTTTCAAAAACGATATTTCCTCTGCCTCGCACGCCCTACAGTGAATCATAGTGAAGAAGTTGGAACGCTTTATCGAGCCTCTTTCGGATTAAAAGAATATAAATAAAGAGTGAAGACACGACGATTTTGTCTCGTGTCGAATTATAATTGCCTTACTCGTGCCGGCGCGACAATAGTCATTCGTTAAATTCATCCACTCGGTACAAAGTAACAATGAAGTATTGTGGATGAAAAAGCCCGAAGGACTGTAGTGTCATTTGTTTTTCAAATCACCCGCGACAATTGGCACGGAGTGGAACCCAATCCAAAGTGGCCGGAGCTTTTGTACCGCGCTCGATCATTATATTTTACATGTGTACACATATATATATATGTACCGTGGCTCGTCTGTACGGCGGTGGAATTAATTAGACGCCACTTGCCGAACGTTTAATACGCGAGGTTTTCGGAGCCACGGAGGTGTTCGGCTGTTCTCTCGTGTTTATTGATCGCCGAGTGACAGCGGGCATACGCGTCGCATTTTTCCGCGCCTGTCCGAGCAGCCACGGACCGTTACTACTGGTTCGATCTACTTGCTGCGCTAGGGAGCTGCGCATTCGCTCCTCCGCAACGTGGCGGACCTCTAGCGAGACTTTTCTACTTGTTGCACGCCACAAACCCGCCAACGAGTTATCGCCCCGGCCGGCTGTGCACGCACCGCCATTTCTACTGGTCACTCGCTACCGCGTTCTGCGTACACCACTGTCTGGCTAGTAAGGTCGTGACCAGTGAATCCCTATCGCATGCCACTTCGGTATCCGGCTGGCCGGCTACCAATTGCCGTTTCTACTCGCGAGATCCGACTATCCTAAACTACTGAAACATTTTTTCTTTCCTATTCCCGACGGGTCTAGAAAAATATATAAATATACTTGAAAAATATATATCTGAAAGAATCGGGAAAATTCGCCGAGTGTTCTACTCGGAGAAGAAATACGTGAAACCGTCGAGAGAGGGAAGACGAGATATGCGGATATTTTTAAATCGCTCGCTGTAGCGAGAGAACCCGTCGACGAAGACGAGAAGAGTCAAGCGCAGCGGTGGTGGTTGGGACGGTGGAATATATTTCCTGCCCGCCACCCACGCGCCACCGGAGAGATACGTACCGCGATGATTTTCACGCAAGCGTACGAGGGTGCGAAAGAAGCTTGGAAGTCAAGAGGAGGAAGTATGAGAGCGGGCTCGCAGTCTGACGAAATCGTACGGATAGGGGCGCGTAGAGTGAAAAAAATATACGGAAAAAATTAATGGAAAGAAAAAAAATTGAATACCAACATAGATAGATGACGGATAGCCGGACGGAGGATTCACGAGAAACTACCGCGGGCCCCCGTGGCTCCTCCTCACGTTACGTTCTCTAAAAATACACGGACACCGAGCCTAGATACCTAGATAGTGCTCTACGAATAGTCTGCCGCAGACCGGAGGCGCTCGCGGTGTCTATTCGACAGTCACGAGTCTCCCAGAGAACTCGTGTGGATTAGTCAGAGCCACGATCGAATGTAAAAAAAAAAAAATTCAACCGCAAAAAAAATCTGTTCGATAATTTCCGAAAAATACAATTTCTATTATTTCGAAGTTTGTTGTGACTCGGTTGCGAAATAAATTTGGTCTTAATTGTTTGCATTTTTTAAAAGGTAAAATGTAATAAAAAAATAATAATAATGACGTAAGACTATTTTATTTACGAAGTAACCAGTCGTGCTGGATCTGCGCGTCCTTGGCCTTCCCCTATTCCTCGATCTATCGCTATGGCGTTTGCACTTTCTGCACCACCGGAATATATATGTGAATATGTATATATATATATATATAGGTATATAGGTCGATGTAAGATTTTAATCGAACTCGATACAGCAGATAAAGATTTTGCAACGAGCAATGAGCCTCTAACGAGATTATTAGCACGCAAACGTAATCGAGATCGTTGATCGATGAAGCAATATCGAGCTACAGAACGATGTAGATCGTTGATTGACGGGGCTGCCGGATCGATCGATTGCAGAAGTATACTTCACTAATTCGCGGCTATGCAATTAAATACCGGCCTGATCGAAATTGGCACACTTTTTAGTCTTTCAGTACAGCTGTTTTTTTTTTTCCCGGAGCTTAGCTCGAACTGCCTCTGAGCGAATGGAACGCGGGGCACCGTTACGTAAGAAAGCTCTGGCTTCCTCGATCTTTTTTGTTCTCCCCGATCGTAGACACACGTTAATGATATATCGTCGATTAATCCGTAAATAGCGTTTCAATCCATTATGTATAAATTAATTTTCTTTTTTTTTACTCGTTCTCGTAACGTAATCCATGAATCCGGAAACCGTGAAGTTGCTGGCACTTGTGTTATTGGCACTGTTTTTTTTTCTTTTAATGTATTTAATTAATTATTCTCTCCAGCGCGATAATCGATTGTTAAATTTTCACACGTATACGCAAACACAGAGGACCAAGCATTCTTTTTAATTTTTTATTTATACGTATCTCACTCGCTCTCAGTGCAGCTGGCTTGACTTACTTGAGGGACTAGTCGTCAAATTTTTCCCGACGTCTCCGGCAAAAGCAAAAATTCAACTCGGGAGTGAAAGAAAAAGAAATGCGATAATTAAGTTTACGGTCTGCGCACTCGCGGAGGCACGACAGTCGTTGTCTAAATCGTGAATATCCGAACGCGGAAGAAAGCTCTCTCTTTCCTTCTTCTACGGGACTCCTCGATTAGAAAAAAAAACCGCGACGCTCCACTGATGACGATGTTTTATTATCGCGCAGAAAAGGTAAACCCGCGACGAATATCGATTTATACGATTAATAACTTCACCGAGGTTTAGAACTCGTCGTTCTGTCGAGGGGGACAAAAAAAAATCGAGATATAAATTCGTCACTATCTCACACCATGGGCTTTTTTTTACTCCCGCTCCGGAAAAAAGATTCTTTCCCCGGATCTTCTCTTTACGCTTTTTTTTGGTTTTATATCCGCTTTTTTCTCTCGCTTTTTAAAAATTAATTCGCTTATTCGCTTTCGTTGTCTCGTGTCTGTCCGTCGTCTATTCGATCGGCCGTCCCAATCGCCGGGGCCCCGCGCGCGAACTAACCAAACTAAAAGCTCGATCGCAGTCTCGAGGCGGTAGTTTCCTTACCACCGCTCTTCTACCGCTCGTCGTTACTTTCGTCTTCGGCGAAGACGACGTCGCCACCGGCAACGCTAACATCCGAGACCACCCCCACTCCTGATCGCTCATCCGCGGACACCCTCTTCGTCTCGTCCTCTACTTCTTCTTCGTCCTCATCGTTCTCTTCATCTCGTTCTTCTTCTTCTTCTATTTTCGCGGGGGTGAAATCTGCAACATTCACAAATGATATATAGACGGAGACAATTTTATAGGGACCATTTCCGATGCGTTAAAAAATTATTTGGGTGAACGAGTATTTAGCTCAGAGTCCATCGAGAGCTGAATGATATCATCCTAGCTTCGTATTGGAATTTTGACAAAATCTTTTTTTCTAACAGGGTAATTAATTAAATCTCCTGCGTCAGCGAATGATTATTACGATAGTGCATGGTCGTAAAAGATAATTATGGAAGTATGAGTGGTCATTCGGACATGTCGTTATTGCATTTCGGACGAGTTGGCAAGCGTCGATGATGTTGATGAGCAATAAGGATTGCAGAAAATCCCTCCCACTGATTGTACGCTCAACCGGCTCGTCATCGTCCAATGACGATGACCCGACGATTTGCTCCTCGTTGAGAAGAAGTCGCCGGCTCCTCGATGATTCTCCGCTCTCTCGCCCGTTGATGCTGCCGTGTGCGGCTGCCGTACCCCCGTCGGAAATAGAAATCTTCGCGTCTCACGCGAAACAATCGTCACGAGTTCTCTGACATAGAGACAGACGCTGAGATTGGTCGCGGGTGCGCGAGCTTTCGCTATTTTTCTTTCTATTTTTTCTTCTCCTTTTCTTTGACTCAACCGCGGGCGGTATAGATACACCTTTACCGAAGCGAAAAATAAACCAGCTGTACATCCTCGTGGAATCTGAAATTTTTTCATTTATAGCGACGCGAATGCAAATTCTAATAAATATAACTGTAGCTAATTTTTTTTTTTTTTGGTAATACGAGTCAACTCCCCCTGTTCGAACTTCGATTGTGAACAATTTTTTCAAAGACGATAGCTAGTTGAGAATAAATAAATACATACAGCTGTATTAGTACAGTGTAGTATATTTACTGTTTAGAAATTTTTTATTAATCAATTAAACTTTATCGCGAATTTGAATAAATACGACTGTACTACGAGTTGACAAAAGATTTTTCAAGGCGACTGCTAATTAAAAGCTATTTTTTAATTTTTTCACAATAAAGAAACTTTTAACATCGACCACTTACCCCACAGTTCCGATTTCCCTGTTAATACGAGAAACAGAAGGAGGAGTTGAAAGGTATATAGTGCATCGAGCTCGCGCTCGCCACGTGCACTCCTGCTCGCCCACGTCGATTCTAATTGCAATATCGGCTGTAACCAGCCAACAATGCCAGATATCTCCCCCCCGCCCCCGGGTCACTTACGCGAATGATACATAGATCCAAACAAATCCAAAGACCGGAAGCTACTCTATACGACTTTCCCGGCAATCTCTCGAGCATACAAGCCGCTGCTTTTCATCGCTCGAACATATCTTGCCACATTTCCATTACTCACGTGGAAACTTGTTTAACGATCAAAATATGTGTGATATTAAGCCTCGATATTAGTCTTCCCAGATTTTCGTTCCAGAAGCCTCGACTTTAATGTCCTCGCAAACGATTTGTTATACATTATTAAACCGAGCTTTTCAGCGAACGACGTGACAATGAAAAATCTAAAGCTTTCCGGAATAATGTCACTCAACACCTATCGTGCAATCCTACACCGTCGCTTTACCCATCAGCCAAAAAATAAAATCTGGACGGACGCTCCAATTCTGAAATTTTCTCGTAGCTGAATTTCAAAATGTTTCGCTCAACGTCTTTCGGCAAACTCAGCCTGTTGTTTTTTCAATGCGTATTTTTCCCGTTATGTTATCTCGAAGCTTCTGGATCGCGAAGGAGTATTATTGAGTTAAATAAAGGGGGATAGAGAGTGAAAAAATAAAATAAACGAGAAGCAGAGCGCGAAGTGTCGAGAATCGAGATGACGAGGAAAATCGGCGGGGGAGACAGAGAAGAGATATCTGGCGTTGCTCGTCGGGCGCGCGCGCGCGCGCGCGGGAGCACAGCAAGCTTGTCGTTTAAGTCTTGGAGATCTGGCAAGCCGAGCACTTTTCTAAATATACTCGATCGCCCCTCACCGGTGAATCTATCTTTACGTATTAGAATCTATACCGTCGAAAAGACTTCGGGTTGCTTGTACACCTCGCAGCTGTCGTCGGACGGCTGGATAGAGACGACGTTATTATGTATATTCGCCATCACAAACGAGATTGACCAGAAGAGATATGAATTGAGATTGACACAAAAAAAAAAAAAATAATCGCGAAAACAAAATATTTTCACGGATGATCGGGCCTCCCGACGATTTTCATCCCTCCGGCCTATTGTCTTATCTGGAATTTAAAAGAAAAATGTAAAAATACACGAAATTTCGTAGGGTAAACCGGCCAATGAATAAACAGTTAAGCAGACGAAAAAGCTAATGAATAGAAGTTTTTTATGCACGTGCTCTCATGGAAAGTAACCATTCATTGGCCGTGTCTATTCATTGGCTGGTTTACCCTATGCTACTTTGCTGTTCATCTTTTCGATAGACAAATTTTCGATCGGAAGAAATAATAATGTAAAAGAGATACAGTACCTTACAGAAAATCTCACGTTTGCCATTACTCGACACGACAAATAGGGCCGTTCAAGCTTCCACTCGTGGTTAAAAATAGACGAAATAACCAGCCTGGGTACTTGCTCAGAGAATCGTTAACTCAGGTCATGGTTATCCTCGTATACATCCACCATGTACACACTCGAAACCTCACACTCGTGGTTTGCCCTGCGAAGCCGAGAAGAGTTGAGAAAGGTTTAGTGTTTTTTCAAGCCCTGCTGCTTCGGAGTCATTGACCCTTATGCTCTTTAGGGACAGTTTGACTTCCGCTTGTGTTCCTGTACAATAAAACAATCTTTTTGTAATTTGTCGTATCGGCTGTTTGAGATTCGATCAACGAGGAAGACCGAATCTCCTTGGGTCTTTATGAAATTTTGGGTTGTTATAAAATTAATGAAAATGTGACTAAAACCCGACCTCACGTGCTTCCTGTTTTCCACGAAGGCAATGACAATATCGCAGATTATGCAACCCGCCTACTGTTAAATGAGCGATGGTCATAAACAAGGCATAAGCGGATCGCGCGCGAGAGAGAGAGAGAGAGAGAGAGAGATGGATATATATATATATATATATATATACTTAGTTGAATATCGTCCCACTCGGTTAAATTTAACCTTGTGTACTCAGCGATGCGTGCCTACGCCTTTTCTCACGGGACCGAATTAGATTGCTATTATTTTACAATTAAATTTAGATTGCTACCTATCGAGACTTGCGATATCGACTAATACTATTCGAGTACGATTTCGGGCAGAGATTGCCAGCGATTCGGCTACGAATAGGCGAGAGCGGGGCAAAACGGAACCCCACGGGGTAACACGGACTATTTTTACCAATTTCTCGTGAGGCACAACAACAACATTTAAAAAAAAAACACGCAAGTTTTGTCTAGCTCTCGCATCCGCGGTGGAAGTGACTTTTTTTTAAACAGCATCTCAAAAATTTATAGTCGCACAGCTGGACACGTTGGGGAATTTGTTGTTCCTTGCTCACGAAATTCTCTATAATTGCGATGAGCTTCCTTCTATTCAAGGGATAATTAGAGTTTGACGAAGTTAAGGGGCTACTTACGATTAGTGACTTAAGGTTTCATAGAATCGACTTTACATCATTAACATGTTACTCGTATGCTTTGAATTTTACCGGACTGTAATACTAACCATAAACGCTTCGGCATGCACTTGAATTCCGGTTAAAAACGTCCAACAAATAAATATTACAGCTTGTCGCGAAAAGCAATGTGGGCGCTCAAAATTTCAACAGCATCTATTTTGTACGATATAAAATATTCTGGAACTCACGTAACTAAAACGAGAGTGTATACCGATTCACGGAAATTCTCCGAATATTCCAAAAGGAGTTTAAAATGGGTGCAGCATCCCCTTAAAGAGAATATAAGACTTAAATTTTGCTACGCTTGTTTTGACTCCCACACGGCTTGCATACTAAACCTCCCGCGCATTTTTTATTCTTTTCGGTGTGTATGCTTTGAAATATTTTTAGGTCCAGGTCGATTTTTAATGTCCTCTGCGTTACGAGGCATTTTCTCGATTACGATTTCGATGCTGACGTATGCGTATTGGAGAACAACAAATTCCAAGGTCACTATGGAGAGGAATCCACGTAGCGAAATATACATTAATAATTGCCTCTACCATGCCCGTGTAATATTTTCTCACAGCCCTGCAACGACTCCCAAACGGTGTTTCTGTAACTCCGCCAAGTACCCTATCTCGAGTATTTTTTTTCCCGTGAAACACGTCACTCATTCTCCTCCCAGCCAAACATTCGATACGGAAACCGGCGCCAGAAGCGAAAAAAAAGATCTTGTCGATCTTGGCTCTTTTACTCGGTCTCACGTCCCAAAATCATCGGCCACGTATATCCAATACAATCTAGCAAGAAGACAGGACATTACGTAATCTTCTCCACGAGTGACCCGAGCTACGGAAACCGGCAGCTCAAACGAAGCAAGGGGTTGGTAAATCGGAGGTAGAGAGTAAAATTTGTATCGAATCGAAAAAATTGTGTTAAATTGTGTTAAATTCGAACGAAGAAGCGAAAACGCACGGGACTAGATTCTCCCCTGATAATGCAAAAACGCGCTACGGGGAAATGGAGCATCTCGAGTAATCGAGCAAGCGACCTCCGGGGGTTTTCTCGAGATCCGCGCGGTGGAGGAGTCTCACCGTGGCGAGATGCGGTTACTCTCGTTTTGCTTTCAGGGAATTGGAGCACCGCTCGAGCGGTTGAGTCCTCGTTACTGTGTCGCGGTCGCATATCACACAGCGCGCTGGCAATTGCCTCATCGTATTATTTATTATGCTTTAACGTCTAATGTCCCAGTGGCTACGCGAGCTATATGGACGACCTTGCACCATCTTCCTCTCGTCGTACGGAATAAGCACGCGGATTATTATAAAATGAATCTTGAAAATTCATCAAAAAAGCTTCAAAAATGTTTGTTCCCAATAAAAAAAAACAATTCTAATCGATAAAATATTAATATTCAATATTTTGGATCCCGGAAAAAAAATCTCCACAGCTAAAGCGAAAATAAAAACCCCCGGCAATGTACAGGGTTTTATTTCCCTGCCTACTGAATATTTTACACCCAACTATACATAAAGAGATATACATATATATGCAACCGAAAAATATATAAATACTTTTATTATTATTATTATTATTATTAATATTTACAGAAAGGAAGTTATTTAAACATATATATTTCATTATAGATACTCTGCATAAATTTCCCCGAAAAATTTGCATTTATAGTGGAAGCAAACCGAAAAAAAATGTGATCGTAATGATCGATCGAAAAAAAAAGAATTAAATTGTACAAGATCGATGCCTTGACTCGATGACCCGATCAAGATAAGACAAGCCTCTTGGACCGCTTTGGGTCGTTCTGTGCGCGATGCCGTGTGTTAAGATCGTTGCTCCGATTTCTCTCCGTGTAAAATGGAGCGTAACGAGGCACCCCAGTTCCGCGGTCAACCCTGTCGGTCGCGGGTATATTATACCGAAGCAACGACAGCGTGTTCGTGTTGGCGTGTAGCTATGCCGTTCTCGTAGCCATCACAGAGAGTTTCGAGATCGCACGTACTCGTCTCCGCGATCTCCCTCCCTCGCTCTCTGTCTCGAGAATCGGTGAGTTTCACAGGCGGCGAGAGAGTCTCGTCGGGAGCCCGCGAAGTTTCGGGCACCATCGAGCTACATAGCAGCATAGAAGTACTGCCCGAGTGGGCGACTATACTAGCGCAAGTATATGGAACGCCTGATTCTAAAATTAAACGTTGGACCGCGCTGGAAATAGATGTTATGAGTGCGCGAGGACAGGACGAGAGACACCGGCCCATTATGTCGGCCCCGCATGCTGCGAGATTTTCTTCTCTCTTGAGATCGTCCCGATCCCTCCGACCTGATAATACTCCCAGTTACGCCAGATGGACCACCAACGCGTCGTATTTAGTTTTATCCGATAAAACGACGAACAATCTCGTGTCCTCACGGCGGATCATCCACATTCGGAATTTCGTTGCGAGTGGAGGCCCCTTCGCTGTGTGACCTGGAAACATATTCGTAAACCGATCAGAAAAGCTAAAAGAGACTTTTGTTTTGTAACTGAGCATTCGGGATGCTCGGTGGCACGCATGTGCGCGCAGTCCCATCGTTGCCGCACCCACGTCCAAATATTTGTCGAACGGGGGAAGCGCGCGGTACGTGTGCGTGAGCTCTCGAGAAACATGTTCGGATGCTTTTCGGGAAGCATGGAAACAATCCGTAACGATCCCCCGTGATCCGTCTCCCTCTCTCTCTTATCTCGTCGCCCTCATACAAACTTCGGGGGCAAACTGCGGCTTGAAGTGCGACCACTTGCGGCAAGTGCTCGTCCGTTATATCATCGGTTAGTTCGATGCTCTCTCGCTCACGGATGAATAAATTTGATGCGCGAACTGCTACGATGGACGTTGAATAAAATAATCCGAGTAACCCTTCGTTGGTCAGGAATCGAGATAACAGCTTTTCATATCTATAGAAAAAAATGTCATCCTTATATCGGTGCATTCCGTTGGTATGGACCTAATTCTAGATATTCAATATTTTGTACAGTTTTTTTGCCTATGGACACATAGGAACTTGCTGCGAATACTATTGTGAATGTAATCGGTTGGGGTCGTGTTACGATAAGGCATCAGCACATTGCATTGATTTATGGAGTCCGATTAGTTCGAGCACATCATATAATTTTTTATTTCCTCGAAAAAAAACAAAACAAAAAAATGCAGAACGGAGGACCAAGCTCAACAGAATTGCGGCAAGTTTCTAGTCCGATCATCGACCGCAAGGTTTGCGCCAACACTTATGTTTACGTCAAGAACATAACGCGCTAAGGATGATTTGCGCCGGAGTTGATAAGGGTGGAAAAGGCACGCGCTACGGTGACGAGGGTGGACCCCTCAGCGCTAACGGTGTTCTGTATGGGATCGTCTCTTGGATCTATGGATGCGTTTGGCCCAAGGATCCAACCGTCTACAGTAACATCGCGAACTTGCGTTCCTAATTCTAGATATTCAATATTTTGTACATTTTTTTTTCCTATAGACTTGGATAGTCACAGGCAATCAAATTTAAATCTTCGCGGTGACCGATGAAGGGTCATTGTATCACGGACTGGACGTCATTGATCCATCGGTATAGCACACTGATTAAAAAATACGGTTGAATCAACTAAAGATTCAGGCAGGGACGTTGAAACAAATATTTTGTTTGTGACAGGTAAAATATTGTTTTACCAAAATATTTTCGAGGCATTAAAAGATTTTGTTCGACCAACTGAATATTTATTTGAACGTCCCTGCCCGAATCTTTAGTTGATTCGCCCGTGTTGTTTTTTATCAGTGCATCCACGAAAAGAGAGATGACGTTGGTAACTGTATGCGGGATGCCGGCTTGATGCAAGGTATTTCGAATACCTGCGGAATTCTTAATCGATCACCGATCGATCGAGTGAAAGGGACTGCCTTTAAAAATGTTGTACCAATTTTTTTTTTTCTGCATACACGGACAGTCACAGGTAATTAATCTTCTCATTGACCGATGAAGGGTCAAAGTATCGGTGGCGAATGCCGGCTTCGGTCGCCACAACAGCCAACAGCTGTGTATCGAGAGAAAAAATAATGAAAAAAAAGCACGGTACAATGACCGACAAAGTACCTGCCGTGTCCGGCGGCGTTAAGAGAGCAATCCATCTCCCGGGCGACATCCGCCAAAGCGGAAGTGTCTGCGCCAGAGTTACCGAATGAAGAATCGATTCTCGGAGCGGCGAGTGCAGCAAAAGCGCATCAACGGAGCGCACAGAGATAGAGAGACCGGGTTCGATGATCGTTCCGTTGTAAGCAGTTTCGAAGGAAGAGAACGTGTAGAATTGGCACGGCGGAGTGACCGAGGAAGTGCGAATGCTTTTGCTCTCTCTCCGTCTTGCCTGCCTACCGGTGCCGATGGCCGACATTGGCATGAAAAGGGTAAGGTTGCGAAGATCCACCTCGATGGACTCTCGTCGCTGAAAAAAGCATATCAGCAGTTAAAATCGTCGATACGGACATAGTCTATCTTCAGGTTTGATATCTTTCTTGTTTCCTCTCACGACGGACGCAGATAGGAGGCTCATGAAAAATATACCTACGCACCTATAGAGCTTCGAATTCGGATCTCGTTTGCTCGTGCCGGGTGCCCGGCCAATTTCGATAAATAAACGATTCACTGCTGCA
Source organism: Stenichneumon culpator (assembly GCA_964017025.1). NCBI lineage: Eukaryota > Metazoa > Arthropoda > Insecta > Hymenoptera > Ichneumonidae > Stenichneumon > Stenichneumon culpator. Next base: position 7,574,387 of record OZ024775.1, on the reverse strand, counting down.
CGCGCCCGGACACTAGTCCCTCCTCTCGCTCCTCGGTGGTTCACAAGTTAAATTGCCGTCCCGACGGTCTCAAAATTCGCCGACCTCGGAACACAACGGTTTTGAAAAATTATCGTCGAGCAACTGCGTGGAATTCGGACCTAAAAAATTAACGCAATTTTGTTCATATTTTAAATATCATAATTACGGAAAAAGCCAATGTATATACGTTTTTTGCAACATCATTTTTTATAAATGTTTTTATTCATGGGTATCGTTCGGGTAATGATAATCGCCTTGATCATCACTTAGAATGTCTCTCGACTTTACCTTTCGAAAAAGTTTGCAGGTATTTTTTTATTTATTTTTTTTTTTTTTAGCGAGACCGCACGTTCCGTCACGTCTCCCTCTTTCTCTCTCTCTCCCGCTCGTGGATCGGCACAATTCCAGAAAGCAGGCAATCCCCGATAATCTCGAAATAACGAGACCCCGCCCTTTTCTCTGCCCCTTCCCTCGTCGCCACTATCCGCTCTGTAGAGATCTCGTTCTATCCCTCCTTTCTCCCACTCCTCGGAGGCATCGCGCCGATGGCTGATATTTTTGGTACCGAACGGTAGCGACTCGATGGCTCGCCGCTAAAGAAGTCGGGGGGCAATCCGAGTCGACGGGTAATACGGGTCGGATTTATATTATTAAAAAAAAATTAGCTGGAATTTCCGGGCAAAGGCACTTTCTGGCCGAAATAATTCTCGCTTAATTACTAAATGCATGTAACTGCGTTACAGACATTTAACGTTTCCGATAATAGCGTAACGCCCAGATAACATTGATTTCAAAATTAAATATAAAAAATGTTTTGCAGCGAGCACACGGAAGTGCATCGAGGGCTATTTATTTATTGTTTAACCCTTTAATCGTCCCCACTAAATTTTAATTCTTAGTCATTTCGAGTGTAAAATGGTAGATGTTTACTGACACCATTGATTCTTTTTGTCAGAGGTCTTCCCTTGCATGGACATCTCTTCGGATAGTCGGTGCTTCGCTTATTAAATGTTTGCTTCAAAAAGTATCAATCACGAGGACAGAATTGGCTCTATCCTACTAACCGTTAAAGGGTTAACAAAAACGAAAAAACATCGAGATAGAAATAAAATCGGGGTTGATATTTAAGTGACCCTCATTGGCCGGAGCTCTTCCGGTCCTCGGGTGAGAGAACGAACGTTCGATCGGAGGGACTGTACAAAGAGAGACGAACGAGAAGTGAGCGAATAAACGCCGGGAGGAAGGTGACGATGAGGTGGGACGCGAGGAAAAGTTTAAGTGGGGGGAGGGAGGAATCGGTGCGAGGGAGAAGTTCGGTAGCGGTGGGACGGCAACATCATCGTGAAACGGTTAGCGCCGCACGAGCGTAACCTGAGCTCTTCTCGGACCCCCGACCATATATGTCCGCCTCACTCGCTCGATCTCCCTCGCACTCCCGTTCCCTTTCTCTGTGGCTGTCTCGCTTGTACTGAAGGTCCTCGTATACCAAGTCTTGCTTATGATGTGCTCGGGAGCTCGGCGGAGCTCCATCGTCGCCTATCGTCGTCGTCGATGCGTCTTCTTCAACGTTGCTACCCCGTAAACTCACGGTAATTCCTTCCCCTCGACCATCGTCGAGCACGCTCTCGAGACTGTACGACTCTATGCTACTTACGATCCCTCCTCCGTCTCGCTGCTTTCTCTCTTTTACCTTGCCTCATTGACCCATCAGTCTAGCGATGGGACGAGAGACGACACTGATATCTTTACGCGGGATGCTGGCTTGCTGCAACATTTTTTTTTTAGTACTTGCGAAATACTTATTCGACCGCCGATCAATCGGGTAAAAGCTCTTTATTATTTTCTTTTTTTTTAATTTTTAAATAAAAGTATCGATGTACCTGTTGGATGGAAAATTTATGGTAAGATGTCCGCGAGACAAGTAGCAATTTATTCCACACTCCCGGGCGTCGCTAGTAGTCGCGACGGCAAACCGTCGGATTCTGTTGGAATGGATTTCTGTAGACATATTTTTTTTCCTTTTTTACAAAGGTATTTGAGGAATTGTCTGCATCGCGAAGCAAAGTGGCGGTATACACGGAACTTTGTGTTCGCAGGTACGGCTACGAACATTCACGTTCGCGTGTCCGTAGATCGGAGGGAGAATTCTTTGGGAGCTTTCGAGTTTCTACAGATGACGCCACGATCCGAGTAATAGCTGAGAAAAAGCTTTACCAACGGAGAGAAACGACTGATGTAAATTGGCTTTTCGGCGCAAATTTGACTTACTCGACGCATCGATTCGATTGTCTTGTCCAAACGAGGCGTAATCGATCGAGGCAATAAACTGTGCCACTGGGACGCATGAGTGAAGGTCACACGTCGCAGCCAGCGGAAATATTGCAAAAGTTTCGCGAGTGAATCATCGCGAGCGATTAGCAATTTTGACCTTCGCAATTGAACCCGATGTATATTTGACGGGCCAATGAATCAACATCGAAGAATGTAAGAGCTTTCGTCGCGGTATTTATAATACAAACGAGAATAACTCCTCGACGGACGCCGAATAATGAATTCCGGTGTTGCCGATGAGAATGACTTGGTTGTTGCCAATAAATTCTATTTCGTTCGCGCAACGCGTATTATATGTGATAAATCTTGGCGAACGGATTTTACAATCGTCGAAACTCTTTACTCACCCATCTCGTTTGCCGTGATCTACGGAATGGACTTTCGGATAATTGTATCGCGTCGAGAGAACGTCCGATCCTCGGCGCATACTTTGTACTGGACTGGCATTTGTCGTCCGGCTCTTGACACGCGCGCGTAATCCGCAGCACTGATACATACACCGGCAGTAGCTCGTCGTCGGGACAGTAAGTGCTCGATGTTTCTCGCGTATTTTGTACTATATTCGCGCGAGTTTACAACGTCCAGCACGTACCGGAGTCGGGCACGTTCTAGCAATTGTTAGCGGTATAAAAATTACTCTGACGAACGTACTGTTTGTTTACAACGGAATTTATGAGACTCGCGGCGGCGTCGTTTTGTCGACGCACTAATTTTCGTATATGTATGTTAGGATTATCAAATACAAAGTGTGCCGCAGCTTCGAAACATATCACGGATTACGTTGAAGACATTGAGAGCAAGGGATAACGAATTTTTCTGTGATGATCGTTCAATTACTTACGCGAACTCGACGTCCAAACACTTCGATGCGGATTTCCCGCTCGAAGCCGCTCAAACAGGCAGGAACATGCACGTGCACTGCGCACCCACGCCGCGGGTGCGCAGTGCACGTGCGTGTTTATCCCTTACACGCCGAAATTCAAACGCTTGTGCTTCTTCGAGACTTTTCAAATAGTTTCCGTTTTATAAATGTCTATTATCAATTACTCGTTCACTCATTATGCTTTTATCGGAATATACATTCAGTACCTGTACACGCAATAACGAGAAAATTCGTTTTACCAAGCTGATGATATTGCAATTTCCGGCGAACATTGCATTTTTTTCCGAGACCGTCAATTCTGCGCTGTAATAATAGTGGACTGCCACTCCAAGTGTGTAGGGAATTCGTTAACCGAGTATTTCGAACACTTTATCTCAAGTGGCCCGATGACGACGCTCCTCCCCTACAAAATACGTCACGTCGTCGTATCTACGACTGAAAGGTAAATGACACAAATTCGTACATATCGATACTTTATATTATTCTTTTTCTTTATTAAAGTTTTAACAGACAATAAAAGGGTTGCAAGACTAACGTTTGTGCGGATGCCGGTCTCAGTAGTGCGTCTTTTCATTTATTTTTGATTATGTTTTTTTTACATGCATGCATGTGTGTCGGTGTGTATGCTTGTCTACTAGGGTCACGTGTCGGATACCTTGAAATTTATATGGCAGTTGCGAATTTAATCCAGGAACGCAAGTTCACGATGTTACTGTAGACGGTTGGGTCCTTGGGCCAAACGCATCCATAGATCCAAGAGACAATCGCACACAGAACACCGTTCGCGCTGAGGGGGGTCCACCCTCGTCACCGCAGCACGTGCCTTTTCCACCCTTATCAACTCCGGCGCAAATCATCCTCAGCGTTATGTTCTTGGCGTAAACGTAAGTGTTCGCGCAACCCTTGCGGTCGATGATCGGACTAGAAACTTGCCGCAATTCTGTTGAGCTTGGTCCTCCGGTCTGCATTTTTTTGTTTTGTTTTTTTTCGAGGATATAAAAAATTATATGATATGTGCTCGAACTAATCGGACTCCATAAATCAATGCAATGTGCTGATGCCTTACCGTAACACGACCCCAACCGATAACATTCACAATAGTATTCGCAGCAAGTTCCTGTGTGGCCAATTGTATAGGCTTTATCATAGCGCTAAATTAAATAGGTCCGTTTATCTGAAACGCATTTCACCGATGTATAATTCCGTACGACCAATCGTTGACTACCGCACGCGATTTATCAATCGAAGGTAAAGTCGAAGAATCTCTCGCTGTCTTGCGCAGATAATGAATTAATAAATGAGGCTTCGTTAACTGAGAACTGTTGAGATTATTAATTTGAATCTAGTGCAGCTTAAGAGCAGCTATATTGATCTTTCTAATTCAAATGTTTTTCTGACTTTCAGCTCTTATTCATTCTTGTTCTGTCGTTATGTCTTGGACGATTCCGTCAGCATACACACGGAGCTTGTATTTCTTGATAAAATCCATTTAATTGTTCTATGCGTAACTCTGTCAAGAACGAATGAATTGATAATTAAACATCAATTGGGTAGAATTCATTGAAAATGTGCGAATAAATTTGGGATGAATTGAGAGATGTGCCAGTCATTTATGCGAATAACTGGATTTACGCCCAAAAGAGCGATGTCGTAGTCGGCGGTGTAACGGTTGAATCCCGGGTCTCTCACGATTCTCTTGACACTGTACTTTATACCAACGGATATATCGGCACTTCCGACACTGACCATGTACCCCTCGCGTACGGATGGATAAGAAGCGTCGCAGAGGGCCGAGGTGACGACCCACGAGGCGCTGATTATCGACCCTCCGCACCAGTGACGCCCGTTCAGTTGTATCGACACCTGGTGAGGATGCTCAGCGATCATCGCATAGACACCGCCAACGATTCGATGATCGGGTATCGGTTGCATCGCCTCAAATCCTTTGGGAATCAACGTTAATTCGTTAAGTAATGCAGTACAGAAAAGTTCATTGGAAAATTGCAGCTAAGGTAGAGGTGGTGAATATGGCCCACCCCGATTAAGAAGTAAATCAATGCATAATTACTGCGCATAGTTCACCGTTCTTGCATTTTTTCCCCAAAAATTAACCGTCTTAGAGAATTTTGGATTTCGCCCTACTTAACACCACCGCCACCGTCCAAAAGTTATTGGAAAATTGCATTTTGCCCCACTATCCCATTTTGCCCCACTGTCCAATTTTGCCCCGCTCTCCCCTACTCTTATGGATGAAAACTTCGAATTTTCTCCCCCGAATCTTAGAGATAACACTCACCCGAACTCCAATCACAGAGGGCAGCGAAGATCAAAAAGCACAGCATGTTACAATATCCCCCATGGGGAAAAAGGTAGGTGTGAAAATATATTTTTCGATATATCGTAATATATATGCGGGATATATTTGGGATATATACAATATATGTTAATAATTATCTAGTTACATGTAGTATGTATCTGAAATATATATAAAATATATCCGACATATCGAATTATCCGTCGTTGTATATATCTTATTAATATACAAGGAATATATTCAAGATATATTTTCAAATACATTCGCAATGTATGTGACGTACATCTCAAAATATACCGGGAAGATATCTGAGATATATTTGTTTATTTATTTCTATATACGGGACAAGCCCTTTTTACATAAAAATGTACAGTAGCGAGTGAGAGTGTAGTGTAGACATAGACGAAAGTAGAAATAGGTTAAACAGATGAGATGTCGCCAATAGCCGTAAATGTGCTTACAGTCGCGGCTAGAGCCGTACGGCGCGAGAGAAGATACGAGGGATAGCCTGTGCGATGACAGGAAGTAACGACAACTTACGTTGTTTTTTAGCCCCGCAAGTTCTGATAGTGAGTCGAAGGACCACTAAGCATTTTTTGAGCCGTCCCAAGCTCTTTCCGGATAACTGTTGGAATGCAATTCGATATTTGATCATCAGTGACGTCTCACCCCCTTTGGTGCGAGCGTTTAGCTCGCACCAAAGTTTAGCGAGCGTATATCTTCAAATACATTGGCAATATATTCTGCGCAATTTTAATAAGGATTGAGGCCCAATTAAAGATTTTAGGCGATTTTGAATTTTTTGAACAAATCTTGTGGTATGTCGAACTTACGTAAATTTTAAGCTATTGTCCTAATACTGCACGCGAATAAAACATTTCGTGTGCATTTGACGCTAGCTATCGAGCTTAAGTTTGATTCGGGAATGAACTAACTAAAACTAAATTGTGCAATCTGTGGTATTAAATTTAGTGAGAATTGATCTGGCCGTTTACATTTCATGGGATTTTTAAAATTTTGAATTTTTTCAAAATGTGTTATTTATGCTTGCCGCGAGTTTATGCATCAAATGTTGCCCTAGGAGCGAAATAATGTGGAGATTCGTCATCCGTAGGGAAAAATCACAAGACATGGTCTGAAAACCTCGAATTACACAAATTTCAGTTTGCGATTTTTTGCAAAAAAATTTGCGGAAAATCGACCGTTTCTATTTTATGAGATGGAGATATTTTTTATGTAACGAAAAATGCTGCAAAGTAATTTGCACACGGCTTCCTCATTTATTATTATTTTGCGCACAGCTTTTTGTATATTTTTCTGCGCTAAACGTGAACCGGCCACTCGTTTTGCATAAAAGTCAAACACGACGTTGACGTTGATAAAAGATGAAAATTGAAATTTTCATATGGTTTTTTCATAAAAGTTGCAAATTGTAATTTACATATGTTGTTCTCATAATGTTCCTTTCTTCGCGAAGCTTCCTCCATGAGGAAGCCAAAAATACAGAAAATGGTTTCTCATAGAAGAAACTTTGCGAATAAAGGAACATTATGAAAAAAACATATTCAAATTACAATTTTCACCTTTTGCTTCCTCATAGAGGAAGCTTTGTGATGGTGAAAAAAAAAATTTTCGAGATTTTAATGAAAACGTGTTCAGAATGTTCCAAATCATCGAAAAATCACATTTAGAAAAAATGTCCGGATGTATGTGTGTGTGTGTGTGTGTGTGTGTGTGTGTGTGTGTGAATCAGACGCGAAAAATTCAAATGGCTATATCTCGGGTACGCCTCCACCGATCAGGCTGAAATTTTGCACACAGCTTGTGTGGTTAATAGTCAATGTTTCTGCCAAATTTCATCCAAAAATGTTCAGTTGTTTTTTTTGTACGCCATTTTTAATTTCTTCGAAAAAGTCGGTGCGCACCGTAGCGCTCGCAATTTTTTAGCTATCGGGCTACAAACGCGTACACAGATGGAATATGATCACTCGATGATCCCATTAAAATTCCAAGAAAATCGATCGAGCCGTTTAAATTTTATGTCATTTTGAATTTTTTGAATTTCATAATTTTTTTTTTTTTTTCAAGACGCATTTTTCCGTATTAAATATTGATCTATGAATAAAAAAAGTGTCAGACTCGTGATCAGCGTGAAAAAATACTTTCAATACAATCCCGGAATGACGGCTAACGAAAAAGTTTATTGGGCATTTTTATAGCTAAAATTTCAAAAAAGAGTGATTTTGGGTATTTTCAAACAGCAATTTCTTTGCTTCCCGATGAATACTCTATGATACTCTATGTATTTTTTCGTCTGGAGTACAGATTCGATAGACGTTTTGACCAAAAGCGTAAGGTTGGTTTTTAACCTGAGTCGGCCATCAGTTTTGCTTAAAATTTAAATACGACGTTGATATTGAAAAAGCTGAAAATTGAAATTTTCATATCGCTTCCTCATAAAAGTTGAAAGTTGAACGTTGAAAGTTGTAAGTTGAAATTTTTATATCACTTTCTCATAATGGCCCTTTATTCGCAAAGGTTCCTCTATGAGGAAGCCAAAAATATAGTAAACGCTTTCTCATAGAAGGAGCTTTGCGAATAAAGGGCCATTATGAGAAAGTGATATAAAAATTTCAACTTACAACTTTCAACGTTCAACTTTCAACTTTTATGAGGAAGCGATATAAAAATTTCAATTTTCAGCTTTTTTTTTGTTTACATTCAACAAGTATCCGGATTAGATGTTAAGTATATCTGTGCATGTACGGAAAATATACCGGCAGGTATATCTTAAAATGTATCTGAAATATATTTTGTTTACATTTAACAAGTATTCAGATTATATTTTAAATATATCTACATATATACACCAATATATATTTGAACGTATAACGATACATATATCCTGCATATCGAATTTTTCGTCGAAAATATATGGGGTATATTCCATATATATTTTTGGATATATCTTACACCTACCCTTTTCGATGGGGGATGTTTTGCATGCGTAGGTCGGCCACAGCGACGAATCGCCTTTATATGCCGGTCGTTTCCGAACCGTTCTGCTTTCGTTACTGTCCACTCGTCGTCGCACCGACATTCCGCATCTCGCCCTTCTCCTACCTCGTTTCTATAACCTTTTCCAGAATAAAATTTATCTCGTGTCTGTGACACTCGCGCGACGATTTCGCTGCCGCACACTATTTCAGTTAGACAAACCTCGACAAAGCATCGACGTAATCTCGTAAAAAGGAAGAGAAAACTCTCGGTATCTGACGGTGCGCGATGTCTGCGTGAGATTAGTTGCAGTTCTGAGATTCTGTATCGTGACGATAATGAAACTTTTTTTGCTTTATAATTTCATTTATTTTTTTATTAAATCTTTGCGAATATTCCATGAATAGCGGTACGGAAAAGGCAGGAAGGTTACGGTGCGAGAACCCAAGATTGCCCAGGCAAATAGCAACATTTTTCGATTCACTCGGTTTTCTCAACGAATGTCTTCTACTGACCTCGATTTTACTTTACTCGAATTTTTTTAACATTGCACGATAAGAGTTCAAGTTTCACATTCTCTGCGTATCGAGACGTTCTCAGAGAATGTGAAACTTGAACTCTGTCTTACCGATGAGCTAACCGTGGTTCTCATCTCTTGTAAATGGTCAAACCCATATTGCCTCGCATCTACCGACGGTGAGATGTCATGTTGGGCACGCGAATCATTGAACGTCCATACGATTTCTATTTAGCTTTAAACGCAAGTGTTAGTTTGGGCAGGAGATCACTTTTCCGTGTGTAATGTATGAAAAATGTAAATTCGTTGCCGTGTAAATGGAACAAGGTGTAGGAAAATGAAAACGGAAGTATGGAGGTCTGTTCAGAAAGCTTCCGTACATTTGCTAAAGTGAAGGATGAAACAGTGGTGCGTGCAAATGTAAATAAATTATGGTGTGCAGTTTATACATGTTAACTTGCACCCATGTATGGTTGAGGCTATGATCATTTTAAGGCCTCTTCTAATTTTGAGCGCGAGAAACATTTGCTTCATACGATATTTACGTGTGACTACATGCGCAGGGTCTGCTTTGGGCACGTGACGATTCTTTGTGTTATGTCTAAAATGTGCTTACTATTAATGTGTGTGAATAATCACGTGTAAGAAAATGCTTATGTACGAATGTCGATATGTTGAAAACACCGCCGTACGTTTGCTCTGATTAAATCTTAAAATGGCGCATACAAATGTGCATTAATTGTGGTGTACAATATTTTTATGTTAATTTGAACGCGTGTCGGTTTGAACTCCGTACGATTGAAGGCGCCTCAACTTAAGTGGTCCAATGATGACGGTTCTCCACTACAAAGTACCTTGCAACATTACAAATGCAATTGTACAGTAAAATAGGTACCAAAGTTTCTTGTCCACAAACATCCACAATTCTTTTCTTGTTAATTTTACAAAAAAAATCTTGTCCATTTTACAAAAATGTCTGACAATTTTACAAATATTTTTTGTAAAATTAACAACAAAATAATTGTGGACGTTTGTGAAAAAAAGTTTGTTAAATCTACAAATTTTTATACTCTGTGGAAGGTAAAAGACAGAACTTCGACCAACCGATGCTTCACATTATTTTCCTTTATTAAAGTTTTAACAATCAATAAAAGTGCTGAGAAGTGAGCGTTTCTGTGCATGTTTCTGTTCTTTTTATTTATTATTTTTGTTTACAATCATGCATGTCTGTGTGTATACTTGTCGACTAGGGTCACGTATCGGATGCCTTGAAGTTTATATGCCGATAACGTTTCTAATCCAGGGACGCAAGTTCGCGATGTTACTGTAGACGGTGGGATATTGGGCCGCAGCGCATCCCAAACTCCAGGAGACGAGACCGTACAGAACACCGTTCGCGCTCAGAGGTCCACCGCCATCACCGTTGCACGGGCCTTTTCCACCCTTGGCAACTTCGGTGCAAATCATTCTCGGCGTTACGTCGTTGAGGAAAGAGTAAGTGTTCGCGCAAACCTTGCGGTCGATGATCGGAACGGAAACTTGCTGCAATTTCCTTGAATTTGCTCCTCCAATCTGTTTTTTAATTTTTTTTTTTTTCGAGAAAATAAGAAATTATATGGTCTATTCTTGAGTTAATTGGGCTCCATAAATCAGTCATATGATAATGTCTTACCGTAAAAGCACCCCAACCCGTTACGTTCGCAATACTATTCGTGGCTAGTTCGGATGTGGCCAATCGTATAGGTTTTGTCGAAGCGTTAAGTTGAATAGTCCCGTTTATCTGAAACGCGTGTCACCGATCTATAATTCCTTACGATAAATCGTTACTGCATACGATTTATCGCTCGAAGGGAAAACCGAAAGAATCTCTCGCTGACTTGGGCAGATAATGAATTAATAAATGAGGCTGCAATTGCTGAGAACGAATAAACTGATAACTGAAACTTCAATTGGCTAGAAATTATAAAAAATGTGTGTAAAAATGTAAGATGAATTGAGCGATGTGTCGCTCATTGATGGGAATAACTAAACTTACCTACCTCTAAGAGAGCGATATCGTAGTCGATGGTGTAAATGCTGAATTGTGGATGTCTCACGATTCTCTTGACACTGTACTTTTTACCACCGTATAGATCGGCACTTCCAACACCGACCGTGTACGTTGACGTGTACGAATAGACGCAGCTGGCAGTGGTGACGACCCATGAGGCGTTGATTATCGATCCTCCGCATCGGTGATCTCCGTTCACTTGTACCGACACCTGATGAGGATGCGCAGCGATCGTTGTAGAAACGCCACCGACGATTCGATGATCGGGCATCAGTCGCATCACCGCAGATCCTTTGGGAGTCAACGTTAATTCGTTAATGTAGAAAAGCAAATAATATATATTGTAACGAATATAGAGATCAATCGTACACCGTTCGATCGTACAATCATTCATTGATACGAAAATAAATCGTATACTGGAAAAAATGTTTCAAACGTTCACAACTTCGCTCAAGTGTACACCGCAAATATCTAACACTTGCTTAATTATCGGATCAAAAAATGTACACCGTCATTTCCCTACGCCACAAAAAGTATACGTATTCAATATGTTACGCATTATTGAGTTTAGAACATTTCATTGCAACACCCGCTAAACGTCAGGACTTTAAAACATTACACGTCCAATAAACTCCACATGCGTAAACTTATACGCACCTTACACCGATTAACACGCAAATAAAAAATAATATAAAATATAAAATCTCCGCCCAAACTGGCCTCGGTCGGTATCGGAAAATGTAATCAATCTTTTCCTAACGCGTGCATGTAAAATTCTGCTTTCTGATCCTGTGAAGTGTGCGCAGAAAGGCACTTTTTCGCATTGCATGCAAAAAAATATGGTATTTTTTTGCGGCTCTAGTGCGGGAAAGTGCTTTTCTGCGCACACTTCTCAAAATCGAAAAGCGTTAATTTCTTCAATTTTTTAGGAAAAATTATGTGAATGGCATGGGCGTAGAAAAGGGAGTCCTGGACTCGATTCAACTCGTGAAGAACTCCCTTTCTACGCCCTTACCATATAAATAACTATTTTCGCGGTTAGTGGCGTATATAGTCAATTGAAAAGTCTCACCGAATGCTGACATGATATGCGCTTTCGATGACACTTCCCATGCGATCGTGCATACCACTAAATGCGAAAAAAATTAATAACAGTTCTTTGTTACCGACTGCTGAACTTCATATATTCTTATGCATGAAAACTCTCCGAATTTTCTTCTCCGAATCGTACAGATAACACTCACCCAAGCTCCACCCACAGAGGGCAGCGAAGATCAAGAAGCGCAGCATGTCGCAAAATATTTTGCACACGTAGGGTTGTCAGATCGGCAACTGCGACAATTCGCCTTTATATACCGGTCGTCTTCGAACCCCTCTGATCTCGTTACTGTCCGCCCGTCGGCGCTACGATATTCCGCATCTCTCACTCCTCCTCACCCGTCCCTAGAACCTTTTCCTGAATAAAAATTATCTCGTGTCTGTGACACTCATCCGACGATTTCGCCACCGCACACAATCTCAATTACACAAACCTTGACAAAGCGTCTACGCAATCTCGTAGAAAGGAAGAGAAGACCGTCGGTATCTAGCGGTGTACGTTATCCGCGTGAGATAAGTAGCGGTTGGGAGATTCTGTATCGCGACGATAATAAATCTTTTTTCAGTTTTAAATTATTATTATTATTTTTTACGGATACTCCGATTGATATCGATCGAGCTCGTCTTCTTGAGAATCCTGTAGGTGCAAGCGATTCGAGATAATTTTCAGCCCTACTATAATATTGTATACGTGGTAAGATTTATGTTTGAGACTGTCTTCATTCAACAGGATACTGATAAAGTGGCCGATGTGCATGTACATTTTTTTAAATCTGCAATCACGCACGATCTTATCGTGGCGTTAAAAAAATCTATCGTCAATTAGGATACGATTACGATCAGTAGGGGAGAGCGGGGCAAGATAGCACACCGGGGCAAAACGGGATAATGAGACAAAGCGCAATTCTCCAATAACTTTTAGATGGTTGCGATGGTGGTACGTGGGGCAAAACGGGTTTGAAAATCCGGATGTATCGTTGGGACAAAATGGGGCATCCAAAAATTATTGGAAAATTGCGTTTTGCCCTCACTGTCCTGTTTTGCCCCGCTGTGCCATTTTGCCCCGGTCTTCCTTATCCGTGAAGAAAGCTGATAACAATTGTTTATACCGAATCTGGACATGGGATGGAGAGGGGCAAACGATTTCACATTCTTTTAAAGCTCCAGTTGCGTATGGGTCGTGATGAGAATTATGTAGCAATCATCGTGCGAGTCTGCACCGCAACTCTTCCACATCCTCGCGTTTCTGACGCTTCTCGGAATATGGATTCACGGAAATCGCTCCAGCCAGCTTGTGGAGACACAAGGCTGCAAGTGAAGTACACCAAAGGAAAAACTGTACGCGACCCGGACGTCGATCCTCTTTTCTTCGTTTTGCTCGCTGGTGCCGAGATGATTCAATCGATCGACGAAATATATTTGCCCTGGTCTCGACACGCCGTAGCTCGTTGGTTTACAGGGTTATTACCGCTTTCCATGAATACCGACCGATGGTAACATGGCCTCCAGATGACGAATTGTGAACGGAAAAGTTCCATCTATATCACTACTGAAAAAAAAAATTTCGAGATTTTAATGAAAACGTGTTCAGAATGTTCCAAAACATCAAAAAATCACATTTAGAAAAAATGTCCGGATGTGTGTGTGTGTGTGTGTGTGTGTGTGTGTGTGTGTGTGTGTGTGTGTGTGTGTGTGTGTGTGTGTGTGTGTGTGTGTGTGTGTGTGTGTGTGTGTGTGTGTGTGTGTGTGTGTGTGTGTGTGTGTGTGTGTGTGTGTGTGTGTGTGTGTGTGTGTGTGTGTGTGTGTGTGTGTGTGTGTGTGTGTGTGTGTGTGTGTGTGTGTGTGTGTGTGTGTGTGTGTGTGTGTGTGTGTGTGTGTGTGTGTGTGTGTGTGTGTGTGTGTGTGTGTGTGTGTGTGTGTGTGTGTGTGTGTGTGTGTGTGTGTGTGTGTGTGTGTGTGTGTGTGTGTGTGTGTGTGTGTGTGTGTGTGTGTGAATCAGACGCGAAAAATTCAAATGGCTATATCTCGGGTACGCCTCCACCGATCAGGCTGAAATTTTGCACACAGCTTGTGTGGTTAATAGTCAATGTTTCTGCCAAATTTCATCCAAAAATGTTCAGTTGTTTTTTTTGTACGCCATTTTTAATTTCTTCGAAAAAGTCTGTGCGCACCGTAGCGCTCGCAATTTTTTAGCTATCGGGCTAAAAACGCGTACACAGATGGAATATGATCACCCGATGATCCCATTAAAATTTCAAGAAAATCGATCGAGCCGTTTAAATTTTATGTAATTTTGAATTTTTTGAATTTCATGAAATTTTTTTTTTTTTTTCAAGACGCATTTTTCCGTATTAAATATTAATCTACGAATAAAAAAGTGTCAGATTCGTGATCAGCGTGAAAAAATACTTATAATACAATCCCGGAGTGACGGCTAACGAAAAAGTTTATTGGGCATTTTTATAGCTAAAATTACAAAAAAGAGTGATTTTGGGTATTTTCAAACAGCAATTTCTTTGCTTCCGGATGAATACTCTATGATACACTATGTATTTTTTCGCCTCGAGTACAGATTCGACAGCCGTTTTGACCAAAAGCGTAAGGTTGGTTTTTTTTCGCACTAAACCTGAGTCGGCCAGCAGTTTTGCTTCAAATTTAAATACGACGTTGATATTGCAAAAGCTGAAAATTGAAATTTTCATATCGCTTCCTCATAAAAGCTGAAAGTTGAACGTTGAAAGTTGAAAGTTGACATTTTTATATCACTTTCTCATAATGGCCCTTTATTCGCAAAGCTTCCTCTATGAGGAAGCCAAAAATATAGTAAATGCTTTCTCATAGAAGGAGCTTTGCGAATAAAGGGCCATTATGAGAAAGTGATATAAAAATGTCAACTTTCAACTTTCAACTTTCAACGTTCAACTTTCAGCTTTTATGAGGAAGCGATATGAAAATTTCAATTTTTTTATTCTTTTTTGAATCAATGGATTATGAAGGAGGTCACATTTTTAATTAAATACATTCTTCGGTATCAATTTGATTAGGGTAAAAGAGATGAATGTGGACCACTAAAAAGTTTAAACCTGTATTTTCAACTTCCGGAGTTATGCCCCATTTCGGTGGCAGAAATAGGTAGAGAAACGCAGGATAAAAGGGTCACTGAAGCAAAATGGTCGGACAAAAAAACTCGTAGGATAACATTGTGCCCTACTTGCAACAGACAGAAATGCGAGTAAGCCAGTTTTCTTTTAATGTCCCCTTTTTCGATAATACAGAGATACGTTGGCTTTCGTTTTGTTCTACTTCGCTCAATACGAGAATGCAGGGCAACAATTTTTTTCCGGCGGACCGTTTCGACCCACGTTCACCTATCCGGAAACATTCTTCATAGAAACTTGGCAATTGCAGTGCATTGCGATACTAGTGCGAAAAAACTTTTTCTGACGAGTGTTGCAATCGCACGAGTTCAGAAAATGTTTTTCGCACGAGTATTGTACAAAGGCCCTATTTTCCCAAGGTGTGAAAATAGGGGGTTTCGCATGCGAAGCGTGCGTAAAACCGCCATTTTCCCACCGAGGGAGAAAATATTTTTTTAGTATTTATTCTATGTCACCTTCCTGGCTTTTTTCACATGTTTTTCGCTCGCTCTACTCGCACAAAGAGGCTCAAATATGCTCGAGAGAATGCACACTCACTGCGCAAACGAGATCCGCACGTCATCTCCGCCTATTCCCATCACGCGGCAATCAAACCTGTTATATGCTTCATTTATCAATTTCTATTGTCGTCTACTTACCTATACGGACGCTTTTATCGCAATATACATTGTCCTAGACACACAATTACTAGAAAATTCGTTTTTCCACGCTGATGATGATTCCGCGAGCACCGATTCTATGCTATAACAATGCGTTATAATAATAATGAGCCTCTACTCCAAATGTGCAGGCAATTCGTTGATCGAGCTCTTGTTCTTAAGTTGTACAAAGATGACAGTCACAACTGTGACTGGAAAGTGAATGACAGAAATTCGTCCAATCGATGCTTCATATTGTTTTTCTATATTAAAGTTTTAACAAACACTAAAAATGCTGCAAAAGTAACGTTTGTACAAATGGAAGTTTCCGACCTACCGCAGTTCGCCCTTTTATTTATCTTTTATTGTTTATTTTATGTGCATACATGCGTCTGTGTGTATGCTTGTCGACAAGGCTCACGTGTCGAAATTTATATGCCTGTGACGTTTCTAATCCAGGGACGCAAGTTCGTGACGTTACTGTAGACGCCGGGATAGCCGGGTCTACCGCATCCCGTTGCCCAGGAGACGACACCATACAGAACGCCGTTCGCGCTCAGAGGTCCACCGTTAACACCTAGACATGCGTTTTTTCTATCGTTTTCAGATCCAGCGCAAATCATACTCGGCGCTATCTCGCCGTAAAACTTCGCGCAAACTTGACGGTCGATGATCGGAATAGAAATTTGCAGCAATTGCGTTGAACCTATTGTTGTTGTACCTCCTGGCTGCTTTTTATATTTTTTTAAGAATAAACAAAAAATTATATGATCTGTTCTTGAACTAATCGGATTTCATAAATCAATGTATAGTGATGTTTTACCGTAAGAGCACCCCAACTGGTGACATTCACAATACTATTCGCAGCAAGTTCCAGTGTGGCCAATGGTACAGGCTTTGTCGAAACGCTAAATGCAATGGGGCCACTTATCTGAAACACATGTCACCGATTTATAATTCCGTACGATGAATCGTTGATCGCATGTAATTTATCGATGAACGGAAAAGCCGAAGAACTTCTCGTCAGTTTGGGCAGATAATGAATTGATAAATGAGGCCTCGATAACTGAGAACGAATGAACTGAAACTTCAATTGGGTAGAACCGTTGAAAATGTGAATAAATTCTACTTTGCATCATTCGCATAGTTCGAATGATGCGAATTCGAACTATGCGATTAGTGTCATTCGCATAGTAATTTATCCGAATGACTGGACTTACCTCTATAAGAGCGATATTGTTGTTGAAGGTTATACCCCACAGGAATTCCGGGTGATTCACGACTCTCCTGACACTGTACTTAATACCGAAGTATATATCGGCATTTCCGACACTGACCGTGTACGCCGATCGCCGATACGGTCGACCTCATGCAGCTGGCAGCGGTGACGACCCATGAGGCGCTGATTATTGATCCTCCGCAATGGTGATATCCGTTAAGTTGTACTGACACCTGATGAGGATGTGCAGCGATTGCCGCATAAACACCACCAATGATTCGATCATCGGGAATCGGTGGCGCCGCCCGAATTCCTTTGGGAATCAACGTTAATTTGTTAAATAATGTAGAACAGAAAATAATCTAAATATCATATTATGTATTATATATAGCAGTTGGGTGCTGTTACCCGACTGTCAACAACGCTTTGCCGGTCGAACAAAACACCGCAGTCGGTATCGAAAAGTCTAATGCATTTTTATAATGACACTAATTTTTCTGAGAAAAAAGTTGAAAGTTGAAAGTTGAAGGTTAAAAGTTGAAAGTTGACATTTTTATATCACTTGCGACTATCTCATAATGTCCTTTTATTCGCAAAGCTCCTTCTATGAGAAAGCATTTACTATATTTGTGGCTTTCTCATAGAGGAAGTTTTGCGAATAAAGAGCCATTATAAGAAAGTGATATGAAAATGTCAACCTTCAACCTTCAACCTTTATCTTTCAACTTTTATGAGGAAGCGATATGAAAATGTCAATTTTCAGCTTTTTCTATATAAACGTCGTATTTAACTTTTAAGTAAAACTGCTGGCCGACTCAGGTTTAGCGCGAAAAAATACACCAACCTTGCGCTTTCGGCCAAAACGGCTGTCGAATTTGTACTCGAGGCGAAAAAATACATGAAGTATCATAGAGTATCCATTGGGAAGCAAAGAAATCGCTGTTTGAAAATACGCAAAATCACCTCTTTTTGTAATTTTGGCTATATAAATGTGCGATAAATTTTTTCGTTAGTCGTCACTCCGGGATTGTATTCTGTGTATTTTTTCACACTGATCATACACCTGACACTTCTTTTATTCTTAAATGGATATTTAGTGAGGAAAATTGCATCTAAAATAAAGTACAAATTTTTCCAAAAATTCGAAAATTTCAAAATAGCATAAAATTTAAACGGTTATATCGATTCTCTTGAAATTTTAATGGGATCGTCGGGTGATCATATTCCATCTGTTTACGCGTTTTTAGGGTGACATCTAAAAAATTGCGAACGCTAGAGTGCGAACAGACGCTTTTGTAGAAATTAAAAATGGCGTACAAAAAAAAACTCAACTTTTTTGGATGAAATTTTACACGAACATTGATTACTGTGTGTGAAATTTCAGCTCGATCGGTCGAGGCATTCTCGAGTTATACCCGTATACATTTTTCACGCACGCACGCACATCCGGACATTTTTTTTCTAAATGTGATTTTTCGATGTTTTGGAACATTCTGAGCATGATTTCATTAAAATCTCGAAAACATTTTTTTCGACCAAATCAAAGCTTCCTGTATGAGGAAGCAAAAAAAAAAACAAATACGAGCTGGAAATGAAAGGTAATTTTTCATCCGGCTGGAGTTTACTTTTTTTTACAAAATAAAAATTAGCACCGATGAGAAAAGTGCATTGGAAAATTGCAGCTAGGGTAAAAGTGGTGAATATGGCCCAGCCCGATCAACGCGTTAATCAATTATATTTACCAGCCCATCCTTCATCCTTTTTACACTATGTCTATCGTTCTTACAGTCTTTTCGCTTCATCTTAACGTGGTGTGGTATAACAACTCGCCAACCTGCCCCGCGCTCAGTTGGCAACAAAAACTATACTGAATGCCGTTTTGAGACCGCTGAGGAAAAAGAAAATTGTCTGTCCCTGGAGAATCAGCAGACTCAGCGAAAGACAATTGTCCTTTTCCTCGGCGATCTGCGGTCTCAAAACGGCATCCAGTACAGTTTTTGTTACTGGTGGTGGTATTGCACATCAACTTACGATTAAATGGTAAAAATGATCAAAAAAAGATAAAACAGAAAAAAACATCTGCATCTCCACCCAACCCGGTCTCGGTCGGTATCAGAAATTGTAATAAACTTTTTTTGCGGTTACTGGCGTATATCGTCAAATAAAAAGTCTCACCGAATACTGGCATGATATCCGCTCTCGATAAGACTTCTCATTTGATCGTACATGCTACCAAGCGCAAAATTTATTGTTTTTTGTTATTGACTGCCGTCACTTGCGATTGACTTTTATGCATGGAAACTTTCCGAATTTTTTTCTCGAATCTTACAGATAAAACACTCACCCCAACTCCAACCGCAGAGGGCAGCGAGAAGGAAAAAGAGCAGCATGTCGCAATATCTTTTACACGTGTAGGGTTGTCAGATCGGCTATCGCGACGATTCGCCTTTATATGCCGGTCGTCTTCAAACTTCTGTGCCCGCGTTACTGTCCACTCGTCGCTGCTTCGATATTCCACATCTCTCACTTTTCCACCCCCGTCTTTATAACCTTTTTCACAATAAAAATTATCTCGTGTCTATGGCACTTGTGCAAAGATTTCGCTATCGCACACGATCTCAATTACACAAACCTCGATAAAGCACCTACGAAATCTCGCACAAAGGAAGGATTTCTCGGTATCTTGCTGTGCACGATGTCCGTGTGAGATAAGTTGCAGTTGTGAGATTCTGTATCGCGAAAATAATAAGATTTTTTAGTTTTAATTTTTACGGATATTCCATAAATAGGTTTGAATTTGAGTCGGGTCGCCTGCTCACGGTGCAGTAAGATGAAAGTAAGAAGTTTGCGGTGCGAGATCACAAGGCTGCCGAGGCAAATATCAACATTTTTTCGTTTCACTCGTTTTTCTGAACGAACGTTCTCTACTAAACTCGAATTTTTTTTCCCTCGAATTTTTTTTTTTACATTGCAAACTGTGAAAACTATAATAACATTTTTCCAGAACCTCACGTCCCGATGAGTGCCCAAGGGGAAAAATTATTGGACGTCCAATAATGGTAATAAAAGTTGTAACGTAAAAAAAGGCGTAGGTCCTTTTGGCTGTTTCTTTTTTCAGCACAAACATTTTTCCGCTTAATTTTCATTATTAAGTTAATTTTCATTATTAAGTTTTTTTGTTTAATTCAGCGATCGATAACCCCGTCCCTCGGCATCATTTTGACAAGGTTTATCAATGTAATTTGGAGGCAAATTGGATACTGGTCGTCCTCGAATTGATGATTCGCGTATTATTAATTAAGGGAACGGAGTGTGAACCAATTTGTGCTTCTTGATACTTTTCAAATAATTCGTTTTACCAATTTTTCCTGTCAACTACTCGCTTACGCCTATGCTTTTATAGAAATATAGGATTTTCCTGCACACATAATTACGAGAAAATTCTTTTTACCAAGGTGATGATATTGAAATTTCCGGCAAAAATGACATTTTTCCGCGACCGCCGGTTCCGCGTTATAACAACGCTATAACAATAATAGATCTCTATTACAAATGTGTAAGGAATTTGTTAAGCGAGTATTTTGAACAATTTTTTTCAAGTGGTCCAATGATGCCGGTCCTTACCTCCAAAGTACGTCACAACGTCGCAACTACGAGTGGAAGGTAAATGACAGAAATTCGTCGAATTGATGCTTTATATTATTTTCTTTTATTAAAGCTTCAACAAACAAAAAAAATGCTGCAAAACTAACGTTTGCACGAATGGAGGTCTCCAACGTACCGCAGTTCGTTTTTTTTATTTGTCTTTTTACAATTTTTTTCACGTGCGTGCATGTGCCTGTGTGTATGCTTGGTGACCAGGGTCACGTGTCGGATACCTTGAAATTTATATGCCTGTGATGTTTCTAATCCAGGGACGCAAGTTCGCCACGTTACTGTAGACGCCGGGATACCCTGGTCTAGCGCATCCGCTACCCCAGGAGACGATACCGTACAGAACGCCGTTCGCGCTCAGAGGTCCACCGCCATCACCTTGGCACGAGTCTTTTCCACCATTTTGAAGTCCGGCGCAAATCATTCTCGGCGTTATCTTACCGTGAATGTTCGCGCAAACTTGGCGGTCGATGATCGGAATAGAAATTTGTAACAGTTGCGTTGAACCTATTGTTGAACCACCTTGCTGTTTTTTTTTTTTTTTTTTTTTGAGGATACAAAAACATGTTATGATCTGTTCTTGAGATAATCAGAATCCATAAATCAATGTAAAGTGATAATTCTTACCGTAACAGCACCCCAACCGGTTACATTCACGATACTATTCGCAGCTATTTCGACTGTGGCCAATGATATAGGTTTTTTCGAAACGCTAAATGCAATAGGGCTGCTTATCTGAAACGCATGTCACCGATTTATAATTCCGTACGACAAATCGTTCGCTGGAGGATGTGATTTATCGATCAACGAAAACGCCGGAGAACTTCTCGCCGAATTGGGCAGATAATGATTAAGGAATTAGCAAATGAGGCCTAAATAACTGAGAACACATGCATTGATAACTAAAACTTCAATTGGGTAGAAATCATTGAAAATGTTGCGAATAAATTCGGGACTAATTGATGGATGCGTCGGTAATTTATGCGACTGACTGGACTTACCTCCATGAGAGCGATATTATAGTCGAAGGTGTAAGGGTCGTATTCCGGGTGTCTCACGACTCTCCTAACATCGTATTTTATACCAAAGTTTATATCGGCATTTCCGACACTGACCGTGTACGCCGATGCGGACGAGGTGACACAGCTGGCAGTGGTGACGACCCATGAGGCACTGATTATTGACCCTCCGCAGTAGTGGAAGCCGTTTAGTCGTACCGACACCTGATGAGGATGCGCAGCGATCGCCGCATAAACACCACCAACGATTCGATGATCGGGCACCGGTGGCATCGCCAGAAATCCTTTGGGAATCAACGTTAATTCGTTAAATAATGTCGAACAGAAAATAATATTAACATTATATTATCCCTAGCAGGTTAAACAACCATGGAAATCGACCGCGAAACAACTTAAAAAAAAGTCCGGTCGTTTTGTGCCGTTTTGGCGATCACCGTGTGACCAAAACAACGACTAATTTTTAGGTTTAGGCTTGGTCGTACTTCCTTTAACGACCCAAAAAATGACCAAGCGTGTTTGAGCAGACGTTATCTCGGTCGTTTTTGGGACGATAAAGCAAAAGACGACCAAATCCAAACCGAAAAAATGGTCGTTTTATTGGTTGTTTCATGGTGGTCAAAACGGCACAAAACTACTGATAGTTTCTTTGGTTGAATGGTGGTCGCTTGACTTGCTAGGGATTACATATTATTATATAACAGTCGGGTGCTGTTGTCCGACTGGCAACAACACTCTGCAGGTCGAACAAAATACAGCCGTCGGTATCGAAAAGTGTAATGCATTTTTCTAATGACACTAATTTTTGTGGGAAAAAAAAACAAGTTTGAGCTGGACACTAAAGGTAATTTTGCCTCCGGATCAGGTTTATTTTTTTTTCACCAAATAAAAATTAGCACTGTTGAGCAAAGTGCATTGGAAAATTGCAGTTAGGATAAAAGTGGTGAATATGGCCCAGCCCGATCAACGCGTTAATCAATTATATCTACCAGCCCATATTCATCCTTTTTACACTATGTCTATTGTGCTCACGGACGTTTACACTTCATCTTAACATGGTGGGGTATAACACCTCACCAACCTGCACTGCGCCGAGTTGGTAGCAAACAGTATACTGAATGCCACTGAGACCGCCGACCGCCGAGGAAAAAGAAAATTGTCTTTCCCTGGGGACTCGGGAGAGACAGGGAGAAAGAATTTTCTTTTTTCTCGGTGATCTGCGTTCTCAAAGCAACATTCAGCACAGTTTTTTGTCATTGATTGCGATATTTCACATACTATTACGCATGAAAACTCTCCGAATTTTCTTCCCCGGATTCTATAGATAACACTCACCCGAAGTCCAACCGCAGAGGGCAGCGAGGATCAAGAAGCGCAGCATGTCGCAATATCTTTTGCACGCGTATGATTGTCAGATCCGCCACCGTTAACATTCGCCTTTATATACCGGTCGTCTTCGAATCTTTCTGCCCTCGTTACTGGGCACTCGTTGTCGTTTCAATATTCCGCATCTCTCACTCCTCCCCCTCTCTATAACTAGTTTAGTTAACTTTACACTAGTGTCTGTCACACTAGTGTAAAGATTTCGCTATACCGCACACGATCTCAACTACATAAACCTCGGCAAAGCATCTGCGAAATCTCGTACAAAGGAAGGTTATCTCGGTATCTGGCTGTGCACGGTGTCGGTGTGAGATAAGTTGCAGTTGTGATATTCTGTATCGCGACGATAATAAAAGCTTTGTTAGTTTTCATTTTTACGGATATTGCACAAATAGGTTTGAGGGAGTCGTTGCGCCTGCGCTCGGTGCAATAAGGAGAAAGTAAGAAGTTTGCGGTGAGACATCACAAGGCTGCCGAGGCAAATACCAAAAATGTTCGGTTCACTCGTTTTTCTGAACGAAAGTCTTCTATTGAGCTTGATTTTATCTTCACTCGAATTTTTTTTAACGTTGCAGACTGTGAAAGAATATAATAACATTTTTCCAGGAACTCATGTCCCGATGAGATTTCGAATTAAGTATTTTCGCCCGCTGAACATGAATCCGCCCGCCTTTTTGGCCTAAAGTACAATGCTACATTAAGGGGCCCAATTGTATGCACGAAAAATCGTATTTTTGGGATTTAAGTGCAAAATATTGGGTTGGGAGTAATGATAATGAAAATGATTGTTATATTCGTGATCAGTGGGAAAAAATACGTGGAATATAGCTTTGAAACAAAAAAAAATTGAATGAACAACGATTTTTCAATGATTGAGCCACTTTTTGAAAAACGTCAATTTTCGTAATTTTCAAAGGCGTAATATCTCGGCTCTCAACGGAGCTACAGAAAATCCGAGGTGCCCATCGTGTTCTACGGAAAAAATACACAATATAAGGCGTGGGCCGAAGTTTTAGAATAGTTTTATCGTCCCGCTTGAGGACCTTGAAAAATGCAAAAAATGAACTGGAAACGGGAGCCTTGCAAATTTTTTTTTTTTTTTTTTTTTTTTTTAAATGAACTGCCACGTTTTTCGACGTACTTTTGCGCGCGGAATACGAATCCGCTGGCCTTTTCGGACTGAAGTACAATGCGACATTAAGGGGCTCGATTTTATGCACGATTTTATGCACTTGGCCGGCCAAAATAACTTGGCCGGCTAAAATAGTTTAGCCGGCTAAGACGGCTTAGCCGGTGAAACTATAAAATCCCCATTAGCCGGCTAAAATATACGGCCGTATAGGGCTGTAGCCCTATACGGGTTGCCGGGTAGAGTCGCCGATAATACGGACACGGAAAAACACGTGGCGGTCGCCGTTCTTAGCTTCATTAGTTTTACAAACGTACGGTTGCGTCGCTGTGAATAAAAATAGTCCTTAAAGAACAATAATAGTTGTCAAGTGTAAACCCCTCAAACGATCGTGATTAAAATTAGAAGATAAAGAGCTGCAAATCGTTTATAAAAATCATTCACAGAAAAGAACATTATTTACCCGAATTAATCTTCCGCGTGCTTCTTTTTACCGCTTACCTGACAAAGTAAATTGCCCTCTAACATTCTTATGGATGAAAACTCTCCGAATTTTCTTCCCCGTACCCTATAGATAATATTCACCTGAACTCCAACCACAGAGGGCAGCGACGATCGAGAAGCGCAGCATGTTACAATAAATTTTACACATAGGGTTGACAGATCGGCCATCGCGACGATTCGCCTTTATATACCGATTGTCTTCGAGAACCCCTCTGCTCTCGTTCCTGTCCCCTCGTCGTCGCTTCGATATTCCACATCTCTCACTCGTCCTCGACCGTCCCTATAAGTTTTTCATTCATAAAAATAATCTCATTGTTGTGACAATCGTGCGATGATTTCGCTACCGCACACGATCTAAATTACACAAACCTCGATAAAGCGCGTGCGCAATCTCGTACAAATGGAAGATAATACTATTGTTGCCTGGAGGTGCACGTTATCGCCGTGAAATAAGTCGCAGTTTCGAGATTCTGTATCGCTACGATAATACAACTTTTTTGTTATTATTATTTTTTTGACTGTCTTTTCCCACATTCACCTATCCGAAAACAGCCTTCAGAAAAGCCTGGCAATTAAATATTTTTGAGATTTTTTTTTACAGACGTCGCGCAGTGGTCCATCTTCCTCGCTTTTTCGCATGCTTTTCGTTCGCTAGACTCGTACGAATACGCTATTTCTATTGTGACGGTGCGTCCTGGTTCTTAACGTTTCCAAACGGGACAATCGGGGAAATATAGGGCGAGGGAAAGGGGGGAAATAACACTCCAGAGTTTTGTGTAGAACGTGGAAAAATGGCTTTTAATAATAACTCGTCCAGTGAACATTAACAACAAAATAATAAGCCAATACTGCCGCTTCAACGCCGTTACGGGTACGTTGAAGGGGGTCGATAACCAAAAATAAACAATCTCAATAATAACCAAAAAGAAAAGAAAAGTTCGCAATAACAATGGTAATAAACAGTAGCAAATAAGGGATAACGGGGCGAAAAGTTCGAAAATAAGAAAATAGAAAATTACTCAATACTCGGGGGGGGAAAAATAAGAAAATAGAAAAATAGTTAACGCTGGGCAGAATACAAAAATCGAAAAGTAAGTAATACGCGGGGGAAAATACTAAGGTCGAGAAAATAAGTGCCACGCAGGGCGAAATACAAAGGTCGGACAAGAATTAATACTTGGGGCAAAATGTAACTGTCGGAAAATTATTAAGGTTCAAAAAGGAAAAGAAAATCGAAAAGAAAAGAAAAAAGTAATCAATAACAAAACTTATGAAAACACTATGGCTTACGGTAATCGGCGGGACGGCAATTCGCAGGGTCAGTCGCAGGGAAGGGGAGGGGAGGAGGGGCTGGCCGGTGGATATTCTACACAATACTGGTCTTACGTTAGCAATTCAAAAAAATCTCCAAACTCGGGGAACAATCACGGATTTTTGGGCGCCAGCTACTGTATCGGTGTAGCACCGCGGCGCTCGATTTAGTTAATCGAGTGCAAAACAAACCAAAAAAAAACAAGAGAACAAAATCTATTAACTTTTCACGGCACTCGGCTAGCGGGAACGGGGGAGGGAGGGGAATGAGACTTCTCAGGCCGCAGGCACTGTCCAGGGCTTCTTGACAATATTACCTCGGCACAAAAAAATTACGGAAAATTCCGATAATTACAACAACAACAAAAATAGATACTATAAACGATTTTCTAGTCTCAGGGAGAACGGGGGAAATACGCGAACGGTCGCGCGCTGTAAACCTCCGCGATCGCCACCACTCACGCGCACACGAGAATTAAAGAAAATGCCGGCGCACGTGGCGGCCGGTGATCGACGGTCGAAAATTATACAATCAAAAATCACTTAAAATTACCAGGGGGGTGACGGGCAAATTTCCAGGGGAATGTGGGAAATGGGACTGTCAATCAGGTCGAAATGGGGGAAGGGAAACTCGAAATGTACTCACTCAACCGGTCTTTATCGCTTACAATAATCCGTGCGATAACGTTCTCACTCAACCAATTCCGTTCAATAAAATCCTCTCGGCAAAATCCGTTCGATAGTCCTTGTTTTGCCGAGTCGTTGTACAATCCAAAATCTGGTCCAACTTCGTGTCCTTTATCTCTGTCTCGAGTCGGTACTCTCCGGGGACGGAGTCTGAATATAACGGGCTTTCCGGGTCGTATAAATTCCAAAAACTGTTAGTATAATTCGCTCGCCTGTCACACACAATCGCTCTCTCACACGCCGTGGCTCGAAGTGAAGAAAGCCATGCCGTTTCCGGCTTCTTCTCCGACCTCAGGGTCGGTCTTGCAATTTGCGATTTTTCTGCGAGAATCGATTGGTCGGTCTCGGGACTAGCTGGATCTTCGTTGTCTTCGGTGGGCTGTGCTGGATCTTCGTGGTCGTCGGTGGGCTGCGCTGGATCTTCGTTGAGTGAGCAGGGGGGAGGACTGACGGGGTAGCAAGGGATGAGGGTGAGTCGAGGGGAAGGTTTAACAATAATTCAGTTCGTTGCTTAGATAATAGATTCTAATCCTAGTGTATTTTTTTAGGTGAGTGGTGGGACGTCGAGCCACGCTGGGGAGGGCTTGTGACGCACCACGTCACACTATTTATTAAGTTTTTTTTTTTATTCAGGGATCGGTAATGCATATCACCATCCCTCGGCATGACATGAAGGTTCATCGATGTAATGTGGAGGCAAATTGTTCGCGTATCATTAATTAAGGGAAACAAGGACGTATGAACCAAATTGACTTTCCTCCAAGCATTTGAAATTGTTTCTGGTTACATTTGAAGAAATTTGTAACGCGTTCTTTGGTCAGTACAAATATCGTTCTGATGTTCATACGAAACGTTCACAAGAAATGTGAGATTTTTTTATCGTTTTGAGTTTAAAGAAATGTAATGTTTGCTGTAACCTGAACCGGCGCTAGATAGAAATTACCTAGATCGAAATTATTCCGTTTATTAAAAGTTAAGTATTCAATTTGTTGAAAGTAAATAACGAGATAACAAATTTTGATGAATCCTTACGCCCACAATAGTTATAAATAGTCAATGGCAATTTTCCTAACAGTTACAATTAAGTCAATAGTAATGCTCCAAATAGTTACCATTCATCAATTGGAGTGTTCTAAACAGTAACAATTGGTCAATGGTAATACTCCAAATGATTGTAATTGCTTAATAGTTACAATTGATCAATGGTAATGTTTCAAGTCGTTACCATTCACCAATGGTTACGCTCTAAATGGTAATCATTCGCCAATAATCAAAGGACAAATATTAATCATTACAAGTGTTAATCGTTCAACATTCACACCATTCATACCAATGCATCATTCGGTACACCACTCGGGTTCAATGGTAACCATGTGACAACCAATGGTTTATTTCCATGCGGGCGACGAAGAAGGTGTTTTGTGAAGAAAGGAACATCAAGGATCAGCGGACAGTGCGTGAAACGAGAAAGCGGAATGATAGAGCGGGAAGAGTTAAAAAGTTACGACACAGGGAAATTTTAACATTTACCGAGTTTTGTGTTAAATAAGCCGCAGGGCGAGCGCGGCAACCACGAAAAAAGTGTCTTGTGAAGAAAGGGATATCAAAGACGATTATGTAGGGGAGAGCGGGGCAAAATGGGGCAGTAGGGTAAAACGCGACAATAAGATAAAACGCAATTTTCCAAACAATTTTGGACGCCCCATTTTGCCCCGTTGATAAATCTGCATTTTCTGCCCCGTTTTGCCCCCCCCTGTACCATCCAAAAATTATTGGAAAATTGGGTTTCGCCCCACTGCGCCCTTTTGCCCTGTTGTCCCATTTTGCGCCCCTCTTCCCTATATGGAATATTACTGTGGAATGTGATGGAAAGTTGTGCTTGAAATACTTGGAAATGGTTATATTTTTATATAAAAACATATAACCGGTTCGACGTGATGCTCGGCAGTACTTTTTACAAGGTGCGGGGCCCAAAAAATTACAGCACCAAGTTCGCCGGATTTCGAGGAATTGTTAATCGACATCTGGATAAAGAGAGCGTTGACAAGTTCTGACCTAATGCTCGGCAGTACGTTTCTCAAGGCCAGAGAAGCAAAAAACTACGGAGCTAAGTTCGCCGGATGACGAGAAATGGTCTGGTGAGACTTGGACATCGCATGCCTTTGCGCATTTGCACTCCGCTGCTTACGTTATACCCGTAATTTCCGGTGACGGCCCGGCAATTCCAGTGGAGTCGCAAAAGAGTTCGATCTTCTTCGGAAACGATTTCACTCTCCTTTTTCTCAATTATTCTGCCATCGGCTATGCTCCGGGAAAACCAGTAATAATTTTCTTTCCCTGTGCGGCCTACTCTTTATAAGTGTGAAGAAAAAAACAACAATTAAAGTGAGACTTGACGAGATTGTGCTATTTTACTTTGTCCGTTTGCACAAAGCGTGCAAATCACTTTGCACGCTTGTTCTTTTGTGTGAACCCACCTCGAGAACATCACACAGTATTTTCATAGAATTTGTAGAAATACTTAACACAGACGGAATATATTTAATATTAATGATCGGCACCCAACTGTTTTATATCAGACTACCGTCCAAAACGTAGGCAGAAAAATGGCAGAGAGGATGAGTCAACCGAGCGAGATACAATCGTTTTATAAAAGAAAAACAGTATTTATTACTGGAGGATCGGGTCTGATCGGCAAAGTTCTAATCGAGAAGCTACTGATACAGTTGCAGTGATCTCGACCGAATCGATGTGTTGCTGAGACCAAAACGCGGCCGTACGCCGGATATTCGTGTCGACGATGTTTTCAAATTACCGGTGAGTTTGTCTACAAATCTCTCATGCCTCAAGATAGTCCTCGCGGTAGTCAAGTCAACAATGCTGAATATAAACAACAACAATGATGAATATAAATTAGTATTTTAACCGCTGTGTAAATGTCTGTTTCGCAACAGATATTTGACAGGATCAGAAATTAGAAGCCGGCGGTAATGAAGAAAGTAACCGCGATCCAAGGTGACATGTCCCTGGAGAATTGGGGTCTTTCCGAGGGGCAACAAAAACTGCTGATAAACGAAGTCCAAGTTGTTTTCAACTGCGCCGGGAACGTGAAATTCATGTCCACGCTTAAGGATGTAATCGCGATGAACACGGTGGTTCTTAACTGATAAAAAATACAAATAATTATGACAATAATATATGCTATATTATAATATAATCGCTATCTCTTGGAATGTTAAGATCGGAAGGGCATCGATGCTTGAACTGGCGAAAAACATGAAGAAACTCCTGGTTTTCGTACATGTGAGCACGGCATTTTATCACGTAGAACAAGATGAACTCAGGGAGCGTGTCTACGACATACCGGAAGATCCGTAGGATGTAATGAGAATGGTTAAGTGGTTGGACGAAAGCGTCCTCGATCTCATCACACCAAAGTTAGTAAAACATATTTCATTAAAATAATTTTGGCGATTAATGTTTTTAGCCTCTCGTTATTTTAGGTTGATCGAACCCCAACAAAACACTTATGCGTATTCAAAGAAACTAGCAGAGAGCCTGGTGAATAAGGGATATCTCAATTTGCCTTGCGTCATCGTGAGATTATCACTCGGTGCGTGATTCTCGGCCTCGAGTTTCCCGAATTGAATACAATAATTTTATTATTGTGTAATTTGCAGTGACCCTTGCATGCAAAGATTTAATTAATTAATTCCCTGGCTGGATCGATAATCTCAATGGAGTCTTTGGATATATCGTCGGCGTTGGAAAAGGAATCATACGATCGATATACTGTAATGTCAATGTTCATACCGACATGATACCCGTTGATTTTGCTGTCAACACATTGATAGTGATTTCTAGTAGAGTCACCACTCAACGCGCTAGGTCGGTAAAAACGTTTTGTAATTAACGAGCGATTTCACGGTGTATTGTGGCAATACGTCATTGTGCATAGATCACAAAGCATACCGGTGTACAACATAACGCAGGGCGAAAACGTGCCGGTAACGTGGGGTGAAATGAACCAAAAGGTGGTAAAATTAATCCATGATTATCCCTTCGACGGTGCTGTATGGTTCACTGGCTGCAATCTGACTATGAACAAATTCACTCACTCCTTTTGCGTACTATTTTTCCACTTACTGCCAGCCTACCTCATTGACTTTCTCATGTTCGTCTTTCGTCAAAACGATTGTGAGTATACCACTATAAGTTTTCATTGTACGAACGGATCCCAAAATTGATAATTTTGTAATGACAATTTCGACCATGTGTTTCATTGTACCCTCAGTCCAGTACGACTTCAAAGGCGAATATCGATTGGGCTCAAAGACTTGCAGTACTTCAGCAATCGCGAGTGGGTGTTTTACAATACCAATTTCTTAAGTCTCTGGGTCGAGATGAGCCCGAATGACAGGCTGCTGTTCCCCATGGATCAGCTTAGCGTGGAAGTTACGGAGTATCTTAAGATGATGGTACTTGTCGCCCGGCAGTACTGCACGAATGAGAAACTGGAGATTCTGCCGAGAGCTCGCCTCCACCAAAAAATGTGAGAGAATTTTCCTTACATGTCGTATTTTTAAGTCGAATGACAGTTAAATAAACCTTATTGATATCGATATCTTCTTAGATTCAGATATCTTCTTAGATTCAGATATCTTCTTAGATTCAGATATCTTCTTAGATTCAGATATCTTCTTAGATTCAGATATCTTCTTAGATTCAGATATCTTCTTAGATTCAGATATCTTCTTAGATTCAGATATCTTCTTAGATTCAGATATCTTCTTAGATTCAGATATCTTCTTAGATTCAGATATTTCAGATTATCGCGTCAATCACGTAAACGGCTACTTCAAAATCCAAAAAATGTTCTTTCTCTTTCACAGGTTTTACGTCATACATTTAATCGTCGCCTACTCCTTTTACTTCGGCATCTTTTACATCGTCTACAAGAACTTTGACACAACTCGATTCGGCTTGGACTTCGTTAGGGACAAGATAAAGGCTCTGCCAATCATCAGAGGTCTGCTAAAATAAGGTTCCCCTGTCTCAATTTCCAATTGGCTTGATAATTCATCATCGCACTAAAGATAGATCTGTGTGACAGCTATAATATTTTTATATCGCATCTATCTCCCCGGGTCTATGTATATTTAGGATTATTCCACATAAACTCAACCATGAGGAATAATGCGTCGTGGAATGTCTATCAATTGTAAGAAAGAAAATAAAAAAGAAAATGGTAATAATAAATATTCATGGGCACAAAAGCCATAAATATATTTTTTTATTTATCATCCGCATACGTCCCGTGCAGAAATTTGGGTAGGGATCCAGCTGGATTCTTACTAGACTCCCTACGTGCAAGTCGTGATCCAGTCAGTCATCCAATCAGATTCCAGACGTGAAATGTAACGGTCGCAAATCGGATTCTAATCGGAATTCCGAACCAGGATCCAATCCGAATTCCAGCTGAAAAATTTGAAAATTATGTAAACAGTTTCTCGAACTGTACTTTTCGGAGGTAATTTTCACGTTTAATTATATATTCGAACTTATTCTACTGACAGGCGCGATAATATCCCGGGAAAAATGCTGTTGATTTTGTCACTCCACTGCGTTTGCAGTGGAGTAAGAGATTCCGCCGATAATAACACTTTTTTTTTAGTTTTTAATTATTTTTTTTTTACGGATATTCCATAACTAGGCTTGATCGCGTCGGTGCGCCAAGGAGACAGTAAGAAGTTCGCCGTGCAAGAAGGCTGCCGAAAAAAATCCCAAAAACTTTTATCTTACTCGTTTGTCCCAGAGAGTACTTTCTACTGAAAGCGATTTTGTTTTACACGAATTTTTTTAACGTTGCAGACTGTGAAAAAGATATAACACTATTCCAGAAACTCATATGTCGCTGAGTGCCCAAGGGGCAGCGTTATCGGCTAAAATGAACCAACACGAGTCATGGATATCGACGAAGCACCATCGTCGAAAATCATCGCAATGGAAATTTGTACGAAATTGACAGGACGGAACTCATTTGAATTTCGAGCTGTGAGCACCAAGCTCTTGAGTAAAAGTCTTTAACAATATATTGAATATCAGTTGAACGCTTCAACCATAACGTGTTGTCTCTCTGCGTTTCGGTTAT
Source organism: Stenichneumon culpator (assembly GCA_964017025.1). Classification (NCBI taxonomy): domain Eukaryota; kingdom Metazoa; phylum Arthropoda; class Insecta; order Hymenoptera; family Ichneumonidae; genus Stenichneumon; species Stenichneumon culpator. The sequence goes on along the minus strand of OZ024775.1, from coordinate 7,541,326 downwards.
TTTCACAAATACCTTTCATAGTTGCCGCGTACCGCGAGCCAAACACTTTCGTGTTCCACGAGCGAAACGGACTCTCACGCCATCTCGAGCGAGGAAATTCCAGGCCCGTGAAAAATCCTACGTCACTACGACTGCTTTTCCGTCAAGGCTCATTTCAATGTTAGCTGCAAGTTGCAGCAGTGGATCGGAGGCTTTCAGAAGGTTTCTGAGGCTTTCTGAGGCTTTCGGAGGCCGATATAAGTTCCCTACAATAATATCAATAATCCATCGTACGATTGTTTTTAACAATATATTTTCGTTCCTCTCTCTCAACATAGGTATCTCGGACAAGATATTTTTTTTGTTTCTCATTTCTTTTTTTTTGTATATACAAAATTAATATCGATCATTTACATTTTCACGATTACGGCTAATTAGCGGTATTACTTTTCGAATGGTAAATTTTGCGGAATAAAGATATCGGGTTACGATGATACAAGTAGAAGACAGGCGTGAGGAAGAGAAGAGAAGGAAAGGAGAAAACAGAATGAAATCAATGCGAAATTACTTAACGGAAAAGTAACGGAAGATAAGAAACTGGTGAAAGTTCGAGGGCGAGCGCACGGGACAGACGGGGAGACCGAGAACTCTCGAAGCCTCGAAGCTTCTATTGGCAGTGTGCAAATATCCAAGTTTTTAAACTTTCGCGTTGCTAATTATTGTTAGTATCATTCGATCTAACGTATCGGATGCGTTTGTCATTACGATTACGAACGGACGATCCGAGGATCGTTCGGCGGAAAAAATGTAAACCGATCGGAAGCTTACAGCTTCTCACCTATGGAAGAATCGCGATATGGATTCCGTCAAAGCTGCGGTAAACGAAAGCGTCGCATTGTACGTATCCACAATATTTACGGTAAAATTCGAAACAATAAAAATAGTAAGAAAGAAAAAAGAATCTACGATCGCGGAGTAAGAGTAAAAAGTCTTTGACGAACTTTAAAAAAAAAAGAATTTATTCTGCCGAAGTCCACCTCGAGTGGAAATGCAATATTCGAACGCCGTTTTTTTGTCAGTTCATTTTTTTCTTTTTTGTTCAGTCACGGCTGTTGGGTCGGCGTTAATTAAATATAAATACGGACACGCTGGCCAAGGATAAATACTATACACAGGCAATAATGAATCTCTCTCACTTAAAAACGAACGAAAAACTATTTATCGAAAAAAAAACGAAAAAAAAAAAATCGGCAAAAAAATGCATGCCTCTCGTCAAAATTGATATATATATATACTATATATAATTTAAATAATGCTCATGGAGCGTCTATATCGTTTCCTCGTGTTGGTATTTGATGCGAGAGCAACGGATAGCGGAGTGGGCGGTGTTACGGGCGTTACCGGTGTAACGGCAAGATTAACCGGTGACGTACCCGTGTAATAGCCGGTACTTGTCGTCGGTGTTTCAGCCCCCTGCCGAGCCGAATACGGGGGCCTGAGCTACCAAATATAGTTCTCTGTCTGCGGTGCCCTCATCACTCCGACACCGCCGCCCAATCGTCTGTAATTCATACAACCGCACAGGCGCCACTGATTTTGTTCGGGATCGTATACCTCGATGGTTTTCAGATACGCCGCTCCGTCGAAGCCACCGACCGCGTACAGTTGACCGTTAACTACAGCAAGACCTACCTGAAATTGCAGTAAAGACGATAAGTTAGTTAGAGTAAAAAAAAAACCTGAAAATTGAAATTTTCATATCGCTTCCTCATAAAAGTTGAAAGGTGAAAGTTGAAAGTTGAAAGTTGAAAGTTGAAAGTTGAAATTTTTATATCACTTTGTCATAATGGCCCTTTATTCGCAAAGCTCCTTCTATGAGAAAGCATTTATATACTATATTTTTGGCTTCCTCGTAGAGGAAGCTGTGCGAATAAAGGGCCATTATGAGAAAGTGATATAAAAATTTCAACTTTCACCTTTCAACTTTTATGAGGAAGCGATATGAAAATTTCAATTTTCAGCTTTTTCAATATCAACGTCGTATTTAACTTTTAAGAGCATGGGAAACACGTTCTCAGCATGTCTCACTCGCTCCGCCGAGAGCGCGACCGATGCTATCTCTCTCGCACTCCATAGTGTTTCACATGCTATCAAGCAAAACTGCTGGCCGTCTCAGGTTTAGTGCGACAAATTACACCAATCTTGCGCTTTTGGTCAAAACGGCTGTCGAATCTGTACTCGAGGCGAAAAAATACATAGCGCATCATAGAGTATTCATCGGGAAGCAAAGAAATCGCTGTTCGAAAATACGCAAAATCACCCATTTTTGTAATTTTGGCTATATAAATGCCCGATAAACTTTTTCGTTAGTCGTCACTCCGGGATCGTATACTATGTATTTTTTCACGCTGATCACAAATCTGACACTTTTTCATTCGTAGAAAAATATTTAATACGGAAAAATGCGTCTCGAAAAAAAAAGAAAATTCATGAAATTCAAAAAATTCAAAATGACATAAAATTTAAACGGCTCGATCGATTTTCTTGAAATTTTAATGGGATCATCGGGTGATCATATTCCATCTGTGTACGCGTTTTTAGCTCGATAGCTAAAAAATTGCGAGCGCTGCAATGCGTACAGACATTTTCGAAGAAATTAAAAATGGCGTACAAAAAAAACAACTAAACATTTTTGGATGAAATTTTGCAGAAACATTGACTATTAACCACATATGCTGTGTACAAAATTTCAGCCTGATCGGTCGAGGCATTTCCGAGATATAGCGATTTGAATTTTTCGCGGCCGATTCACGCACGCACGCACGCACGCACGCACGCACGCACGCACGCACGCACGCACGCACGCACGCACGCACGCACGCACGCACGCACGCACGCACGCACGCACGCACGCACGCACACACATCCGGGCATTTTTTCCAAATGTGATTTTTCGATGTTTTGGAATATTCTGAACACGTTTTCATTAAAATCTGGACAATTGTTTTTCACCATAATAAAGCTTCCTCTATGAGGAAGCAAAACAATAAAAATATCGAATAATTGGTCATAGAAAATTGACATAGAACAAAAGACCAGAGCTCGGCCGTAATTGAAGTACACAAGTACTTTTTAGTACATCAAGTGTTTTTTTTACTATTTAAAGTACCAAGGACAAGTACTTTTTGAGTACAAGCTCGCATTACGGATGGTCGATCAGTAGCATGACATCGTGTTTCTATTAATATATGATTACATCTGTCCAAACTTTTCAATAAGTATGATTTCAGCGGGAATTTATTTCTCAAAAATTCAATTTAAAAAGAAACGAGAAGGAAGCCTTTCCGATTTTTAAAATAAACATTTTTCGTGAAATTTTGAAGACGCTAATCTTAGTTGACGAAAACAACGACAATGGTACGATCGAACAAATGAAGTTCAAAGTTTGTTTTACCCCGCTCCGTCTCGAGGTCATAGCGACGATCGGACTCCATGAATTGGTGTGCGGATTGTATCTCTCCGCGCTGGACAATTCCATGCAATCGTCCCGTCCACCAACCGCGTAGATGAGATTGTTGAAGACTGCACAACCGAGATGTTTCCGTCTGGTGGACATAGGCGACACTTGCGACCACTTGTTCTGTCGGGGATCGTATCTCTCCACGGTGTTGAGAGGCGCCTGGCCATCGGACCCGCCGATCGCGTATAGATATCCTCCGAGCACCGCAACCGCAACCCCCAATCTTCGTGTCGTCATCGGCGATACTTTCGACCATTTGTTTTCCTTCGGATCGTACCTGGATAAATCGATCGTATTGAGAATGGGACCTATATGCCCGGATAGCCAAAGTTACAGAGCCAGAAAAAAATTGCGTTTCGATTAACTACGCAATGAAGCAACATTAGCAACACAACGATAGCGAATCGAAGCTAGCAATAATGACAAGGCGCACCTCTCGACGTGATTGAGACACTGGACTCCGTCCTGCCCCCCAACGGCATAAAGAAATCCATCGAGCACAGCAACCCCGACGCTGGTCCTGCAGGACGTGGTAGGCGCGACGTCGCACGACCACTGGTTGGTCTGCGGATCGTATCTCTCGATACTGTTCAAATAGCTTTGCCCGTCGTGTCCGCCGACAGCGTAAAGCAGATCGTTTAGAACCGTTACACCGACGCCGCAGCGTCTCTTGCTCATCGGCGCTACCATTTTCCAGTCGGCCGTATTTGGATCGAAGCGTTCAACACTCGCGATCGCGTCACCCGAACACCATCCACCGACGGCGAACAGGACCTCGCCCCGTCTCGTCGGCTTGCGAGGCCGGGTCCGCGGTCCCTGCATCAACGGTCGTTCCTGCGGCAGTAGCAAATAATTCTTCGCCTCGTCAACGAGATCGCGGCAAGCGTCGTCCGATCGAACCAGCAGATCGGAGCCGACTGTGCCGACGAGGAATTTCGGGCTCAAGAGCGGCAGCCGAACGTGCTGCAACACTTGCGCTAAATGCTGTCGGCGCTCCGTCACGTTGTACTTCACCCAATTCATCACAGCGCTGAAAACTTGCTCCTCCGTACGGACGTTCAATTCGTCCGAGGATATTATATCGACGAGTTGACTCACGGGAAGCAAAAGAAACTCCTCGCTCTCCATCACCTGGTCGGAGAAACACGACAATTCGGAAATTAGAGATCATTTTTTTTATTCGCAGATAAATGTTAACTGGCCGAGCGACGAAGCTCGAAAGTATATGAACTTGAAGATATCTACATGACATTAAATTTCGCATTTAGCAAGTCTCTATCAGAGAATGACTTTAGGAAAAAACAATTGTTCGTTTGGAGAATTTTATTCTGTAAGTCAACTTCCCCCGGCGAAATTTGTGTGATGCAAAATACACCCGTTATAACGTGATGAAATTTAATCTCATGCAGATATCTTCGGTGTCATGAAAGTATACCTCTTGAAAATTGTGCTGTGTAAATTTATCCGCGATCCTCAGCAGCTCCCGACACGAGTGAGTATCCGCGAAGGCTCGGATACCAAGACAATTGGACGGATCCAATTGTCGCTTGAGAAACTCGCAGCAAATATCCTGTATTTCGGCGAGTTGAAGAAGGCAAGCGGCGGGCAGTAGAGTCTGGACGTTCGATTCCTCGACGATTATGTGCGATGTGTAGCAAAAATCTATCAGCAGTTCCATAGCCACTTCGTCGATGTCCCTTATCGTCACCTCCGTCTGACGGGACTCGGCAAGTTCACCGGTAAACATCGCCCTGTTTTTCGAACAATCGTAAAATACATCAGTTAGAAAGAAAAGGACTTCTAGAGTGAAGCTGTTAAAAAAAAAAAAAATTAATGCAGCGGACAACAAGTTTTTATAAAAAAATTGATACATTAAATATAATGTACAATTGTGATAAAAAATGAATATACTTTTTCATTGAAATTAAGGTAAATTATTTTTAAAAGTAAAGTATTTCCAATGTCTTGAATACACTTAACATTAACTTTTCATCACAATCGTATATGAAATTTAATATACCACTAAATGGATAAAAACTTCAAGTTCGGTACATTAAATTTCATACAAATTTTTTTACAGTCTACCGAACAATCGATATTCCTTCTTTAATTAAAAGATAAACAAATTACCTAAAGTAAGGACTGCAAGCAGACAGTATTACACGGTGAGCGAAGATTTTTCTCGTTCCAACGTTGAGTACAACGTCACATAATTCTCGATGTCTTCGGAGTACGTTTAATTCGGTGAGGGTCGCCCGTGGATGTTTTTCCGAGGTGTGACTTAGCCTCGCGGGTGAGGGCGCCCGCTCGATGACCATCTCGCCCATCCTCTGGCCAGAGGATTGGGCGCAGTTCACGGACGATGAGGATGATGATGCCGTAGACGAGGACGAGCCTCCAGGTCCACCGAGAGCCGCAGCTAGTGCGGCGGGTGACGATGCCGCCGCAGCCGCCGCCGCTGTCGCTGCTGCTCCGGCACCCGTGCCACCCGAGGCCGGGCCCCGGCTACCCCCGGCTAGCTGTAGTCGCAGCGGGGGTGACGCCCAACCCCACACCGAGTCTATCTGCAACACCATTCACCAACGACCGAGCTGGAGGTCAACTCTTTTAGTTCCCTTATATTCTGGAACGCTGACCAATCGAATCGGCCCAACGGCGAAAAAAACGATGATTATCGCTTCTCCGTTTCACAAAGTCTCGAATACTTACGGGCCCTCAAGCTAAAATCATTCGGAAGCTTAGATATAGAATCTGGCGGGAAGGGATGAGAAAATTCCATGGGGAACTTGCGGATTGCGAACTTGCGGATTCAGAAAAAATATAAAGAGTATCGGCCGAGGCTGGATTGTACAAAGAGAGCGCAAACGAAACGACTGGAAAGAAGTTAAAACGAAAAAATTGCGCTGTTCGCGAAACTTAAGCAGATGCTTGTTGTTCACGTGGCTCTCGCGAGAGGCGGTTAAAATATAAAATTGGACGGAGTCACACAGTCTACTCGGAGAAATCATATTGGTTTTTATTTTATTATTTTAAAGAAAACGTAAAACGACGCTTGACTCTAAAATTGCTTGAGCGCTCAAGAAAGGACGTGGGAATGTGGAAATAGTTTTTGAATATGCATAGACGAGCGCGCTACGAGAACGCCTTACCTTTGATGCTTTGAGAAACCAGGAGGCGAGAAATAATGAAATTCTACTCTTCTCCGCTGACTCCCGTTCGTTCCTAGCACGATCCACTTTCGCTAATCATTCCGACAGTTTTCTTTTTTTTTTACGGATGAATCTCGGGAAGTGCCTCACCCGGAGTCACCTGGTTTTGGAGCTAAAAAAAATTAAACATTTTTATCAAATTCGTTAGGGCCAATAACAAGAGTGGATACTTTGGGGTTTATGTTTAGGCTTTGAAGAGTGAGTAGAAATATCTAGCCATTCTTAGTCATGAATTTACTAAAGGAGAATTTTCTAATTCATCAGTGTATCTAGGGATTTGGCGTTGGGTCATGTACAAATCATTTAAATTGAAGCTAAGCGAAATTGGACATCACAAGGGGTTAAAATACTTTAGTCAAATCTATTTGTAAAGAATTTTTTTTAATTAAATAATTTTATCAACGAACCAATGATCCTGTAAAAAATTCCATTCAAGGAAATATTTTCTCTTTTTTTTTTTGTAACTTATAGTGGCATTGAGCTCATACCGCTGAACCAAAGCAGCCACGCAAGGTTTCCTTTTATTGTTTCAATGATGAAACTCTATCATGTTTTTTGTACTCTTCTAGTAGGCTTGCGTTCAATATTTTAATTCATTGTAACTAGTGTTTCAGCTCCACTTTAACTAAGCTACAAATATGCTCCACTTTAAGTGTTACAAAATATATTGCGTCAATGTTAAGATTCTCAAATTTTTTGTTGTTCTTAGGGTAGGTTTGCACAAAATATTTCACTCTATCGCAATGTGCCTTCAAGTTCCACCTGTATTTACACTGTTTATACATGACTCGAACGGCTTGAAAATTATTGCGCAGCATTTGTTTTTTGTATGTACAAAAGCAAGAATGCATTTGGAGCAAAACCGCATGAGCAGGAGTCATTTTTAGGTCTCCAACAAGCCAGTGCTCCAAATGCTCCAAATGCACACTAAAGCACTTAAGAAAATTTTAACACCAATTCTAAAAACCACAAAAATCATACATCATAATTTATCTCGAAAATTGAAGCTTCCCAATTTCCCAATTTTTTGTTTTTCACACAAACGCAAATGCAAAATTTTAACAATAAAAAAAGCTCACCCCAAAAACCCAAAGGGCTGAAACCTCGATAATCGGAATCGGGTTCCTAAATTACGCTCGAGCGAAATCGCGCGCTACAACGCCTTCCAACGAAAAATCCTACCAGACTTAGGTTGCAAATCCAATTTTTTTTTTCTTTTTCACAAACTTATCACAGAGCACACTCCCAAAAAAATTGGTATATTCCAGTGTTGTTTTTTTTTCTGTTTGTTTTTTATTTGGCAAATTTCTTTACGGAGACGAAGTAATTGATGCGTCTATTTGGCCGATTGGAATTCGTACACCGTGTTTATCGCGTCAACGCGATTGTTCATCGGTGGACGATCATTTCGTTTTTTGACAATTAATTGTATGTATTACGCGAACGGTATACGATCGTGTACATCGGGTGTAAAACCCAGATGCGACACACGATCATGGAGAACTGGGAGAACGAACGAGAGCGACTCGGCACGAAAAGAATTCGCACGCAGCGCCACCTGTGGTCGCTGCCGACGGTCAGCCCTGCGTTCCGTCGACCCCGGTCGCGCTTCTTCCCAAATATTGTCCTATGTGATTCTCGTCGAATCGCGTAAAATTGGCGATCTGCGATCTGTCAATCGCCGTAGAAAAAAAAGTTATTTATTCGTCGTCGCGTTTTCCAGATGCTTATGACGCGATTAAACGTTTATCGGCAACTGGAATTAGCGACGAGCATCGATGTACGATAGAAGTTTGTCAGGCGGCACGATCAATGTAGAACGTACAGCAATCTCCGCCAGAATAATCGATTAATGAAGCGCCCGTCCAAGTTTATAACCTGACCGAGGGGATCGCAAAAAAAAAAAAGTTCGTCGAAGCGTCGTGCGCCGAACATTCTTTCCGATAAACCGTGAAACTCGCTATGCGATGAGTACGAACGATGGAACCGAAAAGCGTGCAATGTCTCGTCAGGGACTTGGACCTGACGCTTCAGCCGCGTATTGCTCCGCGATACAAAACTTGGCTTCCTCTGGCTACGCAGCAGGTAATTCTTCGTTCATTGAAGAAACTTGAAATTATATTGGATTAAAAATAAAGTTTGTTAATTCCTTCAGCTGCGCCTCAGGAGCCTTGTACGAGTCATAGGATACAATTTGGAGGTGGATAGGAAACATGAGAGTTGCTTGTTCTACTATACGCTTCACAGATCCAGCATGTCGTCGCCTCTGTACACCAGCAAAACTGTAGATAACGCAAGTGCCAGATGGGCCAGTCTAGAAGTGCCTACTCTTCATGCCACAGGACTTTCCGCTGCAAGCGGTGAGATTAAATTTTGATAGCTGTGATTGAGTAACAGCTCAAGTAGATTAATCTTTGTTTTGGTTTGTCCAATAACTGGCCCAGTTAATAGCTGCAATTATATTGTGCATGAGTCATTAGTTCAAATTTTACTTCAGTCAGAGAGCACTCTTGCATAACGAATGTTCCCCAGTACCTGAATAGCTCAAAATTTTCGAATTTTCACGGCCGGTAAAACAGTGACGATTTTTTTGTTGATACAATTTTGATAGCTGTGATTGAGTAATAGCTCAAATAGATTAATCTTTGTTCTGCTTTGTCCAATAACTAGCTCAGTTATTGGACGATATTATATTGTGCAGGAATCGTTAGTTCAAATCTTGAGAGTCAGAAAAAACTCTTGCATAAACAATGTTCCCCTGTACCTGATTAATGCTAATTTTACGAATTTTTTCTGTTTGTAAAAAGTGGCGATTTTTTTTGTTTTTTAATATGCGGAAACGCCTATTTCTTTCCACACTTGCCTTCTGTTATATGTGTGTGTGTGTCTTTTTGTTTTGTCAAACTAGAAATCGTCCTGCGACTATGGAGACGAACAGTATCGAAAGATCCAACGACGGACGTGACGGTGTTCACCTGGGGAATATCGTTCACCGGCCTGGCTTACATGGGACCGAAATTGCCGAGCAATCTTGAAACGATTTTGCGCGACAATTCACTGATATTTCATCTACACGGCGGTTACTTCGCACCGTCATACTGCCTCAAAAGTCCGCCGGACTTGAAGCGATATCTTTACATGAACATAACTCCGAGCGAGATACGGGAAAGTTACACGGTCGTGAAGCTAACGAGCCTGAGAAGCAAGATGCAAGCGCTGAAGCAACAAACCGAATCCGTTCAGGCACTCCGGGAACGCATCGCCTCGGGGGACGAGGTGCGATCTCCCAAGTATAAACAAACTTCGCTTAACAGGCTTTTGCAACCGAAGAAAATAAGCAGAGAGAAGAAGGCTGAGATCTTGAGGATACGCAAGGAACTCGAGATCGCGAAATTTCGAACAAAATTGTTGGAACAAGAGAGGGTGCGGAAGATGGGGGAATTGAGGACGCTCAATCAGCTACGCACGTCGATAATGGAAGAAAATCAAGATCACGGTGTATATGAATTTTGCAACACAGTTAGGGACGTCGGAGCGCTTAACACTTTTAAAAAATGTAGCACTCATTTGACTCGTGCGAAACGCTCCAATCTCCTTAAATTGTCTATATTCGTGGCTATCGAATTTAACTCTGAAACTAATGTTCTCGTTTTTTTCTGTTATAATCTTCGACAAAGGTTTGAATCTGATGGACAGGTATCGAGAGTTAAACAAAGATATCGAAAGGCTACGCGAGTGGCGTCAGAGCCACTTGGAAACCCGCGAGGGCTACATACAGACAACGTCCAACTTGGCGCATCGCCGTCGTCAATTGATATCGGAACTCTGTCTCATCTATCCGATAAGTCAGGAGAGCGAGAAAAAATTTACCATAAACAATGTACATTTGCCGGACAGCGAGGACCTGGATGCGTCGAACGACACCCAAGTGGCCGTGGCTTTGGGTTTCGTGGCTCACACCACCCAGATGATCGCAAATTTTCTCAACGTTCCAACGAGATATCCTATTTTGCACTACGGATCGCGAAGCCGAGTCGTCGATCACATAACCGACAGTCTTCCCGACAACGAGCGGCAGTGAGTAAATTCTCAGACCGAGCGTTGCCCATGCGCACAGTAAATACAAAACTGACTCGAATATTTTTTTTACAGGTTTCCTCTCTTCGCGAGAAGCAAGGACAAGCTACAGTTCCACTACGCCGTTTATCTTTTAAACAAAAATATTGCTCAGCTTCGATGGTACTGCGGACTTCCCACTTTCGATCTGCGAACTACGCTGCCGAATCTGGCGTCTCTTATGATCAATATAAAACCCAATCAACCGTAAGTTGTAAAAAAAAAATGTACACCTAGGTGAGTGCGTTCTTGAATGGCGTTCGTCTCTGTTCGATTAAGTCCAGAGATATTCGAGTATCCACATGTATACACAGCAGAAATAGGGGTTCTTGTATTCCAGTCTACTCAGAGTTCAGGGTTTAGTTTTGATACAAATCTGCTCTGATAAGCGCTCTTTTGTTATCAAAACACACGAAATGTATGCCGTGGAAAGAATCGGATGTGCCGTTGGCGATTTACAAGAAAAAAACCCTCTAGTTTATCAGCTATCTAGTCAATAGCTGATCAGATCTGCATTCAAAAATGTACTCTTTTAATGCTACAATTGCTAGCATCTATGAAGATCCGTGTAAACCGAAATTTTGAGATTTCTTTTTTACCTTTTTCACATTTATTTACAGTCTGGACGGTTCGAAGCGTACCTTTTCCGGTTCGTCGCTGGACACCGACATGGGCAACGGAAAGCACGCACCCCTTACGCCGCCGATCCACAATGTAATGTTCGAAAAGTGTCCGAGAACGCCTCGTTCGATGAGTCAATTGAGGAGCGTCAAGTCGGGCCTGTGCTCGTCGTTGGACCAGGGCCTCGACAAGCCACCGCAGTCTCAGATACTCAGCAATAAATCGAAGCGTATATACAAATCGGAGGAGAGCGCTATAGACGAGAGGCATCTGTCATTACCGCGCGAAACGAGCAGCGACGAGACTCTCGACGACACGGTTTTCGACAACGACGATCCGCGCGTCGGCAAGCGGGCTTACCAATTGCTGGCGGAACTGCACGACATGGCTATCGAGATCCTGACGCCGGTGTCGATATCCAAGTCGAAGAACGTCTCGGACACAACGGACGATTCGGATAGCGCGAAACAGAGAAGTTCCAATTCCGTGAGCAGCTGCGAAATGGCACTGAGCGGAAGTCAGAACGACATAGTGGGGAGTCCGAATGACAGCGGTACTGCCGGTGTAAATTCGACCAACGGAGAATGCATCTCGTCAAGAGGTGTCGCAAAGGAGGGCGAACATTGCGTCTCTTCTGTCGGCAATGAGGTGGACAGCAAGAGCGTATCGTCGAACGGAAGTTCCGCTAATCCGTGCGGATCTTACGACAGGGACAAGAGTCAAGAGACACTGACCGAAGTGGGCCAAAAGGAATGTAGCGTAGTATCGAAGAATTCTGTGCACAGCGAGGACACGTTGTCGAACTCGTGCGCGTCGCTGGACGACAAGCCGAGTTACAATTACGATAGGAAAGATGAAAAAATGATGATCGGGGCGGCCTCCAGCTATCCGGACAATTACAACTCGGAAATGGCTGGCTTGACGCTGAGAGGATACGAATCCGACGGGAGGTAAGCTTAAATCGAATGCCAAAACGATAAAATATAAGAGTATAATAGAAAAACAAAAATTAACAAGATTAGTACGACCGCGTAAGTTGCATGCTCGGGAACCAAGCCGATTGGGCACGACGGATAAGTTGGACTTGAAGTACGTGAAGTACCAAACAAGTACCCGGTACTTCAAGTGCGGCCCAGCGCTGGTAAAGGGTGAAGTAGACATAACAAAAAAGACCCAACGGTTATTATAATAGTAAAATGGCGGAAGTCCTTGTTGAAAAGGAGCGCGCAACCATGCAGGAAGTGGTTATTATCAAAGTCTAGGGCAAAGAAAAAAAGATAGTAAGAGAATTCGGGTGTAAGGGAAAAAGCAACGTTACTAGGAAAACATAACTATTATACTCCGAGAGAAGGTCGATCCAACTCAACCGGTCGGTAAAACTTATCTGGATGCTTCTTACGCGGTTGTCTTTTGTATGCAAATAATGTAGGAACATCGTCTAGACTGTAAAAATAAATTGTGAATTTAATACATTGGGGCTTGAAAATTGCTCACATTATTTACATTAATTGAACATTAATGTATGTTTTCGTAAAATAAAAGTAACGATCTGATTGATTTAATCGATAAAAATGCTTTTAGATCGGACAAGAAAGGAACGAGGAATCGTTTGGATGCCAATTGTAGAGCCGAGTCGAGTACGGGTTCGGAAGGACCTTCGGAGTACAGCCAGTTGGTAAGACAAAATTAAGTTTTGCCCGTACTCCGAAGTAAACGCGCGACAGCGACGACGATTCCAATAATAATCGATAAGCAGTGACGCGATACCTTTGTATTAATCACGTAACATTACCATTGGCTTTTAATTAAATCAACTGATTTTGTATTCACGCAGCTCGACAAGAACCCGCAAGCGTCTAAATCATTGTCTAACGCGCAAGCGAACAAAGATCAAGAAGCTACGAGTGAGTTTCGCGCATCGAGCGACTACATTGATTCCATACGTCGAAGTTCCGAAAACGTATTCGCGAGAACCGAAGCATTGGCCAGTAAAAAGACTAGCTTTAAAGTAATGAAACCTCGAATGTAATATATATACATAAATATATCTCAATGTTGAAGTCCTTGCTTCATCCACGGATCACGTAGTGAGAGAATTTCTACGGGAAAAAAATAATATAAAATAATGAGGTTAAAATTGAAAAAAAAACGGATTTATCAGATTGTATCTTGAGACTGTGAATCGATTATATCGAACAGTCTTTGTCCTAATGAAACTATATTCTAAAAAAAAAAAAAATTAGTCCCGGAGACCAAAAGAATCGGATTCTAAACCGCGTTCTCCTTGAAAGATCTGCATTTGATGTTTCAATTAATTTGTAAACGCAGCTCCACAGTACTTGAAAGTGCATATTATTTTATCTCGTACCGTGACTACTTTGAGTCAGCTATCAATGAGAATCCTATCCTGCATTAATAACGAAAAGAGTTAAATTTACAAAGAGAACAACAAATAAACAAAAATGAAACTTGTTAATAAAATGTGATTTACTTGTATAGATACCACCTAGGTCGCAACTATCAAAAATATTCCATTGTAATGACTATCACACGATCAATAATAATGTACAGAAACAAAAAGAATCTCCTTTAAGCGTTATCCTCCCCTTTTAGCATAGGAAAAATCATCGCACACGTTTGATATAGACTAAAAAAAAGCAATCTTTTTATTCAAAGGACTGTCTTCCCCGCGCAGCTCTTAAATCCCTAATCTTATCGGTAGATGTTTGACACAAAATGATAAAATTTCAATAAGGTTCAGTCGTCTAGTAATAGCCTTTTTTTACACTCAGAGACAGCTACCGTTATTAATTGTACGCTTGGTTAATGAAAAGTTGATTTTTTTCTCGATTATTTACAAACAAAAAAATGATTCTGGCACGAGTTGGGTATGCGTTCCACTTGGGACGGAACGAAGGAACATCTAAGGAAGATTGTCATTACGCGAAACTGCTCCACTCTCGTTCGGGACCTCTCGAAGACCCACAAGCTTGGCACTGGTTTCCCAAAGCCGGAGACCGATCTCGGGACTGAACTCTTTCTTCGATTTGTAAATCTTGCAGTCGCGATAAAGAAGACCATTTTCGTCGGACAGCGATGCATCCGTCGCGCAGTGCAATACCGTCTGTGCGCCCTGGAGTGAAGAAAACGTACATAAGAAAAAGACATTTAAAAATTCAATTAGTTGAGACTACGAAAAAACAAAACTGGGCAGTACAGGAAGTACCGGGTAATTGTTTGTTATTTGAAGTACTACAAGTACCAAGCACAAGTACTTTTTGTGTAGACGTCCCTTTAGATTTGAAAATATCACTTTTCGACCCGTCATGACATCATCTAAGGAAAACGTCACTTCTGGTTTAAAAATGTCATTACTGATCAAATATCATTACATAACACGAACTTAATGCGAACGTAATTGCGAATAGTACTTGGAGAAAGTATTTAAGAAATACTTAAATACAAAAAGTACTTGATACTTCAAGTACTTGTGATTCTTCGTACATGTATTTTTTGCACCTTGCCTAGCTCTGCAATGAAAGGACAATGATAACTGTACGGACGTACCTGATAGGCAGTTCGCAGGAACAGAAGCGCTACCGGTGAAAATACGATGTAGTGAAACCAGCTTCGCTTTACGTTTCTGAACAAACCAGTATATGTGAATCCCGGACAGACCATGTAGACGTTGACGCCGGTGTTTTTGGTTCTCCTCGCCAGTTCGGTAGCGAAGTAAGCGTTCGCCAACTTGGAATTGCAGTACCCCGGATTCATGCGTCCCTTGGCCGGAAGTCCAAGCTCGCCGTTCAGATTGTCGAAATCTATCGTACCAGAGTCCAGAAGCTTCGAAGTTACGACGACAATTCTGCAATGGTAAAAAAGAATCGGTTACTCTGGTGCACCAATAGGATCTTCATTGGAATGAGAATGAAACTTGCCTGCTGGGAGCGCTCTCCTTAAGACGATCGAGAAGCAAGTTCGTCAGGAGAAAATGGCCGAGATGATTTACTCCGAAATGAATCTCGAAGCCGTCCTCGGTGAGGGCGCGATCTTTCAGCGGCACGTAGACGCCGGCATTGTTGATGAGTCCGTGGATTTCCGGGAAGTCCTTGAGTACTGATTCGGCGAATTTCCTGACGGAGGCCAGGGAAGCAAGGTCTAACACCATCGGGATCTAAGAACGCAGAGGAAAGAAAATTGTAAAAAAAAAAACGTTTTTAAAGGTATGTATAATTATCCTCAAAATAAAAGTACTGCAATCTGCTTCAACTACTCAGGTCTTTGGAGCATTGAATGGAAGGCTCTTTTGCAGTATTTTTCATGTTTATCTCCAATTGGCTACTTAGTTTAATAGCTATCGTCGCAAACTCATAAAAAGTTTAATACCTGATTATGTTTGGGATAAAAGTAGAGCGAGCTTGCAGAATTATCAAACGAAAAATGAATAGCCGTTAGCATATAAATTTCATTGAAGTCTGCTATACTTTCTTTTGCAGATCAAGGTAGATTTATAAATTTATAAAAATAATTTGTGAAACTGCAAAGAAGTGTAGCGTATCGCTTATTAATTTGATGGAAAGTAGATTTCCATGAAACTCTCGAAGTTCAATATCAAGAGCTACAGAGATTGAACTTCTGGAGTTTCTTTATCTCCATACAGATAGAGAGAAATTTATCTCTGCGAAGACAAATTTGTACAGGAGAAAAAATTCTCATAAAATTTGCAGTAAGCCAATAGGTAAGTAAGCTAATAGGTAAGATAACAAGGTCCTTGACCTTGTTATCTTAGGGATAAGAGTACAGTGATCTCACAGAATTGTCAAACGAAAAATTAATAAATTTCATTAAAGCCTACTATACTTTGCTTCGTAAAATGATACAGATTTATGATTTTATAAAACAATTTGTATAACTTGTATTTGTATATTTGCAAAAAAAAAGTAGTCAATCTCTCAGCCTATGGAGGTAAATTTGGGCAGGAAACAAATGTTAACGTGCATAATGATCATAAAGGTGAGAGGTAAGACATGATTTTGGGTGGATAGTGTATCAGGGGTGGGTCGACCCTCACCATCTCGCCGGCAGCAGTTTCTCTGCGTATTTCGGCAGCAACGTTTTTCGCACCGTCGATATCTCTGCAGGCCATTATAACACGAGCTTTGCGCTTAACGAGTTCGCGAACGGTTTCCTTCCCGATGCCGGAATTCGCACCGGTAACGAGGTAAACTCGACCCTGAAGGCTGCTCGTATCCTTGCATCTTCCCCAGGTGCATTCGCGACACTTCCGGAGAAGTCCGATTATCGCGATAATCGGCACGAGTATATAAACGAAACTCATCATTTCGCGATAATATATTCACTCACGACGTGCGATTCAATGTGCGACACAACGAACAAAAATGCTAATCATTTCGTAAAACCGCCATCCGAACTGATGCGATGCAGCTATTGCAGATCTGATGCAAGATCACGGCTCACGTTGTGTCTTGTAGATGGGAAATCAGAACGAATTCGTTGCCGGTACAATCGATAATGTCGGCGCAACACGGGGAATTCCTGTCGACTTGGAGAACTTAAAGAAATCTATCCGAGAATTATTTCGTTCAGTTCGGATACAATAATAACACGTTATATAACATTGATCGGCATATTATCGACTCCTAAACAATTCAATTTGCCAGGTAGTAGCCGGTACACTCGATAATGCCGACGCGACACGGCGAATCCCTATCGACTTCGAGAACTTAAGGGCATGTGTTACAGACTCAGTCGGTAACAAATCGCCGTCCCTGTTTTCTCCAAAACGATTGACACGACGAGCAAATGCAAATTAGGTTTTCATACTTATATCTATTGCCTACAAAAACCTAATTTGATTTTGGTCGAAGCATCAACCATCACGGAGAAAATAGGGAAAGCGATTTGTTACCATCGGAGCATCGATACGTGTGTGTCACATGCCCTTAAGGGAAAGTGAAATATCGCGGTCGGTAATGAAAACTGTAATGAATTTTTCTCAAGGGTGCTAATTTTTGTTGAGGACAAAGCAAATTCGAGCTGGATGCACACGGTAATTTCGCATCCGGCCCGAATTCATTTTTTTCTTTAAAAAATTAGCACCATTGAATAAAGGTAATTTGAAAATTGTAACTATCTCTCTCGCACGCACAGCTGTTTCACTTCCCTTCACACAAATCTATCCGAGTAAGAGTACAGTGCATGCGTTATATACGCGACAACCGGGGACCTACCAATCAGAGACGACCTCTCGTGCGAGGTGCGCGCGCCATTATTTTTGACATTTATTCGTTTTAATACTTTCTCGACGACGGAATGTAAAAAAAAAATTAATCACGATAATAATAATTTTGTACGACATTACATAATGCGTAGAACGAATTTTCGTTATTACTTCTCGTGTTAATAAATTGGAAAATGTATTACAGGTAATGTTAATAAATAAATTGCTGCGAATTGAGAATAAAATTTAAAAAAATGCATTGTTTGAGTCGCGCGTTGGTGTCCAAGTGCTAAGATTCTGCGCAGAAAACTAGCGCAGCAGTAAGGCTTCTGCAGTAAAAGTAGAAGAAAAAAAAACGATGAATAATGCGCTACGAATAGTTCCGAACGCAATATATCACTCCCATCGAGATAGACTGATGATTAGCGTCGTGCTCGAGATTGAGAGGAGAGGAAAACTTTCGGACAATGTGAAAAGCGCTCGGATAGTTCACCGATCGATGAACTAATCGTATACCGCGTTATATACGCGACGGCCAAGAACCGACCAATCGAAAACGGGCTCTCGTGCGAGGTGCGCGCGCCATTACTTTTGCCGCCATCCGGTATTGCCCTCCCCCCACCACAGCAACTAGCCGACATCACGACACCCAGCCACACTCACGTTCATACATCAGTCGCAAGTCGTTACTCCGAGTGTCTTCTATCAGTCTAACAATCGTCCGGAAAAACAATCACAAACAGGTAACAAAAATATCGATATTTGGCGTTGAAACTATCTCAATTTCGTCGCCGTAAGTACCGCGAACATTTCCACGCGATCGGAGACCACAGTTTCACGTGTAACAGACAGAAATATCAAAAACGCTACGGTAGCGTCTCCCACGCAATGAAAAATAAATGTACGCCGTCCGCCATTTTAGGCATTTACTTGCTTTTGGAGGGAAATTTTTCCACGTTTCGCGGCACACTTTTCTTTTGTCCGATACACTAAATCGCAACTAAAACACTTTTCCGTGACTGCGGCTTGTCGAAAACCGTCGAATCGTACGTTAATTAATTAACACATATTTTGTTTTTCTTGTGTTTATTTACAGAAATGGCTCGTACAAAGCAGACTGCTCGTAAGTCCACCGGAGGAAAAGCTCCGAGGAAGCAGTTGGCCACCAAGGCCGCTCGTAAGAGCGCTCCATCCACGGGTGGTGTCAAGAAACCCCATCGTTACAGGTAAAACTCCATTGCTTGCAAAAATTTGAAGATTGTTTATAAAAAAAAGAAAAAAATAATTTAATATTTAATATTTGATATTTATTTGAATTTGCAGGCCCGGTACTGTAGCTCTCAGAGAAATCAGAAGATACCAGAAGAGTACCGAGTTGCTGATAAGGAAGTTGCCCTTCCAGCGTCTGGTTCGTGAAATCGCACAGGACTTCAAGACCGACCTTCGCTTTCAGAGCGCAGCCATCGGAGCCCTCCAGGAAGCCTCGGAAGCCTACCTTGTCGGCCTCTTCGAGGACACCAACTTGTGCGCGATCCACGCGAAACGCGTCACCATCATGCCAAAGGACATTCAATTGGCGCGACGAATCCGCGGCGAGCGAGCTTAAACGGCCGCGAAACGAGAACAGCATCGATATATCCATTTATTCACCCTTGTCTCGTGTTTGAAAACATTGTCCTCTCAAATATTACAGAATTTCGTTTGCGTTCTCTGTATACGAAGGATTTATGAAATAGTTATCACTGCCAATGCACTCAACCGGCACATTCGATTAAGCGTTAAAAGAAACGAAACAAAAGAAAAAAACAAAAAAAAGATCGAGCCCATTTAATGCCCATTATAATTTGGCATGTCTTTTGCTCACCGCTCGAAACGACGCAAAGCTCTCTCTTCTTTCATAACGATTGCAACGAGCAACGTTAAAATCGGTTCCGGCCGATCGTTGCCGCGAGAGAATCTCAACGAAAGACTGAGTCGGCTTCGTCAGATCGGGATCGTTCTTTCACCGCGAGATCGAGTCTCTGTTGGCATTGAAGAATCGTTTTCGAATGGAAAACGATCGGTCCGTTCAAAATTGATTCTTATGTACAAATAGAGTATACTTAATATTATTTAGAAGTTAGACTAGTTGTTTAAGATAAATAACTTAACTGCATTTCAATCGTTTTTTTCAATAGCCTGAACTATGGTCGCTTAATCGCCTCGGTTTTTTTACTTGTTTCCAAATGTTTTAAAGCAATTTGCGAAGCATAAATCTTAAAAGTGCAGACAAAAAAAAGATTACATCATATTTAATCTTGGGCGCTATTCGTCATTTTTACGTTCTGGAAGGCAATCGTAAATCCATTCCAATTAACAGTAAAAACCCCACTTTAATTTGTGTGCAATCTTAGTGGCTCACGTTTCACCGATGTTCCCAGGTGTATAAGATTACGTTTGAAGAAGAAAAAAATTTTTATATCGTTCAGCGATGATGACGCCGTAAAGAAAAATCAACTTACTCGTCGAGTTTCTCGATACGCGAGATAAAGCTCTGTAATTTTTAATGCCCACTCAATTGATATGTAACATTGTGTACTGTGTAGAAGACACTTTAAATATATCAACAAGTACATAACAAAAACGCGGCTTATTGTTTAATTTCAATAACCAATAAACTTATGTTTAAATCTTGCCTCAATGAGCGAGACCAGCGTTAACCGGCACGTAGCGCCAGAATCTTAGTGGTTCACGTTTGACCTAGGTCCCCAGGTGTAAGAGATTACGTTTTCAAAACATTTTTTTATATCATTCAGAGATGACGTGAAGAAAGAAATATCAACTTATACGCCGAGTTTCTCGATATGTGAGATAAAGCCCTGTAATTTTGAATGCCCACTCAATTGATATGTAACATTATTACTGTTTAGAAGCAACTTTAAATGTATCAACAAGTCCATAACAAAAAAACGCGACTCGATGTTTGATGCTAAGTGACCGCTATCGTTATCTTTATCTCTGTATAAATCTCGCCCTAATGAGCGAGCCTCGCATAAATCGGCAAATGGCGTCGTTCTAACCTCTCCCGTTAAGATTGCTCCGACATAGAATCGTCGGGCTCGAGCCAGAGATCATAGAAAATAATAAATATGCATGACTCATGATCTCCAGGAGCCGCGAGTACCTGGAAAGGATGTCGATCGAATATTCAATAGTCGTTTCCGCCATTTGCAATTTCACGGAGGCAGAAACCTCTTGAAACAATAATAATAACAATGAACAATGTGAATTTTACGCGTCGGATATTTTTTGCCGCAACCTCGGGAGAGAGCAGAGTCGATGAGCGAGGAGATATTCGTGTCACCTACTTTTATCGTTACGACGCGTTATAACTCGAGAGCTATCTTGCAAAAGGTAATCGGCATTTCATATGTTATCTTAGATAAAGCTGCATTGGGTTCGTTGTGTTCGTAACCTGGCCCCGCTCGAGAGCGATATTTTCCGGGAACGACGAGGCCAGTCCCGTCGGCGTATTTCGCGATACAGTCGAGTATCATCTTGGAATTGGGTAGTACAACGTTTCGTGTATAAAAATGACAAGTGCACGTTAAGCTCTCGTCCATGGGCCGTGCGGCGAGGGTGTGTGCGTGCGAGCGCACGAGTGTAAGTGCTAGATGTTGTACTTAGCGGTTAGTGTAACGAGCCAATGGTCTCTTTCGTCTCACGGACGGAGGCAGATAGTCGAGACCCGATTGGTCGAAAGCTCCCGCGGGCTTACGTTGCTCCTCTCGATTCAATTCGTAGGGGGTAGGGACAAGGGAGCCTCGACTGCTCTCTCAGAAGAGCGTCCACTGCCATCGAAGTACAAGGAGTCCGTAGTACCTATCTCGATTATATTCGTGAAATTTTGCGCGCGTCAGAGGTGAGTGCTAAAAAAAAATATCGTCCCATCGTGTTCGTCTAGCGGCGAGGAGCGTTTACAGTCCACCGACGACCGTGCGACGATTCGGCTCGTGCGTAAAAACGTGAAAAATGCCCCGTCGTTTTCGCGGACCCGTCCTGTGTGTTTCTGCTGCCACCATTTTGTAATTGTCGTTTGGAGGGAATCGTCTGTCCACCCGAATCACGGCTGACCGCGCTTCGCGACTCTCTTTTTCCCACCCGAGGGGACACGTGATTAAGAGCGGAGGTGTCATAGTTTACGATTGAAAATTAACGCGTTATCTCGCTGGATCGACGAGACAAACCGATCGGCGGCCGGAATTCCCGTCGAGACGGTGGAAAAATCGCAATCGTTTTTGGAGTTTTTGTTTGCTCTCTGTCTCAGGTAGACAGGACGAACGCGAGTTTGTTCCATTGCGCAACTCGACCGATTCCCCGTTGCAGGGTTCCGCTGCACTCCCCCCTCCCCTCCTAGTCCAGCGAATGAAATCTCGACCTCCCCACTCCGCTGCCCAGTCACTCTCCACTCGCTGCTCGTAACGTTTCACTCTAATTATCGCGTGCGGATTCAATTGCTCGCTGTGGCGAAATAACTTACGTGCCTCCCTCAATTTTTTTTACTTTGTTATTTTTTTATTATTTTTCCCCCAATCTTCGTAACCGCGGCGTTATTCATGCGCGCGATAAAATGATTATACTTTGATACAAGCTTTCGTCGTTACAGATTGAACAATGGCACGTACCAAGCAAACGGCTCGTAAATCAACGGGAGGAAAGGCTCCGAGGAAGCAGCTCGCCACCAAGGCGGCTCGTAAGAGCGCCCCTTCCACCGGTGGTGTCAAGAAGCCCCATCGTTACAGGCGAGCAAAACTCCTACTTTTGTTTTTGCCGCTTCATTGAGGCTAGCATTAATTTAAAAACTGGTCGATTCTCAACATTTTTTTTAAATCGGGTATTAGAAGAACAAGATCGGATTCTTACACACAAGTAGTACAAGGTGTTATAAAGTTTGAATTTTCTTTTTATTGTAAAATATCAATTAACAATGGTGTTATTAAAAATGAACAATTAATATCGGATATCGTAACTTAAAATCTATTCATCCGATTGAATTAAAATTTAGACAGATCTTTGATTATAACATTTTCTATCTAATGACCGGATGATTTTTTTTTTAAGTTCATTTATTTGTTTACAACAAAAGATTACGGCCGTTTGTTATAAACAAATAAACGAATGAATTGACATTTTATAAAATCATCCAGTAATTGAATGAAAAATGTTATAAACTGTCCAAATATCATTTCAATCGGGCAAATAGATTTTGAGATACAATGTATGTGGTTAATTGTTATTTGTTAATTGTCAATACCGTTGTTCATCGATATTTTACAATAAATAAAAAAAAAAAAAATTCATAACACCTTGTACCAAATGTGTATAAAAATCCGACCGTGTCCTTGTAATACCCGCGTTAAAAAAAAACCGACCTGATGTTTTTGGATCAAATCCTTATGCTAGTGCCTTAATGCACTTCGGCGTCGAACAACTAATAAATTCTTATCGCTCGTTGCAGGCCCGGTACTGTAGCTCTTCGTGAGATCAGAAGATACCAGAAGAGTACCGAGCTGCTGATCAGGAAACTCCCGTTCCAGCGTTTAGTTCGTGAAATCGCTCAGGATTTCAAGACCGATCTCCGTTTCCAGAGCGCCGCCATCGGCGCCCTCCAGGAAGCCTCCGAAGCCTATCTCGTCGGTCTCTTCGAGGACACCAACTTGTGCGCTATCCACGCCAAGCGTGTAACCATCATGCCGAAAGACATCCAGCTCGCCCGGCGAATCCGCGGAGAGCGCGCTTAAGATGATCATATCTCTAACCATCATATATTACCGTTTACTATTATTAATTATAAAATATCCATAGTAATAATACTTCACGATATGGATGAATCACGTTCATTCCGGTTCATTGTAAGCATTGTTTTTAACGACCCTTGAACACGGGGCGCGTAGCTTCATTGTCGGTAGTGGATTATTGTGAATATGGTTTCTTTTTTCTTTTTTTTTTATTTCACGAATCTCTCATTGCACAAACATGTAAGAGCGATTTTGTTCAAAGTCTCACTGAAGGACTTTTCAATCCTCGACGAGGGGGCATTAATTCGGCAATTTGTTTCTTTTTTCTCTTTGGAATTGAAGATGGCAGCTGCTTATCATTTTCTTGATGATCAGCACTGACAGTCTTTACGACTCTTCTCATTTTTTCCTTTTTTTTATTCTCCATTAACTATCATCAACGTCGTAATCATCTCAGCATCATCATTTTCATACTTATAATCTTACGCACCGTAGAGAATGTGCATTAGAAAGTAAGAGCGAATTTTTCTATAGTAATCCAGTAAGGATAGGTCTGTGTCAGGCTGGCTCTTTGGTTGTAACGAAATGACGTAAATCAGATGGCAAGTATTCATCATCTTTTGTGTGGAGAAAATTTCATAAATAAAAATGACAAATTCTGAGGACATCGGTTTAGTTTCGTTGACTCAATACAACCTTGCGTAGATCGTGTGAAGAGAAGGGAGATTGGTGGGTGGGGACAATAATTCGAAGCAAAATCAATTACCACATGTTTATTTCAGGAATGAGCAAAAAACATGAAGCACTGCTGCAAATGTTTCATGAAATAAATGGTTGGTCCAGCTTAGAGATATAACGGCTATAAAATTACCGAAAATCGCTATATTTTTTTATTGAAATAAATAAAGTAAATCGGATGACAAGTATTAATTATCTACCGTGTGGTGAAAGTTTCATAAATGAAAATGACAAACTCTGAGAATATCTGCGTTAGTTTAGTTGCCTCAACACCACTTTGCATAGATCGAGTAAGGGAGATAGGTGACTAAGGACAATAATTCGAGACAAAATCCATAACTGTACCACATGTTTATTTCAGGAATGAGCAAAGAAAAAAAAATAATGCAACGCTGCAAAAGTTTTATAAAATTAATCGCTGCTCCAGCCGAGATATACCGGATATAAAACTATCGAGAAACACTAGGTTTGTTTTGTTTGAAATGACGTCAATCGGATGACAAGTATTAATCATCTATTGCGTAGAGAATGTTTTATAAATAAAAATTACAAATTCTGAGGATATCTGCGTTAGTTTCGTCGACTCAATACTACTTTGCATAGATGAAGTGAACAAAAAAAACCATTAATACACTGCTAGAAAAATTAATTGGCCTAGCCGAGGATATAACGGATACAAAATTATCGAGAATCGCAACATTTTTGTTGTTGAAATGACGTAAATCGGATGACAAGTGTTAATTATCTATGTGCGAATATTGCTTCATGAATAAAAATGACAAATTCTGAGAATATCCGCGTTATATTCGTCGACTCAATCCGACTTTGCAAAGATCGAGTGAAGAGGAGGGAGATCGATGACTAAGGACAATAATTAGAAACAGGATCAATTACTATACCACATGTTTATTTCAGGAATGAGCAAAAAAAACAATAATGCAATGACTGCAAAAGTGTTATGAAATCAATCGTTGGTCTAACCGAGAGATATACCGGATATAAAATTATCGCGAATCGCTATATTTTTTTTTGTTTCGTTAAATAACCAATGCGACGATACAAGATGCGTGAGCGATTGCACAATTTGGAGAGTTCACTAATCAATTATTAATCTTAGACCGACGCGAAATTCTTGTTGTCTTTTTTTTCTTAATAATCGATTACATTTGCCGGAGTCTCAGTTTACAGCGCAGTAATAAAATACCTCATCTGTGTCTCGTCCAGATGAAAGAGGTTACTCGAACTCGAGTCTCGCTCTGTTTTCTCTCGACAACAGATTCTGACAAAATGTATATCTACAAAGCTGCTATAGTTAGAGAGGCGAAGACAATTTATTTTACATAATCGTATCTTCACTTAATATCGTTAGACAATTATATATATTTACAAAAGTCCTGCTGCATCGAGCCGCCCAGCCGAGCTTCGACGAGCTTGCGCGTTTCCATTTGCTACACACGTTGACGATAATAATATTTGACGAGAGATAATTGGTAAAACGCCGTCCATGCAGATTTTTAATATCAGAGATTTATCATCCACGGTGGGGAGAGGAAACGGCGCAATTACAATCGATTGTGGTTGTTGTTGCCGGTGGCGAGACCTCGCACCTGTCGTCTAGTCCTAGTCGAACAGAGTCAACAACTTCTCGTTACGACCAAGCTCGATATAAACACTTAAACGGAACCATTCTATGCTGTGCGCTACAAATCGAACAGATACAAAATAAAACAGATCTATGCAGTACTCTACGGCACATCGATCGTCGAAGCTTTGATGGCTGCGTGCTTGATAAAAAATGTGTGTATCAAAGAATTTGTACTTTTTTTCGAAACGCGGTATAACGACTGAGCCAATTTATTGTTCAAGGTCGATTATAAAAATTAATGTTATTAAATTACTCGTCGTATTATTCGACTATGTACAAGAATATTATTAGCTTCGAACTGGTCCATGATTTTTTTCGAGAATACTCAAATTGTCAATAATGAGAGTATCTTCCACTAAAAACTAGTATTACTATACGCGAATAACAAAAAAAATGACACAAATTTTTCTGAGTGTTACAATAAATTAGAAATTTTATCTAACGAAGTGGCGCTCGTGTACTTCTACAAATGAAATTTTTTTCGTGCTTTTTTTTTGTTTTTGTAAGCGGACGAAAAAGCCGACGACGCGCGACGGGTGCTCGACACGTACAAAAAAAAAAAATCGTAGCTGCGATTGCAACATTGAATTGAGTTGTAACGACCGAGTCGTTGCAGTTGTAAAAGTATCGCGCCGATCTCCCGGTGAATACACGAAGGTGGAAGAGCAAAACTGGATTTGTTAAATGAGGAAAACTTATTATCACGATATGCGGAAGCACAACCGGTGTGTTTGTAAAGTAAGTACGGAGTATCGGGCGATAGCGTGTGACGTACGATTCTCGGTTTCCGTGTCAATTAACTTCCGCACGCCAACGGCGAATAATGTTTTTTTTTCTTCGAGAATCGCAGATACACGATTATCCTCAGAGTTCGTGCGAGACGAAAAAAAAAACGCAACGTACAACGAAAGGGCAAATCCTACACATTGAAGTTGCGTTACCTGTACAGATCCCGTACAGCTTGTTCTTCTCGCGATGCGTTGCGGCGGGCGTTCAGTTTATTCTCCAGGGCCTGCGTTGAGAAAAAATGACAATAAAAATTATTACTAATTGTCCTATTCTGTATCGACGGACTGGGCGGCGCAACAATCCGTGGCATGCGGTAATAGGCAAAAAAAATTAAGAGCTAGGATTAACGGTTACAAAAGCCGGTGCACGCACAAGTGCACGTGGATGATTCGTGAGCGAGAAGCTGAACGAGCAAGCGAACACAAGAAAAACCATAAATAAGACCTGTGTATTAAAGAGGCGAAAGGCTCGAACGAATCAACGAGAAGGATGTTTGCCGGGGGTTGGAGACTCTGTCAGCACTTGAACAGCTTGGGTTGTTGGCTAATACATTGAACCGAAGGTGATTCACCGGTGTACGGCGCTGTATCGTTTTTTCGTCCACCGGGACAAGAGCACTTGACTCTTCTACAGTCCATGCAGACCCACCTGTCGATCTACCAAAACACCTACTACGTAATACTCGAACGATGCGTGAAACTCTGGCTTTACGGGAAACGGTGAGCAACGGAGTCGGGGAAAAGATCACCCTGAAGATATCTGCACGAGACTAAATTTCATCGGGCTATAACGACTGGAATTTTTGGAGAAGTTCACTTGGGGAATAAAATTGTACAAACGAACAATTTTTTTTCCTTCCTAATGCAGTACATTGACGGAGACTTGCTGAAGATGAAATTGAATGTTGTGCGGACATCTTCAGGGCCATGGAAAAAGCGAGTTGGAGTTTGAATAACACAATAATAATACAGAGGACAAAAAAAAGAATTTTATTAAAAATAGCACAAAGACTCAGGGATTGACAGTGCTCGTGCTAAAAAAAATAAAGCTCCGAAATTTTTTAAATAACTTTACACGAGATAGATAAACCGTTCGTGGGTTAATAATAACTCACGATTCGGTACTTTACTCACCCCAACTTTTCTCATCAAATCCCCGATCATGTTCATCGCTAGAATCCTGGTCGAAGGCGTGAGTGGCACGTTCATGTTGTTGTTGTTATTGTTGTTGCCGATCACGCCCCCTACAACGCCGTTTCCAACTAATTGGCAAATAGGAATAACAAGCTTATTAACTATCAGGTGTGGAACAGGTGACGTCGATAGGTTTCGTACAAAAGTAAATAAATAAAAAATAATAACACTAATTAGTTTTACTCTGTCCCGAAAAAATGTTACATACATGCCGAACGTTACCCAAAGCATCTCATGCAAATTACTGAAATGAAACAGATGTTTTTAAAAATAATATGTTTCTTTATTAAAATACAAAAGAAAGTCTTCTAGATGAATAATTACAAATGATAAGGTGGTTTCTCTTAGTGCGCAAAAAAGAACCAAAGTGTGAGTCGCGATACGAGTAAGTGGCTTTTTTTCTACATGCATGGGTGCCGTTAACGAATTCGAACGCAATGCGTTATGAAAAAGAGGCAAGCGCTTTTTTGTAAACGGAGCGAATGAAATCTTCGACAGTTCTCAGGATCTCAGTTTCTGTGGAAAGACGCCATTCACTTGGAAACTCGAGCAAAGTTGTGCCTTCGCTTCGAAAATGAAAATATATTCCTTGTTTTGCGTAGTGCACTGTACATCTTACTTTTGAGCGGCTGAGAAGGCGGATGAACGGAGGGTATGCTCTGCGGCAGCGGGCTTATCGCTGGAGTCGAGTGCGTCTCAAGTTCGACCTGGAGCTTGTTGCTGTCGACGAGGTTGCGCACCCGCTCGGCCGCGGACTTGTCGTTGTCCGGATGATGTCGCTCCAAAACGTTGATCTCTTGTTTCAGGTCTGCAAGTCGTGTAAACAAATTTTTATTTATCGGCCGTCGCGCGTGTCCTTGGATTATACTCAGGTGACTTTCAGATTATCTCCACGAGGCTGTGTAACTCTTATTTTTTTACACTCTTATTTTTCATTTCGGTTTATGAACGTTTTTTGTAACGGTTTTTAAAAATTCTTTTTTTTTCTACAGATATTAAATATACCAAACGTATCAAGTGTACCAATGGGGCTAGTTGTTAAATAAATAAATAAATAATAAGTAAATAAATAAATAAATATGCTCACCTCGGATTTCGTCCATTAATCGCTGCACGATCATCTTCAGGCTCTCTTTTTCGTCGAGCTCTGACTCCAATAGGGCATTTTTTTCTATGGCTGAATTGAATTTGGCCTCTATCTCCTCCTCTGTCGCTATGTTTATTCTGGAAAGGTATTTACAGGGTAACAACCACTTGTGACATAACCAAAAGAGGAATATTATGTGCAGGGAAGCTTTGTACCTTTGAGCTCTCTCCAAATCATCATTCTTCTGCTCCAGCTCTCTGATGTACTTGACGAGGCGTTCGTGCTGCGATTCTAGCTCCTGCGCTCTGGTCTGGAAAAGCGTGCAGTCTGAAGACTGTTGATCCAGTCTGGCTCTCAGCTGATCCACCTCTAGCGATAGTCTAGAATTTTTCTGTCTCAGCTCCCTGTTGGCCTTCTCCATCTGTTCCAGAGAGTTCTCCAGCTCTTTCTCCAACATTTGCGAGTTCTCCTGAAATTCCTCCAATTCCCTTTCAACGTCATCCTTCCTGCAATTTTAACATTTTTTTTTGTTGATTAGACAAAATTTGCTGGTCCAGCAAAAAACCCTTGTGGATAAACCGACCACTTTGGGTTGGATTTGGGTTGTTTTCTAACAATCTACTCCAACTCAACCAGTCAATTGGTATACCTAACCAACCTTGATTCTAACCTTTTGGATGTTAGTTTCTGGTTGATATTTTTAAACAAACCAAAATACCCACCATTATATGTGTCGGATAGAAAGTTGGCTTACAGTTGGACTTTTCCAAAACCACCCAATTTTCAACTCTATGTCGAAAGCACCGATAGCTCTTGACTCAGGGTTGGAAATAGAGTTGTTTTAGGAAAATCTAACTGTAAACCAACCTCCTACCGGAGATATGTAGCGGTTGGTATTACAGTTGGTTTTTTTAATATCTCCAAAAAATCAAACTCTCAAAGGTTCGAATCGGAGTTGGTTTGGTGCACCAGTCGACCAGTTGGTTTTCAGGATCATTTGAGGTTGGTCAGAACGCAAGTAACTTGACAAGAAACTTTGATAATCTATGGAATTCGTACCGCTGGTACATCTCCTGGGCAAGGTTCATCCAATACTGGATCTCGTCGTCCTTCGAGGAGAACTCCGGTACATCGATTTCCATCATCTTGAAGCCTGTGCAAAATTGTTCTCTCGTATTCTTCACTGTGTCTCGTCGCTCCACACCCGAAGTCACCGCGGATTTTTGTGAGCGTAATAATTCGAGTATCGAAATTTTCAGTCGTGTCTCATACTCGTTTTTTTGTTTTTTCGGAGATATACATTCATTATCTGCGAAAACGAGACAAGAGAAGCGTCGAGCGAGAGCGGACGAGTGGGGGCAGAGAGAATTAATAATCACTTTGCATTGTCAACTCGCTTGTCCCGCTGGCCGTCTCGATGTACGAATTGCGTGCTGGTTTTGTCAACTGCACGACAAATGTTGACGTTCAAGGCTGCGAGATACGCGTCGACGATCAAACCGACCGAACGAATTGCGTGACGTTACGCGACAACGGAAAAAGACAACCTGACCGAGGACCAAAACAAATCGAATCGCGTGACTCACTCTCACTACTGGGTTGTTCGGAAAGATCGTTATAAATTCGTTAAAAGCGAGGATCAACAAGGATGTTAGACCGACCGTCGCATGTTTCGTGAGTCACAGGAGAATTCTTGTCCCGTTGCAGGACCGAAACGATCTCTCCGTAGCAGCGGAAAGAGCAGCGGATTATCTCAAAGTCAATTGGGATTGTCAAAACGTACGTTGGTTGGAAGGTGTTATGTTTACAGATCACAAAATGGCGGAACTGTGTACCGCGAAGCGCCTGCCGTCGCGTTCCTTAATTCATCCGCTTCTGCCGCTACCTACATCAGGTATGAATTCAAAATACATTCGATGCGTGTACACATGATCGTTTAACCAGGTTCCTATATTCTTTAATCCATCGGGTTCTTCCACTTGGTGCGTTGGTGGTACTTGGATAGAAAAAATAAAAAATGTTCTCTGTGGCCCGACTTCCCGTTTGAAAATCTCACTTTTGAATCGGGAATGACGTCACGCTGGAAATAGGTTACTTCCGGTCTAAAAAATGTCATTTTTTACCGGAAGTGACGAATTTCCGGTATGACGTCACTTCCGGTCAAAAATAAAGTTTTGAAATCGGAAGTGTCGCTACAGCGAAATTTTTTTAATGTTTTTTTGCGTGACTATTTTTTGGTTCCAATTTATTTTTCTATGTAATGATAATTGCACCAATCTATGCATTGGAGATATCCAATACTTCTAGTGGAAGAAACGTGTGAATAATGGTGAAGTGAAACAGGTTCTCTGTCGCTTTTTCCCTCGCTCCACCGTAAGACCAATGCCGCTATCTCTTTCATACTCCTGGTTCCGACGCGTGACTTTCACTTCACCTTAAGGAGCATAGGAAAGTGGGTAAAAGAACGTGCGCTCGTATCAAATGTGTTTGGAATTAATTTCGAATGTAGTCAGCAACAGAAACAGATGAATTAAGGAACACACAACTACTAAAACCGAAACCGGAAATGCGGAGATCGCCGATGGTTAGCGGCACGGTAGAGTTCTCAACCGTGGCCGATATACTGATACGTGCGGTTATATGTACAATAGAGAGTGCTTTGTTCTCTTCGAGTAACTCGCTTTATCGAAACAGGATGGTAATCGAATGCAAATAAATTAATCAGCACATTTTTAACGAGACGCGTGATTTCCTGTTTATCGATCTTCGCGCCTCGATTAATGACTTCGCTCAAAATTCAACTAACTATGCTCGTTCAATGCATCATGCACGAAAGTTATATTTGGGAAGTAAAACAAGGAAGTAAGTACAACACTGTATTTTGGAACATTTTTTGTATATTTCTCGGTCATTACACAGTAAAGACACGATTACTGCGCAGCAGCAGGAGCAGCAGCAGCGGTGGTCGTCGCAGCGGATGCAGCAGCGGTTTGGGCCTGTTCCTCGCGGATGCGGTCCTTCTTGAGTTGTCCCATGAAGGAAGCCTTGTCCACGGCGGTTTGGAAGCGACCGTGACCGAACTTGGAGCTCGTATCGATGAACTTGAGGTTGATCTTCTCGAGCGCGGCACGCTTGGTGTGCACCAGCAGCGACTGCAATCGAACAAAACAAAACAAAAATTATTGCATGTTTCAATTGTACTCACAAAATACGTAATTTTCAATCGTCATAGTTCTCAGTCCTATCATTAAATATCACGTGGTTGTCATATTGAATAATTAGGCTCTATTCGTTGTTCATCACAGAAACCACAAAGCGATCGTTCGTAAAATTAGTAAAGAGACTAGTTCGATTAGACGTACCTTACGAAGAGTGATGACACGCTTCTTGGGTCCCATGCAGCATCCCTTGATCATGATGAAGTCGTTGTTGACTTCACCGTAGTGGGGGAAACCACCCATGGGCGTGATGGTCTTTTCGCTGAGATCGTACTCGGTCGAGGCGTTGTTCTTGACGATCTGAAATTACGATAATGTTCCTTCGTGAGTCGATCATCCGATTTTGCGCAACGAAGAATAAAAGTCTCTCGATCGTTAAGTAATTGTCGCTTGATTTGGAGGCCCGAAAGAAAAATGATTTTTACACCGGGTACTATGTACAAGCCCTTACGATCTTGCCTCGATATTTTAATATTAATCGACTCTTCCGAAGTGTACGGAAGATCAATCAAGCGCGAGGCTCGAGATTTTTAAAAATCGATCGATCGGCCAATAAATTACCTTGCCGTCCTTGGTGTGGATACCCTGTCCGATCCTGTAAATCTTCTTGTTCATCTCCGTTCTGTGATGATAACCCTTCTGACCGGCGCGGGCGACGGTGAAGGACACTCTGCTCGGATGCCACGCACCGATACAGGCAACCTTCCTCAGACCTTTGTGAGTCTTGCGCGGAAGCTTCTTCGTGTGCCAACGCGACGTTACACCTGGGATGAGAAATGAACTATTAGTTTTCAAACACAACGCACAATTCCTTCGCGCAGTGTGTTATCGTTATGTAGACTTCAGTAGGAAGGCAGCATGATAATATCTTCATAGTAATCAGCAAATGCACAAGCATGCTTTCATCATATAGTCTGTGTTATAAGGGAGAGATCTGTCCGTTAATTTTTGTTTTGTAGGAAAATCGTTTTCCAATTACCCTTGTATCCTTTTCCCTTGGTGACGCCGATAACATCGATCATTTCGTCGGAAGCGAATACGTTGGTGACCGGAATGGGCTTCTCGAGGTGTTCCCTTGCCCACTGAACCTTCTGCTCGATGGTTCCGCCGTTAAGCTGGATTTCCATGATGTTGGCCTTCTTCTGGCGTTGCCTCAGAAGCTTCATCTGTACGAACAAATTAAATAAAGCAAGTCTTCTACGAAAGGAACGTTAAAGGTAAAGATCAAAATATTCCGAACACGTTTTTGTTCGAAACGGTTTTTCTTTTCATCAAATCGTGACAGAGAAAAAATGTTTTCAAAAAGTTAACTCTGTCTCTCAAGCTAATACGTGTTTAGCCTCCCCTTAAGTGGGGGCTAAAAATCAATATAGCCTTAAAATATAGAAACAGTTTTATAAAATAAAAAGAACGAATTGCAGGTCCCATTGCGTAATTGAATAACGCAGTGAGTCCCGCAATTAATTTTTCTTTTTATAAAATCATTTGTGGAGAAAAATGTATTCAAAATTTTAACTTTAAGTCGAAAACGATTGTCAGGGAATGAGTCTAATTACCTGGGTGTGAGCAATGATGCGAACAACCTTGCAGTACTTGACGATTTTCTTGAGGTCCTTCTCGATGGACTTGCGACCGAGATCGTCCTGCCATTTCTTCGAAGCCTTGGTGAAAGCCTTCTTCTTACTCTTGTACCTATACAGAAGCAATGGCAATTTCCGTCTTTCTGCGCGTGCACGTTCGCCGATGTCCGTCTGTAACGCGTCGGTCTCATCGTAGGACGAGAGGAGACCGAACGCATTCTCGGATTCGCCGATAATGGAGCTTAATTCATCAAGCCTCATGGCTATTTCCAAGTTTATTCTCTCATCTTTCGAGCGGAGAGCTGACGTTTTTTTGGTTTAATAATCGGTTCTTTAAAAACTCTACTTGGGTTTTTAGGGATGAATCTACGAAATTCGTGCGGCAACTACTCGGCAACATGAGTTACATAGTCTCTTACCAGTTCTTGTAGAAACGTCGGCGACAATCCTCGGACAGATGCTCAGCCCAGACGGTTGTAAGGGCACGCAGACCGTGAGGAGTCTCGATGTAACCGACGACTCCAACGACGATCATTGGGGGAGTTTCCAAAATCGTCACTGCCTCGACGATCTCCTTCTTGTTAACCTCTGTAAAGTAAAGCAAACAAATTATTGCATGCACAAAATTCTTTGAAACAAAATTATTGTTAGTTCGTTAAGAAAAATGTAATAATATATATCAATAAAATTTGTGAGCTTGTAGTGAGATCTCTAAGGTATGGTCTGTGTTATGATTGAAATACTACTTTTATAAAAGGGCAATGCTCATAAATAAAAATAAGGAAATAATACATATTTCCATTTAAAAAAATTTTTTTTGTACTAAATCACAAAATTTCAATGGTTATTGAATGAATTGAACTGTCCCAGGCATGGTTTGTCTCAGTGATCTCTGCCCAATGGGCTACAAAGAGTTTATGGAATATGCCGTGTCTCCACACACTCCTACAGAGTAGGGGGCAGAGTTTATCT
This sequence comes from Stenichneumon culpator, assembly GCA_964017025.1. Classification (NCBI taxonomy): domain Eukaryota; kingdom Metazoa; phylum Arthropoda; class Insecta; order Hymenoptera; family Ichneumonidae; genus Stenichneumon; species Stenichneumon culpator. The sequence goes on along the minus strand of OZ024775.1, from coordinate 7,506,641 downwards.
CCGACACTGTGGCCAAGAATATACTGCACAAGATCAAGCAGCTCGTGAACCACTACTAAAGCCGGACTAGCATATGCCTATCCAGCTAAAGTAAAAGCGTCGTAAACAAAAAATCGTATGTTCCAAAGCAGGAAATGGACAGAAAAAGTTACTCACTTGATCCAGGACGATCGGCCTCACGGACGACGTGAGTCATACCGGCCTTGTAGCCGATAAAAGCCGTCAAGTGCACAGGCTTGGTTACATCGTCCTTAGGGAAGGCCTTTACCTTTCCGCGATGTCTTTGGGATCTCTTCTTGGGGTAGAACCCCATGGATCCGTGACGGGGCGCGCTGAACTTTCGATGAGACTGAAAACAGGCGTGACGAAAAAGCGATGTTAAAAAATGTATCCGTAATTTGCTCGACGACAACGATTGATCGGTGAATTTTATTTCAGACCGCCCTAGAATAATATCTTCATGGTTAATCAGTTTAAACCATAAACATTAGTATCTAAATCATCATTAAGTGTAGGGGGAGACCGCGTGGCCGCCGCCATGTCGTGCACCAAGAAAACTCGCTTGGTTCTCTTTGAAAATTGATATTTTTAGAACGTCGATAAATTGTGCAGAAAATAATTGTCTCAGAGTGCATAGGAATGCTTACTTATTATTACAGCACGAGGGTCGAATGCAAATACGCAAAGATGCTTGAGATCGGGGCGGATTATAAATCGTCGTGAAGGTACTCACCATTGCGCGATCCTCGGAGGAAATGGAGGAAAGCGTGGGGGAGCTCGCGCTTTTATAGCCCAGAAATGGCGGCCGAACAGTTCTGCCAACATATTTTTTTTCTTCTTTTTTTTCTTAGCTCTCAGATGTGCCAACCGTCCGGAATCGTCGAGTGTTCAGAGCACTGCCATTTTTACATATTATCCTCGATCTAACTCCGAAATTTGATTATTTTCGCTGAAACAACAACGTCCGCGAAGATGGTCGAACCGAGAAATCCGATCGAGAGTTTCGTTTTTGCATTGTACAATATGGTAGACAAACCTGTCACTTTCTTTCGAGGTATTATCTAATCGTAACTTTTGGGTTATCCCCACCGACTCGCTACATCACTTGTTAATCTACGACAGAAAGGTTTGTTGTTTTTCATACTCGTTTACTGATCACAGAAAAAATCGTCGAGCCGAATCAGCAGCATTATCCTTGGTATCATCAGAAGTACCGTCGCGTTCCGACGATCGACGAATGCTACACCGACGATTTTTGCTGCAAGTTCGAAGCCGATCAACAGTACGCGCGAGACAAGTAATACAAAAAAAAACAAAAAAAACTGGGAAGAGTACGCGATTCGAAGCCGCTTTGCACCGCGGTCTTCTTTTTTGTTTTTTTTTTTTTTTGCAGACTTGTGGACAACCATATTCTGACGATTTTGAGAAGCCGAGCTGAAGATTGCAGGGTCTTCAATGCACCCGACAAAGAAGTCTGTGAGGAACTCCAAAACATCTACGAAGATGCCGCCGCCAATTGGTTCTCTAAGCGTGGGTTCATCAATGCGACTGGCACTAAATTGTATGTGGAATAATCGAACTGCAATAATTTGGTATTTTTTCTGCAGATGGTGATATTGGTCCCAAGCCAGAATCTTTGCGGGTTTATATGAAGCAAAAGCACCGTATGGTATGGGAAAGAAGGCACGGACCGATCGGCTCTGGAATGAAGACAGAGGAGTGAGATTCTGTCATTTGTAGAAATACTGTAATATTAATGATGTAGATAAACATAAAGGATAACGAAAAATGTCGGTTGCTCGGCTGATCCGCGAGATGATGAATGGGCCTTCTTCAATAAAACGTTGTTGCAACTTTATGATATCGGAATTATTAATTCTCGTCTTGTCATTGACGATTTATTTATTCTCGTGAAAAAATTTGTTGCATATTGTGCTGGCTTATTGTTAGCAGGAAACATACTTTAGGCTAATTTATTGACGTGTCGGAGTGGAATGCTTGGAATTCGATGTCTCTATCCCGATTTTCGGCCCGAACGATCGCACGGTCCCTGCGTGAACAGAAAGCGTTGTACCAACACGCGACATCGGCATCTTCCTCGGCACGAAAATGAAAATGTTTAAATACTACGGACGGTTGCTCAATGAATATACAAACGTACGACAAATTAGCATGTATTACGAATAAATAAATGTAATGCGTATTGCGTACTTATCGCTAGTAAAATACCGTTCACAATTAGTATTAAAATAAAATTTGAGATCATATAGATATACGTATCGGACAGAGTATAGATCCTATATTCTACAATGGCCTTATCTTATATCGCCTCCGAATTTTTATGAAAAAAACAACAACAATCGACGACACATGATTTGACAAATAACGTACACATTCGTTTGTCCTTTTTCCGATAAAATAAATGCAGCAAATTTTTTTTTTTTTAGCATCGACAAAAAAAAAGAAGAAAACACGCGCGACGACCGTTGAGGAGCATCCGTAAAATCACAATAATGTTTGCCGTTTTTTTTTTTTTTTGGTTTTCTTTTTTGCTTCCGATAGTTGCGAGCATGCATATATACCGTAATTCACATTACCTACGTACTAAACATTACAAATGTTTCTTTTTTTTTTTAGGAATAAAAAGAAGTATCGTTTAATGGCTCGTATCGATGATGTTCACATTGGAGGAGGGTGGTGGAGACCTTTTGATATATCACTTTTCGTCGACTGCCAACTAGACGTCAGAAAATTCTCTCCGCCAAATTTTTTTTTCATATAAAAAGAAACTATAACGATGTGTTGTAAAAAAAGTGGCTGTTGCACCGATAAACGAAGGAGAAACAGTCCAATGAGAAATATCCATCTACGATGCTAACGCTATGTTCTTTTTTTCAATTCAAATGTGCGAGAATGTCGACAAATGAAAAGATCGGATAGAGTGATGTGCTTTCGAAATGTGGTAATGAAGAATGCGAATACTTACATTAAGTATATGTGGACTCTGAGTTGCCGATGTAAAAAAAAAAAAAAAAAAAAACTTGGCAAGTATGAACGTACCGAGCGTAAGCTCGAATCGTGACTATCGATAACTCGCCGCAAACGTTTTCGGCGTATCGTTCGAAGTACGTTTGGTCCGAGCCACGGCCGATACCTTATACTGACGCTAAAACTGATTCGACGCTTTGTACCTATCGTTTTCATTTCTCATTTATCACAGTCTTATGAAAATGCTATTGTGATTTCAGCGTTGAGTGAATCCGCCGATAATCGGATCACTCGGTATAAAAGCGACGCGATATACTTGTACAGTTGCATTTAGTGGACCATCGCTGTGTACTCAGGTATTGTGTGAAATCCACGCTTCTACGGTTTAGACGATAACGGCGAGAAGCTTATCGCCCTCTTATCAGCGGCGGTTCATGAGTCAATCGGTTGATTGAATTGTGCAGCGAGACGCCGTTTCCCCGCGAACACTAAAAAAAAAAAATGTTAGTTTTCACATTTATCCGTATGAAGCACGGTGTAGCGCAGGTGATACACCTCTTTGAATTCAGAAAAAATGCATTAAGGATGCTTCACACGGACATTCCCAACCGAAAGTGAAATTTAGTGAGAATTTGGTTATTTCCTAATGGTGTAAAAATTGGGAAAAAATTAACTGTCTTAAAGGTGCCAAGAACATTAACTTCGCGTAATGATAATGTCAAAAAGTTATTAACAAATTGATTTTTTTACAAAGTTCAACAAATAACCAGTAAACCTTTTTTTTCTCTTTTCAAATAAATTCATTAATTTTCTAGAAGCCATATGAATTTTTTGACATATCGTTAAGTACTGAAATTTTGATCGAATTAAACTTTTGTTTGAGAATGTATGTGTAACCATCCTTAATAACCAACCGATGTATTTGAATCTTTATACTTGTAAAAAAAAGAGTGCTTCAAAGGATTATCCGAATCGCTCACGACAAGAGTCATCGTGTCCGAGAAACTTACGTCGCTTGCTAGGCGTGGTGCTAACCCGTTCGACAGTCTCGTTCTCCGAGGTACTGTAATTCTCCGAGTCCGTAAGACTGGCGTCCTCCAGGGAGTTCGCGAGTTTCATCGACTCGATGTTCTCGTGGTGGCTCTTAGGTGATTCCTGTTCCTCCGGAAGAACGATTCTCTTAGGCGCTAAAGTCATCGACGGCAGAGGTAGTTCCGACGGATGCGGAGCAATAACCATATTACGCTTGGACGAGAAGTACGGAGATGTGCGCGGATTGAGAGGATTCGGCTCCGCGGGCAGCAAGCTCTTAGCGGGTGAGAGTAAATTCGAAGCGCTGTCGACGAGATCCATTTGATTCCATGGATCGAGAGTCAGAGGTGGAACATCGACGTTTACGTGAGAATCCTGCGAATAATTATATCTGGGCGGTGTGGCCCAGACCGAAGATTTCCACTGACTATCGCCGCTGCTCTCGTGCTCCGGAGGCGAGTCGTTCTTAGCCGGAGTCGAAGGCAAGCCTCTCGGCAAAATCGACGTGTGCGTGAGACCTTTAAGAAAATTATCGCCTGGGTTCTCCGCGGGCCACTTGTGAGCCTCGTCGTCGGCGGTCGTCGACAGCGCCGACCAATGACTGTCGTTCTTCTGCCACGTGTTCTCGCTCATCTTCTGGCCCCAGACGTGCTGGCAAGCTATCTCGCCCTTCCACTTGTCGCGCTCCTCGGACGTGAGCGAAGCTGTGGAGACGTCGACACGAGAAGACTTGTCGCTCCCCAGAGAATCGTTGCTCGAGTCTCGGTCCCTGTACGGCGAAGACAGCGTTGAGGGCAACGGAATTCCGACGGCGGCAAGCTTCTTGTTGAGGAACATCCGATGTTTCTTTTTGTGACGTGTGTCCTGTATGATGACCGTGCAGGGCAGAGCTTGCAGCAGGGCTTGCAGCGTCGGATAGCCGTACTGGGCGGCATTGCACGCCGTTCCTATCACGTTCACGTAAGCGCCCTCGAACTGCGAGAGGTTCATCTTGCCGCCGTGATGCATCATGACGCGATAGAGATTGGAAGCGAAACGCTGAAGCGGCGTGAGCTCGATGAACTCCTCCTCGCCGACGACAGAGAAGCTGACGACGTGCGAGAGATCCTGCTGTATCTCGTTCACGTCGCAGGGACTGCCGTAGTAACGATTGTAGAGCAACTGAAACTGCTCGACGGGCAAGCGCTGCTGCACCTGGTCCATCAGTATTCTGCGGCACTGAAGTCCGAGCTGCTGGAGGTGCGACTTGTCCACCAGTATCACGATCGGTCCGGTCGCCATTTGGATGACTTTGACGGTGTTGGAGAGTTTGTTGAGTAGGGCCGGGACGGTCTCGCACTGGAAAGACTCCGGACGAAGGGCGTAACCGAATTGGCGCAGGAAAGCCGGACCGACATTCGATACTGCGAGTCCACCACGGGAACGCGTAACGAGCTTGCCTATCTGTTCGCCCAGCACACGGAGACCCTCCTTCTCCGTTAGACTTATCCGTCGCTCGCCACCATTTGCGTCGTCGATCTTTATGACGTGCGGTATCGCCTCGAATAGTTCTATGAGCTTCGTGAAGCCATAATCCGAGACCCGGCACTGATGACCGAAGTGGTGATGATAGGAGGGCACGAATTTGTTGAAGAGCATGCTGCACTGCGGTGCGTGACGTAATAATTCTACGACCTCCACGGCGAATTGCTTCGTTCTTGCGACCTCCTCGGGAGTCTGCTCGCGCTTCGGTATCGCGATCATCTTGTCATCGCCGTTGAAACTCGTCACCGCTACGGTGTTCTCCGATACGTCGCTGAGAATGTCACCGATCTCGCAGACTCCGTAATCCACGACGTCCCACGGTCTGGCTGCAATGGTATTTATGTTCACATATATATTATATTTGATTACATATTATCGATTGTGTATATTATTATATTATTTTATATGTTATATATTTTTTGGAAAATTGTGGATTTGGTTGTTGGTTTCGATGTTTGTCCCCTCTCCACCAGCTGAATTCCCCTTTTAGTGAAACTGACCCCCAAACCCGGGTTTTCATAGCATACAGAATGGATTTGAAATTCTGAAATTCCATTCCATATGGATTGGATGTTCACATGCTATGAACCATGCGAACTACGCGAGCGCGTGAGCCAACATAACCGCTAGTATTATATGTAATATTAATTACATAAATATGTTTATTGGATACTGATCGACTGATCTTTAGAGATAGTCAGATCGATAAATAAATTCTAAGCTTATAAGTAAATAATTCTAAAATAAGTAATAAACTCGTTTTACCTATGACCCGGGCGTAGACGCTTGGGAACTCCGAGAGGGTGATCTGCTTGCTGGCTTGAGCCTTGAGAACGCGAAGGAGATCGGACGTGAAACGTCGGACTTGGGCGCGGTGAGAGAGCGTCACCATGCGCTTGTTTCCTTCACCCATCACTTGGACGGTGTGGGTCAGCGCCTCGAGGAGATCGATCAGCTTTGTGAAACCGTAGTCCGCTACTCTGCACTGTCTCCCAAAATGATGGTGGTAGGCCGGAATGAATCGATTGAATGACAGCTGGCAGTGTGGTGCCGTTTTCAATAAATCTACCAACTCCCTACTGAAGAGTCCCAATTGATTGGCCAACGGTGGGCTCACGCATTTGCTTTCTGCGGGAAGCCATCGACAATTTTAAATATAAAATATCGATGACTAAATTTGCAATACATTCGGTACTCATGGGATATTCACCTTCGTGACTGTTGTCGTGGGCTTTCATTCCCATCCATACAATGTACTTGACGCTGCCGATGCCCTGCTTCAAATCCACGGATTGCAGGCACGAAACAAGATGTTCCAGAGGCACGCCGTTCTCGTCGACTTCCAAGGGTTCCTTGAACTCCGCCTCGTAGCAGTTCGGTAGACTATAAATTAAATCAATTCAGATCCGTGAGTACAAGGAATAAAAATCCGACAGAATCCGTGTCGCCGATCGATAAATACCTAGGCAAAGGTAAACCTCCGTTGTGCGTCGTGAGCAAGCGGTGTATACGAGCGCCCAGAGTCTTGAGCGAAATTCTCACGTTAGGTAACGAAGCCATCTCCTGCTCGGCCCATCCCTTGTCGGGCCAGGGTTTCTGGGTGTGGAGCGTACAGTAGGGCAGTTCCAAATAACCCTCCTGCTAACAAGTAATCGACGCGGTTTTTTAAACGTAATACCTTTCCAGTGTAGACCCGAGAGTGAGCGCGGAATTGTATCAGCTGAAATAATAATCGCTCCGACGAATGATCAACGTTATTCAACGGCAGGAGGAACGCGAGCTCGACTCCCGCCGCGAACACTCAGACTCGGCTTAATGTTATAGTCATCATGATTGAAAATCGCGTTTCTGCTCCACGGTGATGAGTGACGACGAAACGGGGTGAGCTTACCTGCGACATGTTGCTAAGGCAAGGCGACGGTGTGTTTCTGTGATCCGGATTGAGGGAAACCATCCGACCGTCCGGATCCTCGGTGACTATACAGACGTCCTTCATCTTGTACAACTCGGAGACGCTTATGGATATCATGAAACGGCTCTCGTACATCTCGCGGAACTTGAAGAGCGGTAGTTTGTGGCCGGGTACTTCTTGCAGCAGCATAACGATCTGCGATCTGACGAGCTGGGGATTCGGCCCGCCGGTGTGAGCGTACGAGATTAAAATTCTCTTGTAGCCGACCTTGCGACGGTGCAACTGCGATATCGCGTATTGCGCCTCCGGCAACGATGGCACTTTAACGCTAGCTGCGAAGTTTCCGTCTGATTGCATAAAAACGGATACGTGCAGAACCTGAAAGCACACGGGGAAAAGGTATTGAGCTACGGAACACTAGTCAAACTCGTCTAGGAAACACTGGTCAAACAAGTTTTTTAGGGCTTGTGTTTTTTTAGGGGTCGCTCCTTTTTTGGGTCTGGTTTTTTAGGGCTTGTGTTTTTTTAGGGGTCGCCCTAAAAAACCAGACGCAAAAAAGGAGCGACCCCTAAAAAAACACAATTCACAATTGTTTATCCACAATGTTGCGCATTTATTAACGGCAACAGAAGTCGATTTGTCTTACTGCATGGGTCCTCAATCAAGGACACTATTGATAACGATCTTTTGCAAATACATAAACTGATAAATGTAAATTTGCAAGTTCCGTCAAAGAAGAATCCAGATATTTCAACCAATTTGAATGCACCACGGCTCATTTTGTTCCGTAAACGGAATTCACCCAGTACATTTTTAAAAATAGTTTTGGCCGTTTAAAAGTGACAGCAGATTGTTTATGGGGAAAAAATGTACCCATGGAAAATGGGCTGTATTTGACAAACGGTCAAAACTACAATAAATCTAGTTGTTGAATTCATAGAGCAAGGTTTAAGCAAAGTTTAATGCGCTGTGGTACAGTAAAATTGGTTAAAAAACGGATTTTACTTTGAAAAAACCCAACAAAAACATACGATTATGGAAATTTGCATTTACCAGTCGTTGTTCTTGCAAGACCATCGTGCTTAATATTTCTCTTGGTTGAGGACACATTGTAATAATGCAAATTAACCTCTGTTACTCTCAATAAAGGCATAAAATTTTGTATAAACCATTGTAAAAATTTGGCCCTTATTTAACAAGTATGCCACACAGGAGCTACCTTAAATAGAGCAAACTATTCCTCGTGATAACCTGCATTTACGAACAGAAGAAAAAATTTTTCCTTACCATCACGTGTTCCATAAATATCGAAGATAGCACGCGCTTTATCTCTTTGGGATCCATGTTCTGATCGAGGTTGGTCACCTGGAGTTCGATAGGCGAGTAGGCGGCGTTGTCCCTTCCAGGGACACCGCGACTGTTTATCGGATTGAAGAAATTCTAAACGGAGCAGAAAGACAGTGGTCAACGAACTTCGAAGAATTTCGCAGATTTATTCGTACGTACCTCTACTTCCTCGTTCTCGGGTTCGCTCTGCTGATAGGGCGAGGTGCGGCTCGCCTGTTGACTAATTATCTGCATCGTCGAGCCCTCGTACGGGGACGGAGTCCTCGTGTTTCGCATTTGCATCGGATGATGACCGTTCCACTGGAGGTCTCTCCCTTGCGTCGCGTACATGGGCGACGGGCTGCGGCGCTTGTAATTATTCGGTTGACCGAATCCTGAAAATATACGAGAAGCCGGTGTAAGAAAAAAAAAAAATCTTCGAGACTGAACGGTGTCAAAGCAACTAGAAAAAAATGATCACCATTCCCAGTGAATCCGGGAGGAAGCGGCACAGCGCAGTACGCCGGGGGCCTCGGTAAATTCCACTCTTGCGGATGATTCATGGGACCGTGAGCTCCTCGAATGCGTCTCATGCCGTCCGGCGCGTGCGAACCCCCGTTCGTCGCTCCGTTGTCCCGAACCTGCGGAACTTGGACGCGCTTTCCGAAGGGCTTTCCCCTCTCCATCTTGTACTGCTGCTGCTCATCCCAGCGAGCGTATTGCTGAGAACCGGCGACCTGCCAGACGACCGGTGACTGAACCCGGGGAAGTTCGCCGTACGATCTGTTGTACATAACATCACCGTTGCTGCTGAAGGAACGTCCGACGAAAATCGGCGGCGGTGGAATCATCCTGAAAAAATGTTTCGATTTGTCAGAATAAATATACCGAACGTATTAAAAAATGGTTACACGTCGCGTTGTATATAATCTTTGGTCAGATAAGATCAAAAAAATTCATCGTCCGAATCTGCAAGGATTTTGTTAAATCGACTCGCGACTCAAAGACTCTCTCTCGGCTTCGCGTCATTCCAAAGAAATGTCATCGTGTCCAGTAAAAAGGCCGTACGAAATTCAAGGACATTTAAGGACAATTTCCAGGTTGTGTTGCGAAATTTATAAAAAATTAAAATATGCATATTACGCGCGACGTACGAAATAACATTTAGTTCGATAACCATTTTCGTTTACGTTGGAATCGGTTCAGAAAAGAATTACTAAAAAAAACTACTTAAAAAAGAACTTCTATGCACGAATGTATACATGTATCTCAGCGAAATTGAGATACGCATTTTTTTAGGATAGTCGCTAGTAATATACATATTTAAACAAGTTCAAATTTGCCGGGAAATAAAAAATTCAAGGACATTCCACGACTTTTTTTTATAGACAGGTAAGATTCACGGATAATTCCAGGACTTCAAGGACCGCTGGACACCATGCAAAGAAATTTTCAATGATTTTGTTGACAAACGATTGTTGGCAAGAAGCATGCTTACCCAGGGGGGGCGTTGATCGGCGCACAATGGACTCCATTCCAGCCGGCGAACGCTCCGACGACCGGCGACGACGAGGGATAATGTGGAGTGCCCGGGAGGCTTCTAGCACCAGTTATCGAAGCACTTGCGCTATACATTTGTATCGGCGAGCTTACCGCTGTTGCCGACTCGCTCACCAGCTCGATCGCCGAGTTGCTCTCTGAACATCGAAAATACATATCGGTTAGAAGGAATCCGCGCGAGAACGAGAAACTCGCTGACGCCATTTAATTGTTGCTGCCTGTAACGGCTGAGAAATTTTTGAATATCGAATCCACGCACCTTGAGCCTTGCCGACGCGAATTTCTTTCTCTTTCAGAAACTTGACGATTATCTTGCTGTCATAAACGTTCTCGCCATCCATACGCTTCTGGGCCCTGAAGAGAAAAAAAAAGAAAAAAAATCGTTGTTGTCGGTTAGTTCGAAAGGTCGTTGGTCGGCGAAAGCTCCTCAGAGGTTCGTGACCTCTAAGGTACTTGAGAGACCGTGCGAACCGAACTATTTTTCAATCACTCGGGAATCGACCGCGTTGCTCCGAAACGAATCGAGGAATTAAAAACGAGCTCGTTTAGAATAATTCTCCAGTATTTTTTTCGTTACTCACCGAAGTGTATTGCTCGAGATCGGAGCATAGGACGGGACGGCGACGAGACCAATCGGACGATTCTCACAATTTTTTTATACACTCGGATAAATTAATAAATAAATAAAATATCGTAATCGTATTACGACACGGTATTCGAGAATTTTTTTTTTTTTTTTTAATAACGCGATACGTATTAATATATTAATTTAATAAGCGATAATTCGTGGGAGATCGTGCGCGTCGCATAGCCAAGTTAAAGTCGTTACATTGCTGCCGGTAGTTCGAATCCTCTCTTATTTATAAGCTCGTCCCCACTCCCGGTGGGCCGATCGGTCTCGCTGTATTCTTGAAGATTTTTTTTTCTCGGAGGGATCAAGGGTCTTTCATAGCTGGAAGGTGGTAGGAATTGGAGCATGTAGAAGTGGCGGGTATTTCGAGTGAGGATTGTACGCGAGGGAATCGTTACCTGTCCGCTGTGTCCTGTGAACTGAAGCGGATTGTCGCCACATTTGGAGTGATTCCTATCACGCGTCCTCCGCAATTGTCCGAGAGACGCTTCAGACGCCGCTTTATAGAGTTTAGATCCTTATCCTTGGGAAGATTACTAACTAGAAGATCACAATACTCGGGAACCTGAAAGGTACGTGGGTTATTACAAGTGCGAAACCAAAACCCGGACACCGGAGGAATCGTTTGACGGTCGGGAGAGAGATTAAAGGTGAGGTCTAAGTCCATAAATATTCGATATGTATCCGCATGTATGTTCAGCTGAAGTAGACGCTCTTATATTTCAATTTGTCCTCCGTTCAGGATTTAGTTTTTACACAATGATGCTTTGATATGCGTTTTTTTATTATCAAAAAACACTAAATGTATCCCTAGCAAGAATAGGATGTACACAGTAAATAAGTACAAACGTTTCTTGTCGGCAAACGTCCACAATTATATTCTTGTTAATTTCACAAAAAATGTCCATCTTACCAATATTTTTTGTAAAATGAACAAGAAAATAATTGTGGCCGTTTGTGGACAAACAGGTTTTTCAATGTACAATTTTTTTTTCCATGTATCATTGATACTTTAAAAAATCGACTAGCGGTCGACCGTCACAAATTGAAGAACGCATAGTTGAGCAGATCCGCCTTCAAGAACGCACCCTTCTATTTGTGACTGTCCACTGCGAGTAGGTTTTGTAAAAATTGCCAACGGTACGTCCGATTCTTTCCGCGGGATTAGTTACGTCCGTTTTTTATAACAAAAGAACGCTCATCAGTGCAGATACGGGTGAAAACTAAACCCTGAACTGAGAGCAGACTGGGTATAAGAACACATGTTTCAGCTGCGTGGACGCGTCGATAAATCTCGAATATCTTTCGGTTTAACCGAACGGAGCAGAACTGCATTCGAGAACGCACCCTGGTTGTTAGATCGGTGGGAAAAAAAAAACCCGAGGGGGTTTTCGACGATAGAATACGGCACGATTGACAGACGGAAGCTACGTGAAACTAGATACGCTACTCGACAAAAAAAACGAACAAAGAACTACCGGAGACAAACATTGAAATGAATCAAATGAACGTCGCATACAGTCTGTATTCTCATGAAATAATTTTTATTGTTTCAATTAGGGATATATAGTCGTTCGTGTTTATTTACGAAAAACATTGGTGACGAACAATGTTGGGTGTTTACCTTTGACGGTGTCCTGACTGGCAGACTCTCCATGAGTTCGGTAAAGTTGAAATGCTCGTTCGCGCACAGAATCAGCGCGTCCGACGAGTTCTCGTGGTGCAACAGTATAACGTGAATTTTTTTTCTATGCCGAAGATCGCTGAGATCGGCGGCGAAATTAACGTCACTGGATATGACTATTATACAAGCTGGACTTCCGTGGATATCGGCGAACCTTCTTATCGACTGCTTGAGCTTCTCGTCCGCCGCGTTCTTGTACGTTGCCGCTACGTGTATCAGGTTTACCTAGCGACGAGGGATCGGTCAAAGATCGTCCTACAACCAGCGACATCGAGATCGGTTGTTAAGATTAAATTCAATAACTCACCTGGGCGTCATTGAGCTCCTGTATAACTTGCTTGTTTTCCTTCTGAACGTCGCAGACTACTATAAATTCAGCCTCCCTATAGCCATGGAAAAACGTGTCCCTGATAACTTGAGCAACAGCTGCAGCTGATCTGCCTTTTGGTACCTGTTCAGTGTTCAGAAAACATTAACAGCTCCTACAGAAAACTCTAATTTATATATATGAATTACACGAATAAAAAAAAGGTTTGCACAATTAGTAAACATTTTCTCCAGAAAAGGCCAATTTACATAGATTACACAAATACATAAAAAATGCGCACATTTAGTAACTTTTTTTTGCAGATAACTCGAATTTTTGCAAATTACACGAATAAAAAAAAGGTTTATACGTTTGGCAAAATTTCTTGCAGAAAACGCTGACTGGCATGTATTACTTGAATAAAAAAAAGGATTGTACATTCGGCAACATTTTTTTGCAGAAAACGCCAATTTACATGAATTACTCAAATAAAAAAAAAGCTTTCCAAAATCAGCAAAAATATTTTGCTCACAAAGGTCATCAAGCAATTGTTAAATTTACAAATTGTCTTTTGCCGTGTAGCTAATTCCTGGTGCCTACCTGGCAATTTTCTATGTCCCAGAATACTCCGATAGGGGGCAGCCAGTTGGGTGGATTTTTTGAGTTCAGAGGACTGCCGTGATGAAGGAAGGCATAGTCGTACTGGTAGTGCATCATCGTTGGATGTTTGAGGGTACCAGCCTCTGCATGACTGTCCATGTCGGTGTCGTTATTTGTGCCAGACAGGGACCTTGCCCTTCTTGACACGATAGGCCTGGGAGGACTGGGTACATTTTTTATGGACAACAACTCCAGCAGCTTGTCGTTCAGTCCCTCTATCTCGTCGTCTTCTGCTCGTTCTGGCCCCTCTGGGCCGTTGCTCTTTTCATACATTGTCTTCCCCAGCATGCCGGTGGCTAAATGAACAATAAATTTCCTTACAATAATCGTTGCTACAGGTGTTTGAGTAGAAACCGCAAATTCAGAGCAATTATGAAAACAGCATCGTTGGGAGAGCAGAAAAATGTTAGCAAAATCGTGAAAGCAAAACGAAAGTCAGTCTCCTCGAGGATAAGTGACGGGGTGTAAATTCCAATAGATAACGGTAATCTACAACAAAGTGGAACAACAGAGTCTCCGAGCGCACAAGCGATGACGATGTTTCGGTGAAATTAACAATGGTGTGGACGAATTACTACCAGCTTGGTCAACCCATCACAGATTGATATTCGAACGCAAATTTTTCCGAATTCCAACACTGCCAATATCGAAGAAATAGTTCCACAAGCCTCCGCACTGTTTTTGGTTGAATATTTGCATCTCGTGAAAGTGCACGAGAAGGTGTTTTTTTTTCGGTGACGGCTTCTGAATAAGCGACTCTCGGTACGCAGTGTACGACAATTGAGTGAGGTTCTTCGTTTCTCGTGAGTGGAAGTCAGTGGAAGCACCGGAGTGGAGGATTTCGCGTTGTGTTCGTTTTGTCGGAAGTGCGGTGGCGCCCCCTCGCGGATGGAGTTTCCGTTTAATCAACCGGGCTTGTTCGAATCCTTGGGAGTTGTTCTAGCTCCGTTATTAGTTATGAACCGTTTTTTGACCATATTCAGGACCTTTCGACACACGAGAATGTAGAATGAATGAGTTATTAATTTATTACACACAAATACTTGATGAAAGGCGAAGCGAAGCAGTGAAATCCAACCGAGGTTACAGCGCGTCGCCGATCGGCGCATGCCCGATCGGAGTCATACAATTCATAATAACTATAAATCGCACCAGTGCCTATCTTCAGATGCTCAGAGATTCGATTAATCGAAGTAACACTGGTGTCGAAAAAGGTTATACGTTCGACAGCAGTGACGAGCGAATGACAATTTGGCAATAACATCGAGCCTAACTCTCTAATGCCGGATTTGGAGTAAACGTAGCATAGAACATATCAAAGACTGAACGATGTTGAAACCCAAGGCTCTTACTCAGGTGCTGAGTCAGGCGAATACTGGCGGTGTGGAGAATACATTGTACGCAACAATCCGAATGACACTGTTGTGACAGTTTATGTCGCGTGCTTCAAAAAAAAAAAAAAAGAGTTACCATAGTGAATACGAATAATTTGTTTTCCAGATTGCTTAGTCGGGACGGCGGTCTCTTGGCGTACAGCGGTTACGGCGACAAGGATGCGAGGGTCACTGCAGCGATAACGAGCAATATCTGGTCAGCCTATGAAAAGAATGGAAGAAACGCCTTCAAGGAGGACGAGCTTCAGTTCGTCCTGATGGATTGCTTGGTAATCGATTAAGTGACCCGCGAAATTTTTCGATCTGAACAGTCGGTTTTTTTCCTTCTAATTGTTACTTTTTCATCAGGAAGGTAAAGTGGTCATAACAGAAGTTGCCAATCTGCTGCTGTGTCTGTACGCTAGGGAAAACGTGGGCTTCGGCCTCCTCAGAGAAAAGGCCCAAGCACTGGCCAAATATCTGGACCAGCCATTGAAAACAATCGCCAGCATGCCCTGAAAAAAATGGCTTAGTACTTTGTATCGACATCTGTATATAATAACTTATCGTTTAAGCGCCCTTTGACCGACATTGATCGTTCGCAACAATAATTGAGACTGTCCCAGCTGTACAATAAATTCTTTATTTAGATTACATTACAAACTGGTGGAAACGTTTGTTCTATTACCAGAAAAGCTTCCTCCTGCAGTTACCAACCAATAATATTCCCAACGGTAGAATCGATTTTTGTTGTTAAAAGTTTGGTGTAAAATAAAAACAGAATTGCACTTGCACTGCTAAGAGATAGAGAGAGGTTCTTTGGTGTCCATAAATAGGGTACATTGATGAATCGTATTGGATGGGTTGGTAATTGATTACACAACCTGTCAAATTTACCGATCGCAACGATTTATTTTCTTCTCTAATCGATCCGCTGCTTGGTAAATTATGAAACGACGCGCAACATTTTCCGATCTGAACGATCATTTTTTTTTTTCTAATCATTATTGTCTCACCAGGAAGGCAAAGCGATAATAACAGAAGTTGAGAATTTGCTGCTGTGTCTGTACGCTAGGGAAAACGTGAACTTTGGCCTCCTCAGAGAAAAGAGTCAAGCACTGGCCAAATATCTTGACCAGCCATTGAAAACAATTGCCAGCATGCCCTGAACATTTCGTTCAAAGCCTCACAAAGCACAGATTTTGGTGTCGTACGTTGTGCCGACAACTGTACATAAGAACTTATCCTTTAAGCGACCTTCGACAGACATAGAGTATTATCGATCGTTCGCGACAATAATTGAGACCGTCCGAGTTATACAATAAATTCTTTATTTAGAATACATTACAACTGATGGAAACTTTTGTTCTATTATCATAGGAGCTTCCTCCTGCAATTATGGACCAATAATATTCTTAATCGCAGGATCAATTTGTAGTTAAAAGTTTGGTGTAAAATAAAATAGAATTGCACTTGCATTGCTAAGAGATAGAGAGATGGTGAGAGAGTGTGTGGCTATGGCTTTCCATAAATAGGGTTACATTGATGAATATTATTTCGTGACTTTCGCGTCGTGTAGGTTTGTGACGAAACACCGAACATTCCATAGTGAAACACTGGAACTAATAATAGATAGAAATTCTTTGCTATGGTTATTTGTTGCTGATATACCGGACGAGTTCGAGTTACGTCGATTACAGTTATTTCATTTGTGTTTCGCGCACGCTATTTATGCATTTTTAGAATCTGCACGAGTACACGTATACTTATCTATATACTCCGATTATAGAAAGAGAATCCTCTGGTTGAAAAAAAAAAAAAAAAAAAAATGAAAAAATGAAAATAACCATTTCATCTATGATCTGAATTAACGTACTAAATTTAGTCGGTTGATCTTGCCAACGTCTTACAATTACTCGTATTAAAAGGTCTCTTCCAAAAGGTATTACAAAAACAATCGTCCCGTCCCTACGTGGCGAAACATCGAGTAGTCAAATAGCATTTAAGAAATTCGTCTATGAAAGTACAAACTCCTTTCGTGGATGACCAAAAAATTACGCACGATGTACCGGTTTATAATTTTTATATATATCGGTGAGGAAAAGTGAATATATTACTACAACGTTTTATTTGATTATTTCACACCGAGTTCGAGATTTCATAAATAAACGATCTACAAAAATGTAAAGTACGTTTGTTTTCGTGTGCCAGATTGTTTGCACGAGATCTCGTGTAAACTTCGGGCAGGTTGTTTGTAGTAACGGATGCTTCACAGTATTTTTTTTACGATAATCAGAATACGCTGATTAATCGTTTTAGCCGTTTGAGCCTGCCCGTCCGTCTCGATCGCGGATGCTGTTTCAGACTCCGAAGATATAAAGACATTTTGTGGCGAGGATGTGCTCGTAATCCGACGATAATCGTCGTTCTTCGGATGCATCATCCGGCACTTGATTATTATCCGTTTAATCGTACGTTAATAAATACGCGTGTTTTGTCTCCGCGTGACTTAGAACGCCGACCATGACTCGATAAATATTGTCCAGGGCTCGTCGTCGTAGGCCTATTGACAATCGACGACCTATCACCGTCATGGATTGGCCGAAACGCGTAACAACATCGATATTCCCCTATCACAAATAATGTGTATCGATTTCTTGTCGAAACAAACAAGAGCTATTCTTTTATGTCACTTGTACGCGACGTCGAACATTAAAGCACGAGTACTTGGAACAAACTTATTACATACATTTTATGCTCTCCTCGCGATGTATCCTCATTCGATCGATAACAATTAACAAAATTGAATGGTCACGTAGTTTTCTTTTTTTTTTATCGAGAGCACATTTTTCGTTATTACATTTCATCTCAGCTACCTTCCTACCTGATCGAATCATCGTCGAGCTAACCGATTAACTATTTCTTTTCTTTACGTGCATTGACGGGTGTACAATTACCATGTATTTTTATATTAAATTGTATCGTTTTATAATTACATTGTCCATCGCGGCTCGTCAGTGTCAGACAACAAACCAGACGATCTTTAAGTTAATGGGCTACGTGTTTTTAATGTTATACATCGTTCTTCTTTTTTTTTCGTAGCGGCAGTGCGAAAGTGAGTAATTTAGACATCCCCCTTTTATGTAACAGACACAGATTAAGAAAAAAAAGAGAATAATTAACCGACTCTACATACAATTTCGTAGAAAAACAACGATCTATACAAAACCGGAAATAGGTAGTCGGTAACGGTATAATCGTATAGAAATTTCCTCGACGACATTTAATCGTTCCGTAAATGCTATTGTCATTAAAAAAATTGCTTCACAAATATCCAAATTCCTATTATGTCCGAGATGAGTATTGGTCATTGAGAGCGATGTTCCTTTTGATTTGGTTGTAAATGTGTTTATAAGGCAGATCATCAATGAATTAGTTTCGACTCTGTGGCTTTTTTGTGTGCGTACGCGAGTATGCTAAGTTCATGGTGAGAGAGATCAAACGTATAGCGCGCTCGCACGTACAATCGCTTTCACTTATTATTTTATCGTCTCCCGTATACAATAATCGCTCTTGTATATTAAATACTATTAGTTTTTAACAACCCTTATCTCTTGTACATGTTGCACGTTGGTTCTTACCCCCTTGTTCGTTACCACATGAATTCGCATGTGACTTACACGAATAATAACATTATATTAAGCTGCTGAATAAAAAGTAATAAAAAAAAATAAATTTAAATTAAACAAAAAAAGGTAAAACAGTCTTCATCTTGTTGCTGCGTAGTCGGTCTAGCGAATGGAGAGGCGGAGGAAGGGATTGGGCAGGAATTGAGATTACATGCGCGAGCCCTTCTGCTGCAGTACCTAAAAATGCAACCCAATGACTCCGTCTTAGTTAAATTGTTTCATCGACGATTTCGACTCTCTAACAATAATCCATCATTCCGCTAATAATTCTACAGGCGATATAGAAAAAATTAATGATAAAAATGTACTTATTCGTTTCTATATTTAAAAAAAAAACCACCACCCTTTGTAAAATCACAAAAAAAATTGTTTACCAATGAAAAAAATGCTAGCATGCAAAATTTTACTTCGTGCACGAGGATAATTGGGCAAAAATCAACCAAATCCATTTAAAACGACATATATCCTTTATTCGATGAGTAGCATGCGTTACAATAATCATCATTATTTTGTAGAGACGCGTTACAAACAAATTCTTCGGAGGTAGAACACATGCTCATGCATTTTGATCACTGGATCGTTAGTTTTCGCATTAGTGCCAAGACGATTCGACGAGTGCCTCGGTGGTCGAATGCGCGGCATAATATCGCGAGGATGATCGTCCGCGGGACACTCGTCGATCCTTCTTGAATATCATAATCGGAATCATTTTAATTACCAACGGTTAGTAAAGACTTTGGTTACTCATTGGAACGGGCCGACGCACCGTATAATAATCGTGAGGTACAATAACAAAATATTTTGCGAAAAATACGGTAATGCATTTCTTTTTTTTACCCAAGAGAATTATAATACTGTAAAATACTGTAAAATTTAAGGTGCGCGGAATTCAGGGTGTAAAAAAATTGTAGGCCACCGATAATTACTAGAGATACAAATGGACACAAAGTACAAAAACAATCCCCTCTAATCGCGACTACTTTGGCTTGGATGAGGGTGCGAATGATGCGAATGGGGTACGGATACCTTGACTCGATCGGTGGACTCCTGTTCCTTACAGCTCAGTTGACTCGCTCCGTACTCTCTGCTCACCACGCATAGGAATTCCGCGTGGTCGTCGTTACCGTAATTGTACTGAGATCCGATATTGATGAGCTGCAAGATAAGAGAGCAAACCATAAGTTACCTTTAAGTCTCCCCATAAATCTGTGGTAAAGCAAAATATTTTTCTACCTATTTATGCAAAAAATGTATAGTACATTTGTACTATAAATGTTTAATATTTTATTTCGATCAATTAAGGATTTCCTGAATGTGAATTAAAAAAATTCTTTCAAATTTGATCCCGACTCCCCAAAACTTCTTGGCATCGTGGCTTTCCCAGGATCTCCTGGTTTTCCCTCATAATAAATGTACTCCAAATTTTTTGATAATGTCAGAAATTGTACTGAGATCTGATATTGATGAGCCGAGAGATGAGAGAGCGAACCACAAGTTATCTTTAAGCCTGCCCGTAAGCTTGAGGTAAAGTAAAATATTTTATTAAATAAATATACTACAAATTTTTTACATTTTGTCAAAATTGATTAAGAATGTCCTGAATGTGATAAAAACATATATACAGATTCCTCAAAATTTTATCTCCATTATCCATTATCTATAATTTGATCTCTAGGATTTTTCTGATCACGTTTTGGCATGCCAGTTTTTCCAGGATCTGACGTTTGTTGATGTTTTAATTGGTCGTTCTACCTGTTCGAATTTCCATCCGTCTGACATCGTCGAGACCATCTGAGTTATTTCGTCCTCGTGACACTGGATTACTCTGTAGACGTGCTTCTTCGAGTCCCTCTGAGGCCGCGTGTCCCTGAGTATGATTCTTTCGTTGACCAGCCGAATGAGCTCAGTGATATTGTAAAACTCTGCCTCCTCGAGGACGCCCTCCTCCGCGAGATCCTTGTTGATGACGAGTTTTCCATGGCGAAGATAGTTGAGGACCGGACTGAAGTAGGTGGGATCTCGGTCTATGAGATAAGCTCCAGTCTCGTCCTGAAAGTTGGGTTCCCAATGACGATTGGTTACCATGGCGTTTGTTGGGCCAGCACAGACTAATCTATTGACTAGCTATCGAAATGCGAGCGCGATATTTCGTTTGATCGCACGACAAAAGCAATGGGACTGCCGTTTAACATAACAATAGTAGGAAAAACATTTCAAACTACGCGGGAATAATAGTCCATCAACTAACCCTGTCCGTGTTGAGATCGGAATCCTCTTGACAAAGCCGATACAGGAAGGAATTCGTATCTCTGGCCAGAGTCGTCTTGGCCGTTAAGAAGTATGTTCCGCCGACATTCAGTCTCACCCACTGATTTTTACAACGCTTTGGAAGATTATTCTCTGTCATTTCGTGCGAATTCGTATCACTGAAATCCGCCATCTTCGCTACGACTTTCGACCAACTTCCGGCCGACGCGCTCAGTTGGCTTCCTGCTAAAACTTCGAAAAGCTGAAACTTCGGTTTCGAACGTCTCAAGTTGGGAAGATATCACTTGCCCAAACTCGATTCAGCAAAGACTCGTGTCCGCCAAAAAGTAACTAGACTGCAGAAAGGCCATGTACCGAGTTTCCACCGTGAGTGAGATTGGGCTGAGATTTACTCTGAACTAGTTGAAAAATTGCAGTAGACTCAAAATTCACTTGTGGGATTTGCTGTTGACTAGAAATTTTCGTATTAACTAGAATTTTGCCACTAGATCAGACTCGTTTCAGTCCGTTCTCAGTCCCGGTGGAAACTCAGCGATGTACATATATGAATTACCGAGTTTCCACCGTGAGTCAGATCGGGCCGAGATTTACTCTGAATTAGTGGAAAAAGTCTTGTAGACTCAAAATTGACTTATGGGGTTGGCTGTTGATTAGAAAGTTTCGATTTAACTAAAATTTTGTCACCAGTTCAGACTCGTCTCAGTCAGTTCTCTGTCCCGGTGGAAACTCAGTAAATGTTATATACCTTATATCTTCAAAAAAATTAATGAGATTGTCCAACGGGCTGCGACGTCGTCAAGCGGAAACGTCACTGTCGGTTTGAAAATGTTATTTGCTGATAGGAAGTGGCGTCATTTAGGGGATGCGTCGCTTCCCACCGGAAGTTACGCATTAGGAAGTATTTAAAAAATGCGATTATCATACCTGAAAATCACATTTTTCAACCGGAAGTGACGTCATTTAGAGGATTCATCACTTCCGGTTTGACAATCTCATGTTTTGACCGGAAGTGACGTCATCTACGGGATACGCCACTTCGGTTTGAAAATTTCATTTTTCGCCCGGACGTGACGTCATGTAGGGGAGATGTCACTACCGGTCGAAAAATGAGATCTTGAAACCGGAGAAGTACTGGAGTGATTCCGAGCTTTTGCAGATACTATCAAAACTCACCCTCGTCGTTTGATCTTTCGGTTGAAAACGGTAGTGTTAAAATAATGGCGGCGGTATCAATAATATGCGCGGGAGATCGGAGAACACTTCCATCTTTGGTGTGGGATGCTATGTTTCTCGCGAATGAGAGGTATATTATCTCGATGACCGTTATTATATATATTAATTAATTGGTGATACACTCGCGAAGGTGACATAAAATCTTTATTACAAAAAATAAATTAATTCATTCTACATACAAAAATACACAATTAATTAATATTAATAATACTCTCTATTCAGTGATGATTTTTTTTATAACTATTGTTAAGGTATTCAAAATCGTTTTTGTAGTCAAGTACGAGACCAGTCTGCAAAGTGAAGTACAAAGGTGGCAACAAAAACGTGGAGAATAATTGGTGCCATATAACAATTTCATTCTATGTATATTGTTTTTTCCTCATTCGACCGAACGAACGTGATTATCGAATGATTTTAAAAAATCACCGATACGTTGAACTATAAAACAGTACTTCACTCATGGTTTGAGAAGGATAAGCTCAATATACTTTATCAGTTCTGCTTCTAATATATTATGGCTGCTTAAAACTTGCACTATGAATTGTACTATAAACTCTATACAAAGAATAGAAGGTATATAGACATTAATAATATGCTTTATACAATTTAAACGATAATATCTAAGTTTAACTTAGTTTGAGATTTGAGTTGAGAAATATATTTGTCATGTCGAAAAAAACGTTGTCTTTGGAGGAACAGAGACTCTCGCTTACAACGAGGATGATTGAACCTCTCGCTAATTACCTACATACTGAATACTGTACACTACACTTTCGTCAGGTTCATTTTGCGACACAATCGATACATGTGTTCTCTAATACTATTGCGCCCACATCGGTATGTTAATCGATCAAGTGTAGCAAACAATAATTTTTTATGATTTTGGCAAGCTTCGTGGATTATTTACTTATCTTAAAAATCTAGTCGTTGCTACTGGAACATCTACAATACTAGAGGCTGTATGAATAATTTTCTTGCGTTTTTTCGTTGCCAATCAACAACTTATAATTTTTTTGTGTATATAATCGAATCTACGTATTCGCCGAATGGACGAGATTCCAGCTAAACCTACTCTTAATCGGAAAATATCATGTCATTTTTGCGTGTTTAGCGAGTGGTTCACTCGCTTTGGCAACTTTATCATGTACAATTTTAAATAGAGATTGCAAGATGTATACTACGATACCACCCGCGACACCCGTTTAATTAAAATTAAAGACGACACTCAATGTACAATTTATACGCCGCGGACTATCGGTTGTCTCGCCGACGAGCGACGCGAGGAGCAGATTTTTTTAAAATATTGATGATAGATGAAGAATAATAATTTGCAAAGGCATTGGGAATTCTAAACTTATAACTTCATCTAATCAAGTGTTGTACAATATAGTGCTTTGAATTAAAAATAACTAGCCTCTTCTAACTACAGTTGAACTACGCTATAAAAGCTATATTGCATACTAATAATATTAATACATCATTCAACATTTACCTTTGTACTCCATTTCAAGTCACATTTTTTTCAAACGTTCCCCGTAATTACTCTCCCCGTCACGGCGATCGATGTCTTTCAACTTTGCCGCGAATTCTTTCTCGTGCTTGCTGATTATTGCCTCGACTTTCTCTCCCACCTGTTTAAGCGCCATACCATAATCCTCCTCCAAACGCTTTCGTTCGCTCAACAAGAATTTATCCTTGTTCTCTGCGTGTTCCTGAAATTAAGGGAATTAAATTTATTTCGAGGGCGTTCGAAGATTGACTCTGAGTTAAAGAGGGAGTCTCGTAGCATTCTCAGTCAAAAGTGAGATTCAGGGAGTATTTCGAATGCTTCCCAATGGGACAAAAATCTGAATGATTAATTTTTTTTTAGATATTTGTCCCATTAGGAAGTATTAAAAATACTCTGTGAATCTTACTTTTGCCTGGGAATGTAAAGAGAATCCCTCCTTAACGAGCAAGCCCGCAGATTTGTACGAACCTTCCAATTGCGCGCACGTGTCCTTGCCGATTGGTACCTCTGTTTGAGCGCGCTGATACAGCTCTTCATCTCCTCCTCGTTTTCCTTGAGCGATTTTATTTTGTTGACCAAGCAACTCTCCACTTCTTTCAATCTTTTTATCTCCTCGTTCATTTTTTCCTCGTTCGCCTTTATATCGCGAACTTCCTCGGCCCACTCGGACATCACCTGCGTCATGAAATTCCTGTCCTCCTCAGCGTCGTTCTCCTTCCGTCGCAGCTGTTCCTGCAGTTCCTGTATCTTCGTGTTTCGCGCGATGAGTTCTTGATTAAAGCTCTCGAGTTTCGCCTCGATCATTTTCGTCACCAGCTTCTCTTGCGCCTTGAACGAGGCTTGAAGCTTGACTTTTTCGGCGAGCATCGCTTCTCTCATGGATTCGACCTCCTTGGTTTTCTCGTTGCATCGTGCTTGCAGCTCCAGCAAGGCGCTCTTGTATCTCTCCTCTATGCCTTTCTGTTTTTCCCGGTACTGTTCCTCTATGACTCGCAGTTCCTCAGCGACTTTCTGCTCCATCTCCTCGCGAACCTCCCTTATCGTAATTTCCCGCAGCTTTCGCACATCCGCACCGTCGTCAGTCGAGCTCCGCGGCGACAGATTCAATTCGACGGACACCTGTTTCTGACTTTTTACATATTGCTCGAACTGCTTCGCCTGATTCTTCAGTTTCATTACCAAGAGATCTCGCTCCTCCTTGATCTTGTCGAAGTCCTTCAATTTGTGCAATCTCTCCTCTTTACCCTGCAGATCCATCTCGAGCTGTTTGACTCTCTCCTCGAGAAACAAATCAGCCTTTCTCTTGTCTTTTCCCTCGCTCGGCATCATCGACAACCGCTCCACGAGCTCCTTGTACCTGCACAATTCCTTCTCCACGCTCTCGGACCCTCGACCCGTAGTGTTTTCCGTCGATCTGTTCAGAATGCTCTCGAGATTCGCTATAGTTTTCTTTTTCTCCGCTACTTCGATCACCAATTTTGCGATGCGCTCCTTGTACTCGACCTTGTCCTTCAGTAAGCTGTCGTACTTCTTCCTCATAGCGTCGTTCTCCAATTGAATACGAGCAATCTTCTGTTTAACGTCCTCGGCGCTCTGCCGTCTGCTCTTTTTCGCCTCGGACAATTCAACCTCGAGGGTCGATATACGCGAGAGCAAGTCGTTTCTCTCACTGGCAACATTGTCGTACTTTTTCTTCAAGCTCTCTTGGGCGATCTCCATCTGAGCTACTTTCAATCTCGTGTCGTCGAGCTCTGTTTGCAGGTCGGACATGTGTTGTTGCTCTTCCACGGCGACCGATAATTTCTCCTCGAGACGTTTACAGTCATCTTCCAGCCGTGCAATCTTGTCCGAATGCTCGGAGCAATGATCGGGGAGGAGCAGGCTTATTTGATGATCCGGATGAGCATTTCTCAGTTCTGCAAGAGCTTCTTCTTTTGCTAAAAACAAAAATTAATAATGACTCGCAAATAAGGCTTAATAATGACTCAAAAATAAAACTTAATAATTACTCAAAAATACAACTTCCATCTTCGTAGGCGATGTCCACTCACCTCTCTCTATCTCCTCGTGTATCTTTTTCGTGTAATCCTCCTTCTTCTTTCTCTCGTAACTCAGATCTTTCTCCAATTCGACGATTTTAGCTTTGTACGATTCGCATTCTTTAGTAAGCCTCCCGGCGATCTTCACTTGCGCCTCGAGATCGTTTCTTATCCTATCCATGCCCTCCCTCTGGGACTCAAGATTAGAGTACTGCTCTTTCAACAGTCTTATCTCGCTTTTATGCTCGCTTATGAGCTGCTCCTTCGTACCGCAGACGTCTATATACAATTCCTTGACGCGGTCCAACTCTTTTTGAGTCTGCTCCAATTGCACTCTGCCGGGAAAATGTATCAAATTATTAATTTACCTGCAGAATCAACAATATTTCGTCTGATCATACTCACGTCAATTGCACTAATTCACGCTGCGATTCCTGCCGCACTCTCTCGACGGCTTTCTCGTGGATTTCCAAATACTCCTTGTTGTACTCATCGACCATTTCCTTCTCCTGTTGTTCAACGCTCTCCTGATGAAGCTTACGAAGAGTCTCGTGCTGATTCGCCAATGTCTCTTCGAGCTTTCTCTCGAGCGCAATCTTCTCCTCCCTCAGTTCCTCGTAGTGCGTCTTGACGTCGGTAAGATGGTCCGATAGCTTTTGTATCTGAGCGTTTGCGTTCACGGTGTGTTCGGTCAGTACAGCTTTGAGCTCCTGCTCGAGTTCGTTGACTCGCTTCGCGTAACGGGCAGCCTCCTGCTGGCAAGTCGACGCCATTTCCATTGCTTTGCCGAGCTCCTTGTCCTTCTGGGCAAGAGTGTTCTCCAGTCTATTTATCTCTTTCCTCTTCACGGCCTGTCCGGCCAGACACCTTTGCAACTCTCCTCTCAATTTGTTCGCGATATCGTCGGCTCCTTTACCCCGCGACATGTTGTGCAGCTCGCCAAGCTTGAGTTGTCTGATGGAATCGGACTGGTCGTCCAGACTCGTGGCCAGCAACGAGTCGTACTGAATCGCATCGTTCTTCGCCATTTCCAATTTGTGCTGCAACTCCTGTACGGTCTTCTGCAAATCGTCCTTCTCCTGCGTCAGCATCTTCACTCGTGCCTGAAGTTGCATGGCCTCCTGGGCGTTGTTGTTGGCCATCAAATTTCTGCAACGAGCTTGACTCTCCTCCAACGCCTGCGACAAGCGATTCATCGTGTCGCCCTTCTCCACCATCAGAGCCTCGTGTGCTCGTCGCACGTCGGCCAATTTGTGCTCCAAGGCCACGTACGAAGATTCCTGAAAGCGGCGGCGAAAGATCGATCGTTAGTTTTCGGGAAATGTTTAGGATGAAAGTGAATGGCTTCGACATCGATACGCACCTTGACGTTCAGCTTGTCCGCTAGTACGTCCAACTGCGTCTGCATGTTCCTCATCTCTATAGCGTGCTTCTCCTGCGCCTGTTTCAGAAACTTTTCGTTACTCTTGTCGGAGGCGTGCAGAGTTTGTACTCTCTCGAGAACCGCGATCTTCTGCTGGAGGTCTATGACCGAATCCCTGGCAATCGTCAACTCTTGCGACAGCTAAATAGAGATCGACATGGGATTAGTGGAATAAAGGGGATCATTTCATACGTTACGGTGTTGAATTTATGAAAAAAATAAGATCGTACATTCTGATTGGTTTTCTCCAAGACCGCGACGTTTTCCTTCAGCGACGTTACTTGCGTGTGAAGCTCGGCGATTTCAGCTTTGGCGTCAACTAAAGAGTAAGAAAATTACGATTATAATAGCTATTATAATTTTACATTACAATCATTAATTTTGTCGTTGCAATTAAAATATGAATATGAGTTGGCTATGATAGTAAACAAGAGAGTCAAGTCTAGTCAAGTCAATCAAATTATCAACAACAAATCAAATTATGCTGAGCTATAAATTAGGATTTACTGTATGACGAGTTGTAAAAGGGGAAATCCGTAAAATAAAATAAAATATAACAAATTGATTTTTTTTTAATGTTATAAAACATTCTTACCTAGGGCATTCTGTGCCTGGTTTCTGGACAGATTCGATCTCTCGATCTCCGCTTGAGCCAGTGCCAGTTGCCTCCCCATCTGGCTCTTCTCCTCCTCGTTCCTCAAATTCCGTTGCTCCAATTCCTCCGTCAATCGTTGAATCTCTCTCATTCTCACGGAATAAAGAACTTCCAGTTGCTCCTTGCTATTGTACTCGGCGGTCTTGTACGCGCTGATATCGTTGACGGGCCGTCCGTTCGGACTCGTTTTGAAGCAATGATTGTAGTGCTCGGAGCTGACGTCGTTGTCGCCGCCGCCGCCGCTGCTCTCGTACTCCTTATTCTGCACGTTGTTCTCGTATGGCCCGATGTACCCATTGTTCGGATAATTCTTCCCCTTGCCATCGTAGTGATTAGCGGGAGTCTCGTAATGGAATGGATAAGTGCCGTGCGTGTCGTAGCACTCGCTGACCTCACCGTCGCGCTCGTTAGGAAACGCCGAATTCGGCGGCCTGGCCAGCTCGTACGGACTCTCCACAGTCCTCTCTAGCGAGTTGCCATCCTTATTGTTATTGCTGTATGTGTTTCCCCCTCCCTGATACAATCCGTACTCCCTACGAATATCAGATATCGTCGGTCCTTTCTCTCCCTCCGTCTGATTCAACGACAAGTTCTGCTTGTAACTTTGATCGTCCTTCCTATCATAAATCCCAAATTCATTCTGAAAGTGCGATAACGTTGGTCCCTTTACGATCGGCCGATCGACTGAGTCGTCTATCAAGGATGATCTCTCTGGGTCTCTGGTCGTGTCATGGAAATGACTGCTGTTCATGGAACTGGCGTCATCATCGTCCTCCAGGTCATCAAAGGCGTTGGTCAGCAGATCCTTTATCTAAATTGCAGAAATTCTCTTTTTAATTTTTTTTTAAATCTAACGTTACATTACATATAGTCCGTATAAAGGCTTTATCCCGTGTATTATACAAATAAATATATAAATGCATCCAACTCAGACAGTAAAACAGGAATGCAACTCCGGCAACTTTTCCGGACGCCTCCCACCACACTGTACAATAATTTTCTTATCGCTACCACACGGAGTCTGGACTCGGCAGTAATGTATTCCAGCTCCGCACATCAACCGGTAAGAGAGACTGCTCCGAAACGAAATCCTCACCTCTTCGTTGCGTCGCTTGATATCCTCCTGCTCCTCCTCCTCCTGCAGCCGCTGTGTGCTCGCATTTAACTCGATTCCCTCTGGGCCCTGAAAGAGGCTCAGGCCCGGACCCTCCATTCCTGCCCTATCTTGCATCAATGATAATTCTCTCACTCAAAGTGCAATATAATGCGCGACATAACTTTGTTTATAACGCCATAACCTCGACGCAACAAGTGGGTCATCGAGAGCCAGTTTCGTCCTGTGCACTCTCGAGCTTCAACGAGCGTCGACGAAACTTTGCCTGGCCATTTCGTTAATGTTGGATCGAACGATCGACGCTCACCGTTTCACTGTTTTTTCACACTTATCGGTTCTATTAACACGGCGGAGTGCTTGTAAACAATCTTTGAAAAGTCAAATAGCATCATAGGAAGTGGACACGCGGGAAGTCGAGTTTTCCGGACGCCCGCGCACTCTCATTGGCCCCCCGAGTCGTGTGCGCTTGCTCGCGGCCGAGAGGAATTAATCGTAGCTATATGTTTTTTGTTGTTACTTAAGTATATCTTTGGAGCCGCGGCAAAACGGACGGTAGCGGGGTGTGACGTGTGACCGTGACAATATTTTGACGAGGTTTTTTTTAGGAGAGACGATTTATCGAGCACAATGCGAGTAGCTGTGATCCAGAGGGTCACCAAGGCATCTGTTTCAGGTTGTTATCGCTTGAGGTTATACGGACGCTCCTTTGACCACGATTCTTCTTGCGCTTCTCTTGTACCAAAGGATATGTTTTTTTTTTTTATCGCACATTCGTTCGTAATGCCCCTTGCGTGTCCGTAATTATTTAACGAGAATAACGGACTCGCTTGGGTATTCGAACAAATGCGAGATGCAAACATTGATATTTCGTAGCGAGTTTGAGTCTCCGGGCGCATGCGCGTGTCAACTCGAACGCGCGAGCGCAATACAAATGTGTGTTCGTGCTGATATTGTGCACGCGGGAGCGTGGGTAAATTTTAACCGGCGCACATTTCGCTGATATCTCCGATATAAAGAGATCCTTGAGAGCATGTGGTAACGCGACTCTGGGTAGATCTTGCGACATCTCGAATGCGCTGAGAAACCCGAGCGGAAGAATCCGATGCAATAACGAAGTCTGTATTCTATTGTCCTATTTAATGTTGTTTCATAGAAAAAACTATTATATCGTTTTTTTAGTCGATGGAGAGGTTGCCGTGTCTACAGTAACGCAGACGTCACTTGCGGAAAAATTAAGGTGACGCAAAGATCACGTGACTTATCGTATTTCTTCTAACGTCACGCTACGATGATATTTCAATAAACCTCCTCGTTAAGCAAAATCTGCGTTACTTTCCCATTTTTACAATAGTAACGCTACTGCGCTTAGGAATCTACACTTAGACCACACTACAGATCTTTTCACCGTCGGTACATTTATGCCGACGGTGAACATAGCCGTAATCTGGAATAATATTAATATAATAATTGGTATATTATTAATATTATACCATTGTTTATTCTTTCTGTTAATTATTCGGTAACGAAACTTGGACCACACAACAGACAATTTTTATTTTGAATATCGAATTCTCGCATCGATCACAGACACGAGTTCAACCACTTTTCTTTTTCATTTACCGACTAACACGTATGAGCCTGTGTACAATTGTGTTTCGTACATTCTTATATTTCAACATGATTTTTCGAATGTTTAACAAACGGCATTTTCTTTTCATGTGTGCGCTCGGAATTCTAATGTGTTTATCATGGAGTGAGATCCCTTTGTTGTAAACAAAAACCTCCTTTCTCTTTACATATTCCCCGGCGGAGTATCGTACTCTAGGACCTTGATTTCCGTCATAGCGACGGGACCGCCTCCGCATTGCACTTAAGAAAATCAAGGTTGCGCATGCCCCGCCCATGTTAACTGTCTAGAATGGCCCGACGCCCTTTCTGCGTCGATCGATATTCGCTCCGTGGGGGGCCTGTTAAGAAAATCAAGGGCGCACAAAACAAGGTGCTAGTGTATCTTATTAATACTCATGTAGCATGAAATATTTTGAAAACATTACAGGAACATTTTCAAATATTCCAAAATATTTCTGAAATATATTGAAATGATATTTTGAAATATTCTCCCGAAATAGTGCAATGAAACATTTCTGAAACATTTCAGAAATATTCTTAATCTTTCAGATATGTAAAATATTTCTGAAACGGTGAAAAATATTTTGAAAACGAATATTAGAAGATGCGTACTGAACTATCTTCAGAAGGAACGGAAACTAAAAAATGCCATGGTTCGTGGATATATTTGAATACAGTTCGGCTATTTAATGTATCAACACCAATTGTTATTGGCACTTTTGATGCTGCGCACCGAAATCCCATAGACGAAGTGCTGGGGGCTATGTTTAAAATAATGAACAGTATCTTCAGCACAGAGTTGGGCACATCTCGGTTATTTTCACTTAAGGCCCCACAACACGGTGCAAATTGTTTTTTTTTTTATTTTTTTTCTTTTTTCTGAATGATGCATGTGTTAAGAATGTTCTCACAAAATTTGTTGAAGAAATTTGTAAAATTGACGAAAATACAGCATCTTCTGTGAAACGGTTCGAAGCGAGCGACCGCGCCGAGCGGCCGCTCATCGAAGAATTGACTGCATTCTATGGTCTTGCGATTCGTCGAAATAGTGATTCGTTGGAAAGCATGAAAAAAGCTATCTGGGCTACATTCTACCACAAATGTTCTACTGACGCAACTCCCCAACATCAGTATTGTCCGGAAGGCGAAAATTCGTGTCGTTCGTGGCAGCAGGCACTTGCCAAAGGAACTTTGGATGAACACACACATAAACCTGCATTGCCTGCAGATGTTACTGAAGCAATAAAACCGATATACGTGGACCTCAGTAAGAACGAACTTCTTGAACAATGTTTAGGTGGTTTTAATCAGAATAACAACGAGTGTTTAAAATCCGTTATATGGAAATTTGCGCCAAAGGCATCGTGGAACGGCAATCCCACTGTTGAAGCTGCCGCTAATATCGCCTCAATACTTTTTAACAATGGCTATATTGGCCTCATAAATGTATTGGAGGTGTAGCAAATATCAAAATTGGCGAGACGCTCTATCGATGTTGTGAAACCATGGACGAGAAGCGTATATTCGACGCCGACCTCGAAGCCAAAAAAAGCACGCATGAGGGTCGTTTGCGTGGAAAAAATCAAAACAACAATCAATCTATGGATACTGACGAGCTGTTCTATGGTTCAGGAATAGCAGACTAACGGTGAGAAAAATTATAATTACAGACAAGAAAAAATTATCTTTTACGTACGAATTATTCATTACCAAAACTTTGAACGCGTTTTTCTCGAAAATACTTTTTTCAACCTTGTTGACGACATATTTAAAAAACTATACATCCAATTTGCATGGGCCCAGTTTTAATTTGTTCGCAAAGCCAGTCTCTACGTCTCCACGTAGCGATTTTTCATAAATGGTCCCCTTCCATTTTTAAAAATATAAACACTACAAAAAATTTCGTGAAATTTGAAGTAAAAAATTTGCTGGTCCGCCATTTTTTTACTTTGTGATATCGGGTTTTCCCTACGTCATGATGTAAACCTAAGTGTCTCGTTTCTAAATAAATTTTCTTTTATTTTTCAGATGAACTGTATAGCTTTATCGATGTCGACCGCCGAGCAACAATTTAGCCGGAGTGCACTTTTTGACTGGACGTATACCGCAAACAACGCTGTGTATTAGGATAAATATTTTTTATACACTCTTCTATATGTATATATTGACCACGAGAATTATTAAAAAATTTCGTCACATAGTTTACTTGTAAAAAATTACGAAAAATGTACCCTCGTCTCGCGCTCGCACCGTGTTGTGGGACCTTAAGTTCATCACTTAGTAACTTGGTATTCTAATACCAACTAACAAAAATAATAATGTGGTTGTGTTAGTTAAACACCAAACAACCAAATAAAAAATTTGGTAAAGGTAACGAGATATAGGCGCTGGCACCAAGCCCGTTCTGCTTTCGCACATTATTGGCTGACTCTGCCTGTGTGGTGGACCCCAACGAAAATCGGGAAAAATAAAGTAAAATGAAATAAAATATTATAAATAAAGTAAATTATTTATTTGCGGAACTGACGCCGGAAGGGCGACTTTTTTGATATAGTGGTCTAACCAACCAGGAATGAATGATCAGCTGGCTGGGAATATAGAATATAGCCTCATAGGCATCTAAGCTCATTGTATATAGCCTTTAGGACCGAAATGAAGAGTAAAATTGCTATTATTAATTAATCGACGATCCGCGTCGTACGCAGATAACCGAACTAATCTCATTATTAAATGTCCTTGCTCAATTGAGTTATGCATTTTTATACTTTATTCAAATATTAGTACAAATTAGAACAAAATGATTATACAAATGAATTCATACACCACAGAAAATATATAAAGATAGGAGAAAAAGAAACACCGTCGTGTTTGCTAATACTCTTGTCATTGTATACTCTTCAAAAATTCCCGCACCAATATTAACTTTAAGTAAATAAATAATACAAAAATATAATATCTGCTAAATATCCATATACAAAAGAGTACATTCCCAGATAGAAAAACGTGCCGCCAAACGTGTATCGTACCATTGGTACCGCCACCGTACCGTTGCCGTGCCGTCATTTTTCTATCTGGGTTGTGATACCATTCGATCGCACTTACGATCTTTAATATAGACAACAAAAAAAGCTGACCAAATTTGGCACATTACTTTACTCCATGCACTACTTACAAAAACTCGCAAACGCGTTATATAAAAGGATCATCGAACGAATCGTTAACTTTTGCAAGTATTTTTTATTTTTTATTTTTTTTTTTAGAAATTTGTAAAGTTTGAACGGATGACACAAATTGCTGTGCCACACTGTTTATCTTATGTAGATTATATTGCCTACAGTACTAATATGTATATCATTTACTAAATCATACGTTTACTTATCCTTGATATAAATTATTTTGTTATTTTTTCTCCGTTCAATTCCCCTTGACCCATGTCACTGCCGCTGGATGATAAACTTTATCTTTTTTTTTTACCTTACATCTGTACGCAGTCGTTCGTTATATATATTACTTGATTAATTGTTTATATGAACATGCGGAATCGTCGTCGCCTTTGCACAACTTCCGGAATGTATACCGTAACGCTAAATTTCATGGCCTTTTTTTCCCATTATTAGCGAATACAAATGGCATAATGTTATCAGAAAAATGTAATCAATTGTCGACATTAATAGTGCAAGTGTTTATAAAAAAACCTTGCTTTTTAGTTAATTTTGAAAATAATAATATTTTGAGTACCTATGATATCTACAAGTTGGCTTGGCTTCCGTAGAATGACGTAAAGGCCGTGTCGGAACTGACGCTGAGGGGTAAGCTTGTCGCTTCGATAGTTTCACGCTCGCTACCGAGCGTCGAAGCTTTTATATCAAGGGTTCCACTGACCGCTGACATTCCCGAACTCGTTGCCATTTCAACTTCACCAACATCCGGATGAGACATCCTTCTTAAAATCACGTCACTTTTGTCCAGTGACAATTAAATTATGACCATGAGATGAAAGTTAGAATTACAAAGGAAAATGAATAATAATAATAATATTTCTTGAATATTACCTATAATCGGGTACAGGCACCTCGACGTGTTGCCTCCTCGAATTTGACGACATGGGAGTCCTCTTTATCGCATATATGAATATTCCGGTCATAGTTAATGTATACGAGAGGAAGTATAGTGTGTGAAACTGAGGATAATATTTTTTTAAAACACATTAATCTTTTGACAAATGAGAGAAAAATTTATATTGCATGCGAGTATTATTGATAAAAATGTGCCTACTCTGTACTGATGGGTAAGCATGCCGATCAGGACGTTGAAAAAATCGGCGCTTAACAGTGCCAATTGTAGAGCTGTGGCACCAGACTCAAAGAGGATAACTGGTACGAGGGAGAAGAAAACAAATTGCGTTATGCAATAAAAAATAAGAGCTGAGATTATAACCGGTGCGGCGATACCCCATGAGGCCGATTCAATTTGAAGACGCTCAAGGACGGACCTATAATTGGAGATGTTATCATTAGATCGAAGCTCTTGAAAGTAAATACTGCTTCAAAATACAACTTACATTTGGATGCAGCTTAGTATTGTACCAAAAAAGCCTATCATGCCAAGATACTCGATAATGTCGACGGTCTTTACAGCGAGTTCCTGAAGCACTGTAATAACACTGAAGAGAACTGCACCTCCGAGGCACAGCATATCACCGACCAACTGATTTTTTCCTGCAAAATATGAATCTTTCTTTGGCTCGATTTGTTTAATTACTTTTTTTTAATTTCATTTAAACTTACCGTTGGCACTTAGGTCCTTATTGTCGTCGATTCCAGCCCATACAAGACAACCGACTCCCATGAGACAGACGGAGATTCCGACTATGTGTACCATGCGATATCGTACCCCGAGAACGAGACAGGACAGGGCCAGAGCTACCGGGATCGCGACGCAATCCAATAGCTGGAATATAAAGTATAAATTATAATTTATCCTAGATTGACTTGATAATTGTGCAAATTATCGAGTTTGTTATTTAACAGTTTTAATATCGTTTCGAGTACGGAAACAAACCTGTATACTGGCCAAACTGGTAAACTGATGCGAAGATGTCATCAATGTGTTCGCCTCGACGTCTATCAACGCTAGCAGAAGATATCGCCATCCTCGTGACTTTATAACAGACAAAAGTCCGTTTCCCGCTCCTCTGCATGACATCCATGTCGTGTAGACGAGGCACATCATTGCGTAGTGCGGTAAATTTTGACCTGTTTTAAAATTACTATAACTTAATAACCAAATGAATTTTTTAGTACGTCGTACAAGTTGATTTCGATTAATTCACCTGTTGGTAGACCGATCTTGGACACTGTGTTTATGTGATGATTCAATTGTGTCATCGAGTAAAGGACTATTGACAAAAATTGCCCGAGTATTATAGTCCTCCATACTGACCTATTGTCATAAACAAATCAACAATTTTAAAGTAGCATTATTTTCATGAAGGTCAATCGACAAATTAATTTCAAGTGTCAATATTCCTCTTTCGGCAACGGTCACTGGCGACGACAGAACAGAATTTAAAAAATTGAGAAAAAACAAATAATGTATTAGCTCTTTTATCCAGCGTCCGGTTTCGTCACTGTTACACACAAATTGTCTTTTAATATATTCGTGTACGCGTTGCGGTGCTGTAACGGTCTCGTAAACACCCGATACTTAAACCCTGGGACACCACCCCTCTGAACGCCGGATGCACGCCAAGCTCCAAGGCATCGCTCAGCTAAACGTCATCACCGAAAGTATCAAACGCACTCACCATTCGCTCAGCTCTGATATATAATTCTCGATTTTGTCGCATATACCATTCCTCGGTTGCATATTAGAGTTTTTATTACAAAAGCGACCGCCCGCTGACACTCCCATGCAAGGGTGCATTTTCACCCAGACGTACCTACCGCCGGGACTTTGCCGCGCTTGCGCGACCTCTTTTCTCTCTCTCTCTCTCTCGCTCTCTTTATCGCTATGAAACGACGTCAACGTCGAGGCGTTCAAGCTTGTCAGATGCTTCAACCCCTCGATCGCTCGAGTTTCGATCACCTCGAGGTCAAAAATCGCTTTGATCCTTTCGTTCGAATTTTTACTTTAAACGATAGTCAAACTTTTCATTATAACGTTCCAAATTGTAAAAAAAAAAAAAAAAAAAAATTATCGTTCCCCATGAAAAAACAGAAAATTTTACTGATTGTAATTTTAATCGTGTTAGTGAGATAAACAAAAATTGTATTTGACTCGTGGAAACACAGAGTCACAGTTTTTTTCCATTATTTTACGACCGAAAAAAAGTCCTGATACGCTTATACGGAGTAGTCCTGCCGAAGAGTTTTATTTACAACATATTGACATTTTTCAGGCTATATATATTATAATAAACTCAGTCGACGATATTAGTGATGAAACAATTTTACAATGGAAGCGCAAGCTTCGCATTTCATACAAACTTTCGATATATGTAACCTATATTGATGATAATAATAATATTATATTAATTTATTTGTGTACTAAACATAATTTATTCGACATCGTTCATACACTTGCTCCCCAGATACTTTTCGCATTCCTCAATATTATCTAAACCCTTTGTACAAAGTGTATCTCGACTAGTCAGACGCAGGGGATACTGAGCACCCCAAGTTTCCACCGTTATCGAACTATATGGCTTTTTAGCTGAGACAATTTTTGTTTTCGTTTCTTTATTACCACGATAACACTACGATCATTTTCTTCTCTATACTCACTTGTGTGGGTTTTTTTTACGTTTTTTTTGTCTAGAGATACACGTTGTACGTAAATTTGTGCATTCAACTTTTACGAATAATATAATTACAATAAGATTCTATTTGAATTTGGAAGAAATATATTTTCAACATATTTCGTTAGGAGTTTTCACACACCGTCACCGACAAACGACCCATAATTGATTTATCTTATTAAAAAATATATATCGACTTGAAAGCAACAAAAGGGCGTGGCATGATACATCCTTTTGTGTTTTAGCCGTCGATATTTTTTATTTTTTGTAAGTAATTCACCATTATAAAGTTGGAAAAATAGGTAAATTTTTATTTGTTTGTTTCTCAATGAGGATAGAAAAAGACAAGCTTCGTTTGATCGCCTATTAAAATTTTTAGAACGTGGTTTTTTCTCTCTAGAAAAACCACGTTACGTTCTTACGTTTAATCTATACATTTTTTATACGATTAGTAGTCGGTTCGACTAACGGGATTGCAACAGTAATAAACAATCGTATATTTATTATCTTAACGGTTTGATTGCCAAAGGGATTTTTTCTCCGTACAATACGAGTTCACACCCCGAGGGACGCTGCTGTAAAACATGATAAAAAATCTAAAGACGTAAAAAGTTGAATTTAATGCGATAGACGAAAGTCTTTTTCGTCGTGAATTCAAAGTCGACGTTTACACACGATTTGTCGACCTCTGCGGGAAGCAATTATTTTTTTTTCTGTTCTTTTCTGCCGCTTTATTTATACCTGGGTTGTATTTTTTTTATTTTTATTTTAATTCAAACTCGCTTCTTGCGCGCTATTGAGTATTAAGAAAAAAATCAATATTAATCTCAAGTTTCCACCGCTTCGTTCTGTTTTCGGAAGCAATCACCCACTGGGAAGAAATCCCACATGCGCTGTTGGTACATGTTCCAGACGTAAGTCTCTTGACCCGTATATTCCGTATCAGGTTTGTTGATTAGATGCATAAGGAAAAACCTGAGAATAGAAGAAAAATTATACAGATAGATAAAAATTGTATGAAAGGGACAGAAAAATTTAGGAACAAATAACAAGTGTAAACTTGTAGTATAGTTGATTTTTGTATGGAAAATTACATGTAATTGGCAAGATTATGTTCTTGCTGAACGTGCGTATCGAACCCGTGAGGCACGGTATCCAAAGTTTCTTTGCCCAAACCGCATATGAAACATTTGCTTTCCATGTCAGTTTTGACGCTCTCCAATTGATCACGAAGTTCTCCGAACGCATCGATAATCAAACCTGAAAGGCAAAGCCTGTAGCATTGTATCAAGTGCTCGGAAACAAAAGAGCGTAATCCGTATGGTTTAATACGGAGGATAAGACCTTTTAGCAGTCGATACATATATTTTTCTAGATTCATTCTCTCTCTCTCTATAAAGAGGCACATACAGAGTTTTGTACACACACACGTTTTACCTTGAATAATAGCTAGAAGAATGACGATAACGAAGAAGAAGAATGTGATGTCGAACATTATTCGATAAACTTCGTAATCGTCACCGTCGGGTTCGCCAATTTCGTCGCCGATACCACCGCCAGCTCTCACTCCTTTGTATAGATGAAAGACGAAACACTGTGGACGATAAGTATTTCTTCTCGTAGGTCTCGTGTAAATGTATAGATTGAAGAGAAAATAAGAAAGAATCTAACCGTCGCCATGTCGTGACACTTTTTATCGACTTCGTCGTCCTCTTCCTGGATGTAAAATTTCCGGAAAAAGTTAAAGGCTATAACTGTGTATATATACACGATAATCGTCAACAACATGACCGTAAGCACAAGCTGTTTGCCATTGTGCGTTACTGACTGCAAGATAGTTCGAAGGGTCTTAAAACCAACAGCTACATCGAGAAGATGAGCGGCGAAGAAAAAATTGTTGTAATTTCCCATAACTGAGAAGGTAAAGTACCACAAACTGTACAGGAACGACTGAAAGACAAAAACCATATGTTTTTTAACACTTTAAACAGGAAAAAAATATATTCATCATTATTCATATGACTTACATTATCGGTAATCGTAACGCCAGCTTTCCAAACTTGGTACCTCCAATCAATATTCATAATGCTGGATATAAAGTTAACAATTATTCAATGTTATTGTTTATATTTCGAATTCAGAGATATAGATTGAATTTTGTGAAAGTTTAATCCATTTTACGTACAAATGAAGGAGGCCTGAACCTTCGTCTTCCTGTTGACTGAAGGAAGTTTTTTCCATACCGAGAAGATTGCTTATATAATCAAAGTCGTAAGCTTCACTGTACTTTTGGCGTACTTTCTTCTTTACGAATTTGTCCCAATAGTTAACCGGGAAGGTTTTCGCTGATATGACCATTTTGTCCCAATGAGCTTTTATGTCGTCCTCTTCGGGCGTTTCCGAAATGTACAGTCCATCGAATTCTACCCTCCGAGCTATTTCTTTCTCGCGTTTGAATATGGCCAGAGGCACCTAGAACAGAAAAATGAGTGTAAACTTTTTGGGTGGACATAGAAAAAGAAAAGAGAATCCTTTTACCTTGAGATGATAGTACGCTACGAGCATAGCTAATGAGACGAGGGAATGAAGGGCTGCCATAAGCCTCATGACATGGGCCATATAATAAAAATCTTCCGAGACTTCGACGAATTCCGGAGGATCTTCTTGCTCTTCGGAACTATCGACTTCACCGCCGCTGCCTATTTCTATACCACTGCCGCCCGAACCAGAACCGGAACCGGATCCCGAAATCCCTTCACCGGACATCTCGTTCAACAAATCTGCGATCGACTCGGCGCTATCACCTTTCTCCGAGTCGTCTACCAACGACGTTACCTTTACAACGATATTATAGTCGATATTTGCACGGTTTACATTCGCTGGGTCAAGAGGATTAACAAAATTTTACCTTGTAGAAAAGAAGCATGAAGTTTATGCAGAATGCGAGAACCAGTGCAACGTATTTGAGATTGTAAAAGTTACGCGCGAGGAAAGATACGATGCGATGGGTGTATTGAGAAAGATCGATGCTGGATCCCGAAGAAGGTTCGGCGATTATTTCCTGTTTGGCTTCGGCTTCGACGGCAGCCATTGCTGCCTGCTGAGCCGCGGCTGCTTCCGCCGAGGCTGCAGCCTGAGCTCTGGCTTGTTCGCCTCTGCAAAAAATTCAAATGATTTCCCAATTGTAAAAAATTTAAGGGAATTGGAAGAATGTTGTTGTTCTCCCATACCCAAGTAGATCGGCTAGTGTTATAGGCTCGGTTTCGCCGGAAAGACCATCGCCTCGAGCAACCTCCTCGGCGGTACCTTCCTCCGGTGTACTCTCGCCGGTCTCTTCCATACTCGACTGCGGTGTCGAAGCAGCCGACTCGTGCGCAGCTATCTTAATCTGGCCGCCTTCTTCTTTCGTTATATCCATTCCGAAAGCTTGAACCTTGAGAAGACAAACGCACGCACGCACGCACGCACGCGCGCGCGCACACACACACACACACAAGCATCCAGTGTATTCAGGTATTTCAGGTTTATTTCACGTATAGCAAAAAAAAAAAAAACAAAAATGCAATACCTGTAAGTTTGATTCGTCTGGCGTCGGTGGTAAAGCTGGCAAGTGTCTCGAAGGTTTTTCTTCTTCCTCTTTCACCTCAACGATCGGCTCTTCCAAATTCGGTCCTCTCATCAGCGTCAAGAGCAGTCTCATGAAATAATTTATAACGCAGCCAACACCAAAACCCGAATAATAGAATGCGTAGAATATCATCTTAAAGAATCCAATAAATAACTCTGGTATCGTCATCTGTTGCATCTCTCCGATCTTATTTTTTATATTAGTCGGTGAGAACATTGAGAAGAAGTAGTATACGCCGTCTTTGGATGCTTGAATTCCTCGTCTGATGGGGTCTTTGTTTCTTTCCTCGTCGTCTTCGGTCATATACGTGTAAGAAGATTCTCTGGCCTTCCCGATACCACCGCTCTCCTCGACAGCCATCAGGGCACTCGCGTGTTGCATTTCAAATATCGCGTCTTCACAGAAATTAATAAAAGTTTCCAATTTCTCTTTTTCGCCAGCTTCGACGACCGTGTTGTAGAAATATGTTCTCTTGGACTCTTTGATCTGAGGCTTCTCCCATTGTTCTATGTTCGACTCTTTGATTTCAAAATAGACACGCTCGATCTTTTTGTTACCGCCAAGAATCTCGATCCTTCCGAGGAAAGGCTCGAAGTAGTTGAGCACCGAGCCGGCTGTCTCAAGGAATCGAGCCAAGCGTGGCTCGTTTGGCATGTGCTCCGACAGATTCGTCAGCAGTACGGCAAGATTGAAGCCAATTTCTTTAGCCGGCTCGTGGAAACGATCCATAAAAGCCACATAGTCGATCTTGCCGTCGTGGTTGGTCTCGCAACAGGCCAGGAGAAACTCGATTTCCTCCCTAAAAATCCAGTAGCGCCGTTAAAATTAAATTGATTTTCTTCGCGTTGTAATTTCCCGATAAAAACAACAAACAAATAAAACAACTCGAGAGAATTTCGTACATGGTGTAGCTTTTCGCTTGTTCCATTTTTTCTTTGAAATCCTTCGGATAGACCCAACCGTCGCTGTTTAAATCGACTTCGAGGAAACTGGGCGAGGACACGAGATCTTTTAACTTAAGGAACATATCAAAATACTTGAGAATGAGCTCGACATTGCTCGCTGATTCTACCAGGGTGTCTACCATCTGTTTGCCAATCGTTCCGTTCACGACGTTGCCTGATTTATAAAAACAACGATTTTAGATTATTATTATTATTATTATTATTATGATTTTTTACAAGAAAATTTTGGTTTACCCTCAAGCATGGACAGCATCATTGTAATCATGTCCTTCTGAAGATTGAGCAACTCTTTCAAAAGATCAACTTGACTCGAGTGCTTGGATAGTTTGTCCTGCATGTGAGAGAAGAGAAACAAAAATCCTCCAACGGCATCCCACAATCTCGAGTGAGCCAAGGCCTGTTGATTTTGCGCACAGGGACCTTGTATGACTTCGGTAAGGGTGTTGAAAACTTGACTCGCTACGCCGATAGCTTTGAAGAAATTTGCCTTTCCCGCTGGATCAATCAATTCTTTGCTCGAATAGTGCCAGTAGAAATCCATTATGGATTCTTGTAAACGTAAGAGATAATCGACGGTGCAAATTACTACGTTTACCGTTGTCGTGTTGCCGGCTTGGGTTCTCAGATAATTCTGCCAATCTTAAATAATCAGTAAATTTCATCATACTTATCTTGGAATATCCAATAGGATTATAGGTTCTTAATTATTATACACTCCGTACCAAGATTGTGACCTTCACAGGTCAGTTGTATGAATCGAAAGAGTGCACAGGTGAATTCGGCGTCGTGCATATTTTTTTCTCCGGCAGCTCCCTCCGATCCTACGCCGAGGCCTTCGGCTTTTGTATTTCTCTCGAAAGCATCCAGATCGAGAACGCTGCAAGAGTTCATGAGTCCAGCGATAGATGTGAAGAAACCAACGTCCTTCTTTTCCTTTAGGTGATTCAACATGCCATGTTGAATTTCGATGTTTCCACCGCGTAGTATAGAG
Organism: Stenichneumon culpator; assembly: GCA_964017025.1. Classification (NCBI taxonomy): domain Eukaryota; kingdom Metazoa; phylum Arthropoda; class Insecta; order Hymenoptera; family Ichneumonidae; genus Stenichneumon; species Stenichneumon culpator. The sequence continues at coordinate 7,463,701 of OZ024775.1, read as the reverse complement.
ATACCTAATTCCAGTGTCTTCATCACCATCTCGCTCGGTACCCCTTTGCAGGCCGATATGTGAAGAAGAACCATTTCCGCTACTCCACGATTTGCCAATCGCGCTTGATGGAACAGAAGCTTTTGCTTCTCCATTTCTTGCTCCTTTGATTAAACGACAACGTTACGGAAACCCGAGACATTACTTAGTTGATTGTTAACTTATTTTGCTTCCTCATAGAGGAAGCTTTGTGATGGTGAAAAAAAATTTTTTCGAGATTTTAATGAAAACGTGTTCAGAATGTTCCAAAACATCGGAAAATCACATTTAGAAAAAATGTCCGGATCTGTGTGTGTGTGTGTGTGTGTGTGTGTGTGTGTGTGTGCGTGCGTGTGCGTGTGCGTGTGCGTGTGCGTGCGTGCGTGCGTGCGTGCGTGCGTGCGTGCGTGCGTGCGTGCGTGGGTGCGTGGGTGCGTGGGTGCGTGGGTGCGTGGGTGCGTGGGTGCGTGGGTGCGTGGGTGCGTGGGTGCGTGGGTGCGTGGGTGCGTGGGTGCGTGGGTGCGTGGGTGCGTGGGTGCGTGGGTGCGTGGGTGCGTGGGTGCGTGGGTGCGTGGGTGCGTGGGTGCGTGTGTGCGTGTGTGCGTGTGTGCGTGTGTGCGTGTGTGCGTGTGTGCGTGTGTGCGTGTGTGCGTGTGTGCGTGTGTGCGTGTGTGCGTGTGTGCGTGTGTGCGTGTGTGCGTGTGTGCGTGTGCGCGTGTGCGCGTGTGCGCGCGCGCGCGCGCGTGCGTGCGTGTGTGTGTGTGTGTGTGTGTGTGTGTGTGTGTGTGTATGTGTGTATGTGTGTGTGTGTGTGTGTGTGTGAATCAGACGCCAAAAATTCAAATGGCTATATCTCGGGTACGCCTCCACCGATCAGGCTGAAATTTTGCACACAGCTTGTGTGGTTAATAGTCAAGGTTTCTGCCAAATTTCATCCAAAAATGTTCAGTTGTTTTTTTGGTACGCCATTTTTAATTTCTTCGAAAAAGTCTGTGCGCACCGTAGCGCTCGCAATTTTTTAGCTATCGGGCTACAAACGCGTACACAGATGGAATACGATCACCCGATGATCCCATTAAAATTTCAAGAAAATCGATCGAGCCGTTTAAATTTTATGTCATTTTGAATTTTTTGAATTTCATGAAATTTTTTTTTTTTTTTTTCAAGACGCATTTTTCCGTATTAAATATTGATCTATGAATTAAAAAAGTGTCAGATTCGTGATCAGCGTGAAAAAATACTTTTAATACAATCCCGGAGTGACGGCTAACGAAAAAGTTTATTGGGCATTTTTATAGCTAAAATTTAAAAAAAGTGATTTTGGGTATTTTCAAACAGCAATTTCTTTGCTTCCCGATGAATACTCTATGATACTCTATGTATTTTTTCGTCTGGAGTACAGATTCGACAGCCGTTTTGACCAAAAGCGTAAGGTTGGTTTTTAACCTGAGTCGGCCATCAGTTTTGCTTAAAATTTAAATACGACGTTGATATTGAAAAAGCTGAAAATTGAAATTTTCATATCGCTTCCTCATAAAAGTTGAAAGTTGAACGTTGAAAGTTGTAAGTTGAAATTTTTATATCACTTTCTCATAATGGCCCTTTATTCGCAAAGCTTCCTCTATGAGGAAGCCAAAAATATAGTAAATGCTTTCTCATAGAAGGAGCTTTGCGAATAAAGGGCCATTATGAGAAAGTGATATAAAAATTTCAACTTACAACTTTCAACGTTCAACTTTCAACTTTTATGAGGAAGCGATATGAAAATTTCAATTTTCAGCTTTTTTTTATTAGCTTCGCAGACGAGCCGTTTTAATAATAAAGCAACACATTTTTTAAAATTAATCTTACCATGAGTTTGTGCATTGGTCTCTTCGGGTATTTAGTTAGGCATGAAAAAGCACATCGTCGTTACAACAAGCTATAATTATTTGAAATTAAAGCGCGAATAATGTATGATTCCAATTATCGATTAAATCTACAAAGACCCCGCAGATGGAATGTAAATTGACGCGTATTTTCTATACCCCCGCATATAGTTACAAAGAAAATGACTCGAAGCTCTGTGATAAATAATGATATAGAAATTTCCTGACTACTCGTTCTTACCAATATTAGTTTATGGATCGGCTACGGGCCGATTAGTAAGATAGAAAGGTAGAAAGAAAGGAACGTGCATTAATTATTGAAGAGACAGTTATTCACAGTATAGTATAATGAATGAGATAACGCGAGTTAGTTTTCGAAATCATTTCATAGTCGCACGATAATTATTTTTGAACTTACGTGAATGGAGGCACCGCCCTCTTCTTCGCCTCCGCCGCTACCTTCTTCCTCTTCGCCCTCTTCCTCCTCCTCGCCGCACGATTTAGATATTATTTGGGCGTAGCTCATGAAGAGCGTATCTTCTTGAAGAGCACCCGAACGCTCGGTCATCGCACCCCGGCAAAAAGTCGTCACGAGCTGCGTCAACGGATCTGGTTTGCTCTCGTCTTCCGCCTTGTCCATTTTCGTCAATTCCGCATCTTCGAATGATTGCTGCGTTAAACAAATAAATAATTACAGAATCGATAGTTAAAAAAGAAAATAAATTACAGGGATCAGGATAAAAAGTACCGTCAGATCCTCGATCATTATTTCTTGTCCAACGTTCTCATCTTGCAGCCAAAGTTCGTAATACGTTCTCGCAAAGATGTTTATCGCTCTGTGCCTGAAATTAAATTGCTTTACATGTATACATCCTATATACTTTTGGTTTCTTCTTAAATTTCATTGTTAGTTCTCTTTACATGTTAACAAAAACTCATTCGTTAGGTTTTACCTTCTCAATTTGTAGAGCGGTTCACTACGCAGACATGCGATGGCGGCCCTCTTTCTAGCTGCACACAAAACTCTGTTCCAACCATCTCGAGATGGCACGGGCTTTGTTGCCTGTCAGCGGTTATGCACACACACACATACAAATACACACAAACACATTTGGTTAGTAGGGATACAACAAAATAAAAATCGTCATCGCAAACTACTATGTTGAAGTGTACGAATCTTGCAAGTTATACTAATAAATTAAAAGCGATGAAATTATTAGGAATTATAAGATTTATTATATAATTATAAAAGAAAAAAATTTAAAAAAAAGCAAACGAGCTACCTGGGTAAGGAATGTAGGTGTGGTTGACGGAAACAAGCGATAACGGCTCGCTTCCGTTGAATAGACACGACGGATCGGTATATATTCTTGCTCTGCTGCTGGGGATGATCTATCTACTCGACGTAGAGTAAATAATCGAATTCGTGTACAAATTATAAAGATAAAATAAAAGAATTTCCTTCGATGCATAATTGGAACGAAAAGAAAGTCTACTATCTGGAATGGACGAATACTCACCATGTGCAAACCGTACAAAACTTTTGCCATATCCGTAATTCTTGCAACAACGTCCTCGAGTTGTTGAGCCTTTACAGGCTCCATCGAATCCTTCTTCTGTCCCAATTTCGAGTACAGATAGTGCTGCCAAGACATCTCATCAGCCGGATCAATCTTGTCCGGCAATGTCAACTGCGTCTTAGCAAACTCGGCGATGTCGGATTCGGCGAATTTTTTTAAAAATCGATCTTTGCAGTGTTGAACGAGTTCTTGCTCCCGTCCGGCAAACAAATTTAGACCGACCGGCAGTAATCGTTTCAGGCATGCCACCATCAATGAAGCTTGAACCTCTTTGTCTTTGTCCCTCTTCTTGTCTCGATGCTTTTTCTTCTTCTGCAAGAAACAAATATAATTAACGCTTGGATGACAACTCGAGCTAAAAAGTAGAAAAAAAAAACAAAAAAGAAACAAAGAATCAAACAAACCTTTCCTCCGCCTGCAGGTGCAGATCCATCGGTAACGGTTACAGTTCGTCTGGTAGCAGTGGGCATTATCAAAATCATATTGTCGATCTCATTAGCCGATATAAAGTTCTGTTCCTCTCGAAGAAAATACTGCGACTTGGACCACGTGTTAAAAATAGCTGCGACATTGTTGTATAGATCTTCAGCCTCGGGTATATTATTTCTCAGCCAATGATTACGTTGAAGATCGACGTACTTGATGAGAAGAGGATAAAATGAATAAATATCACGAACGAGTAGTTGCCAATCTTCTTGTATCTGTGCTTCAACTTGCGAAGTGTCGTCGGTACTCGATTTTATAAATCCTCGCAATGATTCTTCCTTGTGAAACATATTATCGGTTCGTTTTTTAACTCTTTCAGCCAGTGGCAAGAAGGGATCTTTCAAAAGTTCTTCGGACGAATTTATAATTATCTGCTGGGTGTAAGCAGCGATTCGCGTCATCCATGGAGCATTTTCGTTGCCGATATTCTTCTTTATCAATTTTAGAACATTTTTGAGCAACTGATTCATGTGATCGCTCGTTACCATGCTCACGTACGTTCCTTCGGTGGGATTAACGTTATCGGGTCCCTGAGCCCACCAGAATGGAAGATAAGAGCAGAGTAGAGGTAAAATAACGTCAACGACGTGCGGAGCGTCGCTGTAAGTCTTTTCCGACTCGACGAATTGATCTACTTCAGTGAGGATTGTTTCTAGAGTCGGCATACTCGACTCCATTCTCGTCATTATATCTTGAGCCTCTAAAGAATGATCCGCTATTCTGTTCAGGAGAGAAAATTGATTGTGTTTGTTGAGATGTGGCTCGAGAAAAGCAACGGGAAAACAGCTTGAGAAAGCTCCCAGGCATGAGCCCAAATTCGGTTTATTTCTCTCAATCTCGGTCTTCAGATACTTCCGGTCGTGCGTCAAAGTAGCGTCCACCCCGAGACAGTACAAAGATGCTAACATCTTGTACGAAGCTACTTGGATTTCATCCACTGCAAAATAACGAAACGGCAGATGTAAAACATTAACTATTTACATCCATAATTTGTAATACTCACGTAAGAGATCGTTTCCGTATTCGCAGGCCGCGAGATGATCGAACATAGCCGTAAGAACCGGAAGTACGACACTGTTGACATAAGACAACGAGGTCGACGTCTTGAGATGCGTCCCTCTCAGATGACTGTACTTGCCCTCTTGCAAATTAAGTATCGTGTGACCAAGATCATCGGCGGTATTATTGAAAAACGTCAGCATCGAAGTTCTGATAAATTCGGGACAATTTTTCACCAAAGATTTTGCATCGATGCCCTTGACTAATACTTGCAAGCAACGTACTGTAATCTTTACGTCAGCACCGAATGCGGCTAAACGTGAACGCAGTAAACTAGCGAGTTTGCAGAAAAGTGCGGCAACCATTTCTTTCTCTTTGAGTGACGCAGCTCCGACGTTGTTCGTAGCGGTGGCCACGGCAATGAAATAATTTCTGTGAGTACTGAAATATTTTTCCATAAGCGGAAGTACGACTTTGCTGAAGAATTTGATATCGCGGGTGGATGTCTTAAAACTGTTTCGACGGCTGTAAGTGTCGGATGGCTTGAGGAGTTTCATGTTGATCGTAGCTTTGTCCAAATAGGCAATCAATTTTTCTAAGAGCGAGTAGGCGAACCGCAACTCTACTGCGGCACCGGTACCGGCAACTTCTGTCTCCGCCCCACCGCGATTTGGCTTGTGCAATTTATAGCCTTGGTATTGAAGATATTTTAAGAATTCTTGGGAACGCTCGCGATCCTTTCGCTTTTCCTTGTCGGTTAGAAGATCGTAGGGCACCAACTGCGGATGAATTCCACCGCCTTTAGATAAAACAAATTCGCCATTACTTTTTTTTTTTAACATGAAATTGATTTTTTTCCATTACACAAGCTATAGTTTAATTACGATACGCGCCATTTACGTGCAACTCTTCTTTCTTCTTTTTCGCCCAGATATCATGAGCATTGTCCGCCAATCTTTCAGCCATATTTTGCATTTCTCTGCTCAGAGTCAGATTTGTCATGTCGACAGGATGCGGGTTGTAGTTGAACGGAGTCGAAGAATCACCCTGCGAGAATTAAAAAAGTATATATATATATATATATATATACATATATATATATATTCTTTAGCAACAACAACAACAACAACAACAACAACAACAACAACAACAACAACAACAACAACAACAACAACAACAACAACAACAACAACAACAACAACAGCAACAATAATAATAATAATTTACCTGGCTCTTGGAAGATCTTCTTAACGAACTTCGACTCGTCGACGGCACATCGACTTCTGCATGTTCGACACTCCATCCTATAGCCAAAAGAGCTTTGAGACTTTCTCTAACGGGTTCTTTGTATCGTTCTCTCTCGTAATCCGTCAGCATATTGTAAGGTTTGAGCCTTGGATGCGTCTTATTCGCATCGGACCACTGATCACCGTATTGCCAGCCGTTCTCTAATTTTCGGCTTGCCCACGCGTCGTGGTAATGCTCGGAAAATTTTTGGACTATTTGATTTAAATCGGTGTTGAGCACAACGCTGGACAATAAATACATATATATATATGTAGATACATAGACACAAGTATATAAATAAAAACAAAAATTTCGGTATTGTGTCAATAACTTTGGACATAAAGTTTTCCGAGAATTAAATTTCTACCTCGAAGTATTTATGGGCTGGGGATTGTACGGACCATCCGGCGACTGCGTGCTTGCCGATTTGCTGCCGTACCACTCGTCATCGTAATTCTTCGATAGCGAGTAATCCGGTGGCAAGGCACAACCGATTGCTGTGAGACATGGCAAAGCTTTACCGAATAGCTCGGGATCGTAATCCATTTTTGATAGGGAATCGAAGATATTGCTGAAGAGGACCATAGTCAAGCGCTTCTCCTCGTCGCTGGAGGCCCCGTAAGCTCCCTGACCCCCGGTCGAGCCGTAGTATTTGGCGCAACGCTCGTAATGCAGTGTCAATAACTAAACAACAACGATACGAATTAACGATAAAATTGATGAAACAAATATACATATATATATACATATATTTTACCCTCAAAGCCACAGTGGTGTACTCGGATAGTTTGGAAACATCGACCGTCAATTTGCGCAAAAGTTTGAGCAGCATGTTCGGCTGCATTTGACTTTATGAAAAAATAAAATAGAATATTGTCATACAAATCGATGATTTACAATTGATAATTGACTAGCTTACCTCGTCAAAGCGACGAGAAAGTCGGAAACAGCTTCACGCTGTCCTTTCGTCAACATCCTATTCTTACTTAGACGATATACAGTGTGAAGTGTCGCGTCCAAGAGACTCGCGTAATTATCAGCTTCGTTGTAGAATTTGGAGTGTTGAATGAGCAGCGGAAGTATACTGACACCGATATATCGGTTCATTGCCAGAGCCATATCGGATTCATATCCATCGTTCTGAATTTTAATATATTGATAAATATATTTAAATATCAACGGATCGTTTGTGTTAAACGAGTCAATGCATACCCTGTCGAGCATAGTGGCCGCTCTCAAATCCGGCAGGAAAGCTTCTTCCAATAGTTTGAAAAATAACTCTTGTGTTTCAATTCCGTAAACTCGTTCTAGGAATAGCACGATGCTTTGTTTGTGCCCTGGTATCAAACCGGAAGGCGTGTCACTCTTGGGTCTTTCCTGTCCAGCAGCAGGATTCAAAAGGGTGAAGCGTAGTGATAAAACACCTTGAAGATCGTCCAGTGGTACCAATGATCGTAGAATAGCCCTAGCTCTAAGAGATTCATTCTTGCCTGGAAATTTAACGCGAACAGTGAAAATTTAGAGAGGGAGGGAGAACAAAATTGCAAGACATCACCTTGTTCGATAACTGAGGAATCAGGCGCGCATCGTCCCAACAAATCGACCAATGTGCAGTAAAAATTTAGTATTGCTGCACCGGTATCGATATAATCTTCATCGTCTTCCGATTCCGGAAGTGGATGCTCAAATTGTGCAACGTTGTTATTTCCCTCAGCCTCGTCGTGTACCTGTTTAAATTGCTGAATTGATAAACTATTAGTGCCAAGTTTCTAACATGCATGGATATACAACGTCATTTGGGGGAAAAAAACAAATAACATTTACGCCGATTCGTACTCGAAGCTATATATTATCTAAAACGGTGTAATAATATAATAGCTCGTCGTACATCATGCTTTCTAGTAAACGTTCGACTTGTAAAAGTAATGTAGTCACGATTTGAAAAAAAGGAACAACTGTCATTACTCACGAGATCTTATTAATTAGTTTCGATCGATTAAAAAGCATCTAGTTAATTCCGGTTCGCGGGACTTACTTTACGACGATCGGCGATGCGCTCCGACATCTTATTAGCTTCCATTATAGCTCGCAAAAGACCCTCGCCCTCCCCTCGAAGAGCCGGCCCGAGACACTCGGGTCTTCGGATGAGCAATCGTATAACCAAATTTGCATTCTCCTCAACACTTTCACCTAAAAAATAATAGTTGATTTATATGTTTGTTATTGTTATCGTCTCAAAACTCCAACTCACCGTTTACCCAAACGCAGAATCGCAAAAAATCGAGATAGCGTTCACCCTCGACAGGATCCCATCCAAGATCGGGATATCCTTTCTCGATTAGCTCGGAATTGGACTGCAGTCCGCAACGGGACAGATAGACGGCAATTTTTTCCAAATAATGTTCTCGCAATGCCAGCGCAAGCTCCGTATTTTCCATCAAGGACGAATATGCAACATCGAGAGGTGTCGAGCCTCTGAGCGAAGGTCTCGAAAGAAGAATATTGCTGTTTTCGAGAAGAAAATCAAAGTGATCGAACATTGCCTTTTGATTTTGTCTCGATGTACGACAAAAGTAACATAAAAATCGGCAACAAGCTACGACCATCTCGTGAGACGTGTCTTTCTCTTTCAAAGGAGCTTCACCAGCTTCGGTCACTTGGGCCTGAGCTTGAGCGTCCGATTGTGCCTGAGCTCGGCGACCCAACGTATTCATCATTATTGCCATAACGTTCTCGTGAATTCTCAACACTCTGATTAGATCCGGATGCTGGAAGAATGTGTGATTGTTTACCAATTTCCACAATCTCTCGCGAACAAGTTCCTCCTCCTCTTGAGACATTTGCACGGGCAGCAGTGCACGAATTTGGCTCAAACCGACCCACATCTGTGCCACGTCTTCTTTTGTTTTGCTGTTAGTCACGTATGTCTTCTCCAGAGCTCTTATCAATTCGCCTACGGTGTCGTACTGTCGAACCAGAAGACTAAACATCTCGCGGACCAATTTTGGAGTTTCTATTTGACTCTCCTCGGCCCATCTCACTATCGTTGCTATGAGAACCTTCCGAAATACCTCTGCAAAAAAACAAATCATATTTTTTATTGAGAGGAACAAAATAAAACGTTTCTATGTCTAGTATTAGAAATACATAGTTTACCTTCCGGAGTTTTTTTCTTCTCCGGTTCGGGTTCTGGTTTTGGTTCTTCCTCAAACTCTTTCACAGCGTTGATGAAATTGAACAATCGTTTCATAGCCCCAGGTTTCTCAATCTCAACGACCTCGTTAGCGGCTTCGGCAGCTTCTTGTAGAGCGTGCAGAGAAACGTATGACATCAAATCGACATGAAATTCGTTCATCTTGGTAATAAGATCCTCTCCGCAGGGTATATTGTCAGGATCGTCGTCTTCCAAATTCTTGAAGCTCAATATAGCATTCATCTGCTCCCGAGGTGGACAACGAAATTCTCGGGTCTTTTTCGCTGCCACAGCCGACGGTAAATCCGACTGTTTGATCTCGATATAGCGTCTTAATTGATCGGCTTGAAGATCACCGACGAAATCGTGACTGAAGGCTATTATGGACTCCACGCGATGACGAAGTTGAATGTCGTTCAGATGGTGAAGCAAATAGCACATTTGCAATTTAGCACCTTCAGCCATTTTCATGTGAAGCAAACCCTTCTTGTGCTCGTCTTTTCCCTCTGTTCAAAGTTTATCTATTAATAAATTGATTTGATGAACAGAGAAGAAAGGAAAAGAAAAAAAAACAACAAAACATCAAAATTTACCTTTGTCAAAAGTCGGGTCCCAAGTTTCGGGGTTTATCATAATGAGTAATTTAAATATATCCTCATTCCTTAGCATCCCGACTAAAAGTAATCGATCTACAAGCTTTATAAGGGGCCTGGAAAATTTTATGTCATATATGTATTCAGAATAAAGTATTTTTTTCCGAATGACTTTAATATTCGTTACAGGGTGGCCACTGTCAGGGAAAACATAGTAAACCTGGAGATGTCAGGGAATTTTTTAAGTGTCAGGGAAGTCAAGGAAATGTCAGGGAATTAAATATTGGTCAAGGAAAATACGAAATATAAAAAAAAGTGTTTGGGCGAAAATTTTCTTTGAATAGTGCTAAAAAAAATGTTGGGCGGACATGTCTTTTTTTTTTCAAAGCAAATAAAAAACATAAATTGAAAATCCGCGATCGCGATTACAAATTCACTATAACTATTAATAATCGGGCATTCACCGTTGAATGCTATTGTCATTGCCGAAAAACAAGAAACACACGCGACTGTGCACGCCAGTGACACGAGGTAGGGTAAATACTATAATAAGTAGCAACGATACCCGCCGGAATAGACTATTTCTTCGAATCGGTGGTAGAGCGTAAAATACCAAAGAATACATAATAATAAACATATGCAATGTTCCTACAGTGTTGCTTATTTTCACAATTCTGAATAGTTTGTCAGGGAAATTTTTGAAGCGATCAGGGAAATGTCAGGGAATTTTTTTCGTCCGATTTAGCGGCCACCCTGTCGTTATTTAATTTGCGTCGCCGCTCGAAGCCGTTGATTTTGCAAAACAGTGGTTATTTTGTGTCGTTCGACGTATATCGCTGAACATACAGAAAAAGATTTTCGTTGCTTCCTCCGATTGGATCACGATTGTGTACTTGATTAACTTCGACAGCTTCGTTCAGTGCCATCATCACGTAGTCACGCACGATGTCCAGTGGGAAATATGGACTATAGAGGCTTCTGATGTTCTCGATACTTTGATTCTCACTGGAAGGAAGAATTCTTGATGCCGGGTGATTAGTTGAGGGATCACATCTAGTTTGGGTTGACAAAAAAGAAAAACATCACTTACTTTATGTCGGTCATTTTCATTTGCGGACGAACCGATTCGGTTTCCAAATATCTCAGACTGTGCCTCATCTCTACATCTTCATACAAGTCTCTCAACTCTTGGCCTGTTAAATGAAATCATTGATAAGCACAAGATGGTAAGAAAAAGAAGATGATGGCCAATGTCTGTTTTTTTTCCTTCACAGTCTTACCTAGAGGAATAATATATTCGTTAGTGCATACTTCCATTGTGGTAGCGTGAGATTCAAGATGCAGAGCGATGAGAAGATCGTAAAATCCTTGACGAAGAGGTCCGGACATGTACTCTGCTCGAATAGCGTAAAGCAATTGTTTTTGATCTACGTGAAGACAAAGAGCGTGAGCAGCTCGGTAGTTGGACTGGTAGCAAAGTGCTGCGTACAAAGTCAACGTGTGGGCGTGGAAGCTGCAATAATAAATAATAAAAGATAAACAATTGTGAATTAGAGAAACCGGACAGCTGTATATATATAAAAAAAATATTGCCTTAAAAGCTTGTCCATTTCAATGAGCTCGAGAATATCGATACACCTATCTTCTTCGGGGATATGAAGAGCGAGCATTGATATAGCGTCCTCGCACAGCATGGACCAGCCTCTAATATCGGAAAGCTTGAGGGCGTGAACTTGAAGCGATTGATTGGGTACTCTGGCCCATTGATGGGGCTTCAAACATTGAACCTTCAATCTTGGTGGAAATTGCGGTATAACGTGACGCTCAGAATTTTGAAGTACCGCAGCTGACAGCGGTAAAGTCGTTGATGTTCTCCCGAGCTCGATCTGAAGAATTTCTTTGCTCGTTGCTTCGACGAATATCGCTGGGAAGAGCTTTGTATCCGGTTCCATTTTAAACTTGTGACTCGTTTCTTTGCCCTCGCAGGTAAATGACACCCAACCTGTCGCTATGTCGACGAAACAACCGACGAACATTCCTTGAGAAGCGCCTTTACCTGAAGCGTCCTGCGTTACTTCGTTATAGAGCTCGTCGGCTCGGACCATGTAACAACTTTGTCTGTCAACCCTTTATAGGAGCGATTGGGAAGAATAAATATACTTTTTTTTTTTTTATTATTTTTTTTTTAAGTAAGGAGTACAAAGGTCTTTCAAACTTACTGCTCAACGGGGCGTTCGTAGTCGTCGACGATGACGACGGAAGCTTTTCGAACACGAGAAGGATTGAAGTCTTTCGTGTGCTGATGATACTGCGAAGTTACCCAACCGACGTAAACGTGAGTAGGATCCTGTCCTGGAAATACTCGAACACCGTAAAAATACTCGTTCATAAGTTTGAGACATTCGGGATCGAAAATTTCATTGCCGATAGCTTCGACTCCTGTACCCGTGAGATTGACAGACATGGCCTTTGGTGCATTTCTCTCTGGTATCTGAGGTGGTATTACCTTGAGATCAGTCTGTAATAGAATAATAATTATTTTTTATACTTTATTGTAAGCCCCCTATCGTCTACTCATATATTAGAACAGCTATGATTGCCATCCTTTTAATGGCTTCAAAAGAAGATCCAGTAAAGCCCGGTGCCGAGCATTCATTGCCCAGTCTGTCCATTCGTGAGATAGCAGAGTTTATAGCACTGTTGTGCGACTTAGCTGCTCATATAATAAGCGCGTCGTTACTACCCAGGTATTTCGACGTGAATCTTTGAGACTGATGGAGAAGTTCAGTATTTTAAAGAGAAAACACTCATCACTCAGGGATCTCATCGATGCCACACAGGGAATGTTTGCTGCTGTTGAAACCTCCGTATAATCATGGTTATCAAGTACAAGCGCGATTTCCATCTTATATGCGAGAATTCATGCAAATTTATGCTCCACCGACTCCAGTCTTTTCGAGTGAGTTTCATTGATCGGTGACCAGACCATAGAACTTTAAATGAGTTTCGACTACAGAAGCGTACTAGAGTTAAATTCAAAAGCCTAAAGATATTGCAAGTAGATCCTTCTTTAGAAAACAAAATGATTTTACATTTGCTTACGTTAAGTCTCGAACCATAATGTTCACACCATAATATCACATTTCCCAGATCCCATTTCCGACGAGGAATTAATCACTCTAAAAATGTTTAAGTCATCCGCAAATATGTGGCATCGCGATTGAACACTACAGTCTACGACGTCGTTAACCATAATATTAACGCTACAACTCGTGACTTAATTTTTTTTACATTCAAACGCACGACTGGGGCACCCCAAGCTTTTCTTAATCATAAAACCGGTCCTATCACTGCTGATAAATAGACTTTCTCATACATGGTTTGCTTCGTTTTTTCACAAGGAAGAGAATGATGTGCGAGAAAACCCATTCGAAAAGTGGAATCCGAACTTTCTGAACGAAGCTGTTGTAACAACGTGATCGACAAACGTTACATCGAGCTCGCCGTGCCGAGAATCCATTATAAGCCTGCTGTTGACCGAATGTTTAGTACTGTCCGTGTGCTTCTTTCTTTAGCTTAATTAAACTTTACAAATCTCCATGAATTCCGACGGAAACGTGTTTAATTTATTTAACTTGCGCGGAGTAAAGCTACATAGAGTTACTTCAAGTTTTGTGATTTTACATTAATGGAAAATCATATTTCAACTTACGGTGGACACTCGAACTTGAGCAGTTCTCGACGAGATTCTACCCAGAGACTTGTCGTTGTCGGACACATCTGAACGGATCGGTGGCTCGGGAGTCTTAGCTTTCGATTCCGGGGATTTTGCTTTGCGGGAAAAGAATCTGAAATTATAAAAATAAAAAAAGAATTAACTTACATTAAGTGCAACTATCACTCTTTCGTTCAACTGGGAGAAGGGCGGCTTGAAACATTTATTGCAAATGACCGCATATTTTTGTAGATAACGAAATGTAACGCCGTTTTAGCTATCGGTAAAAAATTCTTCGTATGTGAAGATTTCGAACAGATTTCGATAAACGAACAACTTACGATACATCCTCCATCTCTTCGCTAAGATTGCTAACAAAATGGAATTCTAGTAGTTATTGTAAATCAGCGTCATTCAAAAATAAAGCAATTGACGATTACTCAATGAGGTTGGTTCGTACTCACCGAAAAGGTGATCTACCACGTTTCTTTTTGTCATCTTTGACATCACCGTTCAATTCACCGTATCCGTTCAGTTCGGCTTCGCTGGTGGCGTGGTCAAGGGCACCCGCGTTCGAGCCGTAGATCGAATTTTTACGCGGTGGCCTTGATGGCCTGTTTCTCTGCATCGGTAACGGGGACTCCTTCATCATTTCCGCGTCTTCCGCGGCGTCCTCGGAATAATTTCTTTGCAATCCTGTTATGACAGCAAATAAGGACATTAATGTTTTTTTTTTTGAATATATTATTTTACCTTGACGAATATATTGTTAGTGTACCTTTGATATCGCTCATACTAAAACCAGACTTCATTATCTGTTCCATGTGCGCCGAAGGCGCGGTATGTTGATTCTGTTCAACTTGTTCAGCCATTAGCCTGTTCTGTCGCATTTTTATTTCTTGCCATCGCCGCATTTTGTCATTTTCCGAAACGAAACTCGACTGGCATATAACTGGTAGGGACAAGCGCAAAAATTCCCAATTGGCTTTCTCCATTGTCTCAAACGTGTTGTGCGATATTTTTAGGCACGGAGGAGTGTCCGAGCCAGCGGGAATTCTTGCCACATCGATTCTCGTGTCTGCCATGTCGTCAGTGTTCTCGAACATCGGCTGATCCTTTGTGTACCAGAATGTCACGTGACGATTCATGTTTCTATGGTGAATATATAGGTATTTTTTTATACGTGTAAGAATCTTTAAACGTATTACAAGACAACGATTAGATTTTTACACGCAAAACGGTTCGTAGCCTTCCTGAAGTCCGCAGGTTGTAAACCACTGCAGAGTATTGACATCCTGCCCGAAGGTCAATTTAGCTTTTTGACCAACTCCAAGGGTAAAAGCTGGCACAAAAGATTCACCCTGAACATCAGCGAATGAAGTTTCACCGCCAAGGGCATCCATGAGAAGTTCACCATTCAGCGAAAAACCTGCACATGAATTACAACTTGTTTATCTTTTCGCACGAAACAGAAATCGAAACAAAACTTTCAGCTAATTCCCAACTTCTATCATAAGGACTTTATTACGCTTCGTTTAGAAATTTATATATATATGTATAAACACACACACAGACACACTGCAATAGTAACGAAAATTTACTGATGAATGTAGAAATTGGACTTTCGTTCTCTTCACAGTAAAGATAGGACCAAAGACAATAGGTAAGCGTGTTATTACAATTACGAAAAAAATGATAATTGAAAAATAAATTGGGCGATCGAGATTATGAAAGGTAGAGCAAATTACATGCAGCATTGGCGTGTATGCCTTATTTTTTCTATGTAGATTAAATCATACTGGAAAAGAATCCCAATACGTGGCTGACGAAGTAATATCGTAAATAATAGTTTGGGCATGCAACTAATAATGGTGCATGTTGAAGTTTGAGGAATGGATAATGAATAGATTGAGGAAGGATAGAGGTAACAGTTTCGGGTTATCTTTTTTCAAACGATAACTGTGATTAATAAAAATGTTTTGTATAATTTTTTACATATAATAAGGCACTCGTTTTCGCTATATGCCCGATTGCGCCTAAGGTTGAGGACCTTGTAGTTTTTTATGATGGTGAAATTACGGCGAATAGTAAACACCTTTTTATGTGGATGTGATATGGGGCCACCCTTGGATTTTAGTGTGATTAGTATAACGAATATATGTGTGAAAGCACTATTTATACTAACAGTGTAATACTGAGTAGAATACTGGATACCAAAGACAATAGTAATGTGATTTTGTCTGTCAAATCACACATTTCAGATACCAAGACGAATGCATGTTTGTTTTCAATGCTTTATTTGTTATTTTTCCCTTAAAGTTGCGGAAAAACGATATATATATATATACATAGTCGACAAATTACGATTCGTTATTAAAAGAGCGTGAATGGCAGTCAAAGCCATCATTCTAGTACATTCGTTATGTTCTCTTGATATTTTTATACGAAACATCAAAGTTATTAGTTACATTGCTAATGCAAATTTCATAAACAGTTTAACCGGTTAAACGAGATTGAGACAAAATTTAACGAAGAACATTTCAATTTTTCATTATATCATAACAATTATCTCCCCGATTATTTTGAGCAACTAAAATTATAGAGCATAAGGAAATCGATTTGTTTTTAGTTTAATTGAATGATACCCCATTAATAGTGACAGTAGCGATGTAAGTCGTAAAAGGCTAAAAATTCGATATCGAATGATTAAGTATAAAAAATAATAAATATAAATAATATGAAGAATGGTCCACGTCGATCTGATATCCAGTAATCTATCTCAACAATCAGATTATAGCTTGAAAAATGGCAGCCGAAGCGGTGTTTCGCTTAAAGATTCGCGTCTTACTAATTGTTCGGTCAATAAGATCCAGGAAAACCCCGACAACGTCTCCAACCTGCCATTGTTTGCCGAATGTTTCGGCCGTGCTTGAGTATACTTTTTCCTCCTTGAAAGTAAAGATTGCAACAATTCAAAAACTCTTGTCGAACGAGGCGATGCGGTCGTAAGTCATTTTTCACCGTCACCTCGACGCCTCTTGCGAGTGGTGGCGTGAACCTTTGTTGTTTAAAGTTAAAAAAAAAAAAAACCAGATCTGTCGGACGAGGAAATGAAAGCATCATGACAAGTGGAAAAAATAGTTGTTGAACCTTCCGAAGAATCGATAGTCCAACATTCCTAGTGACCTTTGAGTTCAACATTAAGTCACATTCCTGAATGAAACTTATTTTTCATTCTTCGAGGAGAGGATGTAAAAGAAAACTCAAATCAACATATAGGTAACATAGAGCGAGACAGAGACAAGTATTAACTTTCAAAAACGATAAAATTTTATGAAAAAAATATATATATGTATATATATATATTGAATGGAATATAAAAATAAAAATATTAGACCTTTATCGTCTATTGGGAAATAGGGCTCTTACTGATCGTTCTGTCCGCGGCGTCAATGAAACAGCCAACTATGTCGCCCACTTGATATTTGTGACCAAAAGACTCGCTGGTACCACCGTGTACTTTGGTCACCTGATTATATTTTATTACGATTTAATATCGCCAACACTTGGAAGATTAAAAACAATTAAAAGTGTGCTTCGGTGTTTGACGTTGCGCTCGACACTGCTTTGAATATAAATATTTGTTGTGCTTCCGGACCCTCTTGACACAATTTATCCTCAATACTGAATTATGGCAAATGAATAAGTAGACATAATGGCTTGGATTCATATCTCAACACCTGAAGATCAAGCAATCATTTAATTGCATCAAAGATCTTTGAATCAATGGAAATGTTATTTCTTAACCCAAGATCCATGAGCTTGAGAAATATACACAAGTATATAATATACTAGTCGAGACAACCCCGGATGTAAAAAAATCTATTTTTTCCGAGATGTTTTTCATTGAAAAGATTGAACGATAGATGGAAGGTACCAATCAAAGCCGACTTATGCTAAAATCGACGTCGAATTATGAGTGATATAACGCTTTAGTAAGCTTCAGTGACCTACATTGTAACCATCAAATGCCCACGTGTTCTCGTCACTGCCGAGCATACTTCCGGGCATGCAGTCGGCCTTGGCCCAGCCAACCCTCATGGGACCAGCTGTCAATACTTCGAACTCGAAGTACCACTTTCCGCTGCTCACAGCGTAATGCTTTTCTACCCTGTACGTCCTGAAGTATTGCTGCCTCAGTCTGCTAGCCTCCAGTAACAGAGCTGCGGAACATATTGATACATAGACTTCTCCTGCACTGCTTCAAAACAACGCAACAACTGTAACTATGTATTGTCATTATTAACTAATTTAAAGAGATTGGTTTACCTTCGTGTTGTTCTCCAGTCGGAGAATCAAGCATGTATCCATAAACTAGTAGAGTCCTAACAGTTTCACTGGCGGTATCCCTATTGGCTTTTTTTATCGCTTCGTCGACTTTTGCATAAGGAACGAGATGCGGGCTTCTTCGCATGTCCGAATCCTCGTTGAGTCCGTAGGTCCATCCCTGGCTGATTCTTTCCTTGGCCCATAGATTGTGGGTATTCTCGGCTAACTGATCCACAAGCTCTTCCATTTTTATTGTCAAGGTTATAGCGCTAAGATCGAGCGGAGCCGGTTTGTATCCACTGGTTTGCAAAAACGGCTCGTTGGGAAGTCTTAGCGTTTTTATACGAGACGGTGGTTTGTCCATAGTTATGTAGTAACCGAGTGCCAATATAGTTTTGAGAGTTTGAACAGCCAATTGGGTGTCGTATCGCTTTTCAGCAACGGGAAGTCTTTCGAACTGTACGATGCATGGATGAATTTTCCTACTGTCATCCCTCTGCTCACCATAGATCCAGCCAGCTTCGATTTTATTCATCGCCCACATTTCGTGAATATTCTCAGCGAGCTTGTCGCGTATTTGCTCGACGTAAGCGGGCAAATTAATCATAGAAGTGTCAACCGGCGCTGGGACAAATGCCGTGTCGTCCTCGACTGACCATGGACCAGCTAGAACTACTTTGTTCATGTTGCCAAAGTAGAAACAAGGATCCAGGGAAAGTATTTGCTGCGGCAGAAGACTCTCGACTAGAGGTGAAAATTCCTCGGGCGGTTGAAACTTTAGTCTACCATGATCACCGCCGAGAAGAAAGCGGCATGATAACTTTGATGAGCAGCTTATAGCTGGGAAAAACATTCCGTCCAAGTTGAAATTGCGAAAGGAGCCTGCGAGTAAAAAACAATTACTTATTTCGTTTAATTCATACATTTTCCAAAATATGTGCGTACCTGATATGTGTGCACCATTGAATGCAAAAGTTATTATTGGTACAGTGAGATCGAGGGCGCATCCGATAACGTCACCTTTTCGTATGTAAGGTTCGTTAACATTGTGCAACACTTGAGTTTTTCTTCCACCTGTCCAGAGATAAGCGCCGTCGAAGCCGAAAGAGTAGAGATCATCACCTACGCCATTGCCACCCCATTTTTCTCCGCCACCTGGATATGGCACGTATCTGCGTTCAAGTCAACATTAATCAATTACAAAAATTGCTAACAAACAAGAAATTGTCTCTGTATTTCCATCGAATAATAACTCACCCCGACGTATTGGCCCATCCGATTCTTAGATGCGGCATCATATGAGTAGTTTGTTCTATGTGATCGACCGTAACTTCGAAATACCATTTCTGATAGACCGCCGAACCTTCGACGCGTCCTACGAATATATTTGGCCTTATGCTGGCAACGTGATCGACTAATTGTGTTTGAAGCAACAAATTTTTGCCCGGTAGTAAGAAATCACATATGTTGTTCTGAGACGATCGTACGGCTACGCCGTTACCGACGCACAGCGAACACAAAACGTCCAAAACTTTGGGATCACGACCGTGCTTCTCGAGAAGTGATATAATTACTTTGATATGCTCGTCCTAAAATGATAATAAATATTGTTGTTGTTGTTGTTCTTATTATTATTATTATTATTGAAAACAACGTTTGTTATTTCCGTTAGTTGAAAGATCTTGGATAACAAGATTTTATTTTTTATTTATTGTTTTTTAATCGAAATAATGAAAAGGACGTAATTGTAAAAAAAAAATTGTACCCTCATCATATTCAAGGCTTCCGGTGAATCGATAAGGACACAGTGAAGTACGTCCAGCATTCCAGTTCCCTCGCTTGATGCTTGAGAGCCCAATCTACTGAATAGCCAATTGAGTCGATTACTGTTGGCGAATTGGGCACAGTTGGTGTGATTTCCTTTGATTATCGCTGCGAGAAGTTGATAGAGGTAGCCAGATATTTGATCCCATGCCTGACCACTCTCGTCACCGGACAACGCAACGAGAAAACCCTGAGAGGTGATTACATTAATCTTATCGATGGCTTCTAGGATCAAGTTCAGAATCCCTTCCTCTTGGAACAAATCCTGACGATTTCTCAGAGCTCGGAACCTATTTTGCTTCTCTTCATGTTCTAGAACATTAATTATATCGTTAAAATTTATGCTGTCAAGTAGATATTTTTATAAAAGTAAAAAATTCTTACCCATATCATCCTCAGGCTGCGCAAAGTAATTAATTAGATCCTCGAGACACATGACCATTTCATTGAGATTAACGTTTTGAAAGAACATTGATGCCCTCTTATCTATCTGCAGTGTTTCTAGGCCTCTAAAAACATTCGGTTACACTTTTCGTTACATTCATGAGCGTAATCGTGTGTGTTTGTTTTTTCGTCCTAATGATACGTACGTGATGAATTGAGTAAAGAGACTACTGCATTTTCTGATTACTCGAGCGGTACGAGATTCTTCCTCTTGGGAACGCGAGAAATCAAGACCGTCATCCATTTTTCCTTCTTCGTGGAGAACAGCCTGTTTCTCCTCAACTTTGCCAACGCCCTTCTTTTTCGTCTCGTACGACTATACATAAAATTTCAGTAAACTTTCTATTTAAGGGTCGAAAATATTTTTTCACACTGCAATGAGAAGAAGAAGAAAAGAAAATAGCAACCTTGTAGGAAACCCATAGAGACGAATTGCAGTGCTGCATGATGACGGTGGTGTCGCCATATTTGATTATAGGTTTGCCAATCACTTCAAGATCCTTGTCTTCTATTTTCTGATCGTTTTTTGCTGACGTTTTTATATCGTTCTTCTCCTGACGAAGCCAGAAGGTCGAAATCTCTGTCGTCGCTTCGTCTCTGTCGGTTAAAATCACGTTAAGAGCTAGATGAACATAATTTTTATTCGGCATGAACTTTGTTGTTCGTGCGTGTATGTGTCTATAGCTACCTATCGACCAGATACAGTTCGTTATTTTCTTTAACGCCAAGATAACGACCGGTAGTCAGGTGTCTGATTCTCATGGGATGAAGCCAATTTATGAATCCTCCTGCCCACTTTGTCCTTGCTAGCTCCAGTCGCCACAGAGATCTTGCCTGACTCATTACGCTTCCTCCTTCGTAAACAACCATGCTGCAATCGAAATTCAAAACATATATAGATGATATTAACAAATTTAATAATTATTCAATCTTTCACTCTTCTCCACATCCAAAAGTTACGATTTTTCTGGCACTTAATATCCTTATACCTTACCTTTATTGTATTTTTAAGAGAAATATTATTTTTAGCAAACTACTTCAATTTTTCCGTATTGAAACTATCCTCAAGCAAAATCGTCATCGATTTACGACTCGCCGTAAAACCTTCAACAGTACATTTGGAACTTACTTTTGCTCCGGCGATGTACTCCATGATGGTGGTATAGTGAGACATTCGTCACCACCATGAAAAAACCTTAGAACGTCACCACCAAAAACATATCCCACATACTTCATGCGACTTATTCCGGTTCCATACGGTTGAACTGACCAATGTGTCACGTGAAATGAGGCGTTTACCACCGATAGATCGTTCTCTTTTGTTGTGTGCTACAAATCATGAGAAAAATGTTGTGATTAATTATTTGTATGACAAGGGTGTAAAAAGGGAGTTCTTGATGAATGCGGCATTTACACAAGTCAAGAATCCCTTTTCCACGCCCATACTGTTCACATAATTTTTCCCACCAAATTCACGAAGATCACGCTTTTCTTTTTTTGGAAAGTATGCGCAGAGAGGTGCTTTCCCGCACTGGTGGCAGAAAAATACCATATTGCGTTTGTACACATGCGCAATATTTTTCTCACTTGCGATGCGAAAAAGTGCCTTTCTGCGTACACTATGCACAGGAACGAAGAATGGGATTTTACATACATGCGTTAGGAAAAAATTATTCCATCAATTAATTGATAAAGTTTCAATTTTAAGGTTTACCAAGTATCGTTCTGTCGCGACGGAGACGAGGATGAGGTCATCACCGACTCGTACTTTCTCACCTTCGGATCTTTGCTTCGAAGCAGGATGTACTGTCCACCAACAAGCCTCACCTTCAAATTCAATATATGTTTATAAATCCCATTGTCTGCGTTGACAGAAAAACAAAAAATGAATTGTTTACAATAAAAATCTACCTTGAGAGTGCTGTTGCAGGCCTACATCAAATGCCAATTTGTCGTTGGAAGAACTCGTCGACAAACATGCAAGGTACTGAAAAGTTATTTTGGTAATATAATATTTCCTTTCAGAAAATAATTATTTTGTATTAGTTTTTATCCATGATATTTACCATGTCGCTGTTGAGGTGCCGGAGAAGGATCGCATTGCCGTACAGCAAAGTTCTGTGACCAGATCCCGTGCCTTTCCCCTATAATTCATTTCACATAAGGACTTTCGTAAAAACCCATAGATGAATAAATTGTTTTAATCAGAAAAAAAAAACAAAAAACAAAACGAAAAAAAAAAATGTTTTAATATTCTGAAATTTTATTTCTGCGTAAATAAAAATCGTTGATCGAATTAACTGTTTGTTTCGTTATATGAAAGTAGGAAGAAATTAAGGTGTCCCTGTGTTCTCTTTGAGACTCGTATTAGATCTCTTGTGATAATCCGATCTCTTGTCATACTAATTTTTTGCTATTTTCGCGCGAGTTCGTATATATTTTGAACGGTTGCATACCGTTCAAAATATATAAATTCTAACCCTTTAATCTTACTATTGAGAATTACTATTTATATTCGTTTACTGATAAGAGAAGGCCATAATATCAACTAATTAAATTTTGTCGGTTAAATTGGATCTACGAAAGCGTAAAAATGATTTCAATAGTTTGTTGACTAAATTTTCAGCATTAAGAAAAGACCGTAATACACAAGGAAGAACATACTATTAGCACAAGTTTGAACCTGTCAGCGTTTAACCCTCTGAATTATTCGACATATAATGCTTTGAACCTCAATGTAATTTCTACTACTTGCTTCCATCACTGTATCTTCTCAACGACTTACATAACCAATTTTCATGAAGTCGTTTTCGAACTATAGAATAAATTATTGTCGCAGCTGCAAATTTCAAAGGGTTGAAACACCAGAGAAGATTCCATCCTAGTGATACAAAAGCAGGATCAATCAAGGTATCCGATAATATCATGCGTAAGATGGTACTTACTAAGGTTTCTTGCTGCTGCAAATAAAAAAAAACAGAAACAAAAAGAACGATCAAGTTTTAAAATGCATTAATGACGCCCGATGGACGTATAATTGTTTTGGTGACACAGAGCATTCAATGGTTAACAACAATACGAGAAGTATATGTGTGGGGGTCGCAAAAAGATTTTCCGGTATATCGAATAGGGATCAAAGAGTGCGGCACAGCGGTGTTGGTGGGGGGGGAGGACAGTTTGTGCATTCTTGTTCGTCCTGTTGGCTTATTCGTGTTGTCACAGACACATTCAGTGGTCTGGATAAGGGAAACATTTGGAAGTTGCATCTAGAAGAGCTCTGGCCTTCTTTCAACTACAAAACTGTAGACTGGTTAAAAATGTTCTCATTTCTTGTTGTTTTTTCATCCAAATTATCGAACCCCAAGGCTCGATCGATGCTGGATAAATTTGATCATTAGAGTTGACAGCAAGTACATTTTAATCGCGTTAAACGTTCATCTGACACAGCAGGAAACAACGATTTATGGCCGACTCCTATATGCTAAAGTGAAACCGCATCTATGGTCTGCATCGACGTTTCATCATCGTGGCACCGTGTACGGGAGTGTATATATATATATATATATATATATATATATATATATATCAGGGTGGTCCTGAAATTGAAAATTTTGCAATTCTGTGGGGGCCACCCCGTATTTCATCGTCAGGTATAAAATAAAATTGCTATGCGCGAAAGGTCCCGAAATTAATGCATTTTTAGAGGTCAGTACCGAGGGTTAAAAAGCTACAAATTGTTTTAGAAGGTGAAAATCTGGCGTGGAAGAATAATCGTATATTTCGTTTGAAAAAAAATATGTTTGTTGTAACAAAAGTTAAATAAAAAACTAAAGATTTGTCGTTTCTGGTAAAGGGAGTCGATAAATTCCTGCAATACTCAATAAGTATAAAATGTCTCTATCGACGAACGAAGGAAATATTTTATTTACCTAATTCTCTTCAACAGCTGAAACAAGAGTACTTTTTTTCAGCTGTTGAAGAGAATTAGGTGAATAAAATGTTTCGTTCGTTCGTCTATTGAAATAATAGTAGTACTAAAAGTGCATTCAATTGACAAGATCTTCTAGTTTATACAATATCCGATACACTAGGACCTCGAATTTGTTACCCTCGATATCCGTAGCAGTCCCCACCATGGAGCGAATATCGATCGGCGCAGAAAGCTATGGGCCATGTACGACAGTTAGTATGGGCGAGACTTGCGCAACCTCGTAAATGGTAGGTGTGATGCGGAGCCGGTCCCGCCGCTGTGAACGAACTCGACGTCCTAGTGTGCATGTCTCTATGTAGTTACAGCGTTCACATAGACATTGCGAATTGGCTATCGACCGCAGTCCTTCAGCCACCGATTGAGATATTTTATACTTTTCGACCATTCCAGGAGTTTGTCGACTCCCTTTCCCAGAATCGACAAATCTTCGGTTTTCTTTTTACTTAACTCTTGTGACAACAAACGTATCTTTTCAAATGAAACATGTGGTTATTTTTCCACGGCAGATTATCACCTTTTACAACATTTTGCAACTATTAGCTATAATTGCGAAAAATTTGTTTTTTTTTCAACTCTCGGTAGCGGCCTCTAAAAATACATTAATTTCGGAGACCCTTCTCACATCACATTTTTATTTTACTAGCAACAACGCGATCGCTTCGCTCGCGCGTATTTAATTTCTTTTAGGTTATGTGTTCTGACCTTACTAACAAGCGGACGATCCTGATGGGCTACGAAAACTGGCTTCATGATTTCGATATATTTATCCCGATCATTCGAGTTTCATGTCTTTTTTAAAAGGGGATAATAATACCACACGATAATACAGGATGGCCCCCAGAAAATTCAAGAATGTTTCATTTAAGGACCACCCCAATATATAATGGATTACATCGATTTTTGTCGCGGTGAAGATAGTGAAATTTGGATACATTACCGTCTCCGAACCGGCAGCCGTCACCAATTCCTGCAACGCTCTAACCGATAGCGCCTGCTCTATCACAAAGACGCATTGCGAAAGATCCGGAGGGATGTTCTGCAAATAAAAAAGTCCGCCAGTCATTGATGAAAGAAAAAAAACTTTACTTCATGTAACTTTAACTTTAAAAACTGAGCTACACTTATAAACTTGTCGTACCTTATCGGCTATGTTTTCGAGAAAGCAATGTCGATTACCGAATCCTTCGGCAGCCAGACAGACTCTTTCACCAGTGGCTGTACAGGACAGACACACCATATCCTCCTACAATGTTGGTAGAAAAACGTTTTTGTGTTTGTGGTTTTTAAAATTTATAATCTATGGGTTATTCATATTTCGTACGTCAAATGTCATTGAATGTATTGAACGAATAGGATTAAACTGTATATTATAGAAAAATGAAGCTTAAGCTCAGAATTGAAGGTGTGAGGCGAAAAAAAATATCGACCATGTTTCGAAACCTTGAGTTTCACGATTACGTGAGTATATGCGTGGCAGAATATGATTCAGCTTGAACGCTTCGATGTCGCGTGCGTGTGCGTGTCGAGGTAGAGAGCTCGTGTGCCAAAACTAATTTGGCCGGGTTCGACAATATGTACAATTTTGTAGCTGACTGTATGCAAGTCAGGAAATAAACGTCATACGCCTACATTTTGTGATAGAAGCACTACGTCGTTTCCGGTACGAGGATACATTATTTGTTCTTCTCATTAATTCATAAGCATCGATATCGTGACAACTGTCAATAGGTTGATTATTACAAGATGGAAAAAAGGTTTTGTTTTTTTATTAGATTAAACTGCAACCTGACCTTTAGTGATCGATGCGATTATTCATAGCTCGATGGGTTTTACCCTATCGGCATTACCAACGTGTGCGGAAAAAATCGAGTTTCTCAAGGACAACAAATTTTTTAAAGTCTGAATACACTTATTTTATTTTACAAATTTATTGTTGCTGTTTTTTTCAATATGCCAAGAGTTTTCTCACAAAAGTTAAGGATTATAATACATATAAAATAAGGATATAATGTAGATGAAACTCTACTGAGATCTGTAGAAATAATTACACTAGGACCTCGATTTTTGCGCCTTCGGTTTCCTTAACAATCTCCACCACGGAGCGAATATCGATCGGTGCAGCAATCTTTGGACCATGCTCGACAGTTATTATGGGCGAGTCGTGCGCAACCTTGGTTTTGTTAAGTGTGATGCGGAGCCGGTCCCGCAGCTGTGAACGAAATCGAGGTCCTAGTGTAGCACAACAACAACGTTGTGAATAAATAATCCCAGGGAAAGGACACATTAACATAAAAGATCTCGTACGTTTTAATTGTTAGTGGTACGCGATCACATGATTTGCGTTGACTTGAAAAACTCTTTTATCAACATCCTACATAGAACAATTCAAAAGCAAGTGGAGCTTTCAAACGGATGCTTGAATTTATGATAACTGTGTATAATGTACACTCGCAAAGATCTCCTGGGCCGGAATCCCGGCCCAGGGTCATATATATAGATATACTGACCAATGCTAACTAAAAGTTAAAGTTAGAGTTAGAGAAACTGGCGTCGCTAGTTGGGCTTCAGGATCCCGGCCCTGTTGTTGGCCAATTTAGCTGCTATCAGAATGTCATTTGACATTAATGCAAGTACGATTTTGACTCAATCAAAAAACGGACTAAAATCTGCTCTGTTGATAGAGCAGGTTGGTGCGTATAGATGGGATATTGTAGTGGAGAGCATACTAATAATTGTTGAAAGTCAACTATCAAAGCCTGGACCATTCTGACCCGGGTCAATCACGCTTGACCTCGAGCATTCTGTGTCACTGTAAAGACAAAAAAAAAGAAGAAAAAGATGCGTGACATGTCGCGGGAGAGACATGCACATGTATGCCAAATGTTTCGATATAATCTGATACGAACTATCTAGTATATATTTTGTAAAACTGTGGATTTGTTTGTTTGTCCGGTCTAAGGTACCGGAGGGCGTAAAGTCCCGGAGTGGCTAAAGTCTCGGAGTGGTTAAAGTTCCGGAGTGACTGAAGCCCCGGAATGGCTCAAATCCCGGAGTCGGCACACAGATACTCACGGATACTCTCATAAATCCGACCAACATATCCGCTAGTGACCTATAAATTCAAGTCTGAACGATATTTCATCCTGTCAAGTTATTAAATATATATTTTTTTAATCGTTCGCATTTTCTTTCCTTTTTCTTAAAGATAGTAAATTCTACTGTATTGTGACGATGTTACAACAAAACTAGTGAGACTGGAGCACTATTGTAAATTTAAAAACAAATCCATTTTTGTTCATTGAAAGATTAGGTTTTAAATTTATAAAGACATCGATGGTCTCATGCCAAAACGGCATATAGGCTATGCTTACACAAAACCCATATCGCCTTACGTTATTAAGCCACTAATATATTGCACTAGAAAGTATGGAAAATTAATATTTCTGAATTGAATTGATTGATTTTCACCCCTCAATCGGAGCTCGTCGTTGCGTCTTTGAACGCAATGAGATGACAGATAAAAGGCGCCTAGCAGAAAGCGTAGAAGAGAGTGTTTTTAACCGAAGAATATTGATGGCTGCGAACAGAAAAGATAACCGCGTGTGTGTCGAATTATTTATCGGAATTCGATTGTTTCGCGTTGCTCTCGCTCGACTCAAATGATGTCTTTTTTTATATCTCGACACGTCAAATTTTCAAGTGAACCAAAAAGGATATATATATATATATATAATTATTTGCAAAATGAATAAATACGAAAATGATGGTGACGTAGGAAGGTAAGTTGGACACGGTTTTCCCCCATTGTACTTCCAATAGAATAAATATTATTCGGCAATAGTTTACTCCTCTCCCGTGCGTTAACTTTGGCTCGTTAGTTCGTGAAGCAAAGGTTGGAAGTAAACTCGTTCACATCTCATGTGTGAACGACTCCTTCGAGACACGATAGTATTCCGATTGATTGTATAATTCGACGTATTCGGGGCCAACGATTGTAGTCTACACTAAACGAGGGACTAAAAAATAAATTGCTTATGCGAGCAATTTTCTTTTCCTTTTATCGGGAATTTTCTTTTCCTTTTAACGGGAATTTATCGAATACAGTGTACGACTTGAGAATTTGATTGCTTTCATCAAAGTTGAATTCAGTTGAGTTGACTATCACACCGTAAATAGCTGATAACTCGACAGTTGGGAATGTCGTCCAGAGTCTTGACAGTCAGTGGCGGAAAGCCATCAAGGTCTTCGCCAATGCGTATATCGATGTAATTAAGTTTGCATATACCGCGTGTGAATTCATTGGATCGTATTATTACATGTGCAGAGACAGAATCCAGGGGGATGTCACGATCACCGACGTGGTATCTGAAGGCATTTTTTCGTCCAACAAATGTGACCCGAAAAAGAAAGAACTCGCGAAAAGCGGCGAGAAAAAGAATGGTTGCGGCTGTAGCAAATCGGGCGGAAAATCGGGTGGGAAGCTTGGAATGAAACGCTCAAAAATCCCACGCTCTAACAATCCATTCATAGTATTTTATCTTAAGATGTATTATGAAAAACCGAGCAAAAAAGTTACGGAAGTTGCACGGGCAGCTGCTAAAGTATGGTGTCGAATGTCCGATAAGGATAAAGAGATGTACATTAAGATCGCGAGAGAAGAAAGCGCGAGAAGAGCTAAGATGTGTAAAAAACTGAAACGGAAGAAATTATGAGATTGAATGGAGCTAAACTCGTGTAAAGGATTTATACGCGCAATTGTCGAGCAATAAAAATAGAAGAATAGATAGATTTCATTGAAAACAAATTAATTTCTAGCAATGGAAGCCATGCTAGTTCATAGCGTACGAAACTGCTTCTATGTACCGGATAGCCTGTCCTACAGAAAGTGGATACAGCTTATTAAGTAAAGATGCTAATGTAATAAATCTGTATTTCTTGTTTTCGTCACAGTTTTGTTTTCTCACATTTCTCAAGTTCGTCGAGAAAGATAAATACTTGCTCTTTGTACAATACAATTTTAACTCTTCTTCTTCCTTTGTGATCTATCGGTTGATACCATGACGAACATGGTTCTTTCTTTAATAAGGATCGATACATCGCAGCGACTCTGTTATAAATGAGGGTGGCATGCGTCCCGCTTTGGAACGAAGGGGGAAAAATGTACCCAATCACTTTGACACACTGGCTTGTTACTGTAAAGGGTCAAAGTAATCGGTATATGACGATATATATATATATATATATAAAGAGAAGGGACGATGCGGTAAGAAAGTATGCAATCGAGTGGATGCCCGTGTACGCGCATCAGGCACGGGGTCAGGGTCACCTGGCGAGCTTTAAAGTGCTTCCATGCCGAGTTTTATGTAAATGCATTGAATTTCCTCAGCAACCTTGTTGTTGCTAATCATTTTATACATGAACCTTAATACACATGTATCGTAAAAGCGATTATGAAAGTTCAGCTACGCGTTGTGCATTGAAAAATCAACTATAGTAGATGAAGTTTACCGATAATAATAATAATAATAATAATAATAAATAATTTGATTCTCGACGTTGGCAGGTGTATCTTGCTTGATAAATTATAAATGATAATATACGGGAGATACGAAGATCGAACTGTAGGTAATATGTCGTGTGCAATAGGTTTCATATAGAGGGAGAGCTACGAGAGGAGAGCAGGGGGAGTTCAGGGTCGCGAATTGACTCGGCAGCATAGCTTACTCTCTAATTAATATGAGACTCACCGTGCGAAGAAATGATACGTCATCCTGTTCGGAACCTCCCTCGCTCGCTTCGTCAGCCATCCTTCCGACAGTCCTTCGCGTGATCTATTCCTTCACCACGAGCACGCGCGTATACACACACGCGAACACACACACCCACCTACCCACAGACACACACGCCGGCACGCACGCACGCACGCACGCACGCAGAGACACACACACAACACCCACTATACGCCTCAACACAAGCTTCCACGCTCAATCGGAGCTTGCGAGCCGTGGATGCTGCAGCTTGCAGTCACGAACTACGATCGTGCATCTGCATGTTTCGCCGCGATCTCCGCGACGAATCGTGCAATCCACCCGAGTCTAGTCCCGTTTCTCGACTGAAGCCTCTTCTCGAGGGAGGGGGTTTGACTGCTATCGCTGGCTCAAGGGGTGGCTTGCAAGGTACTCGCGCAAGCGTCCTCGATGCCCTTAAGTAGATTTTATACAGCTGGAGGAACGGCCGATGTGCCGACGATGTTACCGGCTCTTGTTGCTTTGGCCCACATGAAACAAGATACAACACGTTTATAAGCAAGGCTAATTTTGCTCGGAGAAAGAAAATTTGATAACATTGTGTAGTTTAGACAATTGGCAGTATAAATTATAATTTTTATAGAAATATCAAATGCTAACTAGCGTACATTCTCTATTCTCAAGTTTTCATACTTCCGACAACTATACAATTTTTTAATTATTCCAAGCGATTATTTATTAAATATATTTGATAATAATTGTTGAACCTCAAAACAGAAAGGAAATCTACCACTCTCGTGTGTTTAGATTAAAGTAACTGAGGTTTAACTATGAATACGACAGTTTTTGATGTAACCCACATGCACTTAAAGATAACCGAAGTAAGTAATGGTTGAAAGACGGATCACACTTATACCGAAGATCGCGTCTTGTTATATGTTACGGACTAAAATAACAATTATCAACGAGGTATATAACTTGCGTTCTTTTATTTGTTTACTTTATTGTATTTGTCTCGGTTCTAGCGCGATTTCGATCGTTCCGATTGAGTTGCAGAGAGTCGAAAAACGCGAGACAGAGTCCTCGGGATATTCGGAACAACAGGCAAGCAAAAGAGTTCTCTCTACCCGCGCCGAAATAGCACGGCCGAAATTTCTATCGAAGCCGGAGGTGGTCCGTGGCGCTTCGAGTTTCAGAGCCGCGCAGCCCGCAGACCAAGTGGCTCTAGTCTATTTTTAATACCCAGCCGCCTGGTTGAACGTCGCGACGACGCGTCCCGACCGCAAAGACGAAGACGAAGACGAAGACGAAGACGAAGACGAAGACGAAGACGTAGGCGAAAACTAATCATAATCCTTCTCCCTTGGCCCTGAAGAGAACCTGCTCCACAATCCTCCGGTGATTCGAGTTGTTTCCCGTCCGCGTGAGTCGCGAAAGAAACTTCTCTACTATGCTATGAGCTTATGAGTTATCAGCCAACATCATCATATCGTAATTCCCAGTAATTAACGCGTCATCCTTTTGTTATTTAATTATTATTAATTAATATACTGTTTATTTGATTGATAAAAACTAATTTCGTATACAGGTTGAAGGACGCGAGCGAACGGAACGATGCGGTTATTTATAACTTAGGTATAGCTATTATCTATATTTCGGCATTACAGAATATGCCAACGCCGGGTGGCCCAGGTCTTTGTATATCTGAATACTATTGGCCCTATGCGTAACACCATTATGCAATTGTAAAAACCAAAAAATATTCCGCCAGCTCGTCGAGCCGGCTATTTAATTATAAACGTTAAATATTAAATAATTGTTCCAGTTAAAATAATTCATTTGTAATTTTCATTCGTTCTCATCTCATATTTAAGAGAGAAAATAACCTTTATTTTCTTTTGATGCTTTTTTCCCCTTCCTTTTTTTTGTTGTTTTCCGAGGAGGCAATAAATTGAGTAGCTTGCAAATTTATCATTTATAAGCGGGGCGTATGTACGAGCTCCCGTCGACGGCACCACGTCATCAGTGTTTCAACAGTGGCGCTTTACGGAGAGCCGAGGAAGCGGGCTACTAGTATCCTAGTATACGCAGTATACGCTTGAAAAGTGATAAATGTTAATAAATTTGTCGTTCGATCACCTCGTAAATAAATAAAAAGGAATGTCTGGAAAAGTCCGCACGAAGCAAGAAAAGACAGGAGGTGAATGTCGATAAACGTTATTAAACTTGATGACTTGCAAAAAAGAAAACAAACTGAATCACTGGCAGTTAATCTTCTAGGTTACTCATGTCATCAATACATTTCATTATAACATATATTTAAATCCCATTTTTGATTTGCAGAAATAATTGCGTATAGTGAGGGAGCTGTTAGAAACAATGGGGCAGTTGTCGAGTATTGTAGAATATCCATGGCGGCGCTTTCCGGAGGGATGGCCGGTCTCCTTGGATTAACGGGCCTCTACGGATTTGGATTCTACATCTTTGCAGTTATTGGATTATGGGTACAATTTAAAAATAATTTATCAAAGTGGACTGAAACTCAAACGATGTTGATCTTTGTTCATAGGCGATGCTGTTAGTCAAGGCTGGAGGACAGTGGAAAAAATTTTTCATCAGCCGGTATAGCCTCCTCACGAATGGATTTTTTGGTGGACTTTTTGTATCCTTTTTAGCCTTGGATTACTTTTATAGAAATAACAAAATGTTTCCTTAACACAAATGTCATCTCGATGCTCCAAACAGACATACGTTTTATTTTGGACGTATCCTTTTTAACTGCGATATTAACATAGTTATAACTTGCTGAAACTTTAAGCGTACAATCCTTAATACAAGTCTAACAGATTCCTATATGGTATGGTTCACGTATATTAAGGAAAGATGCGTTCTATATGCATCCCACTGTACTATCCGAACAACAGAGTTTTTGTCTATGCTATACATCAATATGTGTTGGATAAACTAGTAGACTACTTTCATTTTACACCGTAATGTATATCATTGTCACCTCAGTTGGTACCTACATTCTTTTATTTTACCCAATATTATAGAGTTAATAAATGAAACGATAGATTATTCAGGTGTAAACCAGGAAGCTTAGTCACAGATGTTGATATTAAATTTTTGTATTTGAATTTGTAACGCCAGTATCGTGAGCCTCTTCAAACTTGAAAACTAGAGGAGCCGAGCTAGGAAACATTCCCAATTCAACATTCTCCATATTCCTATCTATATCCAATTTTTCAAGCTCGTCTTTGCTGAGATGGTAGACTATTCCGGCACCATAGCCATCGCCAAGTACGTTGATAGAAGTTCTCAGACGGTCTCTGCAAAATAAACATTGTAATTGAAGCAATAATAATAACAAAAAGACGGGAAACGAAAAACAGTAGTTTCGCGACTACTTACAAGCAGTTAAACTTACAAGAGCCAGTCGACTGCAAAAAGCAATGAAATATCATCGGTTGGAAGACCTAGCGAGGTTAACACCAAAATCATCGTTATCAAAGCCGAACTGGGAATACTAGCCGCCCCAATACTTGCCAGTGTTGCCGTTAAACTAAAAATGAACAAAAAATCACCAATAATTATTTAACTTTGATTTTTTTTTGTTTATTCTGTATAAGCATCTTCCGGATGGTAACGCAATATGTATAAGCATCTTCCGGATGGTAACACAATATGTATAAGCATCTTCCGGTGGTAACGCAATATGGTTTGTGATATTTAACTGAATCACCTCACAGTGATGACTTGACCGAATCCCAATGAAATACCATTCATCTGTGCAATAAAAATGGCAGCTACAGCCTCGTACAATGCGGTTCCATCCATATTAACTGTAGCTCCTACTGCGACAACAAATCTTGTTACTCTCGGATCAATTTTGTTGTTTTCTTCCAAGCAGTGAAAAGTTATCGGCAAAGTAGCAGCGCTGTTAATTGACAATGATAAATTGTAAATCATACTACCTATCACACTTTATCGTTATATATATAAAATAATATTTAAAGAAAATTGATGGAATATCACCTGGAAGCTGTAGCCATTGCAGTTATCCAAGCTTGCGCCATACCCTTGAAAAAAACGGCAGGATTTTGTCCCGTCGATAGTGCAAAAATTGCAGGGAGTGTTATTACTGCGTGTATCAAAAGACCCGCGACGACTGTTACCATGTACAAGCCCAACATTCTCGCCGTTTCAGCGAGATTGATTATAGACATTATTTTACCGGCTATGAGGCACATTATGCCAAAGGGTGCATACCTGAAATGTATATATATATATATACATATATATACATATATATATATATATATATATATATATATTTATAATGCAGCAGTTAATAAATGAAAGAAAGATTGAATTCACCGATAGGGCGTCTTCATTTTTTCAAAAAACTTTGCAAGATACAGATTGCTTCGATTAGAATCACTCACCACAGAATTATTATGTTAACAAGCCTCATAACAATTTCGTTGAGTACAGTGAAAAAGTCAATCATAATTTTTCCCCGTGGACCAATCTGCCCGACTATCAAACCAAAAGTGATGCAAAAAACAATCATTCCCATGACGTTCGTGCCGTCTTTGTAGATGAGTGTGTGTTCCATAACAAAATCAGTCATGTTGGTACCGCCGATTACGACCGCAGGCTTCCTCGTGTAAGTAGTTTGCACTTGCTGAAAGCAAGCTTGAACCAAATTCTCTGGCATCATATTTCTGAAAATACAAAATTAAAGCTACGTCGTAGCATTGGCACTTTTATATTTTAGGTGAAATTTTGTACCTAATTATATCGAGTATGGCATCGAGAGTCGAAACTTTGAGTTCTTCTGCATATTCCACCATAACGAGGCTCTTGTTTTTCGGATCGCCGGGATGAATTGACAGGACCATAACGATACCAACTATCGCTGCAAGCACTGTTGTTACCAGATAATATATCAATGCACGGAAACCCATTCGACCCGAACATCTAACGTCCAATTGGGCCATTCCTGTATTCAATATAATAAATCGTCAAGTCAAATCAAGATAAATTATTTAGAGCAACTATCTCTTTACTTCCTTATTGATATTATATATCGGAACGATCTGCATACCGGTTATTAGCGAAGAGATTACGAGAGGTAGAATAAACATTTTCAATAATCGCATGAGCATCTCGCCCGGAAAGCTGACGAGCATTATAGAGCCTGTGGAAAGGTCGGCGAGTCGTCCAACAAATCCAACGCCAAGACCAACCAGTACTCCAGCGACGGTTAGAAGCATAGTCATATTCGCTCCTATCCAGTCGACTACCTACGCTTCAATCTCCGATATTTAACGTGTACACAGAATTCGATTAATTCGAATGAATCATTTTATCACATATTTCCGGTCTTACCGCTTGAAGTCTGTCGAGCGGCGTAAACTCGTCACAAATAGCTGTGTCCGGTTTTTCCGCCGAGGTCATTTTTTATTCGATTCTCTCGATATCCGAACTGGAAATTTTATTAACTATCAAATATATTTACAATAGCGCCTTTGGGGGCCTCAAGGCAGAAATGTTTATGTTTATAATATGAAAGCAGATTTTTTTTAATTGTTTAATTATCTCCTTTCTCAATGTGTACAACTTTATCATCTTTTTTTCATTCCTTGCTATCAGGTAGATCTTATGAGGGATTCCCAACCGTGGGTGCAGTTTTACAAAGAGTCGCGGTTGTTTCAGACAGCTCTTGAGACGTACGAATTTTTTTATTTGTATTATAACCATATATCCCTTTGGGACAATCGTTCGGCGATGTCACGTTTTTATCGTTATCGTACAAGATAAGACAGATGGACATTTTTCACCGCACAATTTATTCCAAAATCAATTAACACGTACACTTCACCTCTTTAAGTCAGCACCGACGTTTGCAGTCAAGTAAAACTTGTCTTAAAGATGATTTTTTGTTGGTCTCAACAATTATACGTGATCATTAAATGGTAGACAATATACAAAAAAAAAAGAGAACTAGACTGTAAGACAAAGTCAAGTATAAAAGAAAAAGGCAGAGAAGGAATGAAGAAAAATGTATGAAAAGACGGATAAGAAAAAGGAATTATTTGCAGCGAGCGCGAGAGTTTTAAATATATAGACGGGCGCGACCGTCAGACTGTGTATGACACGTGAGTCCTCGAGGTTTGCTTAGCTTGCACGAGACATACAGATCGGTTCCTCAATCAAGCGAATAATGTGTGCCCCAACCAGGAACCCGATTGGCAGCGTACGCACATATAGAACGACGGCAGTTAAGGTTTCGCGATGGGGTCAACAGGGAAGAGTAGGGGCTCACAGGAAGAAGGTATTCATCAGGTCATACAGCTACGACGAAGATCTAATAATTACGAAAATAGAAGTAAGAACTTGCGCGTGCCCAACCAATATTATATAAACAAATCCCTCACATCACAGTACATATATATATATGTATGAGGCATTCTTTATCAACTGGGTCACTTTTTTCGGTCGACCTCTCAGATGTTTTTTTAAATTTGCCAGTTCATATCTTAGAAAATATTGGTCACTCAAAAAATTCGTAGGAACATTAATTTTTTTATATTTTATCAACTTTCGAATGATGTATGAGTCATAATTTTCCCGATACAGGAAAGTCAATTTTTCGCAAAAAAAAGTTGAAATAATTTTTTTCTACTAAAACACATCTTCGATTCTACTTTCAATTTTACACGATATTTAGCATTTTATGAAAATGCTACAAAAAAATTCCAGAAGTGGTACCTGCAATTCTTATGCACTAAAAAAATAAACAAATCAAAAATTTAATTCATATAGATTCATATAGATTTATATAAACCTGACTATTATTTAGATAACTGAAAGGGGTTTGCCCGTAGTCGGATTCACATAGTTGGGAAACTTGTTTTGAAATAGATGTTCTTTTTTAGAGACTTTATTTTTTAATTTTTTGTTTATTTTCTTAGTGCGTAAGAATCGCAGGAACCACTTTTGGATTTTTTTCTCAGAATCTTCATACAATGCCAAATATCCTGTAAGATTGGGACCAGAATCGAAGGTGTTTTTAGTAGAAAAAAATTATTTTAATTTTTTTTCACGAAACATGGACTTTCCCGTACCGGGAAAATGATACTCTAACATCATTCGAAAGTCGATAAAAAATAAAAAAGTTAATGTCCCCACAAATTTTTTGAGCGACCAATATTTTATGAGATATACTGATATTAAAAAAAAACCCGTAAATCCTGAAGGGTGCCCTTCAAAAATTAAAAAAAAATCACAGAAGCACCTCTCAAATAGTACTCTAAACTGGCAAATTTTGAAAAACATCTGAGAGGTCGACGGAAAAAAGTGGCTGAGTTGATAAAGAATGCCTCATATATGGGACATTCCACCGGAATGCTTTGAACCTGGTCCCGTTTAATAATTTTTGCATTTTTCTTCGAAAAGTATTTCGAAAGAGTGAAGCCACGTATTTT
Organism: Stenichneumon culpator; assembly: GCA_964017025.1. Lineage (NCBI taxonomy): Eukaryota > Metazoa > Arthropoda > Insecta > Hymenoptera > Ichneumonidae > Stenichneumon > Stenichneumon culpator. The sequence continues at coordinate 7,426,134 of OZ024775.1, read as the reverse complement.
TTATTTGGGCATACAATTAATATTGTCGAACGTATCAATTTTATAAAAAACTATTTTTTTTTGTAAAATAATTTTTTGTAACATGAATATCTTGGAAGTTTTCATTCGTATCAAAAAACCTCTCAGATAAATGTTGTTCAGCTTGAAATGAACTAAGCTAGGCGTATTTTTTTTTTTTTAATTCTGTTCACTCTAAAGTTATGTTATGCGACGTTAAAGTGAAAAATATCGGTTTCCACCAACTTCGTCATGATGAAAATTAAATAAATAAATATATGAAAATCCTGTCTGAAATTACACAACTTTTGAGACTAATTACGGAATGGCAAGATCTTTTTTCGAGAAGTTATACGTGATGGAAATTTTTGTAATATCCAGAATTCGTCATTACTCGGGCTAGTTGAAGTGGATCGATCGTAACTGATTAAAAACATAAGTCTTGATGTTATATATTAATAAAAAAATACATTTTTCAGTACCATATTTTATTATTGCCTTTCAAGATGGAGGTGGTTCGAAGTAATGTTTAAAATTGTTCTATTTAAAAGAATGCAACTTACATTTTTTTATATACGAACCTGAGGATTTTTTTATATCACAAGGATATCATTGCGACAAACAATTGCATGAGATTAGCAATCCGACGTCATATTACATGTAACGGTGTTTTTATTTTTATTTAACTTTCTGATTTTATTCAAAAATGTATTTATAAATTTGTTCCGTACGGATGAAATAACGGACGTGAAACCAAATGCCGTGTGGGTGGCGCGATTGATATCGATAGTTCGTGGTCAGCTGAGAACGACGGAAACAAAGGACGAGTGGTTGCTGAAGAACCAGCGAGAGTCGACGAGAATCGCCTCGAGCTCGCGATCGCAGGGCAGCGTTGATTCGAGAATCACTCTGGCGGCCGGAGGATAACGCTACAGCAGGTTCCAACGCATTCACGCAGTTTTTTAGTAACTTGTAAATTAATTCCAAAAACAATCAACGTGCCGTAATCGTGAAGCGGGTGAAAAAATACGATTAATCGAATGTCTAAAAACCTGAAAATTGAAATTTTCATATCGCTTCCTCATAAACGTTGAAAGCTGAAAGTTGAAATTTTTATATCACTTTCTCATAATGGCCTTTTATTCGCAAAGCTCCTTCTATGAGAAAGCATTTACTATATTTTTGGCTTCCTCATAGAGGAAGCTTTGCGAATAAAGGGCCATTATGAGAAAGTGATATAAAAATGTCAACTTTCAGCTTTCAACGTTTATGAGGAAGCGATATGAAAATTTCAATTTTCAGCTTTTTCAATATCAACGTCGTATTCAACTTTTAGGCAACACTGCTGGCCGATTCCGGTTTAGTGCGAAAAAATACACCAACCTTGCACTTTTGGTCACAACGGCTGTCGAATCTGTACTCGAGGCGAAAAAATACATAGAGTATCATAGAGTATTAATCGGGAAGCAAAGAAATCGCTGTTTGAAAATACGCAAAATCACCCATTTTTGTAATTTTGGCTATATAAATGCCCGATAAACTTTTTCGTTAGTCGCCACTCCGGGATTGTATCCTATGTATTTTTTCACGCTGATCACGAATCTGACACTTTTTTATTCGTAGATTAATATTTAATACAGAAAAATTGCATCGCGAAAAAAAAAAAAAAATTTCATGAAATTAGAAAAATTCAAAATGACATCAAATTTGAACGACTCTATCGATTGTTGCCAAATTTTATAGGGATCATCGGGCGATCATACTCCATTTGTGTACAACTTTTTACACATATAGCTAAAGAATTGTAGGAGCTAGAGCGCGCACAGACATTTTCAAAGAAATTACAAATGGCGTACAAAAAAAACAACTGAACATTTTTTGATGAAATTTTGCAGAAATATTGATTATTAGCCGCACATGCTCTGTGCGAAATTTCGGCTTGATCGGTCGAGGCATTCTCGAATTATAGCAATTTGAATTTTTCGCGTCCGAGTCACACACACACACACACACACACACACACACACACACACACACACACACACACACACACACACACACACACACACACACACACACACACACACACGCACGCACGCACGCACGCACGCACGCACGCACGCACGCACGCACGCACGCACGCACGCACGCACGCACGCCCGCACGCACGCCCGCACGCACGCACGCACGCACGCACGCACGCACGCACGCACGCACGCACGCACGCACGCACGCACGCACGCACGCACGCACGCACGCACGCACGCACGCACGCACGCACGCACGCACGCACGCACGCACGCACGCACGCACGCACGCACGCACGCACGCACGCACGCACGCACGCACGCACGCACGCACGCACGCACGCACGCACGCACGCACGCACGCACGCACGCACGCACGCACGCACGCACGCACGCACACGCGCACACACACACACACACACACACACACACACACACACACATCCGGACATTTTTTCAAAATGTGATTTTTCGATGTTTTGGAACATTCTGAACACGTTTTCATTAAAATCTCGAAATTTTTTTTTTTCACCATCACAAATGATAAAGGCAGTAAGCCTAGCTTAACCCGAACGGGTACAAATCGCGCGTGCGTACGAGAGAGAGGCAGGGACGCTGTCGCCAGCGCCCTCTGCTTCCGCTGTGGCCGCATGGCCGGAAACGAAGGATCGACAAGTAGTTGCCGCGAGCACGACGAAGCGATCAGACGTACATGTCGTAAGGGTACGGTCGAACGCAACGACGAAAGAGAAAGGAGTAGAAACGGTTAGCGCGAGTAAGCCTCGACGTGGCTTCGTAACCAGCAGATCATTTAGTAATAGTTCTTGTAATTATTTATTGTTTTCCGTGTGTTTTCTTTACTCAATAAACTTTGTTCGGGGCTTTGTTTTCCCCCTCGTGTGCAATCTATGCGCGTGTGTGCCGATTACTCCATCTTTCCTATTGCTCCCGCCACGAACATTCATCCACGCGAATCCCGTAGAAGAACGCAGACTCCATTTAGCACAAAGCTTCCCCTATGAGGAAGCAAAATTATATTGAAAACAAATATATGTTTTGTATGAAACAATTTTTCAATCATGTACTGATTAATAAAAACAAGTATGTTGAAATTTGGTGTTTCAAGCGTTTTTAAGCGTTCTCAAGCGTTTTTAAATGTTTTCGAGCGTTTAAAAACATTTTAAAGCGTTTTTAACAATTTTTAGGGACATTTCCATTTTAAGATATTTAGGGACGTTTCCGGTTGATATCGGAAATTCAAAGGTCAAGATGTTTCCCGAGAGAACGGCTTGTTTGATCAATCTTTATGCAATCTTGAGGCTCTTGTATAGCTTTATAATCGTAAAATGTAAAACGCGCAGAATCATCGTACCAAGTTTCTCCAATAGAATTATCCAAGTTTTTCATCATCCTCTTCCGAAGAGTTAAATTTCGGTTTTCCTAAAAAAATAAAAATGGGATTGGAGGTGCAGGAGCTCGTTGCAAGTTTTTCCAAAAACCCAAGCGTTTTAAGGGATCATCTCAGTGTGACCGCCCGAAAAATCACTGATTTTCGCGATTTTTTTTTCATGGTTAGGATATCCTAATCGGTCTGGGTTTTTTAAAATAAATTAAAGCAGCGATGAAGAATACAAAAGGATTTTTGTTGCGGTGATTTTTTAGTTTTTTATTATTGTTATTAATTATCAAAAATGTTGTAAAAAAAAGAGTCCTAATCGGTGTCCACTTTTCCGGGCTCAATTTTGATCTGAAACAAAAATTTCAAAAAGATTATTAATCTGTAGGAAAGCCGCTATCGTCCTATGGAGGCTTTTTTTTTTTTTACAAAATGGCGGCGATTTGAACAAAAAGTTGTGAATTTGGCCTTTTTTTCGACAGTTGTTCGAGAAAAAAAAAATAGGAAATTTAAAAAAAAAGCTTCCATAGGACGATAGAGAATGACAAGAAGAATGTTCTGTAAAAATTTGAAATCGATAGCTTGAAAACTCTTCTCTCGGCAGCGGACACCGTTTTGAAAAACACCATTCCGAGAAAAACGCGCTTAAACTTTGAGATCAGAAATTTTCAGATAAATCATTCACTTACGATCAATCGGCGATGCCAGGTCCATACAATATCCCTTCGGCTTCTTCGAACTCCTCATTTTCGGCGGACATTTCTTGTCGACGAGCTGTTCTTGCCTCTTTACTGTCCAAAGAGCTTCGCCGTTCCGCGGTTACGATGCGCTCCGCCTTGTACTTCGCAGCGAAGTCAGCCGCTATCGGTCCTATGGTGCAACCCATTGCCTCCATGATTTTAAGAATAGCATCGTATCCTTCATTAAAGGTGCAAGCTGCACAATATGTAGCAATTTCCACAGTTTGTTTTCCGCAGAAAATGTGTTTCGGAACGAGTTGCCACACGCAATGATTGAAACTTTCATTGTTATTCTGCGTGTCGGCGCCCGTACATCTTTCCAACAAATCGTCTGTAGTTAAATCTTCGTAAATCGGCTTCAGAACTTCTTGAACATCATCATCGAGCGCTGGTGGATGAGAATATTTTTCTTGAAATCCACTGGCCTCAGCTTTGCGCAATTCGCACCACGAATCTCCTCCCGAAGGGCAATACGGATGCTGGGGACTTGCATCGGTTGAACTTTTGTGGTAAAAAGGTTGGGAGTAGAGTTATCGTTATTTTCGTGATGAGCGGAAAAAAATATGTGCAACATAGCTTTGAAACAAGAAAAATCGATTGAATAACGATTTTCCTCGTTCTGAGCTACTTTTGGAAAAACGTCGATTTTCGTGGTTTACAAAGGTCGATATCTCAGCTACTAATGGAGCTACGGAAAATCCAAGGTGCCCATCGTATTCTACGGGAAAAAATACGCAGGATAGAACCGACAGCGGTGGATGCGCGGTTGGCGCACGGCTCTGGTGGTCCCCCAAGTCAAGCTGATTCGTTCGCGGTCAGTACTTGGATGGGTGACCGCTTAGCCGTGCATTAGCTGGCGCATCGACCGTTGAGCGGGAGGCGCTTTTTTCTGAGACTTTGGTGTTTCTGCACTTTACTCAAGTGTAAAAATACCAGTGGCTCAGTCGAATAGGGCCGTCGAGTCGCTTGGAAGACGGCGTACGACACAGTCACCTTATAAGTCATCCATTTTATAATCCGTCTTTAATTGAGCAATCTTTTATTTTTCTGCTCCAGTTTGGCTGCAGTTAAAAAAAAGAAGTTTTTCTAAGGAAGATCAGCCAAATATTTTCTCGGAAGAGTTCGTGCAACATTATTAATTCGAGAGAGCGGTATCGGCTACGGGCCTCGTGGTCTGGTCAAGCGGCTCTTATTATCCAGTTAAAGGAAGGTTGGTTCTTGTTTTTTTCACTGTAGATTTGTTTTTATTGCTTACTGTTTTCTTTAGTTTATTGTAAGATTCCCAGGGTTGCGTTGGGATTTTATTGCATAGGCTTTTCTCTGTTCAATTAAGACACGCCAGGTTGTTTTAGGTTAAGTGACATGGCGACTTCTTCGCCAAGAAAGTACGATCCTCTTGAGGGAGAGAATTTAGTAGATAAATCTATCGACGACTTCCAAATGGAGGATATTGATGCTAACACGGTTAACGAGATTATCCTGGGCTCTCAATCCCAGGCTAGCCCCGATAGCCAAAGTGTTAAAAGGAAATTGTTATGTGTCGATAATCCTGACGAGCGAGGCAAACAGAAGCCTAAAATTAATGATATTAAGTTTGTAATGTCCCGGAGAGCATCGTCGGACCTTCCCCGGGAGCTCAGAGGGATAAAGTTAAAGATTTTATGGAACGTAAGAACCCTTACACAGCAAAGAGTTCGGCTCCGTTTGTGGTCCTCATCACCCAGATCATCCCAGGGGTAGTGGGCAAGTCTGATGGCCGGGGAGCGGTTGGCAATCTCCATCCGATGGTTATTGGCAAGCGCCTTCGAGAATCCAACGTTGGAGTAGTCGAGACAATGCGTAGAGGCCGTAACCTTGTTGAGGTTGTACTTCCCTCTTATCAGCTGGCGAATAAGCTAGTCAACTTTCAGGAGAAAAGTCTTCCACGAACCTGGAAGGCATATATTCCGGACAGTAAGCTTTCTCGAATTGGTGTCGCTAAAGATGTAGATCCCTCCTTGTCGGAAGAGGAGATTTTGGAAGGTGTTGAGTGGTTCGGTGAGCCTCTTAAAATCCTGCGTATCGAGAGAATTCTTAGAATGGCTCGCTCCGGCACCTCTTCGGGCGACCTTGTCCCTACCAGCTCTGTTAAGTTCTGGTTCGATGGTAACGTTTTGCCGGAGAGAATCGCGATTCATAAAATGAGAGTCAGAATCTTACCTTTCTTAATCGAGTTAAAAGATGCGATCACTGTCAAAGATTTGGTCATCTTGGGAAACACTACAGAGGCGCAGCTCGCTGTGTGGCTTGCGGAGGAAATCACTCCAGCGACAACTGTAAAAGTGTCAGTCCTCGGTGTGCTAACTGTGGTGGCTCGCACCTGGCTAGTGATCCGAACTGCCCCGTTTTGATTAAAGAAAAGATTATATATAAGGTTATGGCTTTTCGCAATGTCGATAGGAACGACGCTGAGGAAATTATCCAAACTAATAAACTTTATACCTTGTACAGAACTGACTCCTGGCTTGACCTCGTGGGCTCGAACCAGATGGCTGCGACAACCGAAGCAGGCACCAGTAACAACAACTATTGGCTTCCTCGGGACTCCTCGGTGAACCAATGGGACGAAGCCTTCCCGACCCTCCCTTTGGGTTATGGTGATCATCACTCTCCTATTGCCTCGGAGAACAAAAAACAGAACTCCAAGAAAACAACCTCTACTCGTCGGAAGATCCCAAAGAAGGTGCCTACTTCTCCCAAAGAAGGTGCCTACTTCTCCCAAAGAAGGTGCCTACTTCTCCCTACGAAGTTTGCACAGAGACTCCTTCGCCTTCTGTAGTGGAACGAACGTTCCCTACATTCCCGTTCTAACCAGGGTGTTAGAACGGGAAAGCGGCGATCCTGCTGTAGATTCCGAAAAAGATCTTGTATCTCCTCCTTCCAAAGCATTTGATCTCCCCTCCATTGTTCGGGTCCAGGCCATCGTTCATGAAACCCCGGCCTCTCCGAAAATTAGTTTTCATCCAGAAACCAAAACTCCTTTTTACCACTCTCGGGACTTCCCGATAGTCGAGGATCTCGATGCGAGATTCCCGGAGGTTAATCTCACCCCACCTCTGTATCCGTTGTCAACTGAGCGAATGGATGATGGAGCCGAGCAAACTCTTAATATTTCATCTGAAGACCTTTAATTAGAGCCTTGTTATGTCGAGTATTTTGTGAGTGTTACGTCGATTGTCTCCTTTCATTTGCTCGTCATTCCTCGGCTCCCCTTTTTTCTTTCTCTTCCGTCCCCTTCTTTTCGCTTTTTAAGGCTTGATGGAAAAGTTTACTATTAAACAATGGAATTGCAGGGGTTTGATCGGCAAAAGTCAGGGATCCCCGATACTTTTGGAGGATACTGATATTGTTCTTCTGTCGAAAACATTGTTCTTCGGCTTGATATTGTTCTTCGGCTCCGGGAAAGAGATTCTTTTGGTTTATCTAATTTTAATCTTGTCAGATGTGATAGACCGGGTGATGAGGCAAGCGGCGGTGTCGCCATCGCTGTTAGAGCCAATATCTCATTTAACACTTTGAAGCTTCCTGGTTATAAATGGAACTGTAGGGACATAGAGGCTGTAGCAATCTCTATTCCATTATCAGGCCATAAAAATCTTATTTTAGTAAGTGTATATAGAGCTCCAAATTTTTATATTAATATTAATTCATGGAAAATTTTTATTAATGAATTGAACATTTTCGCTGAGGATGGATTTCTTTTCGTCGGAGGAGATTTGAACGTTCACTCCCCCTTGTGGGGTAACATATCATTCAACCCTTCAGGCAAATCCTTGTGTAAGGTCCTTGACTCTTCCAACCTTGTTTGTTTAAATGACGGCTCATTTACTTATCTGTCGCCCGGGGGTCGCTTTAATGTACTGGACATCTCATTGGTAAGCGCTAATCTTGCTGATAGTTGCTCTTGGTGCGTTACTAGCGATTTATTAGGTAGCGATCACTTTGTGATAAAAATCGTGGTTAATAAATCCCTGGATGATTCTAAGAGTATTCGTCCGTCGCTTAACACCAAGAAAGTTTGTTGGATTAACTTCGCGGATCAATTACAATCTCACGGAACTTGTACTAACATTTCTCCTTCTGACGCATTGGATCAATATAATCTACTTTTCAATTCTATTAAGACATCGTTAATAGACTCAGGGGCCTCCATGTTGCCCACGAAAGTTGTTTCTCGTAAAAAAAACTAATCGTCCTAAAGCATGGTGGAATGAAGTTTGCTCTACTGCTTTGCAGAAAAGAAGAGACGCTTTTAAAAAATATAAAAATCACAAAAGTGAAGCTAACCTCGCAGAATGGATTAGGGCTGATGAAGAGGCGAAAATAGTTTTTAAGAGAGAGAAATCGGAATCTTTTAAACGTTTTGCTAATACCATCAACCCTGATACGCCTGTTAAGAAAGTCTGGGATACCATTAGTGTTGGAATAAGTGTGTTCTCGTACTCATATCTCCCGCGCCTGCGTGCGCAACAGCGAAGGAGGGAATATTTGTATGCGTTGATGAGGTGGCGCTCTAGTCACAGAGAACTGGAAATACCAGTCCTGCCATGACTTCCGGTGAAGGCGCAAGGCCACGTTGTATAAGCAGCATTAATAAAGAATTTATTCTATCGATTTATCGTCGCTAATCATCGGTGTTTAATCTTTATTCACGGATTGTTTACCTTTGAGTCTACTGTAACAAGTAAAACTCTACAGGTTATGGGTCCAGTCGTTTTGGGAAAGGTGATAATCTGTGTGATAATGGTTATGGAGTCGCGAGATAGTGAGTCGATTGTACCGCGTGGCAGCCATTTTCGTGGGCAAAGACGGTGTTAACCGTAGTATCGAAAAGTGGTGTACGCGGTCGAGGTTGTGCAACATGTCGCACGAGGTGTCGACGAGACATATTGAAAAATTAAATGGCACTAATTTTCTAACATGGAAATTCGAGATGTTGGCTCTATTCAGAGCGGCAAAAGTGCACGAGGTCGTGAACGGTTTGGACGTTTTGGCGGCCGATGCAACAGCGGCTGTGAAAAACACGTGGGAAGAAAAGGATGCGAGTGTGCGAGTGCTTATTTCAACGACTCTTGAAAGATCGCAGCTTATCTCGTTAATCACGTGTGAAACCGCAAAGCAAATGTGGGATGCTCTGTGTCGTCAGTATGAACAAAGTTCGTCGTCGAGTAAATTGTTTCTGATGAACCAATTCCATCGTTATCAAATGGATTCCGGAGATACGATGGTTCAACACGTGTCGAAGGTTAAGAACATGGCGCTGCAACTTAAAAATGTCGGTGCGGTGATGGACGACGAAATTGTGATGGGGAAAATACTCTCAGGGTTGCCGCCGAGTTATGATAATTTTCAGACGGTGTGGGACACTGTTGGTGAACGGAATCAGACTCTTGAATATCTTACGGAACGCCTTGTACGACAGGAGGCTAGGCACGGGTTGAATAAAGAAAAAGTTGAAGTGCTAGCTGCAGTTAAAAATGGTGGTGCTAAGAAAAAAACGCATGAAACACCGGGAGATAAATCAAAATCGAAACCTAAAAAAGATCTGAAAGATATAAAGTGCTTTAAGTGTAGTGTAAAAGGACATTACGCGGGGGATTGTCCCCAAAAGAAACAAAGCGGAGGTGAGGGAGATGGAAGTAGCTCGCAGTTTGTGCTTGTGGCCACGGTCTTCTTCTTCTTCTTCTTCAATTTGACTGGACTCCCGGAGCTGGAGACCAGTCTGGCCACAGAGAAAAACTCGCGCCGGCCAACTATATACGTGGCGTTAACGTAGCCACCACCGACTTGCATGAGAGCGGATAATAGATGCCGCCTCTTACGGCCTGAACGATTAGGCGGGAGGGTCGGAATGCCTATTTACTAATAAAACTTAAAAAAGAAAACAAGGAAAGAAATACCGTGATCCATTAAAAATGGACCAAACAATCAGTCGTCTGTTAAAAAAATACAAAAAAATATATAAATAAACAAACTAAAGGATAGCGCGAATTAGTACAATAAGTCGCAAACCTCCTTCGAATCTCTGGCGAATTTTAAAATACTGTTAATCACCTTGAAAGAGTTAGAAAAAGACAAACTTCTGATCTCATAAGGGGGGAAGATTTTAAGCCCCATGAGAGAACCAATGAGAACCCTTGAATGCGCAATCGTCTCAGGGCAAGCCCAAAAAAGGTGATTAAGATCCTGAGGGGAGAAACCGCAGACGCAACTTTCGTCATCCGCTAAGCCAATTCTAAAGAGATGTTTTCTAGTACCCGTATGACCAGCTCTTAATCTATTCAAAGCAGTGATAGATTTTCTCGATAAAAAACTCTTGTAAAACCACGGGAAACGACTCCCAGAATCTCTCAGAGATCCATAAAGGCAACCCTTTACCATAAAAGATGCTTGAACTTTAGCGACTTCTTCTTTTAGAAAGGGGATGAGAGCCAACTTAGCCGTCGACTTATGCACAAGATTGAAGCCGCAAGCAGAGCCATTAGTCCGAGCATCGACCGCCAGTCTATCCGCCTCCTCGTTACCTGCTATCCCCTTGTGCGAAGGGCACCAAACAAAATCAACCCTTCTACCTCCCAGGGAAATTCTACAAACTAAAGATTTAATGTCTAATACTAAAGGGTGACACTTTGAACTAATCTCGACAGAACGTAAGGCTTCCAAAACACTATAAGAGTCTGTGCAAACAAGAATGTTCCTCAGAACTGAATTTTTAACAAAACTAAGGGCCGCTCGAATTGCCCAAGCCTCTGCTTCAAATATATTCGCATTACTAACTAATCTATACTTCTCAAAATAGCTAAACTCTGGGATATGAAAAGCAGAACCAACAAATTCCGCAATCGAACTTTTCGACCCTTCCGTAAAAATAAATAACCAACCCTTCCATTTATTTGAAATCTCTCTACTGAAAAAATTGTTTGCGGAATTAATGCAACCTTTATTAACTAATTTACCTAATTCAAAATTAGGAGAAATCTCCCATAGTTGAGGACCTAGGGGAATGTCGAAACACGGGGCCCTATCCGATCTAAAAGTGGCCTTTAATGTATCCGAGATATTTAGCCAGGTAGAAAATAAAAAGGAGATGCAATACTTTGGAAAATTCCTAGTGCTGTTAAATAGAAACTCTGTATACTTCAGTTTAGGGATAAGAGGATGCAATTTCTCTGCAAAAACTCTGGCCAATTTTCTGGCTCTAAACTCGAGAGACGGTTCCAACGCAATGTGACGCACGATATTGATTGGTGTGGAGCGAAACAATCCTAGAATCAAACGTAAAGCCTCAGACTGAGATCTTTCTAATGGTAAAATATTAGATTTAGCAGCTGAGTGAATACTAAAATAAGCCCATTCCAATTTAACTCTAATCAAACCTTTATATATCAAAAGGAGGGTTGACGGATGGGCCCCCCACGATTTGTGTGCAAGAGATTTGATAACAGAAATACTTTTCGAGACTTTAGCTTTAGATTCTTTAATTAGAGCCTTCCAATTTAATTTAGAATCAAGAGTCACCCCTAAAAATTTAACAGTGTGAGATCTAGGAACTAAAGAGTCATTAATTTTTAAAGATAATTCATTAGGTATACTAAGCTTCCTAGAAAATAACATAAATTTAGATTTCTTAGGTGAAATTCTAAGTCCAAGGCTTAGAAGCCAGTCAGATAGCTTACTAATTCCGTCCTCTAAATGACTCTTAGAGGAATCAAGATTCTTGTCACTAACATAAATCACAATATCGTCAGCAAACTGGAGAAAACAGCAATAATTACCAATATGCCAACTAATCTCCCGTAAATAAAGAATTGAGATGATGTTGACCGATTTTCTTATAAGTGTGAGTAGAGGTTTCGGCAATGGTGCGCACCATTGCCGAAACCTCTACTCCCGTAAATAAACATTAAACAATAAAGGACTAAGAACGGACTCCTGAGGTAAACCTTTATAGACATCGCGACCACAAATTACAGAGCCATTGTAAAAAAAAATTGCATTTCTTCTTTGAATCAGTTTCGATAACAACAAAATAATACTATTAGGTAAGCGAAGTTCACGAAGGTTAGAAACGAGCACAGAGGGTAAGACATTGTCATAAGCACCCTCTATATCCAAAAAAGCGGCTGAAACCACCTTACCCCTAGCAAAAGCGTTATACACATCGGTAGTAAAAATGGCCGTATTATCCAAACAAGACCTACCTTTGCGAAAACCGAACTGCATACGCGGAATTACAAGTTCGGACTCCATGAAGTAATCAAGACGATTCTTAATACACTTTTCGAAAACTTTTAATAAACATGGGGCTAAAGATATAGGACGAAAACCACCAGAGGATTTAGGTATCATGCAAACATCATAATTACACCAGTCAGGGCGAATAATACCATTATACATAAATTTATTAAACAAAGAGACTAAAATACAAATAATGTTTTGGGGCGATTAAAAATAACGCTGTTGTTGATCTGATCTCTTCCTGCAGCAGATTTAGGCTTTAACTTAACCAAGATGTTCTTAAGTTCGTGTGCAGAGATTGGGATCCAAATTCCCTGAGCCACACCACGATTGCTGCGTGCTGGAAAATTAATGGGAATAAAGTTGGAGGGAAGAGGAGGAGCTAACTTATCAATCGCTTGACTAAGAGCAGCCGAATCATTCTTATTATCCACGCAGATATTCGACCGAATATTACCATTGAATTTCCTAACTGTGTCCCAAATTTCTTTTAGATGCATCTCCGGATTAACGCTGCCCGCGAACTTTCTGAAAGAAAGGTTTTTTTCCCGTTTAAAAACAGCCTTGGCCTTTTTGTCCTCTAAAACCCACAACTCAAGGTTTTCAACCGAACGATTCAACTTATACTTCTTAAAAGCCGACCTTCTATTTTCTAAGGCCTCAGCGCAAACATTATTCCACCATAAATTCCCTGAACGAGATTTACGATGAACCTGGGAGGGATGTTCCGGAACTTTAGCACCAGAATCAAGTAAAGAAACTTTAATAAAATGAGTTAATGAGGAAAATTCGGAAATACAATTAGTAGCGCTGATTGAACCCTTAGAGGAGTACTTCTTCATACTATCACTGAATTTACCCCAGTCCACATTACAAGTATTTAAACTAGATCTTGGCCCATTCATCCTCACCGAAAAACCGCGAATAGCGACATCAATCACTAAATGATCACTACCCAACAAATCATCAGTTACCGAATGAGAGCACGAAAGAGCCAAATTAGAGTCAACCATGGATAAGTCAAGGACATTAGTTCTGATATTCGAGCCGATATAAGTCGGTGACCCATCGTTTAAGATAACGAGGTTAAAATCCCCAAGCGAATCAGCCAGAGCTCTCCCTGAAGCATTCCAAGAATTGCAGCCCCAAAGAGGGGAATGCGCGTTAAAGTCCCCTCCTACAAAGAGGTGCTTATTTTTGCTTAAATCCGTTAACCCTTTTAAAAAAACTTCCCAAGAGTTTCTACCAGTTACAAAATTCGGAGCTCTGTAAACACTAACAACAATTAGATTTTTAGGACCCTCCAACAATATTTCAACAGCAATCAATTCGAAATCAGAGATGTTCCAAAGGGAATCCGGAAGAGATAGAATTTCGTACTTAATATTTTTCCTAATACTTATTGCTACACCGCCCCCCAACTCATGTTCCCCCCTATCCCTTCTAACCAAATCAAAGAAAGGGATTTTGAAGATCATCGAAGGTCTAAGCCAGATCTCGGATAACAAAATAAAATCTCTATTATTGATAAGGGATGGAATTTCATGAGCCTTACCAAGAAGTCCCCTGCAATTCCATTGAGCTATGTTAAATCTAACGTGAGCAGCCATGTCTCAGGTGAGCAGAAAAAATAAAACAAGGATGAAAATAAATACAAGACATTGAGAGGAAAAAGCGTAAGACTCACAACCCCTTGAATCTCATTGACAGTCCATTTCAGTAGAAGCTACCTGTTTAGTTTTCTGCTCAACCGAAACTGACGAGATAGAACTAGACGCGTTAGAGGGAAGTTGATCACTGATGGAATTTACTGACTTTTGGACAGAGTTCGATTCAGACTCACTACAAATGGAATCTTGAAGTTTTATAATCTCTGGCAAGCTCAAGGCTTCGACATCCGTATGCCAAGGCTTCTCTCTCGCCCTCTCCAGTAAACGACCCCCCGCTGAGGCAGAGGCAGAAGGGGACTGAGGGGAACCGGAAGCAGGATCCGGGGTAGAGACTGACGGAACGGACAAAGCAGGCTCAACGGACACAGATGTCGCACCACTGAAGTTAGAGAGAGGAAGCCCAATTGGCTCCTCTACAAGGACGACTTTTTTCGGGATTTTCCTTCTTGACTTATAGGCTTTACCCAACTTGGAGGATCCTTCCCCGCTACTGGGTGGAGGAGATCTCGTGAGATTCTCGAGTGCAGGGAAGTGACAATCGGAACCACCACCTTCCCGGGGAGACAACATCCACTCGTTGACAGCAGGCTGTGCGACACCCGAAGTCCCGGCACCAGACTGACAGCTCTCAATCCAAGTGTTCGCCCTGTATAAATTAGAAATCTTATTAACCTTGATAATCTCATTAGCCTTTTCCGTGTCCACGTTGCCATGAGACATGATCTTATTCAAAATCTTTTGCTTTACAAGAGTATCGCAGTTCAGATCAGAAGCTTTATGGTTGGAACCGCAGTTCGCGCAATGAGGCCTCGGACTAGAACACTCATCCATCCTGTGACTTCCAGCACAATTCTCGCATTTTACTTTGCCCCTACATTGATTCTCCAAATGCCCGAACCTCTGACACTTAGAGCAACGTTTGATTCTACTTTCGAAAGGCTCAATCGAGACTCTTGTTTTAAAGATAGCAATATTTTTTGGCAAAAGGTTGCCTTCAAAAAAAAACTTGACGGTACTAGTTGGGACTCTCCGGGTTACCCCTCCCTCAGAGCGAAGAGTCCTCATGATCCTTTCCGTTTTTAAGACTTTAAAAGGTTCGTCTAGCCATTCCAGCCCCTCCAAGATCTCAAGATCAGAGAGAGAAGGCTCTACCGTCCTTCGCCACTCCTACCCTCGAAATCCTGAAGTCCGGAATATAGGCCCTCCAAGAATCCGGAAGAGACGATGCTTGATCGTTAACCAATTTGTTTGCTTCTTGATACGAATTCAAAGTTACCTCTACCAAGTTACGCCCCCTCCTTTTGATCTCCGATACACCCGGATTGCGCAAACAAAGTTTTTTCCCGATAATCATGGGGTGCAGATACCCGATAGAGCCCCTCACCGAAGAGGAAGAAGAACCCGTCGCAGACATCCTGCTTTCCGCGTCCTGCGAAATAAATACCACAAAAGGCGGCTGGCTTTCAGATTTATATCGGTGCTTTCTCTCCTTGAAGTCCTTAAAAAAACTCCTGTGTCTTTTCGCACTTATCTCAGCCATCTCAGAGAAAGAAGGAGGGTGAACCGGGAGATCATCTTGACGATGGGAAGATTTAGATCCACCCCCAACGGCCGGCAGCATCCTTCTTTTCCTAGATGAAGCACCTGACGAAGGAGGCCGCTGAGAACCGCCAATAATCTCATTAATTTGATGCTCGCTCAACGAGCTGAGAGCCTCAAACTGATTATTAAACGACTTTTTCGCACCATCCCCAGTTCTAGGCACATCTGTACCTGTGCCGGAAGAGTCATTAGACAGAGACATAGTGTCACTACTAGGTTAGGACAAAAAACTTTAAAAGAAAGAAAAACAGACGAATGATATAAATACCTTAAACTGATGGATAACGATCTAACTAAAAAGATGAACAGAAAAAAAATATTCTATAGGAAAAAAAAGAAAAGAACCACTATCTGGGCTGCCAACCCTCCCTTCGTTCGATGCTAAAACGCTCAAACTTCCACGAGGCCGGCGACTCTCGGTGGCCACCCGCCCGAAAGAATCTTGAAAATCCTCGCTGTCCGGGTATCGATCCTTCGAAAATAATATGGAAGGCAGAATCCGAAATAAATCTTCTTCCAGAAAACAACTGGATCACAAAAAAATTAAACTGATAAATAAGCGATGATAAAGGATATTCTCTGGACAAAATCAAAGCGCGACCAGAGTGTCCGCCATCTTCCAGGCGTCTCTCTGTGGCCACGGTCGACGCGTGTGCAGCGGCATCGCGGGGACAGCGTGTCGGTATCTCGGTCGAACAAACTAGGCGACTACTAGACGTCGATAAAAACGATGCCTGGCTAGCCGATAGTGGGGCATCACGACATATCTCGCATCGCCGTGAATGGTTCGAGACTCTCCGCACGGGCGTTGGTGGCACTGTTGTGCTCGGTAACAATCGTGAGTGTGCGGTAGAGGGGGAGGGGACGATAAATCTTGAGGCGTACGTTGACGGCAAATGGAACAGCGTCCGTATAGAGGGCGTTCTCTACGTACCGGAAATTAAGAAAAATCTAATTTCGATGGGAACGTGTGCAGGAAAAGGTTGTTTTGTCGGGATTGATGATACGATGTTGACTGTGTCGTGCAGAAATAAAGTGATTATGGCTGGCGTACGACAAGACAATGCAATTTATCGTATGTTTATTCGCGTGATACTGCCAAGTAAAGTAGACGAAGCAAATGTTTCGTCGATCGATTTGAAAAACTGGCATGATCGTTTGGGACATGTAGGTACTCGTGCGCTAAAGGACATGGTTAAAAACGATTTAGTTGTCGGAGTGAAGCTCAAAAATACGGACGATTTTTTCTGCGAGCCGTGTCAGTTCGGGAAGGCTCATCGGTTACCGTTTCGCGAAAATTTGGGTTTACGCACAACCGAACCAGGCGAGTGTGTGCATTCAGACGTATGTGGACCGATACAAGTAAAGTCTCAGGGTGGTGCGAGTTACTATGTAACTTTCATTGATGATGCCTCGGGGTACTGTAATATTTATTTTTTAAAACACAAGGATGAGGTTTTGGAAAAGTTCAAGTTGTATGACCGGTTAGTTGAGTATAAGTTCGGGCGAAAGCTTCGAATAATACGGTCGGACAACGGAGGAGAATATAAAAATAAAAAGATGACAGACTATCTCGAGGCTCGCGGAATCATCATGGAGAACACGGCGCCACACACACCACAGTAGAACGGAAGGGCAGAGAGGGCGAATCGGACAATTTTTGAAAGTGCTCGAACGATGCTCCGAGCCAAGGATCTTCCGAAATGGCTGTGGGCAGAAGCGGTCAACACAGCGGTGTATGTGCTCAATAGAACGACGCATTCGAGCAGACGAGGAGTCAAGACGGCGTACGAAGAATGGACGGGGAGAAAACCGGATCTTCGTCACGTAAGAGTTTTTGGGTCAACGTCTTATGCTCTTGTTCCGAAACAGTCTCGGCAGAAGCTCGATGATAAGTCGAAAAAAGTAATACTGGTAGGTTACCAGGACGAATCGTCGAATTATCGGTTGTACGATGTATCTAAAAAACGATTATAGTTTCTCGAGATGTAGTGTTTGTTGAGAAATCGACTGACGAATGTTCGAATACTAATGAATCTGAAGATGTACTGTTTTTACCGATAGTAAAACCGGACGACGAGGTAGTCGAAGTACAGGACGAGCCCGAAGAGGAGGTTGTTGACGAAGTCGTCGTACCATGTCGTCAGGAGGAAGTCCTCGAGGAACGAGACGCAGGGACTAATCGGCAGCTCAGAGACCGAAGCACGATTCTGCAACCGGCTAGATTTCGACTCGACATCGATTTTGTTGACTACAGGACACCTGAAACGTTTCAGGAGGCGGTGAGTGGACACGACGGGCCCAAGTGGTCAAAAGCTATCGAAAAGGAGTTGTTAGCTCACGATAAGAACGAGACGTGGACGGTGGTCCAGAAGAAACCGAACGACAAGGTTATCGATACTAAGTGGGTTTTCAAGGTGATTCAGGGGTCGTCAAACGGTGAGTGCCGTTTCAAGGCACGTTTATGTGGACGAGGTTTTTTGCAGAAACACGGAGTGGATTATAATGAGACTTTCGCACCTGTCGTGCGCTACGATTCACTTCGTGCGTTTCTGGCAAAAACAACACAGGACGATCTTGAACTCGTGCAGTTTGATGTCTGTACGGCTTTTCTCTACGGAGATCTCGAAGAGGACATTTTTGTAAAAGTTCCTGAGGGTCTCAAAGTGGGGAAAAATCTTAGTGCCCGAAATGATCTCGTGTGTAGACTTAATAAGTCATTGTATGGCTTAAAACAAGCATCCAGGTGCTGGAACCAAAAGTTCACTGTTTTTTTTTTTTATTCAATTTCACACAAGGTGAAGCAGATCACTGTATTTTTAAGGGATGTGTTGACGGAGAAAGCGTGAGTCTGGCGTTGTTTGTTGACGATGGGCTTGTAGCCTCAAAGTCCAGCAGAGTGTTGAATGTTGTAATTTCGTACCTAAAAAGCGCGTTCGAAATAACACTTGGGAACGCGACCAAGTTCGTAGGATTACAGATAGCGAGAGATCGATCCGAGAAAACGATGTTTATACATCAGACTGACTATGTAGAAAAGATCCTAAAGAAATTTGATATGCTCGACGCGAAACCGGTCTGTGTCCCGGCCGATCCAAATGTAGTATTGAGTCCATTAGAAAACGAGGATGAGAGTGTGAATGTGCCGTTTCGTGAGGCTGTGGGTTCTCTCATGTTTTTGACAGTCGTGTCGCGTCCGGATCTTGCATACGCGGTCAATTCAGTCTCGAGGTTTCTGAACGAACACAGTCTAGCACATTGGGAGGCTGTGAAACGTATTTTTGCCTACTTAAACGGAGCAAGAAGTCATGGAATTCTTTACACGAGTGGAGGCAGTGAGCCAGAGCTCGTCGGTTATTGCGATGCAGATTTCGCGGGTGATGTGGCGACGCGTAGGTCGACCACGGGCTACGCTTTTAGTTTTGCCAACGGATTGATTACTTGGTCGAGTCAAAGACAGAAAATTGTAACGCTGAGCACCACTGAGTCGGAGTATGTGGCTGCTACAGCTGCCGCGCGAGAGGCTGTCTGGCTGAGAAAGTTGTTGAAAGAAATCGGTTCAAGTTGCGAAGAAGCGACTGTAGTCTGGGTTGACAATCAGAGTGCCATAAAGCTCGTAAGAAACCCTGAGTTTCATAAACGTACTAAACACATTGATGTCAAATATCATTATGTTCGAGAAAAAGTAGCGAGTCGTGAGGTAGAAGTAAAATATGTGCCAACTGAATGTCAGCGGGCAGATATTTTCACCAAAGCGTTGCCAAAGGTACAATTTAACAAACTCTGTGATATGTTAGCTATAGTGAGTGCTCGAACGGTGAGTGTGTTGGAATAAGTGTGTTCTCGTACTCATATCTCCCGCGCCTGCGTGCGCAACAGCGAAGGAGGGAGC
This sequence comes from Stenichneumon culpator, assembly GCA_964017025.1. Classification (NCBI taxonomy): domain Eukaryota; kingdom Metazoa; phylum Arthropoda; class Insecta; order Hymenoptera; family Ichneumonidae; genus Stenichneumon; species Stenichneumon culpator. The sequence goes on along the minus strand of OZ024775.1, from coordinate 7,406,533 downwards.
ATTTGTATGCGTTGATGAAGTGGCGCTCTAGTCACGGAGAACCGGAAATACCAGACCTGCCATGACTTCCGGGGAAGGCGCAAGGCCACGTTGTATAAGCAGCATTAATAAAGAATTTATTCTATCGATTTATCATCGCTAATCATCAGTGTTTAATCTTTATTCACGGATTGTTTACCTTTGAGTCTACTGTAACAAGTAAAACTCTACAATTAGAAGATTTAAAGGTTCTGGGTCCTCTTCGTGTTCGGTCCCTAAGGACGGCAAAGAAAATCGGATTCTCGAAATTATTAATAAATTGTCCTCCCCGGTTACGCCTTCTTCACTTCCTAGTCCTTCTCTGGAGGTAGTTAGCCCAGCTGTCCAAGGTATATGGCTTCGTTGTTCTTACCATGAATTATTTTGTATTGTCAATAGATTAAAACCACAATCCGCTGCGGGCAGAGATCTGATCGGCAACGAGGTTCTGAAGAATATCCCTGGGAATATCCTGGCGTCACTTGTCTATATTTTTAATAAATTTATGGTTAATAGGAGGAATAATTCCTCCTGAGTGGACGAACTATGAGGTTTGTCTCATCCCGAAACCTAATAATAAAGGATGGAGACCTATTTCCTTAGCGTCCTGCCTCCTTAAGATTGTTGAGAGTTTTATTAAAGCGAGGCTAGAATTCTATCTTGAGACGGAGTTGTGTATTCCTTCTTCCCAATTTGGTTTCCGGAAATCCCGGTCGTGCGTCGGCAACATTGCTATTTTGACTACTGATATTTATAACTCATTTGCAAAAAAAGAAGTTGTTGCGGCTTTATTCCTGGATTTGAAGGGTGCCTATGACAATGTTAACCCCCGGAAGTTGTTAGCGAATGTTTCGGAACTGCGTCTTCCGGGTTTCGTCGTGAAGCTGCTTGACAAATTGATCGCGCAAAGAAATGCCAATTTTTACGAAAACGGCTCTTTTATTGCCAGTCGGGACCTCATTAAAGGCCTTCCACAAGGCTCTGTGCTAAGTCCATGTCTGTTTAACATTTATATTCGGAAAATAAATGAGCATATCGGCAAGAAATGCTATTCTCTTCAGTATGCGGACGATATTGTTTTGTACTCCAAGGACAAAAGTGTACCTAAATGCATTGGTGACCTGGAAGCGGGGGCTCAGCTCCTTTCCGAGTGGCTTAAATCTCTGGGGTTAAGTGTCAGTCCATCTAAGTCGAAATTTATGCTATTCAGTAGGAGGAATTCTATCCCGGAAAATTTGTCGGTTCGGCTCAATGGTTCCACGGTTAATCGCTCTTATTCATGTAAATTTTTGGGTACGATATTAGATTCTAAACTTAACTGGAAAGCTCAAATCAACGAGTCAAGGAGTAAGTCCTTCCAAGCTACGAATATTTTAAAAACATTGGCTCATAAGTCCTGGGGTTCTCACCCGAGTACTTCTCTGCTTATTTATAAGGGCCTGATTCGATCTAGTCTGGAATGGGCTTATTTCTGCTCCCACTCAGCTAATTCCTCGGTTGTTAGTAAACTCGAAAAAGTTCAGTTTGCGGCGCTCAGACTTGTTTTGGGTTGTTTCAGATCGACTCCGACCAATACTCTTTTAGATTTAGCCAAAGAACCGTCGATCTGGTACAGAGCCAAATTACTAGCCACAAATATTTATCTAGAGCGTATGCTAGCGTCTCCCATCCTTTAATTCCTAAACTGAAGTTTCTTTCTGAAAGATTTAGAAAATATAAAAACACTCCTTCGTACTGTAAATCGTTTTTATATTCCATTTGGACTCAAATTTCTGATAAGCTGGGCAATTCTTACAGATCCGTTCTTCCACCATGTTTTCAGATCCCTCTTACACCTCAACTGTCAGCAATAATTGCGAATACTGACATTGGTAAATTCATATCCAAGGGTAATAAACTCAACGCACAAAGGATTTTTAACTGTGAAACGAAAAAGAATTGGCCTGGCTGGCTTAATGTTTTTACAGACGGATCAAAAAGTAAAGGTAAACAGTTTGTGGGCCTGTCTTTTTGTATTCCCGAGCTCAAAATCTCCTATTTTAAAATTAATTTTTTGGCAAACATTTTCGAAGCCGAGGCCTTGACAATTGTGGAAGCTCTTAAATGGCTTAAATATCGGTCCGCGGGGAATATCCTTTTATGCTCAGACTCCCTCAGTGTCCTCTCGGCGCTAACATTCGCGGAAGTTAACGCTAAGCTACATCCTTTGGTCCTAGAAATTAAATCATTATACAGCAGGATAACAGCTTCCGGTAGGAAGATAGCCTTTCTGTGGTGTCCATCTCACTGCGGTATTGTCGGTAACGAGATTGCAGATAACCTAGCGGTGAGGGGTGCAATATCGGGAGAATTTAAAAGGTTCTTGCCGTCCCCTAAGTCGGTTGCTCGCGAATTGTCCTCTGATTTCAAGTTAACAGAAGAACAATATATTCGCTCCTTATTCGTCTCTAGGGGTCGATCCTACGGTGCTCTTAGGGATATTAGTTTAAGTAACCCTTGGTGGTTTTCTTACAATTATTCGCGAGACTCAATTACCTTCATCAATAGACTTAGATCAGGGCATATAGGCACTAATGAGCACTTATATAGGATAGGTATGGTAGATAGTCCGGCATGTGTGTGTAATTCAGCAGTTCAATCGATAAACCATATTTTCTGGAACTGCAAAAAGACTAATGAATTTACAGTAATTCTAGCCAAAGAGCTCATTAGTTTGAACTTCTACCCTCCGTATGAAGTTATAAGCCTTTCTTTTTTGAAATCATCCAAGATTTTAGACCTTTTGATTAATTTGCTGATAACATAAGAGATGTTTGCCTTCTTACCTACCGTTAAATGTTTTATGACAGCTATAAAAAAAAAAAAATCGACCTTATAAGACTGAGGATCTGTGATATTTAGAGGATAAGGTTTCTTTATTTTTTATTTCTACCATTTATGTGCTCCCAACGCAACTTGGGGGATCTATAGGTGCTTTTTCCTTATTAACTTGTAATTATTACTTCCAACCTTCCAACTCAATTTGCATTGAGTTAAGTGGCTAGAGTGTCATCTTTTTTGGTGACAATTTCCCATGACGCCAGTAAAGGCGACTATATAATCTCTCAGTCATCGTGATTAGAGTAGGCAGTCACGAAGCCTCTCTTAAACATTCCGCTACTTTCACGTTGGCCGACACGTTCATTCTGGTGGCCATACTGGGCGCCTCCTATTCGTACGTCAGGTGGCCCAGTAGAATTGAGAAGAAGAAGAAGAAGAATAGGGCCGTCTGTATCGGCATGGGTTTTCCGTAGTTTCCCCGTGTCCTCGGTAAATGCGGTACAGTGTAGCTAAGTCGGCTACGGACGCACTGAAAGTTAGGTAGCTTAGCTGAGTGCGGGTAGGGAGTGATAGGGGGAATCGGGCTGGGGTTCCGTAAAAACCCGACAGGGTATACGGTGGAAAATGGAATAAATATATAAAAAAAAAATTACACAGGATAGGGCCTTGTCCGAAGTTTTAGAATAGTTTTATCGTGCCGTTTGAGGACGTTGAAAAACGCGAAAAATCGACCCGAAAGGGGGGGTAGCCTCGGAATTTTTTGACGATTTTTTTTAAAGCGTTTTAGAGCGTTTTCAAGCGTTTTTTTTTATTTTATGCACGAAAAACCTTATTATTGAGATTGTTATGCCGCCGAAACCCTGTTAGCTACTCCGGACTCGGTGGTGAGGTATTTTTGGGATGTTCCAGTTAAGAGTTGGAACCCAAGTGAATTATATCAACAAGATTATTAAAATAATTATTTATTGATTGGAATTATTTTACCAAGTTTATTTAAACTGTTAGGAATTGAGGAAGTTCAATAGAAATTATATTACCAAAGTAATTGGTGCACTCTGTACACTCGTCGTCTCCCTTGAGAGCTTTTAGAATTAATTACACGTAATCAACCGTACAGGTGTTGTACCCCGGGTATTTCAATACCTCGATAATTGAAGCAAGGTCATTGCACCGGAATAACGAAATAATAACGAAATCCACCGTACAGTCGAGTCAGCATTTAGGCAAACGCGTGTAACTTGACACCTAACGCAGCATTTAGGCAATCGCGAGCGACTCGGCAAGTAACGCATCAGCTTAGCAATTGCTGAGCCAGGTATTGGGAAATTATCGACGATATCGTATTCTACCTGGAAACGAGAATTGCTTAAACAATTAGCAATATGACGAAATATCTGACATCGACTAAAATTAAGCTGACGTGTGTAACTGCCCTGCATTGCATATAAGAGGACGATTCGAATGAGAGAAACGTATACGTGACATAAGCGCAATGGTTAGCGCTCTTACTCAGTAACCGATTAATCCGGGTTTGAATCCCGGTAATCACCATGTTTTCTCTCTTCGATACTTCGCCCGTCCATCTGCAACACTAATATCTACAGGTCCTCAAACTCTCCGCTCGATCATTACACGTGCCTGCTCTTATATCCATATATAGGGAACCGGGAGCAAGCACCCACCAGTCTCTTCGGAACTCCTGATTCTGTACGGTTGGTTAGGTTTGTTGGTTACGTTTCGTTCGTAACATTACGTCTACAATTATTTGTGCAAGGGAACGCAATTCGGTAGTAAGCGATACTACTAGTTCGGACAAGTTTAAGTTCTTCCACGGGAAAACCAATGTACAAGTTGTACTCGATACGATTGGTAACAAACTCTACTAAACATTGTTGTAATAAACTATTTGGAACTTTTCTTTAATAAACTATAATAAATAATAAATCGTGTGATTATAATTCTCTTGGGTTTTAACCCTTAATTGGATACATCCCGAATCATAAGAGCTAACGGCTCTCCCGCAGAACCCAGAGTAGCTAACTGCGTTTCTGCGGATATAACACAGGAAAGAGTCGCGATGATACTACTGAGTGCCTGCTCTCGATCCCGTATATATTCATCGGAGAGCAGGCATGTCAGCTAAATATCTGGCATATGTTTATGGTTTACTTTTAACCTGTAAACAAAGATCTTTCTACATCTTTCCAAATTATTCCAAATCCTCGCTTCTTCGAGAGCGGGATTTGGAGCTTGTTTGTATTTTACAATATATTGCCTCGGTATTCTCGAGCCGGTGCTCTAGTTACCGAGTCGCCGCGGTTGCCCAACTGCTGCATCAGCGGTGTCGGGTGACGCGTCGAGCGCGCATTGCTCGACGCGTGCCGCTCGCATACCTGTGTTATCTCGCAACCAGGTGTCCTACAATTATGCCAGGCAATTATGATAACCGGGGTACAACATCCCTCCCCCCTAAAAAGAAAAGAAATTCGATTTCTTTTCGCTCGTCTCCGGTGAGCTTTATTTTTATGATTTTCACGTACCCCGCGGTTAGTGCTACGAGGGGGACTTCTCTGAATTTATTCTTACCGCCTAAGAGAAAAATTAAAAGCAGGTTCTTTCGAGTTATTGCGGAACACGGAGGCGGAAGGCCACCGCCGCTGTTGCTTTTTGCTGACTACCGGGGCCATCCCCGGTCCTGTCCTCGGCGGTCATTAATTTCCGGGTGACATACGGGCGTCTTCCCCGTATTGGCGAGGCCATCCTGCCCCCCGCCGTAGAGGGGGTCTCAGCGCGAACATCCGCTCGGCGGGGGCTTCGGACTCCGAATCCGAAGATGAGGAGGACGCAATTTCCCGCCAGCGCCGTGCGGCGCAGGGAGTCATGAATTGGCGCCGTGCTGATTTTTACCGGCGTTGATTTATTTTATTTTTTTTATTCATTTTCGAAAGTAATGTGTTAATAATCCGATGCGGTGGTCTAGTAGTTAGCGTGCTCGTCTCTAAGATCTAAGCATCAGGAGGTCGAATCCCGGCTTCGTATGTTTTAGCCGAGAAAGGAAAAAAACATGGACGAGACGAAGCTCCAGACATATACATCGGTCACTGGCACACGGTAACTCCAAGTGTGAGTGTCGGATGTATATAGCTGTACTCCATTGTTTTCATTCTCGGTGCGACGCGACGAAAGTCCGGCGGTGGGAAACCAACCTGAGACCGTACCGGCGTAGGGGACGTAGCGTACCCATCGCCCGAGACGCCGCGTTTGTGTATCAGACTCGACGCTCCGCAATAGCTATCCCTGGCCAGGGTGTAAGTTATCGTGCTCGGGCTTCATGGCACAGGGGTATGGTGCAACATAACGATGCTTCTAGATATACCAGACGACTATCCTAGAATACTTTGAGCCTTACCTCCTTAACCTGGGGCTCTGAGACGGCCGACCATGATCCCTAGCATGAATACATTTAGGGAAGCCCGGGGCCGGGGGACTAGGTCGATGATACCCTGAGCAACCGACAATTCAAAGTAGGGATAAGGTGGCTTGGTCGTGTGACCCAGATACCCTGTGCAACCGGTAATAGCCTACGAGGGGTTGCTGGGGGACGGGAGACTTTTTTTAAATTCGGGAGGAGGGGAAATCTTACATAAGACACCCTGATGTTGTGGGTAGTGTTGGATTCTTACCGACTAAAAACCCTCCTCCCTCTCCGCACCCCACACTGGACCCGCTTTCGCATTACTACAGTGTGGTGAGTTGATCGCCCTTCATGGGCTCCTCTCCTGCTTGCATCTATCGTTTCACGAGTCTAACCGTTCAGGAGTGCTTCCTGCACGTCTCGCGCTACTCTGCTTGCCTTCCATTCCCTCTCGGTCTCCTCCTTCTTCCTCATAATCCCCGTTATGTTGTTTTCGGCTATTCTCCGGCCTCCTAGCTTCTCGTCGTGTTGTAACCTATCGTTTTCCGATGCTGGACACCTAAAGACGGTGTGTTGTGCATCATCCAGGCTGTGTCCGCAGTGGAAGCACTCCGTGGTTTCGTTCTTCTTAAAGCGCTCCAGGTACGCATTGAAGCACCCATGACCGGTGAGCGCCTGGATAAGGCGGTATCCCACCTGCCCATGCGCCCTGCCATACCGTGCCACTACTCTAGGGATGAGACTGTGCGTCCATCGTCCCCGAGTGTCGTTCTCCCATCGGATCTGCCATCTGTCCATCAGCCTTTGGCGTGCTCTTTCTTTTACAACCGCTCTCTTTTCCTCCGTGCCGTGTCTCTCTCTGTACTGCTGCAGTTCTTCATAGACTTCCTGCTTCTCGCGAATCAACAAGTCTATTGGTGGTGTGCCAGCAAGTACCAGCGCTGCGCCTTGAGAAACTGTCCCGTAGGCAGATATGACCCTTAGAGCACTTCGTCTCTGCACTCCTATTAGCCGCTGCCTCGCTCCTAACTTATCGACAGCCTTTGCCCATATTGCCGCCTCGTAGAGAATCTTTGCGTGTACCACGCTGTTGAGGAGTTTCCGTTTCTGCTTCCGAGGCCCACCAATGTTCGGCATCAGCCGTACTAGTGCTGCTGCCGTGGATGCTGCTTTCTCAGCGGTTTTGGCTGCGTGATCTATGAACCGGAGACTACTGTCGAGCTGTACACCCAGGTACCTTAAGGCCCCACAACACGGTGCAAATTGTTTTTTTTTCTTTTTTCTGAATGATGCATGTGTTAAGAATGTTCTCACAAATTTTTTTGAAGATATTTGTAAAATTGACGAAGATACAGCATTTTCTGTGAAACGGTTCGACGCGAGCGACCGCGCCGAGCGGCAGGTGTGCGGCTGCCGACCGAGTCTGCTACCTACCGACCCTTTGTTGGCCTGCATGGTCCACAATTCTTGAAAGATATTTCCGTTAGGCCTGGTCTTAATTTCAATTAGGCTGGTTTTAATCAGAATAACAACGAGTGTTTAAACTCCGTTATATGGAAATTTGCGCCAAAGGCATCGTGGAACGGCAATCCCACTGTTGAAACTGCCGCTAATATCGCCTCAATACTTTTTAACAATGGCTATATTGGCCTCATAAATGTATTGGAGGTGTTAAATATCAAAATTGGCGAGAAGCTCTATCGATATTGTGAAACCATGGACGAGAAGCGTATATTCGACGCAGACCTCGAAGCCAAAAATAGCACGCATGAGGGTCGTTTGCGTGGAAAAAATCAAAACACCAATCAATCTATGGATACTGACGAGCTGTTCTATGGTTCAGGAATAGCAGACTAACGGCGAGAAACATTATAATAACAGACAAGAAAAAATTTAGCTTTTACGTACGAATTATTCGTTACCAAAACTTTGAACGCGTTTTTCTCGAAAAAACTTTTTTCAACCTTGTCGACGACATATTTAAAAAACTATACATCCAACTTGCATGGGCCAAGTTTTAAATTGTTCGCAAAGCCAGTCTCTACGTCTCCACGTAGCAATTTTTTCATAAACGGTCCCCTTCCATTAAAAAAATATATAAACACTACAAAAAATTTCGTGAAATTTGAAGTTAAAAATTTTCTGGTCCGCCATTTTTTATTTTTTGTGATATCGGGTTTTCCCTACGTCATGATGTAAACCTAAGTGTCTAGTTTCTAAATAATTTTTTTATTTTTCAGATGAACTGTATAGCTTTATCGATGTCGACCGCCGAGCAACAATTTAGCCGGAGTGCACTTTTTGACTGGACGTATACCGCAAACAACGCTGTGTATTAGGATAAATATTTTTTTATACACTCTTCTATATGTATATATTGACCACGAGAATTATTAAAAAATGTCGACACATAGTTTACTTGTAAAAAATTACGAAAAATGTACCCTCTTCCCGCGCTCGCACCGTGTTGTCGGGCCTTAAGGACTTTGACTAAGGTATGTTCTGCCCTTCCAGAACTAGTACTGGTGGCGTGAATAACCTTTTGTCCCTGATGAGTATCGCTTCCGTTTTGTGGACGGCCATCGAGAGACCCTTCTCCTTTAACCACTTACTCGCCCGGCTGAGGCTTTCGTTAGTCGCTAATTCCAGTGTACTGGTTGACTTCGCTGTTACTACCACTGCAGCGTCATCGGCGAAACCAACTATGGTTGCTCCTCTTGGGAGGTCAAGGTTAAGCAGACCGTCGTACATGACGTACATGATCGTACATGATCGTACATGACCTCGTACTCGACTTCCCCAAACTCCGTGTCGTAGATCAGTTTTCTATCGCTCAGATAGATGTCCACCATCCGCCTTAAGTATTCTCGTGTCTGTCTCGTTTCAAGGGCCTCCATGATGACGTCCCACCTAGCTCTAATAAACGCATTTTTTATATCGAGCGTCACGAGTGCGCAGTAGCCCTTTGAGTGCCAAGTACCCTTCCTCACTGTTTCGGCTGCCTTAATGACTTCTGCAATAGCGTCCACCGTAGTTCTCCCCTTTCTGAAACCATACTGGTTTGGGGACATTCCACCATTTCTTTCGATGTGCTTCTCAAGTCTTCCGAGTAAAAGCCTCTCCAAGAGTTTACCCATGTTGTCCAGGAGGCATATCGGTCGGTATGACGATGGATCGTCCAAGGGCTTGTCCCCCTTTCTCAGTAGGACCAACTTCTGTCTTTTCCATCGCGCGGCGAAGGCTCCTTTCTGGAGGCATGTGTTGTACGTGTCCAACAACAGTTCCGGCCAAACTTCGACCACGATGACTTCGTTTGGTATATTATCCGGACCGGGTGCTTTCCCTGGCCGTAGTCGCCTTCTTGCTTCTTGGATCTCTTCGATACTCAAATGTGTTGCTACTGTTTCGATGGCTTGCCGGTCTTCCGCTGGTCTTCGTTCCTGGACTGGGAACAGCGTGTTGACTATTTCCCTCATTCGTTCCGGGCATGATATTCCGGGTATTTGTTGCCGACCCACCAGTTTTTTCGAAACGATCTTGTAGGGGCGGCCCCACGGATCCTCTTCGATCGAACGACAGAGGTCTTGCCAGCACTTTCTCTTGCTACTTTTGATGGCCGTCCGTAGCCTTTTTCTTGCCTCCTTGAAATTTGCTTGCTACTACTGTTTCCTGTCCGTCAGCCATATCTGTCTGGCCTCTGTCCCGCCGTCTGCGGCGTTGAGCCGCCCGGCGTGCCGCCAAACATTTCGTTCGCACGTCGTTGATTTCGGAGTTCCACCAGTACACTGACTTTCTTGCATTTGAGGTCTTTTTACGATTCGGCATGGCTGCATTGCATGCTTCGGTGATGATTTTCACGGCGTAGTCTACGAGCCACTCAGTGTCGCCGGCCTCTGAGAGTCTTCGCAGCTTCCCTTGGAGTTTTGCTGTTTCCAGCGCCGCTCTTATTTGGGTCTTATCGAGCCTCCGCAACATCCATCCGCAACCGTTGTTTTGCTGGACGGACGCGTTTCGCTGCTGCCCCTCCGTTTCCTTTTTCAAACGGAATTCCAGGTACTGGTGATCGCTAAGAGTAGTATCCTCCAGCACTTTCAATCCCTCCGCTCTGGTAGCGATGCCTTCCGTAGCAAGTGTGACATCTACCACCGGTGTTTCCCCTTCAAAAGGTAAAAGAATTCCCCTCGTTGAGGACTACGAGATCCAACCTGCCTATTATTTCGGAGAGGACTTCGCCCCTGTGATCCATTCTACTGGAGCCCCATTCTGGAGATTTGCAGTTGAAGTCGCCTGCTACGAGAAACTCCCCACTCGCCGTTCTTAAATTTTCTTCCAATTGGTCGATCTGTCTCAGGAAATCTTCGTGGTCTAGATTCGGTGAGAAATAGCAGCTATAGATCTTTACCCCCTCTATGTCGACCCATATGAAGTTAGATGCCGGTTTCCCGACCTCCCTTATCGTCAAGTCTCGATTTAGTACGGCAATGCCTGCCCTACCTGTTGCGTCCTGTAACCACGTTCCAGTGTCCAGATTCTTGTACTGTTCGCTGATTATCAGTACGTCGGCGCCCTTTTCCGCGGCGACTTGCATCATAAGGTCCTGTGCCTCGCGGCCCCTTCCCAGGTTGATTTTCAAGAACTTCGTCAATTTTTCGCTTGTTTCAGTGCCTTCTGGAACGCCGGACACCTTGCACTACCGAGGATGTGTTTTGCATCCACCTCCTCTTCGTTGCATATTGCGCAGAAGGCCTCCTCTTTGCAATCCTTTGCAAAGTGATTTTCCTTCCCGCACAGACGGCACAACTTTAATCTGTCAGGCCCCTTACAGTCCAGGGCTACATGACCAAACCCTTGGCACTTGAAGCATCGTCGAACTTGCGTCTTCTCCCTAACCCGACACATGACCCATCCTATTCTGACCTTGCCTGCTTTCAGCAACTTCGCCGCGATCGCCTCCGACACGGTCACTCCCGCTATTTGCGTCCCTCCGAAAGCTTTCCGGGTGGACCTTATTTTCACGGCTTCGGGGTGGTTTTGCTCCGCTGCCGCTAGTATAGCTTCCACTACCTCTTCCTCTTTGGTGACCTCATCTAGGTCTCGAATTTCTAGCTTGTAGCTTTCAGCCATCGTTCGTACCGTTGCCTCGTTACCTAGAAGACTTGCCACTGCATTCCTCAGTTTTTCGGGTTCTCCGCTTCCTTTCTTTATTTCCACCAGGAGTTCGCCGCCTCGAGTGCGCCTTATACCCGATATCTCGACTCCGCAACGTCCTGGATCCACCTTTGTTTCAATTTGACGGAGCATGTCTGCGTACGAGACGCCTTCCATAGGTTTGACCGCCACTGCGTCGGGCCGTCTGCTGCGGTAACCCTTCCCGGGTGGCCATTTGGAGCTCTCCTTTTCTTGCTTTCTATTTTTCCTCCGCTCCACGGTTTCCCAGTCGGACTTCTGCGCGTCGGAATCGGGTAGTCGATTCCTGATCTGGGGAGTGCTGTTTGGTCCTTGATCGTTGTGTCTCTTTACTTCGTCGCCGTTTTTCTGGCGTTTGAACCTGGGGAGGTGAAGACGCTACTCGCTTCTTTTTGTCGAGGTCGAGGCCGCCTCTCCTAGCTGGTACTCTTGGCTTTTCTGCGACACTCGTCTTCTGTTTTGTCTCTTCTGTGTGCACCTGTGTGGCTGCATCCTTCCTTTCTACAACCTTTATCTCTTGGCTCGCTGCGTTTTGAATCTGGAGTGCCATGTTTGATGTAGCTCCAGTTTGCGCTTCCATGCAGGCTTGCACGAGATCTCTCTTGTGGGCCTCTCTCGTCTTCTGTAGGGCTTCGCGGTAGTCCTGGATCTGCTGATCGATGATATCTGCCTCGGTTATGGTGTCTCGGATAGGCTTGTGAATATTCTTCGCCTCTCTGACTATGTCGTCAATGATTTGGACGCGTTTACCTAGTTATTTAAATGCTTCCGTCTCATCGTTCTCCAGCATCACCAGCTGCTGCTGTTGTTTGTTGACTCTATGGTCTATCAGCCTTTCCATTGGTGTACTCTCAATAGCCGTCGACGGGTCTTCCACTTTAGTAGTAGTTGCAGTAGTTTCGTGAGTTTGGCTCCCCCCAAAATCCATGGAGCCGGCACCAACCACCGAGGCTTCTGACCGATCGGAGTTGGCGGCGAGATTTGCCCCGAAGGGCTTGCTCGCTTGGGGTACGTTACGTTTTGCCTCACTTGCCATATTTGGTTTTTCTTCGGGGTACCTTCCCCTAGGTTTTATTTAGAGGTATCCTTCCTCTTCGCACCGCATTTGGTCCGCGGGGACTATTTCGCCCCAGTCCGCCAATCGCTCCGACAGGGTTGAAGCGTTCGGTCAGGGCCTCCCCTATCCGCCACCCGGGGACGCGCTCCAGTCGGAGTTGGGTCTCTCCGCGGGGGAGATGTCCTGAAAAGGCCATGACCCCCTTGGAGGGGGGACGGGAGACTGACCCTGTGTTAATGATACCCTGTCTAACTGGCAACCCCAAGAAGAGATGCCGGACGACGGGGGACTGGTCAAGATACACTGAGCAACCGGTAATAGCCCACGAAGGGTTGCTGGGAAACGGGGGACTGACCAAAATACCCTGAGCAACCGGAAGTCCCTAATGAAAAGGTGAAAAGTTGCAGAAGTAGGTGTGAAAAAAAGTCAATGACATCATGAGGAACGACTGTCGGTTGTGTTCCGCGTCTGAGGAACACAACGTGGACAATTAGGGCGGTGTGTGTGCCCCACGGGGCCCGAGTACAATAGTTCAGCTGGACTGAGTGCTCGTATAAATTTAAAAAAAAAGTGTTAATAAAAATTATTTCTTCGCCGTAATTGCTGGTTGTTACTCATCGTTTTTTTTTTCGTTCCCCATTTCCTTCCGTTCACCGCCGACTCGCGACGCCACCCGGGGAATAATGGGCGGCTCCACCACCGGGTCTCTCGCCCTTCGCCGCCGGGCGTTGTAGATGATGTAGCCGACCAAGGCCAGCAGGGCGAGCGTGCCTATCGAATACTGGCCCACCGTATGGAAGAGTTGCGTGCAATTCGGCGAACTTTCCATCTTCGTGGGTTTTTTCAGCGTCTCCAGCTTCGTCTCGGCTTTGCGTATCAGTACGCTCAACTTTCGCAGTTCCCTCGGGCTGCTCACTGCGGGATCGAGTTTCACGTCGACGGCCTCCGCCAGTACCCGCGGTATTTCCTCTTCCTCGGCAGGCGACAACGTAAGGTTCTATACGGGCACATAGCCCGTACCGTCGACCGGCTGACACCAGCGTTTCACCGTTTCCAGTTTGAAGTCGGCTGCGGTGACGACACATTGTTCGTGTAGGGTCAACGGCCCCGTGCCGTCGAGATGCTCCTGCTGCGTCGGCTTATCGTGGCAGCCGATGCTCACCCTCGCTCCACGCGGTGACACATAAAGCCATCGCCCGGCTTGCCGCATACCCATTACGAGAGTGTGGGTGAGCTTCAACACCTTCTTCGGGCAGAGTTGCCCCTGACCTACGGTACCCTCGGCGTAGAGTCGTACATTTCCAGCGTCGTCTCTACGACCTGCAACTGTTTCCTCATACCTTCCTTCAGGGTCTCTTGGGTGCCTTGGATTACCGCGATTTCGGCATCAATTCGTTCCCCATCCGCTGCGTCCAGATTGCCGGTAATAGCCTTCGGTGCCCAGGCTGTCGACCAAGCCTCGAAGTCTGCGACCTGGTTCCGCGCCGACGAGATCCTGAACGACTCTCACGCTTTCCTCGATTTTTTCTGAGAGTCAGACGAGATGCTCCAGCATCTCTGCGCAATGGCCGTCCGGGCTCCCGTACCTTTCACATTTTATTCGAACCTCGCTGAGCTGGACGTTAATTTGATGCTTCATGTATGCCAAGTTCGACAGGTTCATCCGAATTGCCAGGGTCCATACGTTGGTGTAGATGTGCAGCAATCCAGTCTTCTCAAAGTACAGCCCGGGAGTATCCCTGAAGGGCTGTACCTCGTATCGGCTATCTGGCGTGGCGCCTACGGCCTATTGACCCGCCAGCAGGAACCCGTAAATTTTTTATGGAATTTCTTTTTAATATGGGTTTTTCTTTCGCTTAACCTTATTTCTGGAGCGAAGCCTTGTCGAAGCCGGAGACAGTCCGCGTGGGATTTTTTTTTACTCCTCCACGTAATTTTTCAGCCGATCTACATGTACTGTGACCACCCGCCGTCCCTGGCGGAGGGTGTAGTTGGAGGGAGGATGTACCTCCACGATAGGTTCCAATCCATTACGGCGTTAACTTTGCGGTTCGCCCCCGGCGCACCGTTTAGTCGTGTAATAAAACCTGATCGCCGACCTTGAACTTCCTTTCCCAAGCTTTCTGGTCATACTGGACCTTAGCTTGCTCCTTGGCGACCTTTAAATTCCCGCGTGCCGTCGACCAGGCTGCGCGCAGGCGCTACCGTAGTTCCTGTGCATAGTCGTCGTACGCATAAGTGGGCCTCGGCTCCCTTCGAAGGGCAGTAGGCTCTGCGTCTTCCCCATAGACCAAGCAGTGCGGGGTGAATCCGGTTGCCGTGTGTGGAGTTGTGTTGTACGTACCCATGGCGTATGGCAACCACTCGTCCCAATTTTCCTGATCCCTGTCTATGTAGCCCTTAAGGTTCTCTGCAAGGGTCCTATGTGAACGTTCCAATGCCCAATTCGACTGGGGGTGATATGCAGTCATCTGTATTTTGTTTATGTGTAGCAGCCGGCATACCCCCTTAAAAGTTGCGCTGAGGAAGTTCGTGCCCTGGTCGGTAAGGACGGTCTCCGGCGTTCCGTACCGACATATGATTTCCTTAGCGAATGCTCTGGCCACCTCGTCCGCCTGTTGCGTTTCCAGTGGTATCGCCATGCTGTATTCTGTGAGTAAATCCTGGAAGGTAAGGATATACTTATTCCTCCGTTCAGTCTCGGGCAGGGGTCCTACAATGTCCATGGCACACTTTTGGAAGGCTCGTGTTGGAGTGTCCGTGATCACCAATGGTACCTTCTGGACCGGCCGTATTTTGTTACGTTGGCATCTGTCACATTGTGCCACGTATTCCTCTACTTCCTTTCTCATGCCGGGCCAGGTATACCTCATTTTTATACGTGCGAGCATCCGAGCAACCCCCTGATGCCCCCCCCCCCCCCCCCCCCCAGGGGTGCATCATGGTGCTCCTGGAGTATCTTGATTTTCTCCTCCTTGCTCAGGCGTTCGCCGTCTGATTGTACTAGCTCGTTCTCCTTCCCGCGGTGCGCGTTGGGCTGACCGTCCGCGGGGTTATACTCCTGGCTGGCCGCTGCCTCTCCAGTCGCGCGGGTTGCGGCTCCTTGGCGCTCCCGTGTGCGCGGCCGATCGCTGACTTCCTTACCATCGCTGCTGCTCGTCTTACGCGATTCCTCGTTCGTTTGTGAGCGCGTTCGCCGTCCATTCGAACTTACTGTCCTTTTTTGTAAGTTCCGTCAAGGGTTTTGCGATTTTCGAAAAATCCTGGATAAATTTTCGGTAATACCCTGCGAGTCCGAGGAAGGACTGCACTCCCTTGACGTCTTTGGGGGTTGGAAAACCCCGCACGGAGGCGACTAACGCCGGATCAGGGCGTACTCCCTCGCTGGAGATCACGTGCCCGAGGTATCGGGTTTCTAATTGTAGAAATCGGCATCTTGCCGGTTGAAGGGCCGACTTCGCTTCCCGTAGGCGTTGGAATGCTTCGTGGAGCCGACTGTTGTGCTCCGTCAAGGTCGCTCCAAAAATAACGACGTCGTCCAGATAGACGTGGCATTTGAACCCTTCGAGCCCTGCTAGTACCGTACTCATGAGCCTTTGGAATGTCGGTGGAGCATTTTTCAGCCCGAAGGGCATCCGTGTATACTCGAAATGCCCCTGTGACGTGGAGAAGGCCGTTTTCTGTTTATCTGCTTCCGCCATCGGAATCTGGTGGAAGCCTGACGCGAGATCGAGCGTCGTAAAGTAGTGAGCTCGTCCCAGCTGATCCAATATTTCCGCAATATGCGGCAGTGGGTACGAGTCTCCAATGGTGACTTCGTTTAGCTTACGGAAGTCGACCACTACTCGCATTTTTACCTTTCCTGCTGCGTCAAGTTTTTTTTGCCACCACGAGCAGCGGAGCGTTCCATTGATTCTGGCTCGGCTGGATAATACCATCCTTGAGCATGCCCTTCGTCTGCTCTTGCACCTCCCTTTTGTCCGCTTCGTGCAGGCGATAAGGGTGTACCTTGATGGGCTGCACCCCTTTGATAATTGGGATGCTGTGCTCTATCATATTCGTATGTTGTACCCCGGGTCAACGCCCGATTGTTCGAGGAATGCGCTTGCCCAATAATCGCGGTTGGCAACGAGCGCGTGACGCGTCGTTGCAACATACGGAATTTATAGAACCGACGAAATAGCATTTAAGAAGGTGGAATTAATTAGTCAAGTCAGCTATTGGGAAATATTGGAAACAGGGAACCGGACAGGCAATCCGGTGTAACGGGCGCAACCTAATATTTTGTTGCATTCGACTTCGAATATTTATTCGAGCGTATCGATACGGAGTTTCCGTTCGATACGCTCTTCATAGAAGCCCTTAAGGCTATCATGCATCCGGACCGCCGTGAGCGTCGACTTATCGTCTAGTCTAAACACTCTTCGACTATTCGATTGATTCTTTATTCTTTTGTCAAGCGAGCGCGAAGTCTTCGGCTTCACGTCCGCTTCATCAGTTCAGCTCCGACGACCGACCAGTACACTACACCTCCGAATTATACCTTCAGTTATACTTTACGAAACTCTCCGACTAATAAAACCATTGTCTTACACCAAATAAAGTCTTTACGCAGTGCCTGACTCATCGACCATCCATTACAATTTGGTGTCAGAAGTGCGGGAACTACACAAACACGTCCACATAAAAAAAAAAAATTCGAAAAATTGAACTTTCATAAATTTTTTTTTTTTTTTTTACACTCGTGTTCGAGCCGCAGCTCACACACCCGGAATCAACAAACGTGATCGAGCCGTGCTGGCACACAACAAAAAAAAACAATGAACAACAACAAAACGAACAGTGACATAGTGAAAAAAAGTGAAGGAAAAGGAAAAACAAACAATACAGAAACAAACAATAAAGTGAAAAGACACTACAAACGGTGAAAAAAAAACAGTGAATAAACAATACAGTGACAAGACACTTTATAAATAATAATTTAGACATTAAATATATATATTGTGATGATACTTTATTCTCTTCAAGTCAAAAATAGGGACAATCCGGGAAATATAGGGCGAGGGAAAGGGGGAAAATAATACACCAAAATTTTGTGTAGAAAAAGAACGTAATAACTTAATCTTTAATCCTCAGTCGTTCGATGACTGGCAAATAACAAAAGAAGTAAAAAAATCCTGCCACTTCAACGCCGTTACTGGTACGTTGAAGGGTTCGATAACAAAAATAAACAATATCGATAATAATCCGACAAAAAAAAGGGGGTCGCAATAACAATTATAGTAAACAATAGAAAGTAAGTGGAGAAAGGGCAAAGAACTCAAAAATAAAGAAAAAAAACGAAATAATCAATACGCAAGGGAAATAAGAAAATAGAAAAATAATCAGTACTCGGGGGAAAAAATACGAAGGTCGAACAATAATTAATACGCGGAAAAAAAATAAGAAAGTCGAAAAATAATTAATAACAAAACTGATGAAAATAGCGAAGCTTATAATAATCGCCGGACGGCGATTCGCAAGGGTCAACCGCAGGGTGGAGGGGGGGGGGGCTGGCCGGTGAAGGTTCTACACAAAACTGGTCGAAATCGGTCAAAACTAGAACAATACCAAAAAGAGAAAAATGAGTCAAAACGTTATCAGACTTTTTTGGGCGCCAGCTACTGCGACGGTGTAGCACCGGAACTCTCGATTATTAATCGGAAACAGAAAAAAGAGAAGAAAAATCTATTACTGTTCACGGCACACGGCTAGCGGGAATAGGGGAGGGAGGGGGATGAGACTTCTCAGGCCGAGGGCACTGTCCAGGGCTTCTTAACAAATTACCTCGATTTTCACAATATTTCACGAAAAAAATAGAAAAAGAATAACTCAATGTCAGGCGGGAATCGATGGGAAAAACTCTAATTAACTAAATATCACTTATGCGAATTTTACGCCGCTCACCACGCGCGCGATTCCTCTTTGCTCGTGTGCAAAAATGTCGAGCACGTGTCGACCACGAGGCAAAGTCTATTACGACAAATTTTTACAAAATACGGGGTACTCGGGGTAGGAAAACGGGTCGAACGGGTTGGGAAAAATGTGGGTAAAAACTGACGATATCGGTGGGCTCACTCACTCAATACACACTGGACTCAATTATAAATCTTTTCCCTCGAATCAGCGGACAGCCTCAGTCGTTATAAAATTCCGTGTATCGGTCCAAATCGTGTCCCTAGGCTATCGCTGATTCGTCATAAGGGCGGGCTATACTCTCCGTAAGGAGTCTGATCGGTGGACAATGGATAGCCGAGTCGTCTTAAGTTTCACAATTACCTCACACTCGCTATACAATATGTTACTACTTAAAATTAATGACTCCCGGTCTCACACACACGTTCGCTCGCACGCGGCTCGGCTCGGAGAGTGAGGGACATGGCGGCGTCTTCTTCTTCCTGGACGTTGGCGCTGATGACAATAGGGAAACGAGAGCACCTGTGCGTCAACTTCGGTCGGTAATTGGAGTCATGGGTGGGCGTGTCTCCTCCGGACGGCGAGGGGTGGCGACAGAGGTCCCGCTGGATCGTCGATCGATATCGTACGTCGACGATGCCAGCGGCGGCGGACAGGCAGGCGGGCAGTGGCGACTTTTCGGCGGGCTTTTTGAGGCTTTTTCGGCGGGCGTCTTCAGGACTTTTCTCTCCACGATCCTCCTACCTTCCTCAGCATCAGCACGTCGGCTCTCGTTCCTTTGCTGCTTCGGAAGATTTTGATCGTCGGGCCGTCGGGGGGGGGGGGGGGGAGGGGATGCCGATATTGTCTTCGAGTCACGCACACTCATACAAGGGTAACGGGAGGGAGAAAAAAGGGAAAATTAAACACTATCTTACACAAAATATATCATGGAAAAAACGTAAAAAATATCCGGGTCTAACGTTGGGTGAGCGGCGGACTCGAGCCGAGTTTGGCGAGGGACTTGTGACGTACCACGTCACAATATACATATTAAATAATATTAATAAAATAATAAAACAGCGTGAAAAAGAAAAGTGACTAAAACAACACAGATTATAAGTCGTTTTCTTTATGGAAATGCTATACGAACGAACCCTCTGGCGACAACGCAAACGGCTTTGGCAACCGTTTGCGGATTGCCGGCCCCCCGGGCTGGCAACAAATCGAACACATTACAAAATCCACGTTCAGTGGTCAGCGAAACTCAGGCATCAAAAAGTAGGGCTCGTATTAGGCCCAGCCCTGAGATACGCTGGTGCAGACGCAACGGTCTCGGAAGAATACAGAGCCGTTGCGTCGTCTCGGAAAAATCCACGATCATACGCGTGGGCACGTTTCTGGAACGACGGCAGGAATCCGCCTAACGTCAAAGACCGCACTTCTACTTTTTGTATCGCCGTGGCCCGGCGCGTGTTTACACGCTGCCTACCTCCCGATATGTTTCCTATTGTAGAGAGACGGTCGACGAAGTGGTGCTCCTGCGAATCGTTTGTTCGTGTCTCGTTTGTAGTCGCTGGTCAGCGAAACTCGGGCATCAAAAAGTAGGGCTCGTATTACGCCCAGTCTCGAGATACGCTGGTGCAGACTTTTCGAACGTCCTTAAAATCCAATAAGACTCATACCACACTATGAGCCCCTGTTGGTTCGAACGGTTATCTGGCCCTTGCGATCGCTAATGCTACACCGCATGGTAATCCCTTGGGCTGGCTCGAACGGAGTAGTAAGTCCAGCGAACTCGCAGGTGTGGTCGAGTTCGTGGTTGGCATAAGCAGGCCCGGTTGATACGACTTGGCTAGTTTCATTCCCTGAGGATGCTCTGGGTGCTTTTCCCCAAGAGCATTCGGTATATGGTTCTCGGTGTCGACTTCGGTTGGCAACGAGCTTGTCCATCGTGGTGCATGCATTGAACGGAGACCGTATATATGAAACGAACCTTGAAGTTGATGCCGTCGAGAGGGGAGGGCTCTCGCTTTCGGTCTACCCCGGGTGGCCACCGAACCACTCGTTAGACTAATAGTGAATCCATCACTGGGTCAGTCATTGGAGCCTGGGAGAGGCCATACCTTGCCTGTCGGACGCGGTGTTTGACGGTTGGTAGTCGTCCGATATCGCCTCAATTCGAGGAGGACTCTGGGGGGCACATTGCAGCGCAACATGAAAGTAGGTAGGATTCGTTGTGTATGCTCTTAATGGGCGAGAAACCCTCGGGTCGAGCATAGAATGACGGTTTCGTGCCGGATTTCTTACACATTATCAAAACAATACAGACAAAACAAAAAAAAAAACAGTTTTTGTGAGTGTCGGAAGGAGTGAGGGTGTGCGGAGCCAGTGTCGAGTGAGCGAGCGACGTCGGGTTTACCGACCGCCAAACTCCTCGCGCAGCGGCAGCCGCCGACGTTACCACCGGCGAGCCGTCATTGACCGCGGCATCGATTCACCGCGACTCGACATCCACCGTCGATCAACCGCCGTCGCCCACCGTTCACCTCCGTCAAAAATATAATAAAATAGAAGGAAGGAAGGACGAAAAAGGGAAAAAAACGATTACTAAAATTCAAACCGAATGTTAATTTGGCTTACGATCGCCGTGGTAATGTAAGTACCAACTTATATATATATTTTATTCTGTTTACAAAAAAGCGTAGCAAAAATTTTGTTTTGGAAACAATATATACATAATACTTCTTCTCAATAGAGAATTAGTATCCCGCGGGAACCGAGCTCCGAATGCTGACGCGACGCGTGTCAGTGGCGTACGACCGCCGAGAGCATCTAAAATACATCTACAAATCGGAAAAAAATAATAACAATTTCCTTATTCCCTTTTTAATAAAAACAATATTAATACAATAAATAAGTGAAATATATATATACAAAAAGAAGTAGAAAGAAAACAAAACGCCCCTCATACCAGACGGCAGCGAATATATATATATATATATATATATATATATATACATATAAATTATTCCTTTTTATATAAATAAAATAAATAATTTGTTTCTTTTCTTTAACTTTCAAATTTTTTATTTTGTAATTTTTATTAAAAAAAACAACTCAATAATTAATTAACGAAATAAATAATTTGTTAACAAAAAAAAAAAACTCGGACACATTAAATGATTAGCTTTGTATCAATTTTTCTCACTTCAAAAAAAATAATATAAAGTAAGAATATATACACATTTAAAAAAAAGAAGGAGGAAAACAAAAAAAAACGAAATGGAAAAAAAATTTACTTCACATTTCTCTTGCGGTTTCTTAACTGAAACCCGATAACAATTTGCCATCCCTAAACAATATAAAAAAAAACAAACAACATATATTAGTAACAATCAACAGTTATTTTTCCTATACATTAATAAATATTTACAAAAAGAGAGAAAGGAATAATTTCTTTTTTCCTAATTTTTACCACAAATTAAAAATAAGTCCGCCGAAACGGCCTCGGCGTACGCGCACAAATAGCGCAAATAGTTTTTTCCGCTCATCGTTGTCTGAGGAACCAAAGGAAAAAATGGTCGACGAAGGCAACGGTAACAACAATAACCCCGTACCAAACACAATGAAGCTCCGAGACGTACAAAATCTTGTACCAAACTTCGACGGCAGAAATCTGCCACTTAACAATTTTATATGCGCATGTAATAATGCTGCAAAACTCGTAGCAGAAAACGATCGACCTCAATTCCTGACAATTGTACTGCTTAAACTGTCTGGAGTTGCAGCCGATATTACTGAATCGAAAACATATGATACACTAGAATCACTCTTGAGAGATCTCAAGAGCGCTTTCGCCAAACCAGTCGAGCTATCGGATCTGGAAACCGAATTAAAATCTAACACCTAAAATTATGGCGAAACCGTTCTCATCTACGCAACGCGTACGCGAAAAATCGCGAATAAAATTAAGAACAGACTGAAAGAAGTTTACCGAAACGAAGCACAACGGGATTATCTAGTGTGACGATGCTTCCTGGTCCTTGACGCTTCCAAACGGGACAATCGGGGACAATAGGGCGAGGGAAAGGGGGAAATAATACTCCAGTATTTTGTGTAGCAAGGTGGAAAAATGACTTTTAATAATGATAACTGTTCGGTGAATGGTAGATAACAAAATAATAGGCAGTCTCAACAATAATCATAAAAGAAAAGTTCGCAATAACAATAATAATAACCAACTCACAAAGAAAAAAAATGAGAGAAGGCGGCAAAGAATTCAGAAATAATAATAAAAAAAACCGGAAATAATCACTACGCAAGAGAAATAAGAAAATAGAAAATCACTCAATACTCGGGGGGGGGGGGGGGGGGGGGGGAAATAAGAAAATAGAAAAATAGTTAACGCTGGGCCGAATACAAAAGTCGAAAAGTAATTAATACGCGGGGGAAAATACTAAGGTCGAAAAAAAATAATTGCTACGCAGGGCGAAATACCAAGGTCGGACAATAATTAATACTCGGGGCAAAATATACCGGTCGGAAAATTATTAATGCTCAAAAAGAAAAAGAAAATCGGAAAAAAATAATCAATAACAAGACTTACGAAAATACTATGGCTTACGGTAATCGCCGGGACGGCAATTCGCAGGGTCAATCGCAGGGAAGGGGAGGGGAGGAGGGGCTGGCCGGTGGATATTCTACACAATGCTGGTCTTACGTTAGCAACTCAAAAAAAATCTCAAAACTCGGGGAACAATCACTTATTTTTGGGCGCCAGCTACTGTATCGGTGTAGCACCGCGACTCTCGATTTAGTTAATCGAGTTCAACCAAAGGAAAAAAAACAAGAAAAAAGGAAACAAAATCTATTGCCTTTTTACGTCACTCGGCTAGCGGGAACGGGGGAGGGAGGGGAATGAGACTTCTCAGGCCGCAGGCACTGCCCAGGGCTTCTTGACGATATTACCTCGGCACGAAAAAAAAAAGATACAGCAAAATTTCAATAATTACACAAAAAAATAGATACTATGAAC
Source organism: Stenichneumon culpator (assembly GCA_964017025.1). Classification (NCBI taxonomy): domain Eukaryota; kingdom Metazoa; phylum Arthropoda; class Insecta; order Hymenoptera; family Ichneumonidae; genus Stenichneumon; species Stenichneumon culpator. The sequence continues at coordinate 7,383,064 of OZ024775.1, read as the reverse complement.
GATTTTCTAGTTTCGGGGGGTAGGGGAAAATACGCTAACGGTCGCGCGCTGTAAATCTCCGCGATCGCCACCACTCACGCGCACAACGAGAAATAAAGAAAAATGCCGGCGCACGTGGCAGCCGGTGATCGACGGTCGAAGACAATACAATAAAAAAAAACCACTTAAAATTACCAGGGGGGTGACGGGCAAATTTTCAGGGGAATGTGGGAAATGGGACAGTCAATCAGGTAGAAATGGGGGAAGGGAAACTCAAAAAGTACTCACTCAACCGGTCTCTTACGATTCGTATCGCTTACAATAATCCGTGCGATCACGCTCTCACTCAAGTCCGTTCAATATTCCTGGTTCGTTCCGGTTCGATATAATTCCCAATATTTGGCCCAATTCGTGTCCGTGGGCGTACAATTCTGGTCGTAATAGCTGCGGGAACTCTCCACGAAGGAGTCGGGTATAACGTGGCTTGCCGGGTCGATATAAATTCCAAAAAACTTTGCTCGTATATTCGCTCGTCTGTCATACACAATCGCTCTCTCACACGCCGTGGCTCGAAGTGAAGAAAGCCATGCCGTTTCCGGCTTCTTCTCCGACCTTAGGGTCGGTCTTGCAAATTGCGATTCCTCTGGCGAAATTGGATTGGTCAGTCTCGGGACTAGCTTGACGGTGGGCGTCGTGATTGGCTGCGGCCGATTGCGAATATTCGTCGCGACGGAAGGCCTGTCGCGACGCTCGGCGCGCGTATCCTCGGCATCGATTGGCTTATCGATCGCCGAATATTCTCAACGTCGAGAGGTGCTGGTTCCTCGCGGCGCTCGGACGAAGTGTCGCACTGACAGCTCGGGTGGAATTTTACGGTGTTTGCCCGCACGACACAGCTCGTCGGTTTACACTCGTTATTTCGAGCCGAGAGTGTGTCGTCGGGTTCCGGGCTGTCCATGGTGGGTCAGACGGGTGGAATTTTCGGTGCTGTGGCCTCCAAGGGACGGACGTCGGTGTGGGAGCAGAGCATCGGTTTGTCGGATGTTTTTGGAGGTTAGTGCCGGAATGCCGTACCAGGCTTTAATTCCCGGTCGGTTGACAATTTTTGTAGGCTCGTTCTGGGCCTGGCAGGGTCAGTCTTGTCGATGGTGGAGTCCTTCAGTGGGTTGCGAGGGCTTCGTTGAGTGAGTCGAGGGACTGACAGGGTGGCAGGGACTGAGGGTAAGTCGAGGGGGAGGGTTAACAATATTACAAGTCGTTGCTTAAATAGTAGATCCTAATTCTAGTTTATTTCCCTAGGTGAGTGGTGGGACGTCGAGCCACGTTGGGGAAAACTTGTGACGCACCACGTCACACTAGATGGACGAATAAACGAAGCGCGACAAACCATCATTAGAACTTTTATTCGCGGATTAGCCGACCGAATCGGAAACATGATCATGTCAAAACATTTTGCAACCCTCGAAGAAGCGATCGACGAGGCATTAAACATCGAGAACGAACTCATTCGTAGGCAAGCTATGCATCAAACATCGAAACGCGACAAATCGGAAACTAGGGATAAAAGCCCAGAAAAAGCCAGGGTACGATTTACTCAGACTTCCACCAATAGCGGACTTAAATTCTGCGAAGTTCATCGCGAAAATCCCACACACTCGACGTCTGAGTGCTATTCCGTACAGCAACTACGCGAAAACACGAACACACGTGCCAACAGTCGTCCATATCGAAGTAACTCACGCAATAATTATCAAAACAATCCGCGGAACAACTATCAAAACAATCCGTGGAATAATTATCAAAACAACGCGCGTGGTAATTACCAGAACAACTCGCGCGGTAATTATCGAAACAACTATCGCGACAACTACTGAAACAACTATCGCGACAACTCTCGCGACAACTACCAAAACAACTATCGCGACAACTACCAAAACAACTATAGCGACAACTACCAAAACAACTATGGCGACAACTCTCGCGACAACTACCAAAACAACTATCGCGGTAACTCTCCTAACAATTATCGCAACAACTATCGCGATAACTCACCCAATAACTATCGCAATAATTATCGCGACAACTCGCGCGATAACAATCCGCGCGACAATCGAAACAACTCGTGGCGAGATGATTCGCGAGATCGTAATTGTCGAAACGATCAAAATAGACGAGATAATTCGCGCGTTCGTGACAATTCACGGGAGAGACAAAGCGGAAGTAACACTCGAAACTCGCGAAAATCCGATTACCAATCAAATATCGATACATCGCAGATCGAGCAAATTGTCCAGCTCGTACTCCAAAAAAACGAGAGATCCGCCTCTCGGGACAGCGCGACGGGAGGCAGGATACCACAGCGCTCATTCAACCCGACCCAATAAAAGACGCAAAAGGTGCGCACACCGAGCCCGAACTCCTAAAATACGTAGGAACGACATATGTAAAAAAAGCAGACGGTAGCGTAACAGTTAGAAAAGCTAAGATAAAATTAGGATTAACGCGAAGGCATAAGCCACCAAGCGTGACTCTAGAATCACCAGATTTATACTCGAGTCACGCTGTATTTCTCGCTGACACCGGAGCAGAAATAAATTTAATCAAGGACTCAACTATCGCCCGAGGTACAGAGATAGACGCGACGCTCATATACGAGCTCAGTGGTATCACCGACGGAAAAGCGAAAACAACTGGTAGATGTTATATTCGGATAAAGGAATTTAAAATCGAATTCCACGAAATCGAAGATACATTTCCGATTATGCAGGACGTCATTCTCGGCAATGTCTTCTTTAGGGGGACTCCCGCCGATATACTATATACCGAAGCATGTATAAAGTTTGCCAGTCATACAGTCCCGTTCGAAACGTTCGAGCGAGTGACGATACCAGACAGATCGAAACTCATCGTACCTGTCAGGCTAAAACCGACCGATCTCGAGGAAGGATACATCCCGAGAATCGACGCAGGTCCACGTCTCTACATGGGTAACGCAGGTCCACGTCTCTACATGGGTCTCTACATTGGTAAAAAACAACAACGGAATTGCGTATCTTTGCGCAATTAACTCGCAAAATTGCGAGATAAACCTGATAGTTTCGACAATGGAACTTATACCAGTCGAAATCACTTCAGAAAAACCAATCGACGACTTCTTACCCAGCGACTCCCGCGGTTCTCAAAATGTAGACCGTGCAGAGGTACGCTCGGTACAACTCGACAAACAGAGCAGGCTTGAAGCTCTTCAAGCTCTTCTACAATTGGATTACCTCAACGAAACAGAACGAGATCACGTACTCCAGTTGGTTTCAGAATTCCAACATCTGTTTTGTTTACCTGGAGACCGACTAGGTCACACAACACTAGTAAAACACGAAATTCCTACAACAGACAACAGACCAATTAACACCAAACAATACAGATTCCCACAAGTACACAAAAGGGAAATACAAAATCAGGTCAACGACATGTTAAACAAGGGAATAATAAAACCATCCCTTTCTCCCTACAATTCTCCAGTTGGGTCGTTCCCAAAAAGTCAGACGCAAAAGGCAACAAAAAATGGAGAATCGTAATAGACTTCAGAAAACTTAATGAGAAAACTACGCCAGACTCGTACCCACTCCCAAACATTAGGGACATATTAGATCAACTGGGAAACGCCCGGTATTTTTCAACGTTCGACTTAGCATCCGGTTTTTCCCAAATAGAGATGCATCCAGCAGACAGACACAAAACAGCTTTTTCGACCCCGAATGGACATTACGAATATCACCGAATGCCATTCGGACTTAAAAAACGCGCCAGCAACCTTTCAAAGGTTGATGGACGTCTTGCTATCCGGACTTCAAGGCACAGACCTATTCGTCTATCTAGACGATATTGTAATATACGCGAGAGACATCACCGAACACGAAAACAAATTTAAAAGTCTAGCAAAAAGACTGAATTCGGCAGGATTGGCACTGGAAACCGAAAAATGACACTTTCTAAATCGAGAAGTGACATACCTGGGGCACATAATTTTAGCCGAAGGCGTCAGACCGAATACCAGCAACATCTTCGCAGTTAAAAACTTCCCAATCCCAAAAGACAAAAAAGGAATGAAACAATTCCTAGCACTCGCAGGCTACTATCGACGATTTTATCGCGACATTGCAAAAATCGCAATTCCTTTAACCCAACAACGGAAAAAATCCAAGAAATTCGAGTGGACGGACGAATGCCAATCAGCGTTCGAGTACCTGAAGGTAAAAATCACCGAATGTCCAGTCCTAAAGTATCCAGACTTCGACAAACCGTGTACACTTACCACGGACGCGTCAGACTACGCAATAGGCGCAGTACTTAGTCAAAAGTATGGAGACTTCGATCATCCAATAGCTTTCTACTCGAGAGCATTAAAAAAAATCGAGATCGCGTACGACGCGATGAAAAAAGAACTCTTAGCCATAGTAAACGCAGTAGAATACTTTAAAACGTATCTATATGGAAAACGGTTCACGCTCGTTACAGACAACAGAGCACTCACATACATAAAAAACAAACCCGATATCCCGCAACAGCTACAACGGTGGCAAATAATACTCAACGGATACGAATATGACATTCAGCACAAACCCGGAAAATTGAACGTCGTTGCCGACGCCCTGTCGAGAAACCCCGCAGAAATCATGCCAATCAGGCAACGCGCGGAGAGTTCATCCGAAAACTCAAGAGACCAGGAGACAAAAAAGCAAAAACTGTCTCCCGAACCGTCGCATCAAACTCGCGGCCGATCAACAACGGACACGGGTTCTGAAAATCCAGCACCTAGGAAAAAGCAAAACACATGGGAACTGTCGACCGACGAATCGGAAGATAGTCAAGCCGCATACCAGAAAACATACCAGACAGACTCTGACGAATCAATGGAACTAGTAACAGAACAACAGAAACAAACCCAACAAGAAACGAACAAGCCACCAAAAAAGACAAAATTGAAACAAAAAACGGAGAGTGTACCCACAAAAAACGATTCAATAGATATTGAAACATCAATCACCGAGTTGTCGGAAAACGAAGGTGAATTTATGCGACTAATAAAAAAAATGGTCGAGGAGCGGAACTCAAAAGAAAATACACAGCCACAATGGCGACTCTCCAAAAAACGTCTAAACGACACAACGGACGAGGAGAATAAACGACAACCACGCAAACAACATAGGAAACGAGATGATACGGAAACAAAATATAAGTATACAGACATAGATGATAGTACAACAGAGGAAGAAGAGGAAAACGAGAGCCCAACGATGCCACAAAAAACAAACAGCCCAACGAGGCCCCAAAAAATAAAGAGCCCAACGAGGCCACAAAAAACCAAAAGCCCAACGAGGCAACAAAAAGAAAAGAGCCCAATAAGGCCAAATAAAACAGAAAGCTTATCGCAGCTAAACAAAAACGAGTTTCGCGAAAAAGTCAGCCGTGACGGGGCAACCGCCTACTTATAGGGTGACAAAAGCGAAAAAAACACGGGAACTCAAAACAAAAATGACAACTCTAAAGCACGTAATATTGGAAACGAGACGGAACACGAGACAGAATCCGAAAATGAAAACCTCAACAAAGGATTCAAACCGTTGCTGAGGAACATCGGAGAATCGTCCAGCGACGAAAATAGTAGTAAACCACCCGTCCAACCTGTTATATCCGCAGAAGCTCAGTTAGCTACTCTGAGTACTGCAGGAGCTGTTAGCTCAAAGGTTTTCGGGATTTATCCAGTAAAGGGTTGAAACCCAAGTGAATTATAAAAGCACGATTTATTATATCAATATTAATTACAATGGTTTGTTCGTGATTATTTACCAATAGTTGTGTAGTACACTTCGTACGCTTATCTTCCTTCCGAAGAGTGTATATAAGTTACGGTATCTCTGACTGACCGTAACGATGTTCAGATTAAACTAGACTGCTGAGTGCCTGCTTGTGGTCCTTTATATAGGAGTAAGAGCAGGCATGTCAGCTTAATTTTGACACTGTCAGCTATTTCGTAATTGTTTAAACAATTATTGCTTCCGGGTTTCCGATATTTCCCAATAGCTGACTTGGCTAGTTACTTGCTAATTTCTTGAATGTTATTTGTTACTTCCGTGTTTCGCAATGCGTCGCGCGCTCGCTTCTTCCGTATTTCGCAATGCGTTGTGTGGGTAAGCGCATTCCTCAGATAGTCGGGCGTTGACCCGAGGTACAACGTCCGATAGGTTTTCTCAAAAAGTAGCCGTTCATTATTAATTACCGAATCGATTCGCCTTTAGTTGATCGATTTATTTTATCGGGTAACCGAGTTGAATCGATGCGCGTCGGGCGTTGACCCGGGGTACAACAAACCAACGTTTAGATCACCGCCCAAAGGTACAAAACAAAAAACGAAAATCTTAAAAAACGACGGAATCAGCATACCACAGGAAGTACCACCGAACTTCCGATCACCATCAATTTCCAGAAACACCTCATAATTCAGAAATTTACCATCACCTTTCAGCTGTGTTGAATATTTAACGAAATCCAAAATGGATGGACCATCACTTGTACATCCCATAATCAAGTTGCCACCAATCAACGCTGAACGAACTTCCGAGAAGCACCCTGCACAAATACCAGTGCAACCGAACTTTAGATCACCATCAATTCCCGAAAAAACAAATATTACCGATTTCCGCACTGTAAAATCATCAGTGCCGCCGAACTTCAGGTCACCACCCTACTTCATTGTATTGTAAAAATTATGGACCGAAAACGAACGATTATCAATCAATGGCACTAATACCGCACAACAAACTACTACCAGAAACAATCAGTAAGCATTCATCGAAACTAACGTCAAATTTTAGAATTTCGCCAGGAAGATTATAATATGCATCATTGACTTAAACAAACATCTCGATGATCAACACAAAAAAAATTATAATATATAGGAAAATATTCATCGACCTTTAAGTTAAGATTAGACTAGATATAGATATATGGTAAATGAACTCCAACACGTACAGACAACTAACTAACACTCTTACACATTAGAAAATATTCGGAAATCACTTTTTCAACTAAATCAGGATCTACTTTTGGCCAATATATATATATACGCAACGCTTTTTTTTACGCTATAAATATTTGTGTTAATCATTTTACCCATTTCCAGAAACAATTTCCATAATTTTACCAACAAACCACTTCCAAATAACATACCTCACCCACTAACCACCACTAATCAGAACTTAGAATGTTACAGGCACTACACCATCAAAATTCGAAATTTATAACCAAAATCCCAGAAAAAGGAACAATACGAAAACGGAATATCTTGTGACGGTGATTTACCTGTCGTTGGTCCGGTTTGGCTCTTCTCGGTGAAGTCGGGGCGGTCGGGAGGATAGGGGATAGGGCAAAATAAAGCACAAGAATCGTATGATGGAACAAAAAAAAAAATATAGTAATTTGTTTTAATAATAGCTTTTGGCCGCTTCAACGCCGCTACTGGTACGTTGAAGTGAAAACGGAACAAAAATAAAGTAAAAAGAAAAGAGATTCGTAGAATAGTACCAATCGCTTCAACGCCGTTACCGGTACGTTGAAGCGAAAGCCAAAAAAAAAAAAGGAAAAGAAAAAAGTGTAACAGAAAATAAAACTAAAAATAGTAATTCAATAAAAAAGAAGAAAAAGAACGGAAATTATAAGGGTCGCTCGCAAGGGTAGATCGCGTATTGGAGGGGGGGGGGGGGGGGGGCTGGCCGGTGCAAATCTGCTCGAGAATATCGTAAATCGGAAACGAGAAAAAGAAAGAATGAAAAGAACGCTGTAATCCGTCGGGGTTTTTGGGCGCCAGCTACTTTCACGGGGTAGCACCGTAACTTAATAAGAAAAGAAAGAAAAGAAAGTGTACTTGTGCGTGGCATACGGCTAGCAAGGAAAAAAGGGGGGCGGGAATGAGACTTCTCAGGGCCGAGAGCACTGACTAGGGCTTCTTAATAAATTACCTCGGCACGCGGAAACTGGCGAAAATCGCAAGGGCTAACGGGGGAAAAAAATCCGGGGGTCTTTGTCGGGAAATTACACTAACGATATCGCAAAATTACCACCACTCACGCGCACTGTTATATCCTGATAAATTGTACGCTCGAAACTGAACACCGAAGGTGCAAAAGAAAATGGCTTAAAAAATACGGTGACACAATCGTAAGAAAAAAGGGGGCTTCAGGGGAACGAATAACGGGAAAATCGAATGGTGGGGGGGGAGGGGGGCGGGCAGGAGAGAAAGAAATTATTTGTGACTCACGCAACCACTCTCGCACGCGAATACAACTCGTCGTCAATTCCGTACAAATCCAGGGACGGCCTTGGTCGGTATAAAATTCAATCGTATTCCAAATTCGTAGTTCTGGGGCGTCGTTGATTGTCCGTAATTATAATCAACGTCGCTCTCCAGGGAGGAGTCGGGTCCAAAACTTAGCCGGGTCGTCTTAATTAATTATTCGCTTCAATCACACTCTCACTCTTGTCACACGGTGTTCTCGCACGTGGCCGTAGCTCGAAGTGAAGAAAGCCATGCCGTTTCCGGTTTCTTTCCCGATATTCGGGTCTATCTTGCAAGTCGGCGACGATGGCGTCGATTTCTGATTATTCGTCGCGACGCTCGGCGCGCGCATCCTCGGCATCGATTGGCGCATCGATTGCTGTGCGATCCTCGGTGCCGTGCGGTGGCGGATCCTCGTGGCCAGGTTGCGAAATATCGCCACTGACAGTTCCGCTGTGTTATTGTGGTGTTTGCCCGCACGACCCGCCTCGTCGGTTTATACTTGAGAAATCGAGCCGAGAGGAGGTCGTCGGGTTCCAAAGTGTCAGTGGCTGGTCGACGAGACGGAAGATCTGCCCTGGGATTTTTCCCGAGACGGGACTGGCGGTGGAGTGGCGTTTTCGGACTTCGGACGGTCTTGGAGGTTAGTGCCAGGTGGTTACCAAGATTGCAATTTTGGCGACGAATTTTGTTCCCCCAGGGTCATACTGGGTCTGGCGGGGTCAGTGATGTTCCTCGAGGGTCTCCGATGGTCTTCGATGGTCTTCGATGGGCTGTGGTGGGTTTGCACTGGTCTTCGATGGGTCTTCGGCGAGTCTTCGGTGAGTCTTCGGTGGGTGAGTTGGAGGGCGGACGGGTAGGAGAAATTGAGGGTATTTTGGGGAATCAGAGAGTGACAATAGTACGTTTCGCTGCTTGATGATATATCTTATTCTAACTTATGTCCTAGGTGAGTGGCGGGACTTCGAGCTAGGCCGGCGGGGGACTTGGGACGTACTGTTACGTCCAAACAGCGAGAATGTCCCATGCACGAATCGGTCGCCAGAGATGCACGAAGTCCAAGGGCTAGGCACCAGTGTTACGACAATCGGTGGGACTAGAGCATCCCCGAGCCAATTTGTACGTCAGTAACACTGGTTACGTTAAACCTCGGATCGAACACATAGCGCCAAACGTGCACCGACATCAATGGCCCCTGTCCTGTTTGGAGTTACAGACGGATCGGAACGCTTTTGATTTAACATACTCTAGTCAAGTCGAAAAGAGATCGACCTATACTACACCAGATGTCAATCGCGTTCGCGATAGCCCCTTTTCTAGTCTAATCCTCACGGAAAGTTACTAAGGATGGGGCAGGGAATGCTTGCTTTCAGGAAACGAGGAGATTGAGGGGGTAATAGGATATTTCTATTCGTTCAGCTACTGGAAAGTATGGATTTGGGGGAAAAAATGATACGGCTTCATTTCTACGGTTGGCAACGGAAGGGTGACGATTCTTACAAATTCTGTAAATTCTACAGATGTGGCTAGTTCTACACTAAAGGGTACAACAGGAAATTGTTTTGCTGGGAAAATGTCTTATAACAATTCGGGGAGCAGAATCGCTCTAATCATAACGGAAATATTAAACATCCTATCTTATATTGAATTTTACGAATAATGGAACAGTACTTACGTTGAAAACGGTGTTGGCGGAGAGCAGGTGGATGAAATTTGGTGGAAGTAAATGTTGGTCCAGATAAACGATTTATCAAACAAAATAATTTCGCGGATGAAACTGACTTACAAATTCCGAATTTAAAGAATGTCGGTTTTGACAAAAATGTTTGGTACAGATCGAGATAAATTCTGATGTCTTAAAATTATTCGTTGCTCTTTAATTCGTGCGACTGATTCTACTTCTGACTCTACTTCTGTTCTGCGATCTATCTATCTGAATCTCTCCTGCAGTCTTTCTGTTTCTTCGCTCTCGAGTATCGCCTTTTTATCGACTTGACCCTTCCACTATTGTCAAAAATAGGGGTACGGTGGGTGGGTTTTTAGGGTCGTTACATTTTGAAGGTGTTATCTATGTGCACCTTCGTTACGCGGCTAGTTGCGGGTGTGAGGAAATCTCGGGCCGGTAGTTGGTTCATGAGGAGGCCCAGTATTGGCGAATCACGATCGGAGATGGGAGTTCCCATCATGGAAGATATCACCAGAGGTGGTTGACGGGAGGGGATTCCTTTGACCGTGAGCGAGACTTGGAGGTTTTGCTTGCCTACGTGGAGTAATTCGCAGTGCCTATGGCGACCTACTTCGCTCCTGAATTTTGATCATTCCATAATTGCGTTAAATATTGAGTCAGTGCATTCCTTTTGCCAAGACGTGTGTATCATTGTTTCTTTCGATTTGTATTCCTGTTATCTAATGGTTTTACGACGAGTATTATGATTAATTTTCCCAGTTTGGGTATATCTAAAGTACTTATTCCTGAATACGACCGGATTCTCGTTATTAAGTGTTTGTTTTTATAATAAAAATATAGGTAAATGAATTCGGCAACGAGAGAGAGAGGGGTTGAGGGTTTGAAATGTTTACGAAAGGATGTGGCGTGATGTGTATTGCGCCGAGTTCATGAACCCTCCAGGTGGCGGCGAGGCTGCATTGCCCTCGTCGTTTGGCCAGGCGTTCCCCTTGAGATTCTTTTCTAGCTCTTTCTCTCTTCATTGCTTCCTCTCTCTTGTGCCTGAACGATCTCCAAACATTTAGTGCACCGTCGTAGATTCACGTCGTTATAGAAAATTTGCTTTCGTATAGCATAGTTATCTGCGAAGAATCTGAATTTCGCAGGTTTTTTAATGAGTGTCGGACATCTTGTTCGCGGCGTGAATCGTATGGATGGTGAGGGATCCGGATTGTTATTAACAATTTTGGATAACAATTCGGAACTCGAGGCCTTTAAAATGAGTCTGGTTTTGAGAAACGTTCTGCAATACTCCTAGTGTTAATGCCTAATTAATTTGTTAATTATACTGATTATTCATATGGATAAATGTTTTCCGGGAAAGAGACATTCTGGATCTCGCTTTTGCTTGATAACTTCCTCCGATATTGCGGGGGTTTATTAGCCAAAAGTTCACCTTTTCCTTTGTTTAAGGAAAGAAAAGGTGGAAAAGGGGTGAGGCTTGGTCGTCATTCTAATTTTGGCTTGGTGTGTTGATAAATTAGGCTTCCAACAAGTATGTTTTATCATTATCTCGCAATTCTATAGATGGTCAGCGGGTAAATTAGATTGCTGTTCTGTCGTAGGTCCGATAAGGCCCACAGCCTACCGTACCATGTGGTGAGGCTGGGCCGGGGAGTTTAACTGACCCGTCCGCCAGTTAGAGCGGCGGTCAGATTCCCGGCTCTCTTGCGACTTGAATGCCCCCTAGTCTATGTGGAGCATATGGTAATACAGTTTCAGTCCCCTTTGGGATCCATGAGCGTGGGTCGATAATTCCCCGGATGGATCCCTGTGGATAAGGTAGGAATTTTGTAATTCCGTGTATATGTTTCCTTAGATCAAAAAGATCTCTATTTCTCCTGGGACCATTCTGTCGCTTTGCTCTATCTGTTTTAAAGAAATAGAACGTTGTTACATCGCGATAATTCAATGGTAAATGAAACGTTAATTGGTCTTTTGATGATGCTCCGGGAGTTGGGACTGGAATGCGCCAGACCGGGATAGGAGCAGAAACTATTAGGAACCTTGGTAATTATGGGAAACTATATTGGTAGGTAGCGTAGACTTACTTGATTGAGCGGTGAAACGTAGCGGGTTGGTAGACTCAATCGATGGTAATCACCTCCGGTGAATAGGGCTCCGGTAGGTAAAGAAGGTCCCCGTTGTCCTCCGTCGTCAAAGGTTCGGCATAGATGATGGCCTGCTGGTACGGTAGAGTGCGGCGGATCGGAGTCGGCAGGTACTCGGCGATCTCGTTGTTAATGAGCGTTGATACTTCGGACGCCGTGTCCCAGTCCCTCACCGCAGGTATAACCCGTATCACTGGTGTTTCATTTATGAATCGGGTTGCAATTCCGATTGGTCTATTCACTTTAACGTTGGTTTCTTTGTTTATTATAACGACGGGTTTCTTTAGAATTTCCGTTGCTATAATCGTGGGTTTTACCGACACTGACTTTACTGCTATTAATTCGGCAGCTGCGCGTAATAATCTTTTATACACTGGTATATTATGTGTTTTCGTACGAGGCGGATTGCCAAATGCGCGTGCTTTCGCGCGCCTTTCTTGAAATTTTTGTCCTCCTCGGCGTCTACCCATGGAGCGAATAGTTTTCTTATTTAATGAACGGTAACGGTCGTTGATTAGGGTTTTTACGAGAGGAGGGAAGTGACTGTTTCAACGTGCTTGTTAGGAGACACTGTGTGATACAGTCAGATCCAACGCCAGGGTGCTAATTGTGAGGCACAACCAGGTGTTGGAGTAAAAAGGGATTATGATAAGACACCGGGGTGCTAACAGTGAAGCACGGCCAGGCGCTTAGGGGAGAAGGGATTTCGGTAAAACACCAGGAATGCTAGTAGTGAAGCATTAACCAGGCGTTAGGGAAGAGAGGGTTTGAATGAAATACCAGAGTGCTAGTAGTGAAGCTCAAACTGGCATATAAAAGGAGAGAGGATTAATTGGCAATCAACAACAGATAACCGTGATTAAATTTATCCGTAGAGACTTGTAATAGGTTAAATTTCAAGAATAACACTCACGTTATTTGTATAGGTAAAAATCGGTTATATTGTCTCCGAAAAGTATATATATGTATGCTTTCACAAAAATGAAGTTAAAACGAATTAAAACTAAGAACGAAATTATACACGTATTTAACTGAGTTGGGTGTCACTCGGAGTTACCCAGACTGAGCAAAAGGAAAATGTGAGATAATATATGTTTGCGACCGAGAGGGCAACTTGTTACGCTCGTGAAAAACACCACAGTGCTGAAGGTCTGTGGGGACCCTTTTCGGGTCTTTCTGACTTGACGGAGCAACCAGCCTGTTGGCTAGGAGAAGACTCAGCCCCAATGCGGAGGCAGGACCGGCTTATATATGCGGTTTCCATTTTGCTCAGTGTGGAAGGGGAAAAGAACACACTGGGCTGTTTTACCCCTCCATGTAGTATCCATAAAATATTTAAAGAGTACATAAGAAATAATTATTCAGTCGAGTCTACAAATAGTTATATATTGTTAACTGTGTGTTTTGGTTCATATTTTGTTGTAATTAGTATTTAAAAATGAAGAAAATATTAAATGCCCATGCCGCGGATATTAACTCTGCAAGAATATAAAAAATGCATGGTTCTGTATTATTAATTTTAAAATCATTCTAATTCGCATGAAATTACTAGATGAAAACGTGATTAGACTCGCCTGATACGTATATATAAATATATATGAACTAATACAATTATCTATTTAATTCCAATTTTATAAAGTAACTTATATACCAAAATCTAAGTAACCTATACATAATATATATATATATATATATATATATATATATATTTTATGGTAAATATATATATATATATATGTAACTATGTATAGATTTCCTATGTATTAGCTAGCCGTACACATGGCGTGTGGCGTAGAGGGAAAAAGAATGAAAGAAAGGAAAAGACGAAACAAAGGGTCCACGTGGGCCTCGCTTCAAGTGGTGAAAGTCACTTGAGCGGAGTGTTTGTTAGCGCGGGCGATTGGTTTTTCTCGGTTCAAATTTATTACCTTCATCCCTTTGGACAAAGTTAGTCAGAGCTGTATATTTGGCGACAAGATGTTTTCATGGAAAAAACTGAAGCACCATAAAAGAGAGAGAGAGATTAAAAAAAAGGAAAAGAGAGAGAATAGGAGAAAAGATACATAAAAGAGTTCTTTCTTATAGACAAGGGTTATTCTCGGGTGGCGACAGCATGGCGAGTCGCCCGCCTATGCTTGAGTCGGAGTTTCTTTCGTTCCCGCAGAGAAATGCAGGATAGTCTCCGGTTTTGCTGCTATACCGAGTAAACCGCAAGGTTGGTTGGGCAGTGGTGTGCCGAGCTGGGGTGGGCAACCACTCATGTGCTGGGTTACTGCTTGCTCAATTCATCGGGCCCTGCGAACCCGCGAAACCTGAGCACAAAATCCAAGTAGATGGTGACGCTAACGGAATTGAACGGTGCCGTAGCGTTTCGTACGTCCATAAAATCCAGATTTATCTGGTGGCGTAGCCTGCTCGAAAGAGCCGCTGCGTCTCGAACGGTTATAATCAAAATCCACGGCCTAATCGTGTGTACAATCAATGCGGGGATAGAAACCGCCCGACAGTCAATGATCGCCCGACGATCGACGGGGAGATTTCTTCGTAACTGCTTGTGCGTGCAGCGAGGACGGCCACTGGTGCCCACGGCCCAACCGTGTGTACAATCAATGCGGGGATAGGAACCGCCCGACAGTCAAATGATCGCCCGACGATCGACGGGGAGATTTCTTCGTAACTGCTTGTGCGTGCCGCGGGGACAGCCGGTGAGGTTCGAGTGTTCGCCGCGATCTGGCACGAGATCTCTTTGCTTTGTCGCATCGTGATCCCGCTGCATGTGCTCGCACCGAACGTAAAAGCAGACCCGGTCAAGAGACCTCTGGCTAGTCACATCCTAGAGGATGCTCTGGGTGCCCTTTCCCAAGAGTATTCGATGAATATGGTTCCCGATTCCGGTCTCGGCCGGAAGCGGGCTCAGTCCGTCGTGGTGAACGCAGCAAAAGGAGACCGTATATGTGAGACGAACCAGGAGGTTGAGGCCGACGAGGAGTGGAGGGCCCTCGCTTTGGTTTACCCCGTGTGGCCACCGAACCACACGTGAGATCGAGAACAGTGCACTCTTTTTCAAAAAGAGGTAGCTACTAGATCAGTTATTGGAGCCCGGGGGAGGCGACACTTGTGTCGTCTCAGGTTGAGGGGATTCTGGGCTGGCACGCTGCAACGCAATGAAAGTAGATGGATGTTCGTTGCGTTTGCTCATATGGGCGAGAGACCTTCGGGTCGAGCATAGAAGGACGGTTTCGTGCCAGAATTCTTATACATTAGTTGCTATACCGAGTGTCGATGAGTTTACCGACCCATGATCGTAGCGGCCGATAGTCGATCTATAGCTAGCAATGGTCGGTAAGGTAGGGATTTGTGTTTCCTGTAGTCGACGTGTGACCATTGATCCCAGGACGTAACAACGTAATATTTTAAGTAGCTCACACATGACGTCTGACAGTGGCATTTTTAATCTTCGGTAGAGTGAAAACAAACCGTTACCCATCGAGAATTGCGAGTTAAATGTTGTACTTGGGAGTTTATTTTAAGTAACAAAGTGAACACTTGGGATTGAAGTTACGGCAGGACGTAACAGTACCACGTCACAATCTATACGTATAACCAAAGGACAACCAAGAAGAAACCGAAATTACAAAATTCGAACAAATCTGCCGTAAAACGGAATACATATAAACATTTTGGAAAAACAAGAATGGAACTTCACCAACCGAACGAAACAGGACAACATTTTAATTTCTCTTAACCATTTTTAACACTTAACTAAAACCCATCCAACTTAACCTAACTATTCCCACCAACACGAACAACTAAAAGTTTTGCTTAGTTACAGATACCAACAACCACCAACCATTTAGAAAAACAACACGAGTGTACCGCAATCAACTTCAAAAACCAAAGGATAATCCTCCAAACCAATTCGGACAACAACCAGGAGCTTCATCAACGATCAACGATCAACGATCAACGATCAACGATCAACGATCAACGATCAACGATCAACGATCAACGATCAACGATCAACGATCAACGATCAACGATCAACGATCAACGATCAACGATCAACGATCAACGATCAACGATCAACGATCAACGATCAACGATCAACGATCAACGATCAACGATCAACGATCAACGATCAACGATCAACGATCAACGATCAACGATCAACGATCAACGATCAACGATCAACGATCAACGATCAACGATCAACGATCAACGATCAACGATCAACGATCAACGATCAACGATCAACGATCAACGATCAACGATCAACGATCAACGATCAACGATCAACGATCAACGATCAACGATCAACGATCAACGATCAACGATCAACGATCAACGATCAACGATCAACGATCAACGATCAACGATCAACGATCAACGATCAACGATCAACGATCAACGATCAACGATCAACGATCAACGATCAACGATCAACGATCAACGATCAACGATCAACGATCAACGATCAACGATCAACGATCAACGATCAACGATCAACGATCAACGATCAACGATCAACGATCAACGATCAACGATCAACGATCAACGATCAACGATCAACGATCAACGATCAACGATCAACGATCAACGATCAACGATCAACGATCAACGATCAACGATCAACGATCAACGATCAACGATCAACGATCAACGATCAACGATCAACGATCAACGATCAACGATCAACGATCAACGATCAACGATCAACGATCAACGATCAACGATCAACGATCAACGATCAACGATCAACGATCAACGATCAACGATCAACGATCAACGATCAACGATCAACGATCAACGATCAACGATCAACGATCAACGATCAACGATCAACGATCAACGATCAACGATCAACGATCAACGATCAACGATCAACGATCAACGATCAACGATCAACGATCAACGATCAACGATCAACGATCAACGATCAACGATCAACGATCAACGATCAACGATCAACGATCAACGATCAACGATCAACGATCAACGATCAACGATCAACGATCAACGATCAACGATCAACGATCAACGATCAACGATCAACGATCAACGATCAACGATCAACGATCAACGATCAACGATCAACGATCAACGATCAACGATCAACGATCAACGATCAACGATCAACGATCAACGATCAACGATCAACGATCAACGATCAACGATCAACGATCAACGATCAACGATCAACGATCAACGATCAACGATCAACGATCAACGATCAACGATCAACGATCAACGATCAACGATCAACGATCAACGATCAACGAACACACATTTGAAAAACATTACACAACTTAAACAAAATGAAAATATCTTAGAAAAATCAAATAACTTTTTAAAATTATATCGAGTCACACTTAACAAATTTCGCCAAATGTAAAATCCGTAATATCCGATGCGGGGGCATCGTTTCCTCCCAGAGGGGGAGTGTAACGGCCGCAGCCTCATATTTTGTTGCATTCGACATCGAATATTTATTCGAGCGTATCGATACGGAGTTTCCGTTCGATACGCTCTTCATAGAAGCCCTGAAGGCTATCATGCATCCGGACCGCCGTGAGCGTCCACTTATCGTCTAGTCTAAACACTCTTCGACTCTTCGATTGATTCTTTACTCCTTTGTCAAGCGAGCGCGAAGCCTTCAGCTACATCATCAGTTCAGCTCCGACGACCGACCAGTACACTACACCTCCGAATTATACCTTCAGTTATACTCTACGAAACTCTCCGACTAATAAAACCATTGTCTTACACCAAATAAAGTCTTTACGCAGTGCCTGACCCATCGACCATCCATTACACCGGAAGCAATAATTATTTAAACAATTACGAAATATTCGACACTGCTAAAATCCAGGTGACACGCGTCGACCGGCCCTTAAGGGGACCCAATATTTACACAGTCGAAGTAACAACGTCACCGTCGGGCCAGACACCGACTACCGGGACAGTGGCAGCGTTCCAGGGAAAAATTCAACCGGAACCAATCGAACCCCTTAAGGACGTCCGCGTCTATGTCATAGGGTCGCCAGGGCTACATGCCATCGAGCATCAGAGGTATGCCGACTGTTATGCCGCAGAAACTCAGGTAGCTAGTCTGTTTTCTGTGCGCGAGCTATTAGCTCGTAAGGTTGGGGATGTGCTCAATAAAGAGTTGGAACCCAAGTGAAGAACAAACACGTAGATTTGTTTAAACCGTATTTAACAATGTTTATTTAACACTACATTTTAACATGGTTAACAATATTCTATCATTATCGGTGATTTACCAGGGTAACATTGTTATGTTTATTATACAACAATGTTTACCGAGAACCTTTGACGAAGGTTTGCTTTACTTGACGTTATATTACTCCCCTATTAACGCTCACTTAATGCTCAATCAAGTTAGCTGGCAATGCTTGGTTAATTTAACACTCGATATTTTATGGTTACTGCTTGATCAGTTTGATTATAAACAATTCGGTATTAATTATTGATTTACCAATGATGCCTTTGTTTATCCAGTTACACTCTGTGTACTCGTAATTCACTCGATGGTGTGACGTGGCACGTCACAAGTCCCTCGCCAACCTCGGCTCGAGTCCGCCGCTCACCCAACGTTAGACCCGGATATTTTTACGCTTTTTTCTTCTACTTATTTTGTGTAAGTTAGCATGTAAATTCCCGTTTTTTCCCTCCCGTTACCGCCTGTGTGAATGTGCGCGACTCGAGGACAATATCGACAGCCCCCCCCCTCGACGGCCCACGACCAGCAAGGAACAGCAAAGGAACGACAGCCAACGTGCTGATGCTGAGGAAGGTAGGAGGATCGTGGACGAGGGGAAAAGCCCTGTGAAAGACCGTCCGAAAAAGCCCTCGAAAAAGCCGCCGAAAATTCGCCACTGCCCGCACCGCCTGTCCGCCGCCGCTGTGATCATCGACGCACGACATCGATTGACGATCCAGCGACACCTCTGTCGCCACCCCTCGCCGTCTGGAGGAAACGCCCGTCCATGACTCCGATTACCGATCAAAGCTGACGCACAGGTGCTCTCATTCCCCACCATAATCACCAGCGCCAGACCCGACGAAGAAGAAGACATCGCCCTGCCCCCTCACTCTCCGAGCCGAGCCGCGTGGCGAGCGAACGTGTGTGTGAGACCAGGAGTCATTAATTTTGAGTTGTAAAATATTGTATAGCCAGTGTGAGAAAATTCCGAAACCTTAAGACGACTCGGCTATCCATTGTACATCGATCAGACTCCTTACGGAGAGTGTAGCCCGCCCTTGAGACGAATCAGCGATAGCCCAGGGACACGATTTGGACCGATACACGGAATTTTATAACGACTGAGGCTGTCCGCTGATTCGAGAGGAAAGATTTATAATTGAGACGAATGTGTGTTGAGTGAGTGAGCCCGCCGATATCGTAAGTTTTCGCCCACATTTTTCCCAACCCGTTCGACCCGTTTTCCTCCCCCGAGCACCCCGTATTTTTGTAAAAATTAGTCGTGATAGACTTTGCCTCGTGGTCGACACGTGCTCGACATTTTTGCACACGAGCAAAGAGGAATCGCGCGTGTGGTGAGCGGCGTAAAAATCGCTGTAAGTGATAGTTTAGTTAAGTCAAGTTTTTCCCATCGATCCCCGCCCGACATTAAGTTATTTTTTTCTCGTAAAGTATTGTGAAACCCGAGGTCATTTGTAAAGAAGCCCTGAACAGTGCCCTCGGCCTGAGAAGTCTCATCTCCCTCCTTCCCCCCATTCCCGCTAGCCGTGTGCCGTGAAAGGTAATAGATTTTTCTTCTTTTTTTTGTTGGTTTTTTGGTCCGATTAAAAATCGAGAGTTCCGGTGCTACACCGTCACAGTAGCTGGTGCCCAAAAAAACAGATAACATCTTGATTCATTTTCTTTCTCTTTTTGACATTTTTCTGAGTTTTGGCAAATTAAGACCAGTGTTGTGTAGAATATTCACCGGCCAGCCCCCCCCCCCCCTCCTCCCTGCGATTGACCCTTGCGAACCGCCGTTCCGGCGCGTATTATAAGCTTCGTTATTTCCATAAGTTTTGTTATTAATTATTCTTCGACCTTCTTATTTTTTTCCCGAGTATTAATTATTTTTCTACTTTCTTATTTCCCTTGCGTATTGATTAGTTCCGTTTTTCTTTTCGTCTTTTTGAGTTCTTTGCCCCCTCCCCCTCTTATTTTCTATGGTTTATGATATTTGATTTTGCGAACCCCCTTTTCTTTTGAGTTATTATCGAGCTTGTTTATTTTTGTTATCGACTGCCTTCAACGTACCCGTAACGGCGTTGAAGCGGCAGGATTTTTTAATTATTTTGTTATTTACTGTTCATGGAACGAATTGTTATTAAAAGTTACTTTTCCACGTTTTCTACACAAAACTTTGGTACATTATATTCCCCTCTCCCCTCGCCCTATATTTCCCGGATTGTCCCGATTTTGGAGAGTAAAGAGAATAAAGTATCATCACAATGAATACACGATAAGGGTTTACAATCGTACGACCTGCTTATCGAACTTGAGCTTTGCTCAAGGTGTATCCCTATAGTCAACCGTAGAATCAGTAGTTCCGAAGAGACTGGTGAGTGCTCGCTCTCGGTCCCTTATATATGGATGAGAGAGCGAGCACGTCAGCTTAATTAATGGGTACATGTTTATGGTTTACCTTAATTAATGGAAACAATTTCTTTACAAATCCTCGCTTTTTCGCGAGCGAGATTTGGAGTTTGTTTTCATTGCAAAACACCTGGCTTCGGTATTCCCGAGTCGGTGCCCTCGTTACAGATAGCGGCCTTGCGACGGCGATGGCCCAGCCGCTGACGCAGCGGTGTCCGGTGACGCGCTCGACGTTTGACGCTCGACGCTCGACGCGTGTCGTCACATACCAATGCTATCTCGCAACTGTCGATGCCCTAGTAACGCGATATTAATACATATATACTACGGTATATTACCACGACACACCAATACATACCCTGCTGTATTATCCCGACTATTTTATATTCATATAATTATGCTACTATATGAATATAAAATAATATTACGAAAACGTATAATAATGTATATTCCTACATTATTATATCAATTATGTTAATAATATATTAATATCGTATTAATATTATTGCCCCTTAATAGGGTGCTACTACCCTATCTGGGGTACAACACTTCTAACTAATCTTAGTTAATACTACGAAACTTACTTGAATCTATTGTTTATCAGTCTCGATTTGCATCGTGACTGGTTTTTAGATTCACTTCTAATTTACGCGAATCCGATTTTATCAGTCGCGATTTGTGTCGTGACTGGTATTAAAGGATTCGTTTCTAATTAATTTTAATAAATCATACTTAACAAGCGGCAGTAGAGTTTGGGTTTTTTCTTTTTGTTGGGAAAAGTGTATGGGTTCTGAATGTGTGAACTGATCCCAGATATAATGCTCCTTTTGTTTCACTTACTCACTTGCTTGTTAGGAAAAATCGTCCGTAAGGACGGTTCTGAGGGGTGACGAATATCAGTCTTGAAATTTATTAGTCGTAGAAAATGCGATTCGTTTCAAGTGTTAGGAACAGTTTTATAACGAGTTATAATCATAGCAACAATGTTACGCAGTGATTATTAGATCGATTAATTCGGTTTGTTTAAACCCGATGAGTAATTTATTGACATTTATAATAATAATGAGAAATGTTCGCGAATGATATTTTCTAACGGATTTATACAGCCTGGACGCAGCCAGGCATCGAACGCGACTTTATTGTTTTAATTGTAAAATACGAATGATGATTGTTATTTATAACAAAGGAATACCGCGGTTCGCGAGAGTCTCTTCGAGAGTACTCTTTCAGTCGACCGCCGGTGTCGAGAGTCGTAGATGAACTGAAGATCCGTCGGAGCGCTCCTGACCCGAGAGTCTCCCGAGTCCCGTGGTCGGTGGTGGTGGGAGGCCCTCGCGGATTCGGTCCGCTGCTCTGGCTAGTGACGCGTTGCTTGCGGTGTGCTGCTCCGGCTAGTGACGCGTTGCTTGCGGTGTGCTGCTCCGTGGTGGGGCCTATGTTCGCGGCAGCGTGATGGTTAAGGTGGGGGCAGCTGCTTGCGGTCTCGCTGTAGCCGTGCTGTCCCTTGAGTGGGAGCAGTCGCTCTCGGTAGCCGTGCTGTCTCAAGTGGGGGCCGCTGTTCGCGGTAGCCGCGCTGTCCTCAGCGAGGGGGCCGCCTTAGTCTCACGGCAGCGTGATGGATGATGGTGGGGGCAGCCGCGTGCTGTAGCCGCGCTGTCCCTCGAGTGGGGGCCGCAGTTCGCGTTAACCGTGCTGGATGATAGTGGGGGCAGCCGCTCGCTGTAGCCGCGCTGTCCCATGAGAGGGGGCCGTCTCCGTCTCACGGCAGAGAGCTTCTCGGGACCCCCTTATCGGCGGCGATTCTCGGAGCCGTTATCGGAGCTGCGTCCGGTCTCACGGTAGCCGCGCCGTTGACGGTGGTCCTCCTTTGTCCCATGGTAGCCGGGCAGATGCAGCATCCCACGAGCTCGCTTCTCAGAGAGCCCTTATCGATGATGATTCCTGGAGTTGATGTCGGAGCTGCGTCCGGTCTCACGGCAGCCGTGCCGTCGACGGTGGTCCTCCTTTGTCCCATGGTAGCCGGGCGAATGCAGCATCCCACGAGCTCGCTTCTCAGAGAGCACTTATCGATGGCGATTCTAAATCCATCATACTATATTCTTTTACTATTATAACAATATGCCGCGAAGCCAAATATTAAGTCGATACTATAAGATGTTGCGCGCGTTTTGAATAATCACGGACAATATATTTTATGGTTGCTAGTTTAACGTTTCAAGGATTGTATCTACTGTTAGATTTTTAGCGCTGCTGAGTATCGTCTTGATAGCGATACTTAGTGCTGCATATTTATAATTAGTTTGTTAATATTTGTTATTACGTAGTGAGCTAGCTATTTGTTATTTATTTTTATAAAGAAATTATATATTGATTATTATGTGGTGCTATGGAATATCGCGTTTACATCGATATTTCATCGTTGCGCGTGTTTGAAATGTGTTATTAAATTATTTATTAACAATTTTATTTATTGCTAATAATGTTTATTTATTATTATTTTTGGCCGTCGAGTGTCGTTTCCATGACGACACTCGGCGTCGCGCGTATTTAGTATGTTTTGAAATTATTTGTTAAAGATTTTATTAACTGTTAATAATGTTTATTTATTATTGTTTTGAGCCGTCGAGTGTCGCTTTTCTAACGACACTCCGGCGTTGCGCGTAAAAGGAATGAGAATTGTTTTGAAATTTTTTATTAACAATTAAATTTATTATTAATAATGTTTATTTACTGTAAGTTGATTGGTTATTGCGTTTTTAGCTCCCACAATGATTTTGAATCAATTCGCGCTTTCCGTTCGCGCCAGGGAATTAATTTTCGTATTTTCCAAGGTCATGCGCCTTTTTCAAAAACCGTTAACAGTGGGCAATATACACGTCGAAAAACGTGTTTTCCCTTAACACCTTAAATGACCACAAGGGTTTTCTGCGTCTACTATCGTGCTCGGATTTTGTTGAAACTTCGTGGTTTGGTTTTTATTGCAGCTTAGTTTTACTAAATTCCCCACGGGTTTCGCCCGTGGCGATATATGTCCTATACGGACTTATATTTTATTTTTATGGTTAATATGTTTTATAATTTCATTGTTATTCGTAGTTTATTATTATTTGTTTAGACTATTCATTGTTCATTACTATCAACAATATCACCATAGTACGATATGCTAATGCTATGTTATTTTCAGCGTTATGTGTAATAACTAATTGTCTCTCAAAAAAAAAAAATTGTGCAAGTGTGCGTTACTCTTTCTGTCCCAAATTCGACCCAGGACGTAACACTTCCCCCCTTAAGTCCGAAGCAGTGCCGAGGCTCTGCGAAGGACCAGCGTGAAGGCGTTGGATGAGTGCTGGGTCGACTCTTGGTAGCGGCGTTGGAACCCTTCCTGTCTTCCTCGCCGTCAAGTTGGGGTAGCCAAGTAGTTCTACCCGTCCATCCGCTGCTGAATATCTTGCGCTATCTCTCGCCGTCAAGTTGGGGCAATCGGATGTGTTTGCCCGTTCTGCTGTTGGTGAGCGTCCCGAGTTATCCCTCGCCGTCAAGTTGGGGTAAATATGTTCTTTGATTGATGATTTTACCCTTTCCTCCGTGTCCGGTTCATTTTCCAGGTTGGATGATGGCGCCGTGCGCCTGTGACCCAATGCCAGCAGTAACCCGGTCACAGAGCTCCATATTGCTCCCAGTAGGTGGATGCTCCAGCCATAGATCGAGTGGATTGCGTACCCGTGGATGCACGTGTCGATGACCGTCTTTATGATCTTTATGATAACATATATGGCGAATACGCCAGCGCTGGCTATTCCAAATTTTTCGAACCCATGCCAAAACCTTTTTGCTGCACTCTCAGCCAGGTGTTCGAGAGTGTTCTCGTCCAAGAATCCCCGGATTGACACACTCCCTTCCGGTATGCTGTATCCAACAGATCCCCTTGCGAGGTTGTTCAAGAGAGCAGGTTTCTCGGCAGGAAACATTATTCGGTCTCGGAGTTTCTTAAGGGCATGTGTTACAGTCTCAGTCGGTAACAAATCGACTTCCCTGTTTTCTCCAAAACGATTGATACGACAAGCAAAAGCAAATTAGGTTTTCATACTTATATCTATTGATTACAAAAACCTAATTTGATTTTGGTCAAACCATCAACCATCAAGGAGAAAATAGGGAAGGCGATTTGTTACCATCGGAGCATCCATACGTGTGTGCCACATGCCCTTAATATCAGCCTCCGAGTAGATTCCGCTACTGGCGAGATTTCCGACGAATGCGTAGTGCCACGTTGGTTTTGATGATGGCTCCAGTGATTGTGGCGTTGGTACTACGATCGGGTGAGGTGTGAATCTGTACCATACGTTGTCGATTTGGTATAGCGCTGGCAGCGTTGGATCACACTCCATTTGCGTCGCTGATTTCAACAACATCCTTGAGGTTGTTGATAGGAAGAAGGACTCGTTTCGGTAAGTGACGGGCAGCTCGTGATAACACTCGTCCGTTCGGCGTAGGCTACATTCCACAGGGATGCACTTAACGATGTGCGCGACTTCGCCCGCGATCACCGCTATGTATCCAGGTCCCTTCATGACAGCGAACGCGAATTTCTCCGGCAAAATTCCGGACGTGGACAGGGCGTTCTGGAGGACTTGCCTCTCTAGGCTGCACCGTTGAGTTAGGATGTCCTTGTAGAGGTTTTTCATTTGTAGTTTTACGTGTTTCTCTCCGTAGACGAATTTCGAGTTGATGTAGGAAAATATGTCGAGGTTTGATACTGAGATTGGTTTCCGTGCTGCGAATGATTCTCCCTTCTGCGTTTCCAGGATGAACAGCTTTGGGTGCTCTGTACGAATTAATGTGTACCCGCACAGTTGGTGTTCCGATTGTTTTGACAGTGCGAACGTAGTTTCTTGAGTTGTCAACGTGTAACCGTCGGGTGAGTTCGCGTTGTCCCCGACCGAAACTAATTTTGTGGCCTTCCCCTCGTACGAGACGTATCGGTTGAAATTGCACGAATCGGTTGGCTCGGTTTTCCAGAATGCACTATTTCCGTCGACGTCGATGCAGTGTCCGTCAGCCAACGCGCAGCGGGTTCCGGTCTGCAGTACTATTTTGTCGGTCGCCAAGTTGACCGTTGCCTCGTAGCTTATCAATGTAACGCTAACAGAGGCCTGTACAATGACTATTGGGTCCCGACACAATTGCCGTCGACCGAGATGGATCCAGCCACTGTGATGCTTCTCGTTGTCGTGCTGTTTCGATGCAGCCCGATGAGATGTCCCGCGCTGCTGACCGACAGGAACCCTGTCTCATGTATCCGCTGGCAAGATCTCTCGTCCGGCTCGTGGAGGTAGACCTTCCGTCCGTTGTGAACTATCGAGTTGTGCGAGTGCATCCCGCAATGATAGACGGTCCTGTCTATCTCGATTCTACACTGTGTGACCTTTGCGCTGTTGAAGTCCGTGAGCTGAAACAGTTTGATGTAAGTAGTCGTCGTTGTCGGCTCCGATAGTGGCACGTCGCATTCCGCGACTCCATTCAGGGATATGGCCTTGATGTTTAGCGTTGACCCGCCGCAATCGTAGCCGATCAGCCCCATGACTTCTGCGATGATGAAGAGCTGGAGGAGGAGGAGTAATACCATTACCCTCATCCTGGAACAAACATACGTCCCGGTTACTTCTTTGAAGTTTTCAGGTTCGACTGAATCCACCTTCCCCTGCACTTTTTCCGATGATTCCGCGCGATTGCGTCCTCGGGCTGGTCCGCTTTCCTTTTGAACCTGACCAGCTTCAACTTGCACTTGGAGCATTGCCAGATGCACCGGAGATGGGCGATATGTTTCAAGCCATCTTTGTCGAGGACTGTGATGTTGAGGCAGCTTTTTTTATTTATCTTCGCCATTATTTTGAGGAATACCCGTTGATGCTCCAGGCCGTCACCGTAGGTATTATAAAATATATAAGCGTGGATCATCTCATGGAGGAGAGTTTCCACCGTCACCTTGATTTTTCGGCCCAACAATAATCTTGTCCCGAGAGTGATTCGCCGGTACGGTGAGATCGTTGTTCTTCCCGCGCTACTGGCCAGGCGCGGACACCATTGCACCTCAAACCCCCGAATCTTGCCTTCAAAGTATTTTTTTTTGTATGCTTTGAAAATCTCGTAGATGTCTGGGAGAGGTTTCGCTAAGTTTTCCTGCATTTCCTCGGTGGTGTAGATCGGCGTCGGCGGATTCTCTTCCATCGTCGTGTTGCTTCGCGTCTCCCGTGAATTCGATGGAGGCTGCATATGCAGAGACGGATCAGGCCGCCTGAAATCCCGCGAGATCACTCGCATGGTGACTCGAGATCTACTAACTACTCTAAGAACTAGAGTTTATTAAAGCTCACTGTGATGGAGTCTATTAACACTTAACACGGAAATTAGTTAAAGCTCACTTGAGTCTTTTAACACTAAATTAAACTTTCTTAACGCTCACTACACTAGAGTCTATTAACACTAAAATTAAAGTTTGTTAAAGCTCACTACACTAGAGTCTTTTAACACTAAAATTAAAGTTCGTTAAAGCTCACTCTGTTTGAGTCTATTAACACTAAAGGATATTGAAAGTATCCCGATTTTACCGCACACACGTCGCTCGCTTTATCGAACACTCGTCACTGACTTCTTGAATGCTTCGATTGCGAGTTGTTGCGATGATCACCGGTGAACGCCGTCTGACGCTGCTCCGCACGCGCGCCGTCGTTCGTTCGTTCGGTGTTGGGCTGACCGCTGGAGGGGGAACCGGATGGTCGCGTCTCTGTGTTTTAGCCCACGGCGGGATGGGGTATTCCCCTTTTTGCGCGCAGCACCGTTGCACGTGTATTTGCACCAAACGTTTTATCACGTCTGGATTTGTATTGCCGTATTCATGGCACAATTGTGGCACGATTTTGCGCATGATTGCCTTATATTCCTCTTTTGTCACGCGTTTCCTTGCGTAGTGAGGTAGTAATGCTGACTCGGCTTCCTTTGCGATGCGTTCCTGTCTTCCTAATTTCTCGAAGAACTTGGTTTCCGTCGGTTCTTTGATGACTGGGCACGGTAGAATTTTTAGTGGCTGTGACTGGTCGCCGATCTTGCGCACTCTTATTTTATTTTCCTCGCAGTTCGTCCCATCTTCCTCCTTTGCGTGGTCCTTTTCGACCGGTGTATCTTGAGAAGGCCTAGTGGTTGGCGAAGATCCGAACAGTGCTTCGAGGGAGGCTCGCCTCTTCTTTGCCTTATCCCTTCTTGAAGTCTTGGGCTTCTTGCTGCTGGAAGTGTGCATCGTTGATGTCCACGATGCGCTTGCTGTCATCGGTGGGTGCCCACTGATGCTAACTGCTGCTCCTTGGCGTCGCCGCACGGGTTTTATCCCGCTGGCGAGGAGGAAGGGGTATTCTCTCGTTCTCCCTTCGCTGTTCATCCTCTTGCAGACAGCATCCCCTCCTTAGCCGACGACGATCCAAATGCCGTGGCATCTCTCTCTGTGGAGTCTCGCAATTCTGTCGCGTGGTTGGTCGGTCTTCCGTTTTAATCGCACTATTTCACTTTTGCAGTTGGTACATTGCCAAAGCACCTGTAAGTGTGCGATGTGGTCTAGACCTCCCTCGTCGAGGATACTCACGTTGAGGTTGGCTGCTTCATTTATTCCCGTCATTAATTTGACGAAGTCCTCTCCGTGGCACATGGAGTTAATGTGCGTGGTACAGAAAAGAAATCCGTGGATCATCTCGTAGAGAAGCGTCTCGACCATTACCCGGATCTCACGACCCATGAGAATGGCTCTCCATAGCGTGATTCTTGGGGACGGCCGAAGCACTGTTTTCCCCGCTACCGATTTTAACCGGCCGCACCAACGCACCTCGAATCCTTGGATCTCGTTGCTGAAGAGTTCCATGTTATAACTCCTGAATACCTCCCAGAGGTCGGGAAGAGGTTCTGTTAGTATCATTCCCAGTTCCTCTTGGCTATAAATTGGTCTTGGTTCGTTCTCGATGATCACGGCATTGTGCTGTTCTTCTCCACCGCTGCTCGTATCCGGTCGGGATTCCATTGACTGAGCGTACCGTATCTCCGAGTATTGATTGGATCCCGGTGGTTCAAACGCGCGTGTTATTATCCTCATGATTGGTTTATGGAGAACACTGAGAATATTTACTCGCACTGGGTTTTATTTCTCGTCGCACTGAGTCTATGCTCGCCGCACCGAGTTTTATTGCTCGTCGCACTGAGTTTTATTGTCTCGTTGCACTGCGTCTATGCTCGCCGCACCGGGTTTTATTGCTCGCCGCACTGAGTCTATGCTCGACGCACCAAGTTTTATTGCTCGTCGCACTGAGTTTTATTGTCTCGTTGCACTGATGCTCTTGATGCAGTCCGACGCTGCTCCTAGAACATAGATGCGCTCGGGTCGTATGTTGAAATGCAGCCTATAACACCTGTGTACAAAGGACAATCCTCCACAACATGGTAAAGGTACGGATTATATTTTTCGCTGGGGTGGTGAATTAATATCCGAGCCACTGAAGTGATGGGTCCCTCGTTGGTCACGATATACAGGGTGAGTTGTAACTTATGTACGAAATTTATGCCAGCGTGCAGAGCGGATCACGCTGAAAATTGTGGTTTTTGCGAAATTGCGATGGGATAAAAATTGACCAAGATATTAACGTTTAAATTTAGCCAATCACAGCTCATTTTACATCGGAGTCTCGGCGTTCGGACGATGAGTAAACAATGAGCCGACTACCACACGCAAGCAAACACGAACGAGTGACAAAAGACAGCGAGCGGGAATACGAACGGTTCGAAGTTAGCCTCAATCTCGACCGGCCAACAATTTCGCGCGCGGTTGACGGCTATCTACCGATGTACCCTCAGGCCAATGATAGACATTGCAGGATTTGGTTTTTAATCTCACCGAGTTCTGCCTACCACGAAAGGTCCAGTGCGATGTACTCGCACTGGATCCCCGTACAAGGCAGAATTTGTCTGTGGTGCCTCGTGAGTCCGGACGACAAAAAAAAAATAATATGATACTTTTGCAACTTGAAAGGTCGTTGCAGTTTTTGGAGGCACCGGATACTGTGTGAATCACCACAGATGAAAAAAGTAGTTATAACAGTAGTTTAAATTGTACTATGGATTTTTTCAGTTTTCAGGATTTTCGTGAAAACGGCGTTTGTCCATCAATACTATGTATTAAAATGAATTAAATAATTATGTCAATCTTAATTAGGGTAGAAGCGGTGAATATGGCTAACTCTTATTAATAAGGCCATATCCACTGCTTTTACCCTAAAAAAAAATTTTAATATGCAAACATACGGATTAACGCTATGACAAAATATTAATTTATTAATAGCTTGATGAACGGTCTCCCGGTTAAAGCGATCGCCTAGAGATCGGACGATCGGGGTTCGAATCCGTTTATCTGATACTTTTTTTTCTCCGAAATATTTGCCAGTATTTTGTCTGCTATCCGGTAATTTTCGAACTTATTCTGTGGAATGTATTTTTTAAAACATCACGGTCAGCTACCGTAATGTTTAAATTTTCCTATGCATTTTTTCAGTTTTCACGATTTTCGTGAAAACGGAGTTTGTCCATCAATACTATGTATTAAAATTAATTAAATAATTATTGTCAATATTAATTAGGGTAGAAGCGGTGGATGTGGCTCACTCTTATTAATGAGGCCATATCCACTGCTTTTACCCTAAAAAAAATTTTAATATGCAAAAATACGGATTAACGATATGACAAAATATTCATTTATTCATAGCTCGATGAACGGTCTCGCGGTTACAGCGTTCGCCTAGCAACCGGACGGTCGGGGTTCGGATTCGTTTAACTGACATTTTTTTTTCTTTTTCTCTGAAATGTTTGTGTTAAGCAGCTCGTGTGAATGGTCCGAACTTTGCTCCGACTCCAGATAAGTATCCTGGTAAGATATTTCCGACCCGTACCCGTACCGATTCAAAAGCGGTATTACTTTTCCGTTTTAAATGTGTTTAAATGTTTCACATGATTTTTTTATTGCAGCGACCTAGAGCCATTGAATACGTGAAACGGTGCGGACGTTGTTGCAATTCCGGATAAAAATACCGGTGGAAAGTCTCGCGAATTTATCCCCTGTCGATTCAAACGTAAATTAGAACCGCGATTTCGTTCACAGCGGCGGACCGGCTCCGCATCACACTTAACAAAATCAAGGTTGCGCATGCCCCACCTATACTAACTGTCGAGCATGGCTTTCTGTGTCGATCGATCCATCCGACGATCCATCCGACGATCCATCCGACGATCCATCCGACGATCGATCCGACGATCCATCCGACGATCCATCCGACGATCCATCCGACGATCGATCCGACGATCCATCCGACGATCCATCCGACGATCCATCCGACGATCCATCCGACGATCCATCCGACGATCCATCCGACGATCGATCCGACGATCCATCCGACGATCCATCCGACGATCCATCCGACGATCCATCCGACGATCCATCCGACGATCCATCCGACGATCCATCCGACGATCCATCCGACGATCCATCCGACGATCCATCCGACGATCCATCCGACGATCCATCCGACGATCCATCCGACGATCCATCCGACGATCCATCCGACGATCCATCCGACGATCCATCCGACGATCCATCCGACGATCCATCCGACGATCCATCCGACGATCCATCCGACGATCCATCCGACGATCCATCCGACGATCCATCCGACGATCCATCCGACGATCCATCCGACGATCCATCCGACGATCCATCCGACGATCCATCCGACGATCCATCCGACGATCCATCCGACGATCCATCCGACGATCCATCCGACGATCCATCCGACGATCCATCCGACGATCCATCCGACGATCCATCCGACGATCCATCCGACGATCCATCCGACGATCCATCCGACGATCCATCCGACGATCCATCCGACGATCCATCCGACGATCCATCCGACGATCCATCCGACGATCCATCCGACGATCCATCCGACGATCCATCCGACGATCCATCCGACGATCCATCCGACGATCCATCCGACGATCCATCCGACGATCCATCCGACGATCCATCCGACGATCCATCCGACGATCCATCCGACGATCCATCCGACGATCCATCCGACGATCCATCCGACGATCCATCCGACGATCCATCCGACGATCCATCCGACGATCCATCCGACGATCCATCCGACGATCCATCCGACGATCCATCCGACGATCCATCCGACGATCCATCCGACGATCCATCCGACGATCCATCCGACGATCCATCCGACGATCCATCCGACGATCCATCCGACGATCCATCCGACGATCCATCCGACGATCCATCCGACGATCCATCCGACGATCCATCCGACGATCCATCCGACGATCCATCCGACGATCCATCCGACGATCCATCCGACGATCCATCCGACGATCCATCCGACGATCCATCCGACGATCCATCCGACGATCCATCCGACGATCCATCCGACGATCCATCCGACGATCCATCCGACGATCCATCCGACGATCCATCCGACGATCCATCCGACGATCCATCCGACGATCCATCCGACGATCCATCCGACGATCCATCCGACGATCCATCCGACGATCCATCCGACGATCCATCCGACGATCCATCCGACGATCCATCCGACGATCCATCCGACGATCCATCCGACGATCCATCCGACGATCCATCCGACGATCCATCCGACGATCCATCCGACGATCCATCCGACGATCCATCCGACGATCCATCCGACGATCCATCCGACGATCCATCCGACGATCCATCCGACGATCCATCCGACGATCCATCCGACGATCCATCCGACGATCCATCCGACGATCCATCCGACGATCCATCCGACGATCCATCCGACGATCCATCCGACGATCCATCCGACGATCCATCCGACGATCCATCCGACGATCCATCCGACGATCCATCCGACGATCCATCCGACGATCCATCCGACGATCCATCCGACGATCCATCCGACGATCCATCCGACGATCCATCCGACGATCCATCCGACGATCCATCCGACGATCCATCCGACGATCCATCCGACGATCCATCCGACGATCCATCCGACGATCCATCCGACGATCCATCCGACGATCCATCCGACGATCCATCCGACGATCCATCCGACGATCCATCCGACGATCCATCCGACGATCCATCCGACGATCCATCCGACGATCCATCCGACGATCCATCCGACGATCCATCCGACGATCCATCCGACGATCCATCCGACGATCCATCCGACGATCCATCCGACGATCCATCCGACGATCCATCCGACGATCCATCCGACGATCCATCCGACGATCCATCCGACGATCCATCCGACGATCCATCCGACGATCCATCCGACGATCCATCCGACGATCCATCCGACGATCCATCCGACGATCCATCCGACGATCCATCCGACGATCCATCCGACGATCCATCCGACGATCCATCCGACGATCCATCCGACGATCCATCCGACGATCCATCCGACGATCCATCCGACGATCCATCCGACGATCCATCCGACGATCCATCCGACGATCCATCCGACGATCCATCCGACGATCCATCCGACGATCCATCCGACGATCCATCCGACGATCCATCCGACGATCCATCCGACGATCCATCCGACGATCCATCCGACGATCCATCCGACGATCCATCCGACGATCCATCCGACGATCCATCCGACGATCCATCCGACGATCCATCCGACGATCCATCCGACGATCCATCCGACGATCCATCCGACGATCCATCCGACGATCCATCCGACGATCCATCCGACGATCCATCCGACGATCCATCCGACGATCCATCCGACGATCCATCCGACGATCCATCCGACGATCCATCCGACGATCCATCCGACGATCCATCCGACGATCCATCCGACGATCCATCCGACGATCCATCCGACGATCCATCCGACGATCCATCCGACGATCCATCCGACGATCCATCCGACGATCCATCCGACGATCCATCCGACGATCCATCCGACGATCCATCCGACGATCCATCCGACGATCCATCCGACGATCCATCCGACGATCCATCCGACGATCCATCCGACGATCCATCCGACGATCCATCCGACGATCCATCCGACGATCCATCCGACGATCCATCCGACGATCCATCCGACGATCCATCCGACGATCCATCCGACGATCCATCCGACGATCCATCCGACGATCCATCCGACGATCCCTATTGGTAGTGAAGTAATATTATGTCATACCGTTAAGCCGTATTTTTCCATACTTAACATTTTTAGGGGAAAACCAGTGGCCATGACGAACTAATAAGAGTGGACCACATTCACCACTTTTACCCTTAATAATTTTTACGTAATTGTTTACTCAATTTAATACAAAGGTATTGACAAACTCAGTTTTCCGAAAAATCGAGAAAACTAAGTTTTTCAATACTTTTGTATTGAATTGATTAAATAATTATCCAATATTATTTAGGGTAAAATTGATGAAGGTGGCCCACTCTTATTAGTCTGTCATATCCACTGGTTTCCCCCTAAAAAAAATTTCAGTATGGAAAAACACGGCTTAACGGTAGAACATAATACTACTTCACTAATAATATGATAAATGGTCTCACGGTGGGAGCGATTGCCTAGAGACTCGCTCGATTGAGGTTCGAATCCTTTAATCAGCAATTTTTTTTTTTTTTTTCGTAGTGTTTAACGGTCTTTTATCCGCTATCTACTTCAGCGATTTCTTTTGCGGAACTCGCTGTTTCCGTGAATATGACGGAATACGGCCGCAAATTTGTGCACAACACCTTGCATAAAATCGCTCGCGATTTGTTCGCATGTCGATTTCTCTGCCGTCTAGGTTCATCACTTGTTTGCTATGCCAATGATATCGTTGACTGGGCTTCTTTTATTTTCAACAAGCCTTCAGTCTTACGAAAACGCTTCTCCGAAATGGATTACACGTCTGAAGAATATGCGCAAATGGTAATGTGTTATGGTTGGGCGGAACAAAATGGTGATCGAGCAGCTGAACGATACCGGCAACTGTATCCACGACGAGCACGTCATCCCTGCAGGCGAACAATTGAGGAAGCGTATCGACGTCTCTGCGAAACCGGGAATGTAATGATACGTCGCGGTGTCAACGGCGGGCCTCCTTTAAGGCAACGTCGACCCGGGCGAGAAGAGGCCGTCTTAGAAGAATTTGAACGCGATCCTAGGACCAGCTCCCGAATCGTTGCCCGTCGCTTGGGGATGAGCCAGAGTCTAGTCAATAAGATTACTCGACAAAACGGTTTGAAGCCTTATCACTTGAACCCGGTTCAGCAGCTGCATCCCGGGGACGAGCAACGGCGCTTAGCGTTTTGTCAAGAGCTCGTAAGGAGACATGAGGCAGACGACGGCTTCATCGGACGGATTTTGTGGACGGACGAGTCATGTTTCACTGAAACTGGGATTCGTAACTGCCACAATGAACACTTCTACGCCGATGAGAATCCGAAAGTCACGAGAGTCCGAAGCCGCCAGACTCGGTTCAGTAAAAACCTATGGGCAGGCATCATCGGGAATCAATTGGTACGTAAAAGTTCGGTATATAATCCGTAGAGATCCAATCACAACTTATTTATTAAGCCTTTTATTATTGTTGTGAAAACGTAGTCACAATTGGTAACGAATATTGGTAAAGAACATTGTCTCCTCACTTCAGTCGTAACATTTGTGTCGCAGATTGGGCCGTGTGAGCTGCACGAATATGTAAATACTCGGCGTTACCTACGCTTCCTCCGAAACGACCTCCCGGAAATGCTGGAAGATGTGCCCCTCGAAACTCGCCGCCTTATGTGGTTTCAGCACGATGGTGCCCCTGCCCACTTTGGCTTGGCGGTTCGACAATTCCTCGACGACGAATTACCCCAGCGATGGATCGGTCGCAGTGGTGAAATCCTCTGGCCTGCGAGATCTCCCGATCTTACACCACTGGATTTCTTCCTTTGGGGGCATTTCAAAGACAAAGTCTACGGCCGTACTTTGCCACGAGACGAAGACGACCTTGAAGCTCGAATTATCGATGCTCTAGCGTCTATAACGCCAGAGATGTTAGAGCGATGCCAGGCCAGCATTATAAAGCGTGCACGCAAGTGCATCGCAGCACGTGGTGGTCACTTCGAGCAGGAATTATAACGCCACCGACCTGCCATATGACCGAGTAGAACGGTCCCCGATACTGGGCTGCTCGTGTCCTCGTCGAACTTGAGCCGCTTCGTATGATGCTTCTTTGGCCGCCGGACCCGCTTGTCCGACGATACGACACTCTGTTTGGGCAAACTTGACCCTCGATACGAATTTCTCGTAGTCCTTTTCGTTCGGAAGGATCTTCCCTGAACCGTCGTGCGACATTCGCCTTCCCGTCGTCCTCCTCATCGTATCGAAAATAATTTCGAACGCGATCTCGTCGATCTAGTCCGTTTTGTTGACCCCGTGAACGATCGACAATGCAATAACCGACAACGAAGACCTGAAGAACTGGCGACAGAAACGTCGGTGGCGGCGTACTGTGCAGTTCTTTTGGTATTGATTTTCGGTCTTTGAAGACAAATATTTGTTTATATGAATAAATATTCATTGCCAAAATTAATCATGCATTTTGTAAACCGATAAGTAGACTACAATGCGTGTGTGCTTAATTTACACGGTTTCTGGTACTGACTGCATTCGAGATACGTTTCAGAGAAAACAAAATTAATTCTTTGCAACAGAATTTTTTGTTTAAAAACCCCACTATTAAAATGGAAGTTACGTCACGTTCAGAAAATATCAAGAATATGATTGTGACGTCACTCCTGTTTTCAAAATCTTGGTTTTTAACCGGAAGTGCCATCATACCGGAAAACGTCACTTCTGGTTTGAAAATTTCATTTTTCGATCGGAAATACGTCACTTCTGGATAGTCCCGCGAATTGTTCCACGGACGATCCCTCGGACGATCCAGTAACAGCATAAATTAACTGGTGAAAAAAATCCCACGAAAGACTCGAACCTGGATCCTTTAAGGTAGTCCTTGCGAATGGTGTTGATTTCGCATAAGTTTTAGAGAATTGAGAGGGAATTGTAAACATTTCTCGATGGTATAAAAATCTGTAAAAAATCAAGCGTATTAAAGATGCCGGAAAGATTAATTTTGCATAACAACAATTCCAAAATGTTATTAACAAATTGATGAAATATTTAATTGTTCAACAAATCTCCCGGAAACATAACTTTTTTTTAAATGAAAATTATTCGTTTATTTTTCTGAATAAGTATGAATTTTTTCAGATTTCTAAATTCACTTTGTTTTCGTCACTCACGTGACGAAAACAGCGAGAAGCACACTAAGAAATTGTTGAAGAAGATCGCGAACAAAACACAGGCAAATATTTCGGAGGAAAAAAAAAGTATCAGACAAACGGATTCGAACCCCGACCGTCTAATCTTTAGGCGATTGCTTTAACCGCGAGACCGTACATCAAGTTATGAATAAATTAATATTTTGTCATAGCGTTAATCCGTATTTTTGTATATTAAAAATTTTGTGTAGGGTAAAAGCAGTGGATATGGCCTCATTAATAAGAGTGAGCCATATTCACCGCTTCTACCCTAATTAATATTGACATAATTATTTAATTAATTTTAATACATACAGGGTGTAAATTAAACGGCGCACATGCTCGGTGCAGGCTTGTGCGGGGTGATCACCCGAGTAAAACGAGCGCTGGGAAAAGTTCGTGCGATCAGTAGTTTCGGGGATATAAGTTATGATATAATAGCACTTTGGAATTATTATTACGTAAAAACAGTATTCGCAGCACCTCCCATATGGTTGATTTTTTTCAGATTTTTATTCCATAGAGAAATGTTTGCATTTTTCTCTGAAACTCATGTGTGGCGGGACTGTACCCCTCGAACTATCTTAAGAAACAATGCAATTAATAATTAAGATTACGTGTTTATGTTAAAAATTTTATTTTTTCGACACAGTTACAATAACAATTTTTCATGTAACTGTCATGACCGTCACATCATGTCACGTCACGTCGTGTCACGTCACTTCACTTCAAGTCACGTCCCGTCACGTCATGTCCCGTCACGTCATGTCCCGTCACGTCATGTCCCGTCACGTCGTGTCCCGTCACGTCACGTACATCTTTCGTATCTTCTTCCTCTCGCTCCTTCTGATCGGTTCCACGTTGTAGCCATCTTTCAATTTCTACAACAGAAAAGATATAATACAAACCAGTGTTATAATCGCTTTCATTATGTTTAATATTCATCATCACTTGATTATAGCATATTGCTGACGCCGTTCTTACCTTTTCGTGAAAAGCTCTTTTTTTCGTGGCGGCCGCCATAACGACCGGCGTGAAGCCTTTTAGCGGACCCTGTTCCTCGTCGTCATGCTTCGGTCCTTCCTTCCGCCTTTCATTCCGCCCTTCATTCCGTTCTCCATTCAGCTCTTCATTCTCTCCTCGCTTCTCTCTTTGCTTCTGGCCTTGCTTCTCTCCTTGCTTCTCTCCTTCCTTCTCTCCTTGCTTCTCTCCTTCCTTCTCTCCTTCCTTCTCTCCTTCCTTCTCTCCTTCCTTCTCTCCTTCCTTCTCTCCTTCCTTCTCTCCTTCCTTCTCTCCTTCCTTCTCTCCTTCCTTCTCTCCTTCCTTCTCTCCTTCCTTCTCTCCTTCCTTCCCGCCTTCCTTCTCTCCTTCCTTCTCTCCTTCCTTCTCTCCTTCCTTCTCTCCTTCCTTCTCTCCTTCCTTCTCTCCTTCCTTCTCTCCTTCCTTCTCTCCTTCCTTCTCTCCTTCCTTCTCTCCTTCCTTCTCTCCTTCCTTCCCGCCTTCCTTCTCTCCTTCCTTATCTCCTTCCTTCTCTCCTTCCTTCTCTCCTTCCTTCCCGCCTACCTTCTCTCCTTCCTTCTCTCCTTCCTTCTCTCCTTCCGCCGATCCCTCCTCTTGTCCCTGCGCTTGTCTCCCGGCCGATCCTTCCGCCGATCCTTCCGCCGATCCTTCCGCCGATCCTTTCGCCGATCCTTCCGCCGATCCTTCCGCCGATCCTTCCGCCGATTCTTCCGCCTCTCTTTCCGCCTGTCCCTCCGCTTGTCCCCCTGCCTGTCCTTCCGCCTGTCCCTCCGCTTGTCCCCCTGCCTGTCCTTCCGCCTGTCCCTCCGCTTGTCCCCCTGCCTGTCCTTCCGCCTGTCCTTCTGCCTGTCTCACCGCCTGTCCTTCCGCCTGGTCGTCATCGCTAAAATCCGGGTCATATCCGCGAGGGCACATCCTAATCTTTGCAAATTTCCCAAGTGCTTGATACGTAGGGCTACAACAGAATGAATTATTAATACGTGATGCTTACATGATGCAAAGCACGAAATAACAAAAATTACTTACAATCTTTCATTGTTTTCCATTTCTTCCTGAATTTGGTACCGTTCAGTAAACGATAGGACCCAACGAAAATTTTGATATATCCATTTTCTCAAATATTCCTTTCGCGGATCTGGTAACTTTTTTTTGTATACATTTTTGGTAATTTTTCGGATGATTTCTGCCGAGAGGTTTGGATTTTCTTGAAGTTTTTGTCGAAATGGCACCAGCTCGCAAAGCAATTTACCGAAGTGGTCTGGATTATCCGTCACATTTTTCGCGAATTTCGGCATTTCGTTCTCCCTTTCCTTTCACCTTGTGTACTTTCCTTCCGCGATCAGATACGTCTGCCACGTGTGACAGTTATTTGAAACAACTGACAAACGATGTAGACTGTCGATTGATCGCGGAAGACACTAAGTATGGCAAAGTAAACGATAAGGGGTGACGAAATGCCGAAATATAAAAAATATAACGGACGATTTAAGCACTTCGGTAGATTGCTGTGCGAGCTGGTGCCGTTTTGACATACGATCTAAGAAAATTCACGCCTCTTGGCTGACATAATTAGAACAGGATAAGAATATACAAAATTAAATTACGGGATCCGCGAAAGGAATATGTAAGAAAATGGGTATACCCAAACTTTCGTTGAGTCCTGTCGTTCACACAACGATTGTTGTTCAAAGTAGTCCTTGCAAATAGTTACTTCGCGTAAGTTTCAGAGAAATAAGAGAGAATTGCAAACACTTCTCTGTGGTATAAAAATCTATAAAAAAACAAGCATACTAAAGGTGTTGACATGATTAATTTTGCATAATGATAATTCGAAAATGTTATTAACAATTTGATGAAAATAAAATTGTTCAACAATCTCCCGGAAATCTCACTTTTTTAAATGAAAATCGAATTGAAGCGGCCTCGAGACACGGCTTACGTAAAACCTTATCGTCTTACGTATCTCTTAAGCCCGGTGACAACGTTGCTTCAATTCGGTTAAGGGCCTTGGTGGGAAATCTCCCGCTTTTATTCCGTACCGAACGGAAGTAATAACGCAAACTTTCACACTTCCGGTTTGTGCTGTTAGCCGAATTGAAGCGGCCTCGAGACACGGCTTACGTAAAACCTTATCGTCTTACGTATCTCTTAAGCCCGGTAACGTTGCCCGGGAACGTTGCTTCAACTCGGTTAAGGGCCCTGGTGCGAAATCTCCCGCTTTTATCTCGTACTGTTGAACCAAAGAATTGCTGTGGGAGAAGGATCGGATGTAGAAAAGAATTAAACACGATGAACAATAGATTACGTTTATTATTAGGCAAAGTATCACAGAACGCGTCTCGTATGCGTAACAGTTCTGGTTCGACTAGTCACACGAGGCGCTTCTCGCCGGAAGGGAGACTCTGCTCCCCACCACTATAGCGCGCATGCGCTTACAGCCATCTTGACCTCGCCGCGATGCGAACGCGCCACCGAGCATAGAAACGCGCTTAACCCCAATACTCAATACTACCGCCGTTTTAGCGTTTCTTACACCGATATAAGATTCATATCGTCTCGTAGTTTCCAAAAACGATCTCTCGGCAGAGCCTTTGTAAAAATGTCGGCGCGTTGATTCTCGGACGGAACATACTTTACCACCAGCTCTCGATCTTCGGCCTTCTCTCGCACATAGTGATAGTGGATGTCAATGTGTTTGGTTCTTTTATGATAAACTGGATTTCTAACCAGTTGAATCGCACTTTGATTATCTACAAACAAAGTCGTTTCTCCAACACATGGACATCCAATATCCAACAGCAGTTTTCTTAGCCAGATGAGCTCTCTCGCCGCTGTTGAAGCCGCCACATATTCGGCTTCCGTCGTACTTAGTGTTATCAACTTCTGTCTTTGCGACGACCACGTGACAGCACCGTTTGCTAAACAGAATACGTATCCTGTTCTCGACCTCCTCGTTTCTACGTCCCCCGCATAATCCGCGTCAGAGAACCCAACTAACTCGTGCTCGCTACCGCCGTTTTCGTACTTTATTCCAAAACCGACGGTCCCGCAGAGGTATGAAAAAAATTCTTTTTACTGCACGCCAGTGCTCGACCGTGTGATTGTTCACAAACTTGCTGACCGAATTTACCGCGTAAGCTATATCCGGACGCGTTACAGCCGCAAGAAATAACAACGATCCGACAGCCTCTCGAAATGGCACATTATTCGACTTCTCGTCACCGTCCTGATACGGGGCCAACACCACGTGCGGATCAGCCGGCACACTTATTTTTTTCGCGTCAGTCATTCTGAATTTTTCTATTATTTTTTTCGTGTAGGCACTCTGTTGAATTACTACGCTCTTATTTTTCCGATCGCGTAGAATTTGCACTCCTACAAACATCTTCGAATCGCCCACCGTGATTTTGAACGTTTCTCGCAATCGACTTATGACTAGCGATAGAGTCTCTACAGTGTCCGCTGCAACCAGCCCGTCGTCAACAAACAATGCCAGGTACACTCTTTCACCTTTCACTCGACCGACAAACACGCACTTGTCAGCTTCGCACTCAATGAACTCGAATTCACGCAAGAATTTCGTGAACCTGCGGTTCCAGCATCTCGGAGCCTGCTTCAGACCATAAAGCGATTTTTCTAGCTTGCACACCAGATCTCGTCCCACGCTGAGTCCTTCCGGCGCCTCCATGTAGACCGTCTCCTCGAGTTCGCCGTACAGAAATGCTGTTTGTACATCAAACTGCATCAGTTCGAGATCTTGTACTGCCACTTCCGCCAGGATTACTCGAAGCGAGTCATACCGTATGACCGGGGCGAATGTCTCCGTGAAATCGATCCCTTCTCGTTGCAGAAAACCTCTCGCACAAAGCCGTGCTTTGAACCGATACTTCCTCTCGTCCGCGTCGGTCTTCACACGAAAGACCCATTTGGAGTCGATAGTCTTCATTTCCGGTTCCCTTTTCACGAGTGACCACGTCCCGTTTTGCTCATGCGCCTTGAATTCCTCGGCGATAGCACTTGCCCACTGCGTGGCTTCAGCGCTGCTTATCGCTTCCTCATACGTGTTCGGTATGATGTACTCGACTACATCAGCCTCGAATCTTGCAGGTCTCTTGATGTTCGCTCGATTCCTGAGCGTTCGAGGAGTCTCTAGACCGCCCCTCACTGACTTGTCGACCTCTTCGACAGCAGCCGACTTGGCTTCAGCATCCTCGAATTCCTCTTCGCTTTCGGATTCGACGACCTCTCGTTCCACTTCCAGTTGAACTTCAGGCTGTAAAATTTCCAGCACGCTTCCATCTTCTTCGTCCTGTGCCCTCGAATCCGGTACACCAATGCCGATCTTCTCGTTGAACACCACGTCCCTTGCTTCGCTCACTTTCTTCGTCTCAGGGTTAAATAACCGGTAATTTGTCGAGTCCTGTTGGTAACCCACGAAGATCAACTTCTTCGCCCGAGCATCGAACTTCTTGGTGAGCTGCTTCGGCACATGCATGTACGCTTCCGAGCCAAAGATTCGTAAATGCTTCAAGTCCGGGGCCTTTCCCACCCACGCCTCGTAAGGTGTTACGTGACCCGACTTCCACACACTCCGATTAAGCACGTATATCGCACAGTTGACAGCTTCGGCCCACAGAAACATCGGCAATTTTTTCGCGTGAATCATCGTACGAGCACTCTCTACTATCGTACGGTTATCGCGTTCGGCTTTTCCGTTTTGCTCGGGAGTGTAAGGCGCGGTCGTTTCCTTTTTTATACCCCGCAGCTCGAGATACTTGTCCATCTGCTGATTACAGAACTCACGACCGTTGTCCGAACGAAGGACTTTCATCGCACTCCCAAATTTATTTGCTACGAGCCTCTCAAATATTTTAAACTTTTCGAACACTTCCGATTTCTGCTTCAAGAAGTACGCGTGCCGATAGTCACTCGCGTCATCTTTGAATGTCAAAAAGTACCGCGATCCACCGGGCGACTGCACCGACATAGGTCCACAGACGTCGGTGTGAAACATTTCCCCCGGTACCGTTTTCACTTTCTCCGATACTCGTTTAAACGGTTTCCGGTGTGACTTTCCGTACTGACATGGCTCACAAAAAATATCAGTCTTGTCAGTTAACTTCACTCCAGTCACTAGGCCCTGTTTCACCAGTTCGCTGATCGCGCGTTTTCCCACGTGACCCAGTCGCTCATGCCACACACTCAAATCGGTGGTCGCTGCATTCACTTCGTCTGCACTGCCCGCCTTGACAACCTCGAACAACATCCGGCACACCTCATTCTCTTGCTTTTGACCGGCCGCGACCACTTGATCTCCGCGCACGATTTCTACCCGTTCTCCGATAAATTCAACTCTCATTCCGTTTCTGGTGCACACACCAATTGAGAACAAATTTTTCTTCAAGTCTGGAACGTAGAGGACATTTTCGATACGCCCATCGCGCCACTCTCCCCGGATCAACTTCTTTATCCGCACTGTTCCGCTGCCGATAACGTCGCACTCTTGATTATCGCCAAGTGAGACGGTTCCGCCATCTCTAACCTGTCGATAATTCACTAGCCAGTCCCGCCGGAAGGTTAAGTG
Source organism: Stenichneumon culpator (assembly GCA_964017025.1). NCBI lineage: Eukaryota > Metazoa > Arthropoda > Insecta > Hymenoptera > Ichneumonidae > Stenichneumon > Stenichneumon culpator. The sequence goes on along the minus strand of OZ024775.1, from coordinate 7,339,248 downwards.
CCTCGAAGCCCCGCTGTCGGCAAGCCAGATCTCGTTATGCTCGGCCGCCATTATCTCGCGCACTTCTCTCTCGGCTGACTCGGGGTAACGCCTCGACGCCGAAGCCGCGCTACATTTCGCGCCCGTTTCCCCCACCAAAGCACAGTCTCCGTCACGTTCACTGTCCTCGGCATTCTTCTTCTCTCGCGCGTTTTTGCACTCGCGCGCGAAGTGCCCCATCTCGTGATACTTGTAACATTTGATGTCCTTTTTTGTTTTCTGCGGCTTCTTTCTAGGACGATCTTTTTTCACAGCCGCTAACGCACTCGCTGCCTCCTCGCCTTTCATTAATTTTTCGTCCTGCCGAACGAGCCTTGAGATCAACGTCTCCACTGTCTGAAAATCAGGATGCACACTCTCCCACGCAATTTGAAAAGTATCCAGTCTAGGCGCTAAACTGTCTAATATTTTCGCCATCAGCAGCCAATCGTCGACTTTCCAGCCGATATCATTCAGTAACAACGCCGTGTTTTGGACCTTCGATACGTATTTTAACGCGGTATCCCCCTCTTCCATTCGAAGCGCGAGAAAACTCTTTAAAAGTCCAACTTTGTTTTTCACTGACTTCTGCTCATGGAGCGAACACAATTTGTCCCACTTCAACTTCGCCGTCCTCGGAGCCAGCACCGTGGCTTGTTGTTCCTCGCTCAATGACGACATGATGATGAACCTCGCTGTTGCGTCATCATCCTCGAATTTTTCATCAGCAGCCTCGTGGCCCGTTCGCACCGCCGGCTTGACTCGTTTCCCAAGCACGACGTCCAGCACTTTATTCATCCGAAATAAAGCGAGCAACTGCTCCTTCCACCCTTGGAAATTCGAGCCATCGAAAACTTTCACTGTTTTTACTGAGATGCCTGTAGCCATCTCGGATACAGATCACTCGACGACGCACTCTTGATTTCGCGCTCTCGCGTGTTTCTCTAATGGCCGACCGACCGCGTGTCTCGCGCGATCTTCCGCTTCTCTCACAGCTAATTCTTTTCAGGAAAAACAATGGTGCTGGGCCCATAACCTGTTGAACCAAAGAATTGCTGTGGGAGAAGGATCGGATGTAGAAAAGAATTAAACACGATGAACAATAGATTACGTTTATTATTAGGCAAAGTATCACAGAACGCGTCTCGTATGCGTAACAGTTCTGGTTCGACTAGTCACACGAGGCGCTTCTCGCCGGAAGGGAGACTCTGCTCCCCACCACTATAGCGCGCATGCGCTTACAGCCATCTTGACCTCGCCGCGATGCGAACGCGCCACCGAGCATAGAAACGCGCTTAACCCCAATACTCAGTACCGAACGAAGGTAATAACGCAAACTTTCACACTTCCGGTTTGTGCTGTTAGCCGAATTGAAGCGGCCTCGAGACACGGCTTACGTAAAACCTTATCGTCTTACGTATCTCTTAAGCCCGGTGAGAACGTTGCTTCAACTCGGTTAAGGGCCCTGGTGCGAAATCTCCCGCTTTTATCTCGTACCGAACGAAGGTAATAACGCAAACTTTCACACTTCCGGTTTGTGCTGTTAGCCGAATTGAAGCGGCCTCGAGACACGGCTTACGTAAAACCTTATCGTCTTACGTATCTCTTAAGCCCGGTGAGAACGTTGCTTCAATTCGGTTAAGGGCCTTGGTGGGAAATCTCCCGCTTTTATTCCGTACCGAACGAAAGTAATAACGCAAACTTTCACACTTCCGGTTTGTGCTGTTAGCCGAATTGAAGCGGCCTCGAGACACGGCTTACGTAAAACCTTATCGTCTTACGTATCTCTTAAGCCCGGTGAGAACGTTGCTTCAATTCGGTTAAGGGCCTTGGTGGGAAATCTCCCGCTTTTATTCCGTACCGAACGAAAGTAATAACGCAAACTTTCACACTTCAGGTTTGTGCTGTTAGCCGAATTGAAGCGGCCTCGAGACACGGCTTACGTAAAACCTTATCGTCTTACGTATCTCTTAAGACCGGTAAGAACGTTGCTTCAACTCGGTTAAGGGCCTTGGTGGGAAATCTCCCGCTTTTATTCCGTACCGAACGAAAGTAATAACGCAAACTTTCACACTTCAGGTTTGTGCTGTTAGCCGAATTGAAGCGGCCTCGAGACACGGCTTACGTAAAACCTTATCGTCTTACGTATCTCTTAAGCCCGGTGAGAACGTTGCTTCAATTCGGTTAAGGGCCTTGGTGGGAAATCTCCCGCTTTTATTCCGTACTGAACGAAAGTAATAACGCAAACTTTCACACTTCCGGTTTGTGCTGTTAGCCGAATTGAAGCGGCCTCGAGACACGGCTTACGTAAAACCTTATCGTCTTACGTATCTCTTAAGCCCGGTGAGAACGTTGCTTCAATTCGGTTAAGGGCCTTGGTGGGAAATCTCCCGCTTTTATTCCGTACCGAACGAAAGTAATAACGCAAACTTTCACACTTCAGGTTTGTGCTGTTAGCCGAATTGAAGCGGCCTCGAGACACGGCTTACGTAAAACCTTATCGTCTTACGTATCTCTGAAGACCGGTAAGAACGTTGCTTCAACTCGGTTAAGGGCCTTGGTGGGAAATCTGCCGCTTTTATTCCGTACCGAACGAAAGTAATAACGCAAACTTTCACACTTCAGGTTTGTGCTGTTAGCCGAATTGAAGCGGCCTCGAGACACGGCTTACGTAAAACCTTATCGTCTTACGTATCTCTTAAGACCGGTAAGAACGTTGCTTCAATTCGGTTAAGGGCCTTGGTGGGAAATCTCCCGCTTTTATTCCGTACCGAACGAAAGTAATAACGCAAACTTTCACACTTCAGGTTTGTGCTGTTAGCCGAATTGAAGCGGCCTCGAGACACGGCTTACGTAAAACCTTATCGTCTTACGTATCTCTTAAGCCCGGTGAGAACGTTGCTTCAATTCGGTTAAGGGCCTTGGTGGGAAATCTCCCGCTTTTATTCCGTACCGAACGAAAGTAATAACGCAAACTTTCACACTTCAGGTTTGTGCTGTTAGCCGAATTGAAGCGGCCTCGAGACACGGCTTACGTAAAACCTTATCGTCTTACGTATCTCTTAAGACCGGTAAGAACGTTGCTTCAATTCGGTTAAGGGCCTTGGTGGGAAATCTCCCGCTTTTATTCCGTACCGAACGAAAGTAATAACGCAAACTTTCACACTTCAGGTTTGTGCTGTTAGCCGAATTGAAGCGGCCTCGAGACACGGCTTACGTAAAACCTTATCGTCTTACGTATCTCTTAAGACCGGTAAGAACGTTGCTTCAATTCGGTTAAGGGCCTTGGTGGGAAATCTCCCGCTTTTATTCCGTACCGAACGAAAGTAATAACGCAAACTTTCACACTTCAGGTTTGTGCTGTTAGCCGAATTGAAGCGGCCTCGAGACACGGCTTACGTAAAACCTTATCGTCTTACGTATCTCTTAAGACCGGTAAGAACGTTGCTTCAACTCGGTTAAGGGCCTTGGTGGGAAATCTCCCGCTTTTATTCCGTACCGAACGAAAGTAATAACGCAAACTTTCACACTTCAGGTTTGTGCTGTTAGCCGAATTGAAGCGGCCTCGAGACACGGCTTACGTAAAACCTTATCGTCTTACGTATCTCTTAAGCCCGGTGAGAACGTTGCTTCAATTCGGTTAAGGGCCTTGGTGGGAAATCTCCCGCTTTTATTCCGTACCGAACGAAAGTAATAACGCAAACTTTCACACTTCCGGTTTGTGCTGTTAGCCGAATTGAAGCGGCCTCGAGACACGGCTTACGTAAAACCTTATCGTCTTACGTATCTCTTAAGCCCGGTGAGAACGTTGCTTCAATTCGGTTAAGGGCCTTGGTGGGAAATCTCCCGCTTTTATTCCGTACCGAACGAAAGTAATAACGCAAACTTTCACACTTCAGGTTTGTGCTGTTAGCCGAATTGAAGCGGCCTCGAGACACGGCTTACGTAAAACCTTATCGTCTTACGTATCTCTTAAGCCCGGTGAGAACGTTGCTTCAATTCGGTTAAGGGCCTTGGTGGGAAATCTCCCGCTTTTATTCCGTACCGAACGAAAGTAATAACGCAAACTTTCACACTTCAGGTTTGTGCTGTTAGCCGAATTGAAGCGGCCTCGAGACACGGCTTACGTAAAACCTTATCGTCTTACGTATCTCTTAAGACCGGTAAGAACGTTGCTTCAACTCGGTTAAGGGCCTTGGTGGGAAATCTCCCGCTTTTATTCCGTACTGAACGAAAGTAATAACGCAAACTTTCACACTTCCGGTTTGTGCTGTTAGCCGAATTGAAGCGGCCTCGAGACACGGCTTACGTAAAACCTTATCGTCTTACGTATCTCTTAAGCCCGGTGAGAACGTAGCTTCAATTCGGTTAAGGGCCTTGGTGGTAAATCTCCCGCCCTTACTTGTACCGATTCAAAAGAAAGTTCATGGTAGTTCTTTTGAATCTGTACGAGTAAGGGCGGGAGATCTTTCACCAGGACCCTTAACCGAATTGAAGCATCGTTCTCACCGGGCTTAAGAGATACGTAAGACGATAAGGTTTTACGTAAACCGTGTCTCGAGGCCGCTTCAATTCGGCAAACAGCACAAACCGGAAGTGTGAAAGTTTGCGTTATTACTTTCGTTCGGTACGGAATAAAAGCGGGAGATTTCCCACCAAGGCCCTTAACCGAATTGAAGCAACGTTATCACCGGGCTTAAGAGATACGTAAGACGATAAGGTTTTACGTAAGCCGTGTCTCGAGGCCGCTTCAATTCGGCTAACAGCACAAACCGGAAGTGTGAAAGTTTGCGTTATTACTTTCGTTCGGTACGGAATAAAAGCGGGAGATTTCCCACCAAGGCCCTTAACCGAATTGAAGCAACGTTATCACCGTGCTTAAGAGATACGTAAGACGATAAGGTTTTACGTAAGCCGTGTCTCGAGGCCGCTTCAATTCGGCAAACAGCACAAACCGGAAGTGTGAAAGTTTGCGTTATTACTTTCGTTCGGTACGGAATAAAAGCGGGAGATTTCCCATCAAGGCCCTTAACCGAATTAAAGTAAAGTCCTGACCTGTCTTACGAGTTGCATAAGAGCATAAGGTTTCATGTGAACCATGTCTCGAGGCTGCTTCAATTCGGCAAACAGCATAAACCAGAAGAATGAAAGTTTATGATAGTTCTTTTGAATCTGTACGAGTAAGGGCGGGAGATCTTTCACCAGGACCCTTAACCGAATTGAAGCAACGTTCTCACCGGGCTTAAGAGATACGTAAGACGATAAGAAAAAGTAATACCGCTTTTGGATCGGTACGGGTACGGGTCGGAGATATCTCACCAGGATACTTATCTGGAGTCGAAGCAAAGTTCGGACCATTCACACGAGCTGCTTAACACAAACATTTCAGAGAAAAAGAAAAAAAAATGTCAGTTAAACGAATCCGAACCCCGACCGTCCGGTTGCTAGGCGAACGCTGTAACCGCGAGACCGTTCATCGAGCTATGAATAAATTAATATTTTGTCATATCGTTAATCCGTATTTTTGCATATTAAAATTTTTTTTAGGGTAAAAGCAGTGGATATGGCCTCATTAATAAGAGTGAGCCACATCCACCGCTTCTACCCTAATTAATATTGACAATAATTATTTAATTAATTTTAATACATAGTATTGATGGACAAACTCCGTTTTCACGAAAATCGTGAAAACTGAAAAAATGCATAGGAAAATTTAAACATTACGGTAGCTGACCGTGATGTTTTAAAAAATACATTCCACAGAATAAGTTCGAAAATTACCGGATAGCAGACAAAATACTGGCAAATATTTCGGAGAAAAAAAAGTATCAGATAAACGGATTCGAACCCCGATCGTCCGATCTCTAGGCGATCTCTTTAACCGGGAGACCGTTCATCAAGCTATTAATAAATTAATATTTTGTCATAGCGTTAATCCGTATGTTTGCATATTAAAATTTTTTTTTAGGGTAAAAGCAGTGGATATGGCCTTATTAATAAGAGTTAGCCATATTCACCGCTTCTACCCTAATTAAGATTGACATAATTATTTAATTCATTTTAATACATAGTATTGATGGACAAACGCCGTTTTCACGAAAATCCTGAAAACTGAAAAAATCCATAGTACAATTTAAACTACTGTTATAACTACTTTTTTCATCTGTGGTGATTCACACAGTATCCGGTGCCTCCAAAAACTGCAACGACCTTTCAAGTTGCAAAAGTATCATATTATTTTTTTTTGTCGTCCGGACTCACGAGGCACCACAGACAAATTCTGCCTCGTACGGGGATCCAGTGCGAGTACATCGCACTGGACCTTTCGTGGTAGGCAGAACTCGGTGAGATTAAAAACCAAATCCTGCAATGTCTATCATTGGCCTGAGGGTACATCGGTAGATTTCGTCCGCAGCCGTCAACCGCGCGCGAAATTGTTGGCCGGTCGAGATTGAGGCTAACTTCGAACCGTTCGTATTCCCGCTCGCTGTCTTTTGTCACTCGTTCGTGTTTGCTTGCGTGTGGTAGTCGGCTCATTGTTTACTCATCGTCCGAACGCCGAGACTCCGATGTAAAATGAGCTGTGATTGGCTAAATTTAAACGTTAATATCTTGGTCAATTTTTATCCCATCGCAATTTCGCAAAAACCACAATTTTCAGCGTGATCCGCTCTGCACGCTGGCATAAATTTCGTACATAAGTTACAACTCACCCTGTATATTGTAACGCTATTTTCCCGCTCGGCCCCGCGTATCGGCCTCACGGGACGAAACGCACCTTCGCCCCTCCACTCCCATCGCCGCCCCCGGTCGTGCTAGCAAACAACAAAACTTTATGGGCGCCAGATTATTTTTTTATCGCCGGAATAAACAAACCGGACTAAACTACAACTAATTATCCGAAAACCGAGCAATATCTCGAAGTTAACGCGACAATCTAAAACGGTAACGAAAGCATAAACTATGACCGGACGGAAGCGAGGGTTCGAGAGATGCGGTATACCGGGTGTCGCTCAGGATGCTAGGTTTTGGAGAGAGGGTCATAGTCCTTAACTGATCGGGGGGAAAAATAGGCTCAGACTTCACAAAATAACAACAAAACTCGTAACCCTTCAAATCATAAAATAATTAACTGTATTCGCTATTGAATATTCTCATACAAATGATTTAGCTTATAATTAACTGGGCTGGATCCTGGCTGAATTCCTGAACAATTTTCCATTGGCTAAACGGAGAGAAAGACGTCTACCGAAACAAGTGACTGTTTCATATTCTTTAACGCGAGTTCTTATTTTGAACAATAATTCGAATGCAAATAAAACGACTCACCGACGGGAACCTTCCTGTGGCGGCAACGATATCTGTGACGAGTCTCGACACTGCTTGTATACGAGTCTCGACACTGCTTGTAACTTGACCTCATGGGCAAGTAGATAGATTAGTTTAATTTGTTATTAATAAGCATATTGGACGCATACTATTGTTTTTTTACTCATTGTTTTAAAGTGATGTGCAAGCACAAGTATCCCGATTCATACAAGCAGTAAAAAAATTGTTGTTTGTTTTTTGACGTAGAAAATGCCGAAGTCAATCAGCCGGGCGAACACGGGCAATTAGTCAATGCCGCGGAGAATGATCGCCGGGAACTGCAGGAAGGTAAAAATACAGGTTTTATTATCATAATGTTGTTATCGTGTGGCATTATGTATGCATAGGTACTCATTATATTTATTTCATTTCACCATAGTTGACAACGACTTTCAATTCCCAGCAGTCCACTGGCTTCGGCCCGACCAGGTCGGGGACTATGATCCAGAAGAGGAAAACGATGTTGGTGAGTGTAAATTCGAGAAAAAGACGCGTCTGAATTATTTTACATTACCAAACTAGATCAATCATTTAACGATATTTGATTTCGTGTGTCAAATCAGGGGTTGCAGAACTGAATATACCGGTACTTTCGGATCAACAAATCGGTATGTATATTACATATTGTCGTTATTTTTCCATTTCGATTCCTCCTTCTTGTCAATGTCTTCTTTCGTTTTACAGATGAGGCACCGCGGTACGCGATTTGCATTATTTGCAGAGAAAATGCGGTGCAATATATCTGCAGATCGTGCAATCACTTTGTGATGTGCAGACGCTGTGCTAACGGCGTATTGCACGCCGCCCGGAACAAAAACGTCCCGCTCTGCTGTCCATATTGCCGTGTGTTGGCACAATTTGTAGAAAGGGCGTATATACCCATTGCATAAAAAAAATACTTGTGCATCCATTTTTCATATTAAAAAACATTTATAACGCATTCAATGTTGTAATGCAAATAAAAATTAAGTCATTATTATTTATTTATTTATTTATTTATTTATTTACGGAACATGCTCTTTTACATAAAAAATCAAATAATACAGTAAATGTGTGAAATTAATTATTTTGTGGTTTATTATTATGTTCGTAAAACTTAGGATATACTTTATTCATCACTTTTATCCACAATTTGTCGATTAAAATTAAAAAGGCTGTAAGAAAATAGCTATTTATGGCTGGGATGGGGAACGATATTCTATATTGAACATATTACACGCGAATGTCTATCACATTGAGAGTTGGCCCAAGGGTGATTGCGCTATCGCGGATTCAAGAATCATGCGACGGGTAAACGAAGTTTTGCTGTCTACTTTACCGACTAGCAGTAACTGGTTAGTTTATCGGTACTTTATGCATTCGGTGTCGTTAATAACGGGGTAAACAACGGTTTGTACTAAATGTCTTTTTGACGTGTAGTCAATGCGAGATAATTTATTTTTGGGTCATTTGTAATATTGATGTGTTTAACATGTCGGGTTTTTGTCGTGCAGCAGGAAATTATTTTTGAACCCGTGCCCGATATAGGTGTTCTCATTTTCGAGAGAGTGTCGGTTCGTGGCATTTGTCCAGTGATGCTTTGTCGGGTCGAGTCTTCCATCTTATTCGGCATTATTCGTTCGAAGTCTTTGTTTTTCGGGGGTTTTCAACGGGCGGCGCATCGTCGATTGCGGCACCTTCCATGCAGCCAATTAATTCCCTGGCGCGAACGGAAAGCGCGAATATTCAAAATCATTGTGGGAGCTAAGAACGCGATAACCAATCAACTTACAGTAAATAAACATTATTAATAATAAATTTAATTGCTTATGAAGAATTTCATAACACTTCTCATTCTTTTTACGCGCAACGCCGGAGTGTCGTTAGAAAAGCAACACTCGACGGCTCAAAACAATAATAAATAAACATTATTAGCAATAAATAAAATTGTTAATAAATAATCTAATAACACATTTCAAACACGCCCAACGATGAAATATCGGTATAAACGCGACATTCCATAGCACCATATAATAATCAATATATACTTTCTTTGTAAAAATAAATAACAAATAGCTAGCTCACTACGTAATAACAAATATTAACAAACTAATTATAAATATGCAGCACTAAGTATCACTATCAAGACGATACTCAGCAGCGCTAAAAATCTAACAGTAGATACAATCCTTGAAACGTTAAACTAGCAACCATAAATTATATTGTCCGCGATTATTCAAAACGCGCGCAACACCTTATAGTATCGACTTAATATTTGGCTTCGCGGCACATTGTTATAATAGTAAACGACGAGTAACGTCTTAATTATTTTTGTTTTGGTAACAATGTACTAGATTGCTAACTAGTAATAATTATCATTAAATAATTACACTGGGTTAGCTATTTAATAAATTCGACATAGTAACAAATGGCTATTATTAATAAATAAGCCATAAGTTAATAATGTATCGGATGGTGAAGCGAACGTGTGACCGGACGCAATTCCGACATCAACTCCAAGAATCGCCATCGATAAGTGCTCTCTGAGACGCGAGCTCGTGGGATGCTGCATTTGCCCGGCTACCATGGGACAAAGGAGGACCACCGTCGACGGCACGGCTGCCGTGAGACAGGACGCAGCTCCGACATCAACACCAGGAATCATGATCGATAAGGGCTCTCTGAGAAGCGAGCTCGCGGAATGCTGCATCTGCCCGGCTACCATGGGACAAAGGAGGACCACCGTCAACGGCGCGGCTACCGTGAGACCGGACGCAGCTCTGATAACGGCTCCGAGAATCGCCGCCGATAAGGGGGTCCCGAGAAGCTCTCTGCCGTGAGACGAAGACGGCTCCCACTCATGGGACAGCGCGGCTACAGCGAGCGGCTGCCCCCACTATCATCCAGCACGGTTACCGCGAACAGCGGCCCCCACTCGACGGACAGCGCGGCTGCAGCAGGCGGCTGCCTCCACCATCATCCATCACGCTGCCATGAGACTAAGGCGGCCCCCTCTCTAAGCTCATCGCGGCTACCGCGAACAGCTGCCCCTACTTGGGACAGCACGGCTACCGAGAGCGGCTGCTCCCACTCAAGGGACAGCACGGCTACAGCGATACCGCAAGCAGCTGCCCCCACCTTAACCATCGCGCTGCCGCGAGACAGCGGCGGTCCCCACTCAAGGGACAGCACGGGCACAAGCGGCTGCCCCACCATCACCCATCTTGGGGCCGTAAGACAACGGCGGCCCCCTCTCTGAGTACAGCGCGGCTACAGCGAGACCGCGAGCAGCTGTCCCCACCTTAACCATCGCGCTGCCGCGAGCATAGGCTCCACCACGGAGCAGCACACCGCGAGCAACGCGTCACTGGCCAGAGCAGCGGAGCGAATCCGCGAGGGCCTCCCACCACCACCGACCACGGGACTCGGGAGACTCGCGGGTCAGGAGCGCTCCGACGGATCTTCAGTTCATTTACGACTCTCGACACCGGCGGTCGACTGAAAGAGTACTCTCGAAGAGACTCTCGCGAACCGCGGTATTCGTTTGTTATAAATAACAATCACCATTCGTATTTTACAATTAAAACAATAAAGTCGCGTTCGATACCTGGCTGCGTCCAGGCGGTATAAATCCGTTAGAAAATATCATTCGCGAACATTTCTCATTATTATTATAAATGTCAATACACAGCGTAACATTGTTGCTATAATTATAACTCGTTATAAAACTGTTCCTAACACTTGAAACGAATCGCATTTTCTACGACTAATAAATTTCAAGACTGATATTCGCCACCCCTCAGAACCGTCCTTACGGACGATTTTTCATAACAAGCAAGTAAGTAAGTGAAACAAAAAGAGCATTATATCTGGGATCAGTTCACACATTCAGAACCCATAAACTTTTCCCAACGAAAACAAAAAACCCAAACTCTACTGCCGCTTGTTAAGTAGGATTTATTAAAATTAATTAGGAACGAATCCTTTAATACCAGTCACGACACAAATCGCGACTGATAAAATCGGATTCGCGTAAATTAGAAGTGAATCTAAAAACCAATCACGATGCAAATTGAGACTGATAAACAATAGATTCAAGTAAGTTTTGTAGTAATAACTAAGATTAGTTAGAAGTGGATCTAAAAACCAGTCTCGAAGCAAATCGAGACTGATAAACAATCGATTCAAGTAAGCTAGTTAAGTCAGAATTAATTAACTAGGATTACCCCAAAATCAGATCATATGCAAATCGAATTGAACCGAGTTCGATAAAAATTTGATCTGATATTAGTATAAGTTACTACCGACAGCGGTGGATGCGCGGTTGGCGCACGGCTCTGGTGGTCTCCCAAGTCAAGCTGATTCGTTCGCGGTCAGTACTTGGATGGGTGACCGCTTAGCCGTGCGCTAGCTGGCGCATCGACCGTTGAGCGGGAGGCGCTTTCTTCTGAGACTTTGGTGTTTCTGCACTTTACTCAAGTGCAAAAATACCAGTGGCTCAGTCGAATAGGGCCGTCTGTATCGGCACGGGTTTTCCGTAGTTTCCCCGTATCCTCGGCAAATGCGATACAGTGTAGCTAAGTCGGCTACGGACGCACTGGAAGTTAGGTAGCTTAGCTGAGTTCGGGTAGGGAGTGATAGGGGGAAATCGGGCTGGGGTTCCGTAAAAACCCGACAGGGTATACGGTGGAAAATGGAACAAATATAAAAAAAAATATATATAGTATAAGTTACTATATAAAATAGAAAAGCTAATTGCAAACCCCTTTCCGGGCATCTCCCGATCTCAATCATTATGGGACAAACTTCGTGTGAATTGATCACCATTTATAAGGTTCATAATGGATCGTAGATGCGTCACGTTGAAACTTGGGTCACCTAAGTCACGAACGAGCATTCGGACCAGATATAGTTCATCAGTTCGGGCTAACCAGACCACCGAAAACCGAGTTCTCAAAAACACGACTAATAAATCGGTGACTTCAGACAATTCGCGCAACATCTCGAGTTAGATCTCAGCCAGGAAGGTGAACCGACCAATCATCACGTCTGTTCGCATATTGAGGCATCACCGAGTCTCTATAAGCCAAGTAAATCCATCCATCGTAAGATCCAACGACCGGGCTGACTGTAGGGCTCAACCTGCCGACGTACAGATCGAGGAAGACGGCAACATTTCTGAGGCCTCTACGGTGCTTTACGAAGACACCCTAACTCCACCGTCTTCTCCAGAGTTGATACTTGGTGTCTAGCATCTTCAACCCGCTACGCCCAATAGCTCATCACCTGCCAAGCAAAACATCAAGAATCAAGGTACGTATCAAAGGAAAAACCTTCATACTCATCCAGTACTGCTCTGATCCCTAACCGGCGCATTCCGGTTTAAACCACGGAGCATCCTTATATAACCAGTATAAATCAATTAAAATCAACCCGCGACGTAACAAGTTATATTTTCTGGTGACAGCGGTGGGATGTTACTGGATGTGTATAATGTATAGTTAATTAAATTCAGTGAAAAACCGCGTAAAATTAGTGTAAATTCAGTGTAAAATCATTGTCCTAAACCGTCGTAAAAACATTGCAAAATCGTTGTATAATTCGTGTAAAATCCGTTCCTATCTGAGAAAACGGCGAATTAGGAGAAATATCTGTCAATATATATATAATTCTGACACATTTTCTTTTAATCATTTCGAAATATTTATTTGGAACAAAATCACACGCAACACTCAGAGCAAAATCTTAAAATGTATATTCCATACGAGTGTCGCTAAATTATCCATATTGAATTCAGTCAATCACAAATAGATAAATACCAAAATGCCGAACCTCAGCGAAGAGGAGTTGCGAAATCTGCACGAACAACTAACCGCGGAAAAACGTAGGCTACTCGATATGGAAGCGGATTTGGCCTCACGCGAGCTTGATATCCAAAGTCAGGCAATCATAAATAAGAACGGTCAGTCCAACGAAACCCTTGACGCAGATTCTTCACAAGGAACCCCATTAAAAGAGGTATTAATGAAAATAGTATTAGAGCTCGATACAATTAAAGGAGAGATGACGCGTCTCAGTAATCGAGTAACAGGATCTCATCCGTCAGAGGCCCGGGCCCCGCCAAACAATCCGGCCAATGCGAGTCACCATGACCCGAATCAGCGGCGACTTTCCTTCAAAGATATACTCGAAGGAATCCCTACGTTCACCGGAGAGAACATATCGGTGTTAAAATTTGTTCGGGCGTGCAAACGGGCCAGGGATATGTTTCCCGCGCAACTCGAAATAACTTTGACGCGACTTCTCCACAATAAGCTCAAGGGCCGTGCGTACACCGCGATGGAGGACGATCAAAATCGCTCAATCAATACCGGGGCGAACTAGGCAATATAGCGAAAAACAAAAACGAGCACATTATAGACTATATAAGGCGGGTAAAGGATCTCCACACCGCGATAACGGAAGAAGAGATACCCGACAACGGCGCGACATCACACACCCGACGAACCATTCTCGAAAACGAGACCCTCGAGTGTTTTGTAGCCGGATTACCCCCAGACTTTCGACTCCGACTCACATTGGAGGGCTGCACGACTCTCGCCGCAGCTTATTCAAACGCGGTGAAAATCGAAAAAGAAATCGAGAAAGACCGAGTAAATTTCAGAGAAACGCGGTCGGAAAATAAAAATACCTCGCAGACCAACGTTAAATCAATCGTGGCTCGTGATACCCTAATCTGCACCAATTGTAATAAAAAAGGCCATAAATCCGAGGATTGTTGGGGCAAATATCCCGAAAAACGGCCTCAACGACCGAGAGCCAACGATAATCTCCAGCAAAACAATAAAAATCCAACCGATATGCAGAATTGGGATAAAAACCGCGACGCAAAACCGCGCCCTTCCTGCGACTATTGCGCGAAGCTGGGCCACGTAATCACCCAGTGTTTCAAAAAACAGAACGACGAGAAGCGTATCGCGGGAAACGCAAACCCCTGCTCGGAAAAACCCGGCGCGAACTGAGCGGAGAAAATAACGTCAGAGCGCCCGGTGCGCGCGGTAAATATCGCGTCCGAAACGTCCGATCCGTCAACGTCCGTCTAGGGAAACAATCGTTCACCTCCACCGTAGAAATCGTGTCTCACAATTGAAAAAATTAACTGACTTTCTCGTGGTCTCCGGGTAAACGTTACGGCCAAACCTCGTAAAAATAAGAGCATTAAATCCGGATGAAATAATAGACGAGAATGATATATTGAAGCTCAGAGGAATATCAAACGTACCTGTGCTCACCATGGGCTCAGCAACGATTAATATTAGGATGACGGAATCAGAATTTCACGTGGTCAGGGACGAATTTCCCATCAAGCAGGACGCCATTCTCGGTTCAGAATTCCACGCGAGCAATCGGGCAACAATCGATTGGGACGAGGAAGTGGTCTGGTGGAAAGACCAATCACTCCCGTTTAAACATCGCGAAACCATAGTAATACCCGGGATATCGCGGGTAGTCTACTATGTCAGGGTAAAGAATCCCGAAGTAAAAGAGGGATATATACCCCGTCTAGATGCAGGAGCTGGAATTTACTTAGGTAATACCCTCGCGTCAAATAAAAGGGGTGTAAGATGCCTGATGGCGGTCAACACCAACCAGGGGGACGTGGAGCTCGCTGTTCCGGCAGTGACCTTAGAGGCATTCGAGCTCTACGATCCCAGTTCGGGATGTTGTCCGCAAAACTGCCTCAAATCCGGTGAAATACCTAGCGTAAATGACCCGGTTTGCAGCAGTATCATTCAGAGCACACGCACTCAGTCGATTTTACTAGACGAAAGCGAACGCGTAAAACAGGTAAAAGACTTACTACGACTCAAGGATCTCAATGCCGAAGAGCGAGTAAGCGTCGAAAAATTGATCGAGAAAAATTCCGATCTATTCCATATCCCGGGACACTTTTTAAATCACACGAACGCGGTCGAGCATAAAATTTCGACAACAGACGATCAACCGGTGTTCACTCGCCAGTACAGATTCCCTCCGGCTCACAAGGATGAGATTGCGGAACAAATTGGCGACCTCATAAACGGGAAAATTATAGAACCATCCGAATCCCCATACAGCTCTCCACTGTGGATCGTGCCAAAGAAGGCCGATTCACAGGGAAAACCGAGATGAGGGTGGTAATTGACTACAGAAACTTGAACGGGAAAACAATCGGTGACGCCTACCCGCTTCCCAACATAACTGAAATTCTCGACCAGTTGGCTAGTGCGAAATATTTTTCTGTATTCGATCTAGCTAGCGGTTTTCATCAAATCTGTATGCATCCTTCCGATGCACATAAAACCGCATTCTCAACGCCATTTGTGCACTATCAGTTTAATCGTATGCCGTTTGGGCTCAAAAATGCCCCGGCAACTTTCCAACGTTTGATGGACCGCGTATTATGCGGCCTGCAGGGTAACGAGCTCTTCGTTTACCTCGACGATATAGTGATATACGCTAGCTCACTTAAGGAGCACGAAATCAAGTTCGGAAAATTGGCCGAGCGATTGCGGAAAGCGAACCTGAAGTTACAGCCGGATAAGTGCGAGTAGCATATCTGGGTCACGTCATAAGCGCAGACGGCGGAAAACCAGACCCCAAAAAGATTGAAGCAATAAAAAATTATCCGCGCTTGACCAGTCCGAAAAAAATCAAACAATTCCTCGGGTTGGCGGGTTATTACCGCCGGTTCGTGGAAAACTTTTCCGCGATCGCTAGGCCTTTAACGCAGTTGCTCAAAAAGGAAGCACGCTTCAAGTGGACTCAAAAACAGGACGCATTTATTAAACTCAGAGATGTCTTGTGCAAGGAACCGGTATTGCAGTACCCGGATTTCACTCGTCCTTTTATTATAACAACCGACGCTTCAAATATCGCGATAGGCGGTATCCTGAGCCAGGGTAAAATCGGTTCCGACAAACCAATATCATACGCATCGCGAACGTTATCAACCGCGGAAATGAATTATTCAACAATCGAAAAAGATCTATTGGCAATCGTCTATTGCGTGGGGCACTTCAGACCATACGTGTATAGCCGGGAGTTCACCCTCGTAACAGACCACAAACCGTTAGTATGGCTCGATTCGGTAAAAGACCCGGCGAACAGATTAGTCCACTGGCGACTAAAACTCGCGAATTACGAATACAAAATCATATACAAACCGGGTAGAGTAAACGCAAATGCCGACGCTCTGTCAAGAAATCCGCCTGAAAAGGAAACGCCAACAAACGAAAAATCAGTACTGTTAGTCATGCCAATACGTTTCCGTACAAAAGAGGATCCGTCTGAGACCGACTCCGATGAGATCCCCGCGAAAAAGCAGAAAGAGAATCCGCCGAGTTCGGACTCCGACCACGAGAGCAAAATCACGCGTAGGAAGCGTCCTAAAAAATTAGCGATCGATACAGACTCAGACGAGTCCGGCCAAAAAGGGAAAGGAAGGTTCGCCGGAACCGGATGTCAGTCGTACAACTAAATCTACACAGACAAACGCCTAATGATGAAAGGGGCGACTCCTAAAAAAACAACCCCTAAAAAACCAGACCCAAAAAAGGGGCGACCCCTAAAAAAACAACCCCTAAAAAACCAGACCCAAAAAAGGGGCAACCCCTAAAAAAACAACCCCTTAAAACCAGACCCAAAAAAGGGGCGACCCCTAAAAAAACAACCACTAAAAAACCAGACCCAAAAAAGGAGCGACCACTAAAAAAAAAACAAGCCCAACAAAAGATAGTCCGAATAACTTGTGCTGATCGCACGGTCTCAATTCAGTTTTGAAAAAAAAAAATCATAACGACGTCAGTCATATTCTGACTGACGTCCGATCACCCGACTTGCGCTCTTGCGAAAAATTTAGTTTTTCGAGAAAAAAAATATCAAATGACATCGACATAGTCTTTTAATTATTTTACACATATTATAAAAAATCATGTTCCATGAATTGCAAGTTTTCAAAAACTGATCGGCCCATACGCATTACACTTGTAGTAATGAACGCCTACAGCCGAAGCAATACGCAAATGTTCGATTTCGATATGAAGTGAATTTGCACTCGATGGGGGCTCGTTTGGCATCTTGAAACGCATGAATCTTGCGTATTCTCGTAAAACTAAGGCTTTTTGATCTCATATTACGAGCTGAAACACCTACAGTCGAAGGAAACCATTAATGTTAAATTTCGATCTAAAGCGAATTTGCATTCGATGGGGGTTTGTTTGGCAGCCCAAAACGCATAAATCTTGCGTGTTTACGTGAAACTAAGACTTTCTGATCTTATATTACGAGCTGGAACGCCTACAGCCGAAGCAATACGCAAATATTCGATTTCGATATAATGCGAATTTGCATTCGATGGGGGCTTGTGTGGGGGCCCAAAACGCATGAATCTTGTGTTTTCTCGTAAAACTAAGGCTTTTTGTTCTTATATTACGAGCTGGAACGCTTACAACCGAAGCGAAACGCCAATGTTTGATTTCGATATAAAGCGAATTTGCATTCGATGAGGGCTCGTTTGGCATCTCGTAACGCATAAATCTTGCTTGTTTACGTAAAAGTAAGGCTTTTTGATCTCATATTACGAGCTGAAACACCTACAGTCGAAGCAAACCGCTAATGTTCAATTTCGATCTAAAGCGTATTTGCATTCGATGGGGTCTTGTTCGGTGGCCCAAAACGCATGAATCTTGCGTATATACGTAAAACTAAGGGTTTTTGATCTTATATTCCGAGCTGGTACGCCTACAGCCGAAGCAATGCCTAAATGTTTGATTTCGATATAAAGCGTATTTGCATTCGATGGGGGCTCGTTTGGCAGCTCGTAACGCATGAATCTTGCGTTTTCTCGTAAAACTAAGGCTTTTTGTTCTTATATTACGAGCTGGAACGCCTACAACCGAAGCGAAACGCAAATGTTCGATTTCGATATAATGCGAATTTGCATTCGATGGGGGATTGTTTGGCATCTCGAAACGCTTAAATCTTGCTTGTTCACGTAAAACTAAGACTTTCTGATCTTATATTACGAGCTGGAACACCTACAACCGAAGAAAAACTCTAATGTTCGATTTCGATATAAAGCGAATTTGCATTCAATGGGGACTCGTTTGGCGGCCCAAAACGCATGAATCTTGCGTATTTACGTAAAATAAAGACTTTTTGATCTTATATTACGAGCTGGAACGCCTACAGCCGAAGCAATACGCAAATGTTCGATTTCGATATAAAGTGAATTTGCACTCGATGGGGGCTCGTTTGGCATCTTGAAACGCATGAATCTTGCGTATTCTCGTAAAACTAAGGTTTTTTTGATCTGATATTACAAGCTGGAACACCTAGAACCGAAGCAATACGCAAGTGTTCGATTTCGATATAAAGCGTATTTGCATTCGATGGGGGCTCGTTTGGCAGCTCGTAACGCATAAATCTTGCGTTTTCTCGTAAAACTAAGGCTTTTTGTTCTTATATTACGAGCTGGAACGCCTACAACCGAAGCGAAACGCTAATGTTCGATTTCGATATAAAGCAAATTTGCATTCGATGAGGGCTCGTTTGGCATCTCGAAACGCATGAATCTTGCTTGTTTACGTGAAACTAAGACTTTCTGATCTTATATTACGAGCTGGAACACCTACAACCGAAGAAAAACTCTAATGTACGATTTCGATATAAAGCGAATTTGCATTCGTTCGGGGCTTGTTTGGCAGCTCGAAACGCATGAATCTTGCGTATTCTCGTGAAACTAAGGCTTTTTGATCTTACATTACAAGCTGGAACACCTACAACCGAAGAAAAACTCTAATGTTCGATTTCGATATAAAGCGAATTTGCATTCAATGGGGACTCGTTTGGCGGCCCAAACGCATGAATCTTGCGTATTTACGTAAAATAAAGACTTTTTGATCTTATATTACGAGCTGGAACGCCTACAGCCGAAGCAATACGCAAATGTTCGATTTCGATATAAAGTGAATTTGCACTCGATGGGGGCTCGTTTGGCATCTTGAAACGCATGAATCTTGCGTATTCTCGTAAAACTAAGGTTTTTTTGATCTGATATTACGAGCTGAAACGCCTACAGCCGAAGAAATACGCAAATATTCGATTTCGATATAATGCGAATTTGCATTCGATGGGGGCTTGTTTGGCGGCCCAAAACGCATGAATCTTGCGTATTTACGTAAAATTAAGGCTTTTTGATCTCATATTACGAGCTGAAACACCTACAGTCGAAGGAAACCGCTAATGTTCAATTTCGATCTAAAGCGAATTTGCATTCGATGGGGGTTTGTTTGGCGGCCCAAAACGCATAAATCTTGCGTGTTTACGTGAAACTAAGACTTTCTGATTTTATATTACGAGCTGGAACGCCTACAGCCGAAGCAATACGCAAATATTCGATTTCGATATAATGCGAATTTGCATTCGATGGCGGCTTGTGTGGCGGCCCAAAACGCATGAATCTTGCGTTTTCTCGTAAAACTAAGGCTTTTTGTTCTTATATTACGAGCTGGAACGCTTACAACCAAAGCGAAACGCCAAGGTTCGATTTCGATATAAAGCGAATTTGCATTCGATGAGGGCTCGTTTGGCATCTCGTAACGCATAAATCTTGCTTGTTTACGTAAAAGTAAGGCTTTTTGATATCATATTACGAGCTGAAACACCTACAACCGAAGCAAAACGCTAATGTTCGATTTCGATATAAAGCGAATTTGCATTCGTCGGGGGCTTGTTTGGCAGCTCGAAACGCATGAATCTTGCGTATTCTCGTGAAACTAAGGCTTTTTGATCGTACATTACAAACTGGAACACCTACAACCGAAGAAAAACTCTAATGTTCGATTTCGATATAAAGCGAATTTGCATTCGATGAGGGCTCGTTTGGCATCTCGTAACGCATAAATCTTGCTTGTTTACGTAAAACTAAGGCTTTTTGATATCATATTACGAGCTGAAACACCTACAACCGAAGCAAAACGCTAATGTTCGATTTCGATATAAAGCGAATTTGCATTCGTTGGGGGCTTGTTTGGCGGCCGAAAACGTATGAATCCTGCGTATTTACGTAAAATTAAGGCTTTACGATCTCATATTACGAACTGAAACACCTACTGTCGAAGCAAACCGCTAATGTTCGATTTCGATATAAAGCGAATTTGCATTCGATGGGGGCTTGTTTGGCTGCTCGAAACGCATGAATCTTGCGTATTCACATAAAATTAAAGCTTTTCGATCTCATATTACGAGCTGAAACATTTACAACCGAAGCAAAACGCTAATGTTCGATTTCGATATAAAGCGAATTTGCATTCGTTGGGGGCTTTTTTGGCATCTTGAAACGCATGAATCTCGCGTATTCTCGTAAATCTAAGGCTTTTTGATCTGATATTACGAGCTGAAACACCTACAGTCGAAGAAAAACGCTAATTTATGGTTTCGATATAATGCGGATTTGCATCCGATGGGGGCTTGTTTGGCGGCCGAAAACGCATGAATCCTGCGTATTTACGTAAAATTAAGGCTTTTTGATTTCATTTTACGAGTTGGAACACTTACAACCAAAGCAATACGCAAATGTTCGATTTCGATCTAAAGCGAATTTGCATTTGATGGGGGCTTGTTTGGCGGCCCAAAACGCATAAATCTTACGTGTTTACGTTAAACTAAGACTTTCTGATCTTATATTATGAGCTGGAACGCGTACAGCCGAAGCAATACGCAAATATTCGATTTCGATATAATGCGAATTTGCATTCGATGGGGGCTTGTTTGGCGGCCCAAAACGCATGAATCTTGCGTATTTACGTAAAATTAAGGCTTTTTGATCTCATATTACGAGCTGAAACACCTACAGTCGAAGCAAACCGCTAATGTTCAATTTCGATCTAAAGCGTATTTGCATTCGATGGGGGCTTGTTCGGTGGCCCAAAACACATGAATCTTGCGTATTTACGTAAAACTAAAGGTTTTTGATCTTATATTCCGAGCTGGAACGCCTACAGCCGAAGCAATACGCAAATATTCGATTTCGATATAATGCGAATTTGCATTCGATGGGGGCTTGTGTGGCGGCCCAAAACGCATGAATCTTGCGTTTTCTCGTAAAACTAAGGCTTTTTGTTCTTATATTACGAGCTGGAACGCTTACAACCGAAGTGAAACGCCAAGGTTCGATTTCGATATAAAGCGAATTTGCATTCGACGAGGGCTCGTTTGGCATCTCGTAACGCATAATGTTCTATACGCCGGGAACTCGCGATAGTTTTTCGGTTCAGGGTTGTAAGGCCTGAACTCACGCTGGCGGTGACGAATTCTCGCTGGTACAGATTGCCGTCAGGGAACTTAATCACCGACGATCGTTATTTTTATTGTTGAGGAAATGATGGTTAAACGTGGTTGAACACAAACTATTTATTTATTTAGCAAACACAACAAATATTTACACTGTTGCACATAAGTGAACTTTAAACTGATCGTTAAAAACGAAGGTGCGATGTTGTATAAAATAGTATAAAGTGACTGCACTTTCTGTTGAGTCTGCGGTAACGCGCCGTTTGGTATTAGTGTCCAAGATGCGACTAGTCGTTACCGTAGAAGTTCTTAGACTGATTTTTAAAAGTTGTTGGATAGCAGAAGTAAAAAGGATGGGAGGGGCTTAGATATTCGGAGAGTGAAGTAAAAACAAATTGATTGGCAGATAGCCACGAGAAGGGGTTTTTCACGAGTCAACGAATAAAAATCGGATTCGAAGTGGGGGGGCAAGACGCTTGCCGCACTTCGGTGTTTTAGGCAGGTAAAAAGGCTTCTTGCTCGACGCTGACCCTTGCGCGGTGACGCATCGTACCTGAAGATATGCGGGTTCATAAATGAGTCATTGCCTCGTGTATTACCTTTTCGTGACTCCCTTCGACTTCGAAGGATTATTTTCATACAGAAAAAACACCCGCTGCCTCGCAGATGTTTTATTACTACTAGTGGAATTTTATAACTGCGAACGTTTATTAGACGGTTCGATAATCCCTGCAGCTGACTAATTTTATTTTTTGCTTTACGAAATAGAATATTCGTCTCATGCGACGGAACATACTCCCCCCTTGAGAGAGGAGCGATCAAGAAATTTGATTAATGGATAAGCTAATGTTTAACTTATAAGTAGTAAGAATGTCTAGTGATTGCACTATTCGCTTCCGTTGGGTTGGTCCATGGGTAGTGGAGCAAGACTGCGCACATTTCTCGTGAAAATGCCCTTGAAAGTCTTGACCCGGACAACCCGGATGAGTCCATCGGCTCCAGGCAGTGTCTCGACGACTCGCCCCATGGGCCATCGAAGTGGAGGCTGGTTGTCCTCTTTGATCAGGACGAGTGTGCCCGATTTGATGTTGTGGGCACCGTGGGTCCATTTGTGGCGAGTATTAAGTTCTGTTAAATACTCGGTGTGCCATCTTTTCCAGAAATCTTGGCGTACCTTTTGAATAAGCTGCCATGATGAAAGTCGATTTCCAGGAGTGTTCTTGAGATCGACCTCGGGCGCGCTCGTTAAAGAATTGCCAATTAAGAAATGACCTGGGGTTAGGACGAGGAGATCATTGGGATCTGTGGAGATGGGAGTCAAGGGACGAGAGTTTAAAATCGCTTCAACCTCTGTGATGAACGTACCGAATTCCTCGAAGCTCAGCAGCTGATCGCCAACTACACGTTTCAGGTGGCGTTTAAATGACTTAACTGCAGCCTCCCAAACACCACCGAAGTTTGGTGATTGTGGTGGGATGAAGTGCCATTTGATGCCCTGCTCGGCGAGGTGTTTAAAAATCGAGTTTTCGTGATCCTGCGATTGCAGAATTCGTCTGACTTCCAGCATCTCGTTGTTTGCTCCTACAAAGTTGGATCCGTTGTCTGAGTATATGTTTTTGCATAATCCTCTTCGGGCGATAAACCGTTTGAATGCTGCGATAAAGCCCTCGGTGGTCATGTCGCTCACGAGCTCCAAGTGTACAGCCTTGACTGCAAGGCATACGAATACTGCGACGTAGACCTTGACTCGACCGCGATTTCTGAATTTTTTCTCCTTGATGAAGAACGGTCCACAGTAGTCTACGCCTACGTTGAGGAAGGGCCGTGCTTCTGTTACTCGGACTGTTGGAAGATCGCCCATGAGGCAGGTCGAGGTTTGCGGCTCGACTCGGTAGCATCTGATGCAGCTGCGAATGACCTTCCGAACTTGGTTTCGTCCGTCCAAAATCCAATATTTTCTTCGCAAGGCGTATAGCGTCATTTGAACTCCCCCGTGGTAGTTGCGGAGGTGTTCGTAACGGATGAGCAACCCGGTTACGTGATGTTGACGTGGTATGATGATCGGATGTTTCTCAGCGAAGGATGCTGGAGCATTCCTTAGTCGTCCACCGACTCGTATTATGCCGAGATTGTCGAGGAATGGATTCAACATTCTCAACTTGCTCTTCTTGTCGACACATTTGTTTTCTTGAAGATCCCGAAGTTCGTCGGCGAAGCAGGAAGCCTGTACTGATTTTAGAATTATGTTTTCGGAGTCCTGTAATTCTTCGCAGGAGATTGGTCCGGTCTGCCTTGTTTTGAATCTTCGGCAATATGCAATTACTCTGCGTAGTTTAACAATTGACGAATAGCGTGCAATAAGCTCGGTGTGACTCGGCGTGGCGAGGCACTTGACCTTTCGAAGCTCCGGTACCTTGTCTAGGCTCGGTATACCAAGCCGTGGCCAGTGGGATTCGTCCTTCACGATCCAAGTTGGTCCATGCTTCCATATAGAGGCAGCGATGAACTCAGCTGGAGTCTGACCCCTTGAGATCAAATCCGCTGGATTGTCTTCTGACCGTACATGCTTCCAGTGACCTGCATTCGTTTCAGCTTGTATCTCAGTGACTCGATTCGCGACGAACGGCAGAAGTCGGTGCGACGGTGTTTTTATCCAATGGAGAACGATTGTCGAATCGCTCCAGAAGATGACTTTGCTCGGATTCATACTGGTAGCTTGCCGGACAGTCGTATATAACTTGGCCAAGAGATGCGCTGCACACAGCTCGAGCCGTGGTATCGTTACACGTTGGACGTAGTCTGGTCCATCTTCGGATGCTGTGCGAGGGCTCCCCCCTTTCCCCTTCAGTGGCGCTACGCGAGATTTTGCGCACAGAAGAGTGGATCTGATCATTCCGCAAGAATCTTCTGTTCTTACGTAGATGCATGCTCCATATGCCCTTTCGCTGGCATCGCAGAATCCATGAAGTTGAAGATCCTGTGTGTCCATGATTGTGATTCTACGACTGAAGGTTACTTCGTTGAGCTGAGGAAGCTGAGCGGTGTAATTTAACCAGTCAGTGTAGATAGACAGGGGAATTGAGTCGTCCCAGTCGAGTTTTTCGAGCCATAGGCGTTGCATAATCAGTTTGGCGTGCGTGATCACTGGTCCGAGGAGGCCGAGTGGATCGAACACCCTCGCGATATCGGACAAGATTATTCTTTTGGTCACGTGTCCCTTCAGTGGCGTTGGGTGGACCGTATATACGATGGAATCTTGCTCCGAGTTCCAATGTACACCAAGAGTTTTTATGGTATTGTCTTCCTTGGCTTGGAGTTTCAAATTGACGTGACTGGATGGGAGACCTTCGAGAAGCCTTAAGTCGTTCGATGCCCACTGTCTCAAATTGAGTTTTCCTTTCTTGAGAAGCGCGTCGATGTCGTTGCGTAGTTTCAATGCTTGCGCGAAGGTACCCGCTCCGGTCAAAAGATCGTCGACGTATAAATCACCTTTTAATACCTTTGCTGCTTCGGGAAAATTTCTGCCTTCGTCTTCAGCGAGTTGATGAAGACACCGAATAGCCAAGTATGGTGCTGGAGACAGACCGAACGTAACGGTGTTGAGCTCGTATGTAGCGATCCGTCCGTCTGAGTCTCGCCAGAGAATTCGCTGGTACTTTCTATCCTCCCTTCGTACCAGAAATTGTCGGTACATTTTTTCAATGTCTCCCGTGAGCACATAATTGTGAGTGCGAAATCTAACGAGAAGTGTGAAGATGTCATCTTGTATCGTCGGTCCGACCATCAAGGTGTCATTCAGTGAGATTCCGGTAGATGACTTCGCTGAACCATCGAAAACCACGCGAACCTTTGTTGTGAGACTCGTTTCCTTGACCACGGCATGATGAGGCAGGTAAAACCCTGGCGTGCGATTTGCATCGTCTATCCTTGTCATGTGCCCCAGTGTGACGTATTCTTGCAACACTTCATTATACTGCGTCTGCAAGACTGGATTCCTTTGGAGCTTACGTTCGATTGAGGCAAGACGTTTCTCTGCCATTGCTCGCGATTCTCCTAATTCTTCCTTCCTTTGATTGAAGGGCAGTGCGACGGTGTAACGTCCATCGTCGCCGCGGTGTGTTGTCTGCTGGAAATGTTCCTCACAATCGTTTGTCTTCCGGCGTTGGTCGCGAGAACCTCCTGGATCCTCGATTTCCCAGAATCGATTCATAATTCTTTCGAGATTCGTGAGAAAACATTGGTGTTCGCCGTCGATATCGGATGGCGGATTTCTTTGTGAAATGCTTCCACCGATAACCCATCCGAAGCGCGTATTTTGTAGATACAAATCGGGTTCCGAGGGTTTCGAGAGCTTGATCTGTCCAACGCAGAGAGTCGATAGTGTTGTACCCGATCCGATTAACATGTCGACTTCCCCTGGTTGGTCGAACTCAGGATCTGCAAGCTGCTTATTTTTTGGCAGATTGAGAGCGTTGCGAGATATTCTCTCGTCTGGTACCAGCCCGGCGATGTCCTTGACCGTGAGAAAGTTTAACGTTCTGGTGAATCCGTTGAGTCTGGACGCGATCGTCGCCTTCACAAGGTAATTGGTGGTTGTCCGCGTCTGATTCATCGTGCCGATAGCGATGCTGTATCTCTGCTTTGAAAGACCGAGAATCGTTGCGAGCCTGTCCGTCATGAAATTTGTATTGGAGCAGGTGTCCAGTAGGACTCGGCGGAGTATTAAAGTTCCGGCCGCGTCGGCTATTTTTACGGATGCTGTCACCAAAAGATCCTTGGATGGGATGCTGGCTATGAGAGTCGTGGCTTCTGGTATCCCTGTTGGCTCTCTGGAAGTTGCTAGTCATGCTTGACTAGAACTCGGTGCTGCAGAAGGAGACTGAACTGGCTCGCCATAGTGTAGCCAGGTGTGGTGCTTCTTCTTGCAGGATCTGCACGTGTACTTGGACGTGCACTCGTTCGTTTTGTGATCAGGCCGGAGACAGTTGATACACAGAGCTGCCTTGACTGCCACGTCGTGTCTTTCTCTTGGAGACAACGCCTTAAACTGTGGACAGCGTGAAATCGGGTGGGATTCCTTGCAGAATGAACAGTCTGTTGGAGTCGTCGTTGCGAAACACTGGGCTCTTTTTTGACTCTTGCCGTTCTGGCCGTTTGGAATGCCGTTTTTTCCCCTGTTCTGTCCATGTGGTTTCTCATCTCTCGAAAGGGTGTTGGCCCTTTCGGGATGATGAAGAAGCAGCGGGAGGAGCGGACCCCGGCGTCGAGAGGAACGAGGTTCAACATGAGGGTTACCGTCTCCGCGACAGAGGGCTGCTTCGGCTTCCCGAGAGATACCGGGATTTATTGGACAATATATTTCTAGCCGAGTGTCACGAGCGTCTTTCGTACAAGGATGCTATGAAGAGCGAAGAGGCAGCAAAATGGAAGAGAGCGATGGACGAAGAATTCGAATCGCTCACTCGAAACCAGGTATGGGACCTTGTAGATGCGACGAACAACCCGAGAACGATAGACTGCAAATGGACGTATAAGCTAAAGAGAGACGCCAACGGCAACGTTAATCGTTACAAAGCGAGACTCGTCGCACGTGGCTTTCGACAGCGGGAGGGAATCGACTATCGAGAGACTCATAGTCCCGTGGTTCGTTTCGATTCAATTCGAGCCGTTCTTGCCATAGCCGCCAGCGAACGTATGCAAATAAAGCAATTTGACGTAAAAACTGCTTTCCTGTATGGAGATATCGAGGAAACAATTTATATGCAACAACCCGAGGGATACGACGACGGAAGCGGAAGAGTCTGTAAACTAAAACGGAGTCTGTATGGGCTGAAACAATCGTCCCGCTGCTGGAATCGGCGCTTTACCGATTTCCTTAAGAAATTCAACCTGAAGGCAACAAGTGCAGACCCCTGTGTGTTCACTAACCAAAAGAGGAACGAGAGGCTTATTTTGGCAATCTACATAGACGATGGACTAATCGTAGCACAGGACCGAGCACTGATAGACAAGCTCCTCGACGGACTTAAGACCGAATTCGAGATAACAGAAAACGAAGCGAATCTGTTCCTCGGAATATAGAACGAGCAAAGGATGGATCGATTTTTCTAAATCAGGAAGCCTACGCAAGAAGGGTCCTGGAGAGGTTCAATATGGAACAAGCGAATCTAGTGGCCATACCCTCGGATCCTCATCAAGTACTGAGTCCACTCATGCAAGCGGGAGAGCGGGGTGATGTAACGACCGCACCGTATCGTGAGGCAGTTGGGAGCCTTATGTATTTGTCAGTGGCGACAAGACCCGATCTTACGTTCGCTGTACATCAGGCTAGCAGATATCTGGAAAAACCGACAACAACACACTGGAAAGCAGTAAAACGAATCCTCAAGTACTTGAAAGGCACTACCGGGCACGGAATTCGTTTTGACTGCAATGCAACGAAAGAGATCCTGGCGTACAGTGACGCAGATTATGCGGGGGAGTTGGAAACCCGACGATCGACGACTGGATTTGTCATAAAGCTCGGCAATGGACCGATTTCATAGAATTCACAAAGGCAACAATCTGTTGCGCTTTCCACGATGGACGCTGAATTCATGGCAACTTGTCAGACGGCAAAAGAGATTGCTTGGATGAAGACTCTCATCAGAGAACTTCTGAATGTAAAGGATGTCCATACCACACTGTATATGGACAACCAAAGTGCCATATGTCTTATCAAGAATCCAGTATTCCACAAACGAGCTAAACATATCGACGTGCGATTTCACTTCGTACGAGAGCGATACGCGGATAAGGAGTTCGGATTGGAGTATGTGGCATCGAAAGAGCAACAAGCAGACCTCTTCACAAAGCCGCTGCCTCGACAACAATTTGAGCACAACCGAAGAATCCTGGGAGTATGCGAAGGAGAGCGACGAGCCAAAGAAGAAAAGCATCACTCCAAAGACAGAGAAGAAATAAACTAAAATAAACATCGATAAAAACAAAGCGGGAGTGTTAGAGAAATTGATTTTACCGACTGAGCTTAACTTTTCCTTTTCACTCTCGAAGGTTCTCGAAGGCACTCCTGTTTATCTTCTGTTTCCTAAAAACAAAGACGACTACTTCTGGCTGTATCTGTGACAACGAACGTTTATATTTTCCTCAAATATTATAATAAATCGAGTTTTCCTTGCAAATCCCGTGTGGAATCGATCTGCCTATATTAAAAACCCAACATGAAACTTTTCAACAATTATCATGTAAGAAACCCTTTGTAGACACCCAATTGCTGCGGCGGAAATGCCATTCGAATCCATCGAGTCGTCAATGCGTAAATGGAGACGCAAAATTTGTCCACCGATACCAGCTACTTGGGAGCAGTATAGTGAATTAGTTAACAGCGAAGAATGGAAAAGATTTACAACGTATAACGGGGGCCATTTGAACGTAACATCCATTCGCGTACCCGATGATAACTCAACAGTCGTTATCTGTAGCGATCGCGAATTTTTACGTTCAATCAAACCCCGTCGTTTGTATGTCGATGCGACGTTTAAAGTATGCCCGAAGGAACCAAAAGTGCTCCAATTTCTGACTATAATCGCCCGCATCGGCGACTACGTAAGTTATCGTTATAGAAATACGCATGTACAAACAATGACTACATAACTACTGCACCAGTAATAAACATTACTAAAATGGAGTATACTTACCTAGGTGCTGCCTATTGCATGGGCGTTGATGGAGAAGAAAACTAAAGCGGCATATCTGGCTGTATTGAATCATTTTTCAACCGTTCTTGCGCCTCATATACAGCCGTTATCATTTATGACGGATTTCGAGCGAGCTCTTGCTGCAGCATTACAGGAGTATATCCAGAAGCCACTCCACAACGCTGCTACTTCCATTATTGCCAGGTAAAATATATAATGATCGGATAACGACCCAGATAGACAAGCGCCACGAAAAGTAGCAGTTGACGCAATATTTGCGACATGTGCGGCACATGTTGCAATTATTGCGCCAACTGCTGCTTGCTGACTATTAATTCATTCATTGATTGTGTGTTCTTTAGTGCCTTATGAGGAGAGGTAAAAAAACGGGTTTGCTGAACCACGTTCGTAATTGCGAGATGAAGAAAGTCGTTTTTAGAAAAATGATGGCACTAGCGCAGCTTCCAGCCAACGATATTCCACGAGCTTTTAATTGGATCATTTCGAATGTCTGTGCGGATATTGCGCGCGCATTTGCGGACTTGTTTCAATACTTTGAACGCTATTGGTTGAACTCCGTAACACCGGAAGTCTTTCGTGTATTCGGAATGCCTTGCAAAACCAACAATTGCGTGGAAGCTTACCACAGGGTATTACGAGTAAGAATGGGCATCCACCCATCTATATGGGAATTCACAGGTAGAGAACCTAAGCAAACGAATGAGATTTTTTATTGTAACTTGTATACTTTTATGTCACTATACATTTGTTTCAATAGAGGAACTGGTTCGTTTACAAGTTGTTGTGCGGAACAGACGAGGATCGCTGGCCAGAAGTATTCCGTTACCACGAGCATCTGCGGAAAAAAGCATAGTTAACCAGCGAACACTTCAGAGATGTTGGGAGCTATATGGCGAAAAATATTTAGACATACCGAGATTTCTGGAATGCGCCAGTCACTGCCTGAAAGCTTTGGGTAATGAGAACGTTTTCCGTAGCGAACAAGATGTTGACAACTTCGTTCTTGCGAACCCGGGTATTATATTACAGCTTTTCAAATTGCAAAAACACACGAATAAGAATTTTAGTAAATTATCATTTGGTGTTTGTAGTTGATGGTGTACGAGCACAACAAGGCATGCAAGCAATTTTGAGGAGGAAGTGGACGAAATTCAAATCCTATATCGCCAAGAAGGGCAAAATCGAGAAATAATTTTTCGTAAGTATAATATAGAACCTTCCATTCAAATATAAATGTATTTGCTATGGAGATTAGTAACTAATTCATTCGTTTCTTTCAGCTCAAGGTGTTATTCTCCAGCTGTGCTTAATATGCAACGAGAATCATACAGATGTTATTAGTTTACCGTGCTGTCACTGGTTAGCTTGTGCAATACGCACGACAAATATTCGTGAACTGGCTCTTGCGGAAAGGGCAGATATACGTTGCGCTAAGTGCCACAATATTGTCACTGAGTTGCACAGAATTACTGTGACTGCAGAATAAAAAGGACAACCCTTTCTCTACATGTGATTTTGATTGCGAACAATGTATAATAATTTTTATAAAAAAATAATAATAGAAATGAAAGTATAATAATTTGTCAGTCTGAGTCGAAGCGTGAGAGTGATCGGTCGTGTTTCCGAAGTTCTCGGCGTGTTTACATACACATAATAGAATAAGCGAGGTTCAGACGACGGAATGCCGTCCCCAGATGGGATGGAGGGCGTAGAATCAGAGTGGGAGGACCCGCCAACTGACTCCACCATCTCTCAGGGGTTCACCAAGGTGAAACCAAGAGGCAGGCCTCCGAAAAGGAAAAAAGAAATGGAGAGTCACAGCGCATCATCTGACAGCCAGGCAGAGAAGGCCAAGTACCCGGACAGACAACGAGCCCACACAAGCAAGCAGGGATTTATTACACCACCTACACCAACAACAAACACACGCACCAAAGGAGCGCAATCAACAAGACCAACAAACGCGGTAACTTACAAACTGTTAATTTTCATCAATTCGACAAAAATTAAAACTCGAGTGGAAATGGCTAAGCACTGGAGTCAGGTAGCACCTCTGAGTAGAGACATTATTCTGCAAACAGCGAAAGGCTTCCGACTAAAAACGAACACAGCGAAAGAAAAAATAGTATTCATACTAAACAAACTTAAGCAAGAAAAAGTAATCGACAGCTACTCGGAGCCAGTTGCCTATTCTAACGAGCGCGTGCGAGCCCCCCCACCAGAGACATTTGCTGCCGTGATAACGCAAGTAGATTTCGAGATCGACGAGGACACAGTCAGCCAAGCGTTGAACAACAACAACATCACGCACCGCTACTGTAAGAGAATAATCTCACGAGCCACGTCCAAACCGACAACACTGATTAGAGTAATTACCGGTAACGCCGAAGCGTTTCACAAACTGATGAACGAAGGGCTCTACTTGCTCAGTAGACACTATCGCGCGTCACCGAGCACCCCTCCACCGCCACTGCCTCAACCTTGCTCCAAATGTGCGCAATTCACGCATGCTACAGAAAACTGCCCAAATAAAATACAGTGCAGCAAATGTGATGGCGAGCATCGCACAGAGAAGTGCACAACATCACTGCCGATGAAGTGCACTGCCTGCAACACCACAGAACATGTAGCATGGTCAATAAAGTGCCCCAAACGCCCAGTAAAGCCCATCGAAGGCATTTCAAACACACGAATAAAAACACTGAACAGGAAGAGCAAAGACGTAGACGCAAATCTGAAACAAAACAACCGCATACATGAACCGATCACCACGCATGATTTTATAATCAATGTCTACACACACAAAATCAACAAACCATCGACAACTAATAGAGCAGAACTGATACAAAAACTAAAAGCAAGGTTCATTAAGGAATTCAACATAGATACAATAGTAGTTTTCTCCGGAAACTGGATGTATGTTCTGATGGTGGATCTAGAGAAACCTGAAGAGCCTTCACCTACTCAGACAATCTCTCAGGCGCGGTGTGCTATTACTAATAATGGCTCTTAAAATGCTATACTCAAACGTTAACAGTTATCAGAACAAAAGCCATCTCATCAAAAATGTCATAGAAAAATACGGAATTAATTGCACGGCGTTTGTTGAATCGAAAAATAAACCCGAAACTAATATCAACTATAGAAACTGGACAGCCATAACTCAACCTGGGAATACAATAAATCGGAACACAAGAGGGGGAGCACTCTTCCAACTTCACCCGGATACAAAAATGCGGAAGGAAAACCCTCCAAGAATTAACGACATCCGCAACAATGCGTTGCATATATCCATCCCATTTCTCGAAGACCGGTTACACATCATTTTAGTACATGTTCACAACAATTCAAATATAGAGAACACAGTACTTAACAAATGCAAGCTTTTCAAGTACGTTATACTGATAGGAGATTTCAACCCGAACCGCAGGAAACGCCGGCAAATCAGAGATTTCCTGCAAAGCTCCAACCTCATACAAATCAACACACCACCGACGTTCATCATGCCAAATAATAATGACACAACCCCAGACCTAATATTTTGCACTCAAAACATCAGGAACAACATCGTAAACATCGAAATTACACCAGATCTAGGCTGTGATCATTTATCTCTTATTGTCACCGTTGACACGGGCAAACCGATAAACTATTCACCACCCGCAGAAAAAATGAATTTCAATAGAGCAGACATAGAACAAATAAATTACGAAATAAATACCTTCCTTGACGCACACGAAGAAACGCCAATAACGAAAGAACTCATAGATAACTTCAACACCACTTTGACCAGCATAGTTGCGGAAAACACTCCTAAGTACAAAAAAAACTTTTTCCTGCATGAGCTTCCACCCTTCATCATGCAACAAATAAAGATCAAAAGACAATTGTACAGGGAATACCAAAGGAATCAATGCCGTATGTTTAAAGCAAAAATCAACACGTTCAATAAAAATATACAACTAATGATTTCACAGTACAAAACTCACACATGGCTAAAGGCATGCGATGAAATAGGCAAGCTCAGGGAAAAAACTACTGGCAAACCGTAAAAAAACTCACGAAGTACAACCAAACCTGCAATACAGCATCAAGCATCAAAGTGAACGGCAGAACACTCACAACCAACCCGGAGAAAGCTTCAGCATTTGCACAACATTTCAAAAACATCTATAAAATATCCGAAGACCCCAGCTTTAACGACGCAAACTTCAGACAAGTTTCCAACTGGTATGAGGAATTCTTCAACCATACCACCACTCAACCTCACGACTTCAGTGAAGTAACAGCAGCCGAAGTCAAAAGTATCTTGAAGCACTGCAAGAACACCTCACCAGGCATTGACAATATTCCCATCTCAATAGTAAAAAAACTCGACACGAGGGCCCATCTTTTTATCACTGAAGCATTCAACTTCTGTCTCAAAACAGCACATTTCCCGAAACTCTGGAAAACCGGTATTATCATAACCATTCCAAAACCTAACCAGGACCATAGCGAAATTAGTAACCACCGACCAATAACGCTATTACCCACCATTGGCAAAATTTTTGAAAGAACTGTTAAGAAAAGAATCGAACAAGCTATCGGAGAAAAGATTCCGGAATACCAATTTGGTTTTAGAAATGATAAATCAACTTTAAATGCACTGACAGTTCTCACATCCAACGTAGAAGCTAGCAAATTATCAAACAAAAAAACAGCAGTTTTGTTTCTAGACATCGCTAAAGCCTTCGATAGCGTCTGGCACCATGGGCTATTGTATAAATTACACCAACTGGAATGTCCACGCTATTTAATATTCATTATAAAAGATTTCCTCCAAGCGCGATCCCTAGTAGTCAGAACAGTAAATTCAACCTCTAACGCTTTCTCACCGGAACAAGGGGTGCCTCAAGCGTCACCACTCTCCCCATTATTATATAATATCTACTGCAATGACATGTACAATAGCAACTTAGTTAACAAAGAATACATAGACCGCAGCCAGTATATACTTCAATTTGCCGACGATACCGCTCTCGTTTCCCACCAAAACAACCTGAAAAAAACTATAGAGTCACTGCAAAACGCCACGGATAATATATCAACATGGTTTAATAACTGGCGACTTAAACCAAATCCTCGGAAATCACAGCTACTCATCTTCAACCACAAAATTAATCCTCAATCTCCGAAAATCAGTCTGTACAATATCAGCTGTACCGCATGCTAAATACTTAGGTATAAATATCGACCACAAATTAAATTTTAACCACCACTTACAACAATGTAAAAACAAATGTACGCAAAGAGCCTCACACTTCAGATCAATTACATTCAAGCAACGCGCTTTACACATAAAACACTTAACAAAAATGTACAAATCAATCTGCCGACCAATATTAGAATACGGACACCCTATATTCACTAACTGCAAAGAAATAGCAATCAAGAAAATGCAAACAGCGGAAACATGTGCCATACGTCGTCTGACACGTATCCGCCATCCTGAAAATCCACTACACAACCCGCGCAATACTCTCTTGTATGAAGTTACGGGAGTTACACCTATAAGAATGAGAACCAGAGAACTCACCAAACGATTCGCCGCAACTCAAATAGAAAACATCAAACCATTATGCATACAACCCATACCAAACATAATACAGACATTCAAACATCCAACACATACAACGTACCAACAACTCGAAAGACTAATAAACGAAGAAATAAACTGACATTTTTAAATTTTAGTACGAATACTTAAAATAAGAACAAAACATTTTTATTGAAATACGAGGAAAAACCGTGGCTGAAGGACTTCGGTCGATGGCCAATTGGCAGCATACACGTAAACACTTATATATATATAAAACCGCAACGTAAAATAATGTAATCCATCTATGTATTTATTCTACATGTATGTACTGTCATTAAAAACACTACTACTACTACTATAATAATTTGTGTATTAAAATTTAACGAAACTTGAAGAAAATAGCTACTTATAATAATCGGAACGCTTTGGGTAATAAAGGGCGAGTTGCGATATCTTTTATCGGAAATATCAGAAGCGAGATTTCTCTATCGCAGTCAGAGTTAGGGCAAGAGTGGTAGCGCTATCACGGGTTCGAGAATCATGACACTTCACCGGGTAAACGAAGTTCGGTATCTACTTTACCGACTAGCAGCAACTGGTCAGTCTATCGGTACTTTATGCATTCGGTGTTTTCAATAACGGGGTTAACAACGGTTCATGCTAAACGTCTTTTCGAAGTGCAGTTAATGCGAAATCATTCATTTCGGGTCATTTGTAATATTGATGTGTTTAACATGTCGGGTTTTTGTCGTGTAGCAGGAAATTATTTTCGAACCCGTGCCCGATATAGGTGTTCTCATTTTCGAGAGAGTGTCGGTTCGTGGCATTTGTCCAGTGATGCTTTGTCGGGTCGAGTCTTCCATCTTATTCGGCATTATTCGTTCGAAGTCTTTGTTTTTCGGGGGTTTTCAACGGGCGCATCGTCGATTGCGGTACCTTCCATGC
The DNA here is from genome assembly GCA_964017025.1 of Stenichneumon culpator. NCBI lineage: Eukaryota > Metazoa > Arthropoda > Insecta > Hymenoptera > Ichneumonidae > Stenichneumon > Stenichneumon culpator. The sequence goes on along the minus strand of OZ024775.1, from coordinate 7,303,305 downwards.
AGCCAATTAATTTTCGTATTTTCCAAGGTCATGCGCCTTTTTCAAAAACCGGTAACAATATACACGTCGAAAACCGTGTTTTCCCTTAACACCGTAAATGATCACAAGGGTTTTCTGCTTCTAATAGCGTGCTCGGATTTTGTTGAAACCTCGTGGTTTGGTTTTTATTGCAGCTTAAAGTGTTACTAAATTCCCCACGGGTTTCGCCAGTGGCGATATATGTCCTATACGGACTTATATTTTATTTTTATGTTTAATATGTTTTATAATTTCATTGTTATTCGCAGTTTATTATTATTTGTTTAGACTATTCAGATGCGGACATAGATGTGGGGCAATGGGGGTCACACATTGTGGACGAGCGCTCGAGCCCTGAAAAGCGTTGACAGTGCGTTACCTCAATATGCCCAGAGCGTAGTCTTTATGTTAACCGGGCGGCGTAAGCGAAACTTACAGCCACTGCGCGCCAAGTCTGTGATCTGGCCTTCGAGGGGCTTGCGTCGATAATCTCTCTTCGGAGAGAGCAAAATGGATCCCAGGCGTTAAAACCCAGTGTGCCCATATCCGCGGGTGTGTTCGAGGAGCAATCGCAAGTTCGCTTGCGAATCGTGAGTTCACGCCTGGTTTACGAGTCGCTGGTTAGCGATCTCATGGTTCGAATGTGCATGAGATTGTCTGGAAGCAGGCCCGGACGAAGCCAATCGTTCCGATGTCATCCTGATGCCTAAATCAGGTGCCCTCATCCCCGCGGGGTATCAAATAGAGGTTCTGGAATATGCCTTGTTCCGAAAGGAGTGGGCTGACCAGCTAGCCCATGTGGTGTATATATTTTTGGGGACCTACGTGTGATAGACGACGTGATTGGTGACGCGTTCGACGAGAGCAGAGGACTCTCGCTTCGGCTTACCCCGGGTGGTTAACCACCACCCGTAAGAGGTGTCAGTTAAAGGTATCGCAGGGGAGCTTGCCAGCCGATTGTTGGTGGCTCAATCGTGCGCACCTGTATTGAAGTCGGCATCTGCGGGGCAAAATATATCGCGACATGGAAGTAGGTAGTACAAGTCGCGTATGCTCTTAATGGGCGAGAGACTTTCGGGTCGAGCATAGAATGACGGTTTCGTGCCGGATTTCTACACATTAGTTGTTTAGACTATTCATTGTTCATTATTATCAACAATAACACCATAGTACGATATGCTAATGCTATATTATTTACAGCGTTGTGTGTAATAATTAATTGTCTCTCAAAAAAAAAAAAAAAAAATTGTGCGAGTGTGCGTTACTCTACCTGTCCCAAATTCGACCCAGGACGTAACACTACAACCGAAGCAATACGCAAATGTTCGATTTCGATCTAAAGCGAATTTGCATTCGATGGGGTCTTGTTTGGCGGCCCACAACGCATGAATCTTGCTTGTTTACGTAAAACTAAGGCTTTTTGATATCATATTACGAGCTGAAACACCTACAACCGAAGCAAAACGCTAATGTTCGATTTCGATATACAGCGAATTTGCATTCGTTGGGGGCTTGTTTGGCAGCTCGAAACGCATGAATCTTGCGTATTCTGGTAAATCTAAGGCTTTTTGATCTTACATTACAAGCTGGAACACCTACAACCGAAGAAAAACTCTAATGTTCGATTTCGATATAAAGCGAATTTGCATTCGATGGGGACTCGTTTGGCGGCCCAAAACGCATGAATCTTGCGTATTTACGTAAACTAAAGACTTTTTGATCTTTTATTACTAGCTGGAACACCTACAGCCGAAGCAATACGCAAATGTTCGATTTCGATATAAAGTGAATTTGCACTCGATGAGGGCTCGTTTGGCATCTTGAAACGCACGAATCTTGCGTATTCTCGTAAAACTAAGGCTTTTTTGATCTGATATTACGAGCTGAGACACCTACAGCCGAAGCAATACGCAAATGTTCGATTTCGATATAAAGCGTATTTGCACTCGATGGGGGCTCCTTTGGCATCTTGAAACGCATGAATCTCGCGTATTCTCGTAAATCTAAGGCTTTTTGATCTGATATTACGAGCTGAAACACCTACAGTCGAAGAAAAACGCTAAGTTTCGGTTTCGATATAATGCGGATTTGCATCCGATGGGGGCTTGTTTGGCGGCCGAAAACGCATGAATCCTGCGTATTTACGTAAAATTAAGGCTTTACGATCTCATATTACGAACTGAAACACCTACTGTCGAAGCAAACCGCTAATGTTCGATTTCGATCTAAAGCGGATGTGCATTCGATGGGGGCGAGTTTGGCGGCTCGAAACGCATGAATCTTGCGTATTCACGTAAAATTAAGGCTTTTTGATTTCATATTACGAGTTGGAACACTTACAACCAAAGCAATACGCAAATGTTCGATTTCGATCTAAAGCGAATTTGCATTCGATAGGGGCTTGTTTGGCGGCCCAAAACGCATAAATCTTGCGTGTTTACGTGAAACTAAGACTTTCTGATCTTATATTGCGAGCTGGAACGCCTACAGCCGAAGCAATACGCAAATATTCGATTTCGATATAATGCGAATTTGCATTCGATGGGGGCTTGTGTGGCGGCCTAAAACGCATGAATCTTGCGTTTTCTCGTAAAATTAAGGCTTTTTGTTCTTATATTACGAGCTGGAACGCTTACAACCGAAGCGAAACGCCAATGTTCGATTTCGATATAAAGCGAATTTGCATTCGATGAGGGCTCGTTTGGCATCTCGTAACGCATAAATCTTGCTTGTTTACGTAAAACTAAGGCTTTTTGATATCATATTACGAGCTGAAACACCTACAACCGAAGCAAAACGCTAATGTTCGATTTCGATATAAAGCGAATTTGCATTCGTTGGGGGCTTGTTTGGCAGCTCGAAACGCATGAATCTTGCCTATTCTTGTGAATCTAAGGCTTTTTGATCTTGCATTACAAGCTGGAACACCTACAACCGAAGAAAAACTCTAATGTTCGATTTCGATATAAAGTCAATTTGCATTCGATGGGGGCTTGTTTGGCGGCTCGAAACGCATGAATCTTGCCTATTCTTGTGAATCTAAGGCTTTTTGATCTTACATTACAAGCTGGAACACCTACAACCGAAGAAAAACTCTAATGTTCGATTTCGATATAAAGCGAATTTGCATTCGATGGGGGCTTGTTTGGCGGCCCAAAACGCATGAATCTTGCGTATTTACGTAAAATTAAAGCTTTTTGATCTCATATTACGAGCTGAAACACCTACAGTCGAAGGAAACCGCTAATGTTCAATTTCGATCTAAAGCGAATTTGCATTCGATGGGGGCTTGTTTGGCGGCCCAAAACGCATGAATCTTGCGTGTTTACGTAAAACTAAGACTTCAGTAAAATTAAGGCCTTTTGATCCCATATTAAGAACTGAAAGACCTACAAGCGAAGCAAAACGCTAATGGTCGATTTCGATATAAAGTCAATTTGCATTCGATGGGGGCTTGTTTGGCGGCTCGAAACGCATGAATCTTGCTTATTTACGTGAAATTAAGGCTTTTTGATTTCATATTACGAGTTGGAACACTTACAACCAAAGCAAGACGCAAATGTTCGATTTCGATCTAAAGCGAATTTGCATTCGATGGGGGCTTGTTTGGCGGCCCAAAACGCATAAATCTTGCGTGTTTACGTGAAACTAAGACTTTCTGATCTTATATTACGAGCTGGAACGCCTACAGCCGAAGCAATACGCAAATATTCGATTTCGATATAATGCGAATTTGCATTCGATGGGGGCTTGTTTGGCGGCCCAAAACGCATGAATCTTGCGTATTTACGTAAAATTAAGGCTTTTTGATCTCATATTACGAGCTGAAACACCTACAGTCGAAGCAAACCGCTAATGTTCAATTTCGATCTAAAGCGTATTTGCATTCGATGGGGGCTTGTTCGGTGGCCCAAAACGCATGAATCTTGCGTATTTACGTAAAACTAAGGGTTTTTGATCTTATATTCCGAGCTGGTACGCCTACAGCCGAAGCAATACCTAAATGTTTGATTTCGATATAAAGCGTATTTGCATTCGATGGGGGCTCGTTTGGCAGCACGTAACGCATGAATCTTGCGTTTTCTCGTAAAACCAAGGCTTTTTGTTCTTATATTACGAGCTGGAACGCCTACAACAGAAGCGAAACGCTAATGTTCGATTTCGATATAAAGCAAATTTGCATTCGATGAGGGCTCGTTTTGTTCTATACGCCGGGAACTCGCGATAGTTTTTCGGTTCAGGGTTGTAAGGCCTGAACTCACGCTGGCGGTGACGAATTCTCGCTGGTACAGATTGCCGTCAGGGAACTTAATCACCGACGATCGTTATTTTCATTGTTGAGGAAATGATGGTTAAACGTGGTTGAACACAAACTATTTATTTATTTAGCAAACACAACAAATATTTACACTGTTGCACATAAGTGAACTTTAAACTGATCGTTAAAAACGAAGTTGCGATGTTGTATATAATTTTATAAAATAGTATAAAGTGACTGCACTTTCTGTTGAGTCTGCGGTAACGCGCCGTTTGGTATTAGTGTCCAAGATGCGACTAGTCGTTACCGTAGAAGTTCTTAGACTGATTTTTAAAAGTTGTTGGATAGCAGAAGTAAAAAGGATGGGAGGGGCTTAGATATTCGGAGAGTGAAGTAAAAACAAATTGATTGGCAGATAGCCACGAGAAGGGGTTTTTCACGAGTCAACGAATAAAAATCGGATTCGAAGTGGGGGGCAAGACGCTTGCCGCACTTCGGTGTTTTAGGCAGGTAAAAAGGCTTCTTGCTTGACGCTGACCCTTGCGCCGTGACGCATCGTACCTGAAGATATGCGGGTTCATAAATGAGTCATTGCCTCGTGTATTACCTTTTCGTGACTCCCTTCGACTTCGAAGGATTATTTTCATACAGAAAAAACACCCGCTGCCTCGCAGATGTTTTATTACTACTAGTGGAATTTTATAACTGCGAACGTTTATTAGACGGTTCGATAATCCCTGCAGCTGACTAATTTTATTTTTTGCTTTACGAAATAGAATATTCGTCTCATGCGACGGAATACGTTTGGGATCTCGAAACGCATGAATCTTGCTTGTTTAGGTAAAACTAAGGCATTTTTATATCATATTACGAGATGGAATACCTACAACCGAAGCAATACGCAAATGTTCGATTTCGATATAATGCGAATTTGCATTCGATGGGGGATCGTTTGGCATCTCGAAACGCATAAATCTTGCTTGTTTACGTAAAACTAAAGCTTTTTGATATCATATTACGAGCTGAAACACCTACAACCGAAGCAAAACGCTAATGTTCGATTTCGACCTAAAGCGAATTTGCATTCGATGGGGGTTTGTTTGGCGGCCCAAAACGCATAAATCTTGCGTGTTTACGTGAAACTAAGACTTTCTGATCTTATATTACGAGCTGGAACACCTACAACCGAAGAAAAACTCTAATGTTCGATTTCGATATAAAGCGAATTTGCATTCGATGGAGGCTCGTTTGGCGGCCCAAAACGCATGAATCTTGCGTGTTTACGTAAAACTAAGACTTTTTGATCTTATATTACGAGCTGGAACGCCTACAGCCGAAGCAATACGCAAATGTTCGATTTCGATATAAAGCGAATTTGCATTCGATGGGGGCTTGTTTGGCTGCTCTAAACGCATGAATCTTGCGTATTCACATAAAATTAAGGCTTTTTGATATCATATTACGAGCTGAAACACCTACAACCGAAGCAAAACGCTAATGTTCGATTTCGACCTAAAGCGAATTTGCATTCGATGGGGGGTTGTTTGGCGGCCCAAAACGCATAAATCTTGCGTGTTTACGTGAAACTAAGACTTTCTGATCTTATATTACGAGCTGGAACGCCTACAGCCGAAGCAATACCTAAATGTTTGATTTCGATATTGTTGTACCCCGAATTATTTTATCTATTAAAAAATCAAAAGAAGTATTAAATAAATCAGAGAACGCATTGGGAAATACTTACGGGCAAATCCACCGCGTCGCGAAGCCGACACGTGTAGGAATTTGCCGAGCAAGTATCGAATGATGCCCGGGTAGTGCACTCAGCAACGACAAATCGCCGAGTAAGAATCAGGCGATGCTCAATTCTATATGCCCAAATATGGGCAGGTAATAAAATCGCAGACGCATCAATTTGCACGTCGCGGATCGCGACCGGGAAATAGTTAGTCTGAACTCGACTGAAGAACAGAGATGTTGGTCTCAGAGTTAGGCTCATGTCCAAAGAAATCGACGACTGTATTAAGAATTATTGGCAACGATCAAATTAATTATCTTTCTTTGAATAAACTTGTTATTTAGTTTGTATAAACAAACTTGAGTTCTACTCTTAATTTGGCAACGATCCCAAATACCTTGAAAATTAAAATTGTTGACCTCGCGTACAACAAAATTGGTGGCAGCGGTGGGATTCGCCAAAAGTCTTGTACACAAACGTAACAAGCAATTAACAACGGCAAGTGCCGAAAAGACCAGTGCAAACGTCAGCATCGACACGCACAGAAAAAATCAAATAAAATCACCAGCTCCGGTGAAACCAAGTCTCGACAACACAGACGTTGCAAGGAGACACCGACGCAAGTTCAACACGCAGACGTTGAATTGCGAGTAGCCGAGCCCGACACACAGACGTCGAGGCCACGAAGGAAGCAGAGACAACCGTCATCCCGAGGATCGACGAGGAGAGACCAACCCAGGAGTCCCGAGGACTACCGGAAGGATCAGCAGCATCCAGGAAGGACGACAGCAGCTCGTCAACGTACAATCCCGAACGAGAGGAAGACGAAAAATCCGCAATGTGGAAAATTCTACTCCTGTAAGTGGCAGTCACAATTTTAGTTGCGAAAATCAAAGCCAGTTAGGAATATATGTCCGACGACGATCGAGCGAGATCTTTAAAATTACCGGGTACCAGAGTACTGTCAAGGTCGCTAGATTCCTTTCTAAACAATTTTCTAAATTTTGAAACCGTAGAGCCGGAAGAAAATATCCATCCGAAAAAGCGCGCAAAATCATCCGGGTTAGAGTCAGAGTCACCCGACACCTCGCGCGAAACCGAACACGAGTATTACGATACTATAGAGACCGAAAGGAATTACGAAATAAATTTAATAGATTTTTCTCTGCTCGATAACACCGTGTTGGAACCTCCCGAAATGCCGGACGCCGTAGTACACATGACGTTGAAGGAGGCTAGAACCTTGATTCCGCGTTTCGACGGGTCAAAACCCGAGGAGGTAGACGACGTAATAAACGCTTACGAATACGCTGACGAACAGGTAGCCGAGGCTGACAGACCCGACCTGTTGAAAGCCGTGTTGAAAACAAAAATAGTAGGGAAAGCCGCAAAAGACATAAAATATAAACAGATAAATTCTTTCAAAAAATTCAGGGAAAAAATTACCGCACTGTACGGGACGCAACGGACAGTCGCCGCGTTACAAGTAGAATTCAATACAAGCAAACAGAAACCGAACGAGACAGTATTAGCTTTCGGACAGAGACTTGAAAAAATTATGATGGAACTAATAGACGCGAGTACGATAAACGAGGACACGGACGTTCAGAAAAAAACGATCGAGGGATACATCCGTCAAATGGGCCTCAATAACTTCGAGAGGGGGCTCAGACGCGAGTACCAGCTGATCGTCAAGGCACGCGGTTTTGCGGACCTCCAGTCGGCCATGAAGGGGGCCATGGAGGAAGAAAAAACGGTACAGGGCAACGACTCCATAAATAAACAAACACATGGAGACAAAACCGCTCAGAAATGCCATAATTGCGGGAAGCCCGGGCACTTCGCCAGGGAGTGCAGGGGAACGACGGGACGGTCCAGTCTACCCGGACCTGGGGGACGCCGGTCCCTAAATACCGTGGAAATAGTCTGCAACTACTGCAAAAAGAAAGGGCACGTCTATAACGAGTGCCGAGGACGCTTGCGCGACGAAGCCGCAGGTAATCAGAGTCAGGGAAATAACGGAAATAATAATTCTCGCGGACGTGGAAATTATCGAGGTCGAGGAAATTACCGCGGACGAGGAAACTACCAGGGGCGAAACAATTATCAGGGTCAAAATAATTGGCAAGGCCCAAATAATTGGCAAGGCCAAAATAATAATCCAGGACAAAACGGTCAAGGACAAAACGGACAGGGACAAGGAAATACCCCTGCACCCGAGACAGAGAAGAAAACCCTGGGGATGCTACACCTGAACACCCTCACCGCAAGGGGAAACGAGGAAAAACCTCGCGAGACGATACGCTTGTACACGGTAGACCTGCCAACGCCGAGCGAGACAGCGAGCGATTTCCACATCGAATCGCCGGTAGCAAACATTGGCATCCTTACTCTCAAGGCCGACACAGGAGCTCAGTGCAGCATCCTTAAAGAATCCGCGCTGACGTCCGACACCCCGATCGAGGAAGCCGCCGTCGACCTAGCAGGCGTAGCGGGTAAAGTAATAAAACCTTTATGCCGCGCTCAGGTGACACTAGACACCCCGACAGTCGCGATCAAACACTGGTTTTACGTCGTAGACAAGGACGTACCGCTTAACGTCGACGGACTGCTCGGAATGGAATTCATCAAAAAACACAAGGCCGACATATTAGGGGGAGAAATATTAAAATTGTACGGACACTGTATGCCACTAATCGACGGGGCAACCACCGTAAATTTACCCCCTCGAAGCGAAAATTTATTGCATGCTAAAACACGCAGCAAATTCATAGGACTCGTCCGAAAAATCGAACTAGGCAAGGGAATAATTCTGGGGTCATGCGTCACACCGCCGAAGGGAAACAGCTGCGTCGTGAGCATCATAAACACGACGGAAAAAGAAGCACGGGTGCAGCGACCGACCGTCACGCTCGAACCGCTGACGCTGACCGAGCTATCAGGCGAAGGTGACACCGAGGCGCTCCAGATAAGTACAATCGGAGCAGCGAGCGGAGCGAGCCGTCTAGAAAAAATACGCGAAGAATTACGGACTGCTCACCTAAATGAGGAAGAGCGCAAATCGCTCATAGAAATATGCGAGAAATACGAAGATATATTTCACCTGGAGGGGGACAAACTCAAATGTACGGACAAGGCAGAGCACTCTATACCGCTCCAGGAAGGGACTCGACCGATCAAGGTCAACCCATATCGACTACCCGAGGCCCACAAAAAAGAGGTCCAGAAGCAAACGCAGGAGATGTTAAACGACGGAATAATTCAACCGAGTAGAAGCCAATGGAATGCACCGCTATTGGTCGTAGCAAAAAAGCCCGATGCCACGGGAAAAGCGCGCATGAGAGTCGTCGTAGACTTCCGAAAATTAAACGAGGCCACGATTGGAGACTCTTACCCACTGCCCAATATCACCGAAATATTGGACCAGTTGGGAAAGGCACGGTACTTTACCACGCTCGATCTCGCCTCAGGATTCCATCAAATCCCGATGGCGGAGAGCGACAAAGAAAAAACGGCATTCTCAACACTACAAGGGCACTTCGAGTACACTCGTATGCCCTTCGGTTTAAAAAACGCACCGCCAACTTTCCAGAGATTAATGAACTCTGTACTGTCTGGGCTGCAAGGCGTAAAATGCTACGTATACCTGGACGATATTGTAATCTACGGAACGACGCTCACGGAGCACAATAAACGGCTGACAGAAATTTTCCAACGACTCAGGGAAGCCAAACTGTCGATCCAGCCGAGAAAATGTCATTTCCTGAAAAAGGAAACACAGTACCTCGGGCACGTCATATCCGAAAAGGGAGTAAAACCGGATCCTGAAAAAATCATCGCTGTAAAAAATTTTCCTACGCCAAAAAACGTGAAGGGCGTACAATCATTCTTAGGGCTAGCAGGGTACTACAGGAAATTTATCAAGGATTTCGCGAAGACGGCTAAACCTCTCTCCGAATTAACGAAAAAAGATACAAAATTCGAGTGGACTCCGAGGCAAGACGAGGCCTTTGAAAAATTAAAAACCACGCTCACAACTGCACCGATTCTGCAGTACCCAGACTTCGAGAAACAATTCGTGGTAACGACCGACGCATCTGACAAAGCGATAGGAGCTATTTTATCACAAGGCGAGGTAGGTCAAGACCTACCCGTGTGCTACGCGAGCCGCACGCTCAATAAAGCCGAGCAAAATTATACGACGACGGAGAAAGAACTGCTCGCTATCGTCTGGGCAACCACACAATTCCGACCATACATATATGGAACCCGATTTAAGGTGGTTACTGATCATAAACCCCTCACGTGGTTATTCGGAGTAAAAGACCCAGGATCCCGTCTCATGCGTTGGAAAATAAAACTATCCGAGCACGACATCGAAATACATTATAAAGCCGGAAAAATTAATACGAACGCCGACGCACTTAGTCGAATATACACCACGACGCGAGCGCAAGCGAGAAAACAAGCCGGAGACAGCGAAGCGGCAGGTACGAACGACCGCACAAAGAGGAGAGCCGAGAAGAGAGAGAGCGCACTAGCGGACGACGAGGAGGCCGATACCGCCGCGAGCGCGCAAGCGAGAGCGGAGCTGTGCGACAGAGAAAGCGATACCCGCGTCGACAGCGAGGCAGCGGGTACGGACAGCAGCACGAAGCGGACGAGCCAAGAGCGGGACGCGGAGCACGGGGAGGCCAGTCACCAGCAGCTAGAGTATAGCGGCGACGCGCAACCCGATGCTCCCGACGAGGATAGCCGCAGCATAGGCGGAACCTGCCCCGACGAAGCCGAGCGCGAAAAAATAATACGAGAATATCACGATGCCCCTCTGGGTGGGCACCAGGGCACGGCGAGAACGCTCCAGCGTATACAGCTCCAATATCGCTGGCCAGGCATGAGGAAAGAAGTCGAAGACTATATCTCCAAATGTAAAAAATGTCAAATAAATAAAATATTTCCGAGAGGAAGGGCACCGATGGTCATCACCGACACACCGAGCCGAGCATTTGAAAAATGCGCTGTTGACATCGTAGGGCCTCTGACAGAAACCTCCGCCGGAAATAAATGCATCCTCACCTTTCAGGACTCCCTCACGAAATACAGCGCCGCGATACCCCTAAAAAATCAAGAAGCTAAGGAAGTAGCCAAAGCCCTCGTGACCGAAATAATATGCCGCTACGGTACACCAAGAACCATCCTGTCCGACCAAGGGACAAATTTCCTGAGCGACACATTTAAAGAAATGTGCAAGCTGCTGAAAATACAAAAAATCCAGACCACAGCGTACCATCCAGAATCAAATGGAGCCCTGGAACGGTCGCATCGAACTCTCGCCGAATATTTAAAATACTACGCCGACGAAGACCAGGAAAACTGGGATGAGTGGTTACCATACGCGATGTTCACGTATAACACCACGCCGCACACAGCTACGGGTCTCACGCCACACGAGCTGGTGTACGGCGACCGAGCAGAGATACCTACGACGCTGAAACAAGAGCCACGACTCACCTACACCTACGACGACTACGTGCAGGAATTAAAAGAAAGATTACGAGCAGCATGGAAGCTCGCCCGATCTCATCTAATCGCCGCGAAGGAAAAATCTAAAATGAACTACGACAAAAAATCCAAGATAACCGAATTCCAACTCGGAGACAAAGTCCTCGTGTACGACCCCACTGTACGACGAGGCAGATCGGCAAAATTAACACCGAAAAAAATCGGACCCTACGAAATAATCGCTAAACACTCCGTGGTAAACTACACAATAAAAAAGGGAAAGAAATCGGTAAAAATTCACGCCAACCGACTACAGCATTTCGTGGAGTCCTAGCCTGGACCCACATACGGTGCGGAGTATAAACATCCACCAGAAAAAATAAAATAAAATAAAATAAAATAAAATAAATTGAAATAAAAATATCTACATATATATTAACTCCGAATAAACGCAAAGAATTAACGCCATAATTAAATAAAAAACAACACCATCAATTAAGGTTTAACAAAACCATAAGAGGGGAAAACCCCTAATTTATTATTACATCCACAAAATTACATGGAACAGGCATCATCCCGATAATAGCATACGGGACACCACCAACGATCTTCCTCAAAAAGGGCGACGAGGCCGATAAAATCGGGATACGGCTCGGACTCTCCGCGGAACACTCCATCACCCCAAAGGGCGTCAACGGCAATCCGCAGCCGACGGCGAGCATGCCGAACTTCCAAGGCACGGCGAAGGAAGATTGCCTCCGGGGAGAGCACCCTCGGGGGAAACATCGCCAGCTACAGGGAGACAAATAGAAAAAAAAAACGGAGAAATAAAAATAAAGAAAAAAAAAAGAAAAAAAAAAAAAAAACGAAAACTCACCACCTGCCTCCGCAAATTCACGGGCATACCCGCTCCTCCACAAACGATCACTCGGTAACTGTCCATAATTAATTTCACGGAAAAAATTTTCAAGACTGACGTTGGCGAGAGCTCAGAGAAGAATGAGGCAGGGACAGACGCGACGGAACGCGAGAATCAAAAACTGCTGAATAGGGCCCAAACGAAAAAAAAAAAAAAAAAAAAAAAAAAAAATTTCTACACACACACACAACTCAGAAATTTTATCCGACTTCCAGGCTCACGGCACTATCAAGCCATCAGGAGGTAGCGACAACCACCAACACAGCGTATGAAATACGAACATTTACCGACTCGCCAGGAATCTTCTACGAAGAAATCGGAACCCTAACTGTCGCTCAAGATATATGGAGGCTCGAGATAAACTTGGACTTAAAATCGCTACGCGTAAGAGAGCAACAAATTTTAAACAGTCTAAGGGAACTAGAACTAACTACTCTGTAAAAACCAAACATCTTTCGATTTCCTGTGTTCCATCCTCGACACCACACTAACCAAAATGAATGGACGGATAACCGAAACAATGGACGTATTGCAAGAAATATTAAATAAAAACCAACGAGATCGCAGAGGACTAATAGACGGACTAGGAACTATAGTAAAATCAATTACCGGAAATATGGACGCAACTGACGCAGTACGTATAGAAAACGAAATACAGGCAGTCCATAATAAACAAAAGTCCATCGAAAAAATAATGCAAGACCAAGTCCAAATAGTCGAGACAACCTTTAACGTATTCAACCACAGCGTGAGCCATATCGAAGACAACGAAAAAGCCCTTAAAAATATTATAATCAAAGTGGAGCAAAGCATAAATTATAGAATATCTTCTATCATAGTCAGACAACAATTAGACGAGCACATAAACGCACTAGAGGCCATAATAGAATCTTTGCTCGACGAGGTAATCGAATTAATGAGCTTTGTGTCCAACCTATCGCACGGTATGATTAACCCAGAAGTAATAACACCAAACAAATTAATGGGATACCTCACTGACGCGCTCCCACACATACCAAGGGGTCGAAGCTTCCCCACACCGATAGTGCGGAGTGAGGCGCACAACCTGCTAGAGATAGCAGAACTCAAGGCCTTCAGCCGACGAGACGCAGTAGTAGTAGTAGTCGAGATACCGCTGGTCGGAACGCAAGAGTACCGCGTCAGCAAAGCGTATCCGTTACCAACACGCGCCGCGAACCTAACGTACCAGTACATCGAAACAAACGCCGGACCCGTAATAGTAGATAGGGAACACCAACGCTACCTAAAAATGTCCGAGGTAGAGCTCAACGAATGTAAACATAAACAGAGCAGGTACATATGCAAGCCGCAACATCCTTCATTATCTATAAATGAAGACGCACCCTGCGAGGTAGTAACCTATTCCAACATAGACAGTGCACATACCGAATGCGCAAAAAGAATTGTAACATTGAAACGACCCATAATAATAACCATGAAACAACCGGGTAGATGGCTGTACGTGACTCCCACGACAGAAACCGTCGCAATTAAATGTTATAATCAACCCCAGAAATATGAAAAACTTCAGGGTTCAGGTATACTGGCTTTGACAGGGAAATGCACGGTGACTGCCAAGGACTATAAAGTAGAAACTGTGCGACGAATAACCCAGGAAGTATTCGATACATATTTACCATCATTCAACCTAACATTAAGCATCAACGAACACGAACTCATACCGAAAGTTGAAAGTGCAAGTGAACAATTAAAATTAAAAAGGGTTATTAACAACCCACAAGAGTTAAATCAAATCGGTATGCGAATCCAGCAAGTAAAAAAGGACTTAGAAAAAATTACAAAGGACGAAAATCAATACTATTATACCATAGGGGGATATTCCATGGGGACAGTAATCCTCGTAGCGTTAATTGTTTTCATCATATACAAATACGTTCCAAGACAACGAACAACCATCGACGTCGTAACACCACCGGAGGAAGTAGAATTAAAGCCATGTCCGCGCCCGACTATACCGCGAGCGACGAAACGAAAATCAACGGTTGGCCAACTCCGGGTAGGATTTCAACGGAACAAACAAAGTACTAGCACAATGTAGGAAAATAATTCGCGAACAACGAATACATTAATCATTATCATTATAAGAGGGAAATTATAGAAAACTAACAAATAAATAAAGGTAGAATGGAAATTGTAAATCAACGAATGCAGAAAAATGTAGAGCGAAGAGTGAATGAACCGCGCAGCATACAGCTGAATGTTACGAGAATGAAACATGAGCCGATACCTGACCACACCAACGATAACAGCGGCCGACGCACGGCGCCGAGCCAAACGAAAAATCTCGTAGACTCAATTTTTCTCTTTAAGGGGGGAGGGATGTTGTACCCCGAATTATTTTATCTATTAAAAAATCAAAAGAAGTATTAAATAAATCAGAGAACGCATTGGGAAATACTTACGGGCAAATCCACCGCGTCGCGAAGCCGACACGTGTAGGAATTTGCCGAGCAAGTATCGAATGATGCCCGGGTAGTGCACCCGGCAACGACAAATCGCCGAGTAAGAATCAGGCGATGCTCAATTCTATATGCCCAAATATGGGCAGGTAATAAAATCGCAGACGCATCAATTTGCACGTCGCGGATCGCGACCGGGAAATAGTTAGTCTGAACTCGACTGAAGAACAGAGAGGTTGGTCTCAGAGTTAGGCTCATGTCCAAAGAAATCGACGACTGTATTAAGAATTATTGACAACGATCAAATTCATTATCTTTCTTTGAATAACCTTGTTATTTAGTTTGTATAAACAAACTTGAGTTCTACTCTTAATTTGGCAACGATCCCAAATACCTTGAAAATTAAAATTGTTGACCTCGCGTACAACAATATAAATCGAATTTGCATTCGTTGGGGGCTTGTTTGGCAGCTCGAAACGCATGAATCTTGCCTATTCTCGTGAATCTAAGGCTTTTTGATCTTACATTACAAGCTGGAACACCTACAACCGAATAAAAACTCTAATGTTCGATTTCGATATAAAGCGAATTTGCATTCGTTGGGGGCTTGTTTGGCAGCTCGAAACGCATGAGTCTTGCCTATTCTCGTGAATCTAAGGCTTTTTGATCTTACATTACAAGCTGGAACACCTACAACCGAAGACAAACTCTAATGTTCGATTTCGATATAAAGCGAATTTGCATTCGATGGGGGCTTGTTTGGCGGCCCAAAACGCATGAATCTTGCGTGTTTACGTAAAACTAAGACTTCCGTAAAATTGAGGCCTTTTGATCTCATATTAAGAACTGAAACACCTACAAGCGAAGCAAAACGCTAATGGTCGATTTCGATATAAAGTCAATTTGCATTCGATGGGGGCTTGTTTGGCGGCTCGAAACGCATGAATCTTGCTTATTTACGTGAAATTAAGGCTTTTTGATTTCATATTACGAGTTGGAACACTTACAACCAAAGCAAGACGCAAATGTTCGATTTCGATCTAAAGCGAATTTGCATTCGATGGGGGCTTGTTTGGCGGCCCAAAACGCATAAATCTTGCGTGTTTACGTGAAACTAAGACTTTCTGATCTTATATTACGAGCTGGAACGCCTACAGCCAAAGCAATACGCAAATATTCGATTTCGATATAATGCGAATTTGCATTCGATGGGGGCTTGTTTGGCGGCTCGAAACGCATGAATCTTGCTTATTTACGTGAAATTAAGGCTTTTTGATCTCATATTACGAGCTGAAACACCTACAGTCGAAGCAAACCGCTAATGTTCAATTTCGATCTAAAGCGTATTTGCATTCGATGGGGGCTTGTTCGGTGGCCCAAAACGCATGAATCTTGCGTATTTACGTAAAACTAAGGGTTTTTGATCTTATATTCCGAGCTGGTACGCCTACAGCCGAAGCAATACCTAAGTGTTTGATTTCGATATAAAGCGTATTTGCATTCGATGGGGGCTCGTTTGGCAGCACGTAACGCATGAATCTTGCGTTTTCTCGTAAAACCAAGGCTTTTTGTTCTTATATTACGAGCTGGAACGCCTACAACCGAAGCGAAACGCTAATGTTCGATTTCGATATAAAGCAAATTTGCATTCGATGAGGGCTCGTTTGGCATCTCGAAACGCATGAATCTTGTTTGTTTAGGTAAAACTAAGGCATTTTTATATCATATTACGAGATGGAATACCTACAACAGAAGCAATACGCAAATGTTCGATTTCGATATAATGCGAATTTGCATTCGATGGGGGATCGTTTGGCATCTCGAAACGCATAAATCTTGCTTGTTTACGTAAAACCAAAGCTTTTTGATATCATATTACGAGCTGAAACACCTACAACCGAAGCAAAACGCTAATGTTCAATTTCGATCTAAAGCGTATTTGCATTCGATGGGGGCTTGTTCGGTGGCCGAAAACGCATGAATCTTGCGTATTTACGTAAAACTAAGGGTTTTTGATCTTATATTCCGAGCTGGTACGCCTACAGCCGAAGCAATACCTAAGTGTTTGATTTCGATATAAAGCGTATTTGCATTCGATGGGGGCTCGTTTGGCAGCACGTAACACATGAATCTTGCGTTTTCTCGTAAAACCAAGGCTTTTTGTTCTTATATTACGAGCTGGAACGCCTACAACCGAAGCGAAACGCTAATGTTCGATTTCGATATAAAGCAAATTTGCATTCGATGAGGGCTCGTTTGGCATCTCGAAACGCATGAATCTTGTTTGTTTAGGTAAAACTAAGGCATTTTTATATCATATTACGAGATGGAATACCTACAACAGAAGCAATACGCAAATGTTCGATTTCGATATAATGCGAATTTGCATTCGATGGGGGATCGTTTGGCATCTCGAAACGCATAAATCTTGCTTGTTTACGTAAAACCAAAGCTTTTTGATATCATATTACGAGCTGAAACACCTACAACCGAAGCAAAACGCTAATGTTCAATTTCGATCTAAAGCGTATTTGCATTCGATGGGGGCTTGTTCGGTGGCCCAAAACGCATGAATCTTGCGTATTTACGTAAAACTAAGGGTTTTTGATCTTATATTCCGAGCTGGTACGCCTACAGCCGAAGCAATACCGAAATGTTTGATTTCGATATAAAGCGTATTTGCATTCGATGGGGGTTGGTTTGGCAGCACGTAACGCATGAATCTTGCGTTTTCTCGTAAAACCAAGGCTTTTTGTTCTTATATTACGAGCTGGAACACCTACAACCGAAGAAAAACTCTAATGATCGATTTCGATATAAAGCGAATTTGCATTCGATGGAGGCTCGTTTGGCGGCCCAAAACGCATGAATCTTGCGTGTTTACGTAAAACTAAGACTTTTTGATCTTATATTACGAGCTGGAACGCCTACAGCTGAAGCAATACGCAAATGTTCGATTTCGATATAATGCGGATTTGCATCCGATGGGGGCTTGTTTGGGGGCTCGAAACGCATGAATCTTGCGTATTTACGTAAAATTAAGGCTTTTTGATTTCATATTACGAGTTAGAATACTTATAACCAAAGCAAAACGCAAATGTTCGATTTCGATCTAAAGCGAATTTGCATTCGATGGGGGCTTGTTCGGTGGCCCAAAACGCATGAATCTTGCGTATTTACGTAAAACTAAGGGTTTTTGATCTTATATTCCGAGCTGGTACGCCTACAGCCGAAGCAATACCTAAGTGTTTGATTTCGATATAAAGCGTATTTGCATTCGATGGGGGCTCGTTTGGCAGCACGTAACGCATGAATCTTGCGTTTTCTCGTAAAACCAAGGCTTTTTGTTCTTATATTACGAGCTGGAACGCCTACAACCAAAACGAAACGCTAATGTTCGATTTCGATATAAAGCAAATTTGCATTCGATGAAGGCTCGTTTGGCATCTCGAAACGCATGAATCTTGCTTGTTTAGGTAAAACTAAGGCATTTTTATATCATATTACGAGATGGAATACCTACAACAGAAGCAATACGCAAATGTTCGATTTCGATATAATGCGAATTTGCATTCGATGGGAGATCGTTTGGCATCTCGAAACGCATAAATCTTGCTTGTTTACGTAAAACCAAAGCTTTTTGATATCATATTACGAGCTGAAACACCTACAACCGAAGCAAAACGCTAATGTTCGATTTCGACCTAAAGCGAATTTGCATTCGATGGGGGGTTGTTTGGCGGCCCAAAACGCATAAATCTTGCGTGTTTACGTAAAACTAAGACTTCCGTAAAATTGAGGCCTTTTGATCTCATATTAAGAACTGAAACACCTACAAGCGAAGCAAAACGCTAATGGTCGATTTCGATATAAAGTCAATTTGCATTCGATGGGGGCTTGTTTGGCGGCTCGAAACGCATGAATCTTGCTTATTTACGTGAAATTAAGGCTTTTTGATTTCATATTACGAGTTGGAACACTTACAACCAAAGCAAGACGCAAATGTTCGATTTCGATCTAAAGCGAATTTGCATTCGATGGGGGCTTGTTTGGCGGCCCAAAACGCATAAATCTTGCGTGTTTACGTGAAACTAAGACTTTCTGATCTTATATTACGAGCTGGAACGCCTACAGCCAAAGCAATACGCAAATATTCGATTTCGATATAATGCGAATTTGCATTCGATGGGGGCTTGTTTGGCGGCCCAAAACGCATGAATCTTGCGTATTTACGTAAAACTAAGGGTTTTTGATCTTATATTCCGAGCTGGTACGCCTACAGCCGAAGCAATACCTAAACATTTGATTTCGATATAAAGCGTATTTGCATTCGATGGGGGTTGGTTTGGCAGCACGTAACGCATGAATCTTGCGTTTTCTCGTAAAACCAAGGCTTTTTGTTCTTATATTACGAGCTGGAACGCCTACAACCGAAGCGAAACGCTAATGTTCGATTTCGCTATAAAGCAAATTTGCATTCGATGAGGGCTCGTTTGGCATCTCGAAACGCATAAATCTTGCTTGTTTACGTAAAACCAGAGCTTTTTGATATCATATTACGAGCTGAAACACCTACAACCGAAGCAAAACGCTAATGTTCGATTTCGACCTAAAGCGAATTTGCATTCGATGGGGGGTTGTTTGGCGGCCCAAAACGCATAAATCTTGCGTGTTTACGTGAAACTATGACTCTCTGATCTTATATTACGAGCTGGAACACCTACAACCGAAGAAAAACTCTAATGTTCGATTTCGATATAAAGCGAATTTGCATTCGATAGGGGCTCGTTTGGCGGCCCAAAACGCACGAATCTTGCGTATTCACATAAAATTAAGGCTTTTTGATCTCATATTACGAGCTGAAACACCTACAACCGAAGCAAAACGCTAATGTTCGATTTCGATATAAAGCGAATTTGCATTCGTTCGGGGCTTGTTTGGCAGCTCGAAACGCATGAATCTTGCGTATTCTCGTGAAACTAAGGCTTTTTGATCTTACATTACAAGCTGGAACACCTACAACCGAAAAAAAACTCTAATGTTCGATTTCGATATAAAGCCAATTTGCATTCGATAGGGGCTTGTTCGGTGGCCCAAAACGCATGAATCTTGCGTATTTACGTAAAACTAAGGGTTTTTGATCTTATATTCCGAGCTGGTACGCCTACAGCCGAAGCAATACCTAAATGTTTGATTTCGATATAAAGCGTATTTGCATTCGATGGGGGCTCGTTTGGCAGCACGTAACGCATGAATCTTGCGTTTTCTCGTAAAACCAAGGCTTTTTGTTCTTATATTACGAGCTGGAACGCCTACAACGAAGCGAAACGCTAATGTTCGATTTCGATATAAAGCAAATTTGCATTGGATGAGGGCTCGTTTGGCATCTCGAAACGCATGAATCTTGCTTGTTTAGGTAAAACTAAGGCATTTTTATATCATATTACGAGATGGAATACCTACAACAGAAGCAATACGCAAATGTTCGATTTCGATATAATGCGAATTTGCATCCGATGGGGGCTTGTTTGGGGGCTCGAAACGCATGAATCTTGCGTGTTTACGTAAAACTAAGACTTTTTGATCTTATATTACGAGCTGGAACGCCTACAGCTGAAGCAATACGCAAATGTTCGATTTCGATATAATGCGGATTTGCATCCGATGGGGGCTTGTTTGGGGGCTCGAAACGCATGAATCTTGCGTATTTACGTAAAATTAAGGCTTTTTGATTTCATATTACGAGTTAGAATACTTATAACCAAAGCAAAACGCAAATGTTCGATTTCGATCTAAAGCGAATTTGCATTCGATGGGGGTTTGTTTGGCGGCCCAAAACGCATAAATCTTGCGTGTTTACGTGAAACTAAGACTTTCTGATCTTATATTACGAGCTGGAACGCCTACAGCCGAAGCAATACGCAAATAATCGATTTCGATATAATGCGAATTTGCATTCGATGGGGGCTTGTTTGGCGGCTCGAAACGCATGAATCTTGCGTGTTTACGTAAAACTAAGACTTCCGTAAAATTAAGGCCTTTTGATCTCATATTAAGAACTGAAACACCTACAAGCGAAGCAAAACGCTAATGGTCGATTTCGATATAAAGTCAATTTGCATTCGATGGGGGCTTGTTTGGCGGCTCGAAACGCATGAATCTTGCTTATTTTCGTGAAATTAAGGCTTTTTGATCTCATATTACGAGCTGAAACACCTACAGTCAAAGCAAACCGCTAATGTTCAATTTCGACCTAAAGCGTATTTGCATTCGATGGGGGCTTGTTCGGTGGCCCAAAACGCATGAATCTTGCGTATTTACGTAAAACTAAGGGTTTTTGATCTTATATTCCGAGCTGGTACGCCTACAGCCGAAGCAATACCTAAGTGTTTGATTTCGATATAAAGCGTATTTGCATTCGATGGGGGCTCGTTTGGCAGCACGTAACGCATGAATCTTGCGTTTTCTCGTAAAACCAAGGCTTTTTGTTCTTATATTACGAGCTGGAACGCCTACAACCGAAGCGAAACGCTAATGTTCGATTTCGATATAAAGCAAATTTGCATTCGATGAGGGCTCGTTTGGCATCTCGAAACGCATGAATCTTGTTTGTTTAGGTAAAACTAAGGCATTTTTATATCATATTACGAGATGGAATACCTACAACAGAAGCAATACGCAAATGTTCGATTTCGATATAATGCGAATTTGCATTCGATGGGGGATCGTTTGGCATCTCGAAACGCATAAATCTTGCTTGTTTACGTAAAACCAAAGCTTTTTGATATCATATTACGAGCTGAAACACCTACAACCGAAGCAAAACGCTAATGTTCAATTTCGATCTAAAGCGTATTTGCATTCGATGGGGGCTTGTTCGGTGGCCGAAAACGCATGAATCTTGCGTATTTACGTAAAACTAAGGGTTTTTGATCTTATATTCCGAGCTGGTACGCCTACAGCCGAAGCAATACCTAAGTGTTTGATTTCGATATAAAGCGTATTTGCATTCGATGGGGGCTCGTTTGGCAGCACGTAACACATGAATCTTGCGTTTTCTCGTAAAACCAAGGCTTTTTGTTCTTATATTACGAGCTGGAACGCCTACAACCGAAGCGAAACGCTAATGTTCGATTTCGATATAAAGCAAATTTGCATTCGATGAGGGCTCGTTTGGCATCTCGAAACGCATGAATCTTGTTTGTTTAGGTAAAACTAAGGCATTTTTATATCATATTACGAGATGGAATACCTACAACAGAAGCAATACGCAAATGTTCGATTTCGATATAATGCGAATTTGCATTCGATGGGGGATCGTTTGGCATCTCGAAACGCATAAATCTTGCTTGTTTACGTAAAACCAAAGCTTTTTGATATCATATTACGAGCTGAAACACCTACAACCGAAGCAAAACGCTAATGTTCAATTTCGATCTAAAGCGTATTTGCATTCGATGGGGGCTTGTTCGGTGGCCCAAAACGCATGAATCTTGCGTATTTACGTAAAACTAAGGGTTTTTGATCTTATATTCCGAGCTGGTACGCCTACAGCCGAAGCAATACCGAAATGTTTGATTTCGATATAAAGCGTATTTGCATTCGATGGGGGTTGGTTTGGCAGCACGTAACGCATGAATCTTGCGTTTTCTCGTAAAACCAAGGCTTTTTGTTCTTATATTACGAGCTGGAACACCTACAACCGAAGAAAAACTCTAATGATCGATTTCGATATAAAGCGAATTTGCATTCGATGGAGGCTCGTTTGGCGGCCCAAAACGCATGAATCTTGCGTGTTTACGTAAAACTAAGACTTTTTGATCTTATATTACGAGCTGGAACGCCTACAGCTGAAGCAATACGCAAATGTTCGATTTCGATATAATGCGGATTTGCATCCGATGGGGGCTTGTTTGGGGGCTCGAAACGCATGAATCTTGCGTATTTACGTAAAATTAAGGCTTTTTGATTTCATATTACGAGTTAGAATACTTATAACCAAAGCAAAACGCAAATGTTCGATTTCGATCTAAAGCGAATTTGCATTCGATGGGGGCTTGTTCGGTGGCCCAAAACGCATGAATCTTGCGTATTTACGTAAAACTAAGGGTTTTTGATCTTATATTCCGAGCTGGTACGCCTACAGCCGAAGCAATACCTAAGTGTTTGATTTCGATATAAAGCGTATTTGCATTCGATGGGGGCTCGTTTGGCAGCACGTAACGCATGAATCTTGCGTTTTCTCGTAAAACCAAGGCTTTTTGTTCTTATATTACGAGCTGGAACGCCTACAACCAAAACGAAACGCTAATGTTCGATTTCGATATAAAGCAAATTTGCATTCGATGAAGGCTCGTTTGGCATCTCGAAACGCATGAATCTTGCTTGTTTAGGTAAAACTAAGGCATTTTTATATCATATTACGAGATGGAATACCTACAACAGAAGCAATACGCAAATGTTCGATTTCGATATAATGCGAATTTGCATTCGATGGGAGATCGTTTGGCATCTCGAAACGCATAAATCTTGCTTGTTTACGTAAAACCAAAGCTTTTTGATATCATATTACGAGCTGAAACACCTACAACCGAAGCAAAACGCTAATGTTCGATTTCGACCTAAAGCGAATTTGCATTCGATGGGGGGTTGTTTGGCGGCCCAAAACGCATAAATCTTGCGTGTTTACGTAAAACTAAGACTTCCGTAAAATTGAGGCCTTTTGATCTCATATTAAGAACTGAAACACCTACAAGCGAAGCAAAACGCTAATGGTCGATTTCGATATAAAGTCAATTTGCATTCGATGGGGGCTTGTTTGGCGGCTCGAAACGCATGAATCTTGCTTATTTACGTGAAATTAAGGCTTTTTGATTTCATATTACGAGTTGGAACACTTACAACCAAAGCAAGACGCAAATGTTCGATTTCGATCTAAAGCGAATTTGCATTCGATGGGGGCTTGTTTGGCGGCCCAAAACGCATAAATCTTGCGTGTTTACGTGAAACTAAGACTTTCTGATCTTATATTACGAGCTGGAACGCCTACAGCCAAAGCAATACGCAAATATTCGATTTCGATATAATGCGAATTTGCATTCGATGGGGGCTTGTTTGGCGGCCCAAAACGCATGAATCTTGCGTATTTACGTAAAACTAAGGGTTTTTGATCTTATATTCCGAGCTGGTACGCCTACAGCCGAAGCAATACCTAAACATTTGATTTCGATATAAAGCGTATTTGCATTCGATGGGGGTTGGTTTGGCAGCACGTAACGCATGAATCTTGCGTTTTCTCGTAAAACCAAGGCTTTTTGTTCTTATATTACGAGCTGGAACGCCTACAACCGAAGCGAAACGCTAATGTTCGATTTCGCTATAAAGCAAATTTGCATTCGATGAGGGCTCGTTTGGCATCTCGAAACGCATAAATCTTGCTTGTTTACGTAAAACCAGAGCTTTTTGATATCATATTACGAGCTGAAACACCTACAACCGAAGCAAAACGCTAATGTTCGATTTCGACCTAAAGCGAATTTGCATTCGATGGGGGGTTGTTTGGCGGCCCAAAACGCATAAATCTTGCGTGTTTACGTGAAACTATGACTCTCTGATCTTATATTACGAGCTGGAACACCTACAACCGAAGAAAAACTCTAATGTTCGATTTCGATATAAAGCGAATTTGCATTCGATAGGGGCTCGTTTGGCGGCCCAAAACGCACGAATCTTGCGTATTCACATAAAATTAAGGCTTTTTGATCTCATATTACGAGCTGAAACACCTACAACCGAAGCAAAACGCTAATGTTCGATTTCGATATAAAGCGAATTTGCATTCGTTCGGGGCTTGTTTGGCAGCTCGAAACGCATGAATCTTGCGTATTCTCGTGAAACTAAGGCTTTTTGATCTTACATTACAAGCTGGAACACCTACAACCGAAAAAAAACTCTAATGTTCGATTTCGATATAAAGCCAATTTGCATTCGATAGGGGCTTGTTCGGTGGCCCAAAACGCATGAATCTTGCGTATTTACGTAAAACTAAGGGTTTTTGATCTTATATTCCGAGCTGGTACGCCTACAGCCGAAGCAATACCTAAATGTTTGATTTCGATATAAAGCGTATTTGCATTCGATGGGGGCTCGTTTGGCAGCACGTAACGCATGAATCTTGCGTTTTCTCGTAAAACCAAGGCTTTTTGTTCTTATATTACGAGCTGGAACGCCTACAACGAAGCGAAACGCTAATGTTCGATTTCGATATAAAGCAAATTTGCATTGGATGAGGGCTCGTTTGGCATCTCGAAACGCATGAATCTTGCTTGTTTAGGTAAAACTAAGGCATTTTTATATCATATTACGAGATGGAATACCTACAACAGAAGCAATACGCAAATGTTCGATTTCGATATAATGCGAATTTGCATCCGATGGGGGCTTGTTTGGGGGCTCGAAACGCATGAATCTTGCGTGTTTACGTAAAACTAAGACTTTTTGATCTTATATTACGAGCTGGAACGCCTACAGCTGAAGCAATACGCAAATGTTCGATTTCGATATAATGCGGATTTGCATCCGATGGGGGCTTGTTTGGGGGCTCGAAACGCATGAATCTTGCGTATTTACGTAAAATTAAGGCTTTTTGATTTCATATTACGAGTTAGAATACTTATAACCAAAGCAAAACGCAAATGTTCGATTTCGATCTAAAGCGAATTTGCATTCGATGGGGGTTTGTTTGGCGGCCCAAAACGCATAAATCTTGCGTGTTTACGTGAAACTAAGACTTTCTGATCTTATATTACGAGCTGGAACGCCTACAGCCGAAGCAATACGCAAATAATCGATTTCGATATAATGCGAATTTGCATTCGATGGGGGCTTGTTTGGCGGCTCGAAACGCATGAATCTTGCGTGTTTACGTAAAACTAAGACTTCCGTAAAATTAAGGCCTTTTGATCTCATATTAAGAACTGAAACACCTACAAGCGAAGCAAAACGCTAATGGTCGATTTCGATATAAAGTCAATTTGCATTCGATGGGGGCTTGTTTGGCGGCTCGAAACGCATGAATCTTGCTTATTTTCGTGAAATTAAGGCTTTTTGATCTCATATTACGAGCTGAAACACCTACAGTCAAAGCAAACCGCTAATGTTCAATTTCGACCTAAAGCGTATTTGCATTCGATGGGGGCTTGTTCGGTGGCCCAAAACGCATGAATCTTGCGTATTTACGTAAAACTAAGGGTTTTTGATCTTATATTCCGAGCTGGTACGCCTACAGCCGAAGCAATACCTAAGTGTTTGATTTCGATATAAAGCGTATTTGCATTCGATGGGGGCTCGTTTGGCAGCACGTAACGCATGAATCTTGCGTTTTCTCGTAAAACCAAGGCTTTTTGTTCTTATATTACGAGCTGGAACGCCTACAACCGAAGCGAAACGCTAATGTTCGATTTCGATATAAAGCAAATTTGCATTCGATGAGGGCTCGTTTGGCATCTCGAAACGCATGAATCTTGTTTGTTTAGGTAAAACTAAGGCATTTTTATATCATATTACGAGATGGAATACCTACAACAGAAGCAATACGCAAATGTTCGATTTCGATATAATGCGAATTTGCATTCGATGGGGGATCGTTTGGCATCTCGAAACGCATAAATCTTGCTTGTTTACGTAAAACCAAAGCTTTTTGATATCATATTACGAGCTGAAACACCTACAACCGAAGCAAAACGCTAATGTTCAATTTCGATCTAAAGCGTATTTGCATTCGATGGGGGCTTGTTCGGTGGCCCAAAACGCATGAATCTTGCGTATTTACGTAAAACTAAGGGTTTTTGATCTTATATTCCGAGCTGGTACGCCTACAGCCGAAGCAATACCGAAATGTTTGATTTCGATATAAAGCGTATTTGCATTCGATGGGGGTTGGTTTAGCAGCACGTAACGCATGAATCTTGCGTTTTCTCGTAAAACCAAGGCTTTTTGTTCTTATATTACGAGCTGGAACGCCTACAACCGAAGAAAAACTCTAATGATCGATTTCGATATAAAGCGAATTTGCATTCGATGAGGGCTCGTTTGGCATCTCGAAACGCATGAATCTTGTTTGTTTAGGTAAAACTAAGGCATTTTTATATCATATTACGAGATGGAATACCTACAACAGAAGCAATACGCAAATGTTCGATTTCGATATAATGCGAATTTGCATTCGATGGGGGATCGTTTGGCATCTCGAAACGCATAAATCTTGCTTGTTTACGTAAAACCAAAGCTTTTTGATATCATATTACGAGCTGAAACACCTACAACCGAAGCAAAACGCTAATGTTCAATTTCGATCTAAAGCGAATTTGCATTCGATGGGGGCTTGTTCGGTGGCCCAAAACCCATGAATCTTGCGTATTTACGTAAAACTAAGGGTTTTTGATCTTATATTCCGAGCTGGTACGCCTACAGCCGAAGCAATACCTAAGTGTTTGATTTCGATATAAAGCGTATTTGCATTCGATGGGGGCTCGTTTGGCAGCACGTAACGCATGAATCTTGCGTTTTCTCGTAAAACCAAGGCTTTTTGTTCTTATATTACGAGCTGGAACACCTACAACCGAAGAAAAACTCTAATGATCGATTTCGATATAAAGCGAATTTGCATTCGATGGAGGCTCGTTTGGCGGCCCAAAACGCATGAATCTTGCGTGTTTACGTAAAACTAAGACTTTTTGATCTTATATTACGAGCTGGAACGCCTACAGCTGAAGCAATACGCAAATGTTCGATTTCGATATAATGCGGATTTGCATCCGATGGGGGCTTGTTTGGGGGCTCGAAACGCATGAATCTTGCGTATTTACGTAAAATTAAGGCTTTTTGATTTCATATTACGAGTTAGAATACTTATAACCAAAGCAAAACGCAAATGTTCGATTTCGATCTAAAGCGAATTTGCATTCGATGGGGGCTTGTTCGGTGGCCCAAAACCCATGAATCTTGCGTATTTACGTAAAACTAAGGGTTTTTGATCTTATATTCCGAGCTGGTACGCCTACAGCCGAAGCAATACCTAAGTGTTTGATTTCGATATAAAGCGTATTTGCATTCGATGGGGGCTCGTTTGGCAGCACGTAACGCATGAATCTTGCGTTTTCTCGTAAAACCAAGGCTTTTTGTTCTTATATTACGAGCTGGAACGCCTACAACCAAAACGAAACGCTAATGTTCGATTTCGATATAAAGCAAATTTGCATTCGATGAAGGCTCGTTTGGCATCTCGAAACGCATGAATCTTGCTTGTTTAGGTAAAACTAAGGCATTTTTATATCATATTACGAGATGGAATACCTACAACAGAAGCAATACGCAAATGTTCGATTTCGATATAATGCGAATTTGCATTCGATGGGAGATCGTTTGGCATCTCGAAACGCATAAATCTTGCTTGTTTACGTAAAACCAAAGCTTTTTGATATCATATTACGAGCTGAAACACCTACAACCGAAGCAAAACGCTAATGTTCGATTTCGACCTAAAGCGAATTTGCATTCGATGGGGGGTTGTTTGGCGGCCCAAAACGCATAAATCTTGCGTGTTTACGTGAAACTATGACTTTCTGATCTTATATTACGAGCTGGAACACCTACAACCGAAGAAAAACTCTAATGATCGATTTCGATATAAAGCGAATTTGCATTCGATGGAGGCTCGTTTGGCGGCCCAAAACGCATGAATCTTGCGTGTTTACGTAAAACTAAGACTTTTTGATCTTATATTCCGAGCTGGTACGCCTACAGCCGAAGCAATACCTAAATGTTTGATTTCGATATAAAGCGTATTTGCATTCGATGGGGGCTCGTTTGGCAGCACGTAACGCATGAATCTTGCGTTTTCTCGTAAAACCAAGGCTTTTTGTTCTTATATTACGAGCTGGAACGCCTACAACCGAAGCGAAACGCTAATGTTCGATTTCGATATAAAGCAAATTTGCATTGGATGAGGGCTCGTTTGGCATCTCGAAACGCATGAATCTTGCTTGTTTAGGTAAAACTAAGGCATTTTTATATCATATTACGAGATGGAATACCTACAACAGAAGCAATACGCAAATGTTCGATTTCGATATAATGCGAATTTGCATCCGATGGGGGCTTGTTTGGGGGCTCGAAACGCATGAATCTTGCGTATTTACGTAAAACTAAGGGTTTTTGATCTTATATTCCGAGCTGGTACGCCTACAGCCGAAGCAATACCTAAATGTTTGATTTCGATATAAAGCGTATTTGCATTCGATGGGGGCTCGTTTGGCAGCACGTAACGCATGAATCTTGCGTTTTCTCGTAAAACCAAGGCTTTTTGTTCTTATATTACGAGCTGGAACGCCTACAACCGAAGCGAAACGCTAATGTTCGATGTCGATATAAAGCAAATTTGCATTCGATGGGGGATCGTTTGGCATCTCGAAACGCATAAATCTTGCTTGTTTACGTAAAACCAAAGCTTTTTGATATCATATTACGAGCTGAAACACCTACAACCGAAGCAAAACGCTAATGTTCGATTTCGACCTAAAGCGAATTTGCATTCGATGAGGGATTGATTGGCGGCCCAAAACGCATAAATCTTGCGTGTTTACGTGAAACTATGACTTTCTGATCTTATATTACGAGCTGGAACACCTACAACCGAAGAAAAACTCTAATGATCGATTTCGATATAAAGCGAATTTGCATTCGATGGAGGCTCGTTTGGCGGCCCAAAACGCATGAATCTTGCGTGTTTACGTGAAACTAAGACTTTCTGATCTTATATTTCGAGCTGGAACGCCTACAGCCGAAGAAATACGCAAATATTCGATTTCGATATAATGCGAATTTGCATTCGATGGGGGCTTGTTTGGCGGCCCAAAACGCATGAATCTTGCGTATTTACGTAAAATTAAGGCTTTTTGATCTCATATTACGAGCTGAAACACCTACAGTCGAAGGAAACCGCTAATGTTCAATTTCGATCTAAAGCGAATTTGCATTCGATGGGGGTTTGTTTGGCGGCCCAAAACGCATAAATCTTGCGTGTTTACGTGAAACTAAGACTTTCTGATCTTATATTACGAGCTGGAACGCCTACAGCCGAAGCAATACCTAAATGTTTGATTTCGATATAAAGCGAATTTGCATTCGTTGGGGGCTTGTTTGGCAGCTCGAAACGCATGAATCTTGCCTATTCTCGTGAATCTAAGGCTTTTTGATCTTACATTACAAGCTGGAACACCTACAACCGAATAAAAACTCTAATGTTCGATTTCGATGTAAAGCGAATTTGCATTCGTTGGGGGCTTGTTTGGCAGCTCGAAACGCATGAATCTTGCCTATTCTCGTGAATCTAAGGCTTTTTGATCTTACATTACAAGCTGGAACACCTACAACCGAAGACAAACTCTAATGTTCGATTTCGATATAAAGCGAATTTGCATTCGATGGGGGCTTGTTTGGCGGCCCAAAACGCATGAATCTTGCGTGTTTACGTAAAACTAAGACTTCCGTAAAATTGAGGCCTTTTGATCTCATATTAAGAACTGAAACACCTACAAGCGAAGCAAAACGCTGATGGTCGATTTCGATATAAAGTCAATTTGCATTCGATGGGGGCTTGTTTGGCGGCTCGAAACGCATGAATCTTGCTTATTTACGTGAAATTAAGGCTTTTTGATTTCATATTACGAGTTGGAACACTTACAACCAAAGCAAGACGCAAATGTTCGATTTCGATCTAAAGCGAATTTGCATTCGATGGGGGCTTGTTTGGCGGCCCAAAACGCATAAATCTTGCGTGTTTACGTGAAACTAAGACTTTCTGATCTTATATTACGAGCTGGAACGCCTACAGCCAAAGCAATACGCAAATATTCGATTTCGATATAATGCGAATTTGCATTCGATGGGGGCTTGTTTGGCGGCCCAAAACGCATGAATCTTGCGTATTTACGTAAAACTAAGGGTTTTTGATCTTATATTCCGAGCTGGTACGCCTACAGCCGAAGCAATACCTAAATATTTGATTTCGATATAAAGCGTATTTGCATTCGATGGGGGTTGGTTTGGCAGCACGTAACGCATGAATCTTGCGTTTTCTCGTAAAACCAAGGCTTTTTGTTCTTATATTACGAGCTGGAACGCCTACAACCGAAGCGAAACGCTAATGTTCGATTTCGCTATAAAGCAAATTTGCATTCGATGAGGGCTCGTTTGGCATCTCGAAACGCATGAATCTTGCTTGTTTAGGTAAAACTAAGGCATTTTTATATCATATTACGAGATGGAATACCTACAACAGAAGCAATACGCAAATGTTCGATTTCGATATAATGCAAATTTGCATTCGATGGGGGATCGTTTGGCATCTCGAAACGCATAAATCTTGCTTGTTTACGTAAAACCAGAGCTTTTTGATATCATATTACGACCTGGAACACCTACAACCGAAGACAAACTCTAATGTTCGATTTCGATATAAAGCGAATTTGCATTCGATGGGGGCTTGTTTGGCGGCCCAAAACGCATGAATCTTGCGTGTTTACGTAAAACTAAGACTTCCGTAAAATTAAGGCCTTTTGATCTCATATTAAGAACTGAAACACCTACAAGCGAAGCAAAACGCTAATGGTCGATTTCGATATAAAGTCAATTTGCATTCGATGGGGGCTTGTTTGGCGGCTCGAAACGCATGAATCTTGCTTATTTACGTGAAATTAAGGCTTTTTGATCTCATATTACGAGCTGAAACACCTACAGTCGAAGCAAACCGCTAATGTTCAATTTCGATCTAAAGCGTATTTGCATTCGATGGGGGCTTGTTCGGTGGCCCAAAACGCATGAATCTTGCGTATTTACGTAAAACTAAGGGTTTTTGATCTTATATTCCGAGCTGGTACGCCTACAGCCGAAGCAATACCTAAATGTTTGATTTCGATATAAAGCGTATTTGCATTCGATGGGGGCTCGTTTGGCAGCACGTAACGCATGAATCTTGCGTTTTCTCGTAAAACCAAGGCTTTTTGTTCTTATATTACGAGCTGGAACGCCTACAACCGAAGCGAAACGCTAATGTTCGATTTCGATATAAAGCAAATTTGCATTGGATGAGGGCTCGTTTGGCATCTCGAAACGCATGAATCTTGCTTGTTTAGGTAAAACTAAGGCATTTTTATATCATATTACGAGATGGAATACCTACAACAGAAGCAATACGCAAATGTTCGATTTCGATATAATGCGAATTTGCATCCGATGGGGGCTTGTTTGGGGGCTCGAAACGCATGAATCTTGCGTGTTTACGTAAAACTAAGACTTTTTGATCTTATATTACGAGCTGGAACGCCTACAGCTGAAGCAATACGCAAATGTTCGATTTCGATATAATGCGGATTTGCATCCGATGGGGGCTTGTTTGGCGGCCCAAAACGCATGAATCTTGCGTATTTACGTAAAATTAAGGCTTTTTGATCTCATATTACGAGCTGAAACACCTACAGTCGAAGGAAACCGCTAATGTTCAATTTCGATCTAAAGCGAATTTGCATTCGATGGGGGTTTGTTTGGCGGCCCAAAACGCATAAATCTTGCGTGTTTACGTGAAACTAAGACTTTCTGATCTTATATTACGAGCTGGAACGCCTACAGCCGAAGCAATACGCAAATATTCGATTTCGATATAATGCGAATTTGCATTCGATGGGGGCTTGTTTGGCGGCTCGAAACGCATGAATCTTGCTTATTTACGTGAAATTAAGGCTTTTTGATCTCATATTACGAGCTGAAACACCTACAGTCGAAGCAAACCGCTAATGTTCAATTTCGATCTAAAGCGTATTTGCATTCGATGGGGGCTTGTTCGGTGGCCGAAAACGCATGAATCTTGCGTATTTACGTAAAACTAAGGGTTTTTGATCTTATATTCCGAGCTGGTACGCCTACAGCCGAAGCAATACCTAAGTGTTTGATTTCGATATAAAGCGTATTTGCATTCGATGGGGGCTCGTTTGGCAGCACGTAACACATGAATCTTGCGTTTTCTCGTAAAACCAAGGCTTTTTGTTCTTATATTACGAGCTGGAACGCCTACAACCGAAGCGAAACGCTAATGTTCGATTTCGATATAAAGCAAATTTGCATTCGATGAGGGCTCGTTTGGCATCTCGAAACGCATGAATCTTGTTTGTTTAGGTAAAACTAAGGCATTTTTATATCATATTACGAGATGGAATACCTACAACAGAAGCAATACGCAAATGTTCGATTTCGATATAATGCGAATTTGCATTCGATGGGGGATCGTTTGGCATCTCGAAACGCATAAATCTTGCTTGTTTACGTAAAACCAAAGCTTTTTGATATCATATTACGAGCTGAAACACCTACAACCGAAGCAAAACGCTAATGTTCAATTTCGATCTAAAGCGTATTTGCATTCGATGGGGGCTTGTTCGGTGGCCCAAAACGCATGAATCTTGCGTATTTACGTAAAACTAAGGGTTTTTGATCTTATATTCCGAGCTGGTACGCCTACAGCCGAAGCAATACCGAAATGTTTGATTTCGATATAAAGCGTATTTGCATTCGATGGGGGTTGGTTTGGCAGCACGTAACGCATGAATCTTGCGTTTTCTCGTAAAACCAAGGCTTTTTGTTCTTATATTACGAGCTGGAACACCTACAACCGAAGAAAAACTCTAATGATCGATTTCGATATAAAGCGAATTTGCATTCGATGGAGGCTCGTTTGGCGGCCCAAAACGCATGAATCTTGCGTGTTTACGTAAAACTAAGACTTTTTGATCTTATATTACGAGCTGGAACGCCTACAGCTGAAGCAATACGCAAATGTTCGATTTCGATATAATGCGGATTTGCATCCGATGGGGGCTTGTTTGGGGGCTCGAAACGCATGAATCTTGCGTATTTACGTAAAATTAAGGCTTTTTGATTTCATATTACGAGTTAGAATACTTATAACCAAAGCAAAACGCAAATGTTCGATTTCGATCTAAAGCGAATTTGCATTCGATGGGGGCTTGTTCGGTGGCCCAAAACGCATGAATCTTGCGTATTTACGTAAAACTAAGGGTTTTTGATCTTATATTCCGAGCTGGTACGCCTACAGCCGAAGCAATACCTAAGTGTTTGATTTCGATATAAAGCGTATTTGCATTCGATGGGGGCTCGTTTGGCAGCACGTAACGCATGAATCTTGCGTTTTCTCGTAAAACCAAGGCTTTTTGTTCTTATATTACGAGCTGGAACGCCTACAACCAAAACGAAACGCTAATGTTCGATTTCGATATAAAGCAAATTTGCATTCGATGAAGGCTCGTTTGGCATCTCGAAACGCATGAATCTTGCTTGTTTAGGTAAAACTAAGGCATTTTTATATCATATTACGAGATGGAATACCTACAACAGAAGCAATACGCAAATGTTCGATTTCGATATAATGCGAATTTGCATTCGATGGGAGATCGTTTGGCATCTCGAAACGCATAAATCTTGCTTGTTTACGTAAAACCAAAGCTTTTTGATATCATATTACGAGCTGAAACACCTACAACCGAAGCAAAACGCTAATGTTCGATTTCGACCTAAAGCGAATTTGCATTCGATGGGGGGTTGTTTGGCGGCCCAAAACGCATAAATCTTGCGTGTTTACGTAAAACTAAGACTTCCGTAAAATTGAGGCCTTTTGATCTCATATTAAGAACTGAAACACCTACAAGCGAAGCAAAACGCTAATGGTCGATTTCGATATAAAGTCAATTTGCATTCGATGGGGGCTTGTTTGGCGGCTCGAAACGCATGAATCTTGCTTATTTACGTGAAATTAAGGCTTTTTGATTTCATATTACGAGTTGGAACACTTACAACCAAAGCAAGACGCAAATGTTCGATTTCGATCTAAAGCGAATTTGCATTCGATGGGGGCTTGTTTGGCGGCCCAAAACGCATAAATCTTGCGTGTTTACGTGAAACTAAGACTTTCTGATCTTATATTACGAGCTGGAACGCCTACAGCCAAAGCAATACGCAAATATTCGATTTCGATATAATGCGAATTTGCATTCGATGGGGGCTTGTTTGGCGGCCCAAAACGCATGAATCTTGCGTATTTACGTAAAACTAAGGGTTTTTGATCTTATATTCCGAGCTGGTACGCCTACAGCCGAAGCAATACCTAAACATTTGATTTCGATATAAAGCGTATTTGCATTCGATGGGGGTTGGTTTGGCAGCACGTAACGCATGAATCTTGCGTTTTCTCGTAAAACCAAGGCTTTTTGTTCTTATATTACGAGCTGGAACGCCTACAACCGAAGCGAAACGCTAATGTTCGATTTCGCTATAAAGCAAATTTGCATTCGATGAGGGCTCGTTTGGCATCTCGAAACGCATAAATCTTGCTTGTTTACGTAAAACCAGAGCTTTTTGATATCATATTACGAGCTGAAACACCTACAACCGAAGCAAAACGCTAATGTTCGATTTCGACCTAAAGCGAATTTGCATTCGATGGGGGGTTGTTTGGCGGCCCAAAACGCATAAATCTTGCGTGTTTACGTGAAACTATGACTCTCTGATCTTATATTACGAGCTGGAACACCTACAACCGAAGAAAAACTCTAATGTTCGATTTCGATATAAAGCGAATTTGCATTCGATAGGGGCTCGTTTGGCGGCCCAAAACGCACGAATCTTGCGTATTCACATAAAATTAAGGCTTTTTGATCTCATATTACGAGCTGAAACACCTACAACCGAAGCAAAACGCTAATGTTCGATTTCGATATAAAGCGAATTTGCATTCGTTCGGGGCTTGTTTGGCAGCTCGAAACGCATGAATCTTGCGTATTCTCGTGAAACTAAGGCTTTTTGATCTTACATTACAAGCTGGAACACCTACAACCGAAAAAAAACTCTAATGTTCGATTTCGATATAAAGCCAATTTGCATTCGATAGGGGCTCGTTTGGCGGCCCAAAACGCACGAATCTTGCGTATTTACGTAAAATAAAGGCTTTTTGATATCATATTACAAGCTGGAACACCTAAAACCGAAGCAATACGCAAATGTTCGATTTCGACCTACAGTGAATTTGCATTCGATGGGGGCTTGTTTGGCGGCCCAAAACGCATGAATCTTGCGTGTTTACGTAAAACTAAGACTTTTTGATCTTATATTACGAGCTGGAACGCCTACAGCCGAAGCAATACGCAAATGTTCGATTTCGATATAAAGCGAATTTGCATTCGATGGGGGCTTGTTTGGCTGCTCTAAACGCATGAATCTTGCGTATTCACATAAAATTAAGGCTTTTTGATATCATATTACGAGCTGAAACACCTACAACCGAAGCAAAACGCTAATGTTCGATTTCGATATAAAGCGAATTTGCATTCGTTGGGGGCTTGTTTGGCAGCTCGAAACGCATGAATCTTGCCTATTCTCGTGTATCTAAGGCTTTTTGATCTTACATTACAAGCTGGAACACCTACAACCGAAGACAAACTCTAATGTTCGATTTCGATATAAAGCGAATTTGCATTCGATGGGGGCTTGTTTGGCGGCCCAAAACGCATGAATCTTGCGTGTTTACGTAAAACTAAGACTTCCGTAAAATTAAGGCCTTTTGATCTCATATTAAGAACTGAAACACCTACAAGCGAAGCAAAACGCTAATGGTCGATTTCGATATAAAGTCAATTTGCATTCGATGGGGGCTTGTTTGGCGGCTCGAAACGCATGAATCTTGCTTATTTACGTGAAATTAAGGCTTTTTGATCTCATATTACGAGCTGAAACACCTACAGTCGAAGCATACCGCTAATGTTCAATTTCGATCTAAAGCGTATTTGCATTCGATGGGGGCTTGTTCGGTGGCCCAAAACGCATGAATCTTGCGTATTTACGTAAAACTAAGGGTTTTTGATCTTATATTCCGAGCTGGTACGCCTACAGCCGAAGCAATACCTAAATGTTTGATTTCGATATAAAGCGTATTTGCATTCGATGGGGGCTCGTTTGGCAGCACGTAACGCATGAATCTTGCGTTTTCTCGTAAAACCAAGGCTTTTTGTTCTTATATTACGAGCTGGAACGCCTACAACCGAAGCGAAACGCTAATGTTCGATTTCGATATAAAGCAAATTTGCATTGGATGAGGGCTCGTTTGGCATCTCGAAACGCATGAATCTTGCTTGTTTAGGTAAAACTAAGGCATTTTTATATCATATTATGAGATGGAATACCTACAACAGAAGCAATACGCAAATGTTCGATTTCGATATAATGCGAATTTGCATCCGATGGGGGCTTGTTTGGGGGCTCGAAACGCATGAATCTTGCGTGTTTACGTAAAACTAAGACTTTTTGATCTTATATTACGAGCTGGAACGCCTACAGCTGAAGCAATACGCAAATGTTCGATTTCGATATAATGCGGATTTGCATCCGATGGGGGCTTGTTTGGCGGCCCAAAACGCATGAATCTTGCGTATTTACGTAAAATTAAGGCTTTTTGATCTCATATTACGAGCTGAAACACCTACAGTCGAAGGAAACCGCTAATGTTCAATTTCGATCTAAAGCGAATTTGCATTCGATGGGGGTTTGTTTGGCGGCCCAAAACGCATAAATCTTGCGTGTTTACGTGAAACTAAGACTTTCTGATCTTATATTACGAGCTGGAACGCCTACAGCCGAAGCAATACGCAAATAATCGATTTCGATATAATGCGAATTTGCATTCGATGGGGGCTTGTTTGGCGGCTCGAAACGCATGAATCTTGCGTGTTTACGTAAAACTAAGACTTTTTGATCTTATATTACGAGCTGGAACGCCTACAGCTGAAGCAATACGCAAATGTTCGATTTCGATATAATGCGGATTTGCATCCGATGGGGGCTTGTTTGGCGGCCCAAAACGCATGAATCTTGCGTATTTACGTAAAATTAAGGCTTTTTGATCTCATATTACGAGCTGAAACACCTACAGTCGAAGGAAACCGCTAATGTTCAATTTCGATCTAAAGCGAATTTGCATTCGATGGGGGTTTGTTTGGCGGCCCAAAACGCATAAATCTTGCGTGTTTACGTGAAACTAAGACTTTCTGATCTTATATTACGAGCTGGAACGCCTACAGCCGAAGCAATACGCAAATAATCGATTTCGATATAATGCGAATTTGCATTCGATGGGGGCTTGTTTGGCGGCTCGAAACGCATGAATCTTGCGTGTTTACGTAAAACTAAGACTTTTTGATCTTATATTACGAGCTGGAACGCCTACAGCTGAAGCAATACGCAGATGTTCGATTTCGATATAATGCGGATTTGCATCCGATGGGGGCTTGTTTGGCGGCCCAAAACGCATGAATCTTGCGTATTTACGTAAAATTAAGGCTTTTTGATCTCATATTACGAGCTGAAACACCTACAGTCGAAGCAAACCGCTAATGTTCAATTTCGACCTAAAGCGTATTTGCATTCGATGGGGGCTTGTTCGGTGGCCCAAAACGCATGAATCTTGCGTATTTACGTAAACTAAGGGTTTTTGATCTTATATTCCGAGCTGGTACGCCTACAGCCGAAGCAATACCTAAATGTTTGATTTCGATATAAAGCGTATTTGCATTCGATGGGGCTCGTTTGGCAGCACGTAACGCATGAATCTTGCGTTTTCTCGTAAAACCAAGGCTTTTTGTTCTTATATTACGAGCTGGAACGCCTACAACCGAAGCGAAACGCTAATGTTCGATTTCGATATAAAGCAAATTTGCATTGGATGAGGGCTCGTTTGGCATCTCGAAACGCATGAATCTTGCTTGTTTAGGTAAAACTAAGGCATTTTTATATCATATTACGAGATGGAATACCTACAACAGAAGCAATACGCAAATGTTCGATTTCGATATAATGCGAATTTGCATTCGATGGGGGATCGTTTGGCATCTCGAAACGCATAAATCTTGCGTATTTACGTAAAACTAAGGGTTTTTGATCTTATATTCCGAGCTGGTACGCCTACAGCCGAAGCAATACCTAAATGTTTGATTTCGATATAAAGCGTATTTGCATTCGATGGGGGCTCGTTTGGCAGCACGTAACGCATGAATCTTGCGTTTTCTCGTAAAACCAAGGCTTTTTGTTCTTATATTACTCGCTGGAACGCCTACAACCGAAGCGAAACGCTAATGTTCGATGTCGATATAAAGCAAATTTGCATTGGATGAGGGCTCGTTTGGCATCTCGAAACGCATGAATCTTGCTTGTTTAGGTAAAACTAAGGCATTTTTATATCATATTACGAGATGGAATACCTACAACAGAAGCAATACGCAAATGTTCGATTTCGATATAATGCGAATTTGCATTCGATGGGGGATCGTTTGGCATCTCGAAACGCATAAATCTTGCTTGTTTACGTAAAACCAAAGCTTTTTGATATCATATTACGAGCTGAAACACCTACAACCGAAGCAAAACGCTAATGTTCGATTTCGACCTAAAGCGAATTTGCATTCGATGAGGGATTGATTGGCGGCCCAAAACGCATAAATCTTGCGTGTTTACGTGAAACTATGACTTTCTGATCTTATATTACGAGCTGGAACACCTACAACCGAAGAAAAACTCTAATGATCGATTTCGATATAAAGCGAATTTGCATTCGATGGAGGCTCGTTTGGCGGCCCAAAACGCATGAATCTTGCGTGTTTACGTAAAACTAAGACTTTTTGATCTTATATTACGAGCTGAAACACCTAC
Organism: Stenichneumon culpator; assembly: GCA_964017025.1. Taxonomy (NCBI): domain Eukaryota; kingdom Metazoa; phylum Arthropoda; class Insecta; order Hymenoptera; family Ichneumonidae; genus Stenichneumon; species Stenichneumon culpator. Next base: position 7,263,610 of record OZ024775.1, on the reverse strand, counting down.
AGTCGAAGGAAACCGCTAATGTTCAATTTCGATCTAAAGCGAATTTGCATTCGATGGGGGTTTGTTTGGCGGCCCAAAACGCATAAATCTTGCGTGTTTACGTGAAACTAAGACTTTCTGATCTTATATTACGAGCTGGAACGCCTACAGCCGAAGCAATACCTAAATGTTTGATTTCGATATAAAGCGAATTTGCATTCGTTGGGGGCTTGTTTGGCAGCTCGAAACGCATGAATCTTGCCTATTCTCGTGAATCTAAGGCTTTTTGATCTTACATTACAAGCTGGAACACCTACAACCGAATAAAAACTCTAATGTTCGATTTCGATGTAAAGCGAATTTGCATTCGTTGGGGGCTTGTTTGGCAGCTCGAAACGCATGAATCTTGCCTATTCTCGTGAATCTAAGGCTTTTTGATCTTACATTACAAGCTGGAACACCTACAACCGAAGACAAACTCTAATGTTCGATTTCGATATAAAGCGAATTTGCATTCGATGGGGGCTTGTTTGGCGGCCCAAAACGCATGAATCTTGCGTGTTTACGTAAAACTAAGACTTCCGTAAAATTGAGGCCTTTTGATCTCATATTAAGAACTGAAACACCTACAAGCGAAGCAAAACGCTGATGGTCGATTTCGATATAAAGTCAATTTGCATTCGATGGGGGCTTGTTTGGCGGCTCGAAACGCATGAATCTTGCTTATTTACGTGAAATTAAGGCTTTTTAATTTCATATTACGAGTTGGAACACTTACAACCAAAGCAAGACGCAAATGTTCGATTTCGATCTAAAGCGAATTTGCATTCGATGGGGGCTTGTTTGGCGGCCCAAAACGCATAAATCTTGCGTGTTTACGTGAAACTAAGACTTTCTGATCTTATATTACGAGCTGGAACGCCTACAGCCAAAGCAATACGCAAATATTCGATTTCGATATAATGCGAATTTGCATTCGATGGGGGCTTGTTTGGCGGCCCAAAACGCATGAATCTTGCGTATTTACGTAAAACTAAGGGTTTTTGATCTTATATTCCGAGCTGGTACGCCTACAGCCGAAGCAATACCTAAATATTTGATTTCGATATAAAGCGTATTGGCATTCGATGGGGGTTGGTTTGGCAGCACGTAACGCATGAATCTTGCGTTTTCTCGTAAAACCAAGGCTTTTTGTTCTTATATTACGAGCTGGAACGCCTACAACCGAAGCGAAACGCTAATGTTCGATTTCGCTATAAAGCAAATTTGCATTCGATGAGGGCTCGTTTGGCATCTCGAAACGCATGAATCTTGCTTGTTTAGGTAAAACTAAGGCATTTTTATATCATATTACGAGATGGAATACCTACAACAGAAGCAATACGCAAATGTTCGATTTCGATATAATGCGAATTTGCATTCGATGGGGGATCGTTTGGCATCTCGAAACGCATAAATCTTGCTTGTTTACGTAAAACCAAAGCTCGTTGATATCATATTACGAGCTGAAACACCTACAACCGAAGCAAAACGCTAATGTTCAATTTCGATCTAAAGCGTATTTGCATTCGATGGGGGCTTGTTCGGTGGCCCAAAACGCATGAATCTTGCGTATTTACGTAAAACTAAGGGTTTTTGATCTTATATTCCGAGCTGGTACGCCTACAGCCGAAGCAATACCGAAATGTTTGATTTCGATATAAAGCGTATTTGCATTCGATGGGGGTTGGTTTGGCAGCACGTAACGCATGAATCTTGCGTTTTCTCGTAAAACCAAGGCTTTTTGTTCTTATATTACGAGCTGGAACGCCTACAACCGAAGCGAAACGCTAATGTTCGATTTCGATATAAAGCAAATTTGCATTCGATGAGGGCTCGTTTGGCATCTCGAAACGCATGAATCTTGCTTTTTTAGGTAAAACTAAGGCATTTTTATATCATATTACGAGATGGAATACCTACAACAGAAGCAATACGCAAATGTTCGATTTCGATATAATGCGAATTTGCATTCGATGGGGGCTTGTTTGGCGGCCCAAAACGCATGAATCTTGCGTATTTACGTAAAATTAAGGCTTTTTGATCTCATATTACGAGCTGAAACACCTACAGTCGAAGCAAACCGCTAATGTTCAATTTCGATCTAAAGCGTATTTGCATTCGATGGGGGCTTGTTTGGCGGCTCGAAACGCATGAATCTTGCTTATTTACGTGAAATTAAGGCTTTTTGATTTCATATTACGAGTTGGAACACTTACAACCAAAGCAAGACGCAAATGTTCGATTTCGATCTAAAGCGAATTTGCATTCGATGGGGGCTTGTTTGGCGGCCCAAAACGCATAAATCTTGCGTGTTTACGTGAAACTAAGACTTTCTGATCTTATATTACGAGCTGGAACGCCTACAGCCAAAGCAATACGCAAATATTCGATTTCGATATAATGCGAATTTGCATTCGATGGGGGCTTGTTTGGCGGCCCAAAACGCATGAATCTTGCGTATTTACGTAAAACTAAGGGTTTTTGATCTTATATTCCGAGCTGGTACGCCTACAGCCGAAGCAATACCTAAACATTTGATTTCGATATAAAGCGTATTTGCATTCGATGGGGTTGGTTTGGCAGCACGTAACGCATGAATCTTGCGTTTTCTCGTAAAACCAAGGCTTTTTGTTCTTATATTACGAGCTGGAACGCCTACAACCGAAGCGAAACGCTAATGTTCGATTTCGCTATAAAGCAAATTTGCATTCGATGAGGGCTCGTTTGGCATCTCGAAACGCATAAATCTTGCTTGTTTACGTAAAACCAGAGCTTTTTGATATCATATTACGAGCTGAAACACCTACAACCGAAGCAAAACGCTAATGTTCGATTTCGACCTAAAGCGAATTTGCATTCGATGGGGGGTTGTTTGGCGGCCCAAAACGCATAAATCTTGCGTGTTTACGTGAAACTATGACTTTCTGATCTTATATTACGAGCTGGAACACCTACAACCGAAGAAAAACTCTAATGTTCGATTTCGATATAAAGCGAATTTGCATTCGATAGGGGCTCGTTTGGCGGCCCAAAACGCACGAATCTTGCGTATTCACATAAAATTAAGGCTTTTTGATCTCATATTACGAGCTGAAACACCTACAACCGAAGCAAAACGCTAATGTTCGATTTCGATATAAAGCGAATTTGCATTCGTTCGGGGCTTGTTTGGCAGCTCGAAACGCATGAATCTTGCGTATTCTCGTGAAACTAAGGCTTTTTGATCTTACATTACAAGCTGGAACACCTACAACCGAAAAAAAACTCTAATGTTCGATTTCGATATAAAGCCAATTTGCATTCGATAGGGGCTCGTTTGGCGGCCCAAAACGCACGAATCTTGCGTATTTACGTAAAATAAAGGCTTTTTGATATCATATTACGAGCTGAAACACCTACAACCGAAGCAAAACGCTAATGTTCGATTTCGACCTAAAGCGAATTTGCATTCGATGGGGGGTTGTTTGGCGGCCCAAAACGCATAAATCTTGCGTGTTTACGTGAAACTATGACTTTCTGATCTTATATTACGAGCTGGAACACCTACAACCGAAGAAAAACTCTAATGTTCGATTTCGATATAAAGCGAATTTGCATTCGATAGGGGCTCGTTTGGCGGCCCAAAACGCACGAATCTTGCGTATTCACATAAAATTAAGGCTTTTTGATCTCATATTACGAGCTGAAACACCTACAACCGAAGCAAAACGCTAATGTTCGATTTCGATATAAAGCGAATTTGCATTCGTTCGGGGCTTGTTTGGCAGCTCGAAACGCATGAATCTTGCGTATTCTCGTGAAACTAAGGCTTTTTGATCTTACATTACAAGCTGGAACACCTACAACCGAAAAAAAACTCTAATGTTCGATTTCGATATAAAGCCAATTTGCATTCGATAGGGGCTCGTTTGGCGGCCCAAAACGCACGAATCTTGCGTATTTACGTAATATAAAGGCTTTTTGATATCATATTACAAGCTGGAACACCTAAAACCGAAGCAATACGCAAATGTTCGATTTCGACCTACAGTGAATTTGCATTCGATGGGGGCTTGTTTGGCGGCCCAAAACGCATGAATCTTGCGTGTTTACGTAAAACTAAGACTTTTTGATCTTATATTACGAGCTGGAACGCCTACAGCCGAAGCAATACGCAAATGTTCGATTTCGATATAAAGCGAATTTGCATTCGATGGGGGCTTGTTTGGCTGCTCTAAACGCATGAATCTTGCGTATTCACATAAAATTAAGACTTTTTGATATCATATTACGAGCTGAAACACCTACAACCGAAGCAAAACGCTAATGTTCGATTTCGATATAAAGCGAATTTGCATTCGTTGGGGGCTTGTTTGGCAGCTCGAAACGCATGAATCTTGCCTATTCTCGTGTATCTAAGGCTTTTTGATCTTACATTACAAGCTGGAACACCTACAGTCGAAGCATACCGCTAATGTTCAATTTCGATCTAAAGCGTATTTGCATTCGATGGGGGCTTGTTCGGTGGCCCAAAACGCATGAATCTTGCGTATTTACGTAAAACTAAGGGTTTTTGATCTTATATTCCGAGCTGGTACGCCTACAGCCGAAGCAATACCTAAATGTTTGATTTCGATATAAAGCGTATTTGCATTCGATGGGGGCTCGTTTGGCAGCACCTAACGCATGAATCTTGCGTTTTCTCGTAAAACCAAGGCTTTTTGTTCTTATATTACGAGCTGGAACGCCTACAACCGAAGCGAAACGCTAATGTTCGATTTCGATATAAAGCAAATTTGCATTGGATGAGGGCTCGTTTGGCATCTCGAAACGCATGAATCTTGCTTGTTTAGGTAAAACTAAGGCATTTTTATATCATATTACGAGATGGAATACCTACAACAGAAGCAATACGCAAATGTTCGATTTCGATATAATGCGAATTTGCATCCGATGGGGGCTTGTTTGGGGGCTCGAAACGCATGAATCTTGCGTGTTTACGTAAAACTAAGACTTTTTGATCTTATATTACGAGCTGGAACGCCTACAGCTGAAGCAATACGCAAATGTTCGATTTCGATATAATGCGGATTTGCATCCGATGGGGGCTTGTTTGGCGGCCCAAAACGCATGAATCTTGCGTATTTACGTAAAATTAAGGCTTTTTGATCTCATATTACGAGCTGAAACACCTACAGTCGAAGGAAACCGCTAATGTTCAATTTCGATCTAAAGCGAATTTGCATTCGATGGGGGTTTGTTTGGCGGCCCAAAACGCATAAATCTTGCGTGTTTACGTGAAACTAAGACTTTCTGATCTTATATTACGAGCTGGAACGCCTACAGCCGAAGCAATACGCAAATAATCGATTTCGATATAATGCGAATTTGCATTCGATGGGGGCTTGTTTGGCGGCTCGAAACGCATGAATCTTGCGTGTTTACGTAAAACTAAGACTTTTTGATCTTATATTACGAGCTGGAACGCCTACAGCTGAAGCAATACGCAAATGTTCGATTTCGATATAATGCGGATTTGCATCCGATGGGGGCTTGTTTGGCGGCCCAAAACGCATGAATCTTGCGTATTTACGTAAAATTAAGGCTTTTTGATCTCATATTACGAGCTGAAACACCTACAGTCGAAGGAAACCGCTAATGTTCAATTTCGATCTAAAGCGAATTTGCATTCGATGGGGGTTTGTTTGGCGGCCCAAAACGCATAAATCTTGCGTGTTTACGTGAAACTAAGACTTTCTGATCTTATATTACGAGCTGGAACGCCTACAGCCGAAGCAATACGCAAATAATCGATTTCGATATAATGCGAATTTGCATTCGATGGGGGCTTGTTTGGCGGCTCGAAACGCATGAATCTTGCGTGTTTACGTAAAACTAAGACTTCCGTAAAATTAAGGCCTTTTGATCTCATATTAAGAACTGAAACACCTACAAGCGAAGCAAAACGCTAATGGTCGATTTCGATATAAAGTCAATTTGCATTCGATGGGGGCTTGTTTGGCGGCTCGAAACGCATGAATCTTGCTTATTTACGTGAAATTAAGGCTTTTTGATCTCATATTACGAGCTGAAACACCTACAGTCGAAGCAAACCGCTAATGTTCAATTTCGACCTAAAGCGTATTTGCATTCGATGGGGGCTTGTTCGGTGGCCCAAAACGCATGAATCTTGCGTATTTACGTAAAACTAAGGGTTTTTGATCTTATATTCCGAGCTGGTACGCCTACAGCCGAAGCAATACCTAAATGTTTGATTTCGATATAAAGCGTATTTGCATTCGATGGGGGCTCGTTTGGCAGCACGTAACGCATGAATCTTGCGTTTTCTCGTAAAACCAAGGCTTTTTGTTCTTATATTACGAGCTGGAACGCCTACAACCGAAGCGAAACGCTAATGTTCGATTTCGATATAAAGCAAATTTGCATTGGATGAGGGCTCGTTTGGCATCTCGAAACGCATGAATCTTGCTTGTTTAGGTAAAACTAAGGCATTTTTATATCATATTACGAGATGGAATACCTACAACAGAAGCAATACGCAAATGTTCGATTTCGATATAATGCGAATTTGCATTCGATGGGGGATCGTTTGGCATCTCGAAACGCATAAATCTTGCGTATTTACGTAAAACTAAGGGTTTTTGATCTTATATTCCGAGCTGGTACGCCTACAGCCGAAGCAATACCTAAATGTTTGATTTCGATATAAAGCGTATTTGCATTCGATGGGGGCTCGTTTGGCAGCACGTAACGCATGAATCTTGCGTTTTCTCGTAAAACCAAGGCTTTTTGTTCTTATATTACTCGCTGGAACGCCTACAACCGAAGCGAAACGCTAATGTTCGATGTCGATATAAAGCAAATTTGCATTGGATGAGGGCTCGTTTGGCATCTCGAAACGCATGAATCTTGCTTGTTTAGGTAAAACTAAGGCATTTTTATATCATATTACGAGATGGAATACCTACAACAGAAGCAATACGCAAATGTTCGATTTCGATATAATGCGAATTTGCATTCGATGGGGGATCGTTTGGCATATCGAAACGCATAAATCTTGCTTGTTTACGTAAAACCAAAGCTTTTTGATATCATATTACGAGCTGAAACACCTACAACCGAAGCAAAACGCTAATGTTCGATTTCGACCTAAAGCGAATTTGCATTCGATGAGGGATTGATTGGCGGCCCAAAACGCATAAATCTTGCGTGTTTACGTGAAACTATGACTTTCTGATCTTATATTACGAGCTGGAACACCTACAACCGAAGAAAAACTCTAATGATCGATTTCGATATAAAGCGAATTTGCATTCGATGGAGGCTCGTTTGGCGGCCCAAAACGCATGAATCTTGCGTGTTTACGTAAAACTAAGACTTTTTGATCTTATATTACGAGCTGGAACGCCTACAGCTGAAGCAATACGCAAATGTTCGATTTCGATATAATGCGGATTTGCATCCGATGGGGGCTTGTTTGGGGGCTCGAAACGCATGAATCTTGGGTATTTACGTAAAATTAAGGCTTTTTGATTTCATATTACGAGTTAGAATACTTATAACCGAAGCAAAACGCAAATGTTCGATTTCGATCTAAAGCGAATTTGCATTCGATGGGGGCTTGTTTGGCGGCCCAAAGCGCATAAATCTTGCGTGTTTACGTGAAACTAAGACTTTCTGATCTTATATTTCGAGCTGGAACGCCTACAGCCGAAGAAATACGCAAATATTCGATTTCGATATAATGCGAATTTGCATTCGATGGGGGCTTGTTTGGCGGCCCAAAACGCATGAATCTTGCGTATTTACGTAAAATTAAGGCTTTTTGATCTCATATTACGAGCTGAAACACCTACAGTCGAAGGAAACCGCTAATGTTCAATTTCGATCTAAAGCGAATTTGCATTCGATGGGGGTTTGTTTGGCGGCCCAAAACGCATAAATCTTGCGTGTTTACGTGAAACTAAGACTTTCTGATCTTATATTACGAGCTGGAACACCTACAACCGAAGAAAAACTCTAATGATCGATTTCGATATAAAGCGAATTTGCATTCGATGGAGGCTCGTTTGGCGGCCCAAAACGCATGAATCTTGCGTGTTTACGTAAAACTAAGACTTTTTGATCTTATATTACGAGCTGGAACGCCTACAGCTGAAGCAATACGCAAATGTTCGATTTCGATATAATGCGGATTTGCATCCGATGGGGGCTTGTTTGGGGGCTCGAAACGCATGAATCTTGCGTATTTACGTAAAATTAAGGCTTTTTGATTTCATATTACGAGTTAGAATACTTATAACCGAAGCAAAACGCAAATGTTCGATTTCGATCTAAAGCGAATTTGCATTCGATGGGGGCTTGTTTGGCGGCCCAAAGCGCATAAATCTTGCGTGTTTACGTGAAACTAAGACTTTCTGATCTTATATTTCGAGCTGGAACGCCTACAGCCGAAGAAATACGCAAATATTCGATTTCGATATAATGCGAATTTGCATTCGATGGGGGCTTGTTTGGCGGCCCAAAACGCATGAATCTTGCGTATTTACGTAAAATTAAGGCTTTTTGATCTCATATTACGAGCTGAAACACCTACAGTCGAAGGAAACCGCTAATGTTCAATTTCGATCTAAAGCGAATTTGCATTCGATGGGGGTTTGTTTGGCGGCCCAAAACGCATAAATCTTGCGTGTTTACGTGAAACTAAGACTTTCTGATCTTATATTACGAGCTGGAACGCCTACAGCCGAAGCAATACCTAAATGTTTGATTTCGATATAAAGCGAATTTGCATTCGTTGGGGGCTTGTTTGGCAGCTCGAAACGCATGAATCTTGCCTATTCTCGTGAATCTAAGGCTTTTTGATCTTACATTACAAGCTGGAACACCTACAACCGAAGACAAACTCTAATGTTCGATTTCGATATAAAGCGAATTTGCATTCGATGGGGGCTTGTTTGGCGGCCCAAAACGCATGAATCTTGCGTGTTTACGTAAAACTAAGACTTCCGTAAAATTGAGGCCTTTTGATCTCATATTAAGAACTGAAACACCTGCAAGCGAAGCAAAACGCTGATGGTCGATTTCGATATAAAGTCATTTTGCGTTCGATGGGGGCTTGTTCGGTGGCCCAAAACGCATGAATCTTGCGTATTTACGTAAAACTAAGGGTTTTTGATCTTATATTCCGAGCTGGTACGCCTACAGCCGAAGCAATACCTAAATGTTTGATTTCGATATAAAGCGTATTTGCATTCGATGGGGGCTCGTTTGGCAGCACGTAACGCATGAATCTTGCGTTTTCTCGTAAAACCAAGGCTTTTTGTTCTTATATTACGAGCTGGAACGCCTACAACCGAAGCGAAACGCTAATGTTCGATTTCGATATAAAGCAAATTTGCATTGGATGAGGGCTCGTTTGGCATCTCGAAACGCATGAATCTTGCTTGTTTAGGTAAAACTAAGGCATTTTTATATCATATTACGAGATGGAATACCTACAACAGAAGCAATACGCAAATGTTCGATTTCGATATAATGCGAATTTGCATCCGATGGGGGCTTGTTTGGGGGCTCGAAACGCATGAATCTTGCGTATTTACGTAAAACTAAGGGTTTTTGATCTTATATTCCGAGCTGGTACGCCTACAGCCGAAGCAATACCTAAATGTTTGATTTCGATATAAAGCGTATTTGCATTCGATGGGGGCTCGTTTGGCAGCACGTAACGCATGAATCTTGCGTTTTCTCGTAAAACCAAGGCTTTTTGTTCTTATATTACGAGCTGGAACGCCTACAACCGAAGCGAAACGCTAATGTTCGATGTCGATATAAAGCAAATTTGCATTGGATGAGGGCTCGTTTGGCATCTCGAAACGCATGAATCTTGCTTGTTTAGGTAAAACTAAGGCATTTTTATATCATATTACGAGATGGAATACCTACAACAGAAGCAATACGCAAATGTTCGATTTCGATATAATGCGAATTTGCATTCGATGGGGGATCGTTTGGCATCTCGAAACGCATAAATCTTGCTTGTTTACGTAAAACCAAAGTTTTTTGATATCATATTACGAGCTGAAACACCTACAACCGAAGCAAAACGCTAATGTTCGATTTCGACCTAAAGCGAATTTGCATTCGATGAGGGATTGATTGGCGGCCCAAAACGCATAAATCTTGCGTGTTTACGTGAAACTATGACTTTCTGATCTTATATTACGAGCTGGAACACCTACAACCGAAGAAAAACTCTAATGATCGATTTCGATATAAAGCGAATTTGCATTCGATGGAGGCTCGTTTGGCGGCCCAAAACGCATGAATCTTGCGTGTTTACGTAAAACTAAGACTTTTTGATCTTATATTACGAGCTGGAACGCCTACAGCTGAAGCAATACGCAAATGTTCGATTTCGATATAATGCGGATTTGCATCCGATGGGGGCTTGTTTGGGGGCTCGAAACGCATGAATCTTGTGTATTTACGTAAAATTAAGGCTTTTTGATTTCATATTACGAGTTAGAATACTTATAACCAAAGCAAAAGGCAAATGTTCGATTTCGATCTAAAGCGAATTTGCATTCGATGGGGGCTTGTTTGGCGGCCCAAAGCGCATAAATCTTGCGTGTTTACGTGAAACTAAGACTTTCTGATCTTATATTTCGAGCTGGAACGCCTACAGCCGAAGAAATACGCAAATATTCGATTTCGATATAATGCGAATTTGCATTCGATGGGGGCTTGTTTGGCGGCCCAAAACGCATGAATCTTGCGTATTTACGTAAAATTAAGGCTTTTTGATCTCATATTACGAGCTGAAACACCTACAGTCGAAGGAAACCGCTAATGTTCAATTTCGATCTAAAGCGAATTTGCATTCGATGGGGGTTTGTTTGGCGGCCCAAAACGCATAAATCTTGCGTGTTTACGTGAAACTAAGACTTTCTGATCTTATATTACGAGCTGGAACGCCTACAGCCGAAGCAATACCTAAATGTTTGATTTCGATATAAAGCGAATTTGCATTCGTTGGGGGCTTGTTTGGCAGCTCGAAACGCATGAATCTTGCCTATTCTCGTGAATCTAAGGCTTTATGATCTTACATTACAAGCTGGAACACCTACAACCGAATAAAAACTCTAATGTTCGATTTCGATGTAAAGCGAATTTGCATTCGTTGGGGGCTTGTTTGGCAGCTCGAAACGCATGAATCTTGCCTATTCTCGTGAATCTAAGGCTTTTTGATCTTACATTACGAGCTGGAACACCTACAACCGAAGACAAACTCTAATGTTCGATTTCGATATAAAGCGAATTTGCATTCGATGGGGGCTTGTTTGGCAGCTCGAAACGCATGAATCTTGCCTATTCTCGTGAATCTAAGGCTTTTTGATCTTACATTACAAGCTGGAACACCTACAACCGAATAAAAACTCTAATGTTCGATTTCGATGTAAAGCGAATTTGCATTCGTTGGGGGCTTGTTTGGCAGCTCGAAACGCATGAATCTTGCCTATTCTCGTGAATCTAAGGCTTTTTGATCTTACATTACAAGCTGGAACACCTACAACCGAAGACAAACTCTAATGTTCGATTTCGATATAAAGCGAATTTGCATTCGATGGGGGCTTGTTTGGCGGCCCAAAACGCATGAATCTTGCGTGTTTACGTAAAACTAAGACTTCCGTAAAATTGAGGCCTTTTGATCTCATATTAAGAACTGAAACACCTACAAGCGAAGCAAAACGCTGATGGTCGATTTCGATATAAAGTCAATTTGCATTCGATGGGGGCTTGTTTGGCGGCTCGAAACGCATGAATCTTGCTTATTTACGTGAAATTAAGGCTTTTTAATTTCATATTACGAGTTGGAACACTTACAACCAAAGCAAGACGCAAATGTTCGATTTCGATCTAAAGCGAATTTGCATTCGATGGGGGCTTGTTTGGCGGCCCAAAACGCATAAATCTTGCGTGTTTACGTGAAACTAAGACTTTCTGATCTTATATTACGAGCTGGAACGCCTACAGCCAAAGCAATACGCAAATATTCGATTTCGATATAATGCGAATTTGCATTCGATGGGGCTTGTTTGGCGGCCCAAAACGCATGAATCTTGCGTATTTTACGTAAAACTAAGGGTTTTTGATCTTATATTCCGAGCTGGTACGCCTACAGCCGAAGCAATACCTAAATATTTGATTTCGATATAAAGCGTATTTGCATTCGATGGGGGTTGGTTTGGCAGCACGTAACGCATGAATCTTGCGTTTTCTCGTAAAACCAAGGCTTTTTGTTCTTATATTACGAGCTGGAACGCCTACAACCGAAGACAAACTCTAATGTTCGATTTCGATATAAAGCGAATTTGCATTCGATGGGGGCTTGTTTGGCGGCCCAAAACGCATGAATCTTGCGTGTTTACGTAAAACTAAGACTTGCGTAAAATTAAGGCCTTTTGATCTCATATTAAGAACTGAAACACCTACAAGCGAAGCAAAACGCTAATGGTCGATTTCGATATAAAGTCAATTTGCATTCGATGGGGCTTGTTTGGCGGCTCGAAACGCATGAATCTTGCTTATTTACGTGAAATTAAGGCTTTTTGATCTCATATTACGAGCTGAAACACCTACAGTCGAAGCAAACCGCTAATGTTCAATTTCGATCTAAAGCGTATTTGCATTCGATGGGGGCTTGTTCGGTGGCCCAAAACGCATGAATCTTGCGTATTTACGTAAAACTAAGGGTTTTTGATCTTATATTCCGAGCTGGTACGCCTACAGCCGAAGCAATACCTAAATGTTTGATTTCGATATAAAGCGTATTTGCATTCGATGGGGGCTCGTTTGGCAGCACGTAACGCATGAATCTTGCGTTTTCTCGTAAAACCAAGGCTTTTTGTTCTTATATTACGAGCTGGAACGCCTACAACCGAAGCGAAACGCTAATGTTCGATTTCGATATAAAGCAAATTTGCATTGGATGAGGGCTCGTTTGGCATCTCGAAACGCATGAATCTTGCGTGTTTACGTAAAACTAAGACTTTTTGATCTTATATTACGAGCTGGAACGCCTACAGCTGAAGCAATACGCAAATGTTCGATTTCGATATAATGCGGATTTGCATCCGATGGGGGCTTGTTTGGCGGCCCAAAACGCATGAATCATGCGTATTTACGTAAAATTAAGGCTTTTTGATCTCATATTACGAGCTGAAACACCTACAGTCGAAGGAAACCGCTAATGTTCAATTTCGATCTAAAGCGAATTTGCATTCGATGGGGGTTTGTTTGGCGGCCCAAAACGCATAAATCTTGCGTGTTTACGTGAAACTAAGACTTTCTGATCTTATATTACGAGCTGGAACGCCTACAGCCGAAGCAATACGCAAATATTCGATTTCGATATAATGCGAATTTGCATTCAATGGGGGCTTGTTTGGCGGCTCGAAACGCATGAATCTTGCTTATTTACGTGAAATTAAGGCTTTTTGATCTCATATTACGAGCTGAAACACCTACAGTCGAAGCAAACCGCTAATGTACAATTTCGATCTAAAGCGTATTTGCATTCGATGGGGGCTTGTTCGGTGGCCCAAAACGCATGAATCTTGCGTATTTACGTAAAACTAAGGGTTTTTGATCTTATATTCCGAGCTGGTACGCCTACAGCCGAAGCAATACCTAAATGTTTGATTTCGATATAAAGCGTATTTGCATTCGATGGGGGCTCGTTTGGCAGCACGTAACGCATGAATCTTGCGTTTTCTCGTAAAACCAAGGCTTTTTGTTCTTATATTACGAGCTGGAACGCCTACAACCGAAGCGAAACGCTAATGTTCGATGTCGATATAAAGCAAATTTGCATTGGATGAGGGCTCGTTTGGCATCTCGAAACGCATGAATCTTGCTTGTTTAGGTAAAACTAAGGCATTTTTATATCATATTACGAGATGGAATACCTACAACAGAAGCAATACGCAAATGTTCGATTTCGATATAATGCGAATTTGCATTCGATGGGGGATCGTTTGGCATCTCGAAACGCATAAATCTTGCTTGTTTACGTAAAACCAAAGCTTTTTGATATCATATTACGAGCTGAAACACCTACAACCGAAGCAAAACGCTAATGTTCGATTTCGACCTAAAGCGAATTTGCATTCGATGAGGGATTGATTGGCGGCCCAAAACGCATAAATCTTGCGTGTTTACGTGAAACTATGACTTTCTGATCTTATATTACGAGCTGGAACACCTACAACCGAAGAAAAACTCTAATGATCGATTTCGATATAAAGCGAATTTGCATTCGATGGCGGCTCGTTTGGCGGCCCAAAACGCATGAATCTTGCGTGTTTACGTAAAACTAAGACTTTTTGATCTTATATTACGAGCTGGAACGCCTACAGCTGAAGCAATACGCAAATGTTCGATTTCGATATAATGCGGATTTGCATCCGATGGGGGCTTGCTTGGGGGCTCGAAACGCATGAATCTTGCGTATTTACGTAAAATTAAGGCTTTTTGATTTCATATTACGAGTTAGAATACTTATAACCAAAGCAAAACGCAAATGTTCGATTTCGATCTAAAGCGAATTTGCATTCGATGGGGGCTTGTTTGGCGGCCCAAAGCGCATAAATCTTGCGTGTTTACGTGAAACTAAGACTTTCTGATCTTATATTTCGAGCTGGAACGCCTACAGCCGAAGAAATACGCAAATATTCGATTTCGATATAATGCGAATTTGCATTCGATGGGGGCTTGTTTGGCGGCCCAAAACGCATGAATCTTGCGTATTTACGTAAAATTAAGGCTTTTTGATCTCATATTACGAGCTGAAACACCTACAGTCGAAGGAAACCGCTAATGTTCAATTTCGATCTAAAGCGAATTTGCATTCGATGGGGGTTTGTTTGGCGGCCCAAAACGCATAAATCTTGCGTGTTTACGTGAAACTAAGACTTTCTGATCTTATATTACGAGCTGGAACGCCTACAGCCGAAGCAATACCTAAATGTTTGATTTCGATATAAAGCGAATTTGCATTCGTTGGGG
This sequence comes from Stenichneumon culpator, assembly GCA_964017025.1. Classification (NCBI taxonomy): domain Eukaryota; kingdom Metazoa; phylum Arthropoda; class Insecta; order Hymenoptera; family Ichneumonidae; genus Stenichneumon; species Stenichneumon culpator. The sequence continues at coordinate 7,248,520 of OZ024775.1, read as the reverse complement.
GCTTGTTTGGCAGCTCGAAACGCATGAATCTTGCCTATTCTCGTGAATCTAAGGCTTTTTGATCTTACATTACAAGCTGGAACACCTACAACCGAATAAAAACTCTAATGTTCGATTTCGATATAAAGCGAATTTGCATTCGATGGCGGCTCGTTTGGCGGCCCAAAACGCATGAATCTTGCGTGTTTACGTAAAACTAAGACTTTTTGATCTTATATTACGAGCTGGAACGCCTACAGCTGAAGCAATACGCAAATGTTCGATTTCGATATAATGCGGATTTGCATCCGATGGGGGCTTGCTTGGGGGCTCGAAACGCATGAATCTTGCGTATTTACGTAAAATTAAGGCTTTTTGATTTCATATTACGAGTTAGAATACTTATAACCAAAGCAAAACGCAAATGTTCGATTTCGATCTAAAGCGAATTTGCATTCGATGGGGGCTTGTTTGGCGGCCCAAAGCGCATAAATCTTGCGTGTTTACGTGAAACTAAGACTTTCTGATCTTATATTTCGAGCTGGAACGCCTACAGCCGAAGAAATACGCAAATAATCGATTTCGATAAAATGCGAATTTGCATTCGATGGGGGTTTGTTTGGCGGCCCAAAACGCATAAATCTTGCGTGTTTACGTGAAACTAAGACTTTCTGATCTTATATTACGAGCTGGAACGCCTACAGCCGAAGCAATACGCAAATATTCGATTTCGATATAATGCGAATTTGCATTCGATGGGGGCTTGTTTGGCGGCTCGAAACGCATGAATCTTGCTTATTTACGTGAAATTAAGGCTTTTTGATCTCATATTACGAGCTGAAACACCTACAGTCGAAGCAAACCGCTAATGTTCAATTTCGATCTAAAGCGTATTTGCATTCGATGGGGGCTTGTTCGGTGGCCCAAAACGCATGAATCTTGCGTATTTACGTAAAACTAAGGGTTTTTGATCTTATATTCCGAGCTGGTACGCCTACAGCCGAAGCAATACCTAAGTGTTTGATTTCGATATAAAGCGTATTTGCATTCGATGGGGGCTCGTTTGGCAGCACGTAACGCATGAATCTTGCGTTTTCTCGTAAAACCAAGGCTTTTTGTTCTTATATTACGAGCTGGAACGCCTACAACCGAAGCGAAACGCTAATGTTCGATTTCGATATAAAGCAAATTTGCATTCGATGAGGGCTCGTTTGGCATCTCGAAACGCATGAATCTTGTTTGTTTAGGTAAAACTAAGGCATTTTTATATCATATTACGAGATGGAATACCTACAACAGAAGCAATACGCAAATGTTCGATTTCGATATAATGCGAATTTGCATTCGATGGGGGATCGTTTGGCATCTCGAAACGCATAAATCTTGCTTGTTTACGTAAAACCAAAGCTTTTTGATATCATATTACGAGCTGAAACACCTACAACCGAAGCAAAACGCTAATGTTCGATTTCGACCTAAAGCGAATTTGCATTCGATGAGGGATTGATTGGCGGCCCAAAACGCATAAATCTTGCGTGTTTACGTGAAACTATGACTTTCTGATCTTATATTACGAGCTGGAACACCTACAACCGAAGAAAAACTCTAATGATCGATTTCGATATAAAGCGAATTTGCATTCGATGGCGGCTCGTTTGGCGGCCCAAAACGCATGAATCTTGCGTGTTTACGTAAAACTAAGACTTTTTGATCTTATATTACGAGCTGGAACGCCTACAGCTGAAGCAATACGCAAATGTTCGATTTCGATATAATGCGGATTTGCATCCGATGGGGGCTTGCTTGGGGGCTCGAAACGCATGAATCTTGCGTATTTACGTAAAATTAAGGCTTTTTGATTTCATATTACGAGTTAGAATACTTATAACCAAAGCAAAACGCAAATGTTCGATTTCGATCTAAAGCGAATTTGCATTCGATGGGGGCTTGTTTGGCGGCCCAAAGCGCATAAATCTTGCGTGTTTACGTGAAACTAAGACTTTCTGATCTTATATTTCGAGCTGGAACGCCTACAGCCGAAGAAATACGCAAATAATCGATTTCGATAAAATGCGAATTTGCATTCGATGGGGGTTTGTTTGGCGGCCCAAAACGCATAAATCTTGCGTGTTTACGTGAAACTAAGACTTTCTGATCTTATATTACGAGCTGGAACGCCTACAGCCGAAGCAATACGCAAATATTCGATTTCGATATAATGCGAATTTGCATTCGATGGGGGCTTGTTTGGCGGCTCGAAACGCATGAATCTTGCTTATTTACGTGAAATTAAGGCTTTTTGATCTCATATTACGAGCTGAAACACCTACAGTCGAAGCAAACCGCTAATGTTCAATTTCGATCTAAAGCGTATTTGCATTCGATGGGGGCTTGTTCGGTGGCCCAAAACGCATGAATCTTGCGTATTTACGTAAAACTAAGGGTTTTTGATCTTATATTCCGAGCTGGTACGCCTACAGCCGAAGCAATACCTAAGTGTTTGATTTCGATATAAAGCGTATTTGCATTCGATGGGGGCTCGTTTGGCAGCACGTAACGCATGAATCTTGCGTTTTCTCGTAAAACCAAGGCTTTTTGTTCTTATATTACGAGCTGGAACGCCTACAACCGAAGCGAAACGCTAATGTTCGATTTCGATATAAAGCAAATTTGCATTCGATGAGGGCTCGTTTGGCATCTCGAAACGCATGAATCTTGTTTGTTTAGGTAAAACTAAGGCATTTTTATATCATATTACGAGATGGAATACCTACAACAGAAGCAATACGCAAATGTTCGATTTCGATATAATGCGAATTTGCATTCGATGGGGGATCGTTTGGCATCTCGAAACGCATAAATCTTGCTTGTTTACGTAAAACCAAAGCTTTTTGATATCATATTACGAGCTGAAACACCTACAACCGAAGCAAAACGCTAATGTTCAATTTCGATCTAAAGCGTATTTGCATTCGATGGGGGCTTGTTCGGTGGCCCAAAACGCATGAATCTTGCGTATTTACGTAAAACTAAGGGTTTTTGATCTTATATTCCGAGCTGGTACGCCTACAGCCGAAGCAATACCGAAATGTTTGATTTCGATATAAAGCGTATTTGCATTCGATGGGGGTTGGTTTGGCAGCACGTAACGCATGAATCTTGCGTTTTCTCGTAAAACCAAGGCTTTTTGTTCTTATATTACGAGCTGGAACACCTACAACCGAAGAAAAACTCTAATGATCGATTTCGATATAAAGCGAATTTGCATTCGATGGAGGCTCGTTTGGCGGCCCAAAACGCATGAATCTTGCGTGTTTACGTAAAACTAAGACTTTTTGATCTTATATTACGAGCTGGAACGCCTACAGCTGAAGCAATACGCAAATGTTCGATTTCGATATAATGCGGATTTGCATCCGATGGGGGCTTGTTTGGGGGCTCGAAACGCATGAATCTTGCGTATTTACGTAAAATTAAGGCTTTTTGATTTCATATTACGAGTTAGAATACTTATAACCAAAGCAAAACGCAAATGTTCGATTTCGATCTAAAGCGAATTTGCATTCGATGGGGGCTTGTTTGGCGGCCCAAAGCGCATAAATCTTGCGTGTTTACGTGAAACTAAGACTTTCTGATCTTATATTTCGAGCTGGAACGCCTACAGCCGAAGAAATACGCAAATATTCGATTTCGATATAATGCGAATTTGCATTCGATGGGGGCTTGTTTGGCGGCCCAAAACGCATGAATCTTGCGTATTTACGTAAAATTAAGGCTTTTTGATCTCATATTACGAGCTGAAACACCTACAGTCGAAGGAAACCGCTAATGTTCAATTTCGATCTAAAGCGAATTTGCATTCGATGGGGGTTTGTTTGGCGGCCCAAAACGCATAAATCTTGCGTGTTTACGTGAAACTAAGACTTTCTGATCTTATATTACGAGCTGGAACGCCTACAGCCGAAGCAATACCTAAATGTTTGATTTCGATATAAAGCGAATTTGCATTCGTTGGGGGCTTGTTTGGCAGCTCGAAACGCATGAATCTTGCCTATTCTCGTGAATCTAAGGCTTTTTGATCTTACATTACAAGCTGGAACACCTACAACCGAATAAAAACTCTAATGTTCGATTTCGATGTAAAGCGAATTTGCATTCGTTGGGGGCTTGTTTGGCAGCTCGAAACGCATGAATCTTGCCTATTCTCGTGAATCTAAGGCTTTTTGATCTTACATTACAAGCTGGAACACCTACAACCGAAGACAAACTCTAATGTTCGATTTCGATATAAAGCGAATTTGCATTCGATGGGGGCTTGTTTGGCGGCCCAAAACGCATGAATCTTGCGTGTTTACGTAAAACTAAGACTTCCGTAAAATTGAGGCCTTTTGATCTCATATTAAGAACTGAAACACCTACAAGCGAAGCAAAACGCTGATGGTCGATTTCGATATAAAGTCAATTTGCATTCGATGGGGGCTTGTTTGGCGGCTCGAAACGCATGAATCTTGCTTATTTACGTGAAATTAAGGCTTTTTAATTTCATATTACGAGTTGGAACACTTACAACCAAAGCAAGACGCAAATGTTCGATTTCGATCTAAAGCGAATTTGCATTCGATGGGGGCTTGTTTGGCGGCCCAAAACGCATAAATCTTGCGTGTTTACGTGAAACTAAGACTTTCTGATCTTATATTACGAGCTGGAACGCCTACAGCCAAAGCAATACGCAAATATTCGATTTCGATATAATGCGAATTTGCATTCGATGGGGGCTTGTTTGGCGGCCCAAAACGCATGAATCTTGCGTATTTACGTAAAACTAAGGGTTTTTGATCTTATATTCCGAGCTGGTACGCCTACAGCCGGAGCAATACCTAAATATTTGATTTCGATATAAAGCGTATTTGCATTCGATGGGGGTTGGTTTGGCAGCACGTAACGCATGAATCTTGCGTTTTCTCGTAAAACCAAGGCTTTTTGTTCTTATATTACGAGCTGGAACGCCTACAACCGAAGCGAAACGCTAATGTTCGATTTCGCTATAAAGCAAATTTGCATTCGATGAGGGCTCGTTTGGCATCTCGAAACGCATGAATCTTGCTTGTATAGGTAAAACTAAGGCATTTTTATATCATATTACGAGATGGAATACCTACAACAGAAGCAATACGCAAATGTTCGATTTCGATATAATGCAAATTTGCATTCGATGGGGGATCGTTTGGCATCTCGAAACGCATAAATCTTGCTTGTTTACGTAAAACCAGAGCTTTTTGATATCATATTACGAGCTGGAACACCTACAACCGAAGACAAACTCTAATGTTCGATTTCGATATAAAGCGAATTTGCATTCGATGGGGGCTTGTTTGGCGGCCCAAAACGCATGAATCTTGCGTGTTTACGTAAAACTAAGACTTCCGTAAAATTAAGGCCTTTTGATCTCATATTAAGAACTGAAACACCTACAAGCGAAGCAAAACGCTAATGGTCGATTTCGATATAAAGTCAATTTGCATTCGATGGGGGCTTGTTTGGCGGCTCGAAACGCATGAATCTTGCTTATTTACGTGAAATTAAGGCTTTTTGATCTCATATTACGAGCTGAAACACCTACAGTCGAAGCAAACCGCTAATGTTCAATTTCGATCTAAAGCGTATTTGCATTCGATGGGGGCTTGTTCGGTGGCCCAAAACGCATGAATCTTGCGTATTTACGTAAAACTAAGGGTTTTTGATCTTATATTCCGAGCTGGTACGCCTACAGCCGAAGCAATACCTAAATGTTTGATTTCGATATAAAGCGTATTTGCATTCGATGGGGGCTCGTTTGGCAGCACGTAACGCCTGAATCTTGCGTTTTCTCGTAAAACCAAGGCTTTTTGTTCTTATATTACAGGCTGGAACGCCTACAACCGAAGCGAAACGCTAATGTTCGATTTCGATATAAAGCAAATTTGCATTGGATGAGGGCTCGTTTGGCATCTCGAAACGCATGAATCTTGCTTGTTTAGGTAAAACTAAGGCATTTTTATATCATATTACGAGATGGAATACCTACAACAGAAGCAATACGCAAATGTTCGATTTCGATATAATGCGAATTTGCATCCGATGGGGGCTTGTTTGGGGGCTCGAAACGCATGAATCTTGCGTGTTTACGTAAAACTAAGACTTTTTGATCTTATATTACGAGCTGGAACGCCTACAGCTGAAGCAATACGCAAATGTTCGATTTCGATATAATGCGGATTTGCATCCGATGGGGGCTTGTTTGGCGGCCCAAAACGCATGAATCTTGCGTATTTACGTAAAATTAAGGCTTTTTGATCTCATATTACGAGCTGAAACACCTACAGTCGAAGGAAACCGCTAATGTTCAATTTCGATCTAAAGCGAATTTGCATTCGATGGGGGTTTGTTTGGCGGCCCAAAACGCATAAATCTTGCGTGTTTACGTGAAACTAAGACTTTCTGATCTTATATTACGAGCTGGAACGCCTACAGCCGAAGCAATACGCAAATATTCGATTTCGATATAATGCGAATTTGCATTCGATGGGGGCTTGTTTGGCGGCTCGAAACGCATGAATCTTGCTTATTTACGTGGAATTAAGGCTTTTTGATCTCATATTACGAGCTGAAACACCTACAGTCGAAGCAAACCGCTAATGTACAATTTCGATCTAAAGCGTATTTGCATTCGATGGGGGCTTGTTCGGTGGCCCAAAACGCATGAATCTTGCGTATTTACGTAAAACTAAGGGTTTTTGATCTTATATTCCGAGCTGGTACGCCTACAGCCGAAGCAATACCTAAATGTTTGATTTCGATATAAAGCGTATTTGCATTCGATGGGGGCTCGTTTGGCAGCACGTAACGCATGAATCTTGCGTTTTCTCGTAAAACCAAGGCTTTTTGTTCTTATATTACGAGCTGGAACGCCTACAACCGAAGCGAAACGCTAATGTTCGATGTCGATATAAAGCAAATTTGCATTGGATGAGGGCTCGTTTGGCATCTCGAAACGCATGAATCTTGCTTGTTTAGGTAAAACTAAGGCATTTTTATATCATATTACGAGATGGAATACCTACAACAGAAGCAATACGCAAATGTTCGATTTCGATATAATGCAAATTTGCATTCGATGGGGGATCGTTTGGCATCTCGAAACGCATAAATCTTGCTTGTTTACGTAAAACCAAAGCTTTTTGATATCATATTACGAGCTGAAACACCTACAACCGAAGCAAAACGCTAATGTTCGATTTCGACCTAAAGCGAATTTGCATTCGATGAGGGATTGATTGGCGGCCCAAAACGCATAAATCTTGCGTGTTTACGTGAAACTATGACTTTCTGATCTTATATTACGAGCTGGAACACCTACAACCGAAGAAAAACTCTAATGATCGATTTCGATATAAAGCGAATTTGCATTCGATGGAGGCTCGTTTGGCGGCCCAAAACGCATGAATCTTGCGTGTTTACGTAAAACTAAGACTTTTTGATCTTATATTACGAGCTGGAACGCCTACAGCTGAAGCAATACGCAAATGTTCGATTTCGATATAATGCGGATTTGCATCCGATGGGGGCTTGTTTGGGGGCTCGAAACGCATGAATATTGCGTATTTACGTAAAATTAAGGCTTTTTGATTTCATATTACGAGTTAGAATACTTATAACCAAAGCAAAACGCAAATGTTCGATTTCGATCTAAAGCGAATTTGCATTCGATGGGGGCTTGTTTGGCGGCCCAAAGCGCATAAATCTTGCGTGTTTACGTGAAACTAAGACTTTCTGATCTTATATTTCGAGCTGGAACGCCTACAGCCGAAGAAATACGCAAATATTCGATTTCGATATAATGCGAATTTGCATTCGATGGGGGCTTGTTTGGCGGCCCAATACGCATGAATCTTGCGTATTTACGTAAAATTAAGGCTTTTTGATCTCATATTACGAGCTGAAACACCTACAGTCGAAGGAAACCGTTAATGTTCAATTTCGATCTAAAGCGAATTTGCATTCGATGGGGGCTTGTTTGGCGGCCCAAAACGCATGAATCTTGCGTGTTTACGTAAAACTAAGACTTCCGTAAAATTAAGGCCTTTTGATCTCATATTAAGAACTGAAACACCTACAAGCGAAGCAAAACGCTAATGGTCGATTTCGATATAAAGTCAATTTGCATTCGATGGGGGCTTGTTTGGCGGCTCGAAACGCATGAATCTTGCTTATTTACGTGAAATTAAGGCTTTTTGATCTCATATTACGAGCTGAAACACCTACAGTCGAAGCAAACCGCTAATGTTCAATTTCGATCTAAAGCGTATTTGCATTCGATGGGGGCTTGTTCGGTGGCCCAAAACGCATGAATCTTGCGTATTTACGTAAAACTAAGGGTTTTTGATCTTATATTCCGAGCTGGTACGCCTACAGCCGAAGCAATACCTAAATGTTTGATTTCGATATAAAGCGTATTTGCATTCGATGGGGGCTCGTTTGGCAGCACGTAACGCCTGAATCTTGCGTTTTCTCGTAAAACCAAGGCTTTTTGTTCTTATATTACAGGCTGGAACGCCTACAACCGAAGCGAAACGCTAATGTTCGATTTCGATATAAAGCAAATTTGCATTGGATGAGGGCTCGTTTGGCATCTCGAAACGCATGAATCTTGCTTGTTTAGGTAAAACTAAGGCATTTTTATATCATATTACGAGATGGAATACCTACAACAGAAGCAATACGCAAATGTTCGATTTCGATATAATGCGAATTTGCATCCGATGGGGGCTTGTTTGGGGGCTCGAAACGCATGAATCTTGCGTGTTTACGTAAAACTAAGACTTTTTGATCTTATATTACGAGCTGGAACGCCTACAGCTGAAGCAATACGCAAATGTTCGATTTCGATATAATGCGGATTTGCATCCGATGGGGGCTTGTTTGGCGGCCCAAAACGCATGAATCTTGCGTATTTACGTAAAATTAAGGCTTTTTGATCTCATATTACGAGCTGAAACACCTACAGTCGAAGGAAACCGCTAATGTTCAATTTCGATCTAAAGCGAATTTGCATTCGATGGGGGTTTGTTTGGCGGCCCAAAACACATAAATCTTGCGTGTTTACGTGAAACTAAGACTTTCTGATCTTATATTACGAGCTGGAACGCCTACAGCCGAAGCAATACGCAAATATTCGATTTCGATATAATGCGAATTTGCATTCGATGGGGGCTTGTTTGGCGGCTCGAAACGCATGAATCTTGCTTATTTACGTGGAATTAAGGCTTTTTGATCTCATATTACGAGCTGAAACACCTACAGTCGAAGCAAACCGCTAATGTACAATTTCGATCTAAAGCGTATTTGCATTCGATGGGGGCTTGTTCGGTGGCCCAAAACGCATGAATCTTGCGTATTTACGTAAAACTAAGGGTTTTTGATCTTATATTCCGAGCTGGTACGCCTACAGCCGAAGCAATACCTAAATGTTTGATTTCGATATAAAGCGTATTTGCATTCGATGGGGGCTCGTTTGGCAGCACGTAACGCATGAATCTTGCGTTTTCTCGTAAAACCAAGGCTTTTTGTTCTTATATTACGAGCTGGAACGCCTACAACCGAAGCGAAACGCTAATGTTCGATGTCGATATAAAGCAAATTTGCATTGGATGAGGGCTCGTTTGGCATCTCGAAACGCATGAATCTTGCTTGTTTAGGTAAAACTAAGGCATTTTTATATCATATTACGAGATGGAATACCTACAACAGAAGCAATACGCAAATGTTCGATTTCGATATAATGCAAATTTGCATTCGATGGGGGATCGTTTGGCATCTCGAAACGCATAAATCTTGCTTGTTTACGTAAAACCAAAGCTTTTTGATATCATATTACGAGCTGAAACACCTACAACCGAAGCAAAACGCTAATGTTCGATTTCGACCTAAAGCGAATTTGCATTCGATGAGGGATTGATTGGCGGCCCAAAACGCATAAATCTTGCGTGTTTACGTGAAACTATGACTTTCTGATCTTATATTACGAGCTGGAACACCTACAACCGAAGAAAAACTCTAATGATCGATTTCGATATAAAGCGAATTTGCATTCGATGGAGGCTCGTTTGGCGGCCCAAAACGCATGAATCTTGCGTGTTTACGTAAAACTAAGACTTTTTGATCTTATATTACGAGCTGGAACGCCTACAGCTGAAGCAATACGCAAATGTTCGATTTCGATATAATGCGGATTTGCATCCGATGGGGGCTTGTTTGGGGGCTCGAAACGCATGAATATTGCGTATTTACGTAAAATTAAGGCTTTTTGATTTCATATTACGAGTTAGAATACTTATAACCAAAGCAAAACGCAAATGTTCGATTTCGATCTAAAGCGAATTTGCATTCGATGGGGGCTTGTTTGGCGGCCCAAAGCGCATAAATCTTGCGTGTTTACGTGAAACTAAGACTTTCTGATCTTATATTTCGAGCTGGAACGCCTACAGCCGAAGAAATACGCAAATATTCGATTTCGATATAATGCGAATTTGCATTCGATGGGGGCTTGTTTGGCGGCCCAAAACGCATGAATCTTGCGTATTTACGTAAAATTAAGGCTTTTTGATCTCATATTACGAGCTGAAACACCTACAGTCGAAGGAAACCGTTAATGTTCAATTTCGATCTAAAGCGAATTTGCATTCGATGGGGGCTTGTTTGGCGGCCCAAAACGCATGAATCTTGCGTGTTTACGTAAAACTAAGACTTCCGTAAAATTAAGGCCTTTTGATCTCATATTAAGAACTGAAACACCTACAAGCGAAGCAAAACGCTAATGGTCGATTTCGATATAAAGTCAATTTGCATTCGATGGGGGCTTGTTTTGCGGCTCGAAACGCATGAATCTTGCTTATTTACGTGAAATTAAGGCTTTTTGATCTCATATTACGAGCTGAAACACCTACAGTCGAAGCAAACCGCTAATGTTCAATTTCGATCTAAAGCGTATTTGCATTCGATGGGGGCTTGTTCGGTGGCCCAAAACGCATGAATCTTGCGTATTTACGTAAAACTAAGGGTTTTTGATCTTATATTCCGAGCTGGTACGCCTACAGCCGAAGCAATACCTAAATGTTTGATTTCGATATAAAGCGTATTTGCATTCGATGGGGGCTCGTTTGGCAGCACGTAACGCCTGAATCTCGCGTTTTCTCGTAAAACCAAGGCTTTTTGTTCTTATATTACGAGCTGGAACGCCTACAACCGAAGCGAAACGCTAATGTTCGATTTCGATATAAAGCAAATTTGCATTGGATGAGGGCTCGTTTGGCATCTCGAAACGCATGAATCTTGCTTGTTTAGGTAAAACTAAGGCATTTTTATATCATATTACGAGAAGGAATACCTACAACAGAAGCAATACGCAAATGTTCGATTTCGATATAATGCGAATTTGCATCCGATGGGGGCTTGTTTGGGGGCTCGAAACGCATGAATCTTGCGTGTTTACGTAAAACTAAGACTTTTTGATCTTATATTACGAGCTGGAACGCCTACAGCTGAAGCAATACGCAAATGTTCGATTTCGATATAATGCGGATTTGCATCCGATGGGGGCTTGTTTGGCGGCCCAAAACGCATGAATCTTGCGTATTTACGTAAAATTAAGGCTTTTTGATCTCATATTACGAGCTGAAACACCTACAGTCGAAGGAAACCGTTAATGTTCAATTTCGATCTAAAGCGAATTTGCATTCGATGGGGGTTTGTTTGGCGGCCCAAAACGCATAAATCTTGCGTGTTTACGTGAAACTAAGACTTTCTGATCTTATATTACGAGCTGGAACGCCTACAGCCGAAGCAATACCTAAATGTTTGATTTCGATATAAAGCGAATTTGCATTCGTTGGGGGCTTGTTTGGCAGCTCGAAACGCATGAATCTTGCCTATTCTCGTGAATCTAAGGCTTTTTGATCTTACATTACAAGCTGGAACACCTACAACCGAATAAAAACTCTAATGTTCGATTTCGATGTAAAGCGAATTTGCATTCGTTGGGGGCTTGTTTGGCAGCTCGAAACGCATGAATCTTGCCTATTCTCGTGAATCTAAGGCTTTTTGATCTTACATTACAAGCTGGAACACCTACAACCGAAGACAAACTCTAATGTTCGATTTCGATATAAAGCGAATTTGCATTCGATGGAGGCTTGTTTGGCGGCCCAAAACGCATGAATCTTGCGTGTTTACGTAAAACTAAGACTTCCGTAAAATTGAGGCCTTTTGATCTCATATTAAGAACTGAAACACCTGCAAGCGAAGCAAAACGCTGATGGTCGATTTCGATATAAAGTCATTTTGCGTTCGATGGGGGCTTGTTCGGTGGCCCAAAACGCATGAATCTTGCGTATTTACGTAAAACTAAGGGTTTTTGATCTTATATTCCGAGCTGGTACGCCTACAGCCGAAGCAATACCTAAATGTTTGATTTCGATATAAAGCGTATTTGCATTCGATGGGGGCTCGTTTGGCAGCACGTAACGCATGAATCTTGCGTTTTCTCGTAAAACCAAGGCTTTTTGTTCTTATATTACGAGCTGGAACGCCTACAACCGAAGCGAAACGCTAATGTTCGATTTCGATATAAAGCAAATTTGCATTGGATGAGGGCTCGTTTGGCATCTCGAAACGCATGAATCTTGCTTGTTTAGGTAAAACTAAGGCATTTTTATATCATATTACGAGATGGAATACCTACAACAGAAGCAATACGCAAATGTTCGATTTCGATATAATGCGAATTTGCATCCGATGGGGGCTTGTTTGGGGGCTCGAAACGCATGAATCTTGCGTATTTACGTAAAACTAAGGGTTTTTGATCTTATATTCCGAGCTGGTACGCCTACAGCCGAAGCAATACCTAAATGTTTGATTTCGATATAAAGCGTATTTGCATTCGATGGGGGCTCGTTTGGCAGCACGTAACGCATGAATCTTGCGTTTTCTCGTAAAACCAAGGCTTTTTGTTCTTATATTACGAGCTGGAACGCCTACAACCGAAGCGAAACGCTAATGTTCGATGTCGATATAAAGCAAATTTGCATTGGATGAGGGCTCGTTTGGCATCTCGAAACGCATGAATCTTCCTTGTTTAGGTAAAACTAAGGCATTTTTATATCATATTACGAGATGGAATACCTACAACAGAAGCAATACGCAAATGTTCGATTTCGATATAATGCGAATTTGCATTCGATGGGGGATCGTTTGGCATCTCGAAACGCATAAATCTTGCTTGTTTACGTAAAACCAAAGCTTTTTGATATCATATTACGAGCTGAAACACCTACAACCGAAGCAAAACGCTAATGTTCGATTTCGACCTAAAGCGAATTTGCATTCGATGAGGGATTGATTGGCGGCCCAAAACGCATAAATCTTGCGTGTTTACGTGAAACTATGACTTTCTGATCTTATATTACGAGCTGGAACACCTACAACCGAAGAAAAACTCTAATGATCGATTTCGATATAAAGCGAATTTGCATTCGATGGAGGCTCGTTTGGCGGCCCAAAACGCATGAATCTTGCGTGTTTACGTAAAACTAAGACTTTTTGATCTTATATTACGAGCTGGAACGCCTACAGCTGAAGCAATACGCAAATGTTCGATTTCGATATAATGCGGATTTGCATCCGATGGGGGCTTGTTTGGGGGCTCGAAACGCATGAATCTTGCGTATTTACGTAAAATTAAGGCTTTTTGATTTCATATTACGAGTTAGAATACTTATAACCAAAGCAAAACGCAAATGTTCGATTTCGATCTAAAGCGAATTTGCATTCGATGGGGGCTTGTTTGGCGGCCCAAAGCGCATAAATCTTGCGTGTTTACGTGAAACTAAGACTTTCTGATCTTATATTTCGAGCTGGAACGCCTACAGCCGAAGAAATACGCAAATATTCGATTTCGATATAATGCGAATTTGCATTCGATGGGGGCTTGTTTGGCGGCCCAAAACGCATGAATCTTGCGTATTTACGTAAAATTAAGGCTTTTTGATCTCATATTACGAGCTGAAACACCTACAGTCGAAGGAAACCGCTAATGTTCAATTTCGATCTAAAGCGAATTTGCATTCGATGGGGGTTTGTTTGGCGGCCCAAAACGCATGAATCTTGCGTGTTTACGTAAAACTAAGACTTGCGTAAAATTAAGGCCTTTTGATCTCATATTAAGAACTGAAACACCTACAAGCGAAGCAAAACGCTAATGGTCGATTTCGATATAAAGTCAATTTGCATTCGATGGGGGCTTGTTTGGCGGCTCGAAACGCATGAATCTTGCTTATTTACGTGAAATTAAGGCTTTTTGATCTCATATTACGAGCTGAAACACCTACAGTCGAAGCAAACCGCTAATGTTCAATTTCGATCTAAAGCGTATTTGCATTCGATGGGGGCTTGTTCGGTGGCCCAAAACGCATGAATCTTGCGTATTTACGTAAAACTAAGGGTTTTTGATCTTATATTCCGAGCTGGTACGCCTACAGCCGAAGCAATACCTAAATGTTTGATTTCGATATAAAGCGTATTTGCATTCGATGGGGGCTCGTTTGGCAGCACGTAACGCATGAATCTTGCGTTTTCTCGTAAAACCAAGGCTTTTTGTTCTTATATTACGAGCTGGAACGCCTACAACCGAAGCGAAACGCTAATGTTCGATTTCGATATAAAGCAAATTTGCATTGGATGAGGGCTCGTTTGGCATCTCGAAACGCATGAATCTTGCGTGTTTACGTAAAACTAAGACTTTTTGATCTTATATTACGAGCTGGAACGCCTACAGCTGAAGCAATACGCAAATGTTCGATTTCGATATAATGCGGATTTGCATCCGATGGGGGCTTGTTTGGCGGCCCAAAACGCATGAATCTTGCGTATTTACGTAAAATTAAGGCTTTTTGATCTCATATTACGAGCTGAAACACCTACAGTCGAAGGAAACCGCTAATGTTCAATTTCGATCTAAAGCGAATTTGCATTCGATGGGGGTTTGTTTGGCGGCCCAAAACGCATAAATCTTGCGTGTTTACGTGAAACTAAGACTTTCTGATCTTATATTACGAGCTGGAACGCCTACAGCCGAAGCAATACGCAAATATTCGATTTCGATATAATGCGAATTTGCATTCAATGGGGGCTTGTTTGGCGGCTCGAAACGCATGAATCTTGCTTATTTACGTGAAATTAAGGCTTTTTGATCTCATATTACGAGCTGAAACACCTACAGTCGAAGCAAACCGCTAATGTACAATTTCGATCTAAAGCGTATTTGCATTCGATGGGGGCTTGTTCGGTGGCCCAAAACGCATGAATCTTGCGTATTTACGTAAAACTAAGGGTTTTTGATCTTATATTCCGAGCTGGTACGCCTACAGCCGAAGCAATACCTAAATGTTTGATTTCGATATAAAGCGTATTTGCATTCGATGGGGGCTCGTTTGGCAGCACGTAACGCATGAATCTTGCGTTTTCTCGTAAAACCAAGGCTTTTTGTTCTTATATTACGAGCTGGAACGCCTACAACCGAAGCGAAACGCTAATGTTCGATGTCGATATAAAGCAAATTTGCATTGGATGAGGGCTCGTTTGGCATCTCGAAACGCATGAATCTTGCTTGTTTAGGTAAAACTAAGGCATTTTTATATCATATTACGAGATGGAATACCTACAACAGAAGCAATACGCAAATGTTCGATTTCGATATAATGCGAATTTGCATTCGATGGGGGATCGTTTGGCATCTCGAAACGCATAAATCTTGCTTGTTTACGTAAAACCAAAGCTTTTTGATATCATATTACGAGCTGAAACACCTACAACCGAAGCAAAACGCTAATGTTCGATTTCGACCTAAAGCGAATTTGCATTCGATGAGGGATTGATTGGCGGCCCAAAACGCATAAATCTTGCGTGTTTACGTGAAACTATGACTTTCTGATCTTATATTACGAGCTGGAACACCTACAACCGAAGAAAAACTCTAATGATCGATTTCGATATAAAGCGAATTTGCATTCGATGGCGGCTCGTTTGGCGGCCCAAAACGCATGAATCTTGCGTGTTTACGTAAAACTAAGACTTTTTGATCTTATATTACGAGCTGGAACGCCTACAGCTGAAGCAATACGCAAATGTTCGATTTCGATATAATGCGGATTTGCATCCGATGGGGGCTTGCTTGGGGGCTCGAAACGCATGAATCTTGCGTATTTACGTAAAATTAAGGCTTTTTGATTTCATATTACGAGTTAGAATACTTATAACCAAAGCAAAACGCAAATGTTCGATTTCGATCTAAAGCGAATTTGCATTCGATGGGGGCTTGTTTGGCGGCCCAAAGCGCATAAATCTTGCGTGTTTACGTGAAACTAAGACTTTCTGATCTTATATTTCGAGCTGGAACGCCTACAGCCGAAGAAATACGCAAATAATCGATTTCGATAAAATGCGAATTTGCATTCGATGGGGGTTTGTTTGGCGGCCCAAAACGCATAAATCTTGCGTGTTTACGTGAAACTAAGACTTTCTGATCTTATATTACGAGCTGGAACGCCTACAGCCGAAGCAATACGCAAATATTCGATTTCGATATAATGCGAATTTGCATTCGATGGGGGCTTGTTTGGCGGCTCGAAACGCATGAATCTTGCTTATTTACGTGAAATTAAGGCTTTTTGATCTCATATTACGAGCTGAAACACCTACAGTCGAAGCAAACCGCTAATGTTCAATTTCGATCTAAAGCGTATTTGCATTCGATGGGGGCTTGTTCGGTGGCCCAAAACGCATGAATCTTGCGTATTTACGTAAAACTAAGGGTTTTTGATCTTATATTCCGAGCTGGTACGCCTACAGCCGAAGCAATACCTAAGTGTTTGATTTCGATATAAAGCGTATTTGCATTCGATGGGGGCTCGTTTGGCAGCACGTAACGCATGAATCTTGCGTTTTCTCGTAAAACCAAGGCTTTTTGTTCTTATATTACGAGCTGGAACGCCTACAACCGAAGCGAAACGCTAATGTTCGATTTCGATATAAAGCAAATTTGCATTCGATGAGGGCTCGTTTGGCATCTCGAAACGCATGAATCTTGTTTGTTTAGGTAAAACTAAGGCATTTTTATATCATATTACGAGATGGAATACCTACAACAGAAGCAATACGCAAATGTTCGATTTCGATATAATGCGAATTTGCATTCGATGGGGGATCGTTTGGCATCTCGAAACGCATAAATCTTGCTTGTTTACGTAAAACCAAAGCTTTTTGATATCATATTACGAGCTGAAACACCTACAACCGAAGCAAAACGCTAATGTTCAATTTCGATCTAAAGCGTATTTGCATTCGATGGGGGCTTGTTCGGTGGCCCAAAACGCATGAATCTTGCGTATTTACGTAAAACTAAGGGTTTTTGATCTTATATTCCGAGCTGGTACGCCTACAGCCGAAGCAATACCGAAATGTTTGATTTCGATATAAAGCGTATTTGCATTCGATGGGGGTTGGTTTGGCAGCACGTAACGCATGAATCTTGCGTTTTCTCGTAAAACCAAGGCTTTTTGTTCTTATATTACGAGCTGGAACACCTACAACCGAAGAAAAACTCTAATGATCGATTTCGATATAAAGCGAATTTGCATTCGATGGAGGCTCGTTTGGCGGCCCAAAACGCATGAATCTTGCGTGTTTACGTAAAACTAAGACTTTTTGATCTTATATTACGAGCTGAAACGCCTACAGCTGAAGCAATACGCAAATGTTCGATTTCGATATAATGCGGATTTGCATCCGATGGGGGCTTGTTTGGGGGCTCGAAACGCATGAATCTTGCGTATTTACGTAAAATTAAGGCTTTTTGATTTCATATTACGAGTTAGAATACTTATAACCAAAGCAAAACGCAAATGTTCGATTTCGATCTAAAGCGAATTTGCATTCGATGGGGGCTTGTTTGGCGGCCCAAAGCGCATAAATCTTGCGTGTTTACGTGAAACTAAGACTTTCTGATCTTATATTTCGAGCTGGAACGCCTACAGCCGAAGAAATACGCAAATATTCGATTTCGATATAATGCGAATTTGCATTCGATGGGGGCTTGTTTGGCGGCCCAAAACGCATGAATCTTGCGTATTTACGTAAAATTAAGGCTTTTTGATCTCATATTACGAGCTGAAACACCTACAGTCGAAGGAAACCGCTAATGTTCAATTTCGATCTAAAGCGAATTTGCATTCGATGGGGGTTTGTTTGGCGGCCCAAAACGCATAAATCTTGCGTGTTTACGTGAAACTAAGACTTTCTGATCTTATATTACGAGCTGGAACGCCTACAGCCGAAGCAATACCTAAATGTTTGATTTCGATATAAAGCGAATTTGCATTCGTTGGGGGCTTGTTTGGCAGCTCGAAACGCATGAATCTTGCCTATTCTCGTGAATCTAAGGCTTTTTGATCTTACATTACAAGCTGGAACACCTACAACCGAATAAAAACTCTAATGTTCGATTTCGATGTAAAGCGAATTTGCATTCGTTGGGGGCTTGTTTGGCAGCTCGAAACGCATGAATCTTGCCTATTCTCGTGAATCTAAGGCTTTTTGATCTTACATTACAAGCTGGAACACCTACAACCGAAGACAAACTCTAATGTTCGATTTCGATATAAAGCGAATTTGCATTCGATGGGGGCTTGTTTGGCGGCCCAAAACGCATGAATCTTGCGTGTTTACGTAAAACTAAGACTTCCGTAAAATTGAGGCCTTTTGATCTCATATTAAGAACTGAAACACCTACAAGCGAAGCAAAACGCTGATGGTCGATTTCGATATAAAGTCAATTTGCATTCGATGGGGGCTTGTTTGGCGGCTCGAAACGCATGAATCTTGCTTATTTACGTGAAATTAAGGCTTTTTAATTTCATATTACGAGTTGGAACACTTACAACCAAAGCAAGACGCAAATGTTCGATTTCGATCTAAAGCGAATTTGCATTCGATGGGGGCTTGTTTGGCGGCCCAAAACGCATAAATCTTGCGTGTTTACGTGAAACTAAGACTTTCTGATCTTATATTACGAGCTGGAACGCCTACAGCCAAAGCAATACGCAAATATTCGATTTCGATATAATGCGAATTTGCATTCGATGGGGGCTTGTTTGGCGGCCCAAAACGCATGAATCTTGCGTATTTACGTAAAACTAAGGGTTTTTGATCTTATATTCCGAGCTGGTACGCCTACAGCCGGAGCAATACCTAAATATTTTATTTCGATATAAAGCGTATTTGCATTCGATGGGGGTTGGTTTGGCAGCACGTAACGCATGAATCTTGCGTTTTCTCGTAAAACCAAGGCTTTTTGTTCTTATATTACGAGCTGGAACGCCTACAACCGAAGCGAAACGCTAATGTTCGATTTCGCTATAAAGCAAATTTGCATTCGATGAGGGCTCGTTTGGCATCTCGAAACGCATGAATCTTGCTTGTATAGGTAAAACTAAGGCATTTTTATATCATATTACGAGATGGAATACCTACAACAGAAGCAATACGCAAATGTTCGATTTCGATATAATGCAAATTTGCATTCGATGGGGGATCGTTTGGCATCTCGAAACGCATAAATCTTGCTTGTTTACGTAAAACCAGAGCTTTTTGATATCATATTACGAGCTGGAACACCTACAACCGAAGACAAACTCTAATGTTCGATTTCGATATAAAGCGAATTTGCATTCGATGGGGGCTTGTTTGGCGGCTCGAAACGCATGAATCTTGCTTATTTACGTGAAATTAAGGCTTTTTGATCTCATATTACGAGCTGAAACACCTACAGTCGAAGCAAACCGCTAATGTTCAATTTCGATCTAAAGCGTATTTGCATTCGATGGGGGCTTGTTCGGTGGCCCAAAACGCATGAATCTTGCGTATTTACGTAAAACTAAGGGTTTTTGATCTTATATTCCGAGCTGGTACGCCTACAGCCGAAGCAATACCTAAATGTTTGATTTCGATATAAAGCGTATTTGCATTCGATGGGGGCTCGTTTGGCAGCACGTAACGCCTGAATCTTGCGTTTTCTCGTAAAACCAAGGCTTTTTGTTCTTATATTACAGGCTGGAACGCCTACAACCGAAGCGAAACGCTAATGTTCGATTTCGATATAAAGCAAATTTGCATTGGATGAGGGCTCGTTTGGCATCTCGAAACGCATGAATCTTGCTTGTTTAGGTAAAACTAAGGCATTTTTATATCATATTACGAGATGGAATACCTACAACAGAAGCAATACGCAAATGTTCGATTTCGATATAATGCGAATTTGCATCCGATGGGGGCTTGTTTGGGGGCTCGAAACGCATGAATCTTGCGTGTTTACGTAAAACTAAGACTTTTTGATCTTATATTACGAGCTGGAACGCCTACAGCTGAAGCAATACGCAAATGTTCGATTTCGATATAATGCGGATTTGCATCCGATGGGGGCTTGTTTGGCGGCCCAAAACGCATGAATCTTGCGTATTTACGTAAAATTAAGGCTTTTTGATCTCATATTACGAGCTGAAACACCTACAGTCGAAGGAAACCGCTAATGTTCAATTTCGATCTAAAGCGAATTTGCATTCGATGGGGGTTTGTTTGGCGGCCCAAAACGCATAAATCTTGCGTGTTTACGTGAAACTAAGACTTTCTGATCTTATATTACGAGCTGGAACGCCTACAGCCGAAGCAATACGCAAATATTCGATTTCGATATAATGCGAATTTGCATTCGATGGGGGCTTGTTTGGCGGCTCGAAACGCATGAATCTTGCTTATTTACGTGGAATTAAGGCTTTTTGATCTCATATTACGAGCTGAAACACCTACAGTCGAAGCAAACCGCTAATGTACAATTTCGATCTAAAGCGTATTTGCATTCGATGGGGGCTTGTTCGGTGGCCCAAAACGCATGAATCTTGCGTATTTACGTAAAACTAAGGGTTTTTGATCTTATATTCCGAGCTGGTACGCCTACAGCCGAAGCAATACCTAAATGTTTGATTTCGATATAAAGCGTATTTGCATTCGATGGGGGCTCGTTTGGCAGCACGTAACGCATGAATCTTGCGTTTTCTCGTAAAACCAAGGCTTTTTGTTCTTATATTACGAGCTGGAACGCCTACAACCGAAGCGAAACGCTAATGTTCGATGTCGATATAAAGCAAATTTGCATTGGATGAGGGCTCGTTTGGCATCTCGAAACGCATGAATCTTGCTTGTTTAGGTAAAACTAAGGCATTTTTATATCATATTACGAGATGGAATACCTACAACAGAAGCAATACGCAAATGTTCGATTTCGATATAATGCAAATTTGCATTCGATGGGGGATCGTTTGGCATCTCGAAACGCATAAATCTTGCTTGTTTACGTAAAACCAAAGCTTTTTGATATCATATTACGAGCTGAAACACCTACAACCGAAGCAAAACGCTAATGTTCGATTTCGACCTAAAGCGAATTTGCATTCGATGAGGGATTGATTGGCGGCCCAAAACGCATAAATCTTGCGTGTTTACGTGAAACTATGACTTTCTGATCTTATATTACGAGCTGGAACACCTACAACCGAAGAAAAACTCTAATGATCGATTTCGATATAAAGCGAATTTGCATTCGATGGAGGCTCGTTTGGCGGCCCAAAACGCATGAATCTTGCGTGTTTACGTAAAACTAAGACTTTTTGATCTTATATTACGAGCTGGAACGCCTACAGCTGAAGCAATACGCAAATGTTCGATTTCGATATAATGCGGATTTGCATCCGATGGGGGCTTGTTTGGGGGCTCGAAACGCATGAATATTGCGTATTTACGTAAAATTAAGGCTTTTTGATTTCATATTACGAGTTAGAATACTTATAACCAAAGCAAAACGCAAATGTTCGATTTCGATCTAAAGCGAATTTGCATTCGATGGGGGCTTGTTTGGCGGCCCAAAGCGCATAAATCTTGCGTGTTTACGTGAAACTAAGACTTTCTGATCTTATATTTCGAGCTGGAACGCCTACAGCCGAAGAAATACGCAAATATTCGATTTCGATATAATGCGAATTTGCATTCGATGGGGGCTTGTTTGGCGGCCCAATACGCATGAATCTTGCGTATTTACGTAAAATTAAGGCTTTTTGATCTCATATTACGAGCTGAAACACCTACAGTCGAAGGAAACCGTTAATGTTCAATTTCGATCTAAAGCGAATTTGCATTCGATGGGGGCTTGTTTGGCGGCCCAAAACGCATGAATCTTGCGTGTTTACGTAAAACTAAGACTTCCGTAAAATTAAGGCCTTTTGATCTCATATTAAGAACTGAAACACCTACAAGCGAAGCAAAACGCTAATGGTCGATTTCGATATAAAGTCAATTTGCATTCGATGGGGGCTTGTTTGGCGGCTCGAAACGCATGAATCTTGCTTATTTACGTGAAATTAAGGCTTTTTGATCTCATATTACGAGCTGAAACACCTACAGTCGAAGCAAACCGCTAATGTTCAATTTCGATCTAAAGCGTATTTGCATTCGATGGGGGCTTGTTCGGTGGCCCAAAACGCATGAATCTTGCGTATTTACGTAAAACTAAGGGTTTTTGATCTTATATTCCGAGCTGGTACGCCTACAGCCGAAGCAATACCTAAATGTTTGATTTCGATATAAAGCGTATTTGCATTCGATGGGGGCTCGTTTGGCAGCACGTAACGCCTGAATCTTGCGTTTTCTCGTAAAACCAAGGCTTTTTGTTCTTATATTACAGGCTGGAACGCCTACAACCGAAGCGAAACGCTAATGTTCGATTTCGATATAAAGCAAATTTGCATTGGATGAGGGCTCGTTTGGCATCTCGAAACGCATGAATCTTGCTTGTTTAGGTAAAACTAAGGCATTTTTATATCATATTACGAGATGGAATACCTACAACAGAAGCAATACGCAAATGTTCGATTTCGATATAATGCGAATTTGCATCCGATGGGGGCTTGTTTGGGGGCTCGAAACGCATGAATCTTGCGTGTTTACGTAAAACTAAGACTTTTTGATCTTATATTACGAGCTGGAACGCCTACAGCTGAAGCAATACGCAAATGTTCGATTTCGATATAATGCGGATTTGCATCCGATGGGGGCTTGTTTGGCGGCCCAAAACGCATGAATCTTGCGTATTTACGTAAAATTAAGGCTTTTTGATCTCATATTACGAGCTGAAACACCTACAGTCGAAGGAAACCGCTAATGTTCAATTTCGATCTAAAGCGAATTTGCATTCGATGGGGGTTTGTTTGGCGGCCCAAAACGCATAAATCTTGCGTGTTTACGTGAAACTAAGACTTTCTGATCTTATATTACGAGCTGGAACGCCTACAGCCGAAGCAATACGCAAATATTCGATTTCGATATAATGCGAATTTGCATTCGATGGGGGCTTGTTTGGCGGCTCGAAACGCATGAATCTTGCTTATTTACGTGGAATTAAGGCTTTTTGATCTCATATTACGAGCTGAAACACCTACAGTCGAAGCAAACCGCTAATGTACAATTTCGATCTAAAGCGTATTTGCATTCGATGGGGGCTTGTTCGGTGGCCCAAAACGCATGAATCTTGCGTATTTACGTAAAACTAAGGGTTTTTGATCTTATATTCCGAGCTGGTACGCCTACAGCCGAAGCAATACCTAAATGTTTGATTTCGATATAAAGCGTATTTGCATTCGATGGGGGCTCGTTTGGCAGCACGTAACGCATGAATCTTGCGTTTTCTCGTAAAACCAAGGCTTTTTGTTCTTATATTACGAGCTGGAACGCCTACAACCGAAGCGAAACGCTAATGTTCGATGTCGATATAAAGCAAATTTGCATTGGATGAGGGCTCGTTTGGCATCTCGAAACGCATGAATCTTGCTTGTTTAGGTAAAACTAAGGCATTTTTATATCATATTACGAGATGGAATACCTACAACAGAAGCAATACGCAAATGTTCGATTTCGATATAATGCAAATTTGCATTCGATGGGGGATCGTTTGGCATCTCGAAACGCATAAATCTTGCTTGTTTACGTAAAACCAAAGCTTTTTGATATCATATTACGAGCTGAAACACCTACAACCGAAGCAAAACGCTAATGTTCGATTTCGACCTAAAGCGAATTTGCATTCGATGAGGGATTGATTGGCGGCCCAAAACGCATAAATCTTGCGTGTTTACGTGAAACTATGACTTTCTGATCTTATATTACGAGCTGGAACACCTACAACCGAAGAAAAACTCTAATGATCGATTTCGATATAAAGCGAATTTGCATTCGATGGAGGCTCGTTTGGCGGCCCAAAACGCATGAATCTTGCGTGTTTACGTAAAACTAAGACTTTTTGATCTTATATTACGAGCTGGAACGCCTACAGCTGAAGCAATACGCAAATGTTCGATTTCGATATAATGCGGATTTGCATCCGATGGGGGCTTGTTTGGGGGCTCGAAACGCATGAATATTGCGTATTTACGTAAAATTAAGGCTTTTTGATTTCATATTACGAGTTAGAATACTTATAACCAAAGCAAAACGCAAATGTTCGATTTCGATCTAAAGCGAATTTGCATTCGATGGGGGCTTGTTTGGCGGCCCAAAGCGCATAAATCTTGCGTGTTTACGTGAAACTAAGACTTTCTGATCTTATATTTCGAGCTGGAACGCCTACAGCCGAAGAAATACGCAAATATTCGATTTCGATATAATGCGAATTTGCATTCGATGGGGGCTTGTTTGGCGGCCCAAAACGCATGAATCTTGCGTATTTACGTAAAATTAAGGCTTTTTGATCTCATATTACGAGCTGAAACACCTACAGTCGAAGGAAACCGTTAATGTTCAATTTCGATCTAAAGCGAATTTGCATTCGATGGGGGCTTGTTTGGCGGCCCAAAACGCATGAATCTTGCGTGTTTACGTAAAACTAAGACTTCCGTAAAATTAAGGCCTTTTGATCTCATATTAAGAACTGAAACACCTACAAGCGAAGCAAAACGCTAATGGTCGATTTCGATATAAAGTCAATTTGCATTCGATGGGGGCTTGTTTGGCGGCTCGAAACGCATGAATCTTGCTTATTTACGTGAAATTAAGGCTTTTTGATCTCATATTACGAGCTGAAACACCTACAGTCGAAGCAAACCGCTAATGTTCAATTTCGATCTAAAGCGTATTTGCATTCGATGGGGGCTTGTTCGGTGGCCCAAAACGCATGAATCTTGCGTATTTACGTAAAACTAAGGGTTTTTGATCTTATATTCCGAGCTGGTACGCCTACAGCCGAAGCAATACCTAAATGTTTGATTTCGATATAAAGCGTATTTGCATTCGATGGGGGCTCGTTTGGCAGCACGTAACGCCTGAATCTCGCGTTTTCTCGTAAAACCAAGGCTTTTTGTTCTTATATTACGAGCTGGAACGCCTACAACCGAAGCGAAACGCTAATGTTCGATTTCGATATAAAGCAAATTTGCATTGGATGAGGGCTCGTTTGGCATCTCGAAACGCATGAATCTTGCTTGTTTAGGTAAAACTAAGGCATTTTTATATCATATTACGAGAAGGAATACCTACAACAGAAGCAATACGCAAATGTTCGATTTCGATATAATGCGAATTTGCATCCGATGGGGGCTTGTTTGGGGGCTCGAAACGCATGAATCTTGCGTGTTTACGTAAAACTAAGACTTTTTGATCTTATATTACGGAGCTGGAACGCCTACAGCTGAAGCAATACGCAAATGTTCGATTTCGATATAATGCGGATTTTGCATCCGATGGGGGCTTGTTTGGGCGGCCCAAAACGCATGAATCTTGCGTATTTACGTAAAATTAAGGCTTTTTGATCTCATATTACGAGCTGAAACACCTACAGTCGAAGAAACCGTTAATGTTCAATTTCGATCTAAAGCGAATTTGCATTCGATGGGGGTTTGTTTGGCGGCCCAAAACGCATAAATCTTGCGTGTTTACGTGAAACTAAGACTTTCTGATCTTATATTACGAGCTGAACGCCTACAGCCGAAGCAATACCTAAATGTTTGATTTCGATATAAAGCGAATTTGCATTCGTTGGGGGCTTGTTTGGCAGCTCGAAACGCATGAATCTTGCCTATTCTCGTGAATCTAAGGCTTTTTGATCTTACATTACAAGCTGGAACACCTACAACCGAATAAAAACTCTAATGTTCGATTTCGATGTAAAGCGAATTTGCATTCGTTGGGGGCTTGTTTGGCAGCTCGAAACGCATGAATCTTGCCTATTCTCGTGAATCTAAGGCTTTTTGATCTTACATTACAAGCTGGAACACCTACAACCGAAGACAAACTCTAATGTTCGATTTCGATATAAAGCGAATTTGCATTCGATGGAGGCTTGTTTGGCGGCCCAAAACGCATGAATCTTGCGTGTTTACGTAAAACTAAGACTTCCGTAAAATTGAGGCCTTTTGATCTCATATTAAGAACTGAAACACCTGCAAGCGAAGCAAAACGCTGATGGTCGATTTCGATATAAAGTCATTTTGCGTTCGATGGGGGCTTGTTCGGTGGCCCAAAACGCATGAATCTTGCGTATTTACGTAAAACTAAGGGTTTTTGATCTTATATTCCGAGCTGGTACGCCTACAGCCGAAGCAATACCTAAATGTTTGATTTCGATATAAAGCGTATTTGCATTCGATGGGGGCTCGTTTGGCAGCACGTAACGCATGAATCTTGCGTTTTCTCGTAAAACCAAGGCTTTTTGTTCTTATATTACGAGCTGGAACGCCTACAACCGAAGCGAAACGCTAATGTTCGATTTCGATATAAAGCAAATTTGCATTGGATGAGGGCTCGTTTGGCATCTCGAAACGCATGAATCTTGCTTGTTTAGGTAAAACTAAGGCATTTTTATATCATATTACGAGATGGAATACCTACAACAGAAGCAATACGCAAATGTTCGATTTCGATATAATGCGAATTTGCATCCGATGGGGGCTTGTTTGGGGGCTCGAAACGCATGAATCTTGCGTATTTACGTAAAACTAAGGGTTTTTGATCTTATATTCCGAGCTGGTACGCCTACAGCCGAAGCAATACCTAAATGTTTGATTTCGATATAAAGCGTATTTGCATTCGATGGGGGCTCGTTTGGCAGCACGTAACGCATGAATCTTGCGTTTTCTCGTAAAACCAAGGCTTTTTGTTCTTATATTACGAGCTGGAACGCCTACAACCGAAGCGAAACGCTAATGTTCGATGTCGATATAAAGCAAATTTGCATTGGATGAGGGCTCGTTTGGCATCTCGAAACGCATGAATCTTGCTTGTTTAGGTAAAACTAAGGCATTTTTATATCATATTACGAGATGGAATACCTACAACAGAAGCAATACGCAAATGTTCGATTTCGATATAATGCGAATTTGCATTCGATGGGGGATCGTTTGGCATCTCGAAACGCATAAATCTTGCTTGTTTACGTAAAACCAAAGCTTTTTGATATCATATTACGAGCTGAAACACCTACAACCGAAGCAAAACGCTAATGTTCGATTTCGACCTAAAGCGAATTTGCATTCGATGAGGGATTGATTGGCGGCCCAAAACGCATAAATCTTGCGTGTTTACGTGAAACTATGACTTTCTGATCTTATATTACGAGCTGGAACACCTACAACCGAAGAAAAACTCTAATGATCGATTTCGATATAAAGCGAATTTGCATTCGATGGAGGCTCGTTTGGCGGCCCAAAACGCATGAATCTTGCGTGTTTACGTAAAACTAAGACTTTTTGATCTTATATTACGAGCTGGAACGCCTACAGCTGAAGCAATACGCAAATGTTCGATTTCGATATAATGCGGATTTGCATCCGATGGGGGCTTGTTTGGGGGCTCGAAACGCATGAATCTTGCGTATTTACGTAAAATTAAGGCTTTTTGATTTCATATTACGAGTTAGAATACTTATAACCAAAGCAAAACGCAAATGTTCGATTTCGATCTAAAGCGAATTTGCATTCGATGGGGGCTTGTTTGGCGGCCCAAAGCGCATAAATCTTGCGTGTTTACGTGAAACTAAGACTTTCTGATCTTATATTTCGAGCTGGAACGCCTACAGCCGAAGAAATACGCAAATATTCGATTTCGATATAATGCGAATTTGCATTCGATGGGGGCTTGTTTGGCGGCCCAAAACGCATGAATCTTGCGTATTTACGTAAAATTAAGGCTTTTTGATCTCATATTACGAGCTGAAACACCTACAGTCGAAGGAAACCGCTAATGTTCAATTTCGATCTAAAGCGAATTTGCATTCGATGGGGGTTTGTTTGGCGGCCCAAAACGCATAAATCTTGCGTGTTTACGTGAAACTAAGACTTTCTGATCTTATATTACGAGCTGGAACGCCTACAGCCGAAGCAATACCTAAATGTTTGATTTCGATATAAAGCGAATTTGCATTCGTTGGGGGCTTGTTTGGCAGCTCGAAACGCATGAATCTTGCCTATTCTCGTGAATCTAAGGCTTTTTGATCTTACATTACAAGCTGGAACACCTACAACCGAATAAAAACTCTAATGTTCGATTTCGATGTAAAGCGAATTTGCATTCGTTGGGGGCTTGTTTGGCAGCTCGAAACGCATGAATCTTGCCTATTCTCGTGAATCTAAGGCTTTTTGATCTTACATTACAAGCTGGAACACCTACAACCGAAGACAAACTCTAATGTTCGATTTCGATATAAAGCGAATTTGCATTCGATGGGGGCTTGTTTGGCGGCCCAAAACGCATGAATCTTGCGTGTTTACGTA
Organism: Stenichneumon culpator; assembly: GCA_964017025.1. Lineage (NCBI taxonomy): Eukaryota > Metazoa > Arthropoda > Insecta > Hymenoptera > Ichneumonidae > Stenichneumon > Stenichneumon culpator. The sequence continues at coordinate 7,219,592 of OZ024775.1, read as the reverse complement.
AAACTAAGACTTCCGTAAAATTGAGGCCTTTTGATCTCATATTAAGAACTGAAACACCTACAAGCGAAGCAAAACGCTGATGGTCGATTTCGATATAAAGTCAATTTGCATTCGATGGGGGCTTGTTTGGCGGCTCGAAACGCATGAATCTTGCTTATTTACGTGAAATTAAGGCTTTTTAATTTCATATTACGAGTTGGAACACTTACAACCAAAGCAAGACGCAAATGTTCGATTTCGATCTAAAGCGAATTTGCATTCGATGGGGGCTTGTTTGGCGGCCCAAAACGCATAAATCTTGCGTGTTTACGTGAAACTAAGACTTTCTGATCTTATATTACGAGCTGGAACGCCTACAGCCAAAGCAATACGCAAATATTCGATTTCGATATAATGCGAATTTGCATTCGATGGGGGCTTGTTTGGCGGCCCAAAACGCATGAATCTTGCGTATTTACGTAAAACTAAGGGTTTTTGATCTTATATTCCGAGCTGGTACGCCTACAGCCGAAGCAATACCTAAATATTTGATTTCGATATAAAGCGTATTTGCATTCGATGGGGGTTGGTTTGGCAGCACGTAACGCATGAATCTTGCGTTTTCTCGTAAAACCAAGGCTTTTTGTTCTTATATTACGAGCTGGAACGCCTACAACCGAAGCGAAACGCTAATGTTCGATTTCGCTATAAAGCAAATTTGCATTCGATGAGGGCTCGTTTGGCATCTCGAAACGCATGAATCTTGCTTGTTTAGGTAAAACTAAGGCATTTTTATATCATATTACGAGATGGAATACCTACAACAGAAGCAATACGCAAATGTTCGATTTCGATATAATGCAAATTTGCATTCGATGGGGGATCGTTTGGCATCTCGAAACGCATAAATCTTGCTTGTTTACGTAAAACCAGAGCTTTTTGATATCATATTACGAGCTGGAACACCTACAACCGAAGACAAACTCTAATGTTCGATTTCGATATAAAGCGAATTTGCATTCGATGGGGGCTTGTTTGGCGGCCCAAAACGCATGAATCTTGCGTGTTTACGTAAAACTAAGACTTCCGTAAAATTAAGGCCTTTTGATCTCATATTAAGAACTGAAACACCTACAAGCGAAGCAAAACGCTAATGGTCGATTTCGATATAAAGTCAATTTGCATTCGATGGGGGCTTGTTTGGCGGCTCGAAACGCATGAATCTTGCTTATTTACGTGAAATTAAGGCTTTTTGATCTCATATTACGAGCTGAAACACCTACAGTCGAAGCAAACCGCTAATGTTCAATTTCGATCTAAAGCGTATTTGCATTCGATGGGGGCTTGTTCGGTGGCCCAAAACGCATGAATCTTGCGTATTTTCGTAAAACTAAGGGTTTTTGATCTTATATTCCGAGCTGGTACGCCTACAGCCGAAGCAATACCTAAATGTTTGATTTCGATATAAAGCGTATTTGCATTCGATGGGGGCTCGTTTGGCAGCACGTAACGCATGAATCTTGCGTTTTCTCGTAAAACCAAGGCTTTTTGTTCTTATATTACGAGCTGGAACGCCTACAACCGAAGCGAAACGCTAATGTTCGATTTCGATATAAAGCAAATTTGCATTGGATGAGGGCTCGTTTGGCATCTCGAAACGCATGAATCTTGCTTGTTTAGGTAAAACTAAGGCATTTTTATATCATATTACGAGATGGAATACCTACAACAGAAGCAATACGCAAATGTTCGATTTCGATATAATGCGAATTTGCATCCGATGGGGGCTTGTTTGGGGGCTCGAAACGCATGAATCTTGCGTGTTTACGTAAAACTAAGACTTTTTGATCTTATATTACGAGCTGGAACGCCTACAGCTGAAGCAATACGCAAATGTTCGATTTCGATATAATGCGGATTTGCATCCGATGGGGGCTTGTTTGGCGGCCCAAAACGCATGAATCTTGCGTATTTACGTAAAATTAAGGCTTTTTGATCTCATATTACGAGCTGAAACACCTACAGTCGAAGGAAACCGCTAATGTTCAATTTCGATCTAAAGCGAATTTGCATTCGATGGGGGTTTGTTTGGCGGCCCAAAACGCATAAATCTTGCGTGTTTACGTGAAACTAAGACTTTCTGATCTTATATTACGAGCTGGAACGCCTACAGCCGAAGCAATACGCAAATATTCGATTTCGATATAATGCGAATTTGCATTCGATGGGGGCTTGTTTGGCGGCTCGAAACGCATGAATCTTGCTTATTTACGTGAAATTAAGGCTTTTTGATCTCATATTACGAGCTGAAACACCTACAGTCGAAGCAAACCGCTAATGTACAATTTCGATCTAAAGCGTATTTGCATTCGATGGGGGCTTGTTCGGTGGCCCAAAACGCATGAATCTTGCGTATTTACGTAAAACTAAGGGTTTTTGATCTTATATTCCGAGCTGGTACGCCTACAGCCGAAGCAATACCTAAATGTTTGATTTCGATATAAAGCGTATTTGCATTCGATGGGGGCTCGTTTGGCAGCACGTAACGCATGAATCTTGCGTTTTCTCGTAAAACCAAGGCTTTTTGTTCTTATATTACGAGCTGGAACGCCTACAACCGAAGCGAAACGCTAATGTTCGATGTCGATATAAAGCAAATTTGCATTGGATGAGGGCTCGTTTGGCATCTCGAAACGCATGAATCTTGCTTGTTTAGGTAAAACTAAG